>OX438713.1:0-2411287 GCA_949316375.1 Mythimna vitellina
CTAACCTAACCTAACCTAACCTAACCTAACCTACCTAACCTAACCTACCTAACCTAACCTAACCTAACCTAACCTAACCTAACCTAACCTAACCTAACCTAACCTAACCTAACCTAACCTAACCTAACCTAACCTAACCTAACCTAACCTAACCTAACCTAACCTAACCTAACCTAACCTAACCTAACCTAACCTAACCTAACCTAACCTAACCTAACCTAACCTAACCTAACCTAACCTAACCTAACCTAACCTAACCTAACCTAACCTAACCTAACCTAACCTAACCTAACCTAACCTAACCTAACCTAACCTAACCTAACCTAACCTAACCTAACCTAACCTAACCTAACCTAACCTAACCTAACCTAACCTAACCTAACCTAACCTAACCTAACCTAACCTAACCTAACCTAACCTAACCTAACCTAACCTAACCTAACCTAACCTAACCTAACCTAACCTAACCTAACCTAACCTAACCTAACCTAACCTAACCTAACCTAACCTAACCTAACCTAACCTAACCTAACCTAACCTAACCTAACCTAACCTAACCTAACCTAACCTAACCTAACCTAACCTAACCTAACCTAACCTAACCTAACCTAACCTAACCTAACCTAACCTAACCTAACCTAACCTAACCTAACCTAACCTAACCTAACCTAACCTAACCTAACCTAACCTAACCTAACCTAACCTAACCTAACCTAACCTAACCTAACCTAACCTAACCTAACCTAACCTAACCTAACCTAACCTAACCTAACCTAACCTAACCTAACCTAACCTAACCTAACCTAACCTAACCTAACCTAACCTAACCTAACCTAACCTAACCTAACCTAACCTAACCTAACCTAACCTAACCTAACCTAACCTAACCTAACCTAACCTAACCTAACCTAACCTAACCTAACCTAACCTAACCTAACCTAACCTAACCTAACCTAACCTAACCTAACCTAACCTAACCTAACCTAACCTAACCTAACCTAACCTAACCTAACCTAACCTAACCTAACCTAACCTAACCTAACCTAACCTAACCTAACCTAACCTAACCTAACCTAACCTAACCTAACCTAACCTAACCTAACCTAACCTAACCTAACCTAACCTAACCTAACCTAACCTAACCTAACCTAACCTAACCTAACCTAACCTAACCTAACCTAACCTAACCTAACCTAACCTAACCTAACCTAACCTAACCTAACCTAACCTAACCTAACCTAACCTAACCTAACCTAACCTAACCTAACCTAACCTAACCTAACCTAACCTAACCTAACCTAACCTAACCTAACCTAACCTAACCTAACCTAACCTAACCTAACCTAACCTAACCTAACCTAACCTAACCTAACCTAACCTAACCTAACCTAACCTAACCTAACCTAACCTAACCTAACCTAACCTAACCTAACCTAACCTAACCTAACCTAACCTAACCTAACCTAACCTAACCTAACCTAACCTAACCTAACCTAACCTAACCTAACCTAACCTAACCTAACCTAACCTAACCTAACCTAACCTAACCTAACCTAACCTAACCTAACCTAACCTAACCTAACCTAACCTAACCTAACCTAACCTAACCTAACCTAACCTAACCTAACCTAACCTAACCTAACCTAACCTAACCTAACCTAACCTAACCTAACCTAACCTAACCTAACCTAACCTAACCTAACCTAACCTAACCTAACCTAACCTAACCTAACCTAACCTAACCTAACCTAACCTAACCTAACCTAACCTAACCTAACCTAACCTAACCTAACCTAACCTAACCTAACCTAACCTAACCTAACCTAACCTAACCTAACCTAACCTAACCTAACCTAACCTAACCTAACCTAACCTAACCTAACCTAACCTAACCTAACCTAACCTAACCTAACCTAACCTAACCTAACCTAACCTAACCTAACCTAACCTAACCTAACCTAACCTAACCTAACCTAACCTAACCTAACCTAACCTAACCTAACCTAACCTAACCTAACCTAACCTAACCTAACCTAACCTAACCTAACCTAACCTAACCTAACCTAACCTAACCTAACCTAACCTAACCTAACCTAACCTAACCTAACCTAACCTAACCTAACCTAACCTAACCTAACCTAACCTAACCTAACCTAACCTAACCTAACCTAACCTAACCTAACCTAACCTAACCTAACCTAACCTAACCTAACCTAACCTAACCTAACCTAACCTAACCTAACCTAACCTAACCTAACCTAACCTAACCTAACCTAACCTAACCTAACCTAACCTAACCTAACCTAACCTAACCTAACCTAACCTAACCTAACCTAACCTAACCTAACCTAACCTAACCTAACCTAACCTAACCTAACCTAACCTAACCTAACCTAACCTAACCTAACCTAACCTAACCTAACCTAACCTAACCTAACCTAACCTAACCTAACCTAACCTAACCTAACCTAACCTAACCTAACCTAACCTAACCTAACCTAACCTAACCTAACCTAACCTAACCTAACCTAACCTAACCTAACCTAACCTAACCTAACCTAACCTAACCTAACCTAACCTAACCTAACCTAACCTAACCTAACCTAACCTAACCTAACCTAACCTAACCTAACCTAACCTAACCTAACCTAACCTAACCTAACCTAACCTAACCTAACCTAACCTAACCTAACCTAACCTAACCTAACCTAACCTAACCTAACCTAACCTAACCTAACCTAACCTAACCTAACCTAACCTAACCTAACCTAACCTAACCTAACCTAACCCAGTATCCCCCCAACCCTCGTGGCGGTCGGATCGTTTTTAAAGTCGCTCCGCACTTAAAAATTCTAAAAAGTGGTAAAAAGTTGTCCGATTTAAGTGAAACTGGTGTCAAATTACGCGGATAGAGTCGGGTCATGCAATATAGCAAAAGTGAAATCTTTGGATTGCAGTGAAAAAGCTGGAAAAGGGAAAAACCGTGTATAGGTTATGTTTCCCTGAGTGTGAAATCACAAACACCTAATTTCTACGATATCTAAAGCGGTGACCCCACAATTTTATTTTACCATCGCGTGCGGACTCAGAAGACCTACAAACCGAGACATCTTTTGGAATTTTCCAGTGGAAAACTCAAGAGAAAACTGCCTAAAACTGTCAAACACATGTGCACGAGGTAGCAGAAGGAGCCATCGCAGGAACTTCGTTTCTTCGCAGCTGCCTACCCTACGGGCAGAGAAGTCTCCCGGTACTTTTAAAATAATTTTAAGTTAATTACTTTTTTAGTTATAAGCATTAGAATATTCAAAGTTTGACCTGAAATATCTCGGTAACCACAGTGAGAACACATAAATTTTAAAAAGTAATTTGCTGCGCGCTAAAATTTCTAGACTGTTACCATTTTTATTTTAATTTTATCATAACGGGATCCTGAAATATTTCAGTTTTCGTTAAAAAACCGGTTTTTATTTAAAAAACCTGTCAAATATTTATAATTTTTTACTATTTTTATTTGTGTATATAGTGCTTAATTTTACACAATTTTAGCATATTTTTCTGGAATTTTATGTCAACTCGTTCGGGAGATACGGAATTTTGAAGATTTTTGGTCGGATTATTGAGAAATAACCACTTTTTTCAAAAAATTTCCATTTGGATGGTTCCAGTTGGCCACGAACACCTCAATTCCCAAAAAGTTTGCTTTCCTAGGATAAATAATCGCCAACTTGCGCGAAAAAACCACGACTTCGGCCATTTTGGTTTTTGGTTTGAAAACTTTGAGGCTCCATAACTTCCGAACCAAACGACGTAAAAGCACCGGACTGCCACAGTTAGTGCTGAAATACGTTGAGAAAGGATATCGGTAGGTTTTCAGGCGTTTTCAGGACCTGAAAATTTTTATTCCTGAAACGGTTTTCGCGGGATTCACGGGGTAAAGCCACGCGCTGTAGTCAAAACCGCGTCTCTCTACGACAAACGGTCACGGAGTTGTAGCCGGACGAAGTTGGCGTTTGACAGCTCGGCGGCCATCTTTGGAAACTTTGACCTGACGTAGCTCCGGCCCAGGTGGTCGTGGAGAGCCGCGATTTTCAAAGCGGGGTTTGGAAAGTCGCGTTCTATCCGATAGGCTGTTTTTCAGGCTCTTAGGAGCTGAAAATTTTCAGAATCCTGAAAACCATTTTGCCTTGTGGGGCGGGTCAGGCTGAGCCAGGCGAGCCCAAACACGGGTGTTCTGCGACTTCTGGAAGGAAAGTTATACCGGGTCGGAGGTGGACTTTGACAGTTCTCGAGCTGTCAGATAAAACTTTGGACCTGGATAACTCCCGAACCGGTGGTCGTAGAGGACTGGGGTTTTCATCGGGGATCTTGGCGGGCCTTACTCTTTCAGCCTGGTGAAGAACTGCTGAGATTTCAGTACGAAAAATTTTTCAGGCTGAAACTTATCCCAGGTTGTAGATCTCGTGGAGCCAAGTCTGAGGAGCCCAGGAACGGTACTATTCGGACGAGCGGTTACGGAGAAAACCACGTTTAACCAAAGTCTGGTCGCCATCTTGGACCGGCAACCAGAACTTCAAACTGTGATATCTCCGGAACCAGTAGCGCTAGATTTGCCGTGTTTGGGTTCATTTGCGAGGGCTTGGGGAGAGCTTTCATCTCGGATGTGGATCCTTGCTCTATGTAGAGTCAAAAATTTTTATTGTTTTAAACAACGTAACTTGTTTTTCCTTTGAGTTAAGTTGACTTTTATTGTACTTAAAACCTGTCTAAATAAGTGCTTCTGGTGTAGACAACCCAAATAGACTAGTGTAAGTTTTTAAATTATATATTTTTTTTATGACTTTATCTTATAGACAGTGCACTTGTACTTTGTCGATCGCTGAATTTCTATTGGATCCTGACTATTGTCCCCTTTATTTCAGGGGATACAGTATAAGTTCGTTTACTTATTTTCTCCTCTCTACAGAGATAATACAGAAATTCTCGACCTTTCTCTACATTTATTATATTTTTAGCATTATTAATATTGACAGTCCCCCATTTACAGGGATAGGATTTAGTAATTAAGACAATTTTGTATTTTAATAAAGGACAATCTACCTCGCGACTACACAAAATGCCTCTTGCGCACACGCCCCGCAAGCAAATTGCCCCAGAGACCAACTCCCCGGTGGACAAGGAGAGGGCAGGGCCATCTCCGAAATCAACGACACCCACTGCCAATGTTCGAAAGAGCATTGGAGAGTGGGAAGCCAGTAGGGTAAAGGACCCAAAGACAGCTGCATCGGTCACATACACTGTGTCACCGAAAAAACAAGCGCAGACTTTGACGGCCCCTTCGAGGGTTGCGCTAAAGGTCACACTGCCCCAGGTCGGAAAAGACACTAAGCGTCGAAGTTCTATCGAGGCCACGGGTGGGTCGCAAAAACCAATCGTTTCGGCTGACAGGGTGATCGAAGGCCGGACCTGGCTTCAGAGGGCGAAAACTCAATTGAGTGAATCGCGGAATCTGAAGTCAGAGATAAAGGTAGGGATCACTCTGGCAGTGGAATCGATGTACAAGCTGATAAAAGACGCCGCGATAGAAATTGAATGCCTAAAACAGCAACATAACCCTCCAGAAACAGACCAACTGACCCAAGGAAAGCATATAGGAGAATGCGCAGAAAAGACCATGAGAGAGGATACAGCCCTCCTCATGAATAAAATAGAGACTCATTCCAAACTGCTGGTTGAAAACAACAAGCGTTTGGAAGAACTAAAAATGACATTGGAGGCTCAAAATGCAGACACCGAGACACCCTCATACGCGAAGGTGACTGCGGCTCGGGACACGTATGGAGTGTTGGAAAAACGCAATACGTTGCATTCGGTCGTGGTTACTTCAAAAGACGAGACAGAGACCGGGGAAGAGGTACTGGAGAGGGTGAGGAAAGCGGTGGAAGCGAAAGAAGGCTGGGTCAAGGTGGAAAGGGTCAGAAAGGCTAAAAATAGGAAGGTGGTCATGGGGTTTGAGACAGAGGGCGAGAGAGATAAAGTTAAAGAAAGATTAGAAAGGAACGGCATCAACCTCACCGTAGAGGCCGTGAAAAACAGGGACCCTATGTTGATACTAAGGGACGTTCTTGTTATAAACACGGATGAAGACGTACTGAAAGCCGTGAAAAATCAGAACCGGGACGTTTTTCACGGCCTCTGCGAAGGGGAAGATAGAATGGAAATCAAGTATAGAAGGAAGACGAGAAACCCCCATTCTGTACACATAGTGATGAGCACGTCCCCGGAGGTATGGCAGCGGGTGACAAAAAGAGGGTACGTCCATGTGGACCTACAAAGAGTCCGGGTAGAAGATCAAACCCCACTCATTCAGTGCACCCGCTGCCTAGGCTACGGGCATGGGCGGAAACACTGTACAGAAAAGGCGGACTTGTGCAGTCACTGCGGCGGTACTCACATGAAAACCGAATGCCCTGATTGGATGGCAGGAGGGATTGCGACTTGCAAAAATTGCGAGAGAGCAAATATGCTCAATAAAGAGCACAATGCATTTAGCAATGAATGCCCAGTCCGCCGCAGATGGGATGCAATAGCGCGGTCAACCACTGCGTACTGCTAAAGGCACACAAAGTGTAATAGCTGCCTACAAAATCGCACAGGCTAACCTCCAACGAAAGAAACTGGCAACTAATGAATTACTACTGGAGGCGGAAGAACGGGGAGTTGCCGTGGCTCTTCTGCAGGAGCCATACGTTGGTAATTCAAAATGTATGAGGAGTCAGAGGGGAGTGCGGATCTTCCAAGACACTGGACTTGGAGACCGGGTCGTCAAGGCGGCCATTGTTGTCCTTGACAAAAACCTTAAAGTGATCCAGTACCCAAAACTCACCACGCAAAACATCGTAGTGGTGGGTATCCAAACCAGTGCTTGGGAGATCACACTCGCCTCCTTTTACTTCGAGCCTGACCAACCAATGGAACCCTACCTCAACCAGTTGAGGCAGATAGGAACAGTAATCGGCTCGAAGCCACTAATCGTTGGAGGGGACGCCAATGCGAAGAGTACATGGTGGGGCGGCTCAGTGGTTGACCGTAGGGGTGAGGAAGTGTACGGAACTCTCGGCGAGCTCGGGCTGAACATTCTCAACACAGGGGAAATTCCGACCTTCGACACTATTAGAGGGGGTCAGCGTTTCATTAGTTACGTTGACCTTACGGCATGTTCGGATAGTGTCCTGGAGCTGGTAGAGAAATGGAGAGTCGACGAAGGTCTCACGAGCTCCGACCACAATGGTATTCTCTTTGACATTAGATTGGTGAGAGCCAAAGCGGTACAAGTAGAGAGAACTACACGCATCTACAATAGTAAAAAAGCCGATTGGACTAAGTTTCATGAGAAACTAAACCAATTAAAAATAGACTACAAAATTCAGAAATCCGTCATAGAACAAATCAACAGTACAGAATTATTAGAAGTTGCGACAACAAATTACACAACCATCATAAAGGATGCGTGTCGTTCCTCTATGCCAATCAAAAAAGCCAAAGAAAAACTTACCATGCCATGGTGGTCGGAGAAACTCGCTGAGATGAAGAAGATTGTCGCTACCAGCAAAAGGAGAATCCGCTGTGCTGCTCCGGTCCGGAGGTCGAAGGTCGTCGAAGAATACCTGAAACAGAAAGAAGAGTATGAGACGGAAGCGGCTCGAGCTCAGACCGAGAGTTGGAAGGAGTTCTGCAGTAAGCAGGACAGGGAAGGGGTATGGGAGGGGATCTATAGGGTTATCGGGAGAACAATGCAAAGAGGGGTGGACTTGCAGATGATACAAAATGGAGAGGTGCTCGATGCAAAAGGCTCCGTTAAACTGTTAGCGGAAACCTTCTACCCTGAAGACCTAACGAGCACCGACAACTCCCATCACAGCCTCATTAGGGCTAAAGCCGAAATGGTCAACATAGAAGAACAAGAAGGCTCTCAAGATCCACCTTTCACACGGGTTGAGCTCAAAACTGCTTGCGAGTCTTTCAACCCCAAAAAAGCTCCGGGATTAGATGGCCTTACAGCCGACATATGCAGCCAAGCCATAGGAGGGGAACCCGATGCCTTCCTGGCCCTTTTGAATCAATGCCTCAAGTACGGTTATTTCCCGAAGTGCTGGAAAGAGGCCACGGTGGTGGTGCTAAAGAAACCAGGGAAAAGAGACTACACCACCCCAAAATCATATAGGCCCATAGGCCTCTTACCAGTACTAGGTAAGATATTCGAGAAGATGTTGGTGGCCCGCCTCAAGTTTTACATTGTACCAAGGATGAGTACTCGCCAGTACGGATTCATGCCCCAAAGAAGCACCGAAGACTCCCTCTATGATCTTATGCAACACATAAAAGGAAAACTAAACCTAAAAAAGGTGATTGTACTAATTTCACTAGACATAGAGGGAGCCTTCGATAGCGCTTGGTGGCCAGCTATAAGGGTCCGACTGGCAGAGGAAAAGTGTCCTCTCAACTTGAGGAGGGTCATCGACAGCTACTTGAGTGACAGAAGGGTCAGGGTCAGGTATGCGGGTGAAGAATACTCCAAGGCGACGAGTAAAGGCTGCGTACAAGGCTCTATCGGGGGCCCTAATTTCTGGAATCTCTTACTGGATCCCCTCCTAAAAGACCTGACAGGAAGCGGCGTTTATGCGCAGGCATTTGCAGATGACGTGGTCCTTGTCTTCGACGGTGACACAGCAATCGAAATAGAACAAAAGGCAAATGCTGCCCTTGAACGTGTTCAGGTGTGGGGTGTCGATAACAAACTAAAATTTGCGCCGCAAAAGACTAATGCCATGACCATTACAAGGAGACTCAAATACGACACCCCACGACTGAGCATGGGCGGGGTAGAAATAGCCATGTCAAAAGAAATCAAGATCTTGGGTGTCACCGTCGACGACAAGTTGACGTTTAACACACACGTCAAAAATGTCTGCAAAAAAGCCATCAGTGTGCATAAACAGTTATGCAGGGCAGCTAGGATTAGTTGGGGATTAAATCCTGAAGTAGTCAGGATAATTTATGTAGCTACAGTAGAGCCGATCATCCTGTACGCTGCCAGCGTGTGGGCTCCAGCGTCTAGTAAACTGGGGATAATAAAACAGTTGGGCGTCGTGCAACGCGGAATAGCGCAAAAAATATGCAAAGCATATCGCACCGTCTCCCTCAACTCGGTACTTCTGTTGGCAGGGATACTTCCCCTAGATCTCCGAGCTCGGGAAGTGGCCTCATTATATGAGGCCAAGAGGGGAGTGTCGCTGCCAATATTGAGGGATAGGGAGATGGAGCGGCCTATGTCCGCGTTAAAATCCCCCCACCCTGCCATGCGTATCGAACTGGAGGTCGGAAGCCTGGTGGATCAGGAGCAGGTCGACGCCAGCGCCAAACCGGAGGTGAGAATCTTCACCGACGGGAGCAAAATTGGGGGGCGTGTTGGTGCTGCGCTGTCCTTTTGGAACAGCCAGGCCGAAACACGTGCCCTCAAGCTGGCGTTACCGGACTACTGCTCGGTCTACCAGGCGGAGCTCTTGGCGATATGTAGGGCAACAAGGGAAATACGGAGAAGCTCGGCGGCCACTTTTGGTGTTTACAGCGACTCAATGGCGGCCCTCATGACGGTGAAAAACCACAGTTGCCTACACCCCCTAGCAGTTGAAGCAAGAGGAAACCTTGCAGCTGTTTCTCTCCAGAACAAGGTAGTAAACTTGTTCTGGATCAAAGCTCATGCAGGGATTGAGGGCAACGAAAGAGTGGATCAGCTGGCAAAAGAGGCCGCTACATTGAGTAAAAGGAGGCCGGATTATGATCTGTGTCCTGTCTCATTCGTCAAGCGATGTATTCGTATGGCATCGCTTGATGAATGGAACAATAGATATAAAACCGGCACCACAGCGTCAATCACCAAGATGTTTTTCCCGGACGCGACGGCGGCGTACAGGGTCGTCAAAAAGCTACATTTTGAGGGGTATCTGACCCAGGTCTTGACGGGGCACGGTGGATTCTCAGAATACTTGAATAGGTTCAAGTGTAAGGGGAGTCCATCGTGCATCTGTGATCCGAACATGTCGGAGTCAGTGCCACACCTGCTACTTCGCTGTCCTGTATATGCATACGAAAGAAACGATATAGAACAAGAAATAGACATGGAGTTGACAACTGAAAACATAGGGAAAATAATGTTGGGAAAAAACAGAACTAAGTTCTTAAACTACTGTCTTAAAATAATACGAGGAGTCGTAAATAGAAATAAAAGCGATCGATAAAGTATGTAACTGCTGTATATTTAGTTATATATAAACAGTGCATATAGATTTAAGCAATAAATGAAACAGTAACATTAAAGTAGTAGGAATACATAGAACTTAAGAAATGTTAAAACCTAGCAAATAAGTAGAAATAACAACATTAACAAAACCAGTAAAAATGTAATTATATATAAGAATGGTAAAAATATAGAAGATTAAGTATGTACCACTACCCTTAAAATATAACAAGGCATAAATATGTACTTGACAGTTGTTGTAAATAGAATAAGTTAAAGAAAAACATGTATGTAATAAAAATAGATAAATAAACAATAAGCGTTAAAATAATAAATTGTCATAGTGTAAGAACTAGAAAATAAGTAGAAATAATAAGATATTATGTAATAAACGTAAATAAAGTACCCCAAACTTGTAAACCTGTAAAACCTGCAGATAAATAAAACTGGTGTTGCATAAATCATTTCACCCTGTAAGCTGACGAAAAATACATGTATGGGCAGATAAAATAGCCAGAAAAGAATTAGCTAGAAAAATGGGAGCCCCCCCCAAAAATCAGAAATGAATGAGGAAGGATGAAAGAAAGACAAAGTATGAGGAATAAAAGTGCGAGAGGCAAGCTAGCGAGAACTGGAATGAAAGAGAAATAGCTAGATATAGGCTCTGATAAAGTCAGAGGTAGAGCATATAAAAAAAAAAAAAAAAAAAAAAAAAAAAAAAAAAAAAAAAAAAAAACCTAACCTAACCTAACCTAACCTAACCTAACCTAACCTAACCTAACCTAACCTAACCTAACCTAACCTAACCTAACCTAACCTAACCTAACCTAACCTAACCTAACCTAACCTAACCTAACCTAACCTAACCTAACCTAACCTAACCTAACCTAACCTAACCTAACCTAACCTAACCTAACCAAAGTCGCACGGTGCTCCTTGCCGCGAATAGACCCGTTTTTGCTTGCTCCGCGCTCAAAAAATCGTAATTTTGGCAAAAATCAAGCTAGAAAGTCGGAAAAAGTTTTATTGTGCTTTTCTCAACGCGCGCTCTAAGGAACAGTGTTTTCAGAAACATTCGTGAAAGTTTGGAGAAAGTGACCCAATTTTAACCTCAAAAAGTGCATGTTTTCGATGGTTTTTCGAAGATAACTTCGGTTTTGTCGCGAGACCATATACTTTTTCGACTGTGAGTGTACGCGTCTTGATGGTCCGCATCGATTGACAGCACTTTCCAAATTTTCCGAAAGGAAACGCCGAAAATACGGTAGTTTTTCCGAAAACCACATGGCCACATGGTACCAGAACAGCTGACTTTTTCGAGTTGCTGTATTTGTAGCAGCCAGGAGAACATCGGATGCGGCCGGGTGGCATTTTCAGGACTTCTGAAAGTTAAGTTCGACTCGAGTTATTGACTTTCAAAAATACTCAAAATTTGTGACAGCCCTAGATCCGTTATCATCGCGACGACCTACATTTTTTATTATTTATAAGTTTAATTCTATGTTAGCTTAACATTCCCAGAAAATTTCAGATTTTTCGGTTAAGTATTTTCCGTGATATAGCACTGTAAAATTTTGAGTAAAATCTGAAAACCGTGAAAAACGCTCCCGAAAAATCTGAAATAATTTGGTGTGGTTAAAAATATAATTTTAAGTATAACTAAATTTTTTATATGTTTTATTTTATAAAATCCGATTTTTAAAGGGTGTTTTTTGACTTGAAAAGTCAATTTTATGTTTTGTGACAGCCCTATTTTTTGTATCGATGTCGTCGCGATGAAATTATTAATTGTGTGAGGTAGACTATTTATTCTTTTATCTTTTACAAAAAATCAGAACCTTGCGACTCTTGTAGGACGTAAGTTATTTAAATTCCCGTGAAAATAGGTAAAAACTACCCCAAGAGTTAATTGCTTTTTTGACATTGAATAAAAACCGTCTGGTTTCTGGAATAATTGCAGCTATATCAGCAGCGGTAGATTCCATATGATACAGAAATTTGATTTTGAAAAAGTTTATAAATAAGGAAAATTCATAAAGAACTTGTAAAATTTCACAAAATTTATTCGAAATTCAATTTATATGTTTAAATATTAATATTTCATAAAAATAAAAAAAGCTAGGAGATAGGAAATTTAGTGAAGAATTTTGTACAACTATTTTTAGATTTTTATGTTTTGTATATATGGACCTATCTAGTTATTTTGAGACAGAGGGAAACCCGAAATTGCTAAAATTCAAGGGGTAGTTTCTTAGGAAATAAGGGTGCTGTGCGAATCTTCTCACCGCAGCGACCATTTTTTAGACAAAATCTGTCAGAGTTTTGAAATTAAAAAATCTAGCTTCAAAATTCGGGGGGGTCATTTTCGGTTTCAAATTACGTAAACTCAAATTCAGAAAAAAAAACTCAAAATTCATTATCTCGGTAACCATTAGGCCAATTTTTTCGGGGTTTTTTCCAAATACTGTAGAGTACCGAGCTCTATATTTTTTGCTTACATCTCTCTTCTCTACATAGAGCAGAGAGAAAGATAGAGTTCTGGGGTGAGAAACTGACGGAGGGGAGGGCGTCGGTAAGTTGCACAGCTGCACTCGGGTTCTTTGAGAAGGACTTAATTTGGGTAGAGTTCCAAAATTAAATTTTGAACTCTACATAAAATACCTGAAGACACGATATTGAAGAACTCGGCAAACCGAGTGCAGCGAGTCCTCGCACTCTCTTCTGCGACTAGTAAGTCGGGAGATATAAAGGATTTAAATTACGGCCGCCATCTTGTTTTTAGTAAAACGTCCGTATCTCCTGATAGATCTGTCGTAGAAAGACCGCGTTACCGTTATTAGCTTCGGACGAACCGGCTCTATCTGATAGAGTAGTAATCTTCGAGATTAGAGAGTGACTCTCTTTTTATAGAGTCACCCAGATATATTGACAGATCTGATAGCGAACATTACTTTAGCCCAAACCGCGTCTCTGTGGACTGACGGATAGCGGAGCTGGGAATTTTCAAAGTTTTGGTCGGCCATATTGGTCGCCATCTTGAAAAGTTATAAACCGTTATATCTTCGCTTCTACTTGTCTTGACGGAACGGGGTTTTGGCTGAAGTCATCAGCTGGTAAGGAGCTGTCAGTGTAGAGTGTACAGGAGACAGTGACTCTACATAGAGCAGAGTTGGAAAAGTAATTCTTGACTATTTTGGACACAGTGAAGCTTTCTGTCACCACTAAATCGATTTAAGACAGCCTAGCGCTACATAGAGCAAAGTAAAATAAGTGAAACAACTTACCTAGATCACAGTTGACCGCTAACGGCGTGATATATTCGCTGACTCCTGGACCTGAAAGGAAAACTAGATTAGTGACAAATATTTACATATATACGACTTATACAATATTACTTAGGACTTGGGGTTTATTGACTCCGAAATTTATATATATATACGCTATATATTTTATACGTTTGCATTTCCGCATTTGTGACTAAAGACGCTACCCCCTTTTTACAGGGATAGCTGAATTAATACAGACTTTTACTGACTAATTCCCCTTTACAGGGCTAGTAGAACCACTATTTTATCGAGTGACTTACCTACCGACAAGCACCCCGATATGCCGATCACACATACACCCCGTAAGATGTCTGCTGGAGACTCAAAGTCCAATTCCCCGATTGATACTGAGAAGGCAGGACCTTCTCCTAAACATCTGACGCAAGCTCAAAACGTTCGCAAGAGCATTGGCGAGTGGGAGAGCAGCAAAATCGACGGAAAGATAGCTCCCTCAACCTCTGCCACTTTAACAGTCTCACCGAAGAAGCTGGCACAGGCACCGATGACCAATCCAGCACATAAAGCCACCTTGTCCTTCGACAAGATAGCAAAGCGTGGAGGACCCGTGGAGGCCACGAGTGGTTCGCCTAAGCTGGGTTCCGGAGTGTCTAATGAGAGAGTGAAAGAGGCCCGAATCTGGCTGCAGAGGGCGAAGACTCATTTGAGTGAATCGCGTAACTTAAAGTCGGATTTAAAGGCGGGCATCACTCTGGCAGTGGAGCAACTCTACCAGCTCGTAAAAGATAGCACAGCAGAGGCTGTAAACAAAATGCCAGCCAGTAGCCTACAAAATAAAGGGGATAATAGTACACAACTGGGGGATATGGGGGTGAAGGGGTTACTATCGGGAAAGGAGGGGGAGGAATTAATGAAAATTATAAGGGAACAAAGTGATAAGATTGATAAAACAACAGATGAATTGAAAAAGTTAAAGGAAACCGTCGCGTCGCACGCAACTTCACAAGCCGTCACTTACGCGAGTGTGGCAGCGGCTCCGTTCAGAAAGCACGTGTCCGATAAGAGCTCTTTACACTCAGTCGTGATAACGTCCAAAGACGACAGCCACACTAGCGACCAGGTGATGAGTGAGGTGAGAAAAGCGGTGAACGCCAAAGACGGCTGGGTGACAGTGGAGAGGGTGAGAAAGATTAAGGATAGGAAGGTCTTAATAGGATGCAGAACAGAGGAAGAAAAGAGGAAAGTAAAGGAGCGACTTGAAACTGCAGACGGTGGACTTATTGTTGAGGACATGAAGAACCAGGACCCCATGCTGGTTCTCAGGGACGTGTTATCATTTAATACTAACGAAGATGTACTCGTAGCCTTGAAGAACCAGAATGCGGAGGTGTTCCGTGGCCTTGACAAGAAGGACGACCGAGTCGAAGTCAAGTTTAGAAAACGTGCTAGGAACCCACTCACGAACCACATTGCGCTGAGGGTGTCCCCACATATCTATAATCGCATATTGGATAGGGAGTTTGTGCACATAGATATGCAGAGAATTCAGGTTGCAGACCAGTCCCCACTTGTACAGTGTTCCATGTGTTTAGCGTATGGACACGGCAGGCGGTTCTGCAAGGACGCCTTACCAAAGTGTAGCCACTGCGGTGGTCCGCACATGAGAGCGCAGTGTGCAGATTACCTAGCAGCAGCTCTGCCATCTTGCTGCAACTGTATGGCCGCCAAAATAGAAAACGCACAGCATAATGCTTTTAGCTCTGAATGCCCGGTACGTAAGAGGTGGGAAGCCTTAGCCAGAGCAAAAGTTGCGTACTGCTAAGGTGGTCACAAGTCGCTCCGGGGCAGGCAGCCCCACCAGTAAATACGCAGTAGCCCAGGCGAACCTCCAGAGGAAAGAGCTGGCGACCACGGAACTCGTCATAGAGGCCAGTAAGCGAAAACTCGCATTCGCTCTGATCCAGGAGCCATATGTGGGGGGGGTGAGGAGAATGAAGGATTACCGAGGCGCGAGAGTCTTCCAGTGTGCAGCAGTAGGAGATGGGACTGTGAAGGCGGCAATTGTCGTCTTCGATGACAGTCTTGACGTCGTCCAGTGCCCGAAACTCACGACCAACAATATCGTTGTAGTGAGGATCCGAACCTCCGCTTGGGAAATCGTGGCGGTGTCCTTCTACTTCGAACCAGACCAACCCATAGGGCCATACCTGGATCAGATCAGAAACATCAGAGAGGAGCTGGGCACAAGAGGACTGCTCATTGGAGGCGATAGCAACGCCAAAAGTAGCTGGTGGGGAAGCACCATAGAAGACCACAGGGGAGTTGAGATGTCCGGTACCCTGGAAGAGTCTGGTCTACAGGTACTCAATAGAGGTGATACGCCAACTTTCGACACCGTGAGAGGTAATAGGGCGTACACCAGTTTCGTAGACATCACAGCCTGTTCAGAAGATCTACTGGAATTGGTAGACAACTGGAGGGTAGACCAGGAGATGACGAGCTCGGACCACAACACCATCCTACTCGATATTAAACTCCGCAAGAGTAGAGGCCTAAAGGTTCAGAGAACAACAAGGCTTTTTAATACTAAGAAGGCAAAATGGGACCTCTTTATTCGCACACTCTCAGAACAAAACTTGATTAACAATTTTAACGTAGAGTCAATAGTAAATATACATACAAAATCGGAATTAGAAGATACCATTGCAAAATTTACCGAATCCATTACCGAAGCATGCAAAGCCAGCATGCCTATCAAGAAGAGTACAGAAGTACTCGAGGTCCCATGGTGGAATGATGAGCTCGCAAGGCTAAAGAAAGTTGCCACTACCTTCAGGCGTAAGATCAAGAACGCGGCACCATACCGCAAAGAAATAGTGGTAACTGAGTACCTGGAAAAGAAAGAAGAATACGAGTGCCAAGCCAAGAAAGCCCAAATAGAAAGTTGGAAGGAGTTCTGTAGAAGACAGGACAAGGAGGGTGTATGGGACGGTATATACCGAGTCATACGTAGGACCACCAGGAGACAGGAAGACTTGACCCTAACCAAAGACGGTGCATTTCTGAACCCAAGAGAGTCGGCGATCTTACTTGCGGAGACGTTCTACCCACAAGACCTGGAGGAAACTGACAATGAAGACCATCGCCGCGCTAGAGAAGCGGCAAAGCGGGTAAACGAGTGGCAACATGATGAAATTCATGATCCACCGTTTACACTGCTAGAGCTGAAGACCGCGGCGGGCAGTTTCAATCCCAAGAAAGCCCCGGGAGCGGATGGCTTCACAGCAGATATCTGCAGTCGAGCTCTCTACCAGGACCTGGACGCATCCCTTGCCCTATTCAACAAGTGCCTAGAGATAGGGCACTTTCCGGACATCTGGAAGCAGGCAACCGTGGTAGTCCTGAGAAAACCGGGCAAGGACGATTACACGAACCCCAAAGCTTACAGGCCTATTGGTCTGTTGCCGGTTTTGGGGAAGGTCCTGGAGAAGATGACAGTAGCAAGGATTAAATGGCATATCGTACCGAAGATAAGTACTCGTCAGTTTGGTTTCATGCCCCAGAAGAGCACCGAGGACGCCCTCTATACTCTAATACACCGAATCGAGGGTCTGATTAAGCAGAAAAAGCTGGTTACCCTAGTGTCATTGGATATAGAGGGGGCCTTCGATAGCGCCTGGTGGCCGACTATCCGAAACCGTCTGGCTGAGGAAAAGTGTCCGGTTAACATCAGGAGGCTACTGGACAGCTATCTCGACTGCAGAAAAGTCAGTGTAAGATACGCTGGGGAAGAATGTACGAGGAGCACCAACAAAGGTTGCGTGCAGGGGTCAATCGGTGGTCCCATCCTATGGGACCTTCTTCTGGATCCTCTGTTGCAAGATTTGGAGAAGATGGGAGTGTATGTGCAGGCCTTCGCGGATGACGTCGTCATGGTTTTCGACGGAGACACTGGTCTTGACGTCTCGAGGCGTGCGAACGCAGCGCTTGCCTATGTTCAGCAGTGGGGTGTCAGAAATAAGTTGAAGTTTGCGCCGCATAAAACTTGCGCAATGGTTTTAACTAAAAAACTCAAGTATGACACCCCGCAGCTGAGCATGGGGGGGGTCAGTGTTGGCATGTCGCGGGAGGTCAAGATTTTAGGACTGACTATCGACGACCGACTGACCTTCAACACGCACGTAGCGTTACAGTGCCGGAAAGCCTTGGATATCTATAAACAGCTGTCCAAGGCTGCCAAGGTAGACTGGGGACTGCACACTGACGTCATCCGAATCATTTATACGGCTACAATAGAGCCCATAATATTGTATGCGTCTGCTGTGTGGGCGCCCGCAGCCAGGAAGATCGGGGTGCGTAAGATGCTCGACACGGTTCAAAGAGGTTTCGCTCAGAAGCTCTGCAAATCTTACCGAACAGTTTCCCTACACTCGGCTCTGGTTTTGGCGGGGATACTACCTCTCGACCTCAGGGTACAAGAAGCAGCCGCATTGTACGAGGCAAAGAGAGGGTCGCCTCCGCTAGAGCTAGGAGATAGAGAAACAGAGCGTCCGGTTAGGTTTGCAGAAACTCCTCACCCGGCTGAACATATGGCTTTAGAAATTATCCAACTGGTAGACCAAAGCCTTGTGGACAGGTACAACGTGCAGCAGGTGCGAATCTTCACCGACGGCAGTAAGATTGAGGGAAAGGTCGGAGCCGCGCTATCCCTGTGGAATGGCGAGGCCGAAGTTCGGAATCTCAAGCTTAGTCTGTCCGCGTACTGCACAGTCTACCAGGCGGAGCTCCTAGCCATATGTAAAGCCACGAGCGTCATACTCAAGGGTAAGGAGGTAACCTATGGTCTGTACAGCGACTCGAGAGCCGCTTTGGAGACGGTCGTTAACCATTGGTCCCTCCACCCACTAGCCGTGGAGACGAGGGAAAACCTGCGGAAGGCTGGGGCCCAGGGCAAAGTTGTATCTTTGTTCTGGGTCAAGGCTCATGCAGGACTGCCCGGAAACGAGCGCGCCGACGATTTGGCCAAACAAGCGGCTCTGGCGTCGAAAAGGAAACCTGACTATGACCAGTGTCCCATTTCATATGTAAAGCGGCTTATACGTCAGTCTTCGTTAGATATATGGAATAGTCGATATATAGCCGGAGACACTGCATCGGTCACTAAGATGTTCCTTCCCGACGCCAGAGTGGCTTACCGCTTTGTTCGCAAGGCTAAGCCCGAGGGAAAGCTCACTCAGATGCTGACAGGGCATGGTGGATTCTCCCAGTACTTGAACCGGTTCAAGTTAAAGGAGAGTCCATCATGCATTTGTGAGCCAGACGCTATAGAGGACGTCTTGCATATACTGGTAGACTGCCCAGTTCATGCAGTACAGAGGTATAATGTGGAGATAAAACTGGGACTGAGACTAAACAGGCAAA
Source organism: Mythimna vitellina (assembly GCA_949316375.1). NCBI lineage: Eukaryota > Metazoa > Arthropoda > Insecta > Lepidoptera > Noctuidae > Mythimna > Mythimna vitellina. The sequence goes on from OX438713.1 coordinate 19,003, forward strand.
ACTTCTGTGAATTACTCACCGGTTCAAGAAGCTCAACAAGATTTATAGATTACTGCACAGAAATATGTACTGTAGTAAATAATAGAAATAAGAATTAGATAAATAAGTTTGCTAAATTATATATTTAAGTATATATAAACCTTGGCAAAATGTAAATTTTAGATTATTGATAAGTATAGAAAATTAGTGCAGTAAACATAGTAAAAAAAAAAAAAAAAAAAAAAAAAAAACATGACACGTAAAAAATAAGGTAAAACAAAAGACACATTTGTTGTTTTGTTAAGTATTGTAAAACATTAAAAAAAAAAAAAAAAAAAAAAAAAAGAAATAAAAAGAAAAAAGAAACCATAAATAACATAAGTAAGTAATTAGTAGTAAGATAAAACTGTAGTAAGTTAAACAATAAGGGTAACCGGCATTTTGCCATTAGTATAAAATAATTAAATAAATGGATACCAATAATCCCCCTCCCGTAGTCTAATCCTGGACGAATATCCAGGGAAAACGGTAAGTAGTGAGCAGGAGTGGTTTTTAGCCGGTAAGAGTCCGGCACTGCCGCGACTGTCCTATTCGTGGGACAGTCGCGGCGTCCATGAGGATTTTCCACCCTGCTACAAACTAAAAAAAAAAAAAAAAAAAAAAACCTAACCTAACCTAACCTAACCTAACCTAACCTAACCTAACCTAACCTAACCTAACCTAACCTAACCTAACCTAACCTAACCTAACCTAACCTAACCTAACCTAACCTAACCTAACCTAACCTAACCTAACCTAACCTAACCTAACCTAACCTAACCTAACCAATTATTTCAGACCTTTTACATACAGCAAACATACAACTGTCGTACATTTTTGAACGCGGCTCAGTGAGCCCTATACGATTACCACAAAATATTTGACAATTTTCCAAAAGAAAACTTTTTACTTAGGAAAAACCAATTTTCAATTTATTCAAAACTTAAAAATTTTATAACAGTCTTCCTATTTGACCTAACTCTGTTCTGGAAACGCCAACGGACGCGCATTCGCTCGTTCTACGGGATACCTGTAACGGAAAAGTCAAATTAGGTCCATTTTCAAAATTTGTTTTCGAAATTTTCATAAAAAAATCAATTTTTCATCCATTTTTCGGCCATAACTCCCGTTCCCGACGTCCGATCCGGACCGGGTTTACGTCATAGTATAGGACTCCGTGCCCGCTGTGCGTGTGCACCGCAAAAAACGAACCCTTCATAGGGAAATTTTCCACCCGACGGTTTAAAACGTTAAAACTTGCAATTTTTCATACATTCTCTTTAGAACAACCCCTATATTAACGAGCTATCCCTTATATTCCCGAAAATTTTTATCATCTCCTGTACGGGACGCTTAGGTTTGTCTCTCAGTAGAAAACCAGCAGCGAGTCTCGCAGGGTTCCGCGGGGAAGCTCGAAAACGTTAAATTCATAGTTCTATAGATCTATATAGGTATAACCAAAAATCTACTTACCAGAGCGTTGTTTTTGAGAACTTTAATTATTTCAGACCTTTTACATACAGCAAACATACAACTGTCGTACATTTTTGAACGCGGCTCAGTGAGCCCTATACGATTACCACAAAATATTTGACAATTTTCCAAAAGAAAACTTTTTACTTAGGAAAAACCAATTTTCAATTTATTCAAAACTTAAAAATTTTATAACAGTCTTCCTATTTGACCTAACTCTGTTCTGGAAACGCCAACGGACGCGCATTCGCTCGTTCTACGGGATACCTGTAACGGAAAAGTCAAATTAGGTCCATTTTCAAAATTTGTTTTCGAAATTTTCATAAAAAAATCAATTTTTCATCCATTTTTCGGCCATAACTCCCGTTCCCGACGTCCGATCCGGACCGGGTTTACGTCATAGTATAGGACTCCGTGCCCGCTGTGCGTGTGCACCGCAAAAAACGAACCCTTCATAGGGAAATTTTCCACCCGACGGTTTAAAACGTTAAAACTTGCAATTTTTCATACATTCTCTTTAGAACAACCCCTATATTAACGAGCTATCCCTTATATTCCCGAAAATTTTTATCATCTCCTGTACGGGACGCTTAGGTTTGTCTCTCAGTAGAAAACCAGCAGCGAGTCTCGCAGGGTTCCGCGGGGAAGCTCGAAAACGTTAAATTCATAGTTCTATAGATCTATATAGGTATAACCAAAAATCTACTTACCAGAGCGTTGTTTTTGAGAACTTTAATTATTTCAGACCTTTTACATACAGCAAACATACAACTGTCGTACATTTTTGAACGCGGCTCAGTGAGCCCTATACGATTACCACAAAATATTTGACAATTTTCCAAAAGAAAACTTTTTACTTAGGAAAAACCAATTTTCAATTTATTCAAAACTTAAAAATTTTATAACAGTCTTCCTATTTGACCTAACTCTGTTCTGGAAACGCCAACGGACGCGCATTCGCTCGTTCTACGGGATACCTGTAACGGAAAAGTCAAATTAGGTCCATTTTCAAAATTTGTTTTCGAAATTTTCATAAAAAAATCAATTTTTCATCCATTTTTCGGCCATAACTCCCGTTCCCGACGTCCGATCCGGACCGGGTTTACGTCATAGTATAGGACTCCGTGCCCGCTGTGCGTGTGCACCGCAAAAAACGAACCCTTCATAGGGAAATTTTCCACCCGACGGTTTAAAACGTTAAAACTTGCAATTTTTCATACATTCTCTTTAGAACAACCCCTATATTAACGAGCTATCCCTTATATTCCCGAAAATTTTTATCATCTCCTGTACGGGACGCTTAGGTTTGTCTCTCAGTAGAAAACCAGCAGCGAGTCTCGCAGGGTTCCGCGGGGAAGCTCGAAAACGTTAAATTCATAGTTCTATAGATCTATATAGGTATAACCAAAAATCTACTTACCAGAGCGTTGTTTTTGAGAACTTTAATTATTTCAGACCTTTTACATACAGCAAACATACAACTGTCGTACATTTTTGAACGCGGCTCAGTGAGCCCTATACGATTACCACAAAATATTTGACAATTTTCCAAAAGAAAACTTTTTACTTAGGAAAAACCAATTTTCAATTTATTCAAAACTTAAAAATTTTATAACAGTCTTCCTATTTGACCTAACTCTGTTCTGGAAACGCCAACGGACGCGCATTCGCTCGTTCTACGGGATACCTGTAACGGAAAAGTCAAATTAGGTCCATTTTCAAAATTTGTTTTCGAAATTTTCATAAAAAAATCAATTTTTCATCCATTTTTCGGCCATAACTCCCGTTCCCGACGTCCGATCCGGACCGGGTTTACGTCATAGTATAGGACTCCGTGCCCGCTGTGCGTGTGCACCGCAAAAAACGAACCCTTCATAGGGAAATTTTCCACCCGACGGTTTAAAACGTTAAAACTTGCAATTTTTCATACATTCTCTTTAGAACAACCCCTATATTAACGAGCTATCCCTTATATTCCCGAAAATTTTTATCATCTCCTGTACGGGACGCTTAGGTTTGTCTCTCAGTAGAAAACCAGCAGCGAGTCTCGCAGGGTTCCGCGGGGAAGCTCGAAAACGTTAAATTCATAGTTCTATAGATCTATATAGGTATAACCAAAAATCTACTTACCAGAGCGTTGTTTTTGAGAACTTTAATTATTTCAGACCTTTTACATACAGCAAACATACAACTGTCGTACATTTTTGAACGCGGCTCAGTGAGCCCTATACGATTACCACAAAATATTTGACAATTTTCCAAAAGAAAACTTTTTACTTAGGAAAAACCAATTTTCAATTTATTCAAAACTTAAAAATTTTATAACAGTCTTCCTATTTGACCTAACTCTGTTCTGGAAACGCCAACGGACGCGCATTCGCTCGTTCTACGGGATACCTGTAACGGAAAAGTCAAATTAGGTCCATTTTCAAAATTTGTTTTCGAAATTTTCATAAAAAAATCAATTTTTCATCCATTTTTCGGCCATAACTCCCGTTCCCGACGTCCGATCCGGACCGGGTTTACGTCATAGTATAGGACTCCGTGCCCGCTGTGCGTGTGCACCGCAAAAAACGAACCCTTCATAGGGAAATTTTCCACCCGACGGTTTAAAACGTTAAAACTTGCAATTTTTCATACATTCTCTTTAGAACAACCCCTATATTAACGAGCTATCCCTTATATTCCCGAAAATTTTTATCATCTCCTGTACGGGACGCTTAGGTTTGTCTCTCAGTAGAAAACCAGCAGCGAGTCTCGCAGGGTTCCGCGGGGAAGCTCGAAAACGTTAAATTCATAGTTCTATAGATCTATATAGGTATAACCAAAAATCTACTTACCAGAGCGTTGTTTTTGAGAACTTTAATTATTTCAGACCTTTTACATACAGCAAACATACAACTGTCGTACATTTTTGAACGCGGCTCAGTGAGCCCTATACGATTACCACAAAATATTTGACAATTTTCCAAAAGAAAACTTTTTACTTAGGAAAAACCAATTTTCAATTTATTCAAAACTTAAAAATTTTATAACAGTCTTCCTATTTGACCTAACTCTGTTCTGGAAACGCCAACGGACGCGCATTCGCTCGTTCTACGGGATACCTGTAACGGAAAAGTCAAATTAGGTCCATTTTCAAAATTTGTTTTCGAAATTTTCATAAAAAAATCAATTTTTCATCCATTTTTCGGCCATAACTCCCGTTCCCGACGTCCGATCCGGACCGGGTTTACGTCATAGTATAGGACTCCGTGCCCGCTGTGCGTGTGCACCGCAAAAAACGAACCCTTCATAGGGAAATTTTCCACCCGACGGTTTAAAACGTTAAAACTTGCAATTTTTCATACATTCTCTTTAGAACAACCCCTATATTAACGAGCTATCCCTTATATTCCCGAAAATTTTTATCATCTCCTGTACGGGACGCTTAGGTTTGTCTCTCAGTAGAAAACCAGCAGCGAGTCTCGCAGGGTTCCGCGGGGAAGCTCGAAAACGTTAAATTCATAGTTCTATAGATCTATATAGGTATAACCAAAAATCTACTTACCAGAGCGTTGTTTTTGAGAACTTTAATTATTTCAGACCTTTTACATACAGCAAACATACAACTGTCGTACATTTTTGAACGCGGCTCAGTGAGCCCTATACGATTACCACAAAATATTTGACAATTTTCCAAAAGAAAACTTTTTACTTAGGAAAAACCAATTTTCAATTTATTCAAAACTTAAAAATTTTATAACAGTCTTCCTATTTGACCTAACTCTGTTCTGGAAACGCCAACGGACGCGCATTCGCTCGTTCTACGGGATACCTGTAACGGAAAAGTCAAATTAGGTCCATTTTCAAAATTTGTTTTCGAAATTTTCATAAAAAAATCAATTTTTCATCCATTTTTCGGCCATAACTCCCGTTCCCGACGTCCGATCCGGACCGGGTTTACGTCATAGTATAGGACTCCGTGCCCGCTGTGCGTGTGCACCGCAAAAAACGAACCCTTCATAGGGAAATTTTCCACCCGACGGTTTAAAACGTTAAAACTTGCAATTTTTCATACATTCTCTTTAGAACAACCCCTATATTAACGAGCTATCCCTTATATTCCCGAAAATTTTTATCATCTCCTGTACGGGACGCTTAGGTTTGTCTCTCAGTAGAAAACCAGCAGCGAGTCTCGCAGGGTTCCGCGGGGAAGCTCGAAAACGTTAAATTCATAGTTCTATAGATCTATATAGGTATAACCAAAAATCTACTTACCAGAGCGTTGTTTTTGAGAACTTTAATTATTTCAGACCTTTTACATACAGCAAACATACAACTGTCGTACATTTTTGAACGCGGCTCAGTGAGCCCTATACGATTACCACAAAATATTTGACAATTTTCCAAAAGAAAACTTTTTACTTAGGAAAAACCAATTTTCAATTTATTCAAAACTTAAAAATTTTATAACAGTCTTCCTATTTGACCTAACTCTGTTCTGGAAACGCCAACGGACGCGCATTCGCTCGTTCTACGGGATACCTGTAACGGAAAAGTCAAATTAGGTCCATTTTCAAAATTTGTTTTCGAAATTTTCATAAAAAAATCAATTTTTCATCCATTTTTCGGCCATAACTCCCGTTCCCGACGTCCGATCCGGACCGGGTTTACGTCATAGTATAGGACTCCGTGCCCGCTGTGCGTGTGCACCGCAAAAAACGAACCCTTCATAGGGAAATTTTCCACCCGACGGTTTAAAACGTTAAAACTTGCAATTTTTCATACATTCTCTTTAGAACAACCCCTATATTAACGAGCTATCCCTTATATTCCCGAAAATTTTTATCATCTCCTGTACGGGACGCTTAGGTTTGTCTCTCAGTAGAAAACCAGCAGCGAGTCTCGCAGGGTTCCGCGGGGAAGCTCGAAAACGTTAAATTCATAGTTCTATAGATCTATATAGGTATAACCAAAAATCTACTTACCAGAGCGTTGTTTTTGAGAACTTTAATTATTTCAGACCTTTTACATACAGCAAACATACAACTGTCGTACATTTTTGAACGCGGCTCAGTGAGCCCTATACGATTACCACAAAATATTTGACAATTTTCCAAAAGAAAACTTTTTACTTAGGAAAAACCAATTTTCAATTTATTCAAAACTTAAAAATTTTATAACAGTCTTCCTATTTGACCTAACTCTGTTCTGGAAACGCCAACGGACGCGCATTCGCTCGTTCTACGGGATACCTGTAACGGAAAAGTCAAATTAGGTCCATTTTCAAAATTTGTTTTCGAAATTTTCATAAAAAAATCAATTTTTCATCCATTTTTCGGCCATAACTCCCGTTCCCGACGTCCGATCCGGACCGGGTTTACGTCATAGTATAGGACTCCGTGCCCGCTGTGCGTGTGCACCGCAAAAAACGAACCCTTCATAGGGAAATTTTCCACCCGACGGTTTAAAACGTTAAAACTTGCAATTTTTCATACATTCTCTTTAGAACAACCCCTATATTAACGAGCTATCCCTTATATTCCCGAAAATTTTTATCATCTCCTGTACGGGACGCTTAGGTTTGTCTCTCAGTAGAAAACCAGCAGCGAGTCTCGCAGGGTTCCGCGGGGAAGCTCGAAAACGTTAAATTCATAGTTCTATAGATCTATATAGGTATAACCAAAAATCTACTTACCAGAGCGTTGTTTTTGAGAACTTTAATTATTTCAGACCTTTTACATACAGCAAACATACAACTGTCGTACATTTTTGAACGCGGCTCAGTGAGCCCTATACGATTACCACAAAATATTTGACAATTTTCCAAAAGAAAACTTTTTACTTAGGAAAAACCAATTTTCAATTTATTCAAAACTTAAAAATTTTATAACAGTCTTCCTATTTGACCTAACTCTGTTCTGGAAACGCCAACGGACGCGCATTCGCTCGTTCTACGGGATACCTGTAACGGAAAAGTCAAATTAGGTCCATTTTCAAAATTTGTTTTCGAAATTTTCATAAAAAAATCAATTTTTCATCCATTTTTCGGCCATAACTCCCGTTCCCGACGTCCGATCCGGACCGGGTTTACGTCATAGTATAGGACTCCGTGCCCGCTGTGCGTGTGCACCGCAAAAAACGAACCCTTCATAGGGAAATTTTCCACCCGACGGTTTAAAACGTTAAAACTTGCAATTTTTCATACATTCTCTTTAGAACAACCCCTATATTAACGAGCTATCCCTTATATTCCCGAAAATTTTTATCATCTCCTGTACGGGACGCTTAGGTTTGTCTCTCAGTAGAAAACCAGCAGCGAGTCTCGCAGGGTTCCGCGGGGAAGCTCGAAAACGTTAAATTCATAGTTCTATAGATCTATATAGGTATAACCAAAAATCTACTTACCAGAGCGTTGTTTTTGAGAACTTTAATTATTTCAGACCTTTTACATACAGCAAACATACAACTGTCGTACATTTTTGAACGCGGCTCAGTGAGCCCTATACGATTACCACAAAATATTTGACAATTTTCCAAAAGAAAACTTTTTACTTAGGAAAAACCAATTTTCAATTTATTCAAAACTTAAAAATTTTATAACAGTCTTCCTATTTGACCTAACTCTGTTCTGGAAACGCCAACGGACGCGCATTCGCTCGTTCTACGGGATACCTGTAACGGAAAAGTCAAATTAGGTCCATTTTCAAAATTTGTTTTCGAAATTTTCATAAAAAAATCAATTTTTCATCCATTTTTCGGCCATAACTCCCGTTCCCGACGTCCGATCCGGACCGGGTTTACGTCATAGTATAGGACTCCGTGCCCGCTGTGCGTGTGCACCGCAAAAAACGAACCCTTCATAGGGAAATTTTCCACCCGACGGTTTAAAACGTTAAAACTTGCAATTTTTCATACATTCTCTTTAGAACAACCCCTATATTAACGAGCTATCCCTTATATTCCCGAAAATTTTTATCATCTCCTGTACGGGACGCTTAGGTTTGTCTCTCAGTAGAAAACCAGCAGCGAGTCTCGCAGGGTTCCGCGGGGAAGCTCGAAAACGTTAAATTCATAGTTCTATAGATCTATATAGGTATAACCAAAAATCTACTTACCAGAGCGTTGTTTTTGAGAACTTTAATTATTTCAGACCTTTTACATACAGCAAACATACAACTGTCGTACATTTTTGAACGCGGCTCAGTGAGCCCTATACGATTACCACAAAATATTTGACAATTTTCCAAAAGAAAACTTTTTACTTAGGAAAAACCAATTTTCAATTTATTCAAAACTTAAAAATTTTATAACAGTCTTCCTATTTGACCTAACTCTGTTCTGGAAACGCCAACGGACGCGCATTCGCTCGTTCTACGGGATACCTGTAACGGAAAAGTCAAATTAGGTCCATTTTCAAAATTTGTTTTCGAAATTTTCATAAAAAAATCAATTTTTCATCCATTTTTCGGCCATAACTCCCGTTCCCGACGTCCGATCCGGACCGGGTTTACGTCATAGTATAGGACTCCGTGCCCGCTGTGCGTGTGCACCGCAAAAAACGAACCCTTCATAGGGAAATTTTCCACCCGACGGTTTAAAACGTTAAAACTTGCAATTTTTCATACATTCTCTTTAGAACAACCCCTATATTAACGAGCTATCCCTTATATTCCCGAAAATTTTTATCATCTCCTGTACGGGACGCTTAGGTTTGTCTCTCAGTAGAAAACCAGCAGCGAGTCTCGCAGGGTTCCGCGGGGAAGCTCGAAAACGTTAAATTCATAGTTCTATAGATCTATATAGGTATAACCAAAAATCTACTTACCAGAGCGTTGTTTTTGAGAACTTTAATTATTTCAGACCTTTTACATACAGCAAACATACAACTGTCGTACATTTTTGAACGCGGCTCAGTGAGCCCTATACGATTACCACAAAATATTTGACAATTTTCCAAAAGAAAACTTTTTACTTAGGAAAAACCAATTTTCAATTTATTCAAAACTTAAAAATTTTATAACAGTCTTCCTATTTGACCTAACTCTGTTCTGGAAACGCCAACGGACGCGCATTCGCTCGTTCTACGGGATACCTGTAACGGAAAAGTCAAATTAGGTCCATTTTCAAAATTTGTTTTCGAAATTTTCATAAAAAAATCAATTTTTCATCCATTTTTCGGCCATAACTCCCGTTCCCGACGTCCGATCCGGACCGGGTTTACGTCATAGTATAGGACTCCGTGCCCGCTGTGCGTGTGCACCGCAAAAAACGAACCCTTCATAGGGAAATTTTCCACCCGACGGTTTAAAACGTTAAAACTTGCAATTTTTCATACATTCTCTTTAGAACAACCCCTATATTAACGAGCTATCCCTTATATTCCCGAAAATTTTTATCATCTCCTGTACGGGACGCTTAGGTTTGTCTCTCAGTAGAAAACCAGCAGCGAGTCTCGCAGGGTTCCGCGGGGAAGCTCGAAAACGTTAAATTCATAGTTCTATAGATCTATATAGGTATAACCAAAAATCTACTTACCAGAGCGTTGTTTTTGAGAACTTTAATTATTTCAGACCTTTTACATACAGCAAACATACAACTGTCGTACATTTTTGAACGCGGCTCAGTGAGCCCTATACGATTACCACAAAATATTTGACAATTTTCCAAAAGAAAACTTTTTACTTAGGAAAAACCAATTTTCAATTTATTCAAAACTTAAAAATTTTATAACAGTCTTCCTATTTGACCTAACTCTGTTCTGGAAACGCCAACGGACGCGCATTCGCTCGTTCTACGGGATACCTGTAACGGAAAAGTCAAATTAGGTCCATTTTCAAAATTTGTTTTCGAAATTTTCATAAAAAAATCAATTTTTCATCCATTTTTCGGCCATAACTCCCGTTCCCGACGTCCGATCCGGACCGGGTTTACGTCATAGTATAGGACTCCGTGCCCGCTGTGCGTGTGCACCGCAAAAAACGAACCCTTCATAGGGAAATTTTCCACCCGACGGTTTAAAACGTTAAAACTTGCAATTTTTCATACATTCTCTTTAGAACAACCCCTATATTAACGAGCTATCCCTTATATTCCCGAAAATTTTTATCATCTCCTGTACGGGACGCTTAGGTTTGTCTCTCAGTAGAAAACCAGCAGCGAGTCTCGCAGGGTTCCGCGGGGAAGCTCGAAAACGTTAAATTCATAGTTCTATAGATCTATATAGGTATAACCAAAAATCTACTTACCAGAGCGTTGTTTTTGAGAACTTTAATTATTTCAGACCTTTTACATACAGCAAACATACAACTGTCGTACATTTTTGAACGCGGCTCAGTGAGCCCTATACGATTACCACAAAATATTTGACAATTTTCCAAAAGAAAACTTTTTACTTAGGAAAAACCAATTTTCAATTTATTCAAAACTTAAAAATTTTATAACAGTCTTCCTATTTGACCTAACTCTGTTCTGGAAACGCCAACGGACGCGCATTCGCTCGTTCTACGGGATACCTGTAACGGAAAAGTCAAATTAGGTCCATTTTCAAAATTTGTTTTCGAAATTTTCATAAAAAAATCAATTTTTCATCCATTTTTCGGCCATAACTCCCGTTCCCGACGTCCGATCCGGACCGGGTTTACGTCATAGTATAGGACTCCGTGCCCGCTGTGCGTGTGCACCGCAAAAAACGAACCCTTCATAGGGAAATTTTCCACCCGACGGTTTAAAACGTTAAAACTTGCAATTTTTCATACATTCTCTTTAGAACAACCCCTATATTAACGAGCTATCCCTTATATTCCCGAAAATTTTTATCATCTCCTGTACGGGACGCTTAGGTTTGTCTCTCAGTAGAAAACCAGCAGCGAGTCTCGCAGGGTTCCGCGGGGAAGCTCGAAAACGTTAAATTCATAGTTCTATAGATCTATATAGGTATAACCAAAAATCTACTTACCAGAGCGTTGTTTTTGAGAACTTTAATTATTTCAGACCTTTTACATACAGCAAACATACAACTGTCGTACATTTTTGAACGCGGCTCAGTGAGCCCTATACGATTACCACAAAATATTTGACAATTTTCCAAAAGAAAACTTTTTACTTAGGAAAAACCAATTTTCAATTTATTCAAAACTTAAAAATTTTATAACAGTCTTCCTATTTGACCTAACTCTGTTCTGGAAACGCCAACGGACGCGCATTCGCTCGTTCTACGGGATACCTGTAACGGAAAAGTCAAATTAGGTCCATTTTCAAAATTTGTTTTCGAAATTTTCATAAAAAAATCAATTTTTCATCCATTTTTCGGCCATAACTCCCGTTCCCGACGTCCGATCCGGACCGGGTTTACGTCATAGTATAGGACTCCGTGCCCGCTGTGCGTGTGCACCGCAAAAAACGAACCCTTCATAGGGAAATTTTCCACCCGACGGTTTAAAACGTTAAAACTTGCAATTTTTCATACATTCTCTTTAGAACAACCCCTATATTAACGAGCTATCCCTTATATTCCCGAAAATTTTTATCATCTCCTGTACGGGACGCTTAGGTTTGTCTCTCAGTAGAAAACCAGCAGCGAGTCTCGCAGGGTTCCGCGGGGAAGCTCGAAAACGTTAAATTCATAGTTCTATAGATCTATATAGGTATAACCAAAAATCTACTTACCAGAGCGTTGTTTTTGAGAACTTTAATTATTTCAGACCTTTTACATACAGCAAACATACAACTGTCGTACATTTTTGAACGCGGCTCAGTGAGCCCTATACGATTACCACAAAATATTTGACAATTTTCCAAAAGAAAACTTTTTACTTAGGAAAAACCAATTTTCAATTTATTCAAAACTTAAAAATTTTATAACAGTCTTCCTATTTGACCTAACTCTGTTCTGGAAACGCCAACGGACGCGCATTCGCTCGTTCTACGGGATACCTGTAACGGAAAAGTCAAATTAGGTCCATTTTCAAAATTTGTTTTCGAAATTTTCATAAAAAAATCAATTTTTCATCCATTTTTCGGCCATAACTCCCGTTCCCGACGTCCGATCCGGACCGGGTTTACGTCATAGTATAGGACTCCGTGCCCGCTGTGCGTGTGCACCGCAAAAAACGAACCCTTCATAGGGAAATTTTCCACCCGACGGTTTAAAACGTTAAAACTTGCAATTTTTCATACATTCTCTTTAGAACAACCCCTATATTAACGAGCTATCCCTTATATTCCCGAAAATTTTTATCATCTCCTGTACGGGACGCTTAGGTTTGTCTCTCAGTAGAAAACCAGCAGCGAGTCTCGCAGGGTTCCGCGGGGAAGCTCGAAAACGTTAAATTCATAGTTCTATAGATCTATATAGGTATAACCAAAAATCTACTTACCAGAGCGTTGTTTTTGAGAACTTTAATTATTTCAGACCTTTTACATACAGCAAACATACAACTGTCGTACATTTTTGAACGCGGCTCAGTGAGCCCTATACGATTACCACAAAATATTTGACAATTTTCCAAAAGAAAACTTTTTACTTAGGAAAAACCAATTTTCAATTTATTCAAAACTTAAAAATTTTATAACAGTCTTCCTATTTGACCTAACTCTGTTCTGGAAACGCCAACGGACGCGCATTCGCTCGTTCTACGGGATACCTGTAACGGAAAAGTCAAATTAGGTCCATTTTCAAAATTTGTTTTCGAAATTTTCATAAAAAAATCAATTTTTCATCCATTTTTCGGCCATAACTCCCGTTCCCGACGTCCGATCCGGACCGGGTTTACGTCATAGTATAGGACTCCGTGCCCGCTGTGCGTGTGCACCGCAAAAAACGAACCCTTCATAGGGAAATTTTCCACCCGACGGTTTAAAACGTTAAAACTTGCAATTTTTCATACATTCTCTTTAGAACAACCCCTATATTAACGAGCTATCCCTTATATTCCCGAAAATTTTTATCATCTCCTGTACGGGACGCTTAGGTTTGTCTCTCAGTAGAAAACCAGCAGCGAGTCTCGCAGGGTTCCGCGGGGAAGCTCGAAAACGTTAAATTCATAGTTCTATAGATCTATATAGGTATAACCAAAAATCTACTTACCAGAGCGTTGTTTTTGAGAACTTTAATTATTTCAGACCTTTTACATACAGCAAACATACAACTGTCGTACATTTTTGAACGCGGCTCAGTGAGCCCTATACGATTACCACAAAATATTTGACAATTTTCCAAAAGAAAACTTTTTACTTAGGAAAAACCAATTTTCAATTTATTCAAAACTTAAAAATTTTATAACAGTCTTCCTATTTGACCTAACTCTGTTCTGGAAACGCCAACGGACGCGCATTCGCTCGTTCTACGGGATACCTGTAACGGAAAAGTCAAATTAGGTCCATTTTCAAAATTTGTTTTCGAAATTTTCATAAAAAAATCAATTTTTCATCCATTTTTCGGCCATAACTCCCGTTCCCGACGTCCGATCCGGACCGGGTTTACGTCATAGTATAGGACTCCGTGCCCGCTGTGCGTGTGCACCGCAAAAAACGAACCCTTCATAGGGAAATTTTCCACCCGACGGTTTAAAACGTTAAAACTTGCAATTTTTCATACATTCTCTTTAGAACAACCCCTATATTAACGAGCTATCCCTTATATTCCCGAAAATTTTTATCATCTCCTGTACGGGACGCTTAGGTTTGTCTCTCAGTAGAAAACCAGCAGCGAGTCTCGCAGGGTTCCGCGGGGAAGCTCGAAAACGTTAAATTCATAGTTCTATAGATCTATATAGGTATAACCAAAAATCTACTTACCAGAGCGTTGTTTTTGAGAACTTTAATTATTTCAGACCTTTTACATACAGCAAACATACAACTGTCGTACATTTTTGAACGCGGCTCAGTGAGCCCTATACGATTACCACAAAATATTTGACAATTTTCCAAAAGAAAACTTTTTACTTAGGAAAAACCAATTTTCAATTTATTCAAAACTTAAAAATTTTATAACAGTCTTCCTATTTGACCTAACTCTGTTCTGGAAACGCCAACGGACGCGCATTCGCTCGTTCTACGGGATACCTGTAACGGAAAAGTCAAATTAGGTCCATTTTCAAAATTTGTTTTCGAAATTTTCATAAAAAAATCAATTTTTCATCCATTTTTCGGCCATAACTCCCGTTCCCGACGTCCGATCCGGACCGGGTTTACGTCATAGTATAGGACTCCGTGCCCGCTGTGCGTGTGCACCGCAAAAAACGAACCCTTCATAGGGAAATTTTCCACCCGACGGTTTAAAACGTTAAAACTTGCAATTTTTCATACATTCTCTTTAGAACAACCCCTATATTAACGAGCTATCCCTTATATTCCCGAAAATTTTTATCATCTCCTGTACGGGACGCTTAGGTTTGTCTCTCAGTAGAAAACCAGCAGCGAGTCTCGCAGGGTTCCGCGGGGAAGCTCGAAAACGTTAAATTCATAGTTCTATAGATCTATATAGGTATAACCAAAAATCTACTTACCAGAGCGTTGTTTTTGAGAACTTTAATTATTTCAGACCTTTTACATACAGCAAACATACAACTGTCGTACATTTTTGAACGCGGCTCAGTGAGCCCTATACGATTACCACAAAATATTTGACAATTTTCCAAAAGAAAACTTTTTACTTAGGAAAAACCAATTTTCAATTTATTCAAAACTTAAAAATTTTATAACAGTCTTCCTATTTGACCTAACTCTGTTCTGGAAACGCCAACGGACGCGCATTCGCTCGTTCTACGGGATACCTGTAACGGAAAAGTCAAATTAGGTCCATTTTCAAAATTTGTTTTCGAAATTTTCATAAAAAAATCAATTTTTCATCCATTTTTCGGCCATAACTCCCGTTCCCGACGTCCGATCCGGACCGGGTTTACGTCATAGTATAGGACTCCGTGCCCGCTGTGCGTGTGCACCGCAAAAAACGAACCCTTCATAGGGAAATTTTCCACCCGACGGTTTAAAACGTTAAAACTTGCAATTTTTCATACATTCTCTTTAGAACAACCCCTATATTAACGAGCTATCCCTTATATTCCCGAAAATTTTTATCATCTCCTGTACGGGACGCTTAGGTTTGTCTCTCAGTAGAAAACCAGCAGCGAGTCTCGCAGGGTTCCGCGGGGAAGCTCGAAAACGTTAAATTCATAGTTCTATAGATCTATATAGGTATAACCAAAAATCTACTTACCAGAGCGTTGTTTTTGAGAACTTTAATTATTTCAGACCTTTTACATACAGCAAACATACAACTGTCGTACATTTTTGAACGCGGCTCAGTGAGCCCTATACGATTACCACAAAATATTTGACAATTTTCCAAAAGAAAACTTTTTACTTAGGAAAAACCAATTTTCAATTTATTCAAAACTTAAAAATTTTATAACAGTCTTCCTATTTGACCTAACTCTGTTCTGGAAACGCCAACGGACGCGCATTCGCTCGTTCTACGGGATACCTGTAACGGAAAAGTCAAATTAGGTCCATTTTCAAAATTTGTTTTCGAAATTTTCATAAAAAAATCAATTTTTCATCCATTTTTCGGCCATAACTCCCGTTCCCGACGTCCGATCCGGACCGGGTTTACGTCATAGTATAGGACTCCGTGCCCGCTGTGCGTGTGCACCGCAAAAAACGAACCCTTCATAGGGAAATTTTCCACCCGACGGTTTAAAACGTTAAAACTTGCAATTTTTCATACATTCTCTTTAGAACAACCCCTATATTAACGAGCTATCCCTTATATTCCCGAAAATTTTTATCATCTCCTGTACGGGACGCTTAGGTTTGTCTCTCAGTAGAAAACCAGCAGCGAGTCTCGCAGGGTTCCGCGGGGAAGCTCGAAAACGTTAAATTCATAGTTCTATAGATCTATATAGGTATAACCAAAAATCTACTTACCAGAGCGTTGTTTTTGAGAACTTTAATTATTTCAGACCTTTTACATACAGCAAACATACAACTGTCGTACATTTTTGAACGCGGCTCAGTGAGCCCTATACGATTACCACAAAATATTTGACAATTTTCCAAAAGAAAACTTTTTACTTAGGAAAAACCAATTTTCAATTTATTCAAAACTTAAAAATTTTATAACAGTCTTCCTATTTGACCTAACTCTGTTCTGGAAACGCCAACGGACGCGCATTCGCTCGTTCTACGGGATACCTGTAACGGAAAAGTCAAATTAGGTCCATTTTCAAAATTTGTTTTCGAAATTTTCATAAAAAAATCAATTTTTCATCCATTTTTCGGCCATAACTCCCGTTCCCGACGTCCGATCCGGACCGGGTTTACGTCATAGTATAGGACTCCGTGCCCGCTGTGCGTGTGCACCGCAAAAAACGAACCCTTCATAGGGAAATTTTCCACCCGACGGTTTAAAACGTTAAAACTTGCAATTTTTCATACATTCTCTTTAGAACAACCCCTATATTAACGAGCTATCCCTTATATTCCCGAAAATTTTTATCATCTCCTGTACGGGACGCTTAGGTTTGTCTCTCAGTAGAAAACCAGCAGCGAGTCTCGCAGGGTTCCGCGGGGAAGCTCGAAAACGTTAAATTCATAGTTCTATAGATCTATATAGGTATAACCAAAAATCTACTTACCAGAGCGTTGT
Organism: Mythimna vitellina; assembly: GCA_949316375.1. NCBI lineage: Eukaryota > Metazoa > Arthropoda > Insecta > Lepidoptera > Noctuidae > Mythimna > Mythimna vitellina. The sequence continues at coordinate 36,125 of OX438713.1, forward strand.
TTTTGAGAACTTTAATTATTTCAGACCTTTTACATACAGCAAACATACAACTGTCGTACATTTTTGAACGCGGCTCAGTGAGCCCTATACGATTACCACAAAATATTTGACAATTTTCCAAAAGAAAACTTTTTACTTAGGAAAAACCAATTTTCAATTTATTCAAAACTTAAAAATTTTATAACAGTCTTCCTATTTGACCTAACTCTGTTCTGGAAACGCCAACGGACGCGCATTCGCTCGTTCTACGGGATACCTGTAACGGAAAAGTCAAATTAGGTCCATTTTCAAAATTTGTTTTCGAAATTTTCATAAAAAAATCAATTTTTCATCCATTTTTCGGCCATAACTCCCGTTCCCGACGTCCGATCCGGACCGGGTTTACGTCATAGTATAGGACTCCGTGCCCGCTGTGCGTGTGCACCGCAAAAAACGAACCCTTCATAGGGAAATTTTCCACCCGACGGTTTAAAACGTTAAAACTTGCAATTTTTCATACATTCTCTTTAGAACAACCCCTATATTAACGAGCTATCCCTTATATTCCCGAAAATTTTTATCATCTCCTGTACGGGACGCTTAGGTTTGTCTCTCAGTAGAAAACCAGCAGCGAGTCTCGCAGGGTTCCGCGGGGAAGCTCGAAAACGTTAAATTCATAGTTCTATAGATCTATATAGGTATAACCAAAAATCTACTTACCAGAGCGTTGTTTTTGAGAACTTTAATTATTTCAGACCTTTTACATACAGCAAACATACAACTGTCGTACATTTTTGAACGCGGCTCAGTGAGCCCTATACGATTACCACAAAATATTTGACAATTTTCCAAAAGAAAACTTTTTACTTAGGAAAAACCAATTTTCAATTTATTCAAAACTTAAAAATTTTATAACAGTCTTCCTATTTGACCTAACTCTGTTCTGGAAACGCCAACGGACGCGCATTCGCTCGTTCTACGGGATACCTGTAACGGAAAAGTCAAATTAGGTCCATTTTCAAAATTTGTTTTCGAAATTTTCATAAAAAAATCAATTTTTCATCCATTTTTCGGCCATAACTCCCGTTCCCGACGTCCGATCCGGACCGGGTTTACGTCATAGTATAGGACTCCGTGCCCGCTGTGCGTGTGCACCGCAAAAAACGAACCCTTCATAGGGAAATTTTCCACCCGACGGTTTAAAACGTTAAAACTTGCAATTTTTCATACATTCTCTTTAGAACAACCCCTATATTAACGAGCTATCCCTTATATTCCCGAAAATTTTTATCATCTCCTGTACGGGACGCTTAGGTTTGTCTCTCAGTAGAAAACCAGCAGCGAGTCTCGCAGGGTTCCGCGGGGAAGCTCGAAAACGTTAAATTCATAGTTCTATAGATCTATATAGGTATAACCAAAAATCTACTTACCAGAGCGTTGTTTTTGAGAACTTTAATTATTTCAGACCTTTTACATACAGCAAACATACAACTGTCGTACATTTTTGAACGCGGCTCAGTGAGCCCTATACGATTACCACAAAATATTTGACAATTTTCCAAAAGAAAACTTTTTACTTAGGAAAAACCAATTTTCAATTTATTCAAAACTTAAAAATTTTATAACAGTCTTCCTATTTGACCTAACTCTGTTCTGGAAACGCCAACGGACGCGCATTCGCTCGTTCTACGGGATACCTGTAACGGAAAAGTCAAATTAGGTCCATTTTCAAAATTTGTTTTCGAAATTTTCATAAAAAAATCAATTTTTCATCCATTTTTCGGCCATAACTCCCGTTCCCGACGTCCGATCCGGACCGGGTTTACGTCATAGTATAGGACTCCGTGCCCGCTGTGCGTGTGCACCGCAAAAAACGAACCCTTCATAGGGAAATTTTCCACCCGACGGTTTAAAACGTTAAAACTTGCAATTTTTCATACATTCTCTTTAGAACAACCCCTATATTAACGAGCTATCCCTTATATTCCCGAAAATTTTTATCATCTCCTGTACGGGACGCTTAGGTTTGTCTCTCAGTAGAAAACCAGCAGCGAGTCTCGCAGGGTTCCGCGGGGAAGCTCGAAAACGTTAAATTCATAGTTCTATAGATCTATATAGGTATAACCAAAAATCTACTTACCAGAGCGTTGTTTTTGAGAACTTTAATTATTTCAGACCTTTTACATACAGCAAACATACAACTGTCGTACATTTTTGAACGCGGCTCAGTGAGCCCTATACGATTACCACAAAATATTTGACAATTTTCCAAAAGAAAACTTTTTACTTAGGAAAAACCAATTTTCAATTTATTCAAAACTTAAAAATTTTATAACAGTCTTCCTATTTGACCTAACTCTGTTCTGGAAACGCCAACGGACGCGCATTCGCTCGTTCTACGGGATACCTGTAACGGAAAAGTCAAATTAGGTCCATTTTCAAAATTTGTTTTCGAAATTTTCATAAAAAAATCAATTTTTCATCCATTTTTCGGCCATAACTCCCGTTCCCGACGTCCGATCCGGACCGGGTTTACGTCATAGTATAGGACTCCGTGCCCGCTGTGCGTGTGCACCGCAAAAAACGAACCCTTCATAGGGAAATTTTCCACCCGACGGTTTAAAACGTTAAAACTTGCAATTTTTCATACATTCTCTTTAGAACAACCCCTATATTAACGAGCTATCCCTTATATTCCCGAAAATTTTTATCATCTCCTGTACGGGACGCTTAGGTTTGTCTCTCAGTAGAAAACCAGCAGCGAGTCTCGCAGGGTTCCGCGGGGAAGCTCGAAAACGTTAAATTCATAGTTCTATAGATCTATATAGGTATAACCAAAAATCTACTTACCAGAGCGTTGTTTTTGAGAACTTTAATTATTTCAGACCTTTTACATACAGCAAACATACAACTGTCGTACATTTTTGAACGCGGCTCAGTGAGCCCTATACGATTACCACAAAATATTTGACAATTTTCCAAAAGAAAACTTTTTACTTAGGAAAAACCAATTTTCAATTTATTCAAAACTTAAAAATTTTATAACAGTCTTCCTATTTGACCTAACTCTGTTCTGGAAACGCCAACGGACGCGCATTCGCTCGTTCTACGGGATACCTGTAACGGAAAAGTCAAATTAGGTCCATTTTCAAAATTTGTTTTCGAAATTTTCATAAAAAAATCAATTTTTCATCCATTTTTCGGCCATAACTCCCGTTCCCGACGTCCGATCCGGACCGGGTTTACGTCATAGTATAGGACTCCGTGCCCGCTGTGCGTGTGCACCGCAAAAAACGAACCCTTCATAGGGAAATTTTCCACCCGACGGTTTAAAACGTTAAAACTTGCAATTTTTCATACATTCTCTTTAGAACAACCCCTATATTAACGAGCTATCCCTTATATTCCCGAAAATTTTTATCATCTCCTGTACGGGACGCTTAGGTTTGTCTCTCAGTAGAAAACCAGCAGCGAGTCTCGCAGGGTTCCGCGGGGAAGCTCGAAAACGTTAAATTCATAGTTCTATAGATCTATATAGGTATAACCAAAAATCTACTTACCAGAGCGTTGTTTTTGAGAACTTTAATTATTTCAGACCTTTTACATACAGCAAACATACAACTGTCGTACATTTTTGAACGCGGCTCAGTGAGCCCTATACGATTACCACAAAATATTTGACAATTTTCCAAAAGAAAACTTTTTACTTAGGAAAAACCAATTTTCAATTTATTCAAAACTTAAAAATTTTATAACAGTCTTCCTATTTGACCTAACTCTGTTCTGGAAACGCCAACGGACGCGCATTCGCTCGTTCTACGGGATACCTGTAACGGAAAAGTCAAATTAGGTCCATTTTCAAAATTTGTTTTCGAAATTTTCATAAAAAAATCAATTTTTCATCCATTTTTCGGCCATAACTCCCGTTCCCGACGTCCGATCCGGACCGGGTTTACGTCATAGTATAGGACTCCGTGCCCGCTGTGCGTGTGCACCGCAAAAAACGAACCCTTCATAGGGAAATTTTCCACCCGACGGTTTAAAACGTTAAAACTTGCAATTTTTCATACATTCTCTTTAGAACAACCCCTATATTAACGAGCTATCCCTTATATTCCCGAAAATTTTTATCATCTCCTGTACGGGACGCTTAGGTTTGTCTCTCAGTAGAAAACCAGCAGCGAGTCTCGCAGGGTTCCGCGGGGAAGCTCGAAAACGTTAAATTCATAGTTCTATAGATCTATATAGGTATAACCAAAAATCTACTTACCAGAGCGTTGTTTTTGAGAACTTTAATTATTTCAGACCTTTTACATACAGCAAACATACAACTGTCGTACATTTTTGAACGCGGCTCAGTGAGCCCTATACGATTACCACAAAATATTTGACAATTTTCCAAAAGAAAACTTTTTACTTAGGAAAAACCAATTTTCAATTTATTCAAAACTTAAAAATTTTATAACAGTCTTCCTATTTGACCTAACTCTGTTCTGGAAACGCCAACGGACGCGCATTCGCTCGTTCTACGGGATACCTGTAACGGAAAAGTCAAATTAGGTCCATTTTCAAAATTTGTTTTCGAAATTTTCATAAAAAAATCAATTTTTCATCCATTTTTCGGCCATAACTCCCGTTCCCGACGTCCGATCCGGACCGGGTTTACGTCATAGTATAGGACTCCGTGCCCGCTGTGCGTGTGCACCGCAAAAAACGAACCCTTCATAGGGAAATTTTCCACCCGACGGTTTAAAACGTTAAAACTTGCAATTTTTCATACATTCTCTTTAGAACAACCCCTATATTAACGAGCTATCCCTTATATTCCCGAAAATTTTTATCATCTCCTGTACGGGACGCTTAGGTTTGTCTCTCAGTAGAAAACCAGCAGCGAGTCTCGCAGGGTTCCGCGGGGAAGCTCGAAAACGTTAAATTCATAGTTCTATAGATCTATATAGGTATAACCAAAAATCTACTTACCAGAGCGTTGTTTTTGAGAACTTTAATTATTTCAGACCTTTTACATACAGCAAACATACAACTGTCGTACATTTTTGAACGCGGCTCAGTGAGCCCTATACGATTACCACAAAATATTTGACAATTTTCCAAAAGAAAACTTTTTACTTAGGAAAAACCAATTTTCAATTTATTCAAAACTTAAAAATTTTATAACAGTCTTCCTATTTGACCTAACTCTGTTCTGGAAACGCCAACGGACGCGCATTCGCTCGTTCTACGGGATACCTGTAACGGAAAAGTCAAATTAGGTCCATTTTCAAAATTTGTTTTCGAAATTTTCATAAAAAAATCAATTTTTCATCCATTTTTCGGCCATAACTCCCGTTCCCGACGTCCGATCCGGACCGGGTTTACGTCATAGTATAGGACTCCGTGCCCGCTGTGCGTGTGCACCGCAAAAAACGAACCCTTCATAGGGAAATTTTCCACCCGACGGTTTAAAACGTTAAAACTTGCAATTTTTCATACATTCTCTTTAGAACAACCCCTATATTAACGAGCTATCCCTTATATTCCCGAAAATTTTTATCATCTCCTGTACGGGACGCTTAGGTTTGTCTCTCAGTAGAAAACCAGCAGCGAGTCTCGCAGGGTTCCGCGGGGAAGCTCGAAAACGTTAAATTCATAGTTCTATAGATCTATATAGGTATAACCAAAAATCTACTTACCAGAGCGTTGTTTTTGAGAACTTTAATTATTTCAGACCTTTTACATACAGCAAACATACAACTGTCGTACATTTTTGAACGCGGCTCAGTGAGCCCTATACGATTACCACAAAATATTTGACAATTTTCCAAAAGAAAACTTTTTACTTAGGAAAAACCAATTTTCAATTTATTCAAAACTTAAAAATTTTATAACAGTCTTCCTATTTGACCTAACTCTGTTCTGGAAACGCCAACGGACGCGCATTCGCTCGTTCTACGGGATACCTGTAACGGAAAAGTCAAATTAGGTCCATTTTCAAAATTTGTTTTCGAAATTTTCATAAAAAAATCAATTTTTCATCCATTTTTCGGCCATAACTCCCGTTCCCGACGTCCGATCCGGACCGGGTTTACGTCATAGTATAGGACTCCGTGCCCGCTGTGCGTGTGCACCGCAAAAAACGAACCCTTCATAGGGAAATTTTCCACCCGACGGTTTAAAACGTTAAAACTTGCAATTTTTCATACATTCTCTTTAGAACAACCCCTATATTAACGAGCTATCCCTTATATTCCCGAAAATTTTTATCATCTCCTGTACGGGACGCTTAGGTTTGTCTCTCAGTAGAAAACCAGCAGCGAGTCTCGCAGGGTTCCGCGGGGAAGCTCGAAAACGTTAAATTCATAGTTCTATAGATCTATATAGGTATAACCAAAAATCTACTTACCAGAGCGTTGTTTTTGAGAACTTTAATTATTTCAGACCTTTTACATACAGCAAACATACAACTGTCGTACATTTTTGAACGCGGCTCAGTGAGCCCTATACGATTACCACAAAATATTTGACAATTTTCCAAAAGAAAACTTTTTACTTAGGAAAAACCAATTTTCAATTTATTCAAAACTTAAAAATTTTATAACAGTCTTCCTATTTGACCTAACTCTGTTCTGGAAACGCCAACGGACGCGCATTCGCTCGTTCTACGGGATACCTGTAACGGAAAAGTCAAATTAGGTCCATTTTCAAAATTTGTTTTCGAAATTTTCATAAAAAAATCAATTTTTCATCCATTTTTCGGCCATAACTCCCGTTCCCGACGTCCGATCCGGACCGGGTTTACGTCATAGTATAGGACTCCGTGCCCGCTGTGCGTGTGCACCGCAAAAAACGAACCCTTCATAGGGAAATTTTCCACCCGACGGTTTAAAACGTTAAAACTTGCAATTTTTCATACATTCTCTTTAGAACAACCCCTATATTAACGAGCTATCCCTTATATTCCCGAAAATTTTTATCATCTCCTGTACGGGACGCTTAGGTTTGTCTCTCAGTAGAAAACCAGCAGCGAGTCTCGCAGGGTTCCGCGGGGAAGCTCGAAAACGTTAAATTCATAGTTCTATAGATCTATATAGGTATAACCAAAAATCTACTTACCAGAGCGTTGTTTTTGAGAACTTTAATTATTTCAGACCTTTTACATACAGCAAACATACAACTGTCGTACATTTTTGAACGCGGCTCAGTGAGCCCTATACGATTACCACAAAATATTTGACAATTTTCCAAAAGAAAACTTTTTACTTAGGAAAAACCAATTTTCAATTTATTCAAAACTTAAAAATTTTATAACAGTCTTCCTATTTGACCTAACTCTGTTCTGGAAACGCCAACGGACGCGCATTCGCTCGTTCTACGGGATACCTGTAACGGAAAAGTCAAATTAGGTCCATTTTCAAAATTTGTTTTCGAAATTTTCATAAAAAAATCAATTTTTCATCCATTTTTCGGCCATAACTCCCGTTCCCGACGTCCGATCCGGACCGGGTTTACGTCATAGTATAGGACTCCGTGCCCGCTGTGCGTGTGCACCGCAAAAAACGAACCCTTCATAGGGAAATTTTCCACCCGACGGTTTAAAACGTTAAAACTTGCAATTTTTCATACATTCTCTTTAGAACAACCCCTATATTAACGAGCTATCCCTTATATTCCCGAAAATTTTTATCATCTCCTGTACGGGACGCTTAGGTTTGTCTCTCAGTAGAAAACCAGCAGCGAGTCTCGCAGGGTTCCGCGGGGAAGCTCGAAAACGTTAAATTCATAGTTCTATAGATCTATATAGGTATAACCAAAAATCTACTTACCAGAGCGTTGTTTTTGAGAACTTTAATTATTTCAGACCTTTTACATACAGCAAACATACAACTGTCGTACATTTTTGAACGCGGCTCAGTGAGCCCTATACGATTACCACAAAATATTTGACAATTTTCCAAAAGAAAACTTTTTACTTAGGAAAAACCAATTTTCAATTTATTCAAAACTTAAAAATTTTATAACAGTCTTCCTATTTGACCTAACTCTGTTCTGGAAACGCCAACGGACGCGCATTCGCTCGTTCTACGGGATACCTGTAACGGAAAAGTCAAATTAGGTCCATTTTCAAAATTTGTTTTCGAAATTTTCATAAAAAAATCAATTTTTCATCCATTTTTCGGCCATAACTCCCGTTCCCGACGTCCGATCCGGACCGGGTTTACGTCATAGTATAGGACTCCGTGCCCGCTGTGCGTGTGCACCGCAAAAAACGAACCCTTCATAGGGAAATTTTCCACCCGACGGTTTAAAACGTTAAAACTTGCAATTTTTCATACATTCTCTTTAGAACAACCCCTATATTAACGAGCTATCCCTTATATTCCCGAAAATTTTTATCATCTCCTGTACGGGACGCTTAGGTTTGTCTCTCAGTAGAAAACCAGCAGCGAGTCTCGCAGGGTTCCGCGGGGAAGCTCGAAAACGTTAAATTCATAGTTCTATAGATCTATATAGGTATAACCAAAAATCTACTTACCAGAGCGTTGTTTTTGAGAACTTTAATTATTTCAGACCTTTTACATACAGCAAACATACAACTGTCGTACATTTTTGAACGCGGCTCAGTGAGCCCTATACGATTACCACAAAATATTTGACAATTTTCCAAAAGAAAACTTTTTACTTAGGAAAAACCAATTTTCAATTTATTCAAAACTTAAAAATTTTATAACAGTCTTCCTATTTGACCTAACTCTGTTCTGGAAACGCCAACGGACGCGCATTCGCTCGTTCTACGGGATACCTGTAACGGAAAAGTCAAATTAGGTCCATTTTCAAAATTTGTTTTCGAAATTTTCATAAAAAAATCAATTTTTCATCCATTTTTCGGCCATAACTCCCGTTCCCGACGTCCGATCCGGACCGGGTTTACGTCATAGTATAGGACTCCGTGCCCGCTGTGCGTGTGCACCGCAAAAAACGAACCCTTCATAGGGAAATTTTCCACCCGACGGTTTAAAACGTTAAAACTTGCAATTTTTCATACATTCTCTTTAGAACAACCCCTATATTAACGAGCTATCCCTTATATTCCCGAAAATTTTTATCATCTCCTGTACGGGACGCTTAGGTTTGTCTCTCAGTAGAAAACCAGCAGCGAGTCTCGCAGGGTTCCGCGGGGAAGCTCGAAAACGTTAAATTCATAGTTCTATAGATCTATATAGGTATAACCAAAAATCTACTTACCAGAGCGTTGTTTTTGAGAACTTTAATTATTTCAGACCTTTTACATACAGCAAACATACAACTGTCGTACATTTTTGAACGCGGCTCAGTGAGCCCTATACGATTACCACAAAATATTTGACAATTTTCCAAAAGAAAACTTTTTACTTAGGAAAAACCAATTTTCAATTTATTCAAAACTTAAAAATTTTATAACAGTCTTCCTATTTGACCTAACTCTGTTCTGGAAACGCCAACGGACGCGCATTCGCTCGTTCTACGGGATACCTGTAACGGAAAAGTCAAATTAGGTCCATTTTCAAAATTTGTTTTCGAAATTTTCATAAAAAAATCAATTTTTCATCCATTTTTCGGCCATAACTCCCGTTCCCGACGTCCGATCCGGACCGGGTTTACGTCATAGTATAGGACTCCGTGCCCGCTGTGCGTGTGCACCGCAAAAAACGAACCCTTCATAGGGAAATTTTCCACCCGACGGTTTAAAACGTTAAAACTTGCAATTTTTCATACATTCTCTTTAGAACAACCCCTATATTAACGAGCTATCCCTTATATTCCCGAAAATTTTTATCATCTCCTGTACGGGACGCTTAGGTTTGTCTCTCAGTAGAAAACCAGCAGCGAGTCTCGCAGGGTTCCGCGGGGAAGCTCGAAAACGTTAAATTCATAGTTCTATAGATCTATATAGGTATAACCAAAAATCTACTTACCAGAGCGTTGTTTTTGAGAACTTTAATTATTTCAGACCTTTTACATACAGCAAACATACAACTGTCGTACATTTTTGAACGCGGCTCAGTGAGCCCTATACGATTACCACAAAATATTTGACAATTTTCCAAAAGAAAACTTTTTACTTAGGAAAAACCAATTTTCAATTTATTCAAAACTTAAAAATTTTATAACAGTCTTCCTATTTGACCTAACTCTGTTCTGGAAACGCCAACGGACGCGCATTCGCTCGTTCTACGGGATACCTGTAACGGAAAAGTCAAATTAGGTCCATTTTCAAAATTTGTTTTCGAAATTTTCATAAAAAAATCAATTTTTCATCCATTTTTCGGCCATAACTCCCGTTCCCGACGTCCGATCCGGACCGGGTTTACGTCATAGTATAGGACTCCGTGCCCGCTGTGCGTGTGCACCGCAAAAAACGAACCCTTCATAGGGAAATTTTCCACCCGACGGTTTAAAACGTTAAAACTTGCAATTTTTCATACATTCTCTTTAGAACAACCCCTATATTAACGAGCTATCCCTTATATTCCCGAAAATTTTTATCATCTCCTGTACGGGACGCTTAGGTTTGTCTCTCAGTAGAAAACCAGCAGCGAGTCTCGCAGGGTTCCGCGGGGAAGCTCGAAAACGTTAAATTCATAGTTCTATAGATCTATATAGGTATAACCAAAAATCTACTTACCAGAGCGTTGTTTTTGAGAACTTTAATTATTTCAGACCTTTTACATACAGCAAACATACAACTGTCGTACATTTTTGAACGCGGCTCAGTGAGCCCTATACGATTACCACAAAATATTTGACAATTTTCCAAAAGAAAACTTTTTACTTAGGAAAAACCAATTTTCAATTTATTCAAAACTTAAAAATTTTATAACAGTCTTCCTATTTGACCTAACTCTGTTCTGGAAACGCCAACGGACGCGCATTCGCTCGTTCTACGGGATACCTGTAACGGAAAAGTCAAATTAGGTCCATTTTCAAAATTTGTTTTCGAAATTTTCATAAAAAAATCAATTTTTCATCCATTTTTCGGCCATAACTCCCGTTCCCGACGTCCGATCCGGACCGGGTTTACGTCATAGTATAGGACTCCGTGCCCGCTGTGCGTGTGCACCGCAAAAAACGAACCCTTCATAGGGAAATTTTCCACCCGACGGTTTAAAACGTTAAAACTTGCAATTTTTCATACATTCTCTTTAGAACAACCCCTATATTAACGAGCTATCCCTTATATTCCCGAAAATTTTTATCATCTCCTGTACGGGACGCTTAGGTTTGTCTCTCAGTAGAAAACCAGCAGCGAGTCTCGCAGGGTTCCGCGGGGAAGCTCGAAAACGTTAAATTCATAGTTCTATAGATCTATATAGGTATAACCAAAAATCTACTTACCAGAGCGTTGTTTTTGAGAACTTTAATTATTTCAGACCTTTTACATACAGCAAACATACAACTGTCGTACATTTTTGAACGCGGCTCAGTGAGCCCTATACGATTACCACAAAATATTTGACAATTTTCCAAAAGAAAACTTTTTACTTAGGAAAAACCAATTTTCAATTTATTCAAAACTTAAAAATTTTATAACAGTCTTCCTATTTGACCTAACTCTGTTCTGGAAACGCCAACGGACGCGCATTCGCTCGTTCTACGGGATACCTGTAACGGAAAAGTCAAATTAGGTCCATTTTCAAAATTTGTTTTCGAAATTTTCATAAAAAAATCAATTTTTCATCCATTTTTCGGCCATAACTCCCGTTCCCGACGTCCGATCCGGACCGGGTTTACGTCATAGTATAGGACTCCGTGCCCGCTGTGCGTGTGCACCGCAAAAAACGAACCCTTCATAGGGAAATTTTCCACCCGACGGTTTAAAACGTTAAAACTTGCAATTTTTCATACATTCTCTTTAGAACAACCCCTATATTAACGAGCTATCCCTTATATTCCCGAAAATTTTTATCATCTCCTGTACGGGACGCTTAGGTTTGTCTCTCAGTAGAAAACCAGCAGCGAGTCTCGCAGGGTTCCGCGGGGAAGCTCGAAAACGTTAAATTCATAGTTCTATAGATCTATATAGGTATAACCAAAAATCTACTTACCAGAGCGTTGTTTTTGAGAACTTTAATTATTTCAGACCTTTTACATACAGCAAACATACAACTGTCGTACATTTTTGAACGCGGCTCAGTGAGCCCTATACGATTACCACAAAATATTTGACAATTTTCCAAAAGAAAACTTTTTACTTAGGAAAAACCAATTTTCAATTTATTCAAAACTTAAAAATTTTATAACAGTCTTCCTATTTGACCTAACTCTGTTCTGGAAACGCCAACGGACGCGCATTCGCTCGTTCTACGGGATACCTGTAACGGAAAAGTCAAATTAGGTCCATTTTCAAAATTTGTTTTCGAAATTTTCATAAAAAATCAATTTTTCATCCATTTTTCGGCCATAACTCCCGTTCCCGACGTCCGATCCGGACCGGGTTTACGTCATAGTATAGGACTCCGTGCCCGCTGTGCGTGTGCACCGCAAAAAACGAACCCTTCATAGGGAAATTTTACACCCGACAGTTAAAAACTGTAAAACTTACAAATTTTTACGCCCGCCCACCCGCCCTTATTGAAAGTTAGAAGAAATTGGGAAAAATTTTTTATACGCTTATATAACGGGGGGTAACGAGACCACCCGTTATATATACATAAGTCCATGACAGCAGCCTTTATTGAGGCTTGTTTTGACAATTTTTATTGACGCCTAGTTTTAAGTTATTGACACCTCATTTGAGGAATTATTTTGACAACTGCTATTAAGAACTTGCTGATCCCCCCTTTACAGGAATCAGTAAATTAGTTTAAGTTAAATTTTGTGCAATTATTGTTTTATCGTTTTTAAATTTTTTATATATTTTGGTTTTACCCTACACCATGTTTCTCTCCAGGACACCGGCAAAAAAGACCGCCACTGGTCCCCAAGTCTCTCCATCGAACGCAGCACTATCCATCACCTTCGAGAGAGAGGTCTCCCCTCCCAACGCTTCGACTCAGGCCTCTAGTGTAAGGCGAAGCATTGGTGAGTGGGAAAATGTAAAGATGGCAGAATCTCAGCCCCTTCCATCAATCGCAGCGCACTCACCCAAGAAGGCAGCCTTGACCATAACGGCCTCCCAGAAGTCCACAAAGCGCGCCACGTCACAGCCGGACAGCAAGGCTGTGACGCGCCGAACTTCGACTGAGACGCTGGGAGTGTCACCGGGGACAAGCCAGCTGCAGCCGAACAAACCCGCCGATCGGGTGACCGAGGCTCGCAACTGCCTGCTGCGCGCGAAGTCGCACCTTAGCGATTCGCGCAATTTGAGGGCAGACCTGAAAGCCGGGATCACCCAGTCGGTGGAACGGCTGTACCAGCTGGTGAAAGAAGAGGCGGCGGCTGCTGTACAGGTGAAAGGGGCTGAGCTGATGGGGGAGGAGGCCACTAAGGCAACACCCCCGTCAGAAGCACCCAAGAGCCTTCCGGAGGTTAACTCGCTGCTGGCTTCACTAGCGGAACATAGCGCGCTGGTGAGGGAAAGCAGCGAGAAGATGGAAAAGCTGCGGCGGGTGATGGAGAAGCAGGGGGAGCCAACCATGGTAGACGTATTGGAGGAGGTAAGGGAAAACCAAAAACAAATAGCAGAGTGTTCGCTCTTTACACGAACACTCTGCGAAAAAATTGATAAGAAACCAAGTGGGATACCTCCTGCTCCTCCCTTTTCCCCCCGAAGCCAGAGTTACGCAAGTGTTGCGGCGATTAAGCAATTCGCGCCGCCGCGGCCGCTGCACTCGCTCATTGTTAGTTCGGACAATACGAATGACACTAGTGCCGCGGTCGTCGAAAAAATTAGAATCGCTGTGGATGCAAGGGAAACGGGCATCCGAGTTGACAAGGTCCGCAAGGCGAGAGACCAAAAAGTGGTCATAGGGTGCCAAACTCGCCAAGAATTGGATTTGGTAAGGAACAGATTGGGGGGCCCCGCGACCGGACTAAAAATTGAGGAGGCAGTTAATAGAGATCCTCTGGTGATGTTGACGGATGTTTTATCCTATAACACAGATGACGACATCACCAGAGCGATCCTCAAACAGAACCAGCACCTCCTGGGCGAGCTTAAGAAAGATGAGGTGAGGGTTGCCGTAAAATACCGCAGGCGAGCACGGAACCCACATGAAAGTCACGTGGTGGTACAGGTCTCCCCCCCGGTGTGGCAGGTCCTGACCAGGGCAGGTCTTGCACATATCGACCTGCAAAGGGTGAGGGTGTTTGACCAGACTCCCCTTGTGCAGTGCACAAAATGCCTTGGTTTTGGCCACGGCCGAAAACAATGTACCGGGAGGGAGGACCTTTGCTCGCACTGCGGCGACGCTCACCTGAGAGCGGATTGCCCATCGCGTCTGGCCGGGGAGCCCCCCAAATGCTGTAACTGTAAGAAAGCGGGCCACGACAACCTAAGCCACAATGGTTTTAGCTCGGACTGCCCTTTACGCAGGCGATGGGACGCAATAGCGCGATCCACCGTCGCGTATTGCTAAGGGCGCCACAGCGATTCATATGGCAGGAGTACTCCCCCATGGAGAGATTAAGAGACATGAGTTCGTCCAGGCCAACCTGCAAAGAATGCGATTGGCCACGGACGAGCTCATGCTGGAGGCCGCCAATCGCAAAGTTGCTGTTGCACTGCTCCAGGAGCCGTATGTGGGCGGAATTGGAACTCTAAAGCCGTACAGGGGGGCCAGAATCTTCCAGAATGGCGGCCGTCCGGGGGGCACTGTAAAGGCGGCAATTGCCGTCTTCAATAAAGACATTGAAGTTATACAGTGCCCAGATTTCACTACCGACAACATCGTGGTCGTGAGAATCCGCACGGCTGCCTGGGAAATAACATTGGCCTCCTTCTACTTTGAGCCAGACACGCCCATAGAGCCATACCTGGAGCAGCTCAGAAGAATTGCAGCGGTAAGCCCAGCGAGGCTTCTCATCGGGGGGGACTCGAACGCAAAGAGCGTTTGGTGGGGCAGTGGCGGAACAGACTCCAGGGGAGACAGCCTGGTGGGCGCTCTTGAACAAATTGGTATGCAGGTACTCAATGTCGGTGACACTCCGACCTTCGAGACCGTGCGGGGGGGGAGGACGTATACTAGTCACGTCGATATTACCGCGTGCACGACGGACATACTCGACCTGGTGGGTGACTGGAAGGTGGACCAGAGCCTAACGAACTCGGACCATAACGGCATTACCTTCAACGTTAGATTGAAGAGAGGTGAGATCACACACATACAGCGGACGACGAGGCTGTATAATACAAAAAAGGCAAACTGGAGTCAGTTTCGTGAGAAATTGGCTCAGTTAAACGCAGAACATAAGATCAGCCCGTCGGAAGTTTTAGGAGTCAGTAACACTCTACAACTCGAACACACAATAAACACATTCACAAACAATATACACAAAGCATGCACTGAACACATTCCACGCATAAGAACACACACAAAACTCACCTTGCCGTGGTGGTCAGAAGAGTTAGCCACCCTGAAAAGGGAAGTTGCCACCAGGAAGAGGCGTATACGCTGCGCGGCCCCCTCCCGTAGGGCCGGGGTGATTGACGAGTACCTGCAAAAGAAAACCGAGTACTTTGCCAGGACCAGGGAGGCCCAGACTAAAAGCTGGAAGGAGTTTTGCGGGAAACAAGACAGGGAAGGGCTTTGGGAAGGCATTTATAGGGTGATCGGTCGCACGTCCAAAAGGTTGGAAGATGTCCCCTTGAAATGCAATGGAAAGTTCCTGAGCATGAAGGAGTCGACGAGACTGCTCGCTGAAACTTTCTACCCGGAGGACCGTAAAAGTGAGGACAACGCTGACCACCAGGCCACTCGTCGGCAAGCCGAGTCCGTGAGCGAGGAACATGATGACAACCATGACCCCCCGTTCACGGAACAGGAGCTGAGAGTGGCCGTGGAAAGCTTCAATCCAAAGAAGGCCCCGGGTGCCGATGGTTTCACGGCAGACATCTGCGCGCGAGTGGTCTCGCAAGACCCAGGGATTTTCCTGGCCATTGCAAATAAGTGCTTGCAGCTAGGCCACTTCCCGAAGCCCTGGAAAGAAGCGACCGTCGTCGTCCTGCGGAAACCCGCCAAAGACGACTACTTCCAGCCAAAGTCTTACAGGCCAATAGGCCTGCTTCCCGTCCTAGGCAAAGTACTCGAGAAGATGATCGTGGGGAGATTGAAGTGGCACCTTCTCCCCAACATGAGCGCCCGCCAGTACGGTTTTGTGCCTCAGAAGAGCACCGAAGACTCCCTCTATGACCTAATGGGACGTATAAGAGGTAAGCTAAATCAGAAAAAGCTGATAACCATGATCTCATTGGACATAGAGGGAGCCTTTGATAGTGCATGGTGGCCAGCCATAAAAGTGAGGCTAAGGGAGGAAGGGTACCCCGGCAACATCCGAGGGATAATCAGCAGCTACCTTCAGGATAGAAGGGTCGAGGTGAGATATGGCGGGGAGACACACTCCGTAAGTACGAGCAAGGGGTGTGTCCAAGGCTCCATAGGAGGTCCAATCCTGTGGAACCTCGTCCTCGATCCACTCCTGAAGGAGCTGGCTGCCAGGGGCTTCTATTGCCAGGCGTTCGCCGATGACATAGTCCTGGTCATTGACGGAGACACTGCGTTGGAGGTTCAAAGACAGGCCAATGCTGCCCTCGCCTATGTTGGGGAGTGGGGAGTCAGAAACAAGTTAAAGTTTGCACCCCATAAAACCCAGGCGATGGTGATCACCCGAAAACTTAAGTATGACGAACCGCTCCTGACCATGGGCGGAGTCAGTATTGGCTTGTCAAAGGAAATCAAAATCCTTGGCCTAACCATCGACAGCTGCCTGACATTTAACAAACATATTAACAATATATGTAAAAAGGTTGTTAATATATATGGGCAGCTGTCGAGGGCGGCCAAGATCAGTTGGGGCCTCCACGCAGATGTCATAAGAATAATCTACAATGCAGTCATAGAACCAGTGGTTATGTACGCGGCGAGCGCCTGGGCACCGGCAGTGGAGAAGCTGGGAGCTAAAAAACAATTAAATGCCATCCAGCGTGGGTTCGCACAGAAGCTCTGCAAAGCCTACCGCACGGTCTCCCTGAACGCGGCGTTACTTCTTGCTGGGATACTCCCACTCGATATCCGTATACAGGAGGCAGCCGCCCTGTATGAGGCAAAGAGGGGATTACCCCGGCCAGATCTGGCGGGCAGGGAGGTCGAGCGGAGAGCGGGGCACACCGAAAATGGACACCCGGCGACGCATATGCACCTGGAGTTCAAGAGCCTGATAGACGAAGGTGAATTAAATGCAAATAGCGACTTTGCCGTCAAAATATTCACAGATGGCAGTAAGATTGACGGCAAAGTTGGAGCCGCAGTATCTTACTGGGAGGGCGCGGCAGAAACCAAAGCCGTCAAACTCAAACTGCCATCTTACGGCACCGTCTATCAGGCGGAACTCCTGGCCATATGCAGAGCCACGAGTGATATTATTCGGGGTGCTCAGCAGAGCTTCGCAATATATAGCGACTCCAGATCTGCGCTGGAGACAATTGTTAACAACGGCTCCCCGCATCCCCTGGCGGTCGAGGCCCGCAAGAATCTCCGAACAGCCTTCGGCCAAAGCAAAACTGTGTGCTTGTTCTGGCTGAAGGCCCACGCGGGACTTGCGGGCAATGAACGCGCCGACTGTCTGGCAAAGATGGCCGCCCTCACCTTGAAACGCGCCCCTGACTATGATAAGTGCCCGGTCTCGTTCGTCAGGGGACTAATCAGACGGGAGTCTCTTGGCGAATGGAACCGGAGGTATCGGTCAGGGGAAACTGCCGGGACCACAAAGGTCTTTTTTCCGGATGCCACAGAGGGGTACAAAACCGTCATAAAGATGACGATGGATAGTATCCAAACGCAGATATTGACGGGGCACGGTGGGTTCTCCGAATATCTAGCCAAGTTTAAATGTAAGGAGGACCCATCGTGCACCTGCACGTCTGGGGTCGAAGAATCCGCCCTTCATATTTTGTTCGACTGCCCAGTCTTTAGTCGAGCGAGATACGACAGCGAGCAGGAGCTAGGACAAGCAATAAGCAAAACTACGGTAAAAGATATAATGGCCGAAAACAAGAAAAGAAAAATATTTTTAGAATACGCGAAAAAAGTAGCACAAATTGTAATTAACAGGAACAAATGAAACATATATATACAGAATACCATTTTATAAATATACAATAGAGGACACACAAACAATTTTAATTTATTTAAAGTTTATATACAGTATATTATATACATATTAAACATAATTATATATCATAATAACATGAAAAGAGGAAAGATAATAACGGAAGAAAGGCCTCAAGAAAGTACAAAGTATTGGCTAAATGCCAAGTGTTTGTGCGACCCTTGAGGAATGAAGGAAAGTATTTAGAATGATATTATATTAATATAATAAAAACACAAAAAGCTACTTTATAAAAATATAATGAAAGGAAAGTAATTCAAAAATAGGATAGTCATAAATCAAATGGATAAGTAACAATAAACATTAAAGATGACAAAAAACATATAAATAAACAAATAAAAAACGAAATATTATAAAGACTTATTTTTAAACATGATAAATAAACGATCCTGCTCAGGGCAGGGAGTGGCGTGTCTGAAATAATTTAAAAAAAAAAAAAAAAAAAAAAAAAACCTAACCTAACCTAACCTAACCTAACCTAACCTAACCTAACCTAACCTAACCTAACCTAACCTAACCTAACCTAACCTAACCTAACCTAACCTAACCTAACCTAACCTAACCTAACCTAACCTAACCTAACCTAACCCAATTATTTCAGACCTTTTACATACAGCAAACATACAACTGTCGTACATTTTTGAACGCGGCTCAGTGAGCCCTATACGATTATCACAAAATATTTGACAATTTTCCAAAAGAAAACTTTTTACTTAGGAAAAACCAATTTTCAATTTATTCAAAACTTAAAATTTTTATAACAGTCTTCCTATTTGACCTAAGTCTGTTCTGGAAACGCCAACGGACGCGCATTCGCTCGTTCTACGGGATACCTGTAACAGAAAAGTCAAATTAGGTCCATTTTCAAAATTTGTTTTCGAAATTTTCATAAAAAATCACCTTTTTCATCTATTTTTCGGCCATAACTTCCGTTCCCGACGTCCGATCCGGACCGGGTTTACGTCATAGTATAGGACTCCGTGCCCGCTGTGCCTGTGCACCGCAAAAAACGAACCCTTCATAGGGAAATTTTACACCCGACAGTTAAAAACTGTAAAACTTAGAAATTTTTACGCCCGCCCACCCACCCTTTAGCGAAAATAAGAGGAATTTGGGAGATTTCTTTTATACGTTTATATGACGGGGGGTAACAAGACGATTAAATAAATATATTTAATTACTGGACGCCAGCCTCTATTGAGTTTTTATTAGACGTTGACCTCTCTATTTAGGGAAAACTTTGTTTTTATACGACTACTGATCCCCTCTTTACAGGAATCAGTTTTATAGTGTTTTGGCTCATTTTGTTCCCCCTGTACAGGAACTCGGTGTATTCAGTACAGTTGTCCTCTGATACTCATACTCTAACATGTTCCGCACTCCGGCAAAGAAGGACGTGAGCTCGCAGGGCTCTAGTGGCTCGCCGCGATCTTCAGAGCGGGTTGGGAGTTCGCTTCCAAGCGTGAGGCGAAGTATTGGAGAGTGGGAGGCCGGGAGAGCAGAACCCCAAGCTAAATCTCCAGCCAGCCCAAAACCTGGCGCCACTCAGAAAATCTCTGGCTCCCTGGGGACGCGGCGGGCCTCTACTGAAGCTGCAGCACCTGATAGGAAGCCTGAAAATAAATACCCCAACCTCACAGTGGAAGCGAGAGCTTGCCTAAGTAAGGCCAAGCTTCACTTGGGCAACTCCCGCAATCTCAAAACTGAAATTAAAACAGAGGTACTTGGGGCAATAAATCGGCTCTATGAAATTGTCAAGGAGTTGGAGCGAAGGAGACTTCCAGATGCACCTGAAATTACACAAGGGACTGAACTGACCCGCCAACCTATCCATAGTGATATCCAAAAAACCCCGACGCAACCAACAGATGTTCCAACAGAGCTCGTGAATCAGCTTATAGAAAATCTCCAACAGCACAAATTGGCGTTGGAGGAATGCCAGCAGCACACGCGAGCTCTGTCGGAGCAGCTCAAGCAGACTCCTTGCTATGTAGCTGGCCACGGGCCGACCTTTGCTGATGTCGCCGCCGGCTCAAGGCAGCAAGTCAAAGAGCCTCTTCACTCGGTGGTCGTATCATCTGTGGATGATAAAGACACCGGTGAAGAGGTTATTGAGAAGCTGAGAACGGCGGTCGATGCCAGGAGGGAAGGTACAAGGGTTGAGCGGCTGAGGAAGGCGAGGGATCAGAAGGTCGTGGTCGGTTTTAGATCCCGGGAAGAGATGGAAAAGGTGACAGAGAGGATAAAAAGGGTGGGCAACCTCGTGGTGGAAGAGGTCAAAAATAAAGATCCACTCGTTATTATTAAAGACGTGCTCTCTTGCCACTCAGACGAGGAAATAATTGAGGCCCTGAAGCGCCAGAACAGCCACCTAATAGGGGACATTCCTGCGGGAGATGTAAGGGCGGCAGTCAAGTACCGTCGCAGGACGAGGAACACGCACATATGCCATATCATCCTGCAGGTGTCTCCATCGTTATGGCAGAGGCTAACGGCTGCGGGTCGACTGCATATTGACCTGCAGAGGGTGCGTGTAATGGATCAGTCTCCGTTGATTCAGTGCACTCGCTGTCTGCGCTACGGCCACAGCCGGAAACTATGCACGGAACCCGCAGACCTTTGTGTTCACTGTGGTGATCCCCACCTGCAGGCGGACTGCCCCTCACGGCTGGCGGCTGGCGTGCCGAACTGCCGAAACTGCCTGTTGGCAAAATTGACAAAGACCGACCACAATGCTTTCGACAGCGAGTGCCCTATTCGCGTTAAATGGGATGCTTTGGCGCGCCTGTCGGTAGCATATTGCTGAGGTTAGCCCTGCGGCTACCCCAGAGTATAAAATATTTCAGGCCAACCTGCAACGGAGTCAGCTAGCCACAAATGAGCTGCTGCTAGAAGCAGAAAAACAGAAAGTCGCCTTAGCATTGCTCCAGGAGCCCTATGTGGGTGGGGTAAGGAGAATGAAGGACTACCGGGGTGTAAGGGTCTTCCAGAGCTCTGAGGGAGGAGAAGGGACTGTAAAGGCGGCAATTGCAGTCCTTGACCAAGATTTGGACATATTACAGTACCCGCAACTCACCACAAACAACATCGTTGTGGTGGGAGTCCGAACCAGAGCCTGGACGATCACACTGGTGTCCTTCTACTTCGAACCCGACAAACCGTTACGGCCATACCTGGAGCATCTAGAACGAATAGAGCGAGAATTGGGCTCTTACGGGCTGGTCGTAGGAGGAGATGTTAACGCGAAGAGTCCTTGGTGGGGTAGCAACAGCGAAGACCTTAGAGGGGAGCAGGTGAGCGGGGCACTGGGCGAAATGGGTCTGCAAATTCTAAATACCGGTAATATCCCAACTTTTGACACCGTAAGAGGGGGTATAAGGTACAGTAGCCACGTGGACGTAACGGCCTGTTCGGCGAACATACTGGGCCTGGTGGACGGCTGGCGAGTATTGGAGGATCTTACGAGTTCCGACCATAACGGCATCACTTTTGGCATTCAATTAACTAAATCAAAAGGTATACATATTAAGCGCACCACGAGAAAATATAACACAAAAAAGGCTGATTGGAGACGGTTTCATGAGAAACTGTCTCAAATTATGTCAGACAAAAATCTAACAATTACGACACTAGCCAACATAAATAACATAGAACAAATAGAACAAACAATTAACACTTATAATCAAGCCATAACTGATACATGCACACACACAATTCCAATAAAAAACATAAAAGAAACACTTACCATGCCGTGGTGGTCCGTGGAGCTCGCAAAGATGAAGAAGCTGGTCGCCACCAGGAAGCGCAGGATCAGGAACGCAGCGCCGGTGCGAAGAGAGATGGTGGTTGGACTGTACCTGCAAGAAAAAGAAAAATATGAGTCAGCTGTAAGTAGGGCTATAGAGGAGAGCTGGAAGGAATTTTGCACAAAACAAGACAGAGAAGGGGTCTGGCAAGGAATATATAGAGTGATGGGAAGGATTTCAAAAAGGGAGGAGGATCTGCCCCTTCAGAGGGGGGGACAAACACTGGACGCAATAAACTCAGCTAGCCTGTTGGCCGAGACGTTCTACCCCGAGGACCGTGGGGAGGACGACGACATGGACCATCGCCAAACGCGACAACTGGCAGAAATGGTAAACGAGTGGAGTCATGATGAACAGCATGACCCACCGTTTACCCAAAGCGAGCTCGATAGGTCCATGGCGTCGTTCGATCCCAAAAAGGCTCCGGGAGCGGATGGCTTCACTGCCGACATCTGCTCTCAGGCCGTGCGATGTAACCCTGGTTTCTTCCTGTCACTGCTCAACAAATGCCTGGCATACCACCACTTCCCGAAGGCCTGGAAGGAAGCAACGGTGGTTGTGCTGAAGAAGCCAGGCAAAGATTCTTACACCGTGCCGAAGTCGTACAGGCCGATTGGGCTCTTGCCTGTCTTAGGGAAAGTGTACGAGAGGATGCTGGTTGCTCGTCTCAAATTTTATTTGCTCCCTAGGATCAGTACTCGCCAATACGGCTTTATGCCCCAAAAAAGTACCGAGGACTCCCTCTATACTCTCATGCAGCACATCCGCGCAAAAATGGCACAAAAAAAGATCGTCACGCTTGTGTCATTGGATATAGAGGGAGCCTTCGACAATGCTTGGTGGCCCGCCATCAAAGTACGGTTGGCTGAGGAAAAGTGCCCAGTAAATTTGAGACGAGTAGTTAGCAGCTATCTCAGTGACAGGAGGGTCAACGTGAGGTACGCCGGAGTAGAGAGCAGAAGGTCAACTAGCAAGGGCTGCGTCCAGGGTTCCATCGGAGGTCCCACCTTCTGGAACTTGGTGCTGGACCCACTTTTGAAGGAGCTTGAGATTAGAGGCTACTACTGCCAAGCTTTCGCCGATGACGTCGTCTTGGTTGTTGATGGCGAATCGGCAGTAGAAATCGAAGGGCAGGCCAATGCCGCTCTTGAACATGTTCGAGCGTGGGGTGTCAGAAATAAGTTAAAATTCGCGCCCCACAAAACGTGTGCGATGGTGCTGACAAGAAAACTGAAATATGATGCGCCACGCTTGAGCATGGGAGGGGTCGACATTGGAATATCCCAAGATGTGAAAATCCTGGGCCTCACTATCGACGATAAGCTGACCTTCAATAAACACATAGCTGTCGCCTGTAAAAAGGCGATAGCTATGTACAAACAGTTGGCTAGGGCAGCACGAATCAGCTGGGGACTGAGCCCGGAAGTGATCCGTACTATTTATACAGCAGTGGTCGAGCCAACGCTCTTGTATGCCGCAAGCGCGTGGGCACCAGCCGCAAAAAAGATAGGGGTCATAAAGCAACTAAATGTGGTCCAGAGAGGTTTCGCGCAGAAGTTGTGTAAAGCCTACCGCACAGTGTCCCTGAACTCGGCTCTATTACTGGCTGGGATACTCCCACTCGATCTCCGCATCCGTGAAGCGGCTATGTTGTATGAGGCCAAGAGGGGAGTCTCCCAGCCCATGCTCGGGGACAGGGAGATTGAGCGGATGGCTCCAGCGATAGAAGCCCCACACCCTGCAGAGCAAGCAAATCTGGGCTTCGGCAGCCTGATGGACGAGGAACAATATAGAAACCACAGTGACTTCAATGTGCGTATTTTCACAGACGGCAGCAAGATTGAGGGCAAAGTCGGGGCGGCGCTATCATTATGGGATGGCGCCACCGAAGTAAAGGCCCTCAAGCTTGCTTTGCCGTCTTACTGCACCGTCTATCAGGCTGAGCTACTGGCCCTGCAAAGAGCGACTGGTGAAGCACTCAAAAACAGAGGAAGCACATTCGGCATCTTCAGCGACTCTATGGCGGCTCTCCAGTCAGTGGTCAATGTAAGTTCCCCTCATCCCCTGGCAGTGGAAACTAGAGACACCTTACGCCGCTGTAAGCTCCAGAACAAGAGGGTGTCCTTGTTCTGGATTAAGGCCCACGTGGGTTTTGAGGGAAACGAGCGAGCAGACCAACTCGCCAAGGAAGCCGCCCTGGGGTTGAAGAAGAAGCCGGACTATGATCTGTGCCCCGTTTCATTCGTCAAGCGACAAATCCGTATGAGGTCGCTGGACGAATGGAACGGGCGATATAAGTCGGGGGAAACAGCCTCTGGCACAAAACTGTTTTTCCCTGACGCGATTGCGGCGTACAATATAGTGCGAAAAATGACCCACACGGGAATAATCACACAAATTCTAACGGGGCACGGTGGGTTCTCTTCATACCTGAAGCGATTTAGGTGTAAGGAGAATGCAGCGTGCGCCTGTGAGCCGGGTAAAGACGAAACCATCCTCCATGTTTTACTTGAGTGTCCAATTACGGCAAGGGCTCGGTATGAGGTGGAGCAAAAACTGGACTCAAAACTGACAGCGGAAAACTTGCCAATTATAATGAGAGGAAAGAAAAGAAGGATTTTCTTAGAATATTGTAGCGTTATAGGATCAATAGTTATAAATAGGAATAAGGTGTAAGTAAAGTAAGATACTTTAATATATAATAAGTATATAATTTAAGTATCTTAGTAAAACATAGAATAAAAAAAGAATAAAAAAAAATAAAAAAAAAAAAAAAAAAAAAAAAAAAAAAAACGTATTTTATAAGTCAGTACTAAAATTCTACCAGTCTCTGTACTCCGAAGCTGAAATGGACTTCTTACAATATAAAATAAGAAATTAAATAAATATGTTAACAGTCAGTAAGACTCGTATAAGTAATATTAAGATAATATACATTACTCTAAATCGCAAAGGAAGGTCTCTGATAAAGTCAGAGGACAATTTGTTTATTTAAAAAAAAAAAAAAAAAAAAAAAACCTAACCTAACCTAACCTAACCTAACCTAACCTAACCTAACCAAGCCGGCTAGCTACGAACGAGCTGCTACTTGAGGCCGACAAGCGTAAAGTTAGCGTAGCTCTGCTCCAGGAGCCCTACGTGGGTGCGGCGAGAGGAATGAGGGTCCAGCGAGGCGTTAGAGTGTTTCAGAACTCTGAAGTAGGAGGAGGGACAGTAAAAGCGGCAATAGCCATCTTCAACCAAGACCTGGATGTCATACAGTACCCGCAACTCACCACAAACAATATCGTAGTGGTGGGAATCCGAACTAGAGCCTGGACGATCACGCTGGTATCGTATTACTTTGAGCCTGACCAACCCATAGAGCCATACCTGGAGCAGATTAGGAGGGCAAAACGTGAAACAGGGTCGACCAGGTTGGTTATAGGAGGGGATGCCAATGCAAAAAGCACCTGGTGGGGTAGTACTAATGAAGACGCGAGGGGAGAGCAAATGTGTGGAGCTCTGGACGAGCTTGGTCTGCACATCCTGAACGTTGGGGACGTCCCAACCTTCGACACTGTAAGAGGTGGACAAAGATACAGCAGCCACGTGGATGTGACGGCCTGTTCGGTGGATATGCTGAACCTGGTCGACGACTGGCATGTAGAGGAGGGTCTCACGAGCTCGGACCACAATTGTATAATTTTTGGCATAAATTTAAAAAAGTCAAAAGGAGTTAACATCAGTAGAACTACTAGAATTTATAACACCAAGAAGGCAAATTGGAGGCAATTTCGTGAGAAAATGTCTCAAATTATGCAAGACAAAAATTTAAAAATAACAGAACTAAATAATATAAACAATCAGGATACATTAGAAAACATTATTAAAATTTACATAGAAACCATCACAGAATCTTGCAGATCGACAATACCAAATAAAAATAAAACAGAAACGCTTACCTTGCCGTGGTGGACCGAGGAGCTCGCTGAGATGAAGAGGCTAGTCGCGACCAGGAGACGCAGAATCAGGAACGCAGCGCCAGTCCGTAGAGCATACGTCGTTAGCCTGTACCTGGAAGAAAAGGAAAAGTATCGATCAGCCGTAATTAAAGCTCAAACTGAGAGTTGGAAGGAGTTTTGTAAGAAGCAGAACAGAGAGGGTGTCTGGGAAAGTATTTATAGGGTGATAGGAAGAACAGCAAAAAGAGAAGAAGATCTGCCGCTCCAGAAGGATGGGTCAACCCTCGACGCCAAGGGTTCGGTGAATCTGTTGGCAGATACATTCTATCCAGAGGACAGAGAAGAAGATGACAATGCGGACCAACGCCAAACTCGACATCTGGCTGAGACGATAAACGAGTGGAGCCATTATGAAAAGCATGATCCACCGTTTACCCAAAGCGAGCTACACATGGCCGTAACATCGTTTAACCCGAAGAAGGCTCCCGGAGCTGACGGCTTCACAGCCGATATCTGCGCTGAGGCAATAGCATGTAACTCTGATTACTTCCTGGCACTGCTGAACAAGTGTCTGGAACATCACTACTTCCCAAAGGCTTGGAAGGAGGCAACGGTGGTGGTGCTCAGGAAGCCGGGCAAGGACTCGTACACCTTGCCCAAGTCATACAGGCCGATTGGGCTCTTGCCTATCTTGGGAAAGGTGTACGAAAAGATGCTGGTTGCTCGTCTCAAATTTCATTTGCTGCCAAGGATTAGTACTCGCCAATACGGCTTTATGCCCCAAAAAGGCACTGAGGATGCCCTCTATAATCTTGTACAGCACATTCGTGTGAAACTAGCGCACAAAAAGATTGTGACTCTTGTGTCGCTGGATATAGAGGGGGCGTTTGATAGTGCGTGGTGGCCCGCAATCAAGGTACGATTGGCTGAGGAAAAGTGTCCTGTAAATCTGAGACGAGTAATCGGCAGTTACCTGAGTGACAGGGTTGTCAGCGTCAGATACTCCGGTGAGGAGAGCAAAAGACGAACGAGCCAAGGGTGTGTCCAGGGATCGGTGAGTGGACCGATCTTCTGGAATTTGGTGCTGGACCCACTCCTCAAAGAGTTAGAAGCTAGAGGATACTACTGCCAGGCTTTCGCCGATGATGTGGTGCTGGTGTTTGACGGTGAAACGGCTCAAGACATCGAGGGAATTGCCAATGCCGCTCTAGAACATGTTCGAGCGTGGGGTGTTAGAAATAGGCTGAAATTCGCCCCGCACAAAACTTGTGCGATGGTTCTGACGAGGAAGCTAAAGTATGACACGCCGCGCTTGAGCATGGGAGGGGTCGGTATTGGAGTGTCCCAGGATGTGAAGATACTGGGCCTGACGATTGACGCTAAAATGACCTTTAACAAGCATATAGCTATCGTCTGTAAGAAGGCGATAGCTATCTACAAACAACTTGCGCGTGCAGCCCGTGTCAGCTGGGGCTTGCATCCGGAGGTCATCAAAGCTATCTACACCGCGGCAGTGGAGCCAATTGTGCTGTACGCCGCGAGTGCTTGGGCGCCAGCCGCAAACAAGTTAGGAGTCAAAAAACAGCTCAACGTGGTTCAACGAGGGTTTGCTCAGAAATTGTGCAGAGCCTACCGGACGGTCTCTTTGAACTCAGCGCTGGTACTGGCTGGGATGCTCCCGCTCGACCTTCGTATACGAGAAGTGGCAAGATTATACGAAGCGAAGAGGGGAGTGCCCCAGCCCGGACTAGTGGACAGGGAGATCGAGCGGATGGCTCCAGCGCTTGAGGCCCCGCACCCCGCGGAGCAGACCAGACTAGAGTTTGGCAGCCTGGTGGACGAGGAACAGTACAGGAACCACAGCAATCTTGCTGTGCGTATCTTCACTGATGGCAGTAAGATTGAGGGAAAAGTTGGAGCGGCGCTATCCTTGTGGAATGGCGCCGCCGAAACAAAGGCTCTCAAACTTACTTTGCCGACATACTGTACCGTCTACCAGGCTGAACTGTTGGCCTTGCACGGAGCGGCCAGAGAAGCCCTAAAGCTCGGGGAGAAGACGATTGGCATTTTTAGCGACTCTATGGCGGCTCTTCAGGCAGTGGTCAATCCTGGTTGCCCCCATCCCTTAGCAGTGGAAACAAGAGACACCATAAGACGCTGTAAGCTCCAAAATAAAAGTGTCTCTTTGTTTTGGATAAAAGCCCACGCAGGATTGGAGGGTAACGAAAGGGCTGACCAACTCGCGAAAGAGGCTGCTTTGCGGTCAAAAAAGAAGCCGGATTACAACCTGTGCCCCGTTTCATTCGTCAAGCGTAGCATCCGATTGCAGACGCTTGACGAATGGAACGAAAGATACAAAACCGGTGATACAGCAGCTGGCACAAAAATGTTTCTCCCTGACGCAGTCGAGGCGTACAGTATAGTTCGGAAAATCACTCATACCAGCATCACCACACAGATTTTGACGGGCCACGGTGGGTTCTCTGCATACTTGAATCGCTTCAAGCGTAAGGAGAACTCATCGTGCATCTGTGAACCTGGTGTGGAGGAAACGGTCTCGCATATTCTCTTGGAGTGCCCCATCACTGCCAGTTCCCGGTACGAGCTGGAGCAGGAGCTTGGAATAGAATTAATAAAAGAAAACTTACCGAATTTGATACGAAGTAAAGCTAGAAACAAATTTTTGGAATATTGTAATAAGATAGGTCAAAGTGTGATAAGTAGAAATAAGGTAGATTAAGAAAAATGATACTTGTATATATTATAAGAATATAGAGCATAGTATCATATAAAATTAGTTGAAAAAAAAAAAAAAAAAAAAAAAAAAACTGCACATTACAAATCCAAAAAAAAAAAAAAAAAGACCAAAAAAAAAATAAAAAAAAATAAGAAAAATAAAAGCAAAGAAAATTATTATAAGAAAAACTAAGTATTTTATGTTACTTTTGTGTAAGCTTCAGTACAGCCTATCTAGTTATTGGTTTTAGTCCTGTAAAGTTGTTTATGGAAATAGTGACATTGCATATAGAAAACCAATAATTAATAAAATCTTGCCATTATATAAATAATTTATGAATTGTCATGTCAACTCCCTTCATGTCTATCAGAACTTTTAACCTGTCAAATTAGGAGGTACTAGTTTTATTGAGCCAAAGTGCTATAGTTATTGTATAAAGTTCTATATAACTAAGTAGGCCATAGTGCCACTGGACTAAACTGAAAGTTGTTTTAATTATTTATAAATATGAATAAAATAGGCTTTGACTCAGTCAAAGGATCACAGCTAGAGCAGGAGTGGTTTTTAGCCGGTAAGAGTCCGGCACTGCCGCGACTGTCCTATTCGTGGGACAGTCGCGGCGTCCATGAGGATTTTCCACCCTGCTCCAAATAAAAAAAAAAAAAAAAAAAAAAAAAAAACCTAACCTAACCTAACCTAACCTAACCTAACCTAACCTAACCAATTATTTCAGACCTTTTACATACAGCAAACATACAACTGTCGTACATTTTTGAACGCGGCTCAGTGAGCCCTATACGATTATCACAAAATATTTGACAATTTTCCAAAAGAAAACTTTTTACTTAGGAAAAACCAATTTTCAATTTATTCAAAACTTAAAATTTTTATAACAGTCTTCCTAATTGACCTAAGTCTGTTCTGGAAACGCCAACGGACGCGCATTTGCTCGTTCTACGGGATACCTGTAACAGAAAAGTCAAATTAGGTCCATTTTCAAAATTTGTTTTCGAAATTTTCATAAAAAATCAATTTTTCATCCATTTTTCGGCCATAACTCCCGTTCCCGTCGTCCGATCCGGACCGGGTTTACGTCATAGTATAGGACTCCGTGCCCGCTGTGCGTGTGCACCGCAAAAAACGAACCCTTCATAGGGAAATTTTACACCCGACGGTTTAAAACGTTAAAACTTGCAATTTTCCATACATTCTCTTTAGAACAACCCCTATATTAACGAGCTATCCCTAATATTCCCGAAAAATTTTATCATCTCCTGTACGGGACGCTTAGGTTTATCTTCCAGTAGAAAACCAGCAGCGAGTCTCGCAGGGTTCCGCGGGGAAGCTCGAAAACGTTAAATTCATAGTTCTATATATCTATATAGGTATAACCAAAAATCTACTTACCAGAGCGTTGTTTTTGAGAACTTTAATTATTTCAGACCTTTTACATACAGCAAATATACAACTGTCGTACATTTTTGAACGCGGCTCAGTGAGCCCTATACGATTATCACAAAATATTTGACAATTTTCCAAAAGAAAACTTTTTACTTAGGAAAAACCAATTTTCAATTTATTCAAAACTTAAAATTTTTATAACAGTCTTCCTAATTGACCTAAGTCTGTTCTGGAAACGCCAACGGACGCGCATTCGCTCGTTCTACGGGATACCTGTAACAGAAAAGTCAAACTAGGCACATTTTCAAAATTTGTTTTCGAAATTTTCATAAAAAATCAATTTTTCATCCATTTTTCGGCCATAACTCCCGTTCCCGTCGTCCGATCCGGACCGGGTTTACGTCATAGTATAGGACTCCGTGCCCGCTGTGCGTGTGCACCGCAAAAAACGAACCCTTCATAGGGAAATTTTACACCCGACGGTAAAAAACGCTGAAACTTGCAAATTTTTACGCCCGCCCACCCACCCTAAATTGTAATTTAAGGAAAAATTGATAGAAATTTTTATGCCTTCATACAACGGGGGGTAGCAAGACGAGCAGTGCCATATATTTGGTTGCTGGACAGTAGCCTCTGTTGGGGTTTTGTTTGACTTTGACACCTCTATATGAGGATTATTTTGTCCTTACTGCTAGTTTGGTGTTATACACGATACTGGACAGTGTTTTTACGCGTCTGGGAACTTATTAGTCTAAGTATATTGACTTATAACTTTTTATTGACCGGACTATTAGACATTGTCTAATTTACCCAATTCTTTTATTGATTTACTTTATTTATTGTTTGCTGATCCCCTCTTTACAGGGATTTAGCCCGTTGTCTCTACTGACAGAATCTTCTGGAGCTCTTTCTCTCGGCGTTTTGGACATGTTCGGAATAAGGACTCCCGTGGTAAAAAAGTCAAAGGCTGGGGAAGGGAGTCCGGACGTGGAAAATTTACGGCACGAACAGCCGGGCCCATCGGTGAGGCGCAGCATTGAGGGGTGGGAAGCTGATAAATTAAAAGCAGCACAGCCTTTTAAAACTCCAACCCCTCCAAAAAAGTTTTCTTTGACCACTCCGCCAAAACTCAAATCCAAGGCAGTTTTTTCGCAGGTGGCAAGGATGAATGCAACACAGCCTTCAGAAGAGTCTGAAGAAACCTCACCGGTAAATTCGCAACGTGCGAAATATATAAACCGGACTACCGAAGCAAAGGCCTGCCTTTCTAAGGCTAAAATCCAGCTACTGAGCTCCCGAAACCTGAAAAAGGAAATAAAAGATGAGATCACGAAAGCGGTAGAGAGACTCTACCAGTTGGTGAAAGAGCTAGAGTCTGAGAGGGGTCGCGGCAATGAGGAAGAAGGCAAAATAGACTCCCAAAAGTCCCCTACGCCAGCCTCGGATATTCCGACGGGGCTCGTGAAGCAGCTCGTTGAGGACCTCCAGCAGCACAAACAGGTACTGGAGGATTGTCAACAGCATGCGCGAGCTCTGGCGGAGCAGCTGAGGCAGACTCCCCGCTACGTCGCTGGTCAAGGACCGACTTTTGCCGAAATTGCTGCCAGTTCGAAACGGCAATTGCAACAGCCTCTTCACTCGGTGGTCGTTTCATCCGTAGATAATAGAGACACTGGTGAAGAGGTTGTTGAAAAGCTGAGAACAGCAGTCGACCCCAGAAATACAGGCATAAGAGTCGAACGATTGCGAAAAGCGAGAGACCAGAGGGTTGTGATCGGGTTCCGAACCAGAGGGGAAATGGCGGACGTAAAGGAAAAAATTGAAAAGGCAGGAAACTTAGTGGTGGAGGAGGTTAAAAATAAGGACCCGCTCGTAATCATCAAGGACGTTCTCTCTTGCCACTTGGATTTGGAGGTTATAGAAGCCCTAAAATGTCAGAATAAGCACCTGCTTGCGGACGTGCCTGCAGAGGATGACAGATGGTCTGTAAAATATCGCCGTAAGGCGCGGAACACCCACATGTGCCACATCATCCTGCAGGTGTCTCCAATGCTCTGGCAGAGGCTGACAGCGGCGGGCCGAGTGCACATCGATCTGCAGAGGGTAAGGGTATTGGACCAGTCACCGCTTGTTCAGTGCACTCGCTGTCTGCGATACGGTCACAGCCGAAAATTATGCACGGAGCCCGCCGACCTCTGCATCCATTGTGGTGACCCCCACCTGCGTGCGGACTGTCCCTCGCGGTTGGCAGCAGACACCCCGACTTGCCGAAACTGCTTTTTAGCCAAGATAGGTCCAACAGACCACAACGCTTTCGACAGCGCATGCCCAATCCGCATAAAGTGGGACGCACTGGCGCGAATGTCTGTGGCGTATTGTTGAGGTGAAATCGGCCACACTCGGAAGCAGCCATTCAACTAGCCACACCCAAACTGGTTCAAGCGTCCGTTCAAATTACCAGGTGATCCAAGCGAATCTGCAGAGAAAGAATCTAGCAACCCAAGAGCTCTTAATAGAGGCTAGCAAGCGGAGGGTTGCTTTCGCGTTGCTCCAGGAGCCCTATGTGGGTGGAATCGGAAGGATGCGAGATTACCGGGGTGCGAGAGTCTACCAGTGCGCGGAACAAGGAAATGGAACTGTGAAGGCGGCAGTAGTCGTCTTCGATCATGAACTCGACGTCACACAGTGTCCAAAACTCACCACCAATAACATCACGGTGGTGAGGATCCGAACCAGCGCCTGGGAAATCGTAGTAGTCTCCTTTTATTTTGAACCGGACAAACCCATAGAGCCATACCTGGAGCGACTCAGGCGGATTCGTGAGGAAATGGGTCCAGCGAGAATAATCGCGGGAGGGGACGCCAACGCAAAGAGCAACTGGTGGGGAAGTGTAGTTGTCGATGGCAGGGGCGAAGAGCTATCTGGCACCTTAGAGGAGCTCGGCATGCAGGTGCTAAATGTTGGTAACATACCAACATTCGACGCTATCAGAGGGGGGAGGTCATACACCAGTTTTGTCGACGTAACGGCCTGTTCCACTGACATGTTGGATCTAGTGGAAGACTGGAGGGTTGATGGAAGCATCACGAGCTCGGACCACAACGGTATTGTATTCAAAATTAATCTACAAAAATCAAAAGGAATAAATATTAATAGATCTACTAGAACTTATAACACTAGGAAAGCAAATTGGGGCCAATTTCATGAGAAATTGGCCCAATTAAAAGCGACTAAAAATTTGAACACAGCAAGTATAGATAAAATAAATAGTAAAACAGAATTAGAAAACTGCATTAACACGTATATAGATATAATAACAAAGACCTGTGAAGAAACAATACCGAAAATAAAAACAAATAATAGACTTACCTTGCCGTGGTGGTCCACTGAGCTCGCTGATGCAAAGAGGATGGTCAACACCAAAAGACGCCGCATCCGATGCGCAGCACCAACCCGAAGACAATTGGTCGTCGAGGAGTACCTGCAAGCAAAAGAAGCCTATGAGACCCAAGCAAAAAAGGCGCAAATTGACAACTGGAAAGGATTTTGTGAAAAGCAGGACAGGGAGGGAATGTGGGAAGGCATCTACAGGGTCATAGGACGGACTACCAAAAGGCATGAGGACCTGCCACTTGTAAAAGACGGAGTATCACTCAATCCCCAAGACTCAGCGTTGCTGCTGGCTGGGACCTTCTACCCGGAAGACCTGGAAGAGGGAGAAAATGATGACCACCGTCGGACACGAGAAGCGTCCAGTCGTGTAAACGAGTGGGCTCATGATGAAAAACATGACCCCCCGTTTACGCCCCTGGAGCTGAGATCCGCGGTGGAAAGTTTCAACCCGAAGAAGGCACCCGGGTCGGATGGTCTCACAGCGGATATATGTGCCCAAGCAGTATCCCAGGACCCAGCGGTGTTCCTTGCCTTGGCAAATAAGTGCCTCGAGCAGGGTCACTTCCCTGGAGCCTGGAAGGTGGCCACAGTAGTGATACTACGAAAGCCTGGAAAAGACTCCTACACAGTCCCAAAATCCTACAGGCCGATCGGCCTTCTGCCAGTCCTGGGCAAAATTCTAGAAAAACTTATGGTAGCTCGGCTAAAGTGGCATCTGATCCCGCGGTTGAGTACTCGTCAGTTTGGCTTTATGCCCCAGAGAAGCACCGAGGACTCCCTCTACACCATGATACAACATATAAAAACAAAGCTGAACCAAAAGAAGCTGATCACTGTTGTCTCACTTGATATAGAGGGAGCCTTCGATAGCGCATGGTGGCCGGCCATCAAGGTCAGACTGGCTGAGGAAAAGTGCCCGGTGAACATAAGACGAATGCTAGACAGCTACCTAAGTAACAGAAGTGTCCGGGTCAGGTATGCCGGAGCAGAGTGCCAAAGAAACACCAACAAGGGCTGTGTACAGGGGTCAATTGGCGGTCCGATCCTGTGGAACCTGGTGCTGGACCCTCTCCTGAGGGAGCTGGAAGAACTTGGAGTCTTTTGCCAAGCATTCCCCGACGATGTGGTCTTGATATTCGACGGCGAGACAGCCTTGGAGGTCCAACGACAGGCCAATGCCGCCCTCGAGTATGTCCGGCAGTGGGGCATCAGAAACAAGCTCAAATTTGCACCTCATAAAACATGTGCGATGGTCATAACGAGGAAGCTTAAGTATGATGTCCCACTTCTGAGGATGGGTGGAGCCGACATTGGCATGTCCAAGGAGATTAAGATACTGGGGCTCACCATAGATCACAAGCTCACCTTTAACACCCACGCTGCAAATGTCTGTAAAAAGGCCATTGCAATTTACAAACAGCTGTCCAGAGCAGCCAAGGTGAGCTGGGGTCTACACCCGGAGATTATCCGAACCATATACACTGCGGTGGTCGAACCGGTGATATTGTATGCGGCCGGTGCATGGGCACCAGCGGCAAGGAAGGTCGGAGTGCAGAAACTACTCGCTTCAGTCCAGCGAGGGTTCGCTCAAAAGCTCTGCAGATCCTACCGCACCGTTTCATTAAACTCCGCACTCTTGCTGGCGGGAATACTCCCACTCGACCTCCGAATCCAAGAAGCAGCTGCTCTATATGAGGCAAAGAGAGGAGTACCCCAGCCGTTGCTGGCAGGCCGGGAGGTGGAACGGATGGTGGCGTATGCAGAGACGCCACATCCAGCGAAACATACAGCCATGGGGTTCGTGAGTCTGGTAGATCAGTCACTTGTGGAAACCCACAACAGCCAAGACATCAGGTTCTTCACCGACGGCAGCAAGATTGCGGGCAAGGTCGGAGCAGCGCTGTCCCTGTGGGACAGGGAAACCGAGATCAAATCTGTCAAGCTTAGTTTGCCGTCGTGCTGTACTGTTTACCAGGCGGAACTCCTGGCTGTATGCGTAGCGACACGGCAAATACTTCGGCGCGGGGAGAGAACCTTTGGTATCTATAGTGACTCAAAGGCTGCACTGGAAACAGTCACGAGCCAGGGTTCCCTCCACGCCCTAGCAGTGGAAGCAAGAGCGAACCTCAACGAAGCCTTATCTCAGAGCAAAGTTATATCCTTGTTCTGGATAAAGGCACATGCTGGACTGGAGGGCAATGAACGTGCAGACGTCCTGGCGAAGGAGGCTGCACTTAACTTAAAAAAGAAACCGGACTACGACCGCTGCCCGGTTTCATTCGTCAAGCGGCAGATCCGTATGGAGTCGCTTGGCGAATGGAACCGGAGGTATATGGAGGGCGAAACCGCATCAGTCACGAAAATCTTTCTGCCGAACGCGATAGACGCCTACAAGCTAGTCACAAAAATAAAGCCTGCAGGGGTGTTGACACAGGTTTTGACGGGGCACGGTGGGTTCTCTGAATACCTGCATCGCTTCAAGCGTAAGGAGAGCCCATCGTGCATCTGCGAGCCGAGCAAAATAGAGTCGGTTCCGCACATCATATTCGATTGTCCTGCATTCGAAAGGGAAAGGCTTAATCTAGAACAGGAACTAGAAACAAAATTAGACGTTAACAATATTGGGGAATTTATAAGAGATGGGAAAACTAGGGTAAAAGTAATAGAATTTTGTGTAAATATAGCCAAAAGAGTTATAAAAAATAATAAAGATATGTAAACTATGCTTACAATATATAAAGTAAAGTATATAGTGTGTTAAGCATAGATAAATAGAGATTAAGGATAAGATACGGATAACAGTAATAAAGTAATATAATAAAATATT
Source organism: Mythimna vitellina (assembly GCA_949316375.1). NCBI lineage: Eukaryota > Metazoa > Arthropoda > Insecta > Lepidoptera > Noctuidae > Mythimna > Mythimna vitellina. Next base: position 72,512 of record OX438713.1, read on the forward strand.
AGAAAATCAAAATTAAAATTAATATAAATAATTAAACAGCTTCAGAAGGTCTCTGACTATGTCAGGGGAAACGTTATAAAAAAAAAAAAAAAAAAAACCTAACCTAACCTAACCTAACCTAACCTAACCTAACCTAACCTAACCTAACCTAACCTAACCTAACCTAACCTAACCTAACCTAACCCAATTATTTCAGACCTTTTACATACAGCAAACATACAACTGTCGTACATTTTTGAACGCGGCTCAGTGAGCCCTATACGACTATCACAAAATATTTGACAATTTTCCAAAAGAAAACTTTTTACTTAGGAAAAACCAATTTTCAATTTATTCAAAACTTAAAAATTTTATAACAGTCTTCCTATTTGACCTAACTCTGTTCTGGAAACGCCAACGGACGCGCATTCGCTCGTTCTACGGGATCCCTGTAACAGAAAAGTCAAATTAGGTCCATTTTCAAAATTTGTTTTCGAAATTTTCATAAAAAATCACATTTTTCATCCATTTTTCGGCCATAACTCCCGTTCCCGACGTCCGATCCGGACCGGGTTTACGTCATAGTATAGGACTCCGTGCCCGCTGTGCGTGTGCACCGCAAAAAACGAACCCTTCATAGGGAAATTTTACACCCGACAGTTAAAAACTGTAAAACTTACAAATTTTTACGCCCACCCGCCCTTATCGAAAGTTAGAAGAAATTGGGAAAAATTTTTTATACGCTTATATAACGGGGTTTAAGGAGACCACCCGTTATATATACATAAGTCCATGACAGCAGCCTTTATTGAGGCTAGTTTTGACAATTTTCATTGACGCTTAGTTTTAAGTTATTGACACCTCACTTGAGGAATTATTTTGACACCTGGTATTAAGAACTTGCTGATCCCCCCTTTACAGGGATCAGTAAATTAGGTTAAGTTCAATTTTATACAATTATTGTTTTATAGTTTTTAATTTTTATATATTTTGGTTTTACCCTACACCATGTTTCTCTCCAGGACACCAGCAAAAAAGACCGCCACTGGTCCCCAAGTCTCTCCATCGAACGCAGCACTATCCATCACCTTCGAGAGGGAGGTCTCCCCTCCCAATGCTTCAACTCAGGCCTCTAGTGTGAGGCGAAGCATTGGTGAGTGGGAAAATGGAAAGCTGGCAGAATCTCAGCCCCTTCCATCGATCGCAGCGCACTCACCCAAGAAGGCAGCCTTGACCATAACGGCCTCCCAGAAGTCCACAAAGCGCGCCACGTCACAGCCGGACAGCAAGGCTGTGGCGCGCCGAACTTCGACTGAGACGCTGGGAGTGTCACCGGGGACTAGCCAGCTGCAGCCGAACAAACCCGCCGATCGGGTGACCGAGGCTCGCAACTGCCTGCTGCGCGCGAAGTCGCACCTTGGCGATTCGCGCAATTTGAGGGCAGATCTGAAAGCCGGGATCACCCAGTCGGTGGAACGGCTGTACCAGCTGGTTAAAGAAGAGGCGGCGGCTGCTTTACAGGTGAAAGGGGCTGAGATGGCGGGGGAGGAGGCTATTAAGGCAACACCCCCGTCAGAGTCACCCAAGAGCCTTCCGGAGGTTAACTCGCTGCTGGCTTCACTAGCGGAACATAGCGCGCTAGTGAAGGAGAGCAGCGAGAAGATGGAGAAGCTGCAGCGGGTGATGGAGAGGCAGGGGGAGCCAACTATGGTAGACGTATTGGAGGAGGTGAGGGAAAACCAAAAACAAATAGCAGAGTGTTCGCTCTTTACACGGACACTCTGCGAAAAAATAGATAAAAAACCAAGTGGGACATCTCCTGCTCCTCCCTTTTCCCCCCGAAACCAGAGCTACGCAAGCGTTGCGGCGATTAAGCAATTCGCGCCGCCGCGGCCGCTGCACTCGCTTATTGTTAGTTCGGACAATACGAATGACACTAGTGCCGCGGTCGTAGAAAAGATTAGAATCGCTGTGGATGCAAGGGAAACGGGCATCCGAGTTGACAAGGTCCGCAAGGCGAGAGACCAAAAAGTGGTCATAGGGTGCCAAACTCGCCAGGAATTAGATTTGGTAAGGAACAGATTGGGGGGCTCCGCGACCGGACTAAAAATTGAGGAGGCAGTTAATAGAGATCCTCTGGTGATGTTGGCGGATGTTTTATCCTATAACACAGATGACGACATCACCAAAGCGATCCTCAAACAGAACCAGCACCTCCTGGGCGAGCTTAAGAAAGATGAGGTGAGGGTCGCCGTAAAATACCGCAGGCGAGCACGGAACCCACATGAAAGTCACGTGGTGGTACAGGTCTCCCCCCCGGTGTGGCAGGTCTTGACCAGGGCAGGTCTTGCACATATCGACCTGCAAAGGGTGAGGGTGTTTGATCAGACTCCCCTTGTGCAGTGCACGAAATGCCTTGGTTTTGGCCACGGCCGAAAACAATGCACCGGGAAGGAGGACCTTTGCTCGCACTGCGGCGACGCTCACCTGAGAGCGGATTGCCCATCGCGTCTGGCCGGGGAGCCCCCCAAATGCTGTAACTGTAAAAAAGCGGGCCACGACAACCTAAGCCACAATGGCTTTAGCTCGGACTGCCCTTTGCGCAGGCGATGGGACGCAATAGCGCGATCCACCGTCGCGTATTGCTAAGGGCGCCACAGCGATTCATATGGCAGGAGTACCCCCCCATGGAGAGATTAAGAGACACGGGTTCGTCCAGGCCAACCTGCAAAGAATGCGATTGGCCACGGACGAGCTCATGCTGGAGGCCGCCAATCGCAAAGTTGCTGTTGCACTGCTCCAGGAGCCGTATGTGGGCGGAATCGGAACTCTAAAGCCGTACAGGGGGGCCAGAATCTTCCAGAATGGCAGCCGTCCGGGGGGCACTGTAAAGGCGGCAATTGCCGTCTTCAATAAAGACATTGAAGTTATACAGTGCCCAGATTTCACTACCGACAACATCGTGGTTGTGAGAATCCGCACGGCTGCCTGGGAAATAACTTTGGCCTCCTTCTACTTTGAGCCAGACACGCCCATAGAGCCATACCTGGAGCAGTTCAGAAGAATTGCAGCGGTAAGCCCAGCGAGGCTTCTCATCGGGGGGGACTCGAACGCAAAGAGCGTTTGGTGGGGCAGTGGGGGAACAGACTCCAGGGGAGACAGCCTGGTGGGCGCTCTTGATGAAATCGGTATGCAGGTACTCAATGTCGGTGACACTCCGACCTTCGAGACCGTGCGGGGGGGGAGGACATATACTAGTCACGTAGATATTACCGCGTGCACGACGGACATACTCGACCTGGTGGGCGACTGGAAGGTGGACCAGAGCCTAACGAACTCGGACCATAACGGCATCACCTTCAACGTTAAATTGAAGAGAGGTGAGATCACACACATACAGCGGACGACGAGGCTGTATAATACAAAAAAGGCAAACTGGAGTCAGTTTCGTGAGAAACTGGCTCAGTTAAACGCAGAGCACAAGATCAGCCCGTCGGAAGTCTTTGCAATCAGTAACACTCTACAACTGGAACACACAATAAACACATTCACAAACAATATACACAAAGCATGCACTGAACACATTCCACACATAAGAACACACACAAAACTCACCTTGCCGTGGTGGTCCGAAGAGTTAGCCACCCTGAAAAGGGAAGTTGCCACCAGGAAGAGGCGTATACGCTGCGCGGCCCCCTCCCGTAGGGCCGGGGTGATTGACGAGTACCTGCAAAAGAAAACCGAGTACTTTGCCAGGACCAGGGAAGCCCAGACTAAAAGCTGGAAGGAGTTTTGCGGGAAACAGGACAGGGAAGGGCTTTGGGAAGGCATTTATAGAGTGATTGGTCGCACGTCCAAGAGGTTGGAAGATGTCCCCTTAAAATGCAATGGAAAGTTCCTGAGCCTGAAGGAGTCGACGAGACTGCTCGCTGAAACTTTCTACCCGGAGGACCGTAAAAGTGAGGACAACGCTGACCACCAGGCCACTCGTCGGCAAGCCGAGTCCGTGAGCGAGGAACATGATGACAACCATGACCCCCCGTTCACGGAACAGGAGCTGAGAGTGGCCGTGGAAAGCTTTAATCCAAAGAAGGCCCCGGGTGCCGATGGTTTCACGGCAGACATCTGCGCGCGAGTGGTCTCGCAGGACCCAGGGATTTTCCTGGCCATTGCAAATAAGTGCTTGCAGCTAGGCCACTTCCCGAAGCCCTGGAAAGAAGCGGCCGTCGTCGTCCTGCGGAAACCCGCCAAAGACGACTACTTCCAGCCAAAGTCTTACAGACCAATTGGCCTGCTCCCCGTCCTAGGCAAGGTACTCGAGAAGATGATCGTGGGGAGATTGAAGTGGCACCTTCTCCCCAACATGAGCGCCCGCCAGTACGGTTTTGTGCCTCAGAAGAGCACCGAAGACTCCCTCTATGACCTAATGGGACGTATAAGAGGTAAACTAAATCAGAAAAAGCTGATAACCATGATCTCATTGGACATAGAGGGAGCCTTTGATAGTGCATGGTGGCCAGCCATAAAAGTGAGGCTAAGGGAGGAAGGGTGCCCCGGCAACATCCGAGGGATGATCAGCAGCTACCTTCAGGATAGAAGGGTCGAGGTGAGATATGGCGGGGAGACACACTCCGTAAGTACGAGCAAGGGGTGTGTCCAAGGCTCCATAGGAGGTCCAATCCTGTGGAACCTCGTCCTCGATCCACTCCTGAAGGAGCTGGCTGCCAGGGGCTTCTATTGCCAGGCGTTCGCCGATGACATAGTCCTGGTTATTGACGGAGACACTGCGTTGGAGGTTCAAAGACAGGCCAATGCTGCCCTCGCCTATGTTGGGGAGTGGGGAGTCAGAAACAAGTTAAAGTTTGCACCCCATAAAACCCAGGCGATGGTGATCACCCGAAAACTAAAGTATGACGAACCACTCCTGACCATGGGCGGAGTCAGTATTGGCTTGTCAAAGGAAATCAAAATCCTTGGCCTAACCATCGACAGCTGCCTGACATTTAACAAACATATTAACAATATATGTAAAAAGGTTGTTAATATATATGGGCAGCTGTCGAGGGCGGCCAAGATCAGTTGGGGCCTCCACGCAGATGTCATAAGAATAATCTACAATGCAGTCATAGAACCAGTGGTTATGTACGCGGCGAGCGCCTGGGCACCGGCAGTGGGGAAGCTGGGAGCTAAAAAACAATTAAATGCCATCCAGCGTGGGTTCGCACAGAAGCTCTGCAAAGCCTACCGCACGGTCTCCCTGAACGCGGCGTTACTTCTTGCTGGGATACTCCCACTCGATATCCGTATACAGGAGGCAGCCGCCCTGTATGAGGCAAAGAGGGGAGTACCCCGACCAGATCTGGCGGGCAGGGAGGTCGAGCGGAGGGCGGGGCACACCGAAAATGGACACCCGGCGACGCATATGCACCTGGAGTTCAAGAGCCTGATAGACGAAGGTGAATTAAATGCAAATAGCGACTTTGCCGTCAAAATATTCACAGATGGCAGTAGGATTGACGGCAAGGTTGGAGCCGCAGTATCTTACTGGGAGGGCGCGGCAGAAACCAAAGCCGTCAAGCTCAAACTGCCATCTTACGGCACCGTCTATCAGGCAGAACTCCTGGCCATATGCAGAGCCACGAGTGATATTATTCGGGGTGCTCAGCAGAGCTTCGCAATATACAGCGACTCCAGATCTGCGCTGGAGACAATTGTTAACAACGGCTCCCCGCATCCCCTGGCGGTCGAGGCCCGCAAGAATCTCCGAACAGCCTTCGGCCAAAGCAAAACTGTGTGCTTGTTCTGGCTGAAAGCCCACGCGGGACTTGCGGGCAATGAACGCGCCGACTGTCTGGCAAAAATGGCCGCCCTCACCTTGAAACGCGCCCCTGACTATGATAAGTGCCCGGTCTCGTTCGTCAGGGGGCTAATCAGACGGGAGTCCCTTGGCGAATGGAACCGGAGGTATCGGTCAGGGGAAACTGCCGGGACCACAAAGGTCTTTTTTCCGGATGCCACAGAGGGGTACAAAACCGTCATAAAGATGACGATGGATAGTATCCAAACGCAGATATTGACGGGGCACGGTGGGTTCTCCGAATATCTAGCCAGGTTTAAATGTAAGGAGGACCCATCGTGCACCTGCACGTCTGGGGTCGAAGAATCCGCCCTTCATATTTTGTTCGACTGCCCAGTCTTTAGTCGAGCGAGATACGACAGCGAGCAGGAGCTAGGACAAGCAATAAGCAAAACTACGGTAAAAGATATAATGGCCGAAAACAAGAAAAGAAAAATATTTTTAGAATACGCGAAAAAAGTAGCACAAATTGTAATTAACAGGAACAAATGAAACATATATATACAGAATACCATTTTATAAATATACAATAAAATATACACACAAACAATTTTAATTTATTTAAAGTTTATATACAGTATATTATATACATATTATACATAATTATATATCATAATAACATGAAAAGAGGAAAGATAATAACGGAAGAAAGGCCTCAAGAAAGTACAAAGTATTGGCTAAATGCCAAGTGTTTGTGCGACCCTTGAGGAATGAAGGAAAGTATTAAGAATGATATTATATTAATATAATAAAAACACAAAAAGCTACTTTATAAAAATATAATGAAAGGAAAGTAATTCAAAAATAGGATAGTCATAAATCAAATGGATAAGAAGTAACAACAAACATTAATGATGACAAAAAACATATAAATAAACAAACAAAAAAAAAAAAAAAAAAAAAAAAAAAAAAAAAAAAAAAAAAAAAAAAAAAAAAAAAAAAAACTAAATATTATAAAGACTTATTTTAAACATGATAAATTAACGATCCTGCTCAGGGCAGGGAGTGGCGTGTCTGAAATATTATAATAAAAAAAAAAAAAAAAACCTAACCTAACCTAACCTAACCTAACCTAACCTAACCTAACCTAACCTAACCTAACCTTCGTGAGGCGGCATGTTTATATGAAGCCAAGAGGGGAGTGCCCCAGACATCACTGGGGGACAGGGAGGTCGAGCGAATGGCCGCTGCAACAGACGACCCTCATCCTGCGGCACGCGACACCCTGAAGTTCGACAGCCTGGTAAACCAAGAACAGCTGGACAGATGCAGTTTTGACGTCCGCATTTTTACGGACGGAAGCAAGATCGGAGGAGGGGTCGGCGCCTCACTGTCCATATGGAATGATGAGGCTGAGACCAAAGCCCTCAAACTTGGTCTGTCAAATTACTGTACGGTTTACCAGGCTGAACTCCTGGCAATTGCAAGGGCGACAAAGGAAGTAACCAAGATTAAGGCGTCTTCTTTTGGAATTTTCAGCGACTCAATGGCGGCTCTACAAACATTAGCAAATCCCGGTTCACGCCACCCTCTTGCTGTAGAAGCTAGGGATAAAATTAAATCCGCATCCCGCCAGAACAAGGTTATAACCTTGTTCTGGATCAAAGCTCATGTGGGGCTACAGGGAAATGAGAGAGCCGACCAGTTAGCAAAGGAAGCCGCTGAAAATCCTAAAAGAAAACCAGATTACGACCAGTGTCCGGTCTCATACATCAAGTGGAGCATACGTATGGCGACGCTTGACGAGTGGAACCTTAGATACGGAACTGGTGATACGGCATCTGTCACGAAATTATTTTTCCCAGATGTCCGGACAGCCTATGGGATAATCCGAAAGATAGGAGCAAGTAGCCTTAACACGCAGATAATGACGGGACACGGTGGATTCTCCGAGTACTTGAACCGTTTCAAGCTCAAGGAGAGTCCGTCGTGTATCTGCGACCCAGGTGTAAGTGAAACGGTCCCGCACATACTATTCGACTGTCCTCAATTCGACAAGCACCGCTTCAACGTTGAGCAAGCGTTAAACACGAGAATAACACGCGACAATTTAAAAGAGGTTATAAAAGGTAAAAACAGAAAGATTTTCCTAGATTACAGCAAATATATCGCTCAAATAGTAATCGTAAGAAACAAAACCGCATAAGTAAATATGCTATCATAATATAATATTGTATATTAAGTTTAGCATAGCCACATAAGTTGTTTAACAGTTAAAGTAAGATAGGAATTAATAATTATAAGTATTTAATTAGAATAAGCTTAGAATAATTATGATTATATTAAGCTCCTCCGTTTTTGTAAAAATTTAACAATGGTTCCTATAAAACTGTTAGAATTTAAGCCTAGATTAAGCAAATGGAGAAATAAAACTGTCTTCCCATCTCCTTCCCACTTACCCCATTGTATGGAAATATATATATATTTATGTATATAACAAACAAGAAAGTAAAATTAGAAATATATATAATATGTAAAAATTAAAATTAAAATTGTAAAAAGAACTGTAGAATTTAAGGAAACAAAAAGTGTAATATGTGACTATTAAAAAACTGTGTACCACATTAATTATACCCAATAATATAAGTATACATGAATAAGTGAAAATAAAGAAAAATGGAAAATAATTTAGAAAGATTAGAGGAAAAGGCAGTAGTTGGGAATCCCACCCATAAAAAGAACAAAAGAAGATGAATGAAAGAAAGATAAAGTATGAGGAATGAAAGTGCGAGAGGCATAAAAGCGAGAACTGGAATGTATGAAAACTTAACTAGCTAGCATAGGCTCCGATACATGTCGGAGGTAGAAGTAAAAAAAAAAAAAAAAAAAAAAAAAAAAAAAAAAAAAAAAAAAAAAAAAAAAAAAACCTAACCTAACCTAACCTAACCTAACCTAACCTAACCTAACCTAACCTAACCTAACCGGATTGTTTCAGACCTTTTACATACAGCAAACATATAACTATCGTACATTTTTGAACGCGGCTCAGTGAGCCCTATACGATTTTCGAAAAATATTTGACAATTTTCCAAAAGGAAACTATTAATTTAGGAAAAACCAATTTTCAATTTACTCAAAACTCAAAAATTTTATAACAGTCTTCCTATTTGACCTAAGTCTGTTCTGGAAACGCCAACGGACGCGCATTCGCTCGTTCTACGGGATACCTGTAACAGAAAAGTCAAATTAGGCACATTTTCAAAATTTGTTTTCGAAATTTTCATAAAAAAATCACTTTTTTCATCAATTTTTCGGCCATAACTCCCGTTCCCGACGTCCGATCCGGACCGGGTTTACTTCATAGTATAGGACTCCGTGCCCGCTGTGCGTGTGCACCGCAAAAAACGAACCCTTCATAGGGAAATTTTACACCCGACGGTTTAAAACGTTAAAACTTGCAATTTTCTATACATTCTCTTTAGAACAACCCCTACATTAACGAGCTATCCCTAATATTCCCGAAAATTTTTATCATCTCCTGTACGGGACGCTTAGGTCTATCTCCCAGTAGAAAACCAGCAGCGAGTCTCACAGGGTTCCGCGGGAAAGATCGAAAACGTTAAATTCATAGTCCTATAGATCTATATAGGTATAACCAAAAATCTACTTACCAGAGCGTTGTTTTCGAGAACTTTGATTGTTTCAGACCTTTTACATACAGCAAACATATAACTGTCGTACATTTTTGAACGCGGCTCAGTGAGCCCTATACGATTTTCGAAAAATATTTGACAATTTTCCAAAAGGAAACTATTAATTTAGGAAAAACCAATTTTCAATTTACTCAAAACTCAAAAATTTTATAACAGTCTTCCTATTTGACCTAAGTCTGTTCTGGAAACGCCAACGGACGCGCATTCGCTCGTTCTACGGGATACCTGTAACAGAAAAGTCAAATTAGGCACATTTTCAAAATTTGTTTTCGAAATTTTCATAAAAAAATCACTTTTTTCATCAATTTTTCGGCCATAACTCCCGTTCCCGACGTCCGATCCGGACCGGGTTTACTTCATAGTATAGGACTCCGTGCCCGCTGTGCGTGTGCACCGCAAAAAACGAACCCTTCATAGGGAAATTTTACACCCGACGGTTTAAAACGTTAAAACTTGCAATTTTCTATACATTCTCTTTAGAACAACCCCTACATTAACGAGCTATCCCTAATATTCCCGAAAATTTTTATCATCTCCTGTACGGGACGCTTAGGTCTATCTCCCAGTAGAAAACCAGCAGCGAGTCTCACAGGGTTCCGCGGGAAAGATCGAAAACGTTAAATTCATAGTCCTATAGATCTATATAGGTATAACCAAAAATCTACTTACCAGAGCGTTGTTTTCGAGAACTTTGATTGTTTCAGACCTTTTACATACAGCAAACATATAACTGTCGTACATTTTTGAACGCGGCTCAGTGAGCCCTATACGATTTTCGAAAAATATTTGACAATTTTCCAAAAGGAAACTATTAATTTAGGAAAAACCAATTTTCAATTTACTCAAAACTCAAAAATTTTATAACAGTCTTCCTATTTGACCTAAGTCTGTTCTGGAAACGCCAACGGACGCGCATTCGCTCGTTCTACGGGATACCTGTAACAGAAAAGTCAAATTAGGCACATTTTCAAAATTTGTTTTCGAAATTTTCATAAAAAAATCACTTTTTTCATCAATTTTTCGGCCATAACTCCCGTTCCCGACGTCCGATCCGGACCGGGTTTACTTCATAGTATAGGACTCCGTGCCCGCTGTGCGTGTGCACCGCAAAAAACGAACCCTTCATAGGGAAATTTTACACCCGACGGTTTAAAACGTTAAAACTTGCAATTTTCTATACATTCTCTTTAGAACAACCCCTACATTAACGAGCTATCCCTAATATTCCCGAAAATTTTTATCATCTCCTGTACGGGACGCTTAGGTCTATCTCCCAGTAGAAAACCAGCAGCGAGTCTCACAGGGTTCCGCGGGAAAGATCGAAAACGTTAAATTCATAGTCCTATAGATCTATATAGGTATAACCAAAAATCTACTTACCAGAGCGTTGTTTTCGAGAACTTTGATTGTTTCAGACCTTTTACATACAGCAAACATATAACTGTCGTACATTTTTGAACGCGGCTCAGTGAGCCCTATACGATTTTCGAAAAATATTTGACAATTTTCCAAAAGGAAACTATTAATTTAGGAAAAACCAATTTTCAATTTACTCAAAACTCAAAAATTTTATAACAGTCTTCCTATTTGACCTAAGTCTGTTCTGGAAACGCCAACGGACGCGCATTCGCTCGTTCTACGGGATACCTGTAACAGAAAAGTCAAACTAGGCACATTTTCAAAATTTGTTTTCGAAATTTTCATAAAAAAAATCACTTTTTTCATCCATTTTTCGGCCATAACTCCCGTTCCCGACGTCCGATCCGGACCGGGTTTACTTCATAGTATAGGACTCCGTGCCCGCTGTGCGTGTGCACCGCAAAAAACGAACCCTTCATAGGGAAATTTTACACCCGACGGTTTAAAACGTTAAAACTTGCAATTTTCTATACATTCTCTTTAGAACAACCCCTACATTAACGAGCTATCCCTAATATTCCCGAAAATTTTTATCATCTCCTGTACGGGACGCTTAGGTCTATCTCCCAGTAGAAAACCAGCAGCGAGTCTCACAGGGTTCCGCGGGAAAGATCGAAAACGTTAAATTCATAGTCCTATAGATCTATATAGGTATAACCAAAAATCTACTTACCAGAGCGTTGTTTTCGAGAACTTTGATTGTTTCAGACCTTTTACATACAGCAAACATATAACTGTCGTACATTTTTGAACGCGGCTCAGTGAGCCCTATACGATTTTCGAAAAATATTTGACAATTTTCCAAAAGGAAACTATTAATTTAGGAAAAACCAATTTTCAATTTACTCAAAACTCAAAAATTTTATAACAGTCTTCCTATTTGACCTAAGTCTGTTCTGGAAACGCCAACGGACGCGCATTCGCTCGTTCTACGGGATACCTGTAACAGAAAAGTCAAATTAGGCACATTTTCAAAATTTGTTTTCGAAATTTTCATAAAAAAATCACTTTTTTCATCAATTTTTCGGCCATAACTCCCGTTCCCGACGTCCGATCCGGACCGGGTTTACTTCATAGTATAGGACTCCGTGCCCGCTGTGCGTGTGCACCGCAAAAAACGAACCCTTCATAGGGAAATTTTACACCCGACGGTTTAAAACGTTAAAACTTGCAATTTTCTATACATTCTCTTTAGAACAACCCCTACATTAACGAGCTATCCCTAATATTCCCGAAAATTTTTATCATCTCCTGTACGGGACGCTTAGGTCTATCTCCCAGTAGAAAACCAGCAGCGAGTCTCACAGGGTTCCGCGGGAAAGATCGAAAACGTTAAATTCATAGTCCTATAGATCTATATAGGTATAACCAAAAATCTACTTACCAGAGCGTTGTTTTCGAGAACTTTGATTGTTTCAGACCTTTTACATACAGCAAACATATAACTGTCGTACATTTTTGAACGCGGCTCAGTGAGCCCTATACGATTTTCGAAAAATATTTGACAATTTTCCAAAAGGAAACTATTAATTTAGGAAAAACCAATTTTCAATTTACTCAAAACTCAAAAATTTTATAACAGTCTTCCTATTTGACCTAAGTCTGTTCTGGAAACGCCAACGGACGCGCATTCGCTCGTTCTACGGGATACCTGTAACAGAAAAGTCAAACTAGGCACATTTTCAAAATTTGTTTTCGAAATTTTCATAAAAAAAATCACTTTTTTCATCCATTTTTCGGCCATAACTCCCGTTCCCGACGTCCGATCCGGACCGGGTTTACTTCATAGTATAGGACTCCGTGCCCGCTGTGCGTGTGCACCGCAAAAAACGAACCCTTCATAGGGAAATTTTACACCCGACAGTAAAAAACGTTCAAACTTGCAAATTTTTACGCCCACCCACCCACCTTTAAGTGTAATTTAAGTAAAATTACATAGAAATTTTTATGCCTCTATATTACGGGGGGTAGCAAGACGAGCAGTGCCATATATTTGGTTGCTGGACAGTAGCCTTTGTAGAGGTTTTGTTCGACTTTTGACACCTCTATATGAGGATTATTTTGTCCTTATTGCTAGTTTGATGTTATACACGATACTGGACAGTAATTTTACGCGTCTGCGAACCTATTGGTCTAAATAACTTTTAATAATAACTTTTAACTTTTTATTGACCGGACTATTAGATATAGTCTAATTTACCCAATCCTTTGATTTACTCCATTTATTTTTTCTGATCCCCCCTTTACAGGGATTTAGCTCGTTGTCTCTACTGACAGAGTCTTCTGGAGCACTTTCTCTCGGCAATTCGGACATGTTCGGAATAAGGACACCCGTGGCAAAAAAGTCAAAGGCTGGGGAAGGGAGTCCGGACGCAGAAAGTTCGCGGCACGAACAGCCGGGCCCATCGGTGAGGCGCAGCATTGAGGGGTGGGAGGCTGATAAATTAAAAACAGCACAGCCTCTTAAAACTCCAACCCCTCCAAAAAAGTTTTCTTTGACCACTCCGCCAAAACTCAAATCCAAGGCGGTGTTTTCGCAGGTGGCAAGGATGAATGCAACACAGCCTTCAAAAGAGTCTGGAGAAACCTCACCGCTGAATTCGCAACTTGCGAAATATATAAACCGGACTACCGAAGCAAAGGCCTGCCTTTCTAAGGCTAAAATCCAACTGCTGAGCTCCCGAAACCTGAAAAAGGAAATAAAAGATGAGATCACGAAAGCGGTAGAGAGACTCTACCAGTTGGTGAAAGAGCTGGAGTCTGAGAGGGGTCGTGGCAATGAGGAAGAAGGCAAAATAAACTCCCTAAAGTCCCCTACGCCAGCCTCGGATGTTCCGACGGGGCTCGTGAAGCAGCTCGTTGAGGACCTCCAGCAGCACAAGCAGGTACTGGAGGATTGTCAACAGCACGCGCGAGCTCTGGCGGAGCAGCTGAGGCAGACTCCCTGCTACGTCGCTGGTCAAGGACCGACTTTTGCCGAAATTGCTGCCAGTTCGAAACGGCAATTGCAACAGCCTCTTCACTCGGTGGTCGTTTCATCCGTAAATAATAGAGACACTGGTGAAGAGGTTGTTGAGAAGCTGAGAACAGCAGTCGACGCCAGAAATAGAGGCATAAGAGTCGAACGATTGCGAAAAGCGAGAGACCAGAAGGTTGTGATCGGGTTCCGAACCAGAGGGGAAATGGCGGAAGTAAAGGAAAAAATTGAAAAGGCAGGAAACTTAGTGGTGGAGGAGGTTAAAAATAAGGACCCGCTCGTAATCATCAAGGACGTTCTCTCTTGCCACTTGGATTCGGAGGTTATAGAAGCCCTAAAATGTCAGAATAGGCACCTGCTTGCGGACGTGCCTGCAGAGGATGACAGATGGTCTGTAAAATATCGCCGTAAGGCGCGGAACACCCACATGTGCCACATCATCCTGCAGGTGTCTCCAATGCTCTGGCAGAGGCTGACAGCGGCGGGCCGAGTGCACATCGATTTGCAGAGGGTGAGGGTATTGGACCAGTCACCGCTGGTTCAGTGCACTCGCTGTCTGCGATACGGTCACAGCCGAAAATTATGCACGGAGCCCGCCGACCTCTGCATCCATTGTGGTGACCCCCACCTGCGTGCGGACTGTCCCTCGCGGTTGGCAGCAGACACCCCGACTTGCCGAAACTGCTTTTTAGCCAAGATAGGTCCAACAGACCACAACGCCTTCGACAGCGCATGCCCAATCCGCATAAAGTGGGACGCACTGGCGCGAATGTCTGTGGCGTATTGCTGAGATGAAATCAGCCACACTCGGAAGCAGCCATTCAACTAGCCACACCCAAACTGGTTCAAGCGTCCGTTCAAATTACCAGGTGATCCAAGCGAATCTGCAGAGAAAGAATCTAGCAACCCAAGAGCTCTTAATAGAGGCTAGCAAGCGGAGGGTTGCTTTCGCGTTGCTCCAGGAGCCCTATGTGGGTGGAATCGGAAGGATGCGAGACTACCGGGGTGCGAGAGTCTACCAGTGCGCGGAACAAGGAAATGGAACTGTGAAGGCGGCAGTAGTCGTCTTCGATCACGAACTCGACGTCACACAGTGTCCAAAACTCACCACCAATAACATCACGGTGGTGAGGATCCGAACCAGCGCCTGGGAAATCGTAGTAGTCTCCTTTTATTTTGAACCGGACAAACCCATAGAGCCATACCTGGAGCAGCTCAGGCGGATTCGTGAGGAAATGGGTCCAGCGAGAATAATCGCGGGAGGGGACGCCAACGCTAAGAGCAACTGGTGGGGAAGTGTAGTTGTCGATGGCAGGGGCGAAGAGCTATCTGGCACCTTAGAGGAGCTCGGCATGCAGGTGCTAAATGTTGGTAACATACCAACATTCGACGCTATCAGAGGGGGGAGGTCATACACCAGTTTTGTCGACGTAACGGCCTGTTCCACTGACATGTTGGATCTAGTGGAAGACTGGAGGGTTGATGGAAGCATCACGAGCTCGGACCACAACGGTATTGTATTCAAAATTAATCTACAAAAATCAAAAGGAATAAATATTAATAGATCTACTAGAACGTACAACACTAGGAAAGCAAATTGGGGCCGATTTCATGAGAAATTGGCCCAATTAAAAGCGACTAAAAACTTGAACACAGCAAGTATAGATAAAATAAATAGTAAAACAAAATTAGAAAACTGCATTAACACGTATATAAATATAATAACAAAGACCTGTGAAGAAACAATACCGAAACTAAAAACAAATAATAGACTTACCTTGCCGTGGTGGTCCACTGAGCTCGCTGATGCAAAGAGGATGGTCAACACCAAAAGACGCCGCATCCGATGCGCAGCACCAACCCGAAGACAATTGGTCGTCGAGGAGTACCTGCAAGCAAAAGAAGCCTATGAGACCCAAGCAAAAAAGGCGCAAATTGACAGCTGGAAAGGATTTTGTGAAAAGCAGGACAGGGAGGGAATGTGGGAAGGCATCTACAGGGTCATAGGACGGACTACTAAAAGGCATGAGGACCTGCCACTCGTAAAAGACGGAGTATCACTCAATCCCCAAGACTCAGCGTTACTGCTGGCTGAGACCTTCTACCCGGAAGACCTGGAAGAGGGAGAAAATGATGACCACCGTCGGAAACGAGAAGCGTCCAGTCGTGTAAACGAGTGGGCTCATGATGAAAAACATGACCCGCCGTTTACGCCCCTGGAGCTGAGATCCGCGGTGGAAAGTTTTAACCCGAAGAAGGCACCCGGGTCGGATGGTCTCACAGCGGATATATGTGCCCAAGCAGTATCCCAGGACCCAGCGGTGTTCCTTGCCTTGGCAAATAAGTGCCTCGAGCAGGGTCACTTCCCTGGAGCCTGGAAGGTGGCCACAGTAGTGATACTACGAAAGCCTGGAAAAGACTCCTACACAGTCCCAAAATCCTACAGGCCGATCGGCCTTCTGCCAGTCCTGGGCAAAATTCTAGAAAAACTTATGGTAGCTCGGCTAAAGTGGCATCTGATCCCGCGGTTGAGTACTCGTCAGTTTGGCTTTATGCCCCAGAGAAGCACCGAGGACTCCCTCTACACCATGATACAACATATAAAAACAAAGCTGAACCAAAAGAAGCTGATCACTGTTGTCTCACTTGATATAGAGGGAGCCTTTGATAGCGCATGGTGGCCGGCCATCAAGGTCAGACTGGCTGAGGAAAAGTGCCCGGTGAACATAAGACGAATGCTAGACAGCTACCTAAGTAACAGAAGTGTCCGGGTCAGGTATGCCGGAGCAGAGTGCCAAAGAAACACCAACAAGGGCTGTGTACAGGGGTCAATTGGCGGTCCGATCCTGTGGAACCTGGTGCTGGACCCTCTCCTGAGGGAGTTGGAAGAACTTGGAGTCTTTTGCCAAGCATTCGCCGACGATGTGGTCTTGATATTCGACGGCGAGACAGCCTTGGAGGTCCAACGACAGGCCAATGCCGCCCTCGAGCATGTCCGGCAGTGGGGCATCAGAAACAAGCTCAAATTTGCACCTCATAAAACATGTGCGATGGTCATAACGAGGAAGCTTAAGTATGATGTCCCACTTCTGAGGATGGGTGGAGCCGACATTGGCATGTCCAAGGAGATTAAGATACTGGGGCTCACCATAGATCACAAGCTCACCTTTAACACCCACGCTGCAAATGTCTGTAAAAAGGCCATTGCAATTTACAAACAGCTGTCCAGAGCAGCCAAGGTGAGCTGGGGTCTACACCCGGAGATTATCCGAACCATATACACTGCGGTGGTCGA
Organism: Mythimna vitellina; assembly: GCA_949316375.1. Classification (NCBI taxonomy): domain Eukaryota; kingdom Metazoa; phylum Arthropoda; class Insecta; order Lepidoptera; family Noctuidae; genus Mythimna; species Mythimna vitellina. The sequence continues at coordinate 89,692 of OX438713.1, forward strand.
ACCGGTGATATTGTATGCGGCCGGTGCATGGGCACCTGCAGCAAGGAAGGTCGGAGTGCAGAAACTACTCGCTTCAGTCCAGCGAGGGTTCGCTCAAAAGCTCTGCAGATCCTACCGCACCGTTTCATTAAACTCCGCACTCTTGCTGGCGGGAATACTCCCACTCGACCTCCGAATCCAAGAAGCAGCTGCTCTATATGAGGCAAAGAGAGGAGTACCCCAGCCGTTGCTGGCAGGCCGGGAGGTGGAACGGGTGGTGGCGTATGCGGAGACGCCACATCCAGCGAAACATACAGCCATGGGGTTCGTGAGTCTGGTAGATCAGTCACTTGTGGAAACCCACAACAGCCAAGACATCAGGTTCTTCACCGACGGCAGCAAGATTGCGGGCAAGGTCGGAGCAGCGCTGTCCCTGTGGGACAGGGAAACCGAGATCAAATCTGTCAAGCTTAGCTTGCCGTCGTGCTGTACTGTTTACCAGGCGGAACTCCTGGCTGTATGCGTAGCGACACGGCAAATACTTCGGCGCGGGGAGAGAACCTTTGGTATCTATAGTGACTCAAAGGCTGCACTGGAAACAGTCACGAGCCAGGGTTCCCTCCACGCTCTAGCAGTGGAAGCAAGAGCGAACCTCAACGAAGCCTTATCTCAGAGCAAAGTTATATCCTTGTTCTGGATAAAGGCACATGCTGGACTGGAGGGTAATGAACGTGCAGACGTCCTGGCGAAGGAGGCTGCACTTAACTTAAAAAAGAAACCGGACTACGACCGCTGCCCGGTTTCATTCGTCAAGCGGCAGATCCGTATGGAGTCGCTTGGCGAATGGAACCGGAGGTATAAGGAGGGCGAAACCGCATCAGTCACGAAAATCTTTCTGCCGGACGCGATAGACGCCTACAAGCTAGTCACAAAAATAAAGCCTGCAGGGGTGTTGACACAGGTTTTGACGGGGCACGGTGGGTTCTCTGAATACCTGCATCGCTTCAAGCGTAAGGAGAGCCCATCGTGCATCTGCGAGCCGAGCAAAATAGAGTCGGTTCCGCACATCATGTTCGATTGTCCTGCATTCGAAAGGGAAAGGCTTAATCTGGAACAGGAACTAGAAACAAAATTAGATGTTGACAATATTGGGGAATTTATAAGAAATGGGAAAACTAGGGTAAAAGTAATAGAATTTTGTGTAAACATAGCCAAAAGAGTTATAAAAAATAATAAAGATATATAAACTATGCTTACAATATATAAAGTAAAGTATATAGTGTGTTAAGCATAGATAAATAGAGATTAAGGAGAAGATACAGATAACAGTAATAAAGTAATATTATAAAATATTAGAAAATCAAAAATAAAATAAATCTAAATCATTAAACAGCTTCAGAAGGTCTCTGACTACGTCAGGGGAAACGAGAATTAAAAAAAAAAAAAAAAAAAAAAAAAAACCTAACCTAACCTAACCTAACCTAACCTAACCTAACCTAACCTAACCTAACCTAACCTAACCTAACCTAACCTAACCCAGAGCGTTGTTTTTGAGAACTTTAATTATTTCAGACCTTTTACATACATCAAACATACAACTGTCGTACATTTTTGAACGCGGCTCAGTGAGCCCTATACGATTATCACAAAATATTTGACAATTTTCCAAAAGAAAACTTTTTACTTAGGAAAAACCAATTTTCATTTTATTCAAAACTTAAAATTTTTATAACAGTCTTCCTATTTGACCTAAGTCTGTTCTGGAAACGCCAACGGACGCGCATTTGCTCGTACTACGGGATACCTGTAACAGAAAAGTCAAATTAGGTCCATTTTCAAAATTTGTTTTCGAATTTTTCATAAAAAATCACCTTTTTCATCCATTTTTCGGCCATAACTCCCGTTCCCGACGTCCGATCCGGACCGGGTTTACGTCATAGTATAGGACTCCGTGCCCGCTGTGCGTGTGCACCGCAAAAAACGAACCCTTCATAGGGAAATTTTACACCCGACGGTTAAAAACTGTAAAACTTACAAATTTTCACGCCCGCCCACCCACTGTATTGAAAATAAGAGGCATTGGGGAATTTTCTTTTACACGTTTATATAACGGGGGATAGCGAGACCTTCCGTTATATATACTTCGACCCTTGACGGAAGCCTCTATTGAGGACCTTGTTTTAATTTTAGTTTAGTTTTTAAAATATTGACACCTCTTTTGAGGAATTATATTTGACTTTTTAATATTAAGGACTTACTGATCCCCCCTTTACAGGGATCAGTACATTAGGTTAAGCTGAAAACATTTTAATTTTAATTTCAATAATTATTATTTTATCTATATATCTTATTTATTTATATTTACTCCTCCACTATGTTCCTCTCCAGGACCCCTGCAAAAAAGACCACCGCGGGTTCCCAAGTCTCTCCATCAAACCCGGCACTATCCATCACCTTCGAAAGGGAATACTCCCCTCCCAGTGCTTCAACTCAGGCCTCAAGTGTGAGGCGAAGCATTGGTGAGTGGGAAAATGGAAAGATGGCGGAATCCCAGCCCCTTTCTTCAGCCGCTTCGCACTCACCCAAGAAGGCAGCCCCGACCGTGACGGCCTCCCAGAAGTCCACAAAGCGCGCCACGTCTCAGGCGGACAGCAAGGCTGTGGCGCGTCGAACTTCTACTGAGACGCTGGGAGCATCACCAGGGACAAGCCAGCTGCAGCCAAACAAACCCTCCGATCGAGTGACCGAGGCTCGGAACTGCCTTCTGCGCGCGAAGTCGCACCTTGGCGATTCGCGCAATTTGAGGGCAGACCTTAAAGCCGGGATCACTCAATCAGTGGAACGGCTGTACCAGCTGGTGAAGGAGGAAGCGGCGGCTGCTGTAAAAGTGAAGGGGGCTGAGCTGTCGAGGGAGGAGGCCTTTAAGGCATCACCCCCGCCAGAAGCACCAAAGAGCCTGCCGGAGGTAAACTCGCTGCTCGCTTCACTAGCGGAGCATAGCGCGCTGGTGAAGGAGAGCAGCGAGAAGATGGAGAAGCTGCGGCAAGCGATGGAGAGACAGGGGGATCTGTTGGAAAAGACGGCCACCTACGCGAGTGTAGCGGCGGGTCCACCGAAACGGCAGACCCCAGGAAGGACCGCGCTGCACTCGATAGTGGTGACGTCCAAGGAAGAAGGTGACACAGGAGAGGAAATCATCAATAAAATCAGAGAGGCTGTCAAAGCCAAAGATGGGGGAGTCGAAATTGAACGCGTGCGAAAGGCAAAGGACAGGAAGATTGTTATGGGATGTAGGTCGGTCGAAGAAAGGGATAAAGTACGAGAAAGATTAGAGAAGGCAGGAGATCACCTCGTTGTCGAGGAGGTGAAAAACAAAGACCCACTGCTGGTTTTCCGCGGCGTCCTCCGCATCTACTCTGACGAGGAAGTGCTGGGGGCGCTACGCAATCAAAACCGGGATGTCTTTCGCGGCCTCGACAACGGGGAGGACCGACTCGTGATAAAATATAAAAAGAACTCCAGGAACCCCCAGACCCAGAACGTGATAGTCAGCACGTCCCCGACTATCTATAACAGGATGCTCGATAAGGGAAGAGCGCGTATAGATCTTCAGACCGTCTTCGTTGACGACCAGTCGCCACTGGTGCAGTGCACGAGGTGTTTAGGGTACGGGCATAGTCGGCGACTCTGTAAAGAACCGGCCGACTTATGCAGCCATTGCGGAGGCCCACACCTGCGTGCAGAGTGTGCCCAGTGGCTAAAGGCGGATTGCCCAAAATGCCACAACTGCGTCAAGGCGAGGATGGAGAAGACGGACCACAACGCGTTCAACCCTGAGTGTCCTGTTCGAGTCAGGTGGGACAGGCTAGCACGTGCGTCCGTCGCTTACTGCTAAGGTGGTCCCAGTGGACACACTGGCGCACAAAATACTCCAGGTTAATCTTCAAAGGAAGAGACTGGCGACCTATGAGCTTATGATCGAGGCCGAACAGCGCAAAGCCACCGCAGCGCTGATCCAGGAGCCCTATGTGGGCAACGCTAAAAGGATGAGCGGGACCAGAGGCGTCCGAATCTTCCAGAGCACCAGGCAAGGAGAAGGGACTGTCAAAGCGGCCATAGCTGTCTTTGACCCAAAACTCACCGTTAGACAGTACCCAGAACTCACCACGGACAATATCGTCGTGGTGGGGATCCGAACCGGTGCCTGGAAACTAACTCTGGTCTCGTTCTACTTCGAGCCAGACCAGCCCTTGGGGCCATACCTGGACACCCTTAGGAAGGTGGAGCGCGAGGTCGGCCCGCATAAGCTCATTGTGGGAGGAGACGCCAACGCCTGGAGTGTTTGGTGGGGCAGTAGTGAGACCAATGGCAGAGGCGACGAGATGCTGGGAGCTCTCGACCAGCTTGGACTGCAAATACTCAACAGAGGGGAAACTCCAACCTTCGACGTAGTTCGTGGTAACAGGCGTTACACGAGCTGCGTCGACGTCACAGCCTGCACAGCGGATATGCTGTCGGTGACCGACGGCTGGCGTGTCGTCGATGACCTGACGGGGTCGGACCACAACGGCATAGAGTTCAAAATAAACCTCGAAAAGTCTGTGGGCATCACGGTGCAACGGACTACCAGGATCTATAATACAAAAAAGGCAAATTGGGACCAGTTTCGTAAGAAACTGGTCCTGATTATGCAAAACAACAATTTGACTGTAAGCCTGCTCGATCAGATCGACAGCGTGCACAAATTAGACCTGGTAGTCGAGGAACTGACAACGGCGGTACGAAACGCCTGTACCAAAGTGATGCCCAAAAAGAAGACAGTAGAGAAGTTAACCGTGCCGTGGTGGTCCGACGAACTCGCCAGCCTGAAGAAGCAGGTTGTTACCAAAAAGCGGAGGATCCGATGTGCAGCGCCGGTCCGTAGACCAAAGGTTGTTGAGGAGTACCTGAAACAGAAGGAAGAGTATGAAAAAGCAGTAGTCAAGGCGCAGGTCGAGAGTTGGAAGGGTTTCTGTGAGAAACAAGACCGAGAAGGCCTGTGGGAAGGAATATACAGGATGATCCGGAGGACAGAAAAGAGAGAGGAGGACGTACCGATGGTGAGGGATGGAAAGACTTTAGACCCCGAAGAGTCAGCGAGGTACCTAGCACAAGCGTTTTACCCGAAAGACCGTCCAGAGGGGGATAACGAGGAGCATAAAAAGGTGCGGCAAAGAGCGGAAGAGGTGAACGGGGGGAACCAAGTTGAACCCTGGGATCCACCGTTCACTCTCGACGAGCTAAGGCGAGCAGTCTCCTCGTTCAACCCCAAAAAAGCCCCCGGTTCCGACGGTCTGACGGCGGACATATGGGGCCACGCGATCCATTCAGACCCAGACCTAGTTCTGCGCTTGATGAACAAGTGCCTGGCGCATGGATACTTTCCACGGTCCTGGAAAGAGGCAACAGTCGTTGTGCTCCGCAAACCCGCGAAAGAAGACTACACCACTCCGAAATCATACAGGCCGATTGGTCTTTTGCCTGTACTCGGCAAGATATACGAGAAGATGCTCGTGGCCCGACTCAAGTACCATTTGCTGCCCAGGATGAGTACTCGCCAGTACGGCTTCATGCCCCAAAAGAGCACTGAGGACTCTCTCTACACACTCATGGGGCACATTCGTGGCAGACTCAAAGCAAAGAGGCTTGTCACGATTGTGTCCTTGGACATAGAGGGAGCCTTTGACAGCGCTTGGTGGCCGACCATACGAGTGCGACTGGCTGAGGAAAAGTGTCCTGTGAACTTGAGAAGGGTCTTTGACAGTTACTTGACCGAGAGAGTGGTGAAAGTCAGGTACGCGGGAGCGGAGCATAAATCCAGGACCGAGAAGGGATGCGTCCAGGGGTCAATCAGTGGTCCCATATTATGGAACGTGGTGCTGGACCCGCTGATCAAGGAACTCGAAAGTATGGGGGTCTATTGTCAGGCGTTTGCAGACGATGTCGTCCTTGTGTTCGATGGGGAGACGGCGCTTGAGGTCCAAAGAGATGCCAATGTCGCCCTTGAGTACGTGCACGCATGGGGTGTCACGAACAAGCTCAAGTTTGCGCCGCATAAAACAAAAGCAATGCTAATAACGCGCAAACTTAAGCATGACACCCCATGTCTCAGAATGGGCGGGGTGGACATTGGCATGTCTGAAGAAATAAAACTGTTAGGTCTCACCATCGACCACAAGTTGACTTTTAACACCCACGTCGCAAACGTCTGCTCCCGAGCCATCGGTATTTATAAGCAGCTGTCGAGGGCCGCAAGGGCCAGTTGGGGTCTGCATCCTGAGGTCATCCGCTGTATTTATACAGCTGCAGTCGAACCCATCGTCCTGTACGCGGCGAGTGCATGGTCGCCGGCCGCAACTAAAATTGGAGTCCAGAAGAAGCTGAACGCCGTCCAGAGGAGCTTCGCGCAGAAGCTGTGCCGAGCCTATCGCACGGTCTCCTTACACTCGGCACTGGTGCTGGCTGGAATACTCCCTCTCGACCTCCGAATTCGAGAGGCGGCCTCACTCTATGAAGCCAAGAGGGGGTTACCCCATCCAGCGCTGGGAGACAGGGAGATCGAGCGAGTGTCATCGGCACTACAGATGCCACACCCGGCCGAGCAGAGGACCATTGAACTGCGTCGCCTGGTAGACGAGGTGCAATACAATGCCCACCGCGACTACGCGGTGAGAATCTTTACAGACGGCAGCAAGATTGAGGGCAAGGTCGGGGCCGCACTGTCCGTGTGGATCGACCAGGCCGAGGTTAAGGCCCTCAAGCTTGCTTTGCCGTCTTACAGTACCGTCTACCAGGCTGAGCTCCTCGCCCTCTGCGAAGCCACGAAAGAAGTCTTCCGAAGGACCGAGACGGCGTTCGCTATCTACAGTGACTCCATGGCAGCTCTCCAAACCGTCGTGAACCCCGAAGCCCTCCACGCCCTCGCAGTAGAAGCAAGGGACGCCATCCGCCGCAGCAGTATCCAGAACAAGAGCGTCTCCTTGTTCTGGATCAAAGCTCATGCGGGGCTGGAGGGCAACGAGAGAGCCGACTCGCTCGCAAAGGAGGCTGCCCTAAGGTGTAAGCGGCAACCCCACTACGATAAATACCCGGTTTCATTTGTTAAGCGTATGATCCGTATGGATACGCTGAACGAATGGAACCGGAGGTATTGTATTGGGGAAACGGCGGCCACGACGAAGCTGTTCTTCCCGTGCGCGATCGCTGCGTACAGGACGGTGCGGAAGTTAGAGATGACCCAGGAGCTGACCCAGGCCCTAACAGGGCACGGCGGGTTTTCCGAATACCTGACTCGTTTCAAGTGCAAGGAGAACCCGGCGTGCGTCTGCGACCCCGACAAGCAGGAGACAGTCCTCCATCTCCTGACGCAGTGCCCTGTATATTCCTCCCACAGGCACGACTTTGAGACGAGAGTCGACTTGCCAGTGAACAAAAATAATCTTAGTCTTTTAATAAGCGACCGAAAGAAAAGAAAACACTTTATCCCATATATTTTAAAAATCGTTGAAGCTGTTAATAGGCGAAATAAATAATTGACATTCGGTATAATTATGACCAATTTTGTTATTAGATATTACTATTATTTATTTATTTTACAAGAATTTATGACATATACACAATAATGATTTAATACAATTTGAATATTAAATACTATTTATTTTAAGAATTATTTATTATCCTTATTTACAATATATGAACTAGAATTAAAATAACTGAAATCGAAAGCCTACAGCCCTTCATAAAAACCCTGCGAAACTTGTGCGGCAGGGGTCCTTTGCATGGCAGGAGTGTGGTTTTAGCCGGTAGGAGTCCGGCACTGCCCACACTGCTCTCATTGAGGAGCAGCCTGGGCGTCCATGATGGATTTCCCACTCCTGCCAGAAAAAAAAAAAAAAAAAAAAAAACCTAACCTAACCTAACCTGATATAAAAACAAACGTAGGAAAAGTGAAATTGAAAAGCAACTTCCCCTTCCCGTACTTCAATCCTGGAAGAATATCCGGGGATTACGCTGAGTTGTGAGCAGGAGTGGTTTTTAGCCGGTAAGAGTCCGGCACTGCCGCGACTGTCCTATTCGTGGGACAGTCGCGGCGTCCATGAGGATTTTCCACCCTGCTCTAACAAAAAAAAAAAAAAAAAAAAAAACCTAACCTAACCTAACCTAACCCTACGGGATACCTGTAACAGAAAAGTCAAATTGGGTCCATTTTCAGGGTTTGTTTTCGAAATTTTCATGAAAAATCACATTTTTTATCCATTTTTCGGCTATAACTCCCGTTCCCGACGTCCGATCCGGACCGGGTTTGCGTCATAGTGTGGGACTCCGTGCCCGCTGTGCGTGTGCACCGCGAAGAACGAACCCTTCATAGGGGGGTTTTGCACCCGACGGTTTGAAGCGTTAAAACTTGCAATTTTCCATACATTCTCTTTAGAACAACCCCTATATTAACGAGCTATCCCTAATGTTCCCGAAGATTTTTATCGTCTCCTGTACGGGACGCTTGGGGTTGTCTCCCAGTAGAAAACCAGCAGCGAGTCTCGCAGGGTTCCGCGGGGTAACAATTTTCCGGAGATTTCTTCTGAATTTTGCATCGCGGCGTTCTTCTTTTGCGATTGGGTACCTGTATTTTGCTCACTATGTCCCGTTATGTACCACCACCTAAGCGACCGATGAGAGCAGCAGCGCAGTCGATGCAATTGGTTCCGAACCGCGCCAAACCCAAAACTGGAAAATCCTCGAGTCTTAGTCGGGAAACTGCGATGTCTGCGGAGCAATCGGTGGCTGCTATAGAAACGGCCATAGTGGTGGAACCGGACGTCCAGGAGTCGGTTACTGCGGCTAGTGGTGATGTCTCGCTGCGTGAGGAACTTGGGGTTCCAAGGCCGGAATCTCAGCAAGGTGTTGCCACTTTATTAGAAATGGAAATAGAGGAGCCGTCTCCGTCTCCTCCTCTCTCGTCTACACCCATAAGGGAGGGAACATGTGGACCACCAGTTTCTGGGCAGAGATTTATCCCTGCAGAGCTACGAATACAGGCCCAGATTAGGCAGGCAAGAGCAGCAGGCTCAGCGGAGGTATTGAATCCGACGGATACCGAATCGCTGGGGACAGAGGTTGACGAGTGTGATTCTGATGCATCAGTAGTTTCATGCGACTCAACCAGAACTGTGGATGGAAGACGGATTGTCCTAGGCGAGATGCCGCGCCAGGCTGGTGCGGTCCTTCAAAACGCTAAACTGGAGCTGGAGAAATCGGGTAATCTTAAGAGGGAAATCAGGGAAAATGTCGTCTCGGCCTTACACCTGATGTACGAAATGGTCTTGAAACTCTCGGACTCCCGAAATCTTCATATGACGGAGGCCCACCGTGTCAAAGCGGTTATCGCAAAGGATAGGGAGCGAAACGCCCAGAGGCATGCTCGTGCGTTGGAAGCTGCACTGGCTGAGTACAAGAAGCTGGAGGACCGGATTGAGAAGTTGACAAGGGACACTGAGGCTCTCCGCCAGATCCTGTTATTTGATGCGTGTGAACCTATAAAGGCTTTTAAGTACGGTATGGAGCTTGCACTCCGAGAATCCCCCCAAATGATGAGCTCAGTGCTCATAAAGGTTGCGGACATATCTGCAGAACTGGAGCCCCTTAAAGCGGCACTCAAATATGTGCAGCCTTCAGTGGTGCAAGCTAATGTTGAGTCATCGCAGCGACAGGATGTGGACATGGTCGAGATCCGGGAGGAGTTGGTGCACATAAGAAGGGACCTGGAATCGCTGACTCGACATCAAGCGGAGGCGGCTAACCGTGAAGCTTTTTGTGCAGACGATCTTAGGTTGGCGGTGCAGGAAGTAGTGCTCGGCACCCCTGGTTTATCTTCGGCCACCGCAGATGTCACTCAGATACTGGCAGCATGCAATGACACTCGGGAGGTGGTGACTGGAGTGCAGCAGGGATTGCTGATGTTACAAGGGTCGCTGTCATCTAGTGAATCTGCACAAGTACTGGGATCGAAAATGGAGGAGCTAAGAAGGGACGTTAAGGAGCTTCGGGACATCACGGTAGAGGCAGTGGCTCCAGTTAGGACCTCTGTGGAGCACCTAAGGGGTGTTATTGAAAAATGGGAGAGCACAGACGGCACGCTGAAACCCATATGTCAAGAGACTGCTGACACGCAAACGGCGCGCGTTGCGCGCAGCCTGCCGAAAAGGTCGTACGCAGAGGCTTTGTATACTCCTAGCCATAACCTGATAGTGGAGTCTATCGACCCCCGCCACACCAGTGAAGATGTTATAAAAACTATTAAATCTAAGGTCAACGTTGTGGAATTGGGGGTGGGAGTTAGTAGCATGCGCAAGCTACGTGACCAAAGGGTTTCCATCGGCTGTGCCTCCGAGCGCGACAGGGTTACCCTCACTAAGGCAATTAAGGACGCAGGGAAGGAGTTCGCGATCCTGACTCCACCTCCAAAAAATCCTTTGATCCGGCTAGTCGGGGTTATAAATGACCTTGACGACAAAAACATAGAGTCGGCAATAATTAAGCAAAACGCCAATCTCTTCGAAGGCGTTACGACGGATCAAACGACCGTCAAGGTCATTAGAAGAACGAAAGGAAGATCAACTGCCACAACTAACGTCATTCTGGAGGTGGACTTCAACCTGTGGAGTCGACTGAACGGACAGCGAGTAAAACTGGGATACCAAGTGGTTGTGGCTATGGACCAATCTCCGATACTCCAATGCTACAACTGCCTGAGTTTTGGCCATTTAGCTCGAGACTGCCAATCACAGCTGGTATGTGGATATTGTGCTGGAACGCATGATACTCGAGAGTGCCCCAATCGCTCCAGGCATCCTCATTGCGTAAACTGCACCAAGAGAAACTCTGGAAATAGTCTCCATCACCCAGCATATTCTAGTGAGTGTCCTGAGTGGCTGAAATGGGACCGAATTGCACGAACAGCAGTCAGATACTGCTAAGGGCTCACTGGGATGCATTAGATTCAGGCAAGTCAATCTCGGTCGCGGCTTAGCCGCCACCAAAGAAGCCCTGTGTGACGCACTAAAATCCCGCACGGATGTCCTTCTTTTTCAAGAGCCCTACGTCGGAGCTAAGGGCATTTTTTCGTCACCCCACATCAACATTCAGGACACTACTGGCTCCAAAGAAACACCCGTAAAATCGGCTATTGTTGTCATTAATCCAAACTTGAAAGTGGTCCAGTGCCAAACATTAGTCTGTAAGAATATTACATCCGTAATTGTGCACATAGGCCACCTAAGAGTAGGCATAATTAATTTCTACCTTGAAGGGGCAAGGACATAGAACCGTACCTCAGAAAAATCCAGGAAGTCATTGGTGGCCTCGGAACTCAGGATATTATTATTGCCGGTGACGCCAACGCTATGAGCCACTGGTGGGGTTGTGATACTGAGGATGGGCGGGGAGCTGCCGTTACAGATCTGTTTGCACAAAACAACATCAGTGTGCTAAATCAGGGAACAGTGCCAACATTCCACATATACAGAGGTGGTAAGCTTTATTCTAGTATTGTGGATGTTGCGGCTTGCAGCGATTCACTGCTGGCGAGGATATCGGATTGGAGGGTTGACACCGAATCTGCAGTGCTCACTGACCATAGGACCATAAGCTTTGCATTGACATCGGACAACCTAGACCTGCGTGCAAAACACCCTACCACCCGCATCTATAATGTTAAAAAAGCTGATTGGAGTAAATTCTCAGAAATCCTAAGGTCAGAGCTGAGTCTGATGGGACTTACCACGGAGGAGTTTGAGAACTGCAGATGTTCGGGGCGACTGGAGGATCTGGTGCGTAGCTATACCACGGCTATCACCAAAGCTTGCGATGAGGCTATTCCTAAATTAGGTCAACAGAAACCTTTCGTAAAGCCCCAATGGTGGACTGAAGAACTCGAAGGGGAGAAACGGAAGGTCAAAACACTCCGTCGAAAGATTCATTACGCGAACCCTCGTAGGAAACCATTTTGTATCGCGAATTACCAGAAAGCCAGGGACGCATACAAGAGGAACATTGAGTTGACCCTCACTGCTAGCTGGAAAGATTTTTGTACAAGACAGAAGGAAGAGGATGTGTGGACCTGTGCTAATAGAATCATTAGTCACTGTTCAAATACTAGCAGAATCGAATCCAGCATTTTGAAGGACCCACAAGACGACAAAATGTTGTCAGCTAATGCCTCGGCTCAACTGCTTGCAGAAACTTTCTTCCCGACAGATGATCCTGCAACAGACTCAGAGTATCAGAGGGCAATACGAGAGGAGGTGAGGCTTATAATTAATAATCAAAACCGGAGCTTCTTCACTGAACTAGCGCCGCCGTTTACTCGTGTTGAAATTGAGCAAGTCTACGCAGGAGTCCATCCCAAGAAAGCACCGGGTGCTGATGGCATTACAGCAGACATCTGCTATTCATCGTACCGATCCGACCAAAATCTCCAGCTGGCCATGTTTAACAAGTGCCTTGAGTTGGGTTACTTCCCCATTGCGTGGAAGGAGGCTAGAATCAGAGTTATTCCAAAACCTGGTAAGTCATCCTACACGGCCGCAAAGTCCTACCGCCCGATTGGACTCCTTCCACTTTTGGGGAAGGTCCTTGAAAAGCTGGTCGCTAACAGACTGACATGGGTCATGGAGAACCAAAACTTGTTGAGCAGAAGGCAGTATGGTTTTCGACCTCAGTGCGGAACGGAAGACGCGCTGTATGACACTGTAGACTACATCCGACGGGGTCTTCGAGCCAAAAAGTTAGTAGCTGTGGTTTCATTGGATATCGAAGGCGCGTTCGATAATGCCTGGTGGCCTGCCATACTGCATCAGTTGCAAGCGAAGGGGTTGGACGCGCAGACGTTGAGGCTGCTCAGCAGCTATCTGTCTAGTAGAAGTGTCACTTTGGAGTACATGTACGAATCGGTCTCAAAACCGACTACCAAGGGTTGTATTCAGGGCTCTATCTGTGGACCCATCTTTTGGAATGTGCAACTCGACCCATTAATGGTTGAGGCGGAGAAGCTCACTGCCCATATCCAGGCGTATGCAGATGACATAGTTGTAATGGCGCAGGCGGATACAACAGTCGAACTGGAAAAAGCAGTCAATGACGCTCTTGAAGTCATTGCCAAGTGGGGCAATGACTTCAAGATGCGATTCGCTGCACATAAGACCCAAGCAATGTTGGTAACAAAAAAGACCAAATATGACGAGCCACAATTCACTCTTTTGGGTACTCCACTGACTCTCACTAGACGTCTTAAACTCCTTGGGCTCACGATAGACGCGGGTTTGACTTTCCTTCCGCACCTAGAAGAAGTCACGAAAAAGACGGCTAACATTTTCAGAATGGTTGCGCGGGCGGCAAAAGCTCAGTGGGGACTAAACTCCAACATCCTCAGGATGATTTACATAAGTGTTGTTGAGCCTGTGGTTACATATGCTGCGAGCTCATGGGCCCAGGTTGCTGGAAAGGTGTACGCTAGGAAAAAGCTCGATTCCATCACTAGAATGTTTGCAATTAAAATTGCCAAAGCCCACAGGACAACATCCCTCACTGCTGCAGCCGTTCTTTCCAGAGTGATCCCCCTGGATATGCGAGCGATGGAGTATCTTCGGATCTATGAGGTGAAAAGAGGGAAACCTCTGGAGGAACTTCCCGGCAGGTGCCTTGAAAGACGCGTACACCCCTCCGAGCTTCCACACCCAGCTCATCGCAAAAGGTTAGACTTCCGGCATATTGCAGTTGAGGAAGATCTAAGCCTTATTCACAACAACTGGCAGTGCCTCTACACAGATGGAAGCAAAATAGAGGGAAAGGTTGGCGCTGCAGTATCTTGTTGGAACAGAGAAAATGAAGTGGCCAAGGTTACTGTTCGTCTGGGGAACTTTTGCTCAGTTTTCCAGGCTGAACTGATTGCAATCCTGCGAGCAATCACCTACGCTGGCAATAAAAATCCACCCATATCTGTCAACATAATCTCGGATTCGAGATCCGCGTTGGAATCCATAGCCGACCCTAAAACAAGGAACCCCATTTCACTGAAGATCCAGCAGGCTATCGCAATCGCACAGTTACAGGGCAGGGAAATCGCTTTATATTGGATTAAGGCTCACGCTGGTATACCTGGGAATGAAAGAGCGGACGAGCTGGCAAAACATGCTGCTCTTCATAAGAAAGCCGCGCCAGCCTATGATTACTTCCCGCTGTCATATGCTAAGCACTCCATCAGGGAATCCACACTGCAAAACTGGCAGTTTCGTTATGTCGCTGAAACACATCAAGATAGGGGTATCAGACTTTTCTTCGGTGACGTGAGGAAGGCCTACAGTCTGTTATTAAAATTAGGTACGCCCAATAACCTACGATCCCAATTATTCACCGGACATGGAGGATTCCGTGAATATTTGTTTAGATTTAAATTAATGGAGACCCCTGCCTGTGTTTGTGACGGTACTACCACAGAAACAGTGAGTCACATATTAAAACATTGCCCTCGATTTGCCGAAGAGAGATACAACTGCGAACAAAAACTGGGTAGGTCAATTGAAGAGGATAACTTTGAAGACTTAATAACGAATCATAAGACCCAATTTATGGTTTACGCAGAAAGCGTCATAGCCAAAGCTGCAAAAGCAAATGGATCAACGGTGACGGCGCAGAATAAAAAAAAAAAAAAAAAAAACGCGGAACGCGGCTCAGTGAGCCCTATACGACTATTGCAAAATATTTGACAATTTTCCAAAAGAAAACTATTTACTTAGGAAAAACCAATTTTCAATTTATTCTAAACTCAAAAATTTAATAACAGCCTTCCTATTTGACCTAAGTCTGTTCTGGAAACGCCAACGGACGCGCATTCGCTCGTTCTACGGGATACCTGTAACAGAAAAGTCAAATTAGGTCCATTTTCAAAATTTGTTTTCAAAATTTTCATAGAAAATCACCTTTTCATCTATTTTTCGGCCATAACTTCCGTTCCCGACGTCCGATCCGGACCGGGTTTACGTCATAGTATAGGACTCCGTGCCCGCTGTGCGTTTGCACCGCAAAAAACGAACCCTTCATAGAGAAATTTTACACCCGACAGCAAAAAAACGTTAAAATTTGCAAATTTTAAACGCCCACCCACCCTTATCGAAAATAAGAGGAATTTGGGATATTTCTTTTATATATTCATATGATAGGGGGTAGCGAGACCACCCGTTATAGACATTTAAGTCACTTATACCGGCCCTATTTCAATTTTATTTCAATACTATATATCTTTATGACGCGTCTATTGACAATTTTATATTATTTTATTTGATTGACACCTCTATTGAGGATTTATTGTATTTTGACACCTCTATTGAGGAACAAGGACACTTTAATTGATAAGACATATTGATCCCCTCTTTACAGGGATCAAAAATTTTATTCAATAATTAAAACTATTATTTTATCGATTACTATTTATTCTGCGCTCCATCATCATGTTCCTTTCCAGGACCCCAGCCAAGAAATCTTCCATGGGTCCCCAAGTCTCTCCATCGAATGCGGCACTATCCATCACCTTCGAGGAGGAGGTCTCCCCTCCCATTGCTTCAATTCAAGCCTCTAGTGTGAGGCGAAGCATTGGTGAGTGGGAGGATGGGAAAATGACTATGTCTCAGCCTCTTCCGTCGGCTGTTGCGCAGTCATCCAAGAGAGCTGCGCCGACCGTGGTGGCTTCCCAGAAGCCCATAAAGCGCGCCACGTCTCAGCCGGATAGCAAGACTTTGGCGCGCCGTACTTCCACTGAGGCGCTGGGAGCGTCGCCGGGGACGAGCCAGCTGCAGCCGAACAAACCCACCGATCGGGTGACCGAAGCTCGCAACTGCCTTCTGCGCGCAAAGTCGCACCTCGGCGATTCGCGCAATTTGAGGGCAGACCTAAAAGCCGGGATCACCCAGTCGGTGGAACGGCTGTACCAGCTTGTGAAGGAAGAGGCGGCGTCTGCTGCACAGGCGAGGGGATCTGAGCTGGTAACGGAGGAGGCCGCACCTCCGCCAGAAGTACCCAAAAGCTTCCCGGAGGTTGTCTCGTTGCTCGCTTCACTGACGGAGCATAGCGCGCTGGTGAAGGAGAGCAGCGAGAAGATGGAAAAGCTACGGCAGGCAATGGAGAGGCAGGGGGAACTGTTGGAGAAGACGGCCACCTACGCGAGTGTAGCGGCGGGTCCACCGAAAAGGCAGACCCCAGGAAGGACCGCGCTGCACTCGATAGTGGTGACGTCCAAAGACGAGGGGGACTCGGGGGAGGAAGTAATCAAGAAGATAAGAGAGGCAGTTAAGGCCAGAGATGGAGGAATCGATATAGAGAGCGTCAGAAAGGCCAAAGACCGAAAAATTATTATGAGCTGTAGTTCGGCGGAAGACAGGAAAAGAGTTAGGGAAAGGATAGAGAAGTCAGGAGACCACCTCGTTGTCGAGGACGTAAAGAACAAGGACCCACTGCTTGTGTTTCGTGGCGTCCTCCGCATACATTCCGATGAGGAACTGCTGGAGGCGCTGCGGAATCAAAACCGGGATGTCTTTCGCGGCCTCGATAACGGGGAGGATCGAATGGCGATTAGATTTAAGAAAAATTCGCGGAACCCCCAAACACAGAATGTAGTCGTCAGCACGTCACCTTCAGTCTGGAACAGGATGCTCGAAAAGGGAAAAGCGCGAATTGATCTCCAGACCGTCTTCGTCGATGACCAGTCGCCACTGGTTCAGTGCACGAGGTGTCTGGGTTACGGGCATAGTCGGCGACTATGTAAAGGATCAGCCGACTTATGCAGCCATTGCGGGGGCTCACACCTCCGAGCAGAATGCGACCAGTGGCTGAAGGCGGAAACACCTAAGTGCCCAAACTGTGTTAAGGCGAAGATGGGGAAGACCGACCACAATGCGTTTGACCCTGAGTGTCCTGTTCGAGTTAGGTGGGACAGGCTGGCACGTGCATCCGTCGCCTACTGCTAAGGTGGTCCCAGCCAACACAATGCCGCACAAGATACTCCAGGTGAACCTTCAGAGGAAGAAGCTGGCTACCCATGAGCTTATGCTTGAGGCCGAGCAGCGCAAAGCCACTGTAGCGCTGATCCAGGAGCCTTACGTGGGCAGCGCGAAGAGGATGAGCGTGACCAGGGGAGTCCGAATCTTCCAGAGTACCGGTCAAGGCGAAGGGACTGTCAAGGCCGCTATAGCCGTCTTTGATCCAAAGTTAACCGTGAGACAGTACCCAGAACTCACCACGAATAACATCGTCGTGGTGGGGATCCAAACCGGTGCCTGGAGACTAACTCTGGTCTCGTTCTACTTCGAGCCAGACCAGCCTCTAGGGCCATACCTGGACAGCCTCAGAAAGGTGGAAAGCGAGACCGGCCCGCATAGGCTCATCATGGGTGGAGACGCCAATGCCTGGAGTATCTGGTGGGGCAGTAGTGAGACGAATAGCAGAGGCGACGAGATGCTGGGAGCTCTCGACCAGCTTGGATTACAGGTACTAAACAGAGGGGAAACTCCAACCTTCGACGTAGTTCGTGGTAACAGGCGTTACACGAGCTGCGTCGACGTCACAGCCTGCACAGCAGACATGCTGACGGTGACCGACGGCTGGCGAGTCGTCGATGACCTGACAGGGTCGGACCACAACGGCATTGAGTTCAGCGTTCATCTCGCTAGGTCTGTGGGTGTCACGGTTAACCGGACTACCAGGATCTACAACACTAAAAAAGCAAATTGGGCGCAGTTTCGTAAGAAACTGCGCCAAATTATGCAAGCTACCGTAAGCCTGTTCGATGCCATCGACAGCAGGGACAAAATAGACCTGGTAGTCGAGGGATTTACAACGGCAGTGCGAGACGCCTGTACATCCGTGATACCCAAGAAGAAGAGCGTAGAAAAGTTGACCGTGCCGTGGTGGTCTGAAGAACTCGCCAGTCTAAAGCGGCAAGTGGTCACCAAAAAGCGGAGAATTCGTTGTGCAGCTCCAGTCCGTAGACCAAAGGTTGTTGAGGAGTACCTGAAACAGAAAGAAGAGTACGAGCGTGCAGTAGTCCAAGCAAAAATCGAGAGCTGGAAGGGGTTCTGCGAGAAACAGGATAGGGAAGGCCTGTGGGAGGGCATATATAGGGTAGTCCGCAGGACGGAGAAAAGGGAGGAGGATTTGCCGATGGTGAAGGATGGCAGGACTCTGGACCCGGAGGCCTCGGCGAGGTATCTGGCGGAGACTTTTTACCCAGAAGACCGTTCGGAGGGGGATAACGAGGAGCACAGAAAGGTGCGGCAACTAGCTGAAGAGGTGAACGGGGGGAACCAAGTTGAGCCCTGGGACCCTCCCTTCACACTCGACGAGCTGGAGCGAGCAGTCTCCTCGTTCAACCCCAAAAAAGCCCCCGGTTCCGACGGTCTGACGGCGGACATATGGGGCCACGCGATCCAGTTAAACCCAGACCTAGTTCTGCGCTTGATGAACAAGTGCCTGGCGCATGGATACTTTCCACGGTCCTGGAAAGAGGCAACCGTCGTCGTGCTCCGCAAGCCCGCTAAAGACGACTACACCACCCCAAAATCGTACAGGCCGATTGGGCTATTGCCTGTCCTCGGCAAGATTTTTGAAAAGATGGTCGTGGCCCGACTCAAGTTTCATTTACTCCCCAGGATGAGTACTCGCCAGTACGGCTTCATGCCCCAGCGAAGCACCGAGGACTCCCTCTACACGCTGATGGGACACATTCGCGGCAGACTTTATGCAAAAAGGCTTGTCACAGTTGTGTCCCTGGATATTGAGGGAGCTTTCGACAGCGCGTGGTGGCCGGCCATACGTGTCCGTCTGGCTGAGGAAAAGTGTCCTGTAAACTTGAGACGGGTCATGGACAGCTACTTGTCCGAGAGGGTGGTGAAAGTCAGGTATGCGGGAGTGGAGTACGAATCCAGGACCGAGAAGGGATGCGTCCAGGGGTCGATCGGTGGTCCCATAGTTTGGAACGTCCTGCTAGATCCTCTTCTGAGAGAACTGGAGACCATGGGAATCTATTGCCAGGCGTTTGCGGACGATATTGTCCTTGTGTTCGATGCGGAGACAGCACTTGAAGTCCAGAGGGATGCCAATGCCGCCCTCGAGTATGTGCGAGTGTGGGGTGTCACGAATAAGCTTCGGTTTGCACCGCATAAGACGAAAGCAATGTTGATCACGCGGAAACTGAAGCATGACACCCCACGTCTCAGGATGGGTGGGGTAGACATTGGCATGTCTGACGAAATCAAGTTGCTCGGTCTCACCATCGACCACAAGTTGACATTTAACGCCCACGTCGCAAATGTTTGTTCCCGAGCCATCGGCATTTACAAGCAGCTGTCGCGGGCTGCTAGGGTCAGTTGGGGTCTCCATCCAGAGGTCATCCGCTGCATTTATATGGCAGCAGTGGAGCCCATCGTCCTGTACGCGGCGAGCGCGTGGTCGCCGGCCGCCAACAAAGTCGGGGTGCGGAAGAAGCTGAGCGCCGTCCAAAGGAGCTTCGCGCAAAAACTGTGCCGGGCCTACCGCACGGTCTCTCTCAACTCAGCACTGGTGCTGGCTGGGGTGCTCCCTCTTGATCTCCGAATCCGAGAGGCAGCCTCCCTATATGAGGCCAAGAGAGGGGTACCTCATCCGGCTCTGGGAGACCGAGAGATCGAGCGTGTGGTCTCGGCACTAGAGATGCCACATCCGGCTGAGCAGAGGGCCATTGCACTGCGACGCTTGGTAGACGAGGAACAATACAACGAGCACCGCAATTTCGCGGTGCGTATCTTCACAGACGGCAGCAAAATTGAGGGCAAGGTCGGAGCCGCACTGTCCGTGTGGACCGATCAGGCCGAAGTCAAGGCCCTCAAGCTTGCTTTGCCGTCTTATAGCACCGTCTACCAGGCTGAGCTCCTTGCCCTCTGCGAAGCCACGAAGGAAGTCCTCCGAAGGACCGAGACGGCGTTCGCTATTTACAGCGACTCCATGGCAGCTCTCCAAGCAGTCGTGAACCCCGGAGCCCTCCACGCCCTCGCAGTGGAAGCAAGGGCCGCCATCCGCCGCAGCAGTACCCAGAACAAGAGCGTCTCCTTGTTCTGGGTTAAAGCTCATGCGGGGCTGGAGGGTAACGAGAGAGCCGACTCGCTCGCGAAGGAGGCTGCCCTGAAGTCTAAGCGGCAACCCGACTACGACAAATGCCCGGTTTCATTCGTCAAGTGTATGATCCGTATGGAAACGCTGGACGAATGGAACCGGAGATATTGTAATGGAGAAACGGCGGCCACAAGGAAGATGTTCTTTCCTTCTGCTGTCGCTGCGTACAGGACGGTGCGAAGGATGGAGATGACCAAAGAACTGACCCAAGCCCTAACAGGACACGGCGGGTTCTCCGAGTACCTTACTCGCTTCAAGTGCAAGGAGAGTCCGACGTGCGCCTGCGACCCCGACAAGCAAGAGACAATCCTCCATCTCCTTGCGGATTGCCCTATATATGCCTCCCACCGGCACGAATTCGAGATGAGAGCCGATATGCAAGTCAAAAAAGAAAATCTCAGCTTGCTGATCAGAGATAAAAGGCACAGATTGAAGTTCATAGACTTAATTATAAAAATTGTGCAATCCGTGAATAAACGGAACAAATAGCTGACATTTTATCCAAATTATTATTTATTCATATTTTATTATAATTTATTGCTACCTTAACCAATGACTTTTATTTAAATGAAGATGTTTTAACAAAAAATATAATTGAAAATTATGATTATTTATTTTAAGCCATTATTTATAATGACTATTTTATTTTAATTCAATGATTAGCTAATATAATGACTGAACCTCAAAGGAACTACAGCTCTTTATTACGTCCCTGCAAAACTTGTATAGCAGGGGGCCTTTCGATAAAATTAAATAATAAAAAAAAAAAAAAAAAAAACCTAACCTAACCTAACCCAATTATTTCGGACCTTTTATATACAGCAAACATACAACTGTCATACATTTTTGAACGCGGCTCAGTGAGCCCTATACGACTATTGCAAAATATTTGACAATTTTCCAAAAGAAAACTATTTACTTAGGAAAAACGAATTTTCAATTTATTTAAAACTTAAAAATTTTATAACAGTCTTCCTATTTGACCTAACTCTGTTCTAGAAACGCCAACGGACGCGCATTCGCTCGTTCTACGGGATACCTGTTACAGAAAAGTCAAATTAGGTACATTTTCAAAATTTGTTTTCCAAATTTACATAAAAAATCACCTTTTTCATCTATTTTTCGGCCATAACTTCCGTTCCCGACGTCCGATCCGGACCGGGTTTACGTCATAGTATAGGACTCCGTGCCCGCTGTGCGTGTGCACCGTAAAAAACGAACCCTTCATAGGAAAATTTTACACCCGACAGCAAGAAACTTAAAAACTTGCAAATTTTTACAAGCTTCCAAATATTACTTACTTCCAAGGATCAGTACTCGCCAATACGGCTTTATGCCCCAAAAGAGCACCGAAGACTCCTTCTATACTCTTGTGCAGCACATCCGCACAAAACTGGCACAAAAGAAAATTGTTGCTGGCACAAAACACTTGTGTCGTTGGATATAGAGGGAGCATTCGATAATGCGTGGTGGCCCGCCATCAAAGTACGTTTGGCTGAGGAAAGGTGTCCAGTGAATTTGAGACGGGTAGTCGACAGCTATCTCAGTGACAGGGTGGTCAGTGTGAGATACGCCGGAGAAGAATTTAAGAAGTCCATCAGCAAAGGGTGCGTCCAAGGCTCCATTAGTGGTCCGTTATTCTGGAACGTGGTGCTGGATCCTCTCCTTAAACAGCTGGAGGAAAGAGGCATCTACTGTCAGGCTTTTGCTGATGATGTTGTGCTGGTGCTTAGCGGTGAAACAGCCCAGGAAATCGAGGGACAGGCCAATGCCACTCTCGAACATGTTCGAGCGTGGGGTGTCAGAAATAAACTGAATTTTGCACCACACAAAACTTGTGCCATGGTGCTAACACGGAAACTAAAGTACGACACCCCACGCTTGAGCATGGGAGGGACCGATATTGGTATGTCCCAAGATGTTAAGATACTGGGCCTCACGATAGATGAAAAGCTCACCTTCAACAAGCATATAGCTATTGCCTGTAAGAAGGCGATAGCTATCTATAAACAGCTAGCAAGGGCAGCCCGGGTGAGCTGGGGTCTGCACCCAGAAGTGATCCGCACGATTTACACCGCAGCAGTCGAGCCTACGCTCCTGTACGCCGCAAGCACGTGGGCACCGGCCGCCAACAAATCAGGAGTCCAAAAGCAGCTAAACGTTGTCCAGAGAGGTTTTGCACAGAAGTTGTGTCGAGCCTACCGCACCGTCTCCCTTAACTCGGCTCTTGTACTGGCTGGGATACTTCCTCTCGACATCCGCATCCGCGAAACGGCTGCGTTATACGAGGCCAAGAAGGGGATGCCCCAGCCCGTGCTGGGAGACAGGGAGATTGAGCGGATGGCTCCAGCGTTAGAAGCCCCACACCCTGCAGAGCAGGTCGATCTGGACTTCGACAGCCTGGTAGACGAGGATCAATATAAAAACCACAGCAACTTTGCTGTGCGTATTTTCACAGACGGCAGCAAGATTGAGGGCAAAGTCGGGGCGGCACTATCCTTGTGGAATAGTGCCACTGAAGTAAAGGCCCTCAAACTTGCTTTGCCGTCGTACTGTACCGTCTATCAGGCTGAGCTGCTGGCCCTACAAAGGGCGGCTGGCGAGGTGCTAAAACGCAAGGAGGAAAGTTTCGGCATCTTCAGCGACTCCATGGCGGCTCTCCAATCGGTTGTAAATGTGAGCTCCCCCCATCCCCTGGCAGTGGAAACCAGAGACACTCTACGACGCTGTAAGCTCCAGAACAAGAGAGTGTCCTTATTTTGGATCAAGGCCCATGCGGGATTGGGGGGAAACGAGCGAGCCGACCAACTCGCCAAGGAGGCCGCCTTGGGGTCGAAGAAGAGGCCGGACTATGATCTGTGCCCCGTTTCATTCGCCAAACGACAGATCCGTATGGGGTCACTATGCGAATGGAACGGAAGATATAGAGCCGGGGAAACAGCCTCCGGAACAAAAATATTCTTCCCCGACGCGATTGCGGCGTACAGTGTGGTGCGAAAAATGGAGCCCACAAGCCTTACCACCCAAATCCTCACAGGGCACGGTGGGTTCTCTGCATACCTTAAACGCTTCAAGTGTAAAGAGAACGCATCGTGCGCCTGTGAACCTGGAATAGAGGAGACCGTTTTGCACGTGTTGCTGGAGTATTACCCTATTACCGCAAAGATGCGGTACGAGGCAGAGCAGGCTCTCGACGAAAAGTTGGTGGTTGATAATATACCAAAATTAATTAGAAGTAAGAAAAGAGATATATTCTTAGCATATTGCAGTAAAATAGCATTATTAGTTATGAATAGAAATAAAATAGGTTAAGCAAATAGAAATACTTAATTATATCATAAGAATATAATTTAAAGTATCTCATAACATTGAAAAAAAAAAAAAAAAAAAAAAAAAGTATTTTGTAATTGCGATTCTGAGGAGCCCTGTAAAATCTGAAGAAAGCATACGTGTTGATATAGTAATTTAAGTATTTACATAAAAATATCATACCAAAGTACATACTTAAACAAGGCAGATAAGGTCTTTGATTATGTCAGAGGACACTATGAATAATATAAAAAAAAAAAAAAAAACCTAACCTAACCTAACCTAACCTAACCGACCACATCTCGGTGCATACCCACATCGGTATGTGGATAAAATTGTAGGAACTTCTCAGGAATTTTGGAAATTAAAAAATCAGGATCGTAGCTTGCAGTGTATCAGTTTTATTTTGCCAGTCATGACATTCAAAAATCATGGAGGTCGTTAATAGTTAACGCCTGATAAAAATGTTATAGCTAAAATTTTTAAGTAATTTAATTATTGAAAACTTAAATGACTAGTGGTGATTTGAATTGACGTGATGCGTCGACAGTATGGATAAAGTATTCTCTGAGACTGCACACCTCGCGGTTGTGTAGAGTCTTCGCGTTTAAAAAGCCTCGACTTCCACACTTCCGCGGGATATACAGTCTCATTATCGATGATCTTGGGTGATGCATTCGATTTGCGGTCAGCAGTGTACGGACCCGCCTATCCAGAGCGTCTAGTTCAGTCTGAGTCCATTTGAGTATGCCGAAAGAGTACATTAAAACCGGCATGACCCAACCGTTGAAGGCGCGCACCTTATTTCCGCCTGACAGAAGACTATTTAACACCTTCTTCAGGCGACCAAAGAAGCGCTCCTTCAACGTTTGCTTCATGTCGGCGACGTTAATGCCTAACGCTTCCGACATACCCAAATACTTATAAGTTTCGGTCGAGGAGAGGGTTCTAAGATGTATGGAATCCGAGAGTTGAATTCCCTCGGATTCCATAATCTCCCCTCGCCTTACATGCATGACTGCACATTTGTCTACACCAAATTTCATCCTGATGGCACTACTGAAAGTTTCAGTTACCTTCAGTAGTTCCATCAGTTGCAAATTGTTGTGGGCAAACAGTTTCAGATCATCCATGTAAAGCAGGTGAGATACGGCCTGACCACCTCTTCTCAACCGATAGCCCAGACCTGAATCCTCCAACAACGTGCTTAGAGGATTCAGGGCTAAGCAAAACCAAAGTGGACTCAAACTGTCGCCCTGAAATATTCCCCGTTTAATCCATATTGGTTCATCATTTCCCTGGATAGCGAAGGACTGTTTTCCATTGCCTCATACATGACTCAAGGAAGGTGCAAAGATATCATGAGCCATGTATGTGGAACAGAGTCGTAGGCCTTCTTATAATCTATCCAACATGTCGAAAGATCTTTGCGGGATCGACGAACCTGTTAGCTTATGGCCATGTCTATGAGGAGTAGCTCCTTAGTGCCGCGGGACCCGTTCCTACATCCATTCTGGGAGGCAGACATAATTGAATTATTCTCAATGTGTAGATTAATTTTCACTCTCAGGATGGATGTAAGAAGTTTATAGACCGTCGACAAACATGTAATCGGTCTATAATTCTTGAGTTCCGCGGGACTACCCGTCTTATAGAGCAAGTGGGTGACACCAGTTGTTAAAACCTGAGGCAGCGACCCAGACTCTAAGGATGACTGGAATTGAGATGCCAGAATAGCGTCTGAGCTGCTATACTATTTAAGCCAGAAGTTGTGCAGTCCGTCCGGTCCTGGAGACTTCCAGTTTGGTAACGGACGAACTGCTCTGGTCACATCTAATGGATGGATAACAACTTTTTCCATATCTGGTATAGCCTCACACACGCGCTCAACATCACGCATCCAGCCACCTTCATTGTGACATACGGGCTCAGACCAGATGCTGCGCCAGAATGTATTCGTGGCAACACTGTCTGGAAGGAGCCCGTCGGACACATTTTGTTCAGGTCGTTCCCAAGCTCTGTACACCCATCTCTCATCGCTCTGGAACATGCGATTCTGTGAGTACCGATCGACCCGTCGCTTATACCGCCGGATACGACTGGCCCATGCACAAACTTTCTGCTTCAGGAAGTCGATGCGCTCCGTGACACGTGACGTATTTTCTCGGGGATTTATTCCAGTCCCTGAAAACGCTCGTCTCACGAAACGCATCACACGTGGTCTTGTATTGCCCTCCCTGAAGCAGCATAGTTTGCCAATGAGTTCTCTGGCCTCATCAATACGCACCTCGATCCTGCACTGTCAGGCTAGAACGGCAGGTTTTGGTCGAGTAGCTTCACCATAACTTGGGAACTTTACATTAGCAATACGACATGCCGCAATAGCCCCACAGTACAGGATGGAGTGCGTATCAAGGAGGCCCTCGCTGCTCTCAAAAACATTTTTAAGCAGCGAGTCCAGAGCACACACTAGTGCCCTATTTTTTTTGTGCATAGGCAACCGAGATAAACGGGGCCTAAGCTCAGTCGGAGTCGATCTGTACTCACGAAGTGCATCCTCCAGTGCGCTCCTCAGTCGGTCGTTGCATGCCATAATTATCATATGCCATAACATCATTTGCCATCGACATTGGGTATGTAACGGTTGTTATATCAAGAGAAACTGGATGCAATCGGGACTTTAGGGCACTCCGACTCGGATATTTTAGGTTAGAAGGGGATGGCGGGGTCGTGTGAGCGAGCGTAGCGAGCGAATAGACCCCGCCATCGCCATCGTGGTTATTTTTTTATAAACCACACACCAAACAACCAAGCCCACCATCAACCATGCATAGAATTTTAAATGTTATGTCTAATAATCATTATGGCGTTTAAATATTATGTTTCATAATTATTATGGCACTTAAAAATATGAAAAACAATACGTATAGCACTCGTATCTTATGGTATCTAAGTTTCGGGCAATTAGTCATATGTCTTTTAGGGCAAACAAAACATTCGGGCAAATTAAATTCGGGAATATGTTGATTATTCCTCTTACCCCGTGGATTCCGATCGTATCGGTTGTGCTAACAGTCTCCGTGTCCAATTTAATTTAAACTAAAATATAATTCAATAAAATTTAGTAAATAAATCTGCTGTGTACCAGGAATACATAACATAATAAGGTACTGGACATGACTATTGTGGCCCCGCCCACCTTTATACGAGGGAGACCGAGCTACGCTGCGCAAAAGAGACGACAATCTGCGCCCGCGTCGGATACCAAGCGCCGCCCACATCGTGAGAGTGCGACCGAGCTATCGGATAACTGGAGACAGCTGCCTGCGCTTACGCCTGGACTTGAAGCTGACTCCGCCCAGTGCACGCGTGAGTGAAACCAACTTATATAGACCACTATCCGCAACTGCGTACCTCTGCTAAGACTCCACCTGCTACCTGTACTTAGCGTAAGCTGTCAACTGATTAATAAAAACCGTTAACATGTCTGCGCGGAATGCGACTCCCTCCTGTTCGTCGATACCGGATCGAAACGTAACTGAAAAGCTAATTCCTCGGACCCCTCCCTAAATCGAACATCATCCAATAATGAAGAATTTCCATCGCTCGAGGAAAATGTAACACAACGTAGCAAACGCCCAAGAGACGAAGCTTCCTCTCCCAATAAATTCACGGTTTTTAAAGACGAGATAAAAGACTTAATTAGCTCGCTAGTTGGCGCCCAAAGTAAAGAGCTAGCATCCATATCCAACAAATTGCAGGAGTTAACCGAGTCTAATGCTAAAATTGACGCGGCTGTCTCACTCTTAACTGCACAAAACGAGGAGTACCGCGGCAATATTGCAATCCTTGAAAATCAGTCTAAAAAAGACCGGGAGTACATTAGTTTATTAGAGGACAAAGTAGAAGACCTCCAAAGGCAGTCGCGCAAGACCTGCGTAGAAATTAAAAATGTCCCTAAAAAGCCCCAGGAAACCAGGGATGATTTGATACAAATGGTTGTAAATCTCTCAAAAACCATTCATCTTGGTTTAAATGGATGCGATATAAGCGACATTTTCCGCCTGAAATCCCGAGGAGAAGGGAAGAAGAAACCTACAATCGTGGTGGAATTAAGGTCAGCAATACTGAGATCGGACCTCCTGAAAAAAGTGAAAGACTTCAACCTTATGAACAGGACTCGACTACAGGCTAAACATCTAGGCCTCACAAGCAACGAAGACACTCCTGTTTTTATAACTGAACAAGTCACTCTAAGGGGACCCGACTGTTTTTCTTGGCTCGAGACCTGAAATAGGCTGAAAAATATAAGTACTGCTGGACCTCTTTGGGAAATGTTTTAATCAGGAAGGATGACACGACTAAAATTATCCATATACAACACGAAGCACAGGTGCAACAACTAATGCAAGAACAATGACTAACTATGGGCATATATATCTCAAAACTGTTTCTCCTATTTAATACATCTTACCTAAGCCCAAAAACTAATTTGTTAAATAATATGTTAAATGGCAACTATACCTACAACAAAACACGTAGAGAAATCTATACTCAAACTTATATATTTCTACACACCTATACATGACTACACACTTATACACGTCTACACATCTATGCACTATTACACACAATGTTGCTCTTGCCAAGCTGGGTATGTATTGCCTAGCTTGTTAAAGGTAATATCAAATGACTACTATATACTAGTTTGCTCAAATAAATCTGCTTTCAAACCCTTATATACCTACACACCTTTATACCACAATTACTACTACCAACGACATATCCCACATAAATATCACCTGATCTCTGACAAAAAACCAAAACACGCTCAAAATACAAACATATCAGCATCCTTTCACGCCTTATACAATAGTTCTAAACCTATATTAGTAGAAAAACTCTATTACTTAGATCCTAGATACCCACTTGCTCTATAAGACGGGTAGTCCCGCGGAACTCAAGAATTATAGACCGATTACATGTTTGTCGACGGTCTATAAACTTCTTACATCCATCCTGAGAGTGAAAATTAATCTACACATTGAGAATAATTCAATTATGTCTGCCTCCCAGAATGGATGTAGGAACGGGTCCCGCGGCACTAAGGAGCTACTCCTCATAGACATGGCCATAAGCTAACAGGTTCGTCGATCCCGCAAAGATCTTTCCACATGTTGGATAGATTATAAGAAGGCCTACGACTCTGTTCCACATACATGGCTCATGATATCTTTGCACCTTCCTTGAGTCATGTATGAGGCAATGGAAAACAGTCCTTCGCTATCCAGGGAAATGATGAACCAATATGGATTAAACGGGGAATATTTCAGGGCGACAGTTTGAGTCCACTTTGGTTTTGCTTAGCCCTGAATCCTCTAAGCACGTTGTTGGAGGATTCAGGTCTGGGCTATCGGTTGAGAAGAGGTGGTCAGGCCGTATCTCACCTGCTTTACATGGATGATCTGAAACTGTTTGCCCACAACAATTTGCAACTGATGGAACTACTGAAGGTAACTGAAACTTTCAGTAGTGCCATCAGGATGAAATTTGGTGTAGACAAATGTGCAGTCATGCATGTAAGGCGAGGGGAGATTATGGAATCCGAGGGAATTCAACTCTCGGATTCCATACATCTTAGAACCCTCTCCTCGACCGAAACTTATAAGTATTTGGGTATGTCGGAAGCGTTAGGCATTAACGTCGCCGACATGAAGCAAACGTTGAAGGAGCGCTTCTTTGGTCGCCTGAAGAAGGTGTTAAATAGTCTTCTGTCAGGCGGAAATAAGGTGCGCGCCTTCAACGGTTGGGTCATGCCGGTTTTAATGTACTCTTTCGGCATACTCAAATGCACTCAGACTGAACTAGACGCTCTGGATAGGCGGGTCCGTACACTGCTGACCGCAAATCGAATGCATCACCCAAGATCATCGATAATGAGACTGTATATCCCGCGGAAGTGTGGAGGTCGAGGCTTTTTAAACGCGAAGACTCTACACAACCGCGAGGTGTGCAGTCTCAGAGAATACTTTATCCATACTGTTGACGCATCACGTCAATTCAAATCACCACTAGTCATTTAAGTTTGCAATAATTAAATTATTTAAAAGTTTTAGCTATAACATTTTTATCAGGCGTTAACTATTAACGACCTCCATGATTTTTGAATGTCATGACTGGCAAAATAATAATAAATATATAATAAATATCATTTATTTTCTCTCATAAAGGTACATTGTAACAAGTATATTATACAAATTTTGCCTGAAGGCTAAAAACCTTTGTGAGAGCTGGAGTCTGAACTAGGTTCGAGACCTGTATGACAGATCTCCAGGCTCACACCCTTTTAATTATAATCGCATTTTGCGGCACATAAACAAGAATCTTCTGTTTGTACGATTATGAGCAGGAAAGATTCATAAAATGACATGTGTAGTGTAAAGGAAAAGTGTAATTTTTAGTGAAATGTGTGTAGTGTATAATGTATGTGCGTGTGTGTGTGTGTTTATAATAAATGTGATTAAATTTACTTTATGATTTTAATGATACCTTCTGTGTCTTCATAGTCCAAATCAAGGAGCCAGTTCCCTACTGTTATTTTACATTTATATTTAGTAAATTCGTATATATGTAAGATTTTATTTACTCTGTTGTAAACATAGGGACCAAGGAAATTATAGAAACGTTGAGCTAGCCTCGAATGAGAAGGGATAGATGAACAAACTGTATGCTTTCGTCTCAAGGATTTAAACTTATCCGGGTTATAGGAACTGCGAGTGTGGACTGTTAGGATTAAATTTAAAATGAACATTTTCCGAATGGAGAAAACCTTACAGGTTTTGTAAAGTTCCGTGGTAGGAAATTGATAAGGAAGAGACCACCCAACTTTAAGGATCGCTCTTTGGGCACGTTCCAGTCTCATAACATGAGTTTTTGCTGACCCACCCCACACAACTATACAGTACTGGGTAACTGACTGACAGAGGGCCAGATAAACTTGTCTGAGCACAATTTCGTCAGCCACATGGCGAAGGTTCTTAAAAATAAATATCAATTTACGAAGTCGGGAGGTAAGTAAGTCTATGTGGTTGGAAAATGACAAAGAGTCGTCAATCTGGACACCCAAATATTTTATACTATCTGTGCGACTTAGATGAGCACAGCTGCATGGTGTTTGTGCTGTATTACAAGAATGTGCAATCAAAGAAAAATGGGATGACGAAAGTTTACCGGATTTAGACAGGGAAAAGGTAAGATACATAGATTTAGCAACATTGAGGGTTAGTAGATTTTGTGCCAACCAGTCAGTTATAGTGTCAACTCCTAGTTGTGCATGTTGGAATGTCGACTCCCAGGAGTCACCATGGAATATTAAGGCAGTATCATCAGCGTAAGTAAAAATGGATCCATTAGTAAGGTTATGACGACAGAGGTCATTAATATAAATGAGAAACAGGGTCGGCCCAATGATACTACCTTGTGGTACACCGTAGGTTAGAGGGAGTTCGTCACTCATCCATTCGCCTATTTTGACACATTGGCGTCTTCCTGTAAGGTAACTCTTAAAAAGTAGGAGCTGATCACCTCTGATACCTATGTTCTCCAGCTTAGTTATGAGTCTAGGAATCGAGATGGTATCAAAGGCTTTTGCCAGATCTAGGAAGACGCCTATAACACACTGTTTGTTGTCTAAATGACTAACGATGTTATTAATGAGATCTAGTACAGCATTACTGGTGGAGATTCCCGACCGAAAACCGTATTGGCAAGGAGACAAAAGACGATAATGCTCAAGGTATTTAACGAGCCTGTTATTCATTAGCCTCTCAAGTAGTTTGGATAGTGTAGGAAGAATTGAAATGGGTCGGTAATTATAAGGTTTGTCTCTGTCGCCGCCTTTGTGCACGGGATGAACGATTGCCAGCTTGAACGCATCAGGAAAGACTCCTGTGCTGAAGGCCAGGTTATACAAATATGTCATGTGTGGGATAAGTATGTGTTTAAATTTTTTAAGAAATGTACCCGACACACCATCGGAGCTCACTGCACAGTCAGTCCTAAGCGTGTTAATTAAATGTTCCAATTCAGAATCGTCTGTTTGTAAGAGAACAAAGGTTTTGTGATCGTCGGAGTGGTCAGGTCGTAAGGATGTAGTTGGTAAAGCTATTTTTTCAGCTAATGAGCGTCCAATACTCGCAAAATAGGTATTGACTTCATTAACAGAGCGTTTACAGTCAGAAGAAGACAAAAGATCAGCTGCATGTGTTTTTTGCGTGGTAGTGTTTGTGATTGTTTTTATTGCCTTCCATAGCTTTTTATTATTATTTTTCGCGTTATGAATAAGATTTTTATCATAGTTACATTTAGCAGTTTTGAGCAACATGGCACAATAATTTCTATACCTTTTAAATGTAACTTTTAAAACCTCATTTTCTGGAGATTTTTTTAATTTTAAGTGCAGTCTATCCCGGTTTCGGAGACATCTTAAAAGACCTGGGGTCATCCACGGCTTTTGCAACCGTTTACGACATGGCACAAATTTTTGAATCGTGCTTTCTCGTATGATCATATTTAGCGTATTGATAAAGAAGTTAGTAGCTTCATAAACATTTTCAAAACTGTATAGTGAATGAAAATCTGACTGCGCAAGCATTGTTTCAATGTTAGCGTAGTCAATAATTCTAGACGTTCTACATTGTAAAGGAAGGGTTAAAGAAGGTTTGGAAAGTTGGATGAAAAAGAGAACAGTATCATGGTCAGTCACAGATGTGTTTGCAACATAGGAAAACGCTGGAAATTTTGATTTTAAAATCAAATGATCAAGGCAAGTGTTATTGTTACGAGTGGGAAGCGTGTGTGCTGGCAACATACCATGAAATGCTAACATAGTGAGATACTCAGTGGAGCGAGGGTCGCTACTATTGTTAGAAATGTCAATATTGATGTCCCCTGTGATAATAATGTTACTGTAAGAAGATACAGTCTGAAGCAGTCCACTTAACGATTCAATGAACGGGGAGACATTTCGGTGTGAGGGGGGACGATATATAGCTATGACTACTGTGTTTTTGTTAAGTTTTGCCACAAGACAGTTTGCATCTTGTATTATATGTTCCGTGACGGAAAACGGGTGATGGTTCCTAAAGTAGATTACCACTCCCTCATTTTGTGTGTTATGTAAGGTAGTAGCAGCGGAAGTATAGTCGTCAAGTATAGGCAGTGGAGGAGAGTTATACAACCAGCATTCGGTGAGAACTATTATATCCCAGGGTGTTCCACTTCTTTCAAGTAGGGCAGTAAAGTCCATGAAGTTTTTATTAATGCTTCTTATATTTTGACATAATAGCCCTAATGCATTCCCGTGTGATCTAGAAATCTTCTTGCAGTCTTCTATGTTACAGGTTGCTGAGTTAGCTATTGAGACGCTGTCTAGTTCATCTTGAATGTGATTTAAATTATCGAATGATTAAGGTAATATAGTAGTGATTCAATTTTAGGTGGTTCTCAAATTGGAAGGAGGGTAGGACTACCCGACGCGTACAGAGTGAATATGTAAGGAAACTGGGTCGTATATCAAATAACACAGACGAAGTGCTGATGCGTGTGTAAATATGAAGGCAGTTTAGGCATAATAAGAGGTGTAGTTTAGAGGAAACTGGAATGTGTGAGATTGTGTATGTGTGTACTAGGTGCTTAGAGATTCTAGGTGAGTGTAGGTGAGTAATAATTATGACATAATAGTTAGTTACAATGGTTAATAAAAAGTGTACAATTAAACACGCAATAAAATAATAAAATAAACAAAACGCAATTTTTTTAAAAATGTGAGGAACAAAGAGAGTAACTACAGAGCGACATGGGGAAGACATGGTTCCATTGCCTAGTCATATTTCAGGAATCTTAGATAAGTCTTCTTCAGAGTAAATGCAATACCGTTTCGCCCCGTCTTCTTTGCGAATGTACACTTTACCATGGGCTGACCAACAGTGTTTGAAGTGATGTTGTGCAGCAAATTCTCTAGACAGGAAAAATAATTTCCGAGTTTTCAATGGCAAATTATCTGAAATGTATACTGGGAGTTTTGGACCATCAATATGCAGTTTGGAGGTATTTAATTTATTATCCCTGTTTTCCTTATTGTAGGTCCGGACAGCTTGCAATATGCTTTCTTTTTTTAAAACGGTTGTGAGGTCTACTATGACGGTGTTATTCATAGCCGTAGTTGAATGGATCCTGAAGACATCCTTGATTTCGGTTTGAGCTATCTGGGGACCGAGGGCTTTGCCGATGTTTATGACCACGTTCACGAGATCCATTTTAGACTCGTTAGATTTCTTTGGGATGTTTTTTATTTCAAAGCAGGTGTTTTTTGCTTGTTTTTCTAATTGATCCACTCGATCTTCAAGCTTTTTAATGTATGAGTTTGTGTCTTTTCTTTCAGCCTCATATTGGAGCATTTTATTCGCAATCTCATCGTACTTAGATGAGGTGAAATCGACAGATTCCTGCAGTTTGGTGTACTGAGATTTGATTTCATTTAGTGAAGATTCCATTGACGTCAAAAACGAAGACTGCTCCTTCTTTAGTTCTTTAATCATGACAGTAATTTCATGGTTGCTAGAAACTTCTACGTGGTCCTGTTGTTTTCGAATTATACGCCTCCTCTTATTTCGATTGGTGATATTTATGGGCGAACAGTCGTCGAGAATATCCTTGGAGAAATTTAAATTAGGTTCAGAATGATGGTGGGGTGGTGGAGTTTTATTTGAAGCAGCTGGCAACATTGGTGGTGTACGCTTGAGTGGCATCACAAATAAAAAAGAAAAGTAGAAAAAATACAAAAAGTTGATCTCGCCTCTGGCCGATATCGAACTCGAACCCTGTAGTTGAACTCGTCGATTTAGGTAGCTTGTTATCCCACAGAGCTATCTGTCGTTGTGAAACAGTTGTTCAAATTAGTTACTGCACTCTAAACGGCTCTTCACAGCAGCAACAGCAGTTGGGTAACTCAGTAAGTAGTTCTTTGTTCACTGTGGCTCGCCGCTAATGAGTCCAAAGTCCAGAGCAACACTTTTATTTGAATTTATACGAACGTTTAAACTTAAAAGTGTTGTTATTGATAATAATAAGAGTATTTTCACTTTGATTTTAACACAGAATTGTCACTTTCTATTATAGATTTACGTGTGTAAATAGTTTGCACAAAACAAAGAGCTTTAGACTCGTTTTATAGAATTTTAAACATGGAGTAGATACGCCGCACGTCTGTTCACAGTCAGCGTTCCGCGGGGGGATGTGAAAATAAAACTGATACACTGCAAGCTACGATCCTGATTTTTTAATTTCCAAAATTCCTGAGAAGTTCCTACAATTTTATCCACATACCGATGTGGGTATGCACCGAGATGTGGTCGCAGTGGACAAAGGACTTACCCCGTTATCCATGGACAAAGAGAACTGGCGCAAACCTGTAGTACTTACTACTGTTGACCGCAAGGAAGTATGGAAAGGCAAGGAGCTCCATGGACGCTTTTATCGGGCTCTCCACGAGCCTGATGTAGATTTCTTGGCGTCCGTGGCCTGGTTACGTTTCAGCAACCTTTTCGGGGAAACTGAAGGTTTTGTCTGTGCGATTACGGACGAAGTCATCTTGACGAATAACTACCGGAAATATATAATGAAGGATGGGACGGTTGACGTGTGTCGGGCATGCCACCGTCCGGGTGAATCCATCAGACATATTATTTCTGGTTGTTCTCGTTTGGCTAACGGCGAGTATTTACACAGACATAACCAAGTAGCCAGGATTATTCACCAGCAACTTGCTTTGAAGTACAACCTAGTGGATTCTGAGGTACCGTATTACAAGTATGTGCCCGACCCAGTTCTCAAAAATGACCATGTCACGTTGTACTGGGATCGGTCTATCATTACTGACCGGACTATTGTAGCCAATAAGCCGGATATAGTGGTGATAGACCGATTAGCGCGCCGCGCAATGATAGTCGACGTCACCATCCCGCATGACGAGAATCTCGTGAAAGCTGAGAAAGAGAAACAAATCAAATATCTCGACTTAGCACACGAGGTTGTCGACATGTGGAATGTAGACTCGGCTATCATTGTGCCGATTGTCGTGACCGCCAATGGCCTTATAGCCAAAAGCTTCGACGACCATCTGTCGAAGCTGTTGTTACGCAGTTGGATCAAGGGCCTGATACAGAAGGCAGTACTCCTCGAGACGGCTCGCATTGTGAGGAGGTTCCTGTCTCTGGAGCCCTAATCGCCGGTAGCTTGGACCCTGCTCCCGACACCGGCGGATTACTATTTCTTATATTTTTAATTTTTTTTTTTTTATATGATCTTGTTAAAAAATATTTAAAAATGTAATTTATAGGTATATTAAACAAATAAAGAGAATAATAATAATAATCATTTTATTTTCAGGCATCAGAAGCCCATAGACAAAATACGTAAAATAATCTTAATAAACTAATACATATTATATAAACAAAACTTATCTAACTATAATTAAACACGTATAGCAAATAAGAGTAGGGCAAATGAATATTACGTCGTATAATATTATGGCTGTTGACTATTATGGCAAATGATATTAGGGTAAATAAAATTTGGGCAAACGGCGGTATACCGTATTTGCTGCTAGCCTCTGTACATCCAACGCTGGCTTGCGTTCACCACTTCGTCGTTTGGTTGATACATATAACAATGAGTTCAATTCAATCCACTTTTTTTTTCTTAGTAAAAAGGCCTTTAGGAAGCAAATCCAAGCAACTCTAAAGGATCAGTAAATCTCTATGTAATAACGTGGGATTTAATTATGTACGCACACAAATTGACTTTTTTTATTTATATTTTAAAATTCAAAGAAGAGTTCTAGGACAATGAGCAGTCTTGTATAGGTATTCTGTGTACTAGCTAGTTTTAAATACTTGGAATTATAATCTGTGGAGGACGCAGTCGCTATCGTAATTGTTTTAAAATGTAATATTTAAGATATTTTGACCATTTTCTTATTGTGCTACTGTTTGTTTCTCCTTTAATAAATAAAATTACGTCGGCTTAAGTCTGTCGACTAGTCCGACCTGTAAACCAGGTATCTCAAGTGGCTGACGGACTGAGGAGCAAGTGTCGCCAGGGCGTCACGCTCACAGTTCTCGTACTGAGGGAGACACGCGCGCGAACAGTTGTCACGCCATGGGCACAGTGATTGCTCGCCACACGCTCAAGTGCTCGTGCGTCTATCTTGCTCTATAGTTATTCTGTTTTCTTCGGGCATCAGTCTTCAGTTATCTACTAATTCTGTTGCTTCTGTGTTAGATTAAATAAGAGTCTTAAATAAATATGTTATCATCGTTAAATAATACATGCATTATTATTAATTACACTATTATTACCTATAGACTATTTACAAAAAGAGATTTTTTTCCAATTGAGCAGTTAAGAAAAAGGAGCGTGGGGTTTGATTCTGAGGTCGGTTAAAAGTTACTTTTGGGTTATTTCATGAGATAATTCTCTGTGGCTGCCTGGAGCTTGGCAGTTACTGGTGTGAACACCTCCGTGCTTCGAAAAGCACATAAAGCCGTTGTTCCTGTGCCTGATCTCTTCCTGGTCGTGTCAGCTTACTGTTCCTTCGTTCTATGAGAGTAAAGGAACTGAGAGAGCTCCTGTGTTTATTTTCCTTAATAATTGATTATAATCTTGGTATGGTCGTGTGAAGAGGAAGGATGAAGTGCATATTACTAAAAGAGTTCTGAGTATACATGTAGATGGATGGAAAGGGAGAGGGAGACCAAAGAAAAGATGGATGGATTGTGTGAGGAATGTAATGAAAAAAAAGGGGGGTTAGTGATAGTTTGACGGGTGACAGGACAGAATGGAAGAAAGAACGAAATGAAAGAAGAAACGTGTAGCACCGACCCCAAGTAGTATGGGATAAGGGCAGAAAGTAGAAGAAGAACTAGTCTAGCCTAAAAGTCTAATGAATAATTTTGTACTGTAATTTATTATTTATAGATTATGTTAAAACTAAGAATAGCATCCTTTCGCACTTTAACACAAGTCCGTAGCCCTCTCCAAGAGTCTGGTATTGATGAAAACATTGTATTCATGCGTTATAATATAACATTATTATGTGTGCAAAACATTTATCATTATTACACATTAACTTAAAAGTTTGATTCTCTTTAGTGTATGCTCTGGGTCCGTGTTGTCTAGCAGCATTGCTTCAACCGTCGTGAGCTAAAGCATAGATGATGGTGGTGACGAGTTCTATTTTAAGACCACGATGGAGGTCGTCATTTCTTATGTACAGACTACCAGAGTGTGTTTACATGAGTATAGTCATAGTCATAGTCATAGTATTTTATTGGTAAGAGATTCTTAAGTCATATACAGAATGTTAAATTATACGTAGTCACAAAAAAAAAAAAAAATTGCAATAATTATATTATATTCACCATCATCAGTTCAGCCGAAAGACGTCCACTGTTAGACATAGGGCTCCCCCAAATGTTGCCACAATAACCGGTCCTGTGCGTCTCGCCTGCATTGGATTC
Organism: Mythimna vitellina; assembly: GCA_949316375.1. Taxonomy (NCBI): domain Eukaryota; kingdom Metazoa; phylum Arthropoda; class Insecta; order Lepidoptera; family Noctuidae; genus Mythimna; species Mythimna vitellina. The sequence continues at coordinate 127,788 of OX438713.1, forward strand.
CCGCGACCCTCACCAGGTCATCGGTCCACCTTGTGGCAGGCCGCGCCAACGATGCGTATATTATATTAGTATTTACGTAATGATGGTGTTGATGGTGGGCCAGCGCTGCCCTAGTCACGGACATTATTCTGATGTATGTTTCTTGGGCTGCGGAAGCAGCCGGCGGCCCGGCTGAACGCGTGCCAGACGGTCATGGCCATACGGATGGTGCGAGGATACCGGACGATTTCCCGCGAAGCGGCGAGCCTCCTTGCTGGCCAGCAACCATGGGAGCTGGAGCCAACAGTTCTTGCACTCATGCACGAACGGCGCATGGAGATGCAACGCCGGGGCGAAACTCCGCTGCCGCGACAAGTCGCAGCATGGCGGACAGAGCTCCGGCGAGTTCTCATGGAGAAATGGCGACAGCGACTGTCGCGACCCAGTGCTAGGCACGCCACAATTATGGCGGTAAATCCCCTCTTTGAGGCGTGGTTGGAAAGACCTCACGGCGTCCTCACATTCCGCATGACGCAGGTCCTCACCGGACACGGTAAGTTCGGAAGGTTCCTGCACCGGATTCGTGCGGAAACGACGCCCGGGTGTCGCCACTGTGTGGCCCACCCGGAGGACACGGTAGAGCACACGGTGGAGGTGTGCCCCGCTTGGGCAGAGCAACGCCGTGTCCTCGTGGGGGCAATCGGCGGCGGCGATCTCTCGCGCCGGGCCTTGGTTCAGGCCATGCTGTCAAGCGTCACTGTCAAGCGAGGAGGAGTGGCAGGCGGTCGCCTCCTTCTGCGAAGCAGTAATGCTAGCTAAGGAGGCGGCCGATCGCGTGAGGCAACGGTCCTTACGCTCCAACCGCCGCCGGGATTCCGACCCCGATTTCCGGCCACCGTAGGCGCGGGCTTGCAGACGCTGGGCAATGGGTGGCTCGCCGTCTGACCGTCCGTTAACCGTCCGGACCGAGCCCAAGTCGTCGACGGCGCGTATTGTTCCACGCGCGCCTCAAGGAGATGTCAGCAAATCGTAGGGGCCCAGCAGGGTCGAAGCCTGCTGGGGCCACGGGTAGTGTGAAAGCAGAACCCGGGGCCCTGGGACGAAGGCAACGAAGGAACAGGAGTGGGTTTTTAGTCAGTAAGAGTCAGACTCTACTATCTCCCGCTCCGCCCAAGAGCGGGGATGTCATTAGGATGATTTTCCCACCCAATATATAAAAAAAAAATGTATGTTTCTTGAACATGGTTTTTGACACACTTGCAGACCACGTCAGGAAAATTACCATTAGGTTAATTTCGAAAATATTTGACATCACGCGGAGAACTGCCACGCTACAACAGCTAGTCCGACTTGCTACTGTCTTCCTTCCTATCGGGCACTGTATTTTCAAATTATTTGTGAAAATCTGTCAAGTTCAAATGGTTGTTAATCAGACACGTCACGCGTCAACGACTGAACGGATTTGAAAGAAATTCGAACACGGGTTAACTGATGATTTGGAAAGAAAAATTTGGGTCTTCATATGTATGTGTGCACGTTGCCTAGTGATAATTTTCGATCTTTACGCGAGCGATGCTGCTGGCTTGAACTACTCTTAGCGACCACTAATGTGGCCCTAAAGGCAAACTTGTAAACAAACTAAAGCCATCCGAAGTAAGTGCCCACTAACTGCTTTAGCTGGTTTAACTGAATAATTTCACATTAAGTTAGTTTTTAATATATAATTGTGTGAGGATTTAAACCTGAATAGATTTATCAGTTATAAGGATCACGGAAAAAATTGAATGTGCCACATAACATAGGTTTCCACCTAAGTCTGCTTGTTAACCGTCGAAGGATGACCTTGGCATCAGGAGGCTGTAACTCTCCATAAACCTCGCGAATAAAGTTCCTTTGATATACGTGTCCATCAAAACCAGGCCGATTTATTAAGTTGGTATTTAGAAAGCCAACCGCCAGCCCGATGCCAGCCCGATGCCAGCCCGATGCCAGCCCGATGCCAGCCCCATGCCAGCCCGATTGAAATGAGTAAATCAACAGTGTTTGTAAATATTAGTCTCATAAGTAGTTGTGAAGTCTATCTGTACATGTAATCAAGCTGTAATCTTAGGTTACGTGAGTCGCTCAAAGTGTCAGAACAATTTGATCCATTACGAGCATTACCGAGCCGGATTCGTAATTCAATCATAACTTATACTATGAAACAGCGGCCAGACCACCTGAACTGTATTCACATGTTTTGTATTTACTGTTCTCACGTTCCTCATGTTTATTTATTAACTAGCTTCAGCTAGCGGCTTCGTCGCCGTGAATCTCGGTTATTGTGGACGTAAAGTCGAAGTCGAGATGGATAAATGGTAGCCTATGTCCATCCTTGGTGTTCAAGCTGCATACCGTAGAGGTGTGCCCGCATGGCGAAATACATACATTCTAAATACATACATATTATAGATAAATTACACCCAGACACAGAACAAATGATTTTGCTCATCACACAAACATTTGTCCCGGGTGGGAATCGAACCCACGACCTCCGGCATAGTAGTCAGGGCCACTAACCACTAGACCAACAGGCCAGTCAAATATATCATCCTATATAGTCAGTGAACAAATCATCTTCCACCTGGATGTAGACGTCGAGGCCGCCGAGGCACCTCGAACGGCAGAATCGCACTACACACTACGACTATACAGTTATACAACTCTGCTTATTCTTGCCGGGAATTAAGGCAGGATGTTATGTTATATTAATACCATAGATATAAGAAAGGAGGAGATATTCATAAATCAGACTATACTAAACAGTCAATTATAAACCTTATAACACTAAAAAACTTTTTACAAAAAAAAAAATAACCGACTTCACTAAAAAAATACTAAAAGGATCAAAATAACTTTAATTTCGGAAGTCGGTGTTTTTCGGTATTATTTGTATCTTATTTAACACCAATAAATCCTTTTAGTATTTTTTTTAGTGAAGTTTTTTGTTTTTTCACACTTGTTAGTTGCGATAAACTTATACACACAGTGCTTATTTCTCATGATACTCGTAATTCCAACTAACCCAAACACTGCTAGGTTACATGTTTAAGTATGAAGTTCCTGTGTCTACCTTCCACCTTCCAGCTCCATCATCAGATCAGTTTGATAGTACCTTAATGCTAAGGTGCATCTCATGACAATTCTAATAAGCCCAAACACAGCTAGGTTACATTGATTAATTACAAGTTCCAGTGCCTACCTTCCGGCTCTATCATCATCATCATCAGATCACTTCGATGATATCATTTTCAACGTAACTATTCAGAACCATTCATTTATTTGTATTGTCATAGTCGCTTAACTATCTTTATTGTGATATCTATGCGAATAAGAAGTTCCGTTGACCATTTCTGGTATTTTCATCAGTTTCATTTCATCAAAGGTTACTTTTTGACTGTAAATGTTTAAGTTCTCGATGAAAATACCAAAATCACTTTATAATTGCCTTATAATATTTGAGGAGTTCCCTTGATTTCGCCAAGATTCCATCATCAGATTCCAACTTGGTGACTATGGGACTATTTGGAAAGTATACCCTTTCCAACAAATAAAGATATTTTCAAATCGGTTGGCAAACGAGGAAGTTATGCGCAAACAAACATTAAAAAAAAATACAACCGAATTGAGAACCTCCTCCTTTATTAGAAGTCGGTTAAAAACAACGTGTATTTTCCATGCACCGTACAAACGTACAACTTACGCAAACATAAATCGATGTCTATGCAAAAGCAATTTATTTTACACTAGCTTTTGCCCGCGACTTCGTCCGCGTAAAAGTCGAAAATAGTTTTATTAGGTTTTTTGAAATACGAAAATATGAAATATTATTTATTATCTTCGTCGTGTGTGATAGTCCATTGAATTGTGTGGCGAGCGATATTGTTTCTTAAGATAAAATAATATATTATCTTAGCCGTGTGCAGCGCCCCTTAGTGAACTCCACTGCGGGTGACGTAATCTACGACAAACTAGTACAGTAATCAGGTCTAGGGATCGAACCGCAAAATTAAGTTTGTTTTTTATTGTATATACTTTTCCGGGATAAAAAGTACCCAGTGTGGTGCCCAGGATATTAAAGAATAATTATACTAAGTTTTATCGTAATTGAACCGGTAGTTTTTGCGTGATGCCTGAACAAACAGACAGACAGACAAAAAAATTTTTAATTACGTTTTTGGGTTCAGTGTCGGTCTAGTAACACACCCCGCCATTTATTTTTTTGATATTTTCAATGTACAGAATTTTCACTTCTACAGATTTATTATAAGTAATTAGTATAGATTTACGCTAGTGATTGACTAAATAGAAATGATATCGATGTTTCCTTTTTAGTTGTGCTATTTCTTTTGGGTCCCAAAAAAAAATTTGTTGAAAATCAATATGTCCAGAAAATAATATATTAATAATAGAATAATACAAATTGTTTTCATAAAACTCCAAAACTAACTATTTACCCACATTAGGCCATTATTCGGCATTTAAGAACGTCAATATCAAATACGGCCAAGTGCATAAAAATAAAATAACATTTCAGTTATCATTTTTACCTAATTTACTGCTAAACCTCACGCATTACGCGTACACACACAGCACGCAAACATAGATTCCATTGTTCGCTCAATTTTATACTTTTAACTAAACCTATCTTGATATCTGAAGGTATTATTTTATTTTTTCTAGTATTGATTGAGTGTGTGATTACCGGACCGAGCCCAAGTTGTCGACGACGCGTATTGTTCCACGCGCGCCTCAGGGAGATGTCAGCAACTGTAGGGGCCCAGCAGGGTCGAAGCCTACTGGGGACAAAGGTCTGATTCTGAAAGGAAGACTCGGCCCTGGTAAGAAAGGCAACGAAGGAACAGGATTGGGTTTTTAGTCAGTAAAAGTCTGACACTATCTCCCGCCCCGCCCAAGAGCGGGGGATGTCATAAAATGATTTTCCCACCGAAAAAAAAAAACGTTACCGAGAAATATCGACCTTTTATTTCCAAAGCCCTATTTACTGATTTGAAAATATAATTATTTTATGTTCGTTTATTTTGTATAGGATATTACAAAATCAAATAGGTACTTGAATTTAATTTATCCGACAACACAAGTCATGGTGATAAGCTTGACGCGGATTTCGAAGGACCTTTTGCGGGGGCGGTGAATTGACACGACACACAGAATTGAGCGAAAGGGAAGATGGTAAGATGGTTCTTGTAAGAAGAAAATAGGGATGGATGGACTTACTTGGGAACCTTCTTGATGGTGCGCGTTGACTCAAGGACAGCCTTTACAGATGTCCCACTTCACTGATTTTCTTCTTTCACTGTGGTGCACTTTTACATGAGATCTCCAAATGCTACATTTATGTCGGCCAACACTTATAAATAGATAGTTTTGAGTCTTTATAAAGTAACAGATTACTCCGCGGCGTGGAGCGATGCGGTGAGCGGAAGCGGTTGCGTTTGAGTTAGAACTGTCTTTTTTAACCTTCGAGAATTTCTCTCAAGTCAGAGTACAGATATGCAGCGATTGGCTATCACTGCAGCGGAGATGCCGTTGATTGGCGCGACCGATATACACTCCTCTCGCTCTGTTGTATGCAATTGGGAGAGGAAGGAAATATAGCTCAAAACTGTGGTCGGATATATTGTACTAAAAAAAAAACCCACTATAACTAAAACTTGCGCGAACATCCTGCCCGGTTTTGAGGATATGTAGTATTCTCAAAAGAAAAGAAATTATATTAAAGCGGACTAAGAAAAAAAAGAAAAATATTTTGAAGTATGTTAACTACAGCTAAATTAGGGTTTTAATTACGCGGTGATGTTATTGAGAAGGTAAAGGACATAGTTTGACAACGGGTCTCTTAAAAGAGCCACTGCATGTCTTCACCATAGCAACGCGGGTTGTCCCATCCCTGCCGGGAAAAACTTCGGTAATTACACCCATTGGCCAACGTAAAGGAGGGACATCATCCTGATGTATGAGAACCACTGTACCAATCTTAATATTATCTGCGGCATTCAACCATTTTTGTCTAACTTGAAGATTATGTAAATATTCTATACGCCATCTTCTCCAGAAACTACAAACCATCTGGTCAAGCGATTTTTTGCGGCAAGTTAGAGACTTCGACGTTTCGGGAACATTCACGACAGGCAACGAAGTCAACGGAGAAGCCATTATAAAATGAGCCCCGTAAGCGGTTCTGGGTACGGATCCTCATTCAGGACACAGAGCGGTCTGGAATTTAGAACTGCCTCAATTTCAGTGAGAACAGTCGAAAGCTCCTCATAGTTAAGAAGTTGAGAACCAATAACACGGTATAAATGCGTCTTAGTAGATTTAATATTTGATTCCCACAACCCTCCAATGTGGGGAGCGCGGGGTGGAATCATTTTCCACTCTATGCGGTAGCGGTTAACAAGTAGTTCTTGCAGTTGAGCCTTGGCTCCAACGAAGTTTGTTCCGTTATCGGAATATAAATAAGAGACAGGTCTTTTGCGGGAAATGAATCTTTTGAAAGCGGAAATAAAAGTGTCCCATGACACGTCGGTAACCAATTCAATATGAACTGCTTTGGTAACGAAACAAATGAATAAGCATATGTAAGCCTTCTGAATTCTCTGACCTCGGCGTCTACATAACGTAACTTTAATGGGACCAGCGTAGTCCACACCCGTATGAACGAAAGCTTTAGTCTCCTCTACGCGACAAGCGGGTAAATCCAGCCATCTTTGAGCTGGGGTGAGAAGGAGAAACTTTAAAACAAAAGTTACATGCATGTAATCTTTGTGTGATGACACCCCTAGAAGAGAGGATCCAATATTTTTGGCGTAACAGAGAACTAAGAAGGCCTACACCGGCATGACAATAAATACCTTAACAGGTGCAACTTTGGATTTAGCACACACCAAATTTACGTGTTTGTATCAGTGACATGTAAGTATATGACCGAGCCATATGCATTCAAGCTGGCATCAGCAAAACCCACGATATTTGTCACGCAACCCATAGTAACGGCTACATGACGAGGTAATCTTAAAGAAGAGAGAAAAGGTAATTGGTCTTTAAATTTTTTAAAGAGAAGTACAATAGAATCGGGTGGGGTTTCATCCCAATCTGTATTTAATTTCCATAATTCTTTTAAAACTACAGGAGCCACAAGACCGAGAACATCCCACAGACGGGCAATAGTTGAAAGTATGGAGCGTTTAGTACAACTATTATCCAAATTAGATGTAGTAAAGGTTAAACAGTCCTCAGAAGGAATCCATTTGAGCCCAAGAATCTTTAAATTATCCCCATTAGAGAAATTAATAGAAGAGCGGTTGGAATGTGGGATGACCTCTAGTAATTCCAAAGAATTACTTGCCCACTTAGTAAGGTCAAAGCCCCCAGCCTTAAATAAAGCGATAAGTTCAGCGGAAAGAATCTTGGCTTCCTCCAGAGACTGTGTCGAATTAGCCAAGTTATCCATGTATAGCTCATGAGAAGCAGCAATGGATGCGCGTGGGAAGCGGTGTTTTTATCTTCTGATAGCTGGCGCACAGTGCGCATGGCTAGAAAGGGACTGGGCTTGAGACCAAATGCAACTCGATTGAATTGAAATTCGCGAATAGGTTCAGCTGTATTAAAACGAAACAATATTTTTTGGTATTTTCGATGCTCATCAATAACAGCAATTCGAAGATACATCTGTTTTATGTCAGCTGTAACGGCAACAGGAAACAAGCAGAAATTTAAAAGTAATAAAAATATTTTAGCCTGCAAGTTCGGCCCTGTATGTAACAAGTCATTCAGTGACACGCCATTATGAGACTTAGCGCTTGCGTCAAGAACGATGTGAACTTTAGTGGTTTGTTTATCATTCCTAATAATAAGGTGATGCGGTATGTAATAACCTACAATCTGATCTGAACTAGGTGTAGTTTCAGTTAAATAATTTTGATCGATATACTCTTGGATTATTTCATTATAACTAGCGCGCAAAACAGGGTCGCGTAGCTTAGTTTTTCCAAACTAATTAGACAGAATGTTATTTTATTGTGATGTTTATTTTAAATCATATAAAAACGTGATAAAATTTTTCATAGAGCCACAAGGGAAATAAACTGTATTCAATTATATTACGACAAAAATATATTAATGATTCAGTGCTACCACCTGGAGAACGTCAGTTTTAGAAAACCCCACAGAGCTACTCCTCGGTTTTGCTGTGTATGTTGTGAACATCTGGATATAACTATTCAGCTAGGTGAAGCTGTTTTAATCTAAAAGATAATTGGTTTTGATCTGGTTTGAATGCAAAAATACATCAAGGTTTTTGGAGCCGAGCTGTTCGGTTGTATTGCTCCAAACAGACAAGAGCAGCGCTTGAGGCAGTCGGGGTCGTTGCGGCAGTGAGCGCGACAGGAGGCCTGGCAGCGCGTCAGGGTACGCACATTAGTACGCGAAAGGCGCTCCTCGAACATCACGCTGTGGAACCTATTATATAGAAACCTAAGTGAAGTGAAAATATACTGAAAAAAATTACATACAACCGAGAACCAGAGTACACATTCAGAATTATTGAAAAGCTGATTTTTAAATTATTTATTGTAACTTAAATTATGTATTGTTTGTTGTTGCCACTTTATTTGGGTATATTTTATCACTATTGTAATTTATAGGTATTTATTTGCATTTCCCTATTTCCGAGCGCTATATTTATTATTGTACAAAATGAGTTTGCCTTCATTTTTAACTTGTCCCCACTGCCCAGGTTCTTCTCGATTTTTCTCTGCGCACGGGCTGAAGGTGCACATCGGACGCATGCACAAACATGCCCTACGTTCGGGTGCTGTTTCACAGGTTCTGCCGGTCGGCACAATTAACACCTCTTCGTCAGGACAGGTGACCCCGACGCATTCGCAGGCCCAGAGTCCCTTGGATAGGCTAGCTTATTTCAAAGCAAGTATTCCCGTTCTTCGGCATATACCTAAGGGTGCCCGGAATCAGGCGGCAGGGAAACTCTGCGACATTATAGACTCTTGTGTTGCTGGTAATGGGGTAGATGAGTGGAGTGCTCTTCTTTCGTTTGCTTACACGTCTTTAAGAGTCCCAGCAAAAGAGTTGCCCGGTAATGTAACATCTAAAGTCAAAGCCAATATAATGTCACCTGGACATTGTCATGACGGTGTAGTGGGCGCAAAAAGAAGGTCGGGTGACCGGTCTATAAAAAAAAGTATCGAAACAAAGGTTTTTGAGGGCGATTTAAGAGGGGCGGTACGACTATTGATGTCCGACGACTCGTTTGCTCGGGGGGATGCCGACACCCTTGCTGCGTTGAAACTTAAGCACCCCGATCCTTCACGTCCTCTCAGTTTCCCACCAGAACCTGACCGTTCATTTACGGCATTGTCAGTCACAGAGGAGGACGTGGTATCGGCGCTTGGTTCTTTTTATACTGGATCAGCAGCGGGCTTGGACGGGATCCGGCCGGGGCACCTCAAGGAGTTGATTTCGGTGTCGGCGGGGGAAAGCGGAAGGCGCCTTGTGGGGGGTCTGACTGGGCTGGCAAATTTCTTGCTAAGTGGTCAGTTGAACCCATGCGTTTGTCCGTTCCTATACGGGGCATCACTCTTTGCACTGGAAAAAAAAGACGGCGGAGTAAGACCAATTGCAGTCGGTAGTGTCTTTCGCCGTCTTACTGCAAAATTGGCTTGTCGTGCAGTGAAAGAGGATATGTCCCGCTACTTGCAGCCTCATCAGTTGGGTTTTGGCACACGTCTGGGATGCGAAGCTGCCATCCACGCTACGCGAGCATTTGTGATGGATCCGCAGAACGAAGACTCGATACTGCTGAAGCTAGATATTCGCAACGCGTTCAATACTTTGGAAAGAGACGTTCTGTTGAGCGAGGTCAAGGAAAAAGTCCCATCTTTATACCCCTTCCTTCATCAAGTTTATAGACTGCCTTCAAATCTTTTCTCCGATAACAGTCTTATTCTTTCAAAAGTGGGAGCCCAACAGGGGGACCCGCTCGGGCCACTCGTTTTCAGTTTGGCCATTCATAAGACGATTGTCGAGGTGAAATCTGGCCTAAATGTGTGGTACCTTGACGATGGCACTATCGGGGGCAGACCGGAAGATGTTTTTCAGGACTTAGAGGCTCTTGTCCCTCGCCTCAGAGACCTGGGTCTGGAGTTGAATCCCTCGAAGTGCGAATTTTTCCCCTGTAGTATTGAAGCTCGTACACACTTTTCTCGCTTTAACTCCTTTCTTCCTGGCCTCAGAGAACTTTCATGCTCCGACTTCAATCTCTTAGGATCCCCTATCTTTCTTAGTGCAGTTCCTAAAGCCATTACGTCTCGAACTCGGCTCCTCCTTTCTGCTCACGAGCGTCTTAAAGATCTTTCCGCGCACGTTGCGATTGTCCTATTGCGCATGTGCTTCGCTCTCCCAAAAATCACATATCTGTTGCGGACCACCCCTACTTGGTTATGTCCCGAGGAAGTTTCCTCGTTTGACGATGCCTTGAAGGTGGTGGTGGAGTCTGTTCTCAATGTCTCCCTAGATGGGCCCCAGTGGAGGCAGGCAGCTCTACCTATCCGTTGTGGTGGTCTCGGGGTACGGTGCGCACGGGATGTGGGTCTGCCGGCTTTCTTGGCGTCTGCGCATGGGGTTGCCAACCTAGTCACTGTATTACTCAATACTAATGGTGACGGGGGAAGCATGCCATTTGCGTCAGATGCTGTCTCAGCTTGGTTGACCCTCAACTCGGGTGCGACAATCCCCGAATCAGAACATGTTCAGCGGGCGTGGGATGACATTGGGGTAAAGCTGCTTCAAGAGCAATTGTTAGAGGGTGCATTGGGAGTCGATAAGGCCAGACTACGAGCAGTGTCGCAACCCGAGTCCGGGGCGTGGTTACAGGCGATTCCTTCGCCTCATTTGGGCACTCTACTCGACAATGACTCTTTGCGTGTGGCGGTGGCTCTCCGCCTAGGCTGTAAGGTGTGCGAGCCTCATATATGCACCTGCGGTTCTTTGGTGGAGGCCAATGGCCATCACGCACTGAGCTGCCGGCGCTGCACAGGGAGGTTCCCGCGTCATCACGCCTTGAACGACATTGTCCGGAGAGCCCTTATATCGGCAAACATCCCCTGCGTGCTTGAGCCTCCAGGTCTTAGCAGGTCTGACGGTAAGAGGCCGGATGGGCTGACTCTGGTGCCGTGGAAGAACGGGAAGTGCCTGATCTGGGACGCAACTTGCGTCAGCACTGTCGCCGCCAGTCACCTGAGTCGCACGATGCACACTGCTTCTGCCGCCGCTGAAGACGCCTGCTTTAAAAAAAGGCTGAAGTACGCTTCCTTGGTGCAGCTTTACCATTTTGTGCCTGTTGCTGTGGAGACTCTGGGCAGTTGGAGTACGGAGGCAAAGTGTTTTGTGGGGGATTTAGGCCGTAGGCTCGGGGAGGCAACGGGTGACTCCCGGTCCGGGTCGTTCTTGGTGCAAAGGATGGCCATCGCTATCCAGCGAGGTAATGCGGCCAGTATTATGGGCACTTTTGCACCGGGAACGATCAGGGGCGGGTTGTATATTGACGTGTGACTTTTTAGTTTTAGACTATTAATAAGTTATTTATAATAGTTTTAATTAGTTAAGTGTTTTTGTATATAATATTGTATATATATAATTACAGTATGATTCATTTCCTAACTAATTAGACGTCGATAAGCGACAGCATAAGAATTTCCAAGTGAATCTGGATTTTTACAGAATGGTAACGCGGTACAATACCTACCACTGGAGTCACGTGACACAGAAGAAACGTACAGCTGTTCACACTCCAGTTCAGCAGGGCTCATAAAAGACTTTGAAGATATTTCTTCGATATTCCAAAATTTATGTAAAGATTCGTCTAAAGACAGAAAACAATGAGCATTATCTATATTTAGCCCGGTAGAAAAATATGAAGCGGTATTTAATTCAGCGGGACTATAATTATCATTTATATTTAGATAAACTAGCGGGTACCTCACCCATAAGAATGTAACCAAACACGGTTTCAATAGCGGACGGAGCGGTAGGTGAGATAATTTTAATGTGAAGTAATAAATACGGGAACAGTTTTGCCCCTAGAAGCAATTCAACCTCACCAGGTACGTGCCACAGTGGGTCAGCGAGCGGTAAATCAAACTAATGTTGCACAGCAGAAGTGTCAACAAAGTGAGATGGTAAGTTATCCGTGATACAATCGACAACAAGAGCGGTAATTTTAAAAGAATTAGTTTTATTTTTAGCAGTAGCAGTAGCAGTTGTCTCAACGTAACTTATGATAGGCCGCGAAGAGGTTCCGACACCCTTTATAACGGAGTTTGAAAGCGGTATAATGTTTAATTGTAGTTTTTTACAACAAACAGAAGTAATTATATTATTTTGCGAAGCGTTATCTATTAAACATCTCACAGAAACGTATTTGTTATTTTTGTTATCGACATAAACTTGTGCAGTTGACAGAAGTACCGTACTACGTGGTGTGTTTGTACCTCCGACGCGAGAGCACGCACATAGCGCCACCTGTTGCGAATCCGCGGAGCTAGTGGCAGCGTCAGTCGAGACAGATCTAGGCGGCTGCGAACTGTGTTCTAGATGTAAAACAGAATGATGTCCTTTGTTACACGTCCTACAAGTATAGTATGTATAGATTTACACTGTGAAGCAGTGTGCGTACTAAGCGTACTAAGACAATTTACGCATCCACGTTTGTTTTTAATAAAATCCAAACGCGAATTTATTGCAATACAAACAAGTTTGATTATTATCAAAAGCTACAAAAGTATGTACTGTACTATCACGTGACTGATTACGAGAAGAATTATTTCTATTAGGGTTGTTACTCACTAACGCGGTTCGAGATGAAATGGTGCGATCCAATATTTTAACTTGCGATTTTATAAATTCAACGAAATCCGTATATTTTTTTTTTTTTTTTATTAGGGACAAAAAACAGTTACATGCTAGAGAAAATACAAGAAAATCCTTAAAACTAGATGCACAAACATGTAACCCACTGCAATGTCCACATGTTAACATAAACATAAGAGAAGTGAAGGAGTGTGGTAAGAGTTAACAGAATACATTGCCTTCTGCGAAAGCTTTTTGTATTATAAAATAATTTGTTTCCGTAATCGTAATTAATGTTATTTTTCAATTCAATTATTCTTAAATCCATTTAATTTAAATCAATATTTTTTATTAATTCTGTACTTTTATTTTCTATTTCAATTCAATTCCAAATAATTTAATTTAATTCAATAAAATTCATTTAATTTGTTTATTTTTATGATTGAAATTACTCAATTCAGTTTAAATATAATCTACGAGTATTTGCTTAATTTACATTTAATTAATATAACTTTCTCAATATTATTGTTTTTTCGACAAAATATCTATAGCCTTTTTTTTAAATAACTGTTTAGAGAGAGTAAATATGTCAAGCTTCATAAAATGAGTGTTGTATGTTTCAACAAGGCGACGAAGAGGTGCGCGCACGCCAGCTTTATTTTTGCACATACCAGTATGAAATAGTCGAGGTACGCGTACCCCTCGTTGTATAACAGTTCTGGGCACTCTATAACATATCTGATTAGTAAGTTCAATACAATCGAATTTATTGTTACATAACCCATGTAGTTTCATTACACTCAGAAGCTGTCTCCTGGACTCCAAACTTAGAACTCCGTATCGCTTCAGTAACTGCACGTATGGAACCTTTGAATTAAAGCATTTATAGTTCATAGACCGCATAAACTTTTTTTGTACCATTTCCAACCTTAAGCAATATTTTTCGTAGAAAGGGTTCCAGATTTGGATGGCATATTCCAACTGGGATCGTACCAAAGTTTTGTATAACAATAAGAACGTAGAGGGCCGCACAAAGTCACTAGATGATCTCATGACGAACCCATACATCCGATACGCCTTATTCACTATGTTGTCAACATGGATGTCAAAATGCAAACGTGTGTCTAATGTGACACCCAAGTCTCGGACGGCTGCAACACTGCCCAAGCGTGTACTATTAATAACATAATTGTCATGTATTATTTTCTTATTTTTAGTAAATGAAATTGTGTGACATTTTGGAAGACTAAGAAAAAGCTGCAATAATCATAAAGCCTGTCCAAATCTTGCAAGAGCGCGCAGTCTTGTATATTTTTACATGACCTGTAAACTTTTATGTCATCTGCGTACATTAGAAAATTTGAGTTTATAAAGCAGTTTTTAATATCATTAATATATATAATAAAAAGAGTAAGTAGGAATTTCCTCATCTCTCTTATGCATTTCAAATAAATGTACGGTTGCGGGATCTTACTTTCTCACAACTAAACTAAGCAAAATAAAATCCTTTAAATCGTTAATTTGTAATTGCTCTAAAGCGGAAACGGACGCGTGAAAACTTTCAATGAAACTATTCAAAGACGCGGAATTATTAGTTGCGGGTTTTTTTTTTTTTTTTTTTTTATTGGGTGGGAAAATCATCCTAATGACATCCCCGCTCTTGGGCGGAGCGCGAGATAGTGTCAGACTCTTACTGACTAAAAACCCACTCCTGTTCCTTCGTTGCCTTCGTCCCAGGGCCCCGGGTTCCGCTTTCACACTACCCGTGGCCCCAGTAGGCTTCGACCCTGCTGGGCCCCTACGATTTGCTGACATCTCCCTGAGGCGCGCGTGGAACAATACGCGCCGTCGACGACTTGGGCTCGGTCCGGACGGTTACCGGACGGTCAGACGGCGAGCCACCCATTGCTCGCCGTCTACAAGCCCGCGCCTACGGTGGCCGGAAATCGGGATCGGAATCCCGGCGGCGGTTGGAGCGTAAGGACCGTTGCCTCACGCGATCGGCCGCCTCCTTAGCTAGCATTACTGCTTCGCAGAAGGAGGCGACCGCCTGCCACTCCTCCTCGCTCCGGAGCATGGCCTGAAACAAGGCCCGGCGCGAGAGATCGCCGCCGCCGATTGCCCCCACAAGGACACGGCGTTGCTCTGCCCAAGCGGGGCACACCTCCACCGTGTGCTCTACCGTGTCCTCCGGGTGGGCCACACAGTGGCGACACCCGGGCGTCGTTTCCGCACGAATTCGGTGCAGGAACCTCCCGAACTTACCGTGTCCGGTGAGAACCTGCGTCATGCGGAATGTGAGGACGCCGTGAGGTCTTTCCAACCACGCCTCAAAGAGGGGACTTACCGCCATAATTGTGGCGTGCCCAATTAGTTGCGGGTTTAATATTTAATATGTTGGACATGTAATGTGAGCCTAGTGCTCGTTTATCTTGATACTTTTGAACTAAACTGTTCCAGATAGCGGTATAGTTATCACCCGAGGGAATAATGTGGGCGGTAATTTGCAATGCATTTCCTTTTAAACTACCTATCAAATAATGTACACGTTGAGAATTTGTAAGGTTTAAATTACTATGGATATTTGATTTAAATGATTCATAAAAAACAGGCCAGTTGTCAATTCTACCATCAAAGGAGGGAATTTGAATCGGCGGCAGTTTGACCGCGCCTTTATATTGTTTAGCGTTATCATTAGACGCCGAGTCGTCCAATGACCTTGAAAACTTCGCGGCGATAAGTGATCGCACTCGTTCTACGCGAGTATATACTCCATCGTAAGATGTTAGACTGTTATAATCGATTTTATGATCAGGATTTAATTGTAAAGAATATGTATTTATTTTATCTAAATTGGTACTAAATTCTTGACGAGTGACTGAGAGTGTCTCCGTGTCCGCCATGAATGTTTCCATCGAACGAAGCTCGATACTAGTCGTATTTATTTTCTTAGAAGCTTCATATAATGACGATAAACGTTCATAGATTGCTTGATTTTTAGCATGAAGTAATTTAACTTTCATTTTAAGATTTTCCATGTTGGAATAATAGTACTAGAAAATATAACGTAGAAAATATTAAGTATAGCGGGTAGACCTAGAATAATTATTTTATTCTAAGCGGGTGTAAGAAATAATGCGGTTGAATATAAGTTGTAGGTAAGTTAGCCGAGCTAACTCACAATAATTAGCGGTTAGAATATTTACCTAAGCTATTTCAATGCAATAGACGAAATATTAAGTTGGTACCTAGGACTAGACCTAGACTTCTCTTTAAATTGTAATTAAGTCAAAACTGTTACTGTATGCTACCAATAACGTTTTGTAAATTAATTTATAAGTTTTCTCATGTAAGTGAATTGTAAATTCTTATGGGAAAATAAAGATATCTCAAACCTCAAAATTCGAAGTATTGGTAAAAAAATGAGTGCTATTGTTTTCGACAAATCGGGACATTATCGTTTGAAGATCAAAGGAGAGTGACTGCAGATTGTTACGCCAACACTTGCTTGACCTGCTATGCAAGACTCGTTCCTGGTATGTAAGGCAACGAAGGAGTGGGTTTTAGTCAGTAAAAGTCTGACACACCCTCTCGCTCCACCCAAAAGCGAGGGATGCCATTGTATAATTTTCCCACCTACAAAAAAAACGCTTGCTCAGTCTAAAAAAAAAATTCGCGAAAAGAGTCCTCGAAGCAATGGAGTACATTGCTCCGCTAAGGTAACAGTAAACTATTTGAAGGCTAATCAGTTGACGCGCAACGTAGCGGTTACACAGTGCGCTTTGAGAGAAATTGAGTCCAAGTTCAAATCTAAGTAACACATGGCTCTTTTTGCGTTTTGATTTTTTTTTTTACTATTTTTGTAGTTGAATAATCAAATCAAACTACAAAAATGTCGTCTAAAAATGGTGCGAAAAGCGACCGTAAGATACTAGAAAAAGTTATATGTTTCAAATGCTCTTGCATTTGAAACATATAACTTTCAGTCTGTTTTCAGTTCAGTCAGTCGACATTAGGAAAACAGCTTTATGCTCAACGTGTAACAATCGATATGAACCAGATTGTGATGGGTTTCCAGAACAAACCTACCGTCTAATGGACCTGGAAACTAAGAAAAAATGGCGATGTAAAACATGCAATAAAAATAAAAAACTCACAACAACCAGCCATGTATCTGATGTATCGAACGTCACAACCAGAAAACGAGCAAACCTACACCTTAACAGCCCATCACCTGGACCCAGTGTTAGCTTCCAGGAAAATAAACAACTGGTAACGGTAAAACCTATTGTCCAGACGGCTTCTGATATCTTGGATTCCCAAATACTGTCCGAATATGAAACTTCAGATGAATCATTTGAAACACCTAACAAATTGTCTCACAGCGTTGATGGCACGATATCTGAAATATCTGAGACATTATCAGTTTTAGAAATGAAAAATACCATAAAAAATCTTTCGCTTAAACTGAATAGTGCAGAAAATGAGCTAGAAAATACTTTACTAGAAAATAGCAACCTCCAGCAACAAATAAATAAATTAACTGCAGAGACTAAAATGTTAAAATCACTGTGTTATTCTCCAGTAACCTCTGAGAATAGCCCAGCCATCAAACATAAGAGGAAAAGACTCTCTCTACTACCTCAAAACTCGCTCTCTACACCTTCAACTCCTTTGCCAAATAAGTCTAATATCGACTGTTACAAGAGCATTGAAATTATATGTCTTCAACAAAAAATCACAGATCTTCAAAGAAACCTGAAAGAAGCACAACAGCAGATCGACGCTCTTACAAAAACAATAGACACGTTGCAACGCAGTAATAATAAAACACCTCGACAACTTCTGGTATCAACAAATAACTCAAATAACTCAGAAACGCCTACTAACACCGAAGAGCAAAAACATGAACCGACGAGTAGAGTATTTATCTTTGGCTCTCAGCAATGTGTTGGTCTAGCAGCAGCCATGTTACGTTCAAGACAAAATACAAGGTACGGAAAGTATAGGATCATCGCGGACACGAAACCAAATGCACTCAGTAGTCAAATTATAATGAGCTGCCGTTACGCTAAGTTGAAACCTAACGATAAACTTGTCATTTGTTTGGGAGAAAATGATTACAATTTAAAATCTATCCTAACTCAATTACAAATAATACTGGAAACATTTTATAACAATATGATAATTGTGTTAAATGTGATTGAAAATAGGTATTTAGATGTTAATAAACTTAATTATCATATTAAAAATTTATGTATAAATTATAAAAAATGTAAATTTCTTGAAAGCAAATCTTCCAAAGTCTTCGAAATGTGTACTAAAATTAATCACTTAATTGACTGTAATGATTATAATGAAAATTATTTAAACCCTAGAAATCTTGTGAAACTAATACTACGTAATAAATCAAGTCTTGAAGTAAACACAAAATATAATAAACCTAAAAAGGGAACAATTCCGTTCTATTTTGATCGTGTAAGCCGACAACAAACTGTAAAACCCCAAAAAGGAACTATCCCATACTATTTTCCAGTAATAGAAACTAGTTTAAAGTTTTTTCGAGTCAGAAACGCAGACCTCTGTAATACGTCATAGTTTTAAAATACTGCATCAAAACATTGCCAGTATCTCATCCAAAAGAGACCTCCTTGAACTAACCTTACAGGAACTCCAGGAAATTAATAGTGCCCCTGATGCAATATGCCTTTCTGAGACCTTCATAAAAAAAGGTAATGAATTTAATATTAAAATCTATGGTTACAATATGGCGGCTAACTTTTGCAGAGAAAAGCAAAGGGGCGGTACCTGTATTTTGCTTAAAAAAGGCATCGTTTTTAAAGAGTTACCTTTTATAAATACATATGCAACACAAAATACTTTCGAAGCATGTGGTGTAGAACTTACACGTAATAAGCTGATTATTATTTGTGTTTATAGAACACCCCAGTCTGATCCCACTCAATTTTTGGTTAAATTAAATAGTCTTTTGGATCACGTGTTTAAAAAATATAATTCCAAAATCAAAGTTGTTTTGGCAGGGGACTTTAACATTAATACTCTTCAGAAAAGTAATATTAGTAGTCAATTACAAGAATTGTCATATAACTATAACTTAAAACTACATATAGATAGTCCAACTCGTAAGTCTTCCTGTATCGACCACATTCTTAGCAACATTCTTAATGCTAATGCCACAATATTGCCACTTCACCTATCCGACCACGACACAGCGCAAATGTTGAGTTTTCCCTTAAAACATAAA
Source organism: Mythimna vitellina (assembly GCA_949316375.1). Taxonomy (NCBI): domain Eukaryota; kingdom Metazoa; phylum Arthropoda; class Insecta; order Lepidoptera; family Noctuidae; genus Mythimna; species Mythimna vitellina. The sequence goes on from OX438713.1 coordinate 146,956, forward strand.
ATACAAAATCAGACAGCATACCATTTCTACAAAAGAGATTACAGCTTGAATAATATCCAAAAATTTAAGGAATGTATAGGTAATCTGTCATGGTCAGAGGCTTATGCAGAAAACGACTTAAATAAAGCATTCAATTGTTTTCACGAAACATTATGCTTGTTCCATAATTTATGTTTCGCAAAAATTAAAATAAAAGTGAATGTCAACAATAAAAAGAAACAGAACTGGATAACCAAGGGTCTAAAACAAAGCTGCAAAACCAAACGATCTTTGCGTTATCAATATTATAAAAATAAAAATATAAAAAATAAAACGGAATACATTAAATACTCAAAGATTTTACAAAAATGTGTCTACACATCAAAGAAAAACGCAAACATAAAATTTATAAATAACAGTGAAAATAAATGCAAAGCGGTATGGAGAGTTATAAAAAATGAAATCATAGACAGTACCGATATCCCCAGCATTGAAAATATTCAAATTGACAATACCACACTCTCAGATCCTGTAGCTATAGCAACAGCTTTCAATAACCATTATATTAATATGACACAATCTTCGAGTAAATATGTAAAACTACGTAACGAGTGTTCAATGGCCCATTCGATGTTCCTTAACCCAGTGTCTGAAAATGAAATTAGAGCAGAGATTATGTCATTGAACAACACAAGTTCCGAGGGTTATGACGAGATTAATACAAAAATCCTTAAAGCATGCACTAACGAACTAATTGAAATAATAACGTACTTAATTAATTTATCATTCTCAACTGGCACTTTTCCCGAAGCACTGAAGATGTCAATAATTAAGCCCCTTTATAAAACTGGTGAAAAGTCAGACGTTAATAACTATCGCCCAATTACCTTAATACCTATTATATCGAAATTATTCGAAAAGTGCATGAACAAACGACTAATTGAGTTCTGTAATAAATTTAATATCATACGGAAGGAACAGTTTGGTTTTCAAAAAAATAAATCAACAACGTTAGCTATCTACCATCTTATTAAAATAGTATTAACGAATATTAACAACAACTATTATACTACTGGGCTGTTCTTTGACCTTTCTAAGGCCTTTGATCTAGTCTCTCATGATTTATTACTACAAAAATTGGAGGCAATTGGAATCAGAGGCATTGCACTTCAATGGATATCTTCTTACCTAAGTAATAGACAACAACGTGTTGCCATTACAAGAATGGATAAAAATAATGATATGACATCGCATTATTCTGACATTAAATATAACAAATATGGCGTCCCACAAGGGAGCGTATTAGGACCTATTCTATTCTTATTATACATTAATTCTATTACTAATATAACTTATCATAAATTTATTTTATTCGCTGATGACATTTCTATTATTGTGACATCTGATAAAAAAACCAATACAATTAATGATCATGAAACTGAAATTAATAATGTAATTGAGAGACTGATTGAATGGCTAAATCAAAATAACTTGGCTATAAATCTTAAAAAGTCCGTTTATATACAATTCAATAAATCAAATGCAAAATATAATAATAAATTGAATATACATAGAATTCACGAAGTGACTCAAACTAAATTTCTAGGCGTGACCTTGGATCAAGACATCAATTGGAAAGCACATGTTGACACCGTTTCCAAACGAATTAACAAGTTTGTATATGCGCTGAAACGGATCAGAAACATAACAAACATTAAGACAGCAATAACAACATATCATGCGTATGTTGAATCAGTACTGCGTTATGGTTTAATTATGTGGGGTAATAGCACCGATCAAAGTAGAGCGTTTATTGCACAAAAAAAATGCATTAGGGCTATTTATGGGCTTCAACCGGATGAATCCTGCAGGCCAATATTTAAAAAACTTGATTTGTTACCATTGCCGTCACTATATATATTGGAAATCTGTATGTTTGTGTGGAGGCACAAAGAGTTGTTCACTAAAGCAATCGATCTTAATTCTCGAAGCCGTCGGGACCCCCACAGGCTCGCGTTAGATGTTTTACCTAGGCTTGCAAAGTATAACAAGAGCTGCATGTCTATGTGTGTCCGGATATTCAATAAGATACCAGAGGAATTTAAAATATTAAATATAAGATTGTTCAAAGGCAAATTATATAAATGGTTATCTGCTAATAGCTTTTATAGTGTTAAGGAGTTTCTAGAGCATAAAATCAGACAGTGACAGTGGTTGTATGTTGTTATCAAGTATGTAAATTTGCACGCTTATAATCATGAAGCAAAACATGTAGGACCTACCAGTGTATTATCATCTTGTATACCATGTTTTATGCAAATAAAATATTATTATTATTATTATTATAGGTACAGTAATTCTCAATAAATAGTATATCTAGCGGGAATGAACGAATGTAAGAACGCGTTCAATATGGCGGTTTATAAACTTTGTACTTTAGGTATTTTGACCTAAATCCTAGGTATGAGACCTAGATTATCGTTGATTTTTTGAATCCTGGTTATTTTTTTTAATAATAATTTATTATTGATTTCACATTTTTTAGTTGTGATACACATATAGCCAGAGTACTTACAGCCCATGACAATTTCAATAAGCCCAAACACTGCTAGGATGCATTGTTTTAGTATGAAGTAGTGCTTACGTTTCACCTTCCGGCTCCATCATCAAATCTGTTCGTTACTGCCTTATGGCTAAAGTGCATATCCTGACTATTCTAATACATCCGATCACGGCTAGGATACATTGATTAGCTACGTAGTTCAGGTGCCTACCTTATGGCTTCATCATTATCATCAGATCAGTTCGATGATACCATTTTCAACTATTTAGATCCATTTAATTTATTTGTATATCATAGTTGCTTTAGTATCTTAATTGTGTTTTCTATGTGAGTGTGAAATTCCATTTGCCATTTTTGGTCTTCTTCATCAGTTCCACTTCATCAAATGATACTTACTTTTTGACTGTAGAGTGTAAATGCTTGACTTCTCGATGAAAATACCAAAATCACTATATGGTTGCCTATAATACTTGAGGAGTTCCCTCATGAATCTTGTCATCAGAAAAGCATTTAAAAAAAAAAACCGGTGGGATCGCAGTCAAGTACTGGTTTATATCAATTAAAAAAATAAATTTAAAAAGACATAAACGGCCGTAACTTTTTTTTCGATAACTCAGGAATTTTATTTTATCACAGTTTCAAGGGACCGCAGACTTGAGTATCATCATCTTCATCATCTTCCTGCCCTAGTCCCATGTTATTTGAGGTCGGTGCAACACGTTTTTTTCTTCCACTCTGCCCTGTCACTCTTGACCGCAGACTTGAGTATATGGTTTTAATTTCAACTCGATACTTCCACGCATTCTTGAAATAAATGGTCTTGACAGACAGACGGACGGACGGACGGACAACAAAGGAATCGTATAAGAGTTCCGTTTTTTCCATTTGAGGTACGGAATCCTAAATATGGGATTAATGTGGAAGCATAAGTTTTTAAGTACAAAAACCAAATAATTTGCAAATTAATCCATATATGACGGAATTCTGAGGAAACAAACATAAAAAATAAACAAAATTGGTAAACTCCTCCTTTTTTGAAGTCGGTTGAAAAAATACATTACATCCAACATCTTAAATAAAAAAGATGATATATTCGTAGCCCCAACCCCCAAAAATGACTATCATATCAAATTACACAATTAAAGTTGTTAAAAATGTTATTTTAAGTTTCATTCTGTATCAGTAAATTAATATCCATCCAATTCTAAAAATAAGTAGTATGGTACTCGAAATTAGTTTTATTTCAAAAAGTAGCAGTCGCAGTATACAGATTGGCACAGGCTGCGACGTATTTATTTTTTTCAAGAAAGTTATTTATGTAGCTTCAAAATAATTAGCTATATGTATAGAAGACTATATAAGCTGTATTATTTTATTTTATTTTTAAGCTAAAAATGTGCACTGGATTTAGCTTACGCGAACCTACTCTGACCCCATTTTTGTAATTTTCTTCCATTAGTGCGTTGGTACAATCGTATTTATATGAAAATTTTATATGAGACGATAATATTTTTTTACGCCGTCCTGCAGATGAATATATTGTCTTTTATTTGATACCATGACATCCTCATAGTTATGGTTCCTAGCGCATCATAATGGTACCCGAGAAACCGAGATATTTGTCAAAAAATGTAAAAGCGTCCTTAATGTAGTTCCTCAAAAACAGTAATTTTTATGTGGTCTAATGGTATTCTATGTCTATTTCTGTGCCATTGTTTCAGGAGGGAAATCATCAAATAACAATCTTCCGCTCCTTGTGGAGAGAGAGAGCGCGTCAGACTTACAGACTACAATCCATCTGTATCCCTTCAATAGCCCTTTGTAATCAGACGGTAACTTACGATGTATCCGCAATTACTGACAAAGTGTTCGTGAAATTTTGCCACTTTTGTTTAAAAATAGACCGAAAACAAAAACTAATTCATATTTTTTACTTTTATCCAATCTGTTAACACGCAGTCACGTGGGCGAAATCGATGGCACAGGAAATACAGTTACGATAAACATATTATTGCAAAAAAAAATAAGTTTACTATCGCGAACGCAGGAAACCATGATAAACTTATCAGTATGCAAAAATTTTTATTTTAAAATAATGACAAAATTTAATCGGGATTTACCCACATGAGCTTGCTTATCAAATAAACTATGTTCCAACAGGAAATAACTACATGGCACCACCGACACTTTGCTTTCATGTGCTTCGAGCTGTCACCGGGAGTGGACGTCTCATCTACTGAAACAACCTTGTCAGAAGAAGATGCATAGTGCGGGTGTTTTGGCGTTGTTAGCACTGTTTGTGAAACATGTGCACTTATTCTCTTGGGGTAAGTGACAGTTATTTTAGTATCTATTACACTAATTTACAATATCATTTACCCATAAATGAAGCCAATGAAAATCAGTAGAATATTATTATTTGTTTAGTTGGATGTTAAAGTAAAAAAAAATGAGGACCTCAAATTTCCAATATTTATATTTTTATATTTCTAATACAACTTTAAAACCTTAAAAAATCATAATTGGCAATATCACTGGAGGTACTCTAGTAGCAATCGGCTAACATATTTTTATCCCTGAAACCTGGATACCTTTCTTCATAGAACTTTAAATTCTGATGAAAACGTTTGCTACGTTCGTGACTCACGCTTTCCAGGTTTTCGGGTAAAATATTAAGGTGTAAATGTAACAATAAAGTTCTTTATGACATGTTTACTCCCATTTCGAGATAATTAATCAATAAATTGGATACAATTTTTTTTTATTCTTCAGTTTTATTGTTGCTAAGAAATTCGCAACTACTTGTTTGAAACATCTTTTTCAACACTGGATAACTGGTGATCAAAATTTGTTAACATCAATTTTGTTTTTAATTTAATACAAAGATTCCTTCTTTAAGATTACCATCAGAGAGTTTGGGATAGATGGTTTTTAAATATACAAAACTCCATAAGTGTCCATGGGCTTCGGTTTATTTTCTATACTTGAACTACAAGGCAAATATTGTTGCGTTCCTTGCCCGTAATTGGCAAGCAACGCAAGAATATTTTATACTCTGCAGTCCAGTTAGTTGAAATGCTTTTACAACTTTGACATATCACTGCAGGAACCCATTTTTTTTCAATATTCGATACCGGAATTTGGAAGTATTGGAAATACGCCTGTTTTACTGCTTCTGTATTTGATGTCTTCATATTTGTCCAAATAATTTTACCACAAACATAGCAAAAATTATTCGAATTTAGTTGATACTTTCTCGAGAATGTGTGAATTGACAATTCCTACGTAATTAACTGTATTTATTAAACACAACAATAACGATTGAAAAACTTGATACCCCTGAACAAGATTGTTTCAAAACATCTTGTATAATTGAAATACTTGTGATAAAAAACATTTTACATATAATTTTGTAATAAGAAAATTAAAGAAATTAAGTTATGTATTTTGTGTATGGAAAATGAAAAAAAATTTTTTTTTTTAAATTTTATGGCTAAATTATTATGGCATAACAGAATCGAAGTCCAGTAGCAGTCAATGAGCTTCCAGCAAAGTCACATGTGCAGAAGCAGTCATTACCAAACAGCCGTATTTTTTAACGTTGTCTCTAATCTTGACAATACACTGCTTTCTTGACAAATGACATGCTTGATATGGGTTTTTAACTTTCCCTCGCTAAGTTCTGTAACTGACTTTGGCAGCTTTTTATAAAAGCGTATGCTGTTTATGAGGCATTACGTGCTGGTTTTAGCTAATCTCAATTTGATTAATACAATTTCATGTTTATTACGCCATTTTTTATAGAGGTTAAAGTATGAAATTGCCGTTTCTTAGAAAGAGTTGCTTTGAAGTGTTATATCTTTGGATTGACTTAGAATTATTAGTTCAAATAAACTTTATATTAAAGGTACGTTATTCTTTTTCCGAAATTAGGTATTTCTAAGATTCATTGTGTTTTGTATTTTCTGTAATATTGAAAGGAAAGGAACAGGTGTCTCTTAGTTATAAAATGAGTAAATAAGTTCCAGACTAGACATTACGATTTTTTACGTCCATATATAGAAATAGTTTTTTGGAAATGTGACACCCAACACAACACAACGTTTGCAATCAACAATTTTCATGACAAAATCAAAAACATATTTTCAGGCAAATAATTATTTCAAAATTAAAGTCAAAGGTTTTTTACTTCACATAGGCCTACATAGGCCTATAAAACGTCAGAAGCTAGTGCACGGTTCCAATGATATAAGAAACCTCAATATAATTTTTTTATAAACTGTATAGTTTGAGCGAGCGACACTTCCAAAGTGGTAAAATGTGTATCCTATCGTAACTTCTAAAATAAGAGAATGATTAAACTATAAAAATATGTTTGATGTACATTAGCATGCAAACTTCCACCAAAAATTTGTTTGAACGAGATCTAGTAAGTAGTTTTTTTTTAATACGTCATAAATCGTAAACTGTAATTTACCTTTCAAGTTTGTACGGAACCCTCAGTGCGCGAGTCCGACTCGCATTTGCCCAGTTATATTTTTTAACACATTGCTTTTCAATATTTTTTATATTATTAGACGCGCTTATCTTGAATGTATTTATGTATGTAATATTCTTTATTACGTCATATCTTCCAAACCGCTGCACGGATTTACATAATTAAGATATCGTTAGATTCGTTGTGATAACCCAAGTGTTGTTAAGTAGGTGACGTTAAAAAAACCCAACATAACGACTGTGAGATGACAAAATATAAGATTTTTTTTTTTTTTTTTTTGTTACTGCTATATGGGTACGTAAAGGTAAAGGGCTCATCATGAAGATTTCAAAATGGTATATCAAGTTCACATTAAAAATAAATACAATAGGAAATATGTTATTTATTATCTTCTAACAGTTATTCGTGACTTCGTTACTCTCCGTTTTTATATCCCCCTGGGAATGAAGTCCCGTTACTGCGGGAAAATTAAAAATAGACCAAGTTACTCCTTGTAATAAATAAAAAAAAATACGCAGTGGGATTAATGCTTGATATGACCAAAGCTTATGACAAACTTCAGTATGATATTTTATTAAACAAACTATATAAATTAGCGATCCGCGGCAAAGCATATGAATGGTTTAAATCTTATCTGGAAAATAGAGCACAGATAGTAGAAATAGAATACTTGAATAATAATATTGACGAACTTCAAAAGTTACGGTCTGATAAAAAGGCGATTAACGCATCAATACCACAAGGAAGTGTAATTGGATGTCTTTTGTTTCTCATCTACATCAATGTTCTCCCAAAATTTATAGTAGAATCCGGACCGTGCGTTTTATTTGCGGACGACATCTCCATTCTCACCCAATGCCATGACAACATAAACCTGAATAGTATCCTTAATTAAATATTTAGCAAAATAATAACCTAGATGAACGAACACAATCTTGAAATCAACTTTGCGAAGACCAAACTAATAACTTTCCACCTTCACCAAAAAAAACCTTTAAATGTATCATTTTCTTTTAATAAACATGTAATAGAAACCGTCGACGAATTCACATTATTAGGCATAACCATAGACAAGAACATAAATTGGAAATCACACATACTAAAAACAAAATCGAAACTTTCAAAATTTTTATACGCTTTTCGTGAAGTCAAAAAAACTACAAATATACAAACTGCCCTCGTTACATACTACGCCTACGCTTATGCGTGGCTTAGCTACGGCATAGTAATGTGGGAATACAGTACAGACGCACACACACTGTTCACAGTCCAAAAGAAACTTATTCATATCCTAGTTAATATACAGGAAACAGATAGCTGTAAACCCCATTTTATAAATCTGAATATTTTAACTTTACCTTGTATATATATACTTGAAATATGCAAGTTTGCTCACAAACACAAAGACTTTTACACTAAACGAGAAGACATATAATCAAGATACACACTCCGACACAAAACACGACTCAACATACCAACATCACGTTTAAAAATACACTCAACAAGCCCACTAGTGATGTCAATCAAAATTTACAACATGTTACCCGAAGCAATAAGAGAAGAAAAAAAACTTCATTTATTTACAAATAAATAAAAAAAGCTATTGATTAGAAAATGTTACCACAGTGTTAACGAATATTTAAATGATAAATCATTAAAACACATTCGAATGGAATAAGCAATACTGTTATATTACTATATCCTTTATTTGACTTATTTACGTATAACTTAGATTTTAAATATTGACATAATTAATTATTATTATTACACATTACATTGTGAACATTGACATTATTAATAACTATTATAAATAAAATTTGAAATATTGGCATTTTTAATTATTACGATTACAAATTCTTATCATTATTATTAATAAATTATTTCATAAAAATGTATACTAATATGACTAAGTTAGATTATAAGAAGCGTAAAATAATTCCTCCTCTCCGTTTATTGTATCCTTCTTTTGCTGTGCCCGACAGGGTCCATGATTGTTTCTTTTGTTAAATATTTACCACCTAAGTCTACATTGTGGAATGCAATAAAGAATTGAGTATTGAGTAACATCTACGACGAATTTCGGACGTCGTGCAATGTGTATCTCGCAGTCCGACGGTCCGGCTGTTGTCCGGACCGAGCCCAAATCGTCAACAGCGCGTCTTGTACTACGCGTTCCTCAAATAGATGTCAGCAAAACCGTAGGGACCAGCAGGGCCGATGCTTACTAAGGTCTTGGGAGGACTTCTGAATAGGTAACCCGTGGTCCTGGAAAGCAAAGGACAACTGAAGGTACCTAGGTGTGGTTTTACTCAGTAAAAGTAAAAAAGTCTAGCACGCTTTCCATCTCCGCCCTAGAGCGGCAAAAGTCATTAGATGATTACCCATATAAAAAAAAGCTATCCTTCAGTGAAAGTCCTTCTAAGTCGGTCCAGCCGTTTCGAAGATGTCCATTATCCCCGGGAATTAATATGATATGACTACCTCCAGCGAGAATCAAGATACCCCCGCCCTCGAGAAATAAGTCCCGTACCGCAAAAATATAAAAAATTGATTACGTTAGTCATTATAACATTACCTATATCTCAATACAAAGTAACCTAAGTAACTGATAGTAATATTTGCTATCCGTCAGTGAATGTCCTGTCAAAATCGATCTAGCCGTTTCGGATGTTATCTGGAACAAACCGATAACTAATCAGAAATTTCAAAGTTCACGTTTTTGTTAATATCGAATACACTTTGATATACATTTAGTAAACAAATGTTTTTTGATAATACAAACAGACACTTCAATTTTATTTAAGATACAAAAAAGCGAGGCGGATGACAAGGTAGGTTTGTGAACATTGTACGCCTAAAATAGAATGTGAATAAATATTAGATTATATTAACTAAAAAGTGTAAAATAAATTTTAAAAATAAAAAACCTGACTGCGAAAAACATAACTTTAAATTAAAACTGAAAAGAAAAAAAAAACAAATTCAGTCAAATAGCGTAGAAATCAATTTAATTAAAATAAAACTGCAACAGATCACAGTTTTATTTTTTGTTTTTTTGCATTAGACAATACAAACATGTTTTCTTTAGCTGTTACACTTGAAAGAGCAACATATAATTGGCCATGTGAAAAAAACTCAATGCTCAAATCTAAGCCTGCGACGTTAAAAGTTTGAACCTGCGATTTAACAAAGGTCATTCCAAAAGATATCTTTACCGGAAATTGTAGGCGTTTAAATTGGAACGGTAAATCCGATGGTATCAGAGGAATTCGGGGAATCAATACATCTTCTCCGAAATCACACCCAGTGAGTATTGTGCATTCTATGATTTCAACTCATTTAAGTTTTTAGTTACTTTACCAGCAAACGGATGCCATTGCAAAGTTTAGGTAGATTTAGGTTTCTTAATAAAATAACAACTTACTTTCAACATGATTTTATGAGAAGGGAGTCCAGGCGAGTTAAAAAATTAAGAAATTCTGTAAGAAAATTAACAGGTTCTTCCAAATCGAGCGACCGAGTAGTATATTTGCGTCGACGCACCAATCGTTGAAAGAATCAAGTTATTTAACTTATCTACTTGTTCGTCACAGAATCAGACAGAATCGCTCTTTCTTTAAACCAAGATATAGTAGTAAGATTAATGTCATCAATGTCGGGATAGATAATGTTGACCAACTCTTGAATGATGTCTATCAACACACAAATGTGGTTCCATCGCAACCGCTTTGTCGCTTGTCAATAACGGCTCCATTACATCTCCTCCAGGCGAATATCAACCACTGCGCCCCCGCTCAGGATCTGTTGCTCCAGAGCATGGCGCAGTGGTCAATAAACATCGCCGTAGTCTCCGAGCCGTACTACGTCCTGCCCAGGGCCGACTGGGTGCAGGACCTGAACGGCTCGGTGACCCTAATTTCGTCGGCCGCCGCCGGTACCCCGACCCTCGAGACCGTCACGAGGGGGTGGGGTTACGTAGCAGCTGTAACCGGTTTAGGGACATTGCAGTGATGGGCGTCTACCTGTCCCCGAACAGAACTCTCGCCGATCTCCACATCTCCCTTATGGAACTGAATGACATCGTCGCTGGGTTTGGTTCCCTCTCCGTGGTCAAGAACTTGTTCGGTTCACAAACCAGCGGGGTCGGATGGTAGAGGACTGGGCTCTGGAGACAGACCTGGTCGTCCTAAACCGGGGTTCTGCCCCACGTGTGTGCGGATGTGGGGCGAGTCGGTGGTGGATATTTCGTTCGCCAGTCTCGCTCTGACACTGTGTGTCGTCGACTGGCGCGTAATGGAGGGGGTGGAAATGTACTCAGACCATCGATCTGTACCATCCATACATCCGGTTTGTCGTCTCCACCCAGTCTTCAACCACGCCGGTCCAACAGACCGTGTGGTCCGCGCTGGGCGCTGAAGCAAATATCGCAAAACTGCGACGTGGCAAAGTCCCGAGTCCGGCCAGGACGTGCCCGGCGCCAAGTGTACTGGTGGTCGCCAGAGATCGCAGCACTGCGTAGCGCGTGCAATGCCGCGCGGCGCCAATACGCCAGGCACCGCAGGCACCGCATCCGCCCGCCGGATGCGGAGGCCAGAGAGGCGGAGCTGTACGAGGGATACAGAGAGGCGAGACGTACCCTCCGAGCGGAGATAAAGCGGGCGAAGTTAGAGGCGCGCAACGTGTAGCTGGAGACTCTGAACAGAGACCCATGAGGGCGCCCCTACAAGTTAGTGCGAGAAAAGCTCCGCCCCTGGGCTCCCCCGCTGACGCTGAGTATCCGGCCCCATTTTGTGGAGGGTGTGATTAGCGCTCTGTTCCCCGCGTGAGGGGAACACTCTCCCCCGCCTATGGCTCCGCCAGCTGCGGTGTCCAACGTGAACCACGATGGCGACGACGACGACATTGCTCCAGAGTTGACCGAAGTAGAGATGCGAGTGGTGGTACGTAGGCTTAGTGCCAAGAATACCGCCCGAGGACCCAATGGCCTGCCTGGAAAGGTCAGGGTCCTGGCCATGGAGGAACTCGAGCCTCGACTAAGAGCGCTCTTTAGCGCATGTATGGAGAGAGGACAGTTCCCGCTTCGCTGGAAGTGGGAACGCGCCTGCGGTTTCACTGTCCACGTACCGGCCCATCGCGCTGCTTGACGACCATACCATTTGTCCATGCGATGCTTGGTTGGGCAAGCTTGAAAGAGTAATTGCAGACCGCCTCGACGCGCAGCTAACACGGGTGGGGCCGGATCTTTCGGACGGCCAGTTCGGCTTTCGCAAAGCGCGCTTTACGGTGGACGCCATCATGCGCGTGTGAGCCCTCATGACGGGGAATGCGGTGTCCCAGGGCAGGTCGTTGGCGATGAATTTCGTTGCGATGAACGCAAGCTTATGCTTGCGTTTAGCTTCGCTAAAACCTTAAAACAGTTAATGATTAATCAAGTTAAAGTGACAGTTGACATATCAAGGTCACTGAGACTTTAGTATTTTTATTTGAAAAGTATTGTAGTAAGTATAGTAGTTTTATATTTAAGTGCATATTTTGTAAATGTTTATCACAAAGCAAATGAATTGCAAATTTTATGTACGCCGTTATTGTTACATACATTAGACTACGACGATGAAATCGATTCCTTTTTATTTTTTATTGTTAAATGTATTGTAATGTGGCAGTACTCAATAAATAAATACTTTTATCTCAATAAACTTTTTATTATTATTCCATTTATTTTCTAAACATAATTATTATTAAAATGTTTTTTTTTTAAAGCATAATAAAAAAGCATTTAACTTTTTTTATTTATTTTTTAAACTATTATACATATACATAATACAAAAAAATAAAAAATCAGACTATTAGTGATGCGAAATTGTCTTGCTTTTAACATATATTTTTTTATTAATATCAAAAAGCTTGGCTACTACTAGCACTACCTACACAATATAATATTTTTGTAATATACGCATTTATTTAAAAATATGCGATTTTTACAAAAGCAAAAAAAAGGATTTTTACAAAAGCAAAGCCTGTTCGCAACACTACTTAAACCAGGCGTTTTTGAGTCGTGGCGTGGGGTGAGCGTTTTATGAATAAAACCGTGGCGTTTTTAGATTATTTTTTTTAATTCCGTGGTGTTATTTGGATACCCAAAGTACGTGACCATATAATAATATATTCCATTTCATGGACAAAACTCACGAAAACCAGTATAATTGGCCGGACCGAGCCCAGTCGTCAACAGCGCGTAGTGATCCACGCGCTCCTCAAAGAGTTGTCAGCAAACCGTAGGAGCTCAGCAGAGACGATGCCCGCTAGGACCGCGGGGAATTACCGAAAAGGAAACGCATAGGCCTAGAACACAAAGGGCAACTGAAGGACACAGGTGTGGTTTTAGTCAGTAAAAATCTGACACGCCTTCTCATTCCACCCAGAGCGGGAGATGACATTGAACACACACATAAAAAAAGTGTAGAGTAGGGTAGGGTGGGGAAGAGTAAGGTAGAGTAAGGTGAAGTAGGGTAGAGTGAGGTATAGTGAGTTAGAGAAGAGTAGAGTAGGATAGAGTTGGGTGGAGTAAGGTAGGGTAGAGTAGGGCAAAATTGGGTAGAGTAGGGTGGAGCAGGGTAGAGTAGAGTGGAGTAGGGTATAGAGTGTAGAGAGGGCAGAGTAGGTGGAGTAGGGTAGAGTGAGATAGAGTGGGTAGAGTAGGGTTTGTTTTTGTTTTTGGTGAGAAATCATTCAAAGACATCTCACGCCCTTGGACGGAGCAGGAGGGCGTGTCAGAAATTTACTGACTTAAAAGCCACTCCTGTTCCTTTAAACAAAGCCTTCGTTCCAGGGCCCCGAGGTTCTCTTTTGCACAAGCCATAGCCCCAGTAGGCTTCGACCCTGCTGGGCCCCTACGGTTTTCTAACATCTTCTTGAGGCGCGCCTGGAATACTACGTGCCGTCAACGTCTTGGGCTCGGTCCGGACGGTTACCGGACGGTCAGACGGCGAGCTATCCATTGCTCGCCGTCAGCAAGCCCAGGGGTAGAGTAGGGTAGAGTATGTAAGGTAGAGTAGAATAGAGTATCAATAGAAGGGAACGAAGCCGTAAGCAAATCTAGTAATATAATAAATCTAATATTTTAAAATAAATATACTTCTATGTTTCAGACATCGTCGTGGGCGCAAAATCAGAACTAGAATTTTATAAAAATGGTGTACTAACACACACAGAAGTTATACCGTCGGCAAATTTGATTAATTCAATAAGTTACGATCCAGTGCACTACAGGCTGCTGTTTGCCGACCGCCATGCCCATGACCCGACCGTGTCAATATTCAGCTTTGACTTGTCAACCAGGGAAACACAAGTTTTAGTTACGAGAAAATGGAGACAAGTCGTGAGGGTCGTCTACGACCCCGTCACAGATGTAATCTATTGGAACGAAGGAAATAGTATATACTCACTTTCATTAAATCCTGCATCTTCTAACCAAGCTCACGGAAATCTTTTAGTTACGTTGAATACTTTCTGCTATGGTCTCGCCGTGGACAGCTATGGAGGGTACGTTACTAGTGATACAATCATACACACACCGACAACATTAGCGGAACTTTAACTAGAAGATCGGAAAACTTTTTTTTGTACTGAGTACAGTTTTCATTTGTTTCTTGAAAAAACCAAATATATACTAAATCTTATTTGTACTTATCTATACTTACAATATTATAAATGAGAAAGTAACTTTGTCTGTCTGTTGCACTTACACGGTTGAATTACTAAACCGATTTTCATGAAATTTGTTACGAAGACAGCGTCAAGCCCAATGATAGACGTATGCTACTTTTTATCTGTCTTCCACTTCGCGTCTGCTATAACCAACATTCACGCGGACGAAGCCACTGGCAGAAGCTAGTAATGGGTGGCCACCGTAGGCGCGGGCTTGCGGACGACGAGCAATGGGTGGCTCACCGTCCGATCGTCCGGTAACCGTCCGGACCGGGCCTGAGTCGTCGAAGGCGTGCACTGTTCCACGCACGCCTCAGGGAGATGTCAGCAAATCGTAAGGGCCCAGCAGGGTCGAGGCCTACTGGGGCCATGGGTGGTGTGAAAGTGAAACCCGGGGCCCTGAAACGAAGGCAAAGAAACAGGAGTTGGGATTTTAGTCAGTAAAAATCTGACACTATCTGACGCTCCGCCCAAGAGCGCGATTTATCATAAAATAATAAAAAAAACGGTCAACGGTGATTATTACTTTTTTTAAAGCAAAGAGGCGACAATTTTTAAAGTTTTAACATTTAATGAAAATTTAAATTATGTTTAAGAACAGAATATCATAAATAAATATGATTATATAAACAGTAATTTGTTAACACCCACAGATTAAGAATTATCAGAATGTGTATTCTAAATTCAAAATATTTAGATTTTTATTTTTAATATTAGGATGTATAACGGTTTGATGCCTTTGCCTTTGCTTTACCTTTTTCTCCTTCAACCTGCAAAGGTAAAGCGCAGGAAAAAATCATATTAAATATTATTAACTAACTTATTCATTTATGTTATTCGTGAAAAAAAAAATGACGAATTTAAGATTTGAAGAGAATTCTTTAGATGCTGCGGTGCCAGATATTATGATTGAGTTAAAAAATACTTGCGGAACCTCGTGGTTTCGCAAGTATTTTTTCACTCTGCTGGTTATAGGCCTCCCTCAAATGTCGCCACAATGAATGGTTCTGCGCGTCTCGCATCCATCGGATTCCCGCAACCTTCACCAGGTCATCGGTCCACCTTGTAGGGGGTTTCAACACTGCGTCTTCCGGTACGCGGTCGCCACCTCAGAACCTTTCGGCCTCAACGTCCATCTGTTCTGCGAGCAATGAGCCCTGCCCATTGCTACTCAAGTTTGGCGATTCTTCATGCTATGCGTGCGAAACCTGCTGCCATCTAAATCAAAACTAAAATGTAGGGCAACTTTGAAAAATTTTCTTCAGTACCTACAAAAAGAACAAAAAGGCGTCGTAATTTTCAGAGAAAGTATTTCTTCGTAAGTGCACCTATTGAAAAACGCCGTTCGATACACGTGAAGATTTGTCACTGGAGCACTCGGCACCATAACACCCTCGCCCGTACGGCTCAGGTGAATTTCACCTCGGATGCTGACAAACTTTCACCACTTGTATCAAAATGTACTATTCAACTAAAAAGTTAAGTTTGTCGTTCAATCCAACTTATTTTGACATGGATTTTATATTCATGGTTTTCGGGACTGGTAACTACGAAACCCTACACTATGCGTGGTCCGACACGCACTTGGCCGGTTTCTTCTCGTATAATTGTTCTGCGAAATCTTTGGTATTAATTCGCTGAGCGATTTGGATCATTGTTGAGAGCCAACAGCGTTTGGTTGTATGGACGGTGTGTGTGTATGGTGAAGGTACTCACTGGGTAGTGGTGAATAAATAAAAGTCCTTGCTGAATCTCCAGATATATTCCTCACACAACACTGTAAATTAGAAGGCGCAAACGAGCTAAGCACAAGCACGTATATTATAACAGCTAGAATACAGTCTTTGCAAGTCAGCGATGAGTTAGCGCGGTTAGGTGTCGACAACTTTTTATCGGCGCGAGTGCACGTATATCTTTCTAGCAGCGTAGGTCGTGACTAGTGAGAAACGAATATATTACAAGAATATAATAACGCGGTGGTAGAAGAAAAACTGTCGCCGGCGGCGCATCATCGACAATGCGTGTGTCCAATGCGTCACGTCATTTTATACACGGTCTTTAGTGTTAGTGTATATTATTATGTATGTTGACATCTTGGATATATATATATAAATAAATATTTATGTGTAAATATACATAAATAGATAGATGTAGGCGATTTATATATTTATTGTTTACGTGTAGTGTGTAAACTGTGTAAATATACGTGAGTCGCCCACAAGCGCATTGACCGGTGGCTTGCTTAGGGGGCGTCCGTAAATTACGTGAGGTGTTTTTTTGAATTATTTGTCCCTCCCTCCCCCCTGGTGAGATGTCGTGAGATTTTATTGAACCCCCTCGCCCATCCCCCAATCTCACGTGAGATTTTTCAAAATGTAGGTTTCTTACGTAAACGCGTTGAATTGTTATTGTAAAAAGAAAAATAAAATTGCTTCGTGCTTTTATTTACGATTAATTAAGACTAGTTATCAATATTGCTGAGAGTTATAAGTGTAATAAAAATTTAACAATAGAATACTTAAATCGTAACTACTGTGATTAAAAAAAGAATATCTACTCTAATTCAGTCCATTATTTTCTTTCGAACGAATTAGTGAATGATCTTAATAGTATTACGATTACGCTTAAGATTAAATCTTAAGCATGTACTATCTGGATTAAAGGGACCAAAATAGTAATTTATTTTTGTTTCAATCAGAAAAAAATTGCGTGATATTTGCCGAGACCCCCCCCTCTCTCCAACGTAAGTTTAGATGTGATTTGACTTAACCCCCTCCCCCCCTTAAACATCTCACGTAATTTATGGACGCCCCCTTAGCGCCTAGAGCCTGGCGAGTAGCTAACTACGAGTAGATGTACTACTACTCGCTGGATGAGAATTGTTCGTAACCGAAATGACCACCCTCACTCAACCACCCAAAAGAAGTCGGCAGGCTATAAGATATTAGTGCTACCAGAGCGAAGCCGGGCGGCTCTCTAGTATAAACGTAAGAATATCGATAAACTTGCCTATAATGCATATAAAGAATTTTCATGAAGAACCTGTGTATTCCAATACTGAATAAATAGCAACAAGTAACTTTTTCCATTACTCGTTGCTGGAATGGAGAATAAAAACATATATTAAATATAATATCAAAATCTCAATGGGCAGAGTATTAGGTACACTAAAAAGGTGTAACAGATAATAATGTCGACTAGTAACCCATCACTTCGCGGACTGACAGGATACGGCATTTGTGTAATTACCTTGTAGTGGTGTGTGGAAGGTGACGCGCTTGGATTGTGAGGGACAATGGCGTCTCTATCAGCGCGCCTTGTTAAATGTGAAAATAACTCTGTCTGTTACACTTTCACGCTTAAACTACTGAACCGATTTTGATGAAATTTGGAACGGATAGTTTTGAATAAGAAAATGTTTTTAATTTTTCAAGATTATAAAATAAATTGTATTTAAAAAATATATCTATTTATGTTCCGCTATATTTGCCCTCGTGTGCAGGTTTATGACTCAACTTTATTCGTTTTGAACTTTCTGAATATTTTTAGATGTTTACAAATTACAGGTATATTTACTGGCTCTCAGAATATGAGATAGGGAGGACTCCGTTAGATGGCTCCAAGAGAGAAGTTTTGATAGATTACCTTGTTGATAAGCGACGAAGCTTGGCCATCGATCAACAAACACAAAAAATTTACTGGACTGAGAAAATATACAATGACAGTTATATTAAAAGTGCAAGTTTTAATGGAATTAACAGAAAAACATTGTATATTTTAAGAAACGTTACTTATGCTTCTTCATTGTCCGTGTCAAAAGACTTCATCTACTGGCAGAACTGGGATAAACAGGAAATTTGGCAATTAGCAAAGCATTCATCACAAACTTTGGCAAGAAAACTACACTTAGGGTCTCGCTCACACTGTGAAATATGTCATCTTATAGCAGCCAAGTACACAATACAAGAACAAATTCAGGGAATAAAGAGTTGCGATGCTCTCCAGGGTCTGTTTCCGAATGACTCGGAGAGAGAGTCTACAGTATCAGTCTGTCAGAACTATTGCTTCAAAGGAGAGTGTAGTGTCAGTGCTGAGGGACAACCTACATGCAGGTAAAACGTGTTCATCTCGTGTTCATTCAGGGTCACTTCACGATGCACGAAGCAAGCGACGCCACGGGGTTTATTCGAAGTCTTTTATAATTATATTTTTATATTTTTGTGCAGTTTCGCTAACTCCAATAATTCACGCAGCATCACTTCGCGTCTTGGTGTGAGCTGACCCTAATATTTGTAACTGACGGCAAGTTAAGCGACGCCTATCCAGGCGTCGCTTAACTTGCGTAGGTTATAGGTTTATACAAAAGAAAAAAAAACACGTAAATAATTACTTTGTTACTTTAACAAGATATTCCAGTTAAAATCAGTTTATCATCATTTTGAATCTATACAGAGCGACTGTTAATTAATTGGCAACTTTCACTACAGGATTAGCTCTCTTCTACGAATACCTATTAAAACTAAAAATCACCCAGATTAGCCAAGTGAATATTAACACAAAAAGTGAAGTTGTGTATTCTTCTAACACTAGAGTCCTCCATTACGGTGTTCCGCAGGGTTCTATATTAGGACCTTTGCTATTCATTTGTTACATAAATGACTTTCCCCAAGCTATTACACACCAGATGTCTTTATTTGCAGACGACAGCACTGTTATATATAGTAATGGTAATAAAAAAGAAATAGAGGATGACATTGGTGCCAGTTTGGTTTCGATTATTGACTGGTTAAAAGCAAATAATCTTAAAATTAATCTTACCAAAACTAAAATCATGAACTTCAAAATTAGACAGAAAATACAATCCAATTTTCAAATCAATTACAATGGAAATGCAATACTAGAATGTAATATAACAAAATTTCTTGGTCTACATATTGATAACGATATGTCTTGGAGGACGCAAATTGAGAATGTGTGTGGGAAACTTAGTAAGTTTTCCTATGCTCTTTATAAACTAGGTAAGATTGCAAACATGACCGCACTCCTAGCAGCCTATCATGGTTATGTTGCCTCCACTTTGCGATATGGCCTGATATTTTAGGGCAATGGTGCTAAAGTCGAGCAAGTACTTTAAGCCCAGAAAAAATGCATTCGTGCTATATGCAAAATAAAGCGGACGGACTCATGCAAGCCCTATTTCAAAAAATTTAATATTTTGACGGTACCATCACTATATATCTGTGAAGCCTGTATTTTTGTTAAAAACAATATGCATCTTTTCAGACCTGTCGAAAGTCAACGACGCTCAAAAAAACTGCACTTGATTTTCACAAAGACCAAATTTTTCCATAAAAGCATATATGCAATGGCTCCCAAGCTATACAACAAGCTACCAACTCATATTGTATCAGCTAACAACGTAAATGATTTTAAACGTCAGCTTTTTAAATTATTGAATAACAAATCTTATTACTCTGTCGATGAATACCTAAATGACAAATTTTGACATAACAATTTCATACAATTTATTTTAGTTTTGACAATTTTGTATTCGGTGATATTGCATTATTGAGATATTTGAGACAATTATAATTCCTGACATTGTATTAATTTTCTATATATATTTTGACATTTTGTAATGTTTTTGATTGATTTAATTTTTGACAACTGTAGTATTGCTGACATTATTTTATCTTTTTTGCATGTTTTTTTTTTTTTTGACAACTATCATTTGCGGACATTATTTATATGAGATTTTGTAAATTTTTACGATTAATTTCATTTTGCTGGTAAACATATATTGCATCGCTATTTTGTATGCCTTTCGGCGGAACATAGGATGGACCAAACATTATATATATATAAGATCATTGTACCCTGTGTTCACAAAATTAATAAATGAATTTGAATTTGAACTAAAGTTTATGTTTGCATAAATTGGCAAAATGTAGGAAAATGCTGATTATTTTTAGGGATTTTAGGGTTAGGTCCATAAACAGTGGTTCATTTTCATGAGGACTTGCAACCCCTGAAATGTAGTTTATTGAATGAATATTTTATTTTATTGTAAACCATGTCCAGTGCGCGCTGCGATAAGAATAGTGCTTCACTTTGAGAGACGCGCAGTGGTCGCGCACCTCGCTTGCTTGTTACAATTAGTCACAATATCTGTTGGTCTGCTGATTAACACTGTTTCTTATCTTCATTATTTCAGTTGTAAAGCTGGATACTCTGGGGAGAGGTGCGAAGTAAATGCGTGCCATAAGCACTGTTTAAACGGCGGTATCTGTGCCCTGAATGAACAGGGTAAGCCAGCCTGCCAGTGCACAGCAGGTTACGATGGTGAAAGATGTGACGTATCCCTCTGTAAGGACTACTGTTTCCAAGGAAACTGTAGTGTCGATGCTGACGGCCAACCTAAATACAGGTAAATCATATTATGCATGGAATTCATTGTATAGGTGATAGAAACACTTATTACTAACTAGCGGACCTAACAGATGTTAGCCCGCACGATCCTATTGTACTATTGTTACTCAAACAAACTCTGTTTTCATCAAAATCCAGCTGCTACTCCTACTTATTCTCTGTGCATGCAGTAAGGTTGAGGAGTTCTCTTTCACCTAGCATTCGAGATTTAAAGGCATTCAATTCGACATACATTTTCACTGTTTCTCATACAACCGCTATACACAGAATATAGCAGGCCAGGCTACTATTAAAATCAATTTGTAAATTAGTGTAAAACTAATCCAGTAAAGACCTTTGAAAATATGCTATTTGGCATGAACTTTGACACTTCATAATATACTCAAAAATTAAAAAAGTCAAAAAAGTATAACAATAGGAGCCTAGCAAATTTAATCATGATTCTGAATGACAACAAATTTTTTCAAAAACTTTTAAGGGTTTAAAAAAAAACACGTATTTCCTCTAACAAGTTTTGTGAAATCTTGGAATTACCAAATGCTAACAGAGTTTTCAGGCATTATCTCTATTTTTTCGCGTTGCCTCTTCGTCAAACATCGCGTTGGATTACGCTAGATGAAGTAACAAGCTTTGAAACCATCGATGTTGACGAAAGGCGAGTGTAAAAAATCAATTTTTCAATTTAAGTAAAAAAGCAAGCTATCTTACCTCGTGATAATAATGTAGGTATACATACTCGTAATT
The DNA here is from genome assembly GCA_949316375.1 of Mythimna vitellina. NCBI lineage: Eukaryota > Metazoa > Arthropoda > Insecta > Lepidoptera > Noctuidae > Mythimna > Mythimna vitellina. Next base: position 168,876 of record OX438713.1, read on the forward strand.
ACTAACTATATATTTATTTTTAGTACAAGGTATTTATAGTTACATAAGTATTAATTAATATTTAAATTATATGTGCAAGTACTTCTTAACTATAAAATATTAAAACTTAATAGGTATATAAATACAAACTGAAAATAATAATATGCACAAACGGGTAGAAAAAGAACTCGAAAAAAATGTGTTATTTGTTACTATAATCTAAGTTTGGAGGTAGGCGAAACAGAGAGTAAAGTCCCGCAAACCTCCGTTGAAAAGGGAGGATCCTCCGACCAGACGGGATGTTATGTCTGGTGGGCTGCAACTGCCCGATAGGTGATTTCGGGTTGTTCTATATGTTCTAATCACGCGGAGAACTTTGTGTAATGATTTTTTAAAGAAAATATTCATAAATCGTTCAACTTCCATCTATAAGCGATAGATGGCGCTAGTGGTTACATGAACTTCAGGCATTCGTTTTAGTCTTTAAGTAATAATTTATAGTATTAGAGTATATGTATATGTTTTGTATAAATATATCATAATTGTTGAAATAAAATATTTACTTGCAGTTAATTATAGATAAACTCTAATGTATATTAGTTAGTCAGTTGATGTTACGTACTGTTAACTTTGCTCTGATTGGTCGGACCGAGTGTTCGTGAAAGTTTTGGTGGGGAAAAATTGATTTTGTAACTGTCATTCTGGACAGTCAGTCTGCTTTGAGTTGTTGAACAGTGAACATGTCTTACCAATCGGTGTATTTCTAAATGATTGTTATTAGAATAATAAATCTGAAATTATGTTGATCAAAGTGAATAAAATATTTATATAACTGAAGATTGAAGTTTATGATTCATCACATTTGATTGCGCGATGCAGGATTAGTTCTTATGTGACGCCATAGATGTCGCTACATCACTCCCCTCCGGAGATCGGAGATCGATGGTTCTTGATGCTTCTTGACGCGTGCCAGGCCATTGGTAGGTTGGTTCCAGTGAGTCGGAACCGAATGCTGCATAGTTCTCGGTGAGTCGGAACTGTCTGCGGTGATGCCCCAGTGAGTCGGGGTGGTGCTGGCCCAGTGAGTCGTGATGATGCTGCAGGCTCCAGTGAGTCGGAGTAGTACTGCTGGCTCCAATGAGTCGGAGCGGTGCTGTGCGACGTAGTGGCTTGACTGCTTGCGTCGACCAGGAGAGGTTCTTCATTGCTATTCATGTGACTGGCCGAATGTGCAGTGTGCTTCGCCAAGGTCGCTGATGAGGCTGAGGGTGATAACCAGGTATGACCATGTAGGCATGCTGGTGGTCAGGATACCCTTTAAAGCCGTGGGTGCTGGCTGTATGGCTCGCTGCTCGAAAGCTTGAGGAAGTGATGATGACGTCACGAGGTAGTAGCTGCACGAAGGCTGCGCTGACGTTCTTTGTCGAGGGTCACCAGTTTGGAGGTAGGCGGAACAGAGAGTAAAGTCCCGCAAACCTCCGTTGAAAAGGGAGGATCCTCCGACCAGACGGGATGTTATGTCTGGTGGGCTGCAACTGCCCGATAGGTGATTTCGGGTTGTTCTATATGTTCTAATCACGCGGAGAACTTTGATTGTGCGATGCAGGATTAGTTCTTATGTGACGCCATAGATGTCGCTACATAAGTATACACGAACTCTTCTTTTATTGTTTCTACACACTATTGTCGACATTTCTTTTAATCTCTCCTTTCGCAGATCTGCTGAAAGAAATTTCTTTTGAATAAGCATTGCCTTAGAACTACTTTTTATAAAGATCAGTTCAGATCTTGTTGTTGTTTTTATCATCATCATCGTGTTCCTGCCCTTGTCCCGTGTTATTTGGGGTCGGCGCAACACGTTTTTTCTTCCATTCTGCCCTGTTACTCGTCATGCTTTTGATTTTATCATTATTTTCATCTAATTTATGTACACATATATGTATGTGTGTATGTAAATTATATAATGAATAAATAAAATCAGTCCAGTTGTATGAAAGGAGTTCAGTAGCACACTCACGTACAGAAGAATAAAATTAAATAAATGTAAAGAGCCTGCCTGCCCGCTATCATCGTACTGGAGAGCAGGGGCCTCTTCTGCTATAGAGAATGGACGCTGGGTCCAACCTCTATATAAGAAGAATGCTGGTTCATCAGCACACTTGCTAATAGTGAGCTGACGATTTCCGACTTGTATTTATTTGAAGTCCAAGTCCTATAAGTCTGAGATAAACCTGTAGAGTGGCTGAAACAGCGCAGTGGTCGCGCACCTCGTGCAACTGTTACATCTATTAACAATTATGTTTAAGTTTTCTTGATTATAGAGTAACTCTTCTGTATCTTTGTTATTACAGCTGCATGACTGGTTACTCTGGAGAAAAATGCGAAGTGTCCATCTGTAAGGACTACTGTTTCCAAGGAAAATGTAGTGTCGATGCTGAGGGTCAACCTAAATGCCGGTAAATCATATTATCCATATAATTCATTGTATAGGATATACAAACTCTTTTATTACTATTATTACGGATCTAAAAAATATTGCCTTGCCAAGTTCAATTGTAACTCTAAACAGAAGAAGAAGTCACTCATACAAAAGCTAAGAATTTCATTAATATCGAGCCAGCTGTTTAGAAGAGTTCAGTAACACACAGATACAGAAAATTAACTTAATATAAATGTAAAGCAGAGGCCTCGTCTCATACAGAGAAAGGACCAGCATTTATCAGCACACTTACTGAAAGTTAGTTGACAACTTCAGACCTGTATCTGTTTGAAGTCCGAGTCCCGTCAGTGATGTCAGCGTGATCTGAGATAAACCTATAGAGCCTCCGAAACAGCGCAGTGGTCGCGCACCTCGTGCTACTGTTACATCTATTAACAATTATGTTTAAGTTTTCTTGATTATAGAGTAACTCTTCTGTATCTTTGTTATTACAGCTGCATGACTGGTTACTCTGGAGAAAAATGCGAAGTGTCCATCTGTAAGGATTACTGTTTCCAAGGAAAATGTAGTGTCGATGCTGAGGGTCAACCTAAATGCCGGTAAATCATATTATCCATATAATTCATTGTATAGGATATACAAACTCTTTTATTACTATTATTACGGATCTAAAAAATATTGCCTTGCCAAGTTCAATTGTAACTCTAAACAGAAGAAGAAGTCACTCATACAAAAGCTAAGAATTTCATTAATATCGAGCCAGCTATTTAGAAGAGTTCAGTAACACACAGATACAGAAAATTAACTTAATATAAATGTAAAGCAGAGGCCTCGTCTCATACCGAGAAAGGACCAGCATTTATCAGCACACTTACTGAAAGTTAGTTGACAACTTCAGACCTGTATCTGTTTGAAGTCCGAGTACCGTCAGTGATGTCAGCGTGGTCTGAGATTAACCCATAGAGCCTCCGAAACAGCGCAGTCGCGCACCTCATGCTACTGTTACATCTACTTACAGACATGTGTTGGATTTCTTAATTATAGAGTAACTCTTCTGTATCTTCGTTATTTTAGCTGTAAGACCGGTTACTCTGGGAAAAGATGCGAAGTGAACACGTGCTGCCATGAATATTGCTTAAACGGCGCTGTTTGCCTGAATGATGAGGATACGCCGGCCTACCAGGACACAGCAGATTACGATGGTGGAAGATGCGAGGTTCCTGCCAATAAGGACAACAGGTAAATTAAAACTTGATGTTCTCACTGTACACTAGTTATGTCAAGCGACCCTGTGTGGGACGCTGATCGTACACTCAGCAGATGCGACAAGTTTTTTTTTTCAAAGAAAAGGTGAAAATAACATAAATCTAAAATTTGCCCTAAATGACTTTTGTTCACTTGTAGTGGGTGTTATAAATGTTAACCAAAGGTAACTAACTAGTGACAAGATGATATTAAATTTATAGTAATTTTTTTTATGTCGTCACATTCCGAGTGTCTCTTTGGTCTCGTGGTCACAAGCTCTACCGCCAAACATGAGGTTGTAGGTGCGGCTCCCGGGTCAGGAATATTTACTCTAATATTATAAAGAGATAGTTTGTTTTGTTGTTTGTAGGAGATAATCTCTGAAAGTACTACGCTAGCGGGCAATAATTAGTTTATTATAAATTGTACGTGGAACTTGTAAGTATCATCCCGGAGTCTGAACTCGTACCTGTTTGATAGCAATAGGTCCGACGAAGAGCAATGGGTAGCTCGCCGTCCGGCTGTTCGGGAAGAACTGCGCCCAAGTCGTCGAACAGCGCGTAGTGCTCCTGGCGTGCCTCATAAAAATGCCAGCAAAACCGTAGGGGCCCGCACTTCCGACGTCTGACTCCCAAACTAAATCGGGCTGCCCTCGGGCGGCTCCTGCCAACCTTGGGGGTCCAGACGCCTCCTGCCAGAGGCTCTACGGAAGAATTGTTCGGTCCATGGCCCTTTATGGCGCACCTGTTTGGGCACCGGTGCTGCCGAAGCAGCCGGCGGCCCGGCTGAACGCGTGCCAGAGGGTCATGGCCCTATGGATGGAGCGAGGATACCGGACGATTTCCCGCGAAGCGGCGAGCCTCCTTGCTGGCCAGTCACCATGGGATTTGGAGGCAACAGTCCTTGCACACATGCACGATCTGCGCATGGAGATGCAACGCCGGGGTGAAACTCCGCTGCCGCGACAAGTCTCAGCATGGCGGACATAGCTCCGGCGAGTTCTCATGGAGAAATGGTCACCATTTCTCCATGAGAACTCGCCGGAGCTCTGTGTGACTGTGCGACTCCGGAGCGACTGCCGCGAACCAGTGCTGGGCACGCCACAAGGTATATCGCGGTAAGTCCCCTCTTTGAGGCGTAGTTGGAAAGACCTCACGGCGTCCTCACCTTCCGCATGACGCAGGTTCTCACACGGTAAGTTCGGGAAGTTCCTGCACCGGATCCGTGCGGAAACGACGCCCGGATGTCGTCACTGCGTGGACCGCCCGGAGGACACGGTAGAGCACACGGTAAAGGTGTGCCCCGCTTGGGCAGAGCAACGCCGTGTCCTCGTGGGGGCAATCGGCGGTAGCGATCTCTCGCGCCGCGCCTTGTTTCAGACCATGGTCCGGAGCGAGGAGGAATGGCAGGCGGTCGCCTCCTTCTGCGAAGCAGTAATGCTAGCAAAGGAGGCGGCCGATCGCGTGAGGCAACGGTCTTTACGCTCCAACCGTCGCCAGGATTCCGATCCCGATTTCCGGCCACCGTAGGCGCGGGCTTGCGGACGACGAGCAATGGGTGGCTCGCTATCCGATCGTCCGGTAACCGTCCGGACCGAGCTCAAGTCGCCGACGGCGCGTACTGTTCCACGCGCGCCTCATGGAGATGTTAGCAAATCGTAGGGGCCCAGCAGGGTCGAAGCCTACTGGGGCCACGGGTAGTGTGAAAGCGAAACCCGGGGCCCTGGGACGAAGGCAACGAAGGAACAGGAGTGGGTTTTTAGTCGGTAAAAGTCTGACACTATCTCCTTCTCCGCCCAAGAGCGGGATTTGTCATAAGATGATTTTCCCAACCGATACAAAAAGGGGCCAAGCGGGGCCGATGCCGCTAGAGCCGCGGGAATTTTTAAAAGAGTTACAGTGGCCCTAGAGCCCGCAGGCAACTGACGGACACCGGTGGCTTTTAGTCAGTAAAAGTATGACGCATCCTCTCACTCTACCCTAGAGTAGGTGAAGCCATTTGATGATTTCCTACACCCTGTCACTTGGGTCTTGAAACAGAACTTGTCAAAACAATATAAATGCAATTGGTGTAGTAGTTATGTATGACCGACCACTGATGTGCGTTTGACTGTACATTTGTTGACACTTTTTTTTAATTTTTGTTAAATAGATTTACTATATTAATTTGATTTGATTTTTATATAGATTTGATTTTTTATATTGATTGTGGTACTGGCGTGTCTGTTTATTGAATCACCATGTTTGAAATGTTTGTTGTTACAGCTCTGATGCCGGTAGCTCTGGAGAAGCGACAGGCAGCGCATGCCATCAGTTCTGTCTAAATGATGGCAACTGTTCCCTGAACGAGGCGGGTGCGCCAGTCTGCCAGTGCACAGCAGATTACGCGGGTGAAAGATGCGACGTCCCCGCCTTCATAGCCAAATGGGTGTTACACGCATACAGTAGTAAGGATTTTTTTCTGGCTAAACTTATTTTAATAAAATAATAATTAAATCAGTGTTTTTCCTACAATGTAGTGACGATACCGGCGCCAGTGACTCGGGCCCGTATTCCATGGCCCACTTGCCATAACAATGGAAGAAAACCTTTGACAAATGTCAATGAATAACAAGCTATATGTTCTGTCAATTCGATGATTCGTTGTGGAGTTGATTTGCAGGATATCACTTAGGAAAATTTTTCCTCTGTTACCGGCCCTGAACCACAGGTTATATTGACACAATCTTTATTAAAAAACTCTAAGGGAAATCCACTATACTACTAGAAACACTTTTACCTAATATAACTTCTTCTAAATTCACCTTACATACTAATGAGGGCGCCAGGTAGGGTTTTGTCTCGGGATGGCAAATGACGGGAACCCTTCCAATCCACGGTAGCACCGGCAGGTAGGTATGAGCCTCGCAAAGAATTTGTAGGAGAATTTCTAATCAATGTGTGCACGGACATTGGCTTGCAAACGCTACTCCTTAGATTTCACCAACAATGAAAGGACGTGACCATGGCTGGAACAGAACTTACATAACAACAAATCTTACGGAACTCTCCCCTCTCTGAGTGACGTAATTCTCACAGAAAATGATGCTGTCTACACAGTGGTCCTTTGCAAAATATATTGTCAATTTTATATTATATTTCTTCATAAGGTGACCTAAGCTTGCGGTTGGTGTTAGGGACTCGGAGAAAGCCTCCCTTTGGAGCGAGCTTGACATTGACTTTCTTTGGAGTGGACTTGACGCTTATTATCATACTTGGCACAACCATGACTGAAACATTGGCGATGGAAAGCTGAACCGAATAAATATTCGTTACATGCTAGGGCCAGTTTGAGCTACAATGAGATTCTATCACAAACCACCATACGTTGGCGACGTCTACCTCCCCCTAAGGACTGACTGTAGGATACTTTACATTGCTCTTGATATGCGTACACTTCCAGGTAGAGGGGGTAGAATTCACCAAGTACCTTGAACTGCATTGATAGTCGTTCTAAGGAACGCTAAGGATTGTATCTCGTTAAAACACACCGCCCCCCGTAGGCCAACCTCTGATACAAAAATATATATATTTAGCGAGACACGGAACACACATCTGAAGTCTTGAGTAGAGGACTGCCTGCCTTTTTACCGCGGTTAATTCCGATTCTCCATTTCCAAAACTATTTGCCCAACATATGTGCGGAACATTAGATATTGCGAGCGATAGCGTCAGGGTCTCGACTGGTTTACTAAATGGACGTAGCGTCAGTAAAAAGAGCCAACTAGGCCTTTTTACTTTTTTAAGGTATCGTTGGTGAACAACGAGTAAACTAAGGGCAATAGACGGAGCCCTGGGGGACTCCTGTTCGTATGAGATGAGGGGGTGAAAGCGCTCCCTCACTGCGATAGTGGTAGGTACGATTCGACAGTCTCGCAAAATGAGTATGACTGGATATGTCTTTGTCGAAAGTTTTTTACTATTTCAAAGATGCTGCATATAAACTTTATTTCAGAAGTCAGAGCTTCTGGTTTTATTTGTTTGTTATTTAACACCGATTTCCAAATTGAAAAGTTATTTTAAACGTTTTAGTGTTTTTTGTAGTGAAGTCTTTTTTTATTTTTTGTTTCCAACTTTTTAGTTGTGATACATATATAGCCAGAGTATCAACATCCCACGACAATCCCAATACGCCCAAACACTACTAGGGTACAATGTTTTATTACGAAGTTCCCGTGCCTACCTTCCACCTTCAGACTCTATTATCAGATCAGTTCGATGGTACCTTTTAGTCAAAATAAATCTCATGATAATTCTAATAAGACCAAACACGGCTAGGATACATTGATTAATTACGGCACTTCCAGTGCCTACCTTCCAGCTCTGTCATGATCATCAGATCATTTTGATAAACCCATTTTCAACATAACTATTCAGAACCATTTATTAGTTTTGTACTAGTTGCTTAACTGCATGTCTTCATTGTGATATCTATGTGAGTTTGAAGTTCTGTTGGCCATTTCTGGTCTTTTTCACCAGTTCGATTTCATCAAATGTTACTTTTTGACTGTAAATGCTTGAGTTCTCGAGGAAAATACCAAAATCACTACAATATAAAACCAAAATCAATATAATATAATAGCCTATAAAACTTGAGGAGTTCCTTCGATCCCTCAGGGATCCCACCAACAACACTGAATTTTGGAAAAAAAAGTAGGACCACTCTTTTGGAAAAAAAAATTGCACACATGCTTTTAGGAAAAAAAAAATTGCAAATCGGTTATTAAACGTCGGAGTTCCGAGGTAGACATAACAAAAAGAAAAATTAAACAAAAATAAAAAATACAACCGAATTGAGAACCTCCTCCTTTTTGTTTTTTGAAGTTGGTTGAAAAGAATTCAATAAAATTAAGCAATTTTAAAAATCGAGGCCTGATTAATTAAACTGGCCATTTTTATATGTTTGCAAGTAAGGATCACGATAACAGCTGGTTATTGTTTTATTACTTATTAGTATTGATCATTTGAGATACATCTCGTTTCTGCCGGAGCTGGGTTTTTTTTTTTGAGCATTCACTTTTTAAAATACTGAATCAATAGATCTACCAAAAAGAAAAAACTTGTGATGGCCGGGTTTGAGCGCGCGTCACCCAACTTCGCAGTCCTTGTTTACAGCTCTCAGCTACGTAGTTAGTTAAAACGTTTTTTGAAATATAACATAAAGTCATGCCACAGGGAATTAAAAACAAAATTCAAAATATTTTTATTTCACATAGGCCTACATGGGCACTTATAAAACGTCAGAAGCTAGTGCACGGTTCCAAATTGGTCGTTTTCTATGGAGAAGAACTGGCAAGAAACTCCATGGTTACTCTTTTAAAAAAGTGGGTGATGTACAATATTTCCATATTACAGTATTAATAGATATTATGTAAGAACAGTGTAGACCAGTCAATATTGTACCCAAAAGCACAATAAAAATAATCATAATAAAAAAGTGAGTCGTCGTAATAGGGAGTATTCTAAAAATTCGTGGAGTCTAGTAGTAAGTAGTGTTCTCACATTCACATTATAAAAAAGAGGCTATATAAAAAAAAGCAAGAAAAATATGAATATTACAACTATCATTATATAAGATGTTAACAAATTACACCTTCTTAGCTTTGTTCTGTCCACTGACCTCTAATATATACCACTGGACAGTCTGCTCCATATACGTGTGACAGCAAATTTTTTGTGCCCATTTGAAGCGCCACTTGCGAGCGTCCAGAGAACTAATTTTGACTTCTATTGCAAATGGCTGCAGAGAAGTGTACTCTAAAGTATTTTTGTATTTTGAATTACATAATTCCGTTCGAATTCCGTGTTATTCCTGCTTCACGAATTATATAAAACCTTTGAAAAATGAGGTCATGTGTGTATTGTAAGTGGCGCGACATTATTAGTTTGAGTACCGTAGACACTCGCCAACACTTGCTACAGCCGACAGCGGCAAAATGGTGAATATCAAACGGACACAAAAGCACCTTGACGGCCGCCAGTCCAGTGTGGTAAATAGTAGAGGTTTTGTCGAACCTTAATAATCTTCTTATTGCACATCTCTTTATAGATGTACCACCGATAGCTGTGAGCGGTGCAGTCAAGTCAGCTAAGTCGACGCGAGCTTCAACGGTTGTCTGAACAACGGAGCATGTTCGGAACGAGCGCGGCATGTGAAGCAGTCGAAGATTGCATGTTCACCTCTACAAATTTATGCTTTCAAATTTAAAGGATATAAATTTAAAGTAGTTAAAGTAGTTTCTTAAGTCATGTTTAATATTTTAAAATATTTTTTACATTTTCCTTTCTTCATATTAAATATATTTAGATTTAGGTACCAGTTGTTTGTATTTTAGTTTTACGTTATCTTAGTTCAAAACTTAATAGCAAGCTTTAGTCGAGGCTTCTCAATAAATAAGTAAATCATGAGATAGGTGCCATTATCCCAAATAACTATTAGTTGTCATTGCAAACTCACTTTCTTATAACAACTTCATGCTTCAAAAACATGTAATTCTAAATTTATTGAACACTTAATTAACGCACCCTCGCACGAAGCTTCTTGCATAGGGTGTACAATAAAATTGCAATAGTTGTTTATTAGATTCAGTTTATTGCGTTCAACATGTTATTATATAGTTTTATACGTTAATGATACTAAAAACGTTTCTGACTGTCGTCTTGCTAATAAGCCTGTTAGTAAAGTTAGTTTTCTCCGCAATCTTGATGTTCTGCTAGATTTGAAGCTCCTTCTGGATGTTCAAATAGTTTTGCTATGAGATCTTCCAGGGGTTTTCGTCAACCTTCCACCTTTTTGTACACAATTTTACGTCAATAATTTCAATAATTAGGCCACGGTTAGAATACACAATAGCTATATGGAACCCTTTTTACGTCAAATATAATGAAAGAATAGAACTAGTACGAAGTAAATACCTTCGCGATATCAATTTTAGATGCGAATCTAATCTAATCACTTGCTTCTAAAAAAAGTATGATTTTTGACCTTAATTCATTAAACCCCGAGCGAACGCCGACGTTCGCTCGGTCATTTTCTATTGTGTCACTAATTACGCTACTCAAAAAGTTAAAGTCAAAACGGAAACTCCTGGAAGTTTTCCCTTTGTTCTACATGTGCCGCTATCATTTTGCTTGTCCAGACTTAGAGTCTGTGTTACCTGGTTCCTTGAACAGTTCATGTACGCGAGGTACACACTCGACGTCTATTCGCTACTAGCCTCTGTACATCCAACGCTGGCTCGCGTTCACCACTTCATCGTTTGGTTTGATACATATAACAATGAGTTCAATTCAATCCACATTCTTTTTCTTATTACAAAGGCATTTGGGAAGCAAATCCAAGCAACTCTAAAGGATCAGTAACTCTATGTAATAACGTGGCGTTTAATAATGTACGCACACAAATTGACTTTTTTATATATATTTTAAAACTCTGAGCTTAGTTCCAGGACAATGAGCAGTCTTGTCTAAGTATTATATTTCTGTACTAGCTAGTTTTAAATACTTGGCATTTCAATCAGTGGAGAACGTAGTGGCTAGCATAATTGTATATATATATATAAAAGGAGAAACTGACTGACTGACATATCAACGCACAGCTGAAACTACTGGGACTAGGAACATGAAATTGTGCACAAAGCTTTCTTTTATGACGTAAGCGAGCACTAAGAGAGGATTTTCCGAAATTCACCCCCTAAGGGGATGAAACGGGGGTCCATAGTTTGTATGGAAAAACCTATTTTCACGCGAGCGAAGCCGCTAGCAGACGCTAGTTTAAGATATTTTGACTATTTTCTTATTGTGCTACTGTTTGTTTCTCTTTTAATAAATAAAATTACGTCGGCTTAAGTCCGTCGACTAGTCTGACCTGTAAGCCAGATATCTCAAGTGGCTGACAGACTGAGGAGCAAGTGTCGCCAGGGCGTCACGCTCACAGTTCTCGTACTGAGGGAGACACGCGCGCGAACAGTTGTCACGCCATGAGCACAGTGACTGCTCGCCACACGGTCAAGTGTTCGTGCGTCTATCTTGCTCTATAATTATTCTGTTTTCTTTGGACATCAGTGTTCAGTTCTCTACAATTTCTTTTGTTGGATTAAGTAAGATTTTAAAATAAATTTTATATTATTATTATCATTAAATAATACATGCATTTTTATTTATTACACTATCATTACCTATAGACTATTTATAAACAGAGTTTTTTTTTCAATTCAGCAGTTAAGCAAAAGGAGCGTGGGGTTTGATTTTTAGGTCGGGTAAAATTTACTTTTGGGTTATTCCATAAGAAAACTCTCTGTGGCTGCCTGGAGCTTAGCAGTTACTGGTGTGAACACCTCCGTGCCTCGAAAAGCACATAAAGCTGTCGTTTGTGTGCCTGATCTCCCTGGTCGTGTCAGTTTACTGTCCCGTCGTTCTGTGACAGGAAAGGAACTGAGAGTGCTCCTGTGTTTCGGCACACACTTGTGGACACCACAAGTGTCTTAATAATTGATAATAGTTAATCTAGCCAAAAAGTCTAATGAATAATTTTGTACTGCTACTTATTATTTATACCGATAAAAGTTTATTTATAAAGTTACAGTAAATAAGGTATATGTACATCTTAACTACGAGTATTAAATATTATGACTTAATAAGTATTTAAACAAACTGAAAATAATATTATGTACAAAGTGGTAGAAAAAGAACTCCTAGGGCATCAAAAAATTCGGCCACATCGATGTCAATGGGAAAAGTGCCCAGAACGCTGGCAGCATTGCCACGCTAGATGGCAATGCTGATTCGTAGACCGAAGAAAAGCCTAGCGCTCTGGTCACGCGAAGAGAGTCGACCAGCTGTTTGCTGATATCCCGAACAACTCGATGAGCGCTCGGACCCCATGGCCCCAGTGTTTCAACTCCGAACGGCTCAAATATATAACCTCGGTTCGTCATATATAACCCGATGAGGTTATTATATTTACGCCGTTTGAGGTTTTCTGCACCTGCAGCAGCCGCCCCAGCACAGCCCGCCGTACTCAGAAGATGGGATGGCGCAAGGGTGTCGACACATGTTGCATCCCACATCAAAGGCCTACCCAATTTCCAAGGCATTATAGTCATCCCGTCTGACCTCTTCCCATCGTCACGTCCCAAGCCATTGGGTTCTAAAACAGCTGGCACCCCGGCGGTGACAAGAGCTCGGCGGATGATGTCATTAATACTGGCATGTCGTGCTATCCGACTTCCTTCTACTGCATGATAAGCCATGGTGTCCGAGGCGGTCGACTGCTTCGCCGCACTGACATCAATGTGGAGCTCCACTAGGAGCACCCAGACGCAGGCATGTAACGATCCGGAAGATGGTGTCACTCAGCATAGTACCTATGTTAGGTGTTGGTAGAGCCTGTAGCCAGAGGCCCGACTCCCATTCACCCACAGCCAGTAGGCGGGCACGCTCAGCAGTATTGGTGGACGTATTAATGAGATTATTCCGTACCAACCTGCAGAACGGCTCATCCCACAGCCTCTGGGAAGATGGATTCTCGGGCAACGCCTTGTCCGGGCAAGCCACTTTCCAGGCATTCACGGCGTCGGTCAAGCACGGCACCTCACAATCAACCAGTGATGGAGTTAAGATACTTTCAACTAACTGTTGAGTGCTGTGGACCGAAGACAGAAACGCCGATAGACTTATACTAGAAATTTTGCGGATGCCGAGCCCGCCAAAACGGATGGGTTGCGCGGCTTGTACCCACGCTCGGTCATCCAGGGCCACATTTAAGATGGACGTTAAAGCGAATCGAATGGTTTGATCAATTTTGTCCAAGAGATGTGGTTGTTTCCATAAAAAGGAAGAGCGAAGAAAATACATAAAATTTAGAGCAAAACAGCAGTACTTAATGAGGGTGAAAGCCGAATGTAAGTTAATTTTTGAAAGTCTATTCGAAATATCGTTGAAACGTTTAATTTTATCGTCAACGAATAAAGAAAAACTGTCTTCCAAAATTGGAGAACCTAGGAGGTGCAGTGAACATTTTTCTAAAATTTTGATCTCTGGGACTATTGCATTGAATTATTATTGGTTATTTATACCTCATACATTATTTTAAAACTATGAATTTTCCTTTCTCACTCCTACACAAGTCCGTAGGTCTCTCTAAGAGTCTGGTATTGTTCAAAATATGTGCGCAGCATTTATCATTATTACACAGTACTTTTCTAGGAACAGCAGGATTGCAATTTACAGAAATATCGGACATAGCAAAACAATCCGTTTCAGGCATCTTTGAATGCTGCGCTGTAGAATTAATAGCTTATAAAATTATTATTATTTGTATTTATAGAATTCCAAAAAATAACTATGACGTGTTTTATGATAAATTAGATTGCATTTTAAATAAAGTTAGTTTATTTTCGAACAAAAAAATCGTCTTGTGTGGCGATTTTAATATTGATGTCTTGAAAAGGAACAAAACTACACGAGAACTTGAATATTTTCTTATGAAGTACAATTTAAAACTAGCGCTTTGTACTCCCACTAGGTTGAAAAGTCAAACCTGTATTGACAATTTTGCTCACAATTATCGAAAAAAATGTACAGCTGAAGTTGTAGATTTAATTCTTTCGGATCATACATCTCAGATACTGAAAGTACCAATACACAAAACTTGCAAATTAAAATATTGGAAAACAAAAAAGCAGAACATATGTATGGAAAATTTAATTATGTTTAAAAGACATCTCAGCTGTCTATCTTTTAAGCAAGTATATGAAGCTAAGGATGCAAACGAAGCTTTTGATCATTTCATGGATGATTTCCTATTTTTATACAGATTATGTTTTCCAGAGAAAATTATAACCATTAAAACGAGCAAAAAACAAAATGGATATCACGTGGAATAAAAACATGCAGTAATAAGCAAAGACGATTACTTTGGGCCTATCGATTGAATTCAAATTCCAAAAATAAATTAATCCTTAAAAACTATACCAAACTTTACAAGAAAATTATTACCTTAACACAAAAAGCACAAAATAATCATTTCATAAGTACTGCTCCAAATAAGTCAAAACATACCTGGCAAATTATAAATAAATCCAAATTTTGTCTACCATCGGGGCCAGTAATGTGCATGAAAAGAGATAATTTGACATTAACAAACCCCTTGGACATTGCAAACGAATTCAACGATTATTTTATTGACACAATTGAGAATAATATTAAAGCTGACATTACATTAATTAATACAAATATAAACAATACATCATTAAATTCTCTATTTATGCAACCTGTAACAATTGACGACATAATGCAAATAATCTGTAGTCCACAAAAGTGCTCAAGTTTACTAAAGAACTAGTAGCACCTCCATTAGTTCATATAATTAATTTGTGCATAGTTGATGGTGTTTTCCCGAATAAGCTCAAAAAAGTAATAATAAAACCTTTATATATAAAAAAAAAAAAACAGTAACTTAAAAGTTTCATTCTCTTTAGTGTCTTTGCCCTGGGTCCGTGTTGTCTAGCACCTAATGATGGTGGTGATGATGGGCCAGCGCCACCGTATTCACGGACATTATCCTGATGTATGGTTCTTAAACCTGGTCTTTGACAAGCGAAATAAATGGTCCACTCTTGAGGTTTCTCAAAGAGCCATGAATCGGAAGTAGTCTGGTCACACTTGCAGACCACGTCAGGACCATTAAATTTATTGCGAAAAGATTTGATATCACTTGGAGAACTGCCACGCTACAACAGCTAGTCCGACTTGCTACTGTCCTACTTCCTTTCTGACACTATATTCAAATTAAAAGTGAAAATTTGTAAGTTTCAATGGTTGTTAATCAAACACGTCACGCCTTAACGACTGGTTGATTTTGAAATAAATTTTAACACGGCTTTACTGATGATCTGGTAAAAAAAATCTGGGTCTTCGTATGTAGATGTACACGTAACGTCGTTCGTACGTGTGTCGTATGTAGTGATAATTTTCAACCTTGACGCGAGCAATGCTGCTGGCTTGAACTACTCTTAGCGACCACTAATGTGGTAGTACCACACCATAACGCAAACTTGTAAACAAACTAAAGCCATCCGAAGTAAGTGCCCACTAACTGCTCTAGCTGGTTTAACTGAATAATTTCACATTAAGTTAATTTTTAATACATAATTGTGTGATGATTTAAACCTTAATAGATTTATCTGTTATAAAGGAAAAAAATAAATGTACCACATAACATAGGTTTCCTCCCAAGTCTGCTTGTTAACCGTCAAATCGAGTTTGCCAAAAGGCTTTTTACACTATAAAGGACTATGTTGAAGACGAAAAAGCTTGGGATTGGTCTGGTCCAGTACGCACTACATTTTTTTTTTAAGTGTATTTATTTTCAATTGTGCTTTTTTATTATTATTATTTTACAATTTGACATTGTAGATTATTTTTATGATTCAATTTGACCTTTTTTTTTCAATTAATTTTTGACATAAATATTTGCTTTACTAAGTATTACATTTTGTAAACTATATATTTCCTTTTATTATTGTAAACGTGAGGACTAAGTGGAGTGCTCTTTTTTTCCTTTTCAGTAATTTTAACGTAGTGCTTTTTGCGGCCTACCCAAATGTCCTTTCCTTGGTATTGTTCGTCAAGTCGTCGCTCCTTAGTAGTCCTGAGTTGAGCTTTGCGAATACTGACAAATGCTTGCACTGACTGGACAGGTCCACTCATATCTGTATGGTTCTTTCTCCAAAAGAATATCTCAGACAAATCTGCATGGTGTGATTTGACCATAACATATTTACTGTATGAACTTTAAAAGAGACTTTGACCCCTGAGTTTGTTTCGGTGTTTTTTCTCAGGGTAGTCAGCTAGGAAACACCGGACTCATCTAGTTTAAAATTACGAAAAAAAATTGACGTGTCAAAGGGTTTTTTCAAACCTATTTGAAAAAAAAATGGATGATCTTGGCGTCAAGAGGCTGTGACTCTTCATAAACCTCGGTAATTAGTAGGACTTTGAGTGAAACAAAATAACGAGACTCTTTGCTATACGTGTCCATCAAAACTTAGCAGAGTTTGCGACACCAGGGACCGTGGCGAGTTAAGTTGGTATTTAGAAAACCCAACGCCTGCTCAATTAAAATGAGCAAATCAACAGTGCTTGTAAATTAGTCTCATAAGTAGTTGTGAAGTCTATCTGCACATTGTTGATGGCGACGAGCCGAAGTCGTCGACGGCGCGTACTGTTCCACGCACACCTCAAGGAGATGTCAGCAAACCGTAGGGGCCCAGCAGGGTCGAAGCCTACGGGGGCCAAGGGTCTGATTCTGAAAGGAAAACTCGGCCCTGGTATGAACGGCAATGAACGGAACAGAACGGTATTAACAAATCACACTATTAAACACCACAAGAACATAAACAGAATATTATCTAAAAAAATATATAAAACAATAATTCAAATAACAACATAAAAATTTCGAGCAGGGCTTTAGGCATAAGTACCTCTTTAATAAACATGCCATGCAGTCATTTCCCAAACTTTCATAAATTCTGACAGTATCGTCTTCCATTCTTCCCCAAACATTATCAAAATGTGTGTACTTGTCTAGGAGAGCATTGAGCGCAGACAGTGTCCGAGGTAGCGTGATGTGGAGCGCGGGACTGTGCGACACGTAGGAACTACCAGGAGCCGGTGTTTCCTGCCACGGCTGTGGTGTCGTTACATTACTATTTACATTCCTTCCTTACTTTATCGTTGGTAAAACTTGTGTAAAGCAACAGACATACAAAGCAACGATGGTAAGAAAGAGCCAACAAAACATCTTCCACATGGATATAGACGTCGTGGCCGCCGAGGCGCCTCGAACGGCAGAATCGCACTACAACACACTACGACTGAATGAAGGCGTGATGTTATGTTATATTAATACACTGTAAGTAGTTCTACACTGTGTCGTAGTGCTACGAGCCACTACGAGCCACTACGAGCCGCTACGAGCCGCTACGAGCCGCTACGAGCCGCTACGGCGTAGCACACAAACAAGTCGACCGTAGCAAGTTGTTAGCGTGCGTACTCATTGAATGAATTCAATTAAAAAAATTCAAAATCTTTTTATTTCGCAGAGGCCTACATGGGCACTTATAAAACGTCAGAACCTAGTGCACGGTTCCAAATAGTCGTTTCCCGTTGAGAAGAACCAGTAAGAAACACTGTGGTTACTCTTTAAAAAAAATTGTGTTACAATACTTCCATATTATAACATTAATAAGTATATGAGGACAGTGTAGACCAGTCATTATCGTACCCAAAATTACAATAAAAATGAATTAATAAAAGAGTTCGTCAAAAAAGAAATAATCTAATCTACGAATCTGCGGAGTCTACAATGTCTATTCACAGTAAGTATATAAAAAGGCTTTAAAAAAATGAAAATAAAACTATCACTAATGAAGATAAGGAGGTTTAATCAAGATAAATAATATAAAAAATATTGCAAAAGCAATGTAATAATAAGAAAAGAAAAAGTTTATAATTAAGGGGCCATTCAAGTATTACGTAAGTACTACAGGGGGGCGGGGGCGGGGGGGGGGTCTTTGCTTTGCTTAGTTTTGATGACATGGGGGATGACGGGGTCTAGATGGTGATTACGTCAGCAGTATATATTTATATTTTTTAGTTTTTTAAGAGTCGATGTTTCAAAGTTGCAAGAAAATGAGTAGACACGACACACATCACTGATCAGCAAACATCCAATCTCATTGAAGATTTAGAGTCATAGATTCGTGTATCATGGACTGACGACTGTTCGTTTGAATTAATATGTCGAAGTTTGATTTTTCCTTTATTTCAAGCCTATTCCTTATTTGTAGACTTACAACTACTGCTCATAAATTAATAACGAAACCAGTACATTGACATGCTTGTACCAATGTTAACGTAAGCATGGGGAGGGGGTGAGAGCTTTGCTTACTTTTGCTGTCAAGGGGGACGGGGGAGATAATATTTGAAAAAATAAACAAGTTTATATCGCAATGCAGAATACCTACTTTAATTGTGAATTTGACATGCAATCATTAATTATAGTAACGCTAAATATTTAAATAAACCCACTTTGAAATACACAGATCACATACACTAAACAAAAGCTTAACAAAACAAAATTCTAGAATAATTGTTAATTTAGAAATAGTAACGGAACCATTTATTAATTTCAAAGCTATTAAAGTTACTCACATTTAAAACGAACATTTGCATTTGTAACGAGATATTAAAAACTACAGTCTGCATTTAGCTGATCGTGATTAACAATTACCATAGTTTGTTTAGGTGTTTGTTTAAGGACCTTTTTGGCAACAACTAGAACCGTATCATGAACAGTGAGCCACTAATGTTGGAGCATAATACTGGGCCTTTAAGATAAAATGACCGAGACATGAGTTTAGTCGGGTGGTGCTAATAAGTTTAAGTTGATTCGAATCGTGGCGTTGATCATGGATATTTATATCACCAGTGATTATGATATTATTGTATTGTGCGATACTGGTTGAAAGCATTAAGGAAATTGGTGATGTCTTTATAGCTTGGAGGGCGGTAAACTGCTAGTGTGCACTATAGTGTTGGAGTCAATTTTTATCATGAGACTATTTCTATCTGCGATTAAGGGTTCTGCCGAAGTAATATTTAGAGATGAATGCACATAGACCACTACCCTCGCATTCTCTGTGTTATTGTTCTTGGAGACGCAAAAGTTGTAACCTGTTAGGTTGGACAAAGTATGGGTGATGGGCAGCCAGCATTCGGTAAGGAAAATAACATTCCAATCTATTTTTGTTCTAGCTACCAGGTATCGTATGTAGACATGGTATATTTTTTGAGATACTTCTGATATTTTGGCCAAGAATTTTGAGTAAATTATTAAGTGTAAATATTAGATGGAACACAAGTGTCCAGGTCTCATGTAAAGGAATCCGACACGGAGACAGAGTCTATGTTGGATAGGTTAGTTTGTATTATCGAATTTTAAATAATGTTTTATTCTTGTTTAACAGTGGTAGTTTTGTATAATTGTTTATCAGTGCTATAAGCTCACGGTAGGCGCTGTTACTGGCAAATATAAGAAACTTATTTGTTTCATATTATCCTAAAGTAAAAGTTATGTACTGGCATTCAGCAAGGCTACGTGTGTAGTGTCAATTTGTATGTGTGATCTGTTTGTGTAAACATTGTGTTGGTTGCATAAAATTATTAAATTTGTAAGATAGTGCCTGTTAAAATATGCTTAGCAAATTGTATCTACAGTATGGCAACTAAATAGTAAGAGCTATTGTGGGAAGATAAAATAAAAGACTTTATTTAAAGAAAATCACTTTGTATTATGACGTACTTTTATTATCAATTAAAGAAAGATAAAGTACGAGTATTATTGGATTATTAATACCTCTCGGGCTGTCGTTGGCCTTCCCCGCTTCTCTTTCAATCCAAGTGGTTAAGATTTTGCCTCTAAGACCTAGCAGATGCACCGATCACAGCAACCATTAATCCATTGAGTCTAATTTTTAGATGGTGTCACATTCCAAGATGTAAATACAAATTTGAACAACTACAATCCGGACTTGAATATTAATTACAATGACAAAATTATTAATGAAACAAATGTGACTATGTTTCTTGGACTAAACATTGAAAACTCTTTAAAATGGAATTCACATATTGACTATGTATGCAGTAAGCTAAACCAACTTTCCTATGCCTTGCACATGTTAAATAAAACGGCCAATCGAGCAACAGTCTTAACAGCGTATCATGGTTTAGTAGCCTCAACATTGAGATGTGGAATCATATTTTGGGGAAATGCCACGGGTAAAGATTAAATGTATTTAAATGCCAAAAAAGGTGCATAAGAGCCATATATAATTTTAAGACAACAGACAGCTGCAAAACCAATGACGTCATTGTACATCTATGAAACATTGATATTCGTCAAAAGAAACCTACATAAGTTTGCTCGAGTGACTAGTCAGCGCCGTTGTGACCAGTTACAAACTGTCGGATCTTGTACTGCATTATACAGAAACAGTATTTTTGTAATGGCTCCAAGGGTCTATAATAAATTACCAAAATGTATAAGAAATGAAGATAATGTCCGCAAATTCAAAAGTAAATTGTTTTTGTTTCTAATAGATAAGACTTATTACTCTATTGAGGAATTTTTAAATGATAAACTATGACATCAGCCCTTTACTATTTACCATTGACATCTATTTGAAATTGATTATAATTTATTAATTTATTTGTTTTTAATATTACATTTATTTAACACTAGCTGTTGCCCGCGACTTCGTCCGCGTTAAGTTCGTAAAACTGTACAATCACTCTGTGCTTGCAACTCATTCCGAAAGCATCGCAATAATTTATTGTACTTTAACATAAAACGGTTAAAGGTAAAAATATCCAAATTAAGAACCTCCTCCTTTTTTAGAAGTCGGTTAAACACGCAAATTACCTTCAAGAAACATGTTATGTACTCGTCCAGATCCAGATGTATGACCGTCAATGAATAGAAAGAGCATGTATGGGTCGTAGGAATGGTCATTTCTGCCTACCCCAAGGGAAAAGGCATATGTATGCATGGGCAATTATGTATGTTTCTGGTTTATGTTCTGGTAAAACATCATTGCATGATTTTAACCGCTCGCCACAATCAAATCGCAGCGGTAATGCCTGTCTTTGAGAAGTGTCTACAGAGGCGTCACGGCATCCTCTCTTTGTGCAGGACTCACCGGTTGTGGGTATTTCGGAAGGTATCTGTGTCGAATTCAGCGGAAAGAAACACTCGGGTCTCACCATTCTGCGAAACGCCCGGAGAATACGATGGAACATAGGGTGGAAGTCAGTCCCGCTTGGTCGGAGCGCCGGCGCCGCCTTGTCCTTATGGGGGCGATTGGTGGAGAAAATGACAACCAGTAGCCTCCTTCAGTGAAGCACTACGATCAAAGAAGGTGGCTGAAACTATGAGGGATAGGACATCCCGACTCCTCAGCGGTCGCTGCAAGGGACGCTCCGGGTGTTGAAAGCCGCAAGGCAGTTCCCAGCTATCGCAAACACGGGATTGCGGTGGTGCTGTCCAGCCGTCTGGTCAAAGCAGCCCTGAATCGACGGCGCGTAGTATTCTACGCGCGACTCAAAAAGATTTCAGCAAATGGATAAGGCCCTCTAGGGCCGATGTCTGCTAGGGCTGCAAGATTGATCGAAAGAGTTATCTCCCATAACAATTTTCGCCTCAATAACTTTTCACTGAAGAGTTTAAGCAGTTAGACAGCTTTGGTAGAGATAAACGAAGGAGCATAATCGGGACACCGACCTTCAGCTGGATAACGTGCACTGTTAGTGAAAAGCCTTAAGTGAATCCAAAAACTACCATCATCATCCGGCAGGCATTAAGTCCGCCGCTGTACATTTATGCATAAAGGATTAAATAAATAAATAAATCATCAACTATCTTCTTCCACAACAGTACTTATGAAGAATTGGCGAGAGCATGCTTGCATTGATTGTTACAGTTTGATCATTTTAGGCGTTAGAATTACTTGTTCATTTACCTAGGATATTTTGGTGTGTATTTAATTGACATCCCCGTATATAAGACAAATGTTTTTTCCATAGTAAGAACTACCTTATGAACAGTCTCCAACTTATGAATGAAACTACGGCGAAACCTTGTGCGCGTGTATCCCCGTTCAATCGAACGCATATTGACGGGCAAACCGAGAAATTACTGACGCCGATTGTCTCTATGAGGACACGGCGGTTCACTCAAGATGGATAGACCTCCACCGCATGCTACACCGAGTCCTCCAGGTGATTCACAAAATGGTAATATCAGGGTACTTTCAACTGAACCCAGAACAGAAACCGTTCGAAACACCCACAACAGTCCTGAGCTTATCCATAAAACAATGAAATTACGGTTAACAAATGTAGCAGCCGATAAGTCTTATCCCTGAGACTGGCCTCCCTTAGAGGGTTGTTCCAGTGTTGGTCACCACTCATTGCAAAGAGGTAACGTCCAGATATCGACGTAAGGCTGTAAGGAATCTGAGATACATCATACGTTGTCGAACTGTGATCAGAAAAACACATTCGATCCCGTTTTATATGAAGCGGTGACTGCAAATAATAAAACACACCATTATTAATCCGCAAGGTGCCATCATGCCGGAGGACACAGTGGAGATGTGCCCTGCAAGGGCGGAGCACCGCCGTGTCCTCGTGAAGGCAATCGGCGTCAGTGACCTCTCGCGCCGGGCTCTGATCCAGAGCGAGGAGTAGTGGCAGGCGGTCGCCTCCTTCTGCAAAGCCGTAATGCTAGTGAAGGCGGAGGTCGCACGCGTTAGGGAACGAACGGCTTCACGCCGAGCCAAGATTCCGACCCCGACTACCAATCACGGTAGACGCGGGCTTCCGGACGTCGAGCAATGGGTAGCTAGCCGTCCTGTAGTTGACAGGATCGAGTCCAATCCTCAACAGCGCGTAGTGATAGACACAGGTGTAGTTTTAGTCGGTAAAAGATTGACACGTCTTCCCGCTCCAACCAGAGCGGGAGAAGTCATTGGATGATTTCCATCCTTAAAAAAAGAAAAAAAAGGTGCCATCATCATCATTATTATTTCAGCCGAAAGATGTCCACTGCTGGACATAGACCTCCCCAAGTGTCGCTATAATAACCGGTCCTGTGAGTCTCTCATCCATCGGATACCTGCGACCCTTACCAGGTCATCGTTCCACCTGGGGACCATCCAACGCAAGGTACCCTGTAACCCCTTCCGAAAATGTGGCCGTGTTATTTTAAAGTGAATAATTAAATACATATAGCTATTTACTTTTATCGTCTTTGGATGGTATCCCTTGAATAATCACGGTCAATTAGCTTGTTACTATAATGCGAAAAATATAATAAAAATAAGCTGTAGGATTGTTAAAAATGCCTCCGTCTAACACCAGTTTAACCATAACTGTAATCGTGGGCGATGGCCATTCTTCTGCCACTCAGAAAATTACGTAAAATACGCAATGCCATCTATCAAATTTAATATGAAGTTCAGCCGTCATTGTCATCATTATTTCTACTTTGAGTCTTTAGATGGCGTTGCGAGTTGCGTGTGGTGTCATATTTTACTTCTCGAAAACTTCGATTTCATACCGTTTGTCTTTCATATGCTTTGTTTCATTGCGATGAAACAAAGCCTAAGTAAGATAATTATCAAGTTCCACACAATTTAAATGTATAAAAGTTATCTACATCGATTTCTAAAATTAATAATACGCACTTCACTAAAAATTTCTACAGATATATTATTTATGTAGATTTATAAAAAAAAATTGTAAGCATGCAAAAATATATAAAAAAATCTTATTCACGATGACAAAATAGAACAAAAATTCCTCCTAAGAGAGCCGTATGGGATTTGAACCACCTTCACATTACATTAAAGTCTAGATGCGAAACCACTGCGCTGCGGTCTTCGATGAATAAACTATAAAATAGACGTTCTTATATAAACGTCATAATTGACTGGTTGGCTCCCTAACGATGATAGCGTGATGATTTTCGTTTTAGAAGTTAAATTTGCAGCTAAATGGAATAATGTAACATTATAGTACGTGATTTTATTCGTCGCTTTGATTTTATTATGTGTTTTGATTAGTTTGTACAAAATATTTAGAAGATATCGAATAGAAATGTCAATTTTATTTTGAAAAAATGGTAAAAGTTATTTTAATACAAAAAAAATAAGACAAAATAATGACAAAATTTTTAACTGTAGCTGGGAATTGAACTCGCAACAAATGTCGTTCAATACCTACACTTTGGATTATTGCTCACCCCCCATAGCAAATAGCGTGATAGTTTATAGCCTATCAGTTGCCCTGACCTATAAGGATTGTGTATGCAAAATTTGAACAGGATCGGTTCAGTAGTTTTTGCGCCAATTAATACCATCCCAAAAGAATTTTACTGTTTTATTATATGTATAGATTATTTACTATATTACTGACTGAGACTGCTGATGATGCAATAGGTTGAGCATGTATCTGCCACTAATAATAAGCGCTTGAGATTTTGTTGAAGTCAAAAGGATTTAGCCCACTTGTTTATGTTTTCAAGGTCATAATTGATGGCATCCACAGCTTCAGCGAGTTCACCTATTTTAAAATGATGATATAACTACAAGTCGTCTGCATAGAGATGATAGTTAGAAGTTAGGACCTTAGTGATAGCGTTTAATAAAACAGAGAAAAGTAGAGGAGAGAGGACGCCACTCTGAGGTACACCCGCGCGTTTTTTTTTTTAATCATTGCGGCAATCATATATAATCGTTGCGTTATGTTTGATGCCGTGGCTAAAAAAAATCTTTTACTTGATTTATTAATCTCTTTATTTACTTTCATAACATAATGTGTAAGATTAACTATTTATCTATTTCACATAGTTAAAGTAAGCGAACAAATAAATGAACAACAATTATATTTAAAAAAATTCTATAATTATAATATATTTGACATATTGGATGCCATTCTCCATATAAGAAGCACATTGCAAGAATTTAACTACCTAAACAAACATAATTATGGTACGCTAACATCATGCTTACTTCCTAAATAGTAATCTGAATTTAAATTTTGATAACATGGTTCGATAGACACACCGGTATTTAAAAACTCCGGACTACGAATAATAATCTCTAATAACAATAAAAAACTCCATCTAATCTGCAAACGGTAACTAGAGCTTTAAGCTATCCATCTCTTGACTCTATCAAAAGAAAACCTACAATAATATGAAACTGTACTAGTTTACCAGACAAATAGTCATGTCGAGGGTCAAGTTATCGACAACCATAGCAATATTATATCTATACTATACATACAATAAATCTGTAGAAGAATCGAAAAGATATCCAGCAAAACAGCCAGAACAGCACCCATTTCGGAATTTTGACTGTTTATCTGTTTGATTGTGCATGCATCACAAGTTTTATAAATAAAAATTGTACGTAATTTGAAGTAATACTTAGTAATTGTTTCGTTGCAATCAGTTCACACAGTCAAAAGAAGTAAAATATCACAATACACGTAATGCGTATACCCGCATCGCCATCTACAGAATCAAAGTAGAACTAATGTTGACCGTTGAACTTCATATTTAATAGACAAAGTTGCCTCTTTTTCGAATTTTCTGAATGGCATTGTAAAGATTATTCGCGGAAGAATGACCATTATCCATGTTTGCAGACGGTAATCTTTATTTTTTTTAAATAGGTTGAAAAAGTTATGGATAAATAGGTGTTGGTACGTTTCTCTGTGCTGTTGGTTTGGTCTTTAACTGTTTATGATATTTAAAGGAATGTGAAGCGCGGTTATTGGCCCATCTAGAACACCACGCACTCTCACGTGAATCTAAAAGTTTCACGGAAAGGCGTGGCTTGCGCATAAATTCACAAAAGAGTCTGACAAACAATTGGTTTATAGTACTAGCATTATTTTCCAAGACCTTTATTCGCAAACTCTTTATTTAAATGGAAGTGGTGATACAGTCAGAGCCTTGCATTATTTTATTCTTCTTTCTATATTAGTCATGTAACGCAGGGTCTGGTCTCTTATCTAAGTGACGCATTTAAATTATCGACAAACACACGAATGAGGTCACGGGCCCAGATAGTATCAATCGCAACATAGTATTTTGGGACAGAAGATATTTTATTTATTAAAGGCGAGTTATAAAATATCTTAAATATTGTATTTTAAAACAATTATGCTAGCCACTACGTTCTCCACAGATTAAAGTTCCAAGTATTTAAAACTAGCTAGTACACAAATACAATACTTATTCGAGACTTATGCTGCGTCCTGGAACTTATCTCTGAATTTTAAAATATAAATAAAAAAAGTCAATTTGTGTGCGTACGTCATTAAACCCCACGTTATTACATAGAGATGGCTGATCCTTTAGGGTCGCTTGGATTTGTTTAATCTAGCAGAACGTCAAGACTGCGGAGACAACTAATTTTACCAACCGGCTTATTAGCAAGACGACAGTCGAACTCTGTAATATTTTTCTTTCTAGTAAATCTTATAACATGACGCTTTGGAAGGCTAAGGTTAAGTTTATTGGAAGAGCAGTAGTTCGAGAAACTGTCTCAGTCCTGCTGGAAGTTAAAACAATTGACTTTATCATAAATAATTTTATAGACAGAGAAATTTCGAATTTTGTTAAGTCTTTTATTTCATTAACGTATAAAATGTATAATAACCTGTTGAACGCAATAAACTGAATGTAATAAACATCAATTGCAATTGTATTGTACGCAGTGGACAAGAAGCTTCGTGCGAGGGCGCGTCTTTTGAATTACATGTTTTTGTAGCATTAAATTGTTCTAAGAAAGTGAGTTTGCAATGATACCTAGTAGGTATTTGGGATACTGGCACTTAGCTCATGATTTACTTATTTATTGAAGAGCTTCAACCAAAGATGGACATACAAATTCACAATTTATAAGGAAACAAAGGAGACAGGAGGAGCTTGCTTTGAGTTTTGAACTAAGATAGATAACGTAAAACTAAAATACAAACTATTAGTTAATACCTAAAAATAATATGAAGGAAAAAATGTAAAAACATTTTAAAATATAAAATATGATTTAAAAAACTACTTTAACCACATTAAACTTATATCCTTGAATTTATAGAGGTCGCACTCTTCGACTGCTTCACATGCCGCGCTCGTTCCGATCAAGCTCCGTTGTTCAGACAACCGTTACCGGCAGTACATCTATAAAGAAAGCACAATAATATACAATGATTAATAAGAAGATTATTAAGGTTCGAGAAAACCAAGAAGGAGAGACTTTAATAAGTGATATCCTACAACTCAACTCCAATTGACAGAACTTATTGCTTGTATTTTGTGAAACGAATCGAAGATTTTCTTCTGTTGTTATGGCAAGTAAGTCGTGTGGAGGTTCTACAAATGGACTTAGAACATGGGCTTAAGTTCTTGGCACTGGTATCGTCACTACACTAGAAGAAAAACCTGATTTTATTGTTATAATTAAATAAGTTTAGACCGAAAAACTTCCTTACTAATTGTATGCGTGTAACACCCATTTGGCTATAAAGGCGGGAACGTCGCATCTTTTGCCCGCGTAATCTGCTGTGCACTGGCAGACTGGCGCACTCGCCTCGTTCAGGGAACAAGTGCCGTCGTTTAGACAGAACTGACGGCATGCGCTGCCAGTCCCTTCTCCAGAGTTACCGGCATCGCAGCTGAAACAATGAAAATGTTCGAAAATTGTAACACAATAAACAGACACGTCTGTAAAATCTTACTATAATTTTTGAATAATTATAGTACAGTAGTAGTATAAACTATTTAACAAAAATTTAAAAAAGGGTTGAAAAATGTACAGTCAAACGCACATCAGTGGTCGGTCATAACTACTGCAATGGCGCTCTCAATATCAATTTGTTACCAATTGCATTTATATTATATTAACAAGTTCTGTTTCAAATTTCTCGTGACAGGATTTTTTTTAGGTGGGAAATCATCCTCTGGCTTCTTCCACTCTAGGGTAGAACGAAGTGTGTCAGACCTTTACTGACTAAAAGCCTACAGTGTCCATCAGTTGCTTTTGCGTTTCTGGATCACTGTAACTCTTTCAAACATGTCCTAGCGACATCGGTCCTGCTGGCCCCTGTGGTGTTGCTAATATGTCTTTGAGGCACGCGTGGAACACTACACGCCGTCGATGACGCGGCTACGAGCCCAGGCTTTGGGCTGCTACTGACAAGTTCCACGTACAAAAACTCATAAATAATATGCATGACCCGGGGTCTAAGCCCATAACCTCATGTTTAGGGGCAGAGCTTGTAACCACTAGACCAGCGAGACAATCGGAACGTGACGACATGAAATTATTATTTTAATAACAGACGCCTATGTCACTAGATAGTTCCCTTTAGTTAGTTAATCATCATTTTCATTAAACACACAATTTTATCCGAGTGCACGATCAGAACCCAACGCAGGGGCGCTTGACATAACTAGTGTACAGTGAGAAGAATAAGTTTTACCTGTTGTCCTTATTGGCAGAAACCTCGCATCTCCCACCATCGTAACCTGCTGGGCACTGGCAGGCCGGCTCATCTTCTTCATTTAGAGAACAGACACCGCCGTTTAAACAGTGCTTATGGCACGCGTTTTCTTCGCACCTTTCCCCAGAGTAACCGGTCATGCAGCTGTAATAACGAAGATACAGTAGAGATACTGTTTTATCAAGAAAACTAAAACATAATTGTTAGTAGAAGTAACAGTAGCACGAGGTGCGCGACCGTGCGCTGTTTCGGCCACTCTACAAGTTTATCTTAGACCAAAACGTCGGTGATAGGACTCGGACTTCAAATAAATACAAGTCGGAAATTGTCAGCTCACTATCAGCAAGTGTGCTGATGAATGATGGTCCATTCTCTATGGCAGAAGAGGCCCCTGCTCTCCAGTACGATGATAACGGGCTGGCAGTCTCTTTACATTTATGTAATTTTATTCTTCTGTACGTGAGTAGGCTACTAAACTCCTTTCATACAACTGGACTGATTTTATCAATTTAGGTACACACATACAACAAAAGAGATATAGATCATTATAGAAAATAGTTCTAATTTACTGCTTATTTGAAAAGAAATTTCTTTCAGTACCTGCGAAAGGAGAGATTAAAAGAAATGTAAGCAATAAATATTGTGTAGAAACAAGAAGAGTACGTGGAAACTTAGATTATAGTAACAATTTTTTTTTTTTCAACCCGTTTGTGCATATTATTCTTTTCATTTTGTATATATATTTTTATTTTTACCTATGAAGTTATATTTTATAGTTAAGATGTACTTACACATATAATTTAAATATTAATGAACACTTATCTAACTATATATACCTTATACTAGAAATAAATATACCTACATTATTATCACGCTAGAGAGGAAAGACAGCTTGCTCTTATACTTAAATTGAAAAATAGATTTTAAGAGCCTCTTTTTCACTCGCCTATCGTCAACATCGAGCATGGTTTCAAAGCTTGTTACTTCATGTAACGCAATCCAACCGAAATAAGAGTGATAACGCCTGACAACTCTGTTAGCATTTGGTAATTCCGAGATTCCAAACTTGTTACAGGAAATACGTGTTTTTATTTAAACCATTATTTTTTCTTTTATGTTTTTATTCTGAATCTTGATTAAATTTGCAATAATTTTTATAATTTTTTGACTTTGTAAATTTTTGAATATATTTTGAATATATGAAGTGTCAAAGTTCATGCAAAATAGCAGATTTTCAGAAGTCTTTACTGAATTAGTTTTACACAAATTTACAAATTGATTACAATAGAAGCCTAGATAACATCCACAAGATACTGTGTTTCCAAAATATCTAATGAAAAATGTACAATAACGTCATAATCGCGTAAGAACGGTTGTATGAAAAACAGTTAAAAAGTATGTCGAATGACATGCCCTTAAGTCTTGAATGCTAGGTGAAAGAGAATTCCACAATCTTACTGCATGCACAGAGAATAAGTAGGAGTAGCAGCTGGATTTTGATGAAAACAGAGTTTGTTTGAGTAACAATAGTACAATAGGATCGTGCGGGCTAACATCTGTTAGGTCCGCTTGTTAGTAATAAGTGTTTGTATCACTTATACAATGAATTCCATGCATAATATGATTTACCTGCATTTAGGTTGGCCCTCAGCACCAACACTACAGTTTCCTTGGAAACAATAATCCTTACAGATAGATACGTCGCATCTTTCAGCATCGTAACTTGCTGTGCACTGGCAGGCTGGCTTATCCTCTTCATTTAGAGAACAAACACCGCCGTGTAGACAATAATCATGGCACGCGTTTACTTCGCACCTCTCCCCAGAGTATCCGGTTTTACAACTAGAATAATAAAGATAAGAAACAGCGTTAATCAGCAGACCAACAGATATTGTGACTAGTTGTACCGATATAGTGAACAGGCAAGCGAGGTGCGCGACCACTGCGCGTCTGTCAAGCGAGGTGCGCGACCACTGCGCGTCTGTCAAGCGAGGTGCGCGACCACTGCGCGTCTGTCAAGCGAGGTGCGCGACCACTGCGCGTCTGTCAAGCGAGGTGCGCGACCACTGCGCGTCTGTCAAAGTGCTGTAGCAAATCATTTTGCAATTCGCACTAAAAATTATTTACAATAAAATAAGATATTCATTCGATCTACAATGGGGTCGAAGCCTACTGGAGCCACGGGTAGTGTGAAAGTGAAACTCGGGGCCCTAGGATGAAGGCAAAGAAGAAACAGGAGTGAGATTTTAGTCACTAAAAGTCGGACACTATCTCCCGCTCCGCCCAAGAGCGAGATTTATCATAAGATTTTCCCACCTAAAAAAATTAAAAAAAAAACCGTGAATATGTAAAATGAACACGTTTTACCTGCATGTAGGTTGTCCCTCAGCACTGACACTACACTCTCCTTTGAAGCAATAGTTCTGACAGACTGATACTGTAGACTCACTCTCCGAGTCATTCGGAAACAGACCCTGGAGAGCATCGCAACTCTTTATTCCCTGAATTTGTTCCTTTATCGTGTAGTTGGTTGCTATAAGATGACAATCCGCACAGTGTATGCCAAACATCGAGACCAGTTTTCTTGCCACAGTTTATGATGAATACTTTGGCAATTGCCAAATTCCCAGTTCATAATAGTTCTGCCAGTAGATGAAGTCTTTTGATACGGCCAATGACAATGCATAATCAGTGTTTCTTTCAATATATAGTGTTTTTCTGTTCTTTCCATTAAAATTTGCAATTTCAATAGACGAGTGTTTATCACTACTATGTGTTTTCTCAGTCCAGTAAATTTTTTGTGTTTGTGGATCGATGGCCAAGCTTATTCGCCAATAAACAGAACTATCTACTATAACTTCTCTCTCGGAGCCATCTAACCGAATCCTCTCTATCTCATTGTCTGTGATCCAGTAAATATACCTGTAATTTCGAATTCGTTTGAGTCATAAACCTGCACAAGAGGGCAAATATAGCGGAATATAAATAGAAATATAATATTTTATAAATACTATAAAAATTTTGAATTTTGAAAATTTTGAAAATATTTGCTTATTCAAAACTAGCTTTTTCCGGCGATTTCATCCGGATGAATGTCGGTTATTGCGGGTATCTATGTCCTTGGGTTTCAAGCTTACTCTGTTCCAAATTTCATCAAAATCAGTTCAGTAGTTTAAGCGTGAAAACGTAACAGACAGACAGAGATATTTTAACATTTAACAGGGCGCGTTGATAGAGACGCCATTGTCCCTCACAATCCAAGCGCGTCACCTTCCATACACCACTACAAGCTAATTACACAAATGCCGTATCCTGTCAGTCCGCGAAGTGATGGGTTACCAGACGACATTTTTATCAGTTAAACTTTTTTAGGGTAATCTCTGTCCATTGAGATATTGTTACTCTCCATTCTCTTTCTGTTACTTGTCGCTATTTATGAATAAATAGCGACCAATATATTTCAATACTGAAGTAGTGAAATACCAAGCGCAGTGCGGCCGGTTACGAACAACCCTCATCCAGCGAGTAGTAGTACATCTAGTTCGCTACTAGTATATTTATATATTGTCTTTTATATGTAACAACTATATTATTTCTATGTATAGTCTAGTATATAATTTTAATTTAATATTTGCATTATTAATTTGCTGTACACCGCAGACTACCCCCCTTTGTTTCCATTTTAAATTCTTACATTCCACCCTAAGGTTGTCTGCTCGATATCGCTATCAGCGATAAGACCGCCTTTGTACCCATAGATTTAAGTTAATGTAAAAGTTTTTGTTACTATTTTGGTGTACAATAAAGTTTATTCTATTCTAGTCAAGTAACTCGCCAGGCTCTAGGCGATAAGCAATCCACCGGTTATAGCGGACGCGAAGTGGAAGACAGATAAAAAGTAGCATACGTCCATCCTTGGGCTTGAAGCTATCTCCGTAACAAATTTAATCAAAATCGGTTCGGTAATTGAACCGTGTAAGTGTAACAGACAGAGTTACTTTCACATTTATAATATTATAAGTATAGATAAGTACAAATAAGATGAAATATATTTTTTGGTTTTTTCATGAAACAAATGAAAACTGTAGTCGGATAAAAAAGTTTTCCGATCTTCTCGTGAATGTTCCGCTAATGTTGTCGGTGTGTGTATGATTGTATGACTAGTAACGTACCCTCCACAACTATCCACGGCGAGATCACCGCAGTAGTGCTCCAACTTAACTAAAAGATTTCCGTGAGCTTGGTTAGAAGATGCAGGATTTAATGAAAACGAGTATATACTATTTCCTTCCTTCCAATAGAGTGCTTGTGTGACGGGGTCGTAGGCGACCCGCATAAAGTAGTCCGTTGTTCTCGTAACTAAACGTTGTGTTTTCCTGGTTGACAGGTCAAAGCTGAATATTGACGAGCTGAACCAGTCATGGTCGGTAAACAGCAGCCTGTAGTGCACTGGATCGTAAGTTATCGAATTGATCGAATCAATCGACGGTATAACTTCTGTATACGTCAGTGAACCATTGTTATAAAATTTTACATGTATGTCTGCGCCCACGACGATGTCTGAAACATAGCAATATATTTATTTTAAAATATTAGATTTATTATATTACTAGCTTTTGCCCGCGGCTTCGTTCCCGTCAACTGATCATCATGAACATTCATCATTTCAGCTGAATGACGTCCACTGATGGACAGAGGCCTCCCCCAAGTGCCGCCACAATAAATGTTCCTGGGCGTCTCGCATCCATCGGACTCCCGCAACCGTTACCAGGTCATCGGTCCACCTTGTAAGAGGCCTTCCAACGCTACGTCTTCCGATACGTGGTCGCCATTCCAGAACCTTTGGGCCCCAACGGCCATTCGTTCTGCGAGCAATGTGCCCTGTCCATTGCCACTTAAATTTGGCGATTCTTCGTGCTATGTCGGTGACCTTGGTTCTCCTGCGGATATCCTCATTCCTGATTCGATCACGCAAGGAAACTCTGAGCATAGCCCTTTGGGTGACTTTAAGTCTCCTGATGAGGCCCCGTCAACTGATACTTTATTCAGATCTACCTCACATACTCTACCCTACTCTACCCCCGGGCTTGCTGACGGCGAGCAGTGGACAGCTCGCCCTCAAGAAGATGTCAGCTGTGATATCTTCGATAATGTTCATTTAAATTACAAGCTATATATATAGGGCCATATTGATGCACAATGTATATAAGGTAATTGGATAAGGATTTATTCTGTTTTGCTTCAAATTGCTTCTTAGATTTGCCATTATTTCTTGTTAAAAGTAACGGATAACAAATAGTTATTGTTGGTTATCCCTAAGAGATAGACATATACCATCGCAGACTTTTTTGGTAGACCTTTTTTAACATGTACATAAATAATGTACCTACAGTAATATTATTTTGATCTATCTCGTAGGGTTCAGCCAGCGTGTGCAATGTAAGAGCAAAAAATGTGTTTATTTACGACATCACATTAGAGACCTCCAAAATTATCAGTGTTTCTCTACTTTAACCTTTTGAGTAGCGCAATTAGAGACACAATAGAAAGACAATGACCGAGCGAACGCCGGCATTCGCTCGGGGTTTAATGAAATATTCTGCATGTATTATACATATAAACCTTCATCTTGAATCACTGTATCTATTAAAAAAAAAACAGCATCAAAATCCCTTGCTTAGTTTTAAAGATCTAGCATGATACATAGGGACTGACAACGGGAGCGACTTTGTTTTATACTCTGTAGTAAATAAGATTTTTACAAAAAAAACTACATTTAAATAAACAATAGACAAAAAACACATAAAAAAAACTACTAACTTCAATGCAAAAAAAAGCCCTAAAATGTACAAAATAACTTTATTTCGGAAGTCGATGTTAAATATGAAGAGACAAAACTATAATAGAAATAACGACTTCCGAAATTAAAGTTATTTTGCACTTTTAAATTTTTAGGGTTCCGTACCTCAAAAGGAAAAAACTAAACTCTTATAGGATCACTTTGTTGTCCGTTCGTCTGTCTGTCCGTCAACACCCTTTATATCAGGAACGCGTGGAGGTATCGAGTTGAATCGAGTTGGAGGTACGAGAAAAAATGATACTTCGGTTTATGTGGCAAAAAACGTACATTTCGACACTCTCGAGAAAATCAAAACTCATAGGGTACTTCCCGTTGACCCAAAATCCTGAAATTTGGATAAAGCAAGGTCTTATAGCACAGGTATAGGCATAAATCTGAAAATTGAAAATTTGTTGTTAAGTACGTCACAATTTTTTTTTTGCGTTTCTGTCAAATCTTCCGAGACTCCATTCTAGAATTGAACTATTTACATAGGTAAGTTTAAACGGAACTCTCAGGGCGCGAGTCCAACTCGGACATGCCCTGTGTTTTTTTTGAAGTCAATATTTTTTTTTTGTGAAAAGATTATTTTATCCTTTTTGGGGTACCACAACTAAAAAGTACCCCTTCGTCAAACTAAAAGTGTGCAAGTTCTATGTATCCAGTATGTAGATACCTATAGAATTTCATTAAAATATTGCATGACAATTCCAATAAGCGCTTGGCTTATTGGCTGCTGGGATACATTGTTTTATTACAAAGTTTTTGTGCCTACCTTCCTTCATCAGTTCAGCTCGATAGTACCTTATAGACAGAGAGCATCTCATGTCAATTCTAATAATCCCAAACACGGTTAGGTTACATTGATGACGGACTAAGATGGGACAAACAGATTGACGCTCTTACCACAAGAACAATGCGCCTTATACACGCCTGTAAGTCATTGAGAGAGTCGGCCAAACTTGACACTCTGAAGATGGTTTATTATGCTCTTTGCCAATCTGTTATTGGTTATTGCATTACTGCATGGGGCGGAGCAACAAAAACCAGTATCTTGAGAGTAGAAAGAGCACAAAGAGCCATTCTTAAAGTTATGACTAAGAAACCATATAGATTCCCAACTACTGAATTATACTCGTACACGGTACGTACCGTGAGGACTTTGCAGTAAAAGCCAGCTGACGTCAGCTCTTCGTACTCCGATCGATTCTAAGAACTCATGCTAATGTCAAATTTTGAAGCCGAGCTGCACAAAAACCCTTCGGGAACTTCAACCAGCAATGACAGTTTGGTGTCGGACTTTACTTCTTTTAAGAAGTTTATACTTGAGGCACTGGACTGTCTTCAGAAGCAAATGGATTTGCTGGCACTTGGGCTGGACAATCTGGAGATGCGTGGGCGTCGTAAGATGGTTTTGCTTCATGGGGTCACGGAGCAGGCCAAGGAGGACACAGCACAGGTAGTGGCTGAAGTTGTGCGGTGTCATCTAAAGCTGGCAGACTTCGCTGTTGCAGATATCAGGCGGTGCCATCGGATGGGGAGACAGGCAGGTGCCAGTAAGCCCAGGCCGATACTTTGCAAGCTGCGGGATGTTAATCTCAGGGACAGTGTCTGGTTTGCAAAGACAAGGTTGAAGGGGACTGGCATTACGGTGTCAGAGTTTTTGACGAGAATGCGGCACCAACTGTTTATGGCTGCGCGTGAGAAGCTTGGTGTTAACAACTGCTGGACTAAGCAAGGTCTTATTTATGTTCTCGGCCCCGACGGCTCCCGGCATCGAGTTAATTCACTTAATGAACTCCATAACTTCGAGCAGGTCAGTGACAAGGTCATGTCGCCCGTTGTGTCAGCGCCGTCGTCATCGCCATCCCCATCGCCAGCACCGAAGAAGGCCCGACGTGCCGCTGCGAGGAAGTAGTATTTTTGTGCACGTTTTAGGTAATATCACCGTCCGGGTAACTATTTTATTTCTTTTCTGCATAAGTCGATACCCTCTCAATTCACTATTTTAAATCCTCTACCCTTCATGATTCGACAAGTATTTTTATTTTATTTGTGTTGTTTTTCTATCTGTCAGCTGTTCTGTTTGTTCTGTCAAATTTATTTAATGTCATGTCATATGTAATCGTTTACGTTCAGAAATCATTTTTCACAGTGTGCCCAGTGTATTTTATTGAATTGTGCAAATATTTTTTAACTTTCTGTTGCCCGGACGACGACAGTCAACCGTTGTTTTTATTTATGTTGTCTTAAAGCCCGTATACAGAGTGTTAGCACTCAACTGGCGGGTGGATTTGATTAATTACATTTTTATATTTTATTAATATTATATATCTACTCAACACTTTTTTTTTTTAGTAGATATAATTTTATTTTATTTTTTTATTTATTATTATTTATTGTCGATATCAGTAAACAATGACAGCGACACCGAAAGTTTTTCATCTCTTAGTAATGACAGTTTTATTGGTTACTCGTCCCTTGCCGACACTCTTGATTCTCATTTTTCTGATGTACCTAAGAATTTTAATGTAGTCCATATAAATGCCCAAAGTGTTCCGGCTCATTACTCTGACATGCTAGCTAACTTTGACTGTAAGAACATTCACGCTATCCTTGTTTCAGAGTCTTGGTTAAAACCATGTCTCCCTTCAACTTCCTATTCTTTGCCAGGTTTTCAACTGATAAGAAATGATCGTGTGTCTGGCGGGGGAGGTGGTGTTGCTATATACCTTCGTCCGCAAATTCCTTTTTCAATTATTGATATGTCAGCACAGCCTCCCACGCAGAACGCAGGCGAGCATTTTTTTTTTAGAGGTAAACCTGAACCATGTGAAAGTACTTCTAGGTGTTTATTACAGCCCTTCATCACGTGTAAATTTCTTTCCTTCCTTTGATAAGATCCTAGAAAATCTAACACCTTCTTACAGTCATACGATTATCATGGGGGATTTCAATACTTGTTTACTGAAAAATGATTCTCGCTCTTCCTTACTTCTATCAATAGTTCAGTCGTCAAACTTGTCCATTCTTCCATCAAGTGCCACACACCACTTCCCCAATTGTAATCCCTCACTTTTGGACCTTGCCATTATCTCCTCTCCCCAACATGTCAGCAAGTATGGCCAATGCGCAGCTGACATGTTTTCCTACCATGACCTAATATTCCTTTCTTACAAAATTCGTCCACCTAAACTCAAGCCCAAAACTCTCCTGCTTCGCAATTTTAGTGGTATGGATATGGATAATCTGCATAAGGATGCCAGCAGCATTGATTGGAGCCCACTTATTACTGCCGAGTCGATCGATGGAAAAGTAAACTTGCTTGCAGACGCGCTAGTACAGCTTTATGACGTTCATGCTCCCATCCGTGCTGTAAAGCTCAAACATCTTCCAGCGCCTTGGTTAACAGATGACGTAAGGGATGTCATGCACAAGAAGGCAGTATGTAAAACTAAATTTAAATGCCGGCCCACATCATCAAACCGTGACCTTTATGTCAAAGCACGCAATCGCAGCAATAGGGTGTGTAAGGATGCACTGCGCCACCATGTTCATGAATCTGTTGAAAACGGTGATCCAGCTAAAGTTTGGAAATTTCTGAAATCTATGGGAGTTGGAAAATCACGCCAAGAATCGATTCCTAAAGACTTAGATATAGATCTTCTTAATCAACACTTCTCATCTTCGTCCTACTATAATCGGACCTCGAAAGCATCAACGTTAAACCATCTCTCAAACCTTCCAACTCCGGATTATTCGCCATTTAATTTTAGTCAATTCTCTGATTGTGATGTTAAGAAGAGCATAGTTTCAATCACGTCTAACGCAGTTGGCTGTGATTGTGTCAGTCGGAAAATGATACTCCCTGTCCTTGATGAAATCCTTCCTATCCTGTGTTATATCCTTAACTATTCCATTTCCAAAGGTGTCTTTCCATCAATATGGAAAGAGGCCAAAATTACTCCTTTGCCCAAAAAGTCAAATCCTACTTCCTTTTCAGAATATCGACCAATCTCCATACTGCCTTTCCTCTCTAAAGTCCTAGAACGCCTGGTCCACAATCAGCTCAGTGCTTTTCTTTGCAAGAATAGTCTGCTGAATCCATTCCAATCCGGATTTCGTCCTGGTCATAGCACCACCACAGCCCTAGTAAACGTTACTGATGACATACGTCTGGGTATGGATAGAGGAAATATGACGATTCTCTGCTTACTAGATTTTAGCAACGCCTTCAATACCGTCGATTTCGATATCCTACTCGCCATACTTCGCTCTCTTAACATATCTCCAACGGTGATTGACTGGTTTCGTAGTTACCTGTATGGCCGCCGGCAACGTATTTCCATAGATGAGTCCTGTTCTTCTTGGTGTTATACTTCTGCCGGTGTTCCTCAGGGTGGCGTCTTATCTCCTTTACTCTTCGCAATTTTCATAAATTCTATTTCTAAAAAACTTCTTTCCTTCTACCATCTCTATGCTGATGATTTGCAAGTTTATAGACAATCTCCCCATACAGATTTGGATGCCGCTATTAACATTATTAACCAGGACTTGGCTTCAATTTGTGAGTGGAGTGAGGCACACCGTCTGAAGGTTAATCCATCGAAGACTCAAGTCATTGTTGTTGGCAGCTCTAGGTTGATGCCCAAGGTAAACTGGTCCCAGCTGCCTCAGGTTCTATTCAACGGTACTGCTATTCCAATAAGCGAGAAGGTTAAGAACTTAGGAATTTGGATAGACAAACATCTTTCTTGGGGTCCCCAATTACAAGAGGTAAGTCGCAAAATATTTGCCTCTGCCAAGTCCCTAAGACGGTTGCGTAACTTTCTGCCAACTGCCACTAAAATTGCACTTGCTCAGTCCCTCTTACTCCCTATCCTTGACTACGCTGATGTCAGTTATCTCGATCTCACTGAGGCACAACTAGATAAACTTGAGCGACTTCAAAATGTTTGCATACGATTTATATTTGGCTTGCGCAAGTATGATCACATATCCGATTTTCGTGCGAAACTCAAGTGGCTTCCAATACGTCTTCGCCGGAACGTATACATCTTGTCTCTGCTCTACAGTGTATTGTTCAATCCTAAAACCCCCGCTTATCTTAAAGAACGTTTCAAGTTCCTTCATGACACACATAATAGATATCTTAGGTCATCGGAAAACTTGGGGCTTGAGATGCCAAGCCATTCCACCAATTTTTATGACAAGTCGTTTGCAGTTCAAGCAGTGCGGCTGTGGAATGCTTTGCCCGTGTCGGTAAGGCAGGCTCAAACACTCACAACTTTTAAAAATATGGTTAAGGATCACTATCTTTCCTCTTGAACGTCGTCATTAAGTTTATCATTTCCATGCTTTCATAATTATATGTATATATATATATATATATTATATTATTTGTATGTTCAAAATATATTAAAATTCAACGTTAAATAAACCGTTATTATCTTATAATAAACAATTTACGAAGTGTGTCTAAGTAATTATTTTAAATTATACAACTAAGCCTTAAAAAATGAATACATAAAACACTTAACTAATTAAAACTATATATACACTTAAATCAAAAACATATGTCTAAAACGTCACACGTCAATATACAACCCGCCCCTGATCGTTCCCGGTGCAAAAGTGCCCATAATACTGGCCGCATTACCTCGCTGGATAGCGATGGCCATCCTTTGCACCAAGAACGACCCGGACCGGGAGTCACCCGTTGCCTCCCCGAGCCTACGGCCTAAATCCCCCACAAAACGCTTTGCCTCCGTACTCCAACTACCCAGAGTCTCCACAGCAACAGGCACAAAATGGTAAAGCTGCACCAAGGAAGCGTACTTCAGCCTTTTTTTAAAGCAGGCGTCTTCAGCGGCGGAAGAAGCAGTGTGCATGGTGCGACTCAGGTGACTGGCGGCGACAGTGCTGACGCAAGTTGCGTCCCAGATCAGGCACTTCCCGTTCTTCCACGGCACCAGAGTCAGCCCATCCGGCCTCTTACCGTCAGACCTGCTAAGACCTGGAGGCTCAAGCACGCAGGGGATGTTTGCCGATATAAGGGCTCTCCGGACAATGTCGTTCAAGGCGTGGTGACGCGGGAACCTCCCTGTGCAGCGCCGACAGCTCAGTGCGTGATGGCCATCGGCCTCCACCAAAGAACCGCAGGTGCATATATGAGGCTCGCACACTTTACAGCCTAGGCGGAGAGCCACCGCCACACGCAAAGAGTCATTGTCGAGTAGAGTGCCCAAATGAGGCGAAGGAATCGCCTGTAACCACGCCCCGGACTCGGGTTGCGACACTGCTCGTAGTCTGGCCTTATCGACTCCCAATGCACCCTCTAACAATTGCTCTTGAAGCAGCTTCACCCCAATGTCATCCCACGCCCGCTGAACATGTTCTGATTCGGGGATTGTCGCACCCGAGTTGAGGGTCAACCTTATATTATTATTTGTATTATATGCAATTTATTAGTTTATGTATTGTATATATGTAAATAGTACACCACGAACTACCTGCGTATCTTTTTTTCTCCTCTGTCAAATCCATCCAAAGGTTGTCTTTAAAAAATCGCTTTTAGCGATAAGACCGCCCATTGTGACACCTTATTAATGTTTAATTTCCTAATGTAAAATGTATTTTTGGTGTACAATAAAGAATATCTATCTATCTATCTATGCTAAGCTGCCACCGCCAAATCTAAATAAACGACAAAAACTTATCACAGGTTCTCAGCATAAAACCATTTTCGCCAAGCATCAATTTTTCACCCTTGGCAAATATATCTACAATAAAATTAACAAAGACCTAAAAATCCTAAAACTGAACGCCAACGCTGTAAAAACTAAAGTAACAGAGTGACTATTAGAAAGGGACTATGCCAACACGGAGTCCCTACTTACATACATCACCTAATCTCTCACGCACCCCGATTTCTGTAACATTCACGCGCTCAAACATGCGCACACGCACCCCCCGAACACCTCAACTTACCATACATGCACACTGTCTCACATAATACTCACCTTACACTACACGCACACACCATCACACACATTATTGCACACATCACAATTAAAAATAATAATAAAAAAAGAGAACACATAAATTATTCAGCGTTAGGACGACATCGTCCTTCACTTGTTGTAAAAATAATAGTTTGAGAGGCAGAGTTCTAAAAATGTTTAGTACAGATTTACAATATTACGTACCTAAAAAACTGTATAACTTCTCAACCTACTGTTTGTTTCATTATGTATCTGTTCTTTTTAATTAATAAACATATTATTATTATTATGGATTTAGAATAGAATAGAATAGAATAGAATAAACTTTATTGTACACCAAAATAGTAACAAAAACTTTTACATTAACTTAAATCTATGGGTACAAAGGCGGTCTTATCGCTGACAGCGATATCTACTAGACAACCTTAGGGTGGAATGTAAGAATTTGAAATAGAAACAAAGGGGGGTAGTCTGCGGTGTACAGCAAATTAATAATGTAAATATTAAATTAAAATTATATACTAGACTATACATAGAAATAATATAGCTGTTACATATAAAAGACAATATATAAATATTATATATATAAGTTACACAATTTCATACAAAGATATGGAAAAAGAAAAGAACAATAACAGAACAAAACAGTAGAGGCAGGATAGCAATTAGAGTGAAAGGAAATGATTTTTAACCAGATTTTTGAAAGAAGTTAGTGACTGGGCTTGCCTAATTATTACAGAGTTCCGATGCCTACCTTCCAGCTTCATCATCGGATCAGTTTAATATATCCCCTCCCCATCTTCCTTCAGACAGTCATAGACTACGCGTCTATACAAAGCAATTTTATTTGTTACGACACGACAGTTCTACTGTAAACCTGTGATGAGTTCC
Organism: Mythimna vitellina; assembly: GCA_949316375.1. NCBI lineage: Eukaryota > Metazoa > Arthropoda > Insecta > Lepidoptera > Noctuidae > Mythimna > Mythimna vitellina. Next base: position 211,446 of record OX438713.1, read on the forward strand.
GTTCCATATCTTCGAAGTTTATCATCAAATCCTAACATTATTTTTTGGGACCAACATGGAAACATAGCGATTCAATTAAAAAAATAAAACCAACTCAAAAGTATAAATTTTTAATAAAAAAAATAATTCAAAATTCGTTTATAATTGGCCGAGAAATCGGAGACCATACATAAAAAAGGGCCTATATAATGAACTCCATCTTCAAAAAACGTAAGCGTAGGAAGTGGACCTGGCAAAGCCCTGATGGTGCGACCAGAAATGAGATTGACTTCATCATGTCGTTGAAGAACAAATATTCAATGACTTCTTTTTGATCAACGCAGTGAAAACTAGAAGTGATCACCGCATGGTAAGAGGCACATTGAATATCAATATCAAGCTTGAAAGATCTCGACTGATGAAGTATACGCTCCGTCCAGCACAGATCCAAAACTCCGAGAGCTTTCAGGTCGAACTTCACAATCGTTTCGAGTGGCTAGGTGGCTCCGTGGATGAATACAACGATGGGTTCGTGGAAACTGTCCATACGGACGGGTCTAAGTTTTTAAAGATTCGTCGTACACCGAAGAAAAGGCTCTGTGATCAAACTCTCGAATTCTTTAAAGAGAGGCGTGAGTTGATTCTGCAGTCTTCAGACGATACGTGCATCTGCCGGCAGCTCAATAAACGGATCTCCAAGTCCTTAAAAACGATCTCCGCCTCTTTAATACCGAACGGATTAAAGACGCGATGGAGCGGAATAAGGTCTCCAAGGTTTTTGCAAGAGATCTGTCTATAGGGCAGAGCCAGCTCACGAAACTGAAAACCGACACTGGCTGAGTCATATCCGCCAAATCGGAGCTTCTAGGAGAGATCGAGGCATTCTATGGACGGCTGTACACGTCTATCACAAAACCCACAACGAATCTAGCAAACGACCCAAGAGCTAGATTAACCCGGCACTATACCGAAGATATCAAGATATTATATATGTGGCATACAGCCTCATTTGTTGCTGGGTTGGTGAGGAATAAAACCACTGGTTGACTTCTTTCTTCTATATTTGGAGTGTTCTCTTCAAGATGGCTTGCCGCTGACTGGTGTCGGTCGGCCAAAATGTTCCTACTTTTATACAATTTTTTATAACTCTTCTTGAGTATCTAACCAATCACAAATAATCACATTTAAAGCGTTAGCCAATCAGAGCGAGGCAAGAAATTGTGCAATTTTCCTAAGTATCTCGAAACTTTACCGTAACGAGAACCGCGCGACAATATTTATCGATTTGCGCTAAATAAACTTAAACAAACTATGTTTTTAAGGTTTCTACGTACTAACTATTTAACAAGAATATAAAATAAAATAAAACATAACACAAATCTTACACTAACTTTACCTTATGTACAGAGTAAGTTCACTATCTACTCAACTATGAAGGATGTAATTATGGCACTTATTTACTTAAACTATTAATGTTCATAATCACTTTCATATAGTTTTACGGTGTCTATGTACCACTTATGTACAGTTCACTATCACTATATATTTCACTTGTCCCGCACATCACTCCCGCCGTGCGACCGTGTCGCATCCGTCCGCGGTGCGGGCTCGATGCTCGTAGGCAGGGGCAGGATCACCAACTTCTTCACAGGCCGGCGCAGAACACCTCCCTTGGTCAGCACGTCCACCGTCCGCACGATGTTGTCGGGACCCGGATACGTAGCGATGACCCTTCCTCGGATCCACACGTTGCGGGGTAGATTCGGGTCGACGATCTGCACGAGGTCGTTGACCCCCACCGCCTGGCCTCGTCCGTTGGGCTCCCGCCGGTGTTGCAGCTCAGGGAGATACTCCTTCACCCAGCGTAGCCAAAAGATGTCCGCTAGCCGTTGTGCGGCCCGCCAACTGGATCGTGAGATGGTGTCTTGCTCGGTGAACGTGCCTGGTTGTGGCACGCGCCCTGGTCCTCCCAATAAGAAGTGATTGGGAGTGAGTGCTTCTGGGTCTTCTGGGCTGACTGAAACGTGAGTCAGCGGACGGCTGTTGACGGTGTTCTCTACTTCCGTTAGTAGAGTCATGAGAACCTCTTCTGTCGGGTGACGTTCGTGTAACGTCGCGGTGAGCGCTGTTTTGACGGAGCGAACCATACGCTCCCAGGCCCCACCCATGAACGGAGCTCCAGGCGGTATGTAACGCCAGGAGATGGTCCTCTTCGCTGTTTCTTCGGCCGTCGCTGCGTCGATCGCCTGTCGTAGTTCTTTGTCGGCGGCCTTCAAGTTAGTGCCGTTATCCGACCATATTTCAGTCGGGCAACCTCGTCGTGCGATCATTCTTCTTACTGCCATTACTGCGGAGTCGGCGCTAAGTGAGCCGGCGACTTCCAGATGTATAGCTCGCGTCGTGAGGCATGTGAAGATGGCCACATATCTCTTTTGTCGGGTTCGTCCGACAGTCACTGATAGAGGTCCGAAGTAATCTACCCCGGTGAAGGTGAAGGGTCGCTTGTGGTGAGCTAAGCGACACGCTGGCAGGTCTCCGGTTCTCGGATGTGGTGGCACTAGTGTCTTCATTCTGCAGAATAGGCATCTTCTCAGTATTGCGCGTGTGATAGGGCGCAATCTTAGTACCCAGTACTGTTGTCTGCATTCGTTGACGGTGGCTTCCACGCCGGCGTGATGGAGTTGTCGATGTATTGATTGTATCCAGAGCTTAGTCGTGGGATGGTCACCGTCGATTATCAGCGGGTTCTTGAACTCATCCTTCATGTCCTGGACCGCTCGAATACGGCTTCTGAGTCTGAGTTGGCCGTTTATGGACTCGACGCTGAGTTGGTGAAGGCGGCTCTCTTTGTTGATTGTTTTCCCATTGTTGAGGCTATCTATTTCCTCCGTGAAGGACTCTTCCTGAGAGGACCTCATCAACAGTTCTTCGGCTGTCTTGAGAAGCTCGGCTGTCACTGGTAGGAGTTTCCTTTCTTCTCGTGACGGTTTCTTTGCTGTTGTAGGTTCCCGTTGTTTCACTGTAGTTCTGTTCTTCTTCCAGGTGGGGTCGGCTTCTTTATTCTTCTTCGTTCTTCTATAATTGACTCTCTGTTCGGCAACTCTGCAGAGTTGAATGAACTGCAGAACGCGTGCTGTTGAGTATCGGAGTCGGTCCCAGCTGGAGAACTTCGTAGGATCGGGCAGACTCTCTGCAAGCTTCAGTTTTCTTTTTTCATTCATATGATGCGTCCTTTCTTCATCGGGAGATTCTTCAGCTGTTGCCTTCGCCGCTTCAGTCGGCCAGGAGTCTTCATTTTGGTATAGAAAGTCTGGTCCTTTGAACCATCGATGATCTCTGTTGAATGTTGTAGGTACATCTCGGGTGGCGTCGTCCGCCACATTCAGTTTTGTCGGTACCCACCGCCAGTCGTTGACCTTAGATGTCTCTTCTATTGCTGCCAAGCGATGAGCTACGTAGGGTTTGTACGAACGTGAGCCTGTTCTTATCCAAGTCAGTACGGTTTTGCTATCTGTCCAAAATATTGTTCGTTCAGGTTTCCTTTCGTGTTCTTCGACCACTGTCTCTGCCAGTCTAGTGCCCATGACTGCTGCCTGCAACTCTAGTCTTGGGATTGACGTCAGCTTCAATGGTGCCACCTTCGCTTTGGCTATGACGAGTGATAGGTTGACCTCGCCATCTGACGTCACTGTTCTCCAGAAGAGGACCGTAGAGTAGGCTGACTCGCTGGCGTCGCTGAAGACGTGTAGTTCTAGGGAAACGGCGTCGCTATAGTCGAGATATCGTCGCGGGATCGCTACTTCGCGGAGGTTCTTCAGATGCTCCATCCATGTTTCCCACTGCTCTGCCAGGTCTTCATCGATCATATCGTCCCACGCCGTCCCTCTACGCCAGACTTCCTGAAGGAGTTGCTTCGCTCTGATCGTGACGGGTGAGGCAAATCCGAGTGGGTCGAAGAGTGACATCACTATTCTTAGTGCTTCCCTTTTGGTTGGTATTTTACCTTCTATGAGCGTCAATGGTATTCTGGCTAGGTTGAGGTTGAAGGTGAGCTCGTCAGAGTTGATTCTCCATATGACTCCCAGGACTCGTTCAGTCTTTTCCTCTGCTTTGTAGAGTTCCATGTCCTCTCCTTGTTTATCTTCTCCTAGTGATTCTAGTAATGACGCTGAGTTCGATTTCCACTGTTTTAATTCGAAGCTAGCCTTCAGGTGTACTTCTCGTACGTCGTGTGTGATACGTTTGGCGTCTTCGAGGCTTCTGAAGCTGTCTAAATAGTCGTCGACGTAATGCTTTTCTATGATGGCAGCTGCGGCTTCTGGGTAAGTTTGTTCGTGGTGCTTAGCGTTCAGGTTCTTGACGTAGATTGCTGTTGAAGGTGAACTCGACGCTCCGAAGATTAACGACTTCATTCTGTATTCTTCTGGAGGCTGATCATCTCGTCGATTCCCGCGCCACAGGTACCGCAGTGCGTCTCTGTCTTCTTCTCGCAGTCTGACTTGCATGAACATTTCCTTGATATCCGCCGTAACTGCGATTATATGTTGACGGAATCGCATGACGACGCCTGGTAGTGACCGTAGTAGATCTGGACCTTTGAGCAGCATATCGTTGAGCGCTACCCCTTTGGTCTTGGCGGCGGCGTCGTGGACTACTCGAAGTTTTTCTGGTTTCATCGGGTTGGTAACTGCGTAGTGTGGTAGGTACCAGGTCTTGTTGGCCGTCTTCTCTTTTGGAGCAGGTTCTGCATACCCCTTTGTGATGAGAGCGTCCATTTGTTCGACGTACTTCTTCTTCAATGTGGGTTCACGATCAATTTTCTTCTCTATGTTGAAGAGCCTTTTCAGTGAGTTTTCGTAGTTGTCTGGAAAGTTGACATCTTCTTTGCGCCAGAGGAGACCGGTCTGGAATCTTCCTTCTTCAATCTTCGTTGTAGTCTTCTCTAGGATACGGAGGGCCTGTTCTTCCGGATCAGTCTTCGGTTTCTTAGGGTTGATGCATAGTGCGTCCATTTCGAAGTAGCGTTTCACGAGGACTTCTAAGTCTTCTTCTGGATCTTCTGTGACGTGCGACACGAAGTCGATCTTCTGTCCGTAGGTTCGTGTTTGGCTACCGTGGAGTACCCAACCTAGTGGTGTGAGAGATGCCACTGGGTGGTTGTTGTCTCCTCTTCTTACTTCCGTTGTCAGCAGAAGATGCCAGTTGTCTTGTCCGATCAGTACTCGTGGCTTCGCGTTGGTGTACGTGAGGTGTCCTCGGATGTCCGATAAGTGTTGACATCCTTCTAGTAATTCTTGTGGCACCCGTTGAGATGAGACTTGCAGGTTCTTCACTGTGCGCGCTTGTATTTGCTCTTCGTGATCGTTGAGTCCCTTCAGCTTTATGATGACTCTTCTGGATGCTGACTCTGACGTCTTCATATCATTTATGGTTTCTATCTTCAGCGGGTCTATGGGGCCTGTTGCTCCGATGCTGGTCGCTAAACTATCGTCGACAAGCGTGACTGTTGACCCGTCGTCCATTAGCGCGAAGGTGTTGACAGCTCCTTTCGGTCCTTCCACCTGGATCGGGAGGATCTTCAAGTATGATTGCTTCTTGATTGTCCAAGTTGAATTGATGACTTCAGTTGCTTCTTGTTTCGCTTCCGCCTTCTCTGTTTTCTTGTCATAGTGTAGCATCTTGTTATGAGAGTACTTGCAGGCGTTGATTCCACACGGCTTGGGTCGGCAGTTGTGAGTCTTGCTTCTGTAACGGAGGCACCTCAAGCAGAGGCGCTTAGACTTGGCTATGTCCCATCTTTCATTCGCATCCAACTTCTTGAACTGTTCACACTCTGTCGCGTTGGTGTGTCCCGTGTTCTCACATATGAGGCACTTCGGTGGCGGTGTCTTCTCAGTCACGTTGTTAACCCTTTGCATCCTTTTCTGTGGCGCGACTGTCGCTGGTATTGCTACCTGTTCAGGCAGCGCGTAAGGTCCGCACAACTCAGCTTCTCTCTTGAAGAACTTCTCGATCTTGATGAGGCAAGGATCTTCACGTGGCTGTGTGGCTGAGAAGTCGTAGTATCTATATCGTAGGGTTGGCGTCAGCTTGTCGACTAGTGTCTTCGCTAGTTCAGGATTGTACATGTAATTGAAACAATCCAGAGTCTTCAGTGTAGCTACGACGTTCGAGATCTTGGTGGCGAATATGCAGATGTCCCTCGGTGACTCAGTAAGACGTGGTAGGCCTCGAAGCGTCTCCATCTCCAGCATGGCTATTGATTCTGGTCTTCCGAATCTTGACTCCAAGGTCTTCATCACTTCCGCTGGGTGTGCGTTGGTTATTAATAAACCTTCAACCGCTTCTTTGGCTTTCCCTCTCAGGTTTCTTCTGAGTCTATTTGTATTCTCAACTGTACTGAACATCGCTTCGGTCTCGTAGTAGGCGGCGCGGAATGGCAGCCATTCCTGATGACCCCCACTGAAGATCGGCAACTCGACGAACTTAGGTCGCTGTGAGGCGCTGACCGCTCGGGTGATGGCTTCAGCTAGGAGAGCTAAATCGGTTTGACCTCCCGCCGGTGGCTGACGTGCTTCTTCCTGCTTCGCTGTCATTGGTTCTTCTATGTGAACAACCGTTGGTTCTTCTATGGCGCGGTGAGGTTCATTAGTGATTGCTAGCACCGGACGGTTCGTTTGATTTTCCAACCAGCTGTCTACTCTTGCGTTAACTTCTGACTTCGTGTAGAGGGAGACGTCATCTTCTTCCTCTTCCGAGTCTTCTTTTTCCAATGTAGCTAGGCGTGCTGCGGCTAATTCCACTTGTAGGTGTAGTAATTCTTCCTTCGCCTTCGCAATCTTGTGCTGTTTCGTCTTGCTGTGAGTAGATCCCCCCCCTCCCCCCCTGCTGCTAGGGAGACGGAGGTCCTGTGGTCCAGCCGGTTTTGTTGGACCGGTGACGTTCTTCGTAGCTCGCTTCACTGTAGAGGTTTCTGTTTCTTGGCGAGCTTCACTGGTGACGACAGTAGCGGGTGGCTTCATCAGCTGTTTGGCCTTCGCACCTGCAGTCAGCGTCGTCGCAGCGGATGGTGTTACGGATGGAGCGGCGGCGCTGTCAAGGTGCGAGGCAGGGGGCCCGCTTGCGGCCGAAGTAGATGCGGCGGCGGCGGCGGTCGAGGTGGTTGTGGCGGTCGCGGAAGTCACGGTGGATGGTTCAGTCGTCGCGGAGTTGTCTGTTTGTTCCGAAGTCTCCGTGGCTGTCGTCCGTTGCTGTCGATTCCGTGCTGGCTTCCGCGCTGGTACCGGTCGCCGATGTAGTGGTTTCGGACGATGACGGCTTCTGTTCACCCGACGGCTTGCGGCTTCTATCTACCGAACGTGTAACGGGCATGCTGTAAGCTGATTTTCTTTGAATATCTTGAATCTTGAGAACGCTTCTTATTATTTTTCGAAGAAATCTTCCCTATGACGTGAAGTCTTCCTATCTTGAGTCTTGAAACGCTTATTTGTTGAAGAAATCTTCCCTATGACGTGAAATCTTGAAACGTTTCTTATTTTTCGAAGAAATCTTCCCTATGACGTGAAATCTTGAAACGCTTCTTATTTTTCGAAGAAATCTTCCCTATGACGTGAAATCTTGAAACGCTTCTTATTTTTCGAAGAAATCTTCCCTATGACGTGAAATCTTGAAACGCTTCTTATTTTTCGAAGAAATCTTCCCTATGACGTGAAATCTTGAAACGCTTCTTATTTCTCGAAGAAATCTTCCCTATGACGTGAAATCTTGAAACGCTTCTTATTTTTCGAAGAAATCTTCCCTATGACGTGAAATCTTGAAACGCTTCTTATTTCTCGAAGAAATCTTCCCTATGACGTGAAATCTTGAAACGCTTCTTATTTCTCGAAGAAATCTTCTCTATGACGTTCCCCACAAATTCCGGCGCTCGAAGGACCATTAAATGTGGCATACAGCCTCATTTGTTGCTGGGTTGGTGAGGAATAAAACCACTGGTTGACTTCTTTCTTCTATATTTGGAGTGTTCTCTTCAAGATGGCTTGCCGCTGACTGGTGTCGGTCGGCCAAAATGTTCCTACTTTTATACAATTTTTTATAACTCTTCTTGAGTATCTAACCAATCACAAATAATCACATTTAAAGCGTTAGCCAATCAGAGCGAGGCAAGAAATTGTGCAATTTTCCTAAGTATCTCGAAACTTTACCGTAACGAGAACCGCGCGACAATATTTATCGATTTGCGCTAAATAAACTTAAACAAACTATGTTTTTAAGGTTTCTACGTACTAACTATTTAACAAGAATATAAAATAAAATAAAACATAACACAAATCTTACACTAACTTTACCTTATGTACAGAGTAAGTTCACTATCTACTCAACTATGAAGGATGTAATTATGGCACTTATTTACTTAAACTATTAATGTTCATAATCACTTTCATATAGTTTTACGGTGTCTATGTACCACTTATGTACAGTTCACTATCACTATATATTTCACTTGTCCCGCACAATATATAACTTATTTTTTATTTAATTAGTTCTGTTTGAAGTATCTGTTATTTGTTTATTGTACAAACCTACCACAGTGTTGTCTTTTGTAACCCAAAGATTGAGTGGTAGAGAATGCCTTGTTGCATTTAGTCCGCCTATGCACTACTACTGTACATGAAGTTTAAATAAATAAATAAATATCCCGGACGTCAGCCTGTACGAGATTAGGATGGCTCTGAAGCAGCTTAAAAACAACAAGGCGTCTGGTGACGACGGAATTACAGCCGAACTCCTGAAGGCGGGTAGAAAACCGGTCCTAAAGGCCCTTCAGAAGTTGTTCGATTCCGTCATACTTGAACGAAAGACGCCACAGGCATGAAGCAGAGGTGTGGTGGTACTTTTCTTTAAGAAGGGTGACAATACCCTGCTTAAGAATTACAGGCCCATCTCACTTCTGAGCCATGTCTACAAGCTGTTTTCCAGAGTCATGACGAATCGTCTCGCGCGCAGGTTCGACGACTTCCAGCCTTCCGAACAAGCCGGATTCCGAAAAGGTTTCAGCACCTTAGACCACATACATACGCTCCGGCAGGTTATACAGAAGACCGAGGAGTACAACCTGCCTCTATGCTTAGCATTCGTGGACTACGAGAAAGCTTTTGATTCGATCGAGACTTGAGCTGTACTGCAGTATCTACAACGGTGCCAGATTGATTATCGGTACATCGAAGTGCTGACGTGTTTGTATGAGAACGCCACTATGTCAGTCCGACTTCAGGATTAAACCTCGAAACCTATCCTTCTGCAGCGGGGTGTGAGGCAGGGAGATGTCATTTCTCCGAAACTGATTACAGCTGCAATGGAGGATGTCTTCAAGATTCGGGACTGAAGTGGACTAGGCATTAATGTCAATGACGAGTACATCACTCACCTTCAGTTTGCCGATGATATAGTAGTCATGGCTGAGACTACGGAAGAGCTCAGTACAATGCTTGATGACCTTAGTAGAGCTTTCGAAAGAGTGGGTCTTAAAATGATCATAGACAAAACCTAAGTCATGGTAAATAACCATATAGCACCCACTCCGATCAAGATCGGAGATTCTGCACTCGAAGTTGTAAACGATTGCGTTTACCTGGGACAGATAATTCAGTTGGGTAGGTCTAACTTTGAGAAAGAGGTCAATCGTCGAATCCGACTGCGCGGTATCTTCTCGTCCAACATACATAGTGTCTCAAGACGAAAGTCCATGACCAGTGCGTGTTGCCAGTGATGACATATGGCACTGAAACATGGTCGCTTACAATGGGCCTCATCAGAAGGCTTACAGTCACCCAAAGGGCAATGGAAAAGGCTTTGCTCGGAGTTTCCTTACGTGATCGCATAAAGAAAGAAGATATCCGCAGGAGAACCAAAGTCGCCGACATAGCCCGAAGAATCGCCAAGCTAAAGGGGCAGTGGGCAGGGCACATTGCTCGTCGATGAGGCCGAAAGGTTAAAAATGGGCACTTTTGTATCAAATATTTTCACCTGTATCTCTCCCAACAGACCAGCAATAGTCACCTAGCACATTTTGGTCCCTAAAACCTTGATAAATTGCTCAAATGATTTTAAATCTTGGTGAAATCGCTCACCATGTTCATTACTCATACTACAGGTATCGACACGATCTGACTTGCGCAAAAGTAAAATATCAGGTCTCTTTGGTGGTACCTATGAAGTGAGACGCGGGGGCGGGGATTGGCTCGCCGTGCATCGTATCATAGACGTCACTCGTGATTGGTTCCCTGCGCTTGCTGCATGTACAGAGGCCAGCGAAAGTGCTTGGATACCTTAACGCCTATTTTCCCTTGCACGTTAAAGTTCAAGTTTTCAAAAATTTAACTAGATGGCGTTGGTTTCTTCACAGCTAAGTGGCGTCCAAAGGCAATCCCACAAAGTATAAACTTGACTTTTAGTCTGACAGAAAATACACACATGCGTCGTCATTGTCATCAACAACTGACTGTAGTTCATAATTTCATCATTTAAATTGGAGTCAAGTTGACCTAGCGGTTTAGCATGTGCAGATAGATGCGTAAATCAATAAGCCGTGAGTTCGAATCTCACGTAGTACTCACACTTTTTGTAAGTTTTGAATAACAAACAAAAGAAATCGGTAGGAATATTATAACAAAGCTACAAGTGGATATTTATTTATTTGTAATATAATATTCAAGTGAGTAGTTACTCAGCAAAACGAAAAAAAAATGCAGGTAAACAGGCTCATCAAACAAAAAGGCACTATTAAAAAAATAATATGTTTATTTCTTACAATTTATTAATCACGTTTTATTAATCACCGTTTATTAATCATTGTTTATTACTCACCGTTTATTAATCACCGAATAAGATTATAATATTATATATAACTTCTTATTGAGGCCATAGCTTAAGTATTCGTTTCCAAAATTGGAAAGAGGATTGAAGCTTATGTAACCTTAACAAACAAACAAGAGACCAGATAATTTTATCCCAAATGTCAAAAGGATTAAATGTAGGCTAAAAACTATAAAATTGCACAACAATATATCAAGTGTTCATAACTTTTTTAAGTTGTTTTAAATACGGCTATTAAATTAAACACACATAACAAGGTCTCCAGTTAATACAGAGAATAAGTACTGAGTAAATACTATTAATTCAGTATTATAATTATTTATCATCTTGACGCCACAAACATAACCGTCCGTGTTCACTGGACTTAAAAGTTTTTTCATCAGTAAAGATGACACTACTCTAATCAAAGTTTATGTAATCCATATAGCAAGGATTTCACAACATGCCTCCGATGATGCATCTTTTAGCTAAGTATGAAGAGCACGACGAACAGTGTCAACGCTTGTGTCAAATAAACCAGCATAGTGGTTCGTCGACAGACGTCCATTTTCTTCGTACTCCCTTATCATGGTTTGACGCCGCAACATGTTTATTAGTTTTAATCTGCCAGCTCTTTTCTGGTGTTTCAAAGAACCCTCTTCTTCAAATCGTCCTACCCATAGAGCAACTGTTTTTCTCTGCAACAATAAAACAGAAATATATAATATCCCATAATGATTATTTTAAAGGAGGTTTTTGTTATATAAAAGAAGAAAAAAAATCTACTTACGTTTACACCGGTCTCTCTGGCTATTTCTGACAAGTTTTTACCTTGATTATGCATAGCAATTATTTGAGCTCTTTTTACTAAATTCAACAATCCATATCTACACATTTTGGTAAAATAAGTAGACAATACATCTGGTTAAAAATAAAATTCAACGAAAAGCGCTGGAACGAGATAATCGAAATTAACTTAGCGAACAATCAATTGAGCTATGTCATAACTCTGGTCTAAGTATTATTTATACTACCTACTAGTTATTATTTTTAAATCTATATTCAACCTACCCTCTCAAGTTTGAAAACTAACACATAGATAATCAAATATTTATAAATCGATATTCAATTTTAATATCTTCATCTCTTTAAAATAAACTATAAATTATTTCAGTGTTTGAAGAAACAAAAAGAAAGTACAAAAATAAACATTAATTAAGCATTAATCATTTGAAGCACAGCGACGCCATCTATTAACAGTACAATGTAATGTTGTCGATAGCAACATTTCAATCCTGGTTTCCTGGTTTCTAGCGAGATGGCGTCATTTCTCGCTTCACGCGATTTTATTTCTGTACTATCCATGCACTTTAGCATCTGTCCGTACCTAACGACGACGAGTACACTTCCGTACCAGTAAATTGAATAGTGATTTTTAATCCATCAATTTTTATTATTGGTTATTTTATTAGTGGTTATTATGTCACCAAAAATGGTTTAGCCGAGAACGCATAACAGGCACACAGAGAAAGTTCCTTTCAAAAGTAGGTAAAATGTTAGGAATTTCTTCGTAGGGGTGTTACAAATCTATGAAATTTTTGTTTTTGCTACAATATGCTACCTTCCTTGCTTTAAACTATTTATGTTTTTTATTTTTAACTTTTACCTTCAACCAGAATTAAGAATTATAGCAGGTAAAAGAAAAAATAAAATAAAAAAGGTGTACATCTTTTTTGCCATAAATGTACGATGCGCAAAGCGATCCCCACTTTATCGCCGAGCGCTCAAGATCCGTGCCGATCCCTGTACCAATATTTTCTGGGAAAAAATATAAATGAGAATGCAAAAACTGAATTCTTAGTGACATATTTACACCACACTCATAATCTTGCAATGGGTTTTCAACATTCTTTGTAATCAGTAATTAGGGAAAAAAAAGGTCGGGAGGTTTTTTTATTGCTTAAATTTTTTTTAACAAAAGTTTTGAAAGAGTTCCGGGCTGCTTTTTCTACCTCGGGCAAAAGGCTCTCGGATTTTGTATTGTTTAATATTCTTCTGATTTAAAAAGTTGCTGACGATTCGTATATTTTTTTTTAAAGAGTAACTATGGAGTCTCATGCCGGTTTTTCTCCACAGGAAACGACCAATTTGGAACCGTGCACTGGCTTCTGACGTTTTATAAATGCCCATGTAGGCCTATGTGAAATAAAAAACTTTTGACTTGACTTTGACTTGACTTGACTAAACAATTTGAAAACCTCTTTCTACTGGAAGTCTGTTATTACTACTTGTAGTAGAAAGTACACTGTAAACTAACCAACAAACAACTACCTACAACAATCTCAACCTAAGAGCACAACTAAAAAAATCTGATCTTTGAATTAGCTCGAACAATACGATACAGTGTGGGTTTCTTTACAAATAAATAAATGATATGAATTACTAAATTTTAAATAAAAAAATACTTAATTATTGTAACAATTGATGGATACTCACCCCAGGAGAAAGAACGCGCCGAACTCACGAGCAACACTAACAAAGCTAACACACGCGTGCTACACATCTTGTAATACTATACAGGTAACGTTCGATGAATACGAAAGAAGAGTGATGGAGTTGTGTTAAACGTACCTATATATAAGGAGGGTAGCATTTTCCTGTTTGTTAAAACTCCTCTAGTAAAGGGGACTCGTATGGTTTAATCGTGATTACAAGAGGAAAAATGGTCGTTTGTTAATTAATTAAATATAAAAAATTATAGCAAAAGGTAGGTTATTTTTAATATTTAATATAATAATATAACAACGGGGCTTGCTAATTAGCAATGATGATGAATATAAAATAATAGTGTGCCTAAAATAGTGACCTACAATAAGAAAGTCATTTTGCAATCATTGTTTTTAGCAAGCTCGATATTGTCATTCTACCACAAAACCATTGACCGGTCAATGATCCACTATTATGTATTAGCAAACTACAAACTTTTAGCAAAATGACAATGAGATCGTGTTGGAATGACGAATTTATAAAAATCGCAGACTTGGGCCCCTGGTAATGGCTTGCTCGAAAACTCGTCCGATGGGTAGAATGATAAGGATTGGTCCGATGAAACCAGATTCTGTTTATTTACGCATGGTATCTGTTAATTACTCTCACCGATGCAGAAGCTTCCATTTCCTACCGCTTGACCAAAGACGAGATATTAGTTATCTGTGCTACTTGTTTCATGTCGCAAATGGTTCAATCGACTGTCGAGTTAAAAAGCAATGTGTTTTGCTGTCGTGAGTTAGTTTAAGAATTTCTAGTAGGTATTTATTAATAATTAAATAGTGTACAAAATGTTTTATTTATTTCTATTTTTATGTATTAATCAATCATCTACAACTAATTTATTTTCAAGAATTTAAATTTATTTAAGAAACTGAAAAAAATAGAGAATTTGATATTTTTCATAGTATTTATTAGGTTTAGGTTAGGTTTAAATAGTTTAATCTTATAAAGACACAAAAGCCACTTACATCGGAATACAAGATAATCTATTATATACAAACAAATATTATATTAGATACAAAACAAAACAAAAAAAAAATTGGTATTACATAATTGGTCACGTATTGGTCATTCTATTTCTATTTATTAGTTTATAATTTTAGCATATAATATATGTATTTTATTATTATAAATATTTTTTTTTCTTTTTGAATTATCTGTTATTTGTTTAATGTGCTAGCGTACCACAGTGTTGTCTTGTTAACCCAAAGGTTGACTGGTAGAGAATGCCTTGTTGCATTAAGTCCGCCTATGTACATGGAGTTTAAATAAATAAATAAACTGTCACACTTTTTACTAGCGACCCAGAATATTTGCAGCCCAATGTATGTTGTTTTTCACAATATTTTAAGTTTCAAAGAGTTTATCACTAATACCCACTTCCTTCCTGATAACGAGCATGGCAGCAACAAATGACTCTGTTTTGCACATTATGTTAATAAAGAAATAAAGAAGAAAACAGAAAATAGTTGTAGTAATGTTTCGCTGGGAAATTCGAACTAAATTAAAGAAATTGATGAAAGTAACAAAAATATTAAGGTCGAAATTCACCAATAAAACTAATCGCGTTTTAACGTTTGGCTCGCAAAATCGCGTTTAGCCGCTGTCACTAGTGTCACTTGTGTCACACAAAATACAACAAAAGAACAAGTGCAAAGAACAACCGGCGGTCAGAGTTCAGGCGGGATTTCACGGCGAAATAGCGACAGCTGCTGTCGCAACCCAGTTCTGGGCACGCCATAATTATGACGGTAAGTCACGTCTTTGAGGCGTGGCTGGAAAAACCTCACGGCGTCCTCACCTTCCGCATGACGCAGGTCCTCACCGGATATATGGTAAGTTCGGGAGATTCGTGAGGAGGAAACGCCCGAGTATCACCATTGTGTGGACATGGCAGAGCATACGGCGGAGATGTGCCCCGTGTCTTCGTGGAGGCAATTGGCGGAGGCGGTCTCTCGTGCCGGGCCTTGGTACAGGCCATGGTCTGGAGCGAGGAGGAGTAACAGGCGGACGCCTCCTTCTGAAAAGCAGTAATGCTAGCAAAGTACGAGGCCACACGTACACGCGCAAGGCAATAGTCGTCACGCCCCAGCCGCTGAGATTCCGATCCCGATTTCCGGCCACCATAGTCGCGGACTCGCGGACGGCATGAATAGGTAGCTCGCCATCCGACCCTCCGGTAACCATCCGGACCGAGCCCAAGTCATCGGCGGCACGTACTGTTTCACGCGGACCTCAAGGAGATGTCAGCAAACCGTAGAGGCGGCCCTGCAGGGTCGAAGCCTACTGGGGCCAAGGGTCTGATTCTGAAAGAAAGACTCGGCCCTGGTACAAAAGGCTACGAAGGAACCGGTAGTGGGTTTCTAATCAGTAAAAGTCTGACACTATCTCGCACTCGGCCCAAGAGCGTGATTTGTCATTAGATGAATAACCCACCTAAAAAAAGTGTCTGTTTTACTTGATTTAAAACTTAGTTTTTCTGACTTTGAAGGCACAAAACACAAAAAATAATTCGTACAAAATAACTCATACATAATTGAGCTATTTGTTAAGCAATCCAGAAACATATTATCACGTTTTTATTACGTTTTGTCAAAACTGATATCAGAATCTACATAAAAAATGTTTTGTCGAATTCATTTTTTTTTTCTTGATTTCTAATTCGAAGTAGAACCGTCCAAAAACATCATGCGATACTCGTGTGTGTGAGTTGTTATGACCTCGTAGTTTTAACTTTGTCCTTTCATAATCTTTAAAATTGTTTTAAAAGGACTTCAACGATAACATGAGGTTGTCAATGCGGTTCTATTTTTTGTATGTTTGTGTCTTCCGAACTCCGTCATTTACGAGTCATCATCATCATCATCATCTTCCTGCCCTTGTCCCGTGTTATTTGGGGTTAGCGCAACACGTTTTTTTCTTCCACTCTGCCCTGTCACTCGTCATGTTATCACTAACTTCCTTTTCTTTCATATCACTCTTCACACAATCCATCCATCTTTTCTTTAATCTCCCTCTCCCTCTCCATCCATCCACATGTATACTCATAACTCTTTTTAACCGACTTCTAAAAAAGGAGGAGGTTCTCAATTCGAATGTTGTTTTTTTTTTATTATGTTTGTTCGCGCATAACTTCGTCGCTTGCCAACCGATTTCAAAAATTCTTTTTTTATTGGAAAGGGTATACTTTCCAAATGGTCCCATATTCACCAAGTCGGGGTCTGATGATGGAATCTTGGCGAAATCGAGGGAACTCCTCAAATATTATAGACAACTGTAAAGTGAATTTGATATTTTTATCGAGAACGTAAGCATTTACAGTCAAAAAGTAAAATTTCATGAAGTGGAACTGATGAAGAAATATATATTATATATAATTATTAGATTACTATAATTATTAGATTCTATTATTAGAACTAAATAAAAAAATGAAAACAATTTAGAATTGTAACTTATCAAATAAAACAAGAATTTTCCAAATCGGTACATACTCGTAAATGGATAAAGTGAGAAATGAATATATTAGGGGAAGATTGAAAGTAGCGCTAGTGACTGAAAAGTTGAAAGGGAATCGTTTGTCTTGGTATGGTCATGTGAAGAGGAGGGATGAGACGCATGTTACTAAAAACTTTTTACAAAAAAAATATAACCAACTTCACTAAAAAAACACTAAAAGGATCAAAATAACTTTAATTTCGGAAGTCGGTGTTTCTCGGTATTATTTGTATTTATTATTTAACAATTAACCCAAACACTGCTAAGTTACATTGTTTTATTATGAAAAATAATATATAAAATATAAAAAATTGTGTCCCACCGGTATCGGGAACAGGGTCCAAGCTACCAGCAGTCAGGGCTCCAGAGAAAGGAACCTCCTAACAATAAGAGCCGTGTCCAGGAGTACCGCTTTCTGAATCTTTTCTTCCACATTCACGTCTACCAGTGATCCAGCTCAGCTTGTTGTAGAAGGCATGCCAAGTGTAGGTTGCGTCTCGATTTCATTTTGAGGGTTAAGTGCTTGTTAAGGAATGGTGTTATGTGGCTACGGGGAGGAATCTTATAACAAAAACGAGCACACGCGTTTTGAACCCTTTGAATAAGCCGGTCCGTACGAGCCAGCAGGCGCGGGCCGTACACTGTGTCTGCATAATTCAATCTGAACAAAACCAGACTTTCCACAAGCTGCTCCCGAAGTGTTTCGGATAGGTAAGGCCTCATATTATATAGAACTTTTAGGCGATAAAAGCAGTTCCTTACCGAGTCGGCGACATATTTTTAGAAACGAAGGTCTTTGTCCATAATAAGACCAAGGTTCCTTGCTTCATAGACTCTGTTTATCGGTTTGCCCATTAGTTCGAGAGAAAACGTAGCAGGTAGTTTAGCTAACTGTTGTTTAGAGCCAAATATCATGAATTTGGTTTTGGTTGGGTTTAGCGACAGACAATTTTCCTCGGACCAGGTTGCAATTTTGCGAAGATCATCGTTTAGGTTTTTTATGGCATTATCACACTCGTCGGGATAAAAAGAAATGTAAAGCTGGACATCATCAGCGTATATGTGGTACTTGCACTTCTGGAGGCATTTAATTATATTTTCGCAATACAATATAAAGAGTATTGAACCTAAGATAGACCCTTGCGGCACTCCTCTCTCTATAGAACTAAGTACCGATTTTAGAGTAGCGCCATCCCCCAAACGTAAATCTACAAATTGCTTCCTATTACTGAGGTAGCTCCGGAGCCATTCCACAGCGCAGGGTCGAAACCATAATATCTTAACTTCGATAATAATAATGGTATATTAATTGCGTCAAATGCCCTAGAAAAATCAGCAAGACCAGACACGTACACATTCCCTTATCTTGGGCAGACAACACATTGTCAGTAACATCCAGTAAAGCAGTAGAGGTACTTCGCTGCTTTCTAAAACCTGATTGCAAGTCTGGTAATATGTTATTCTGCTCCAGAAAAAGTGTTAATTGGTCACACACGACCCTCTCTAGTACCTTAGACAGACATGGCAAGATGCTAATAGGTCGGAGGTCTTTCAGATCAACCGGATTTGAATTTTTGGGTAAGGACTTAACAGAGGCAATCTTCCATTCTTCAGGGAATTTTGAAGTCATTATTGAGGAGTTTATTATGACCGTGATAGCATTTAGTGTATGGGGTAGGGTCATGACATTCATGTCCAGGGTGATATGATCGTAACCCTCGGCATTACTTTTAAGTCATCCTGCTCCACCGGAACGATTTAAAAAGTTGCCTCACCATGTTTGTTGTTATCGTAATCAGTCAACAGTGATATGCTCGCCACCTTGCTACCAGGAACTGTCAAAAAGTTATTATTGGTTAGGTCAGGATCTGTAAAGTGCGACGGAAGGTCTTGTCTAGAATTTGTAGTCAGTAACGTAGTCAGTAACGTAGTCAGTAACGTAGTCAGTAACGTAGTCAGTAACGTAGTCAGTAACGTAGTCAGTAACGTAGTCAGTAACGTAGTCAGTAACGTAGTCAGTAACGTAGTCAGTAACGTAGTCAGTAACGTAGTCTTTAGATTTTTCCGTAGTAATTTTGGATTTTTAATATGATTGTTTATGTTGTGTTCATAATATGCCATTTTTTCCCTATACAAAGATCTTACTACTAAGGTTTTTAATTCTTTGTAGTATTCGCCTTTTGAATTCAATTTAGTTTTCCGGTAACTAGTAAGTGCGTCATCTCGTAAACGCATCATTACCTAATCGTGTCAGTAATCCAGGGATACGACTTTCCTTTTATTGTGCTTGTCTTCACTGGTGCATGAACATCAAATAAGGAAGTAATGAGACAATTGAAAAACTCACCATTTCGTTGACATTTTCAAACTTTAAAATAATTTCAAGACAGAGAAGCTATAAATCCGTGTTAAGGCTGTCTAAACAAATGTTTTTAAGTGACCTAAATTTAGCGACGTCTGGTTTAAATTTATCCCGTTTCACTACTATTCACTATTCACTACTAACTATGACAGAATGGCCGTTGATTGAACCAAAAGATTCAACTGACGTATATCTTGCTACCAGGGCGGTACACAGTAAGTCAATGAGAGTTTCACTGGTAGCTGTGAAGTGTGTTGGAGTTGTGACCAATTGAGTAAGGCTGAGGCTATGCAGAAACTCGTTAATTTTTCTGGTTTTTATTCCGCTTGTGTCCAGCAAGTTAACATTAAAATCACCGAGCAATATGTAATTGTCGCAATGTCCTAATGAGCTTAGATAATCTGTTATGGCATCCAGAAAAAGAATAAGATCAAGCCAAGGTAGTACCAATAGCAATTTTCTTGCCGTTCATTGTGAGCGTTAGCCACATCTGCTCAACCGATTCGAACCTAACAAAACAAATACGCGCACTTAGTCCTTGCCGGAGAAAGAAGCCAACTCCCCCACCTCTACCCGAGCGAACACTCGCCGGTCGCGGTGTGTGACGCAGTCGATAGCTCGGCACCACGAGCGCTCGCCCTCCCTCTCCTGAGGCCAGCCCGCCCACCCGCCCTTATCGAAAATAATAGGAATTTGGATAATTTCTTTTACACGTTTATATAACGGGGGGTAGCGAGACCAACCTATATATACATTTTGATCTCTGACAGCAGCCTTTATTGAGGCTTTGCGGTTTAATTTAACTGTTTAGCAGTAATTATTATTGACATATTTCTAATTTAAGACCTTTATTTTGACATTTACAATTACTTCTGACTCTTAACATTCTTGACTGGTATTTTAACTACTTACAGTATTTTAATATCCAACTGACATAATATTGATACCTAGCTATTTAAGTTATCTTATTTTGTTGCAACTTTTAAAGTCGCTAAATTATCTTTTCCCCTCTCTACAGGGATAAAATACATTGGCCAGCATTAGCATTCCTAAAGACATTGGCCGGCGACTTGCCCTGCGAATTCGCACCTCCTAGGTTCGAATCGGTTGAGCAGATGTGGCTAACGCTCACAATGAACGGCAAGAAAATTGCTATTGGTACCGCGTACCGTCCACCTTGGCTTGATCTTATTCTTTTTCTGGATGCCATAATAGATTATCTAAGCTCATTAGGACATTGCGACAATTACATATTGCTCGGTGATTTTAATGTTAACTTGCTGGACACAAACGGAATAAAAACCAGAAAAATTAACGAGTTTCTGCACAGCCTCAGCCTTACTCAATTGGTCACAACTCCAACACACTTCACAGCTACCAGTGAAACTCTCATTGACTTACTGTGTACCGACCTGGTAGCAAGATATACGTCAGTTGAATCTTTTGGTTCAATCAACGACCATTCTGTCATAGTTGGGGAATTTAATGTGAAACGGGATAAATTTAAACCATACGTCGCTACATTTAGGTCACTTAAAACTAGATAAGAAAAATTTAAAATAATTAGGATTATCATGACGAATATATAATTTTACAATAACATTTTACTAATAATTTATAAAAATCTATATATATTTTACAATCGAATAAAAAAAATACAATGTCTGAATTTTAAAACCTACCTCCTTAAAAATGACCTAATTTAACAAGAAAGCGCAAGGTTTTGGAATACAACAAGGGTTTGCGCAACCCTTGAGGAAGGAAAGAACTAACTTAAAAAAACTTTACCAACACTAATTTTACCAACTAAAACATACATATAATTTAGACATATTGAACAGCAAAAAATAAAAACATACAGTTTATAAAATAAAGCAATATATTAAATAGAAAACTCTAAACCATAAATATGTATAATGAATGATCATATTTTAATAACAAAACTCACGCATTTATTATTAAAATATGATTATACAACGATCCTGCTCAGGGTAGGGAGCGGCGTGTCTGAAACAATAAAAAAAACATAACCTAACCGCACTATAACAGAAAAAGCCAGGTATATGTTGCAAGAGGCTGGCTTAGAACCTCGATTCTGGGCAGAAGCTGTAAATACAGCCGTATACTTGAAGAACAGATCTCCTACTAACAAACTCAAGGGCATGACACCGGAAGAAGCATGGACTGAATCAAAAGTTGACCTCCAAAGGCTTAAAATATTTGGATGCAAAGCTTTTGTGCATGTTCCAAATGAAAAAAGGACAAAATGGGAACCAAAAGCAGAGGAAACCATTTTTGTTGGTTATATTGAGACGACGAAAGGATATAGACTGTTCGATCCAGAGAAAAATAATGTATACATAGCAAGAGATGTAAAATTGTTTGAACATCAGATGTACAAGAAAACTGAAAGTCCGAAAGAGCTTGTGAATCTGAAGTTTGAGGATTCAGATGAAAATAGTGAAGTTGGTCCTGATAGCAGTCATGATGAAGGGAGAGATAATCATCAAACTGACGATGAACAGAATGATTATTATGAGACACCATCTGATACTGCAGATTCTGATAATGATGAACAATCGGTTTCATTTGAGGGTGAAGACGAGCAGCATAATCAAGAACAAGAACCTGGAAATGAAAGTGTTCAAGAGAGAAGGTATCCTTTGAGAGATAGGAAGCCGGTACAGTTTCCAGATTACGTCACTTATCAAGCTGAACTAAATGATCCACTTACACTTGAAGAAATATTAACAAGACCAGATGCTGAACAATGGAAAGCAGCAATTCAGGAGGAGCTTGATGCTTTATAGAAAAACAAGACTTGGATTCTTGTGAAGCGAGACCACAATCAGAATGGTTTGGTGGTCAAAATGGTGGAAATAAATGGTTGTTTAGAATCAAAAAGGAGGCGGGAAAAAAGGCCAGATACAAGGCTCGTCTCGTGGCACGACGCTTCAGTCTACGTAGAGGTGTAGACTACAGTGAAAAGTTTTCACCTGTAGTGCGACATGGTACCCTGAGGATGTTAATGGCATACAAAAAGCGATACAAAAAGGACTCAAGTACGACCACATGGATATAAAGACGGCACTTCTGAATGGTCACCTAACTGAAAAGGTGTACATGAGACAACCACCTGGGTTTGAAGAGAAAAAAAAGGAAGACCACATTTGCCTCTTGAAGCGTTCCATATGTTAGGTTTCAATAAAAGCCTAGTATTTGATTTAATTTTCAAGTTTATTTTATGTGGCAACATTCAAATTGATTTGAATGCTAAACCGGAAGACGTTTAAATAACGATTTTAAAATATTAAAGGGGGGATGTCTCCCCTTGCGCTAGCATTGAGTCGGGGTATTCGGCAGACGGTCGAGAGCACTCGTAGCGTTCAGACGTAAATTCTAGTGGCAACTAAGATAAGTTTACCTATTTAGCAGTCTACATTTTGTTCTAATAATTATTAAGAAACAGTGTGATTATCTGAAGAAATAAACAGGTGCATTATTAAGGTGTGTATTATTCTTTGAATAAGTTGTCTTACTATATTCCTTCAACCAAATAGCTTGCTTGTATTTTATATGTTCTATAGCCCCGTCGTTATTCTGTTATAATACTACATTTCAGAAGTGGGATGAGCCCATTTGTCCGATTGTTTTTTTTTGCTTTTGTATAATAATACTCACTGTTGACCGATACTTAATTTTAAATATTTGGTCATTTTGATTTTATACTTTTGTATAGCACGTGTTTTCCTAACCTTGTTTAATTAATCGAATAAGTACATAGTTGTCCTGTGTCTGAGTTCCAGAATGGTTCCGCGTGGTTACAAAACCTTGGTGCGGCGTCAACTATCGCCGTTTGAACGTCAAAAGCGGGTCCAAACAAGATGGTCCCGGCACGGTGTACTCGTTCTCGACATGAGACCCGCGACGAGCGCAGCAGAAGCGAGTTGCGGAGTGATGGTCTAGAGTGTAACCGTCGTCGGTCGCAAGCTGGAGCGCGAGAGTGCTGATTCGTGTGTTGGGGAAGAAGTGTAAATGCAGCGTGACCATCATGCCTTCAGTCCGACGGTGCATAACAGACATCGTGTTCAAGATGACACCGGCAATTATAGCAGTTGCCATGAAACCCAGGAAAACAGGTCAGATAGTTCCACTTATTCATAGAAACATGTGATAGATCTGGTGAGTTCCTTACGACAAGGTATATCTCAGTCGTTTACACTTTCATACCGTTGCATCGCGGTTGTAATCAGCACAAAAACTATATACCGCCCTTAAAAAAAAAAGAAAATTATCAACAAAATTGATAAACGGTACTTGTACCATTTCTTAGTCTGTGATACGGTTGAAGAATGTTAATTAGCGTTGATCTGTATACGGCTGAGACAAAATAACCACGAATTATTTTTGAAATAGAGGCTCCAGGGATTGATCAAAACGTTATACTTAAATTTTATATTGTTTAGACTGTACGAAGGGTCTTTACACCTTTTAATTATGATAGTTTTGAGTGATGGGCAAGCGGCAGTAATAGAAAAGTTTATTTACTGACAATGATATAAATTTGAAAATGGGTTCAAGCGATTTCTTTGATTTGTTTTGTACATAGACTAAATAGCAAAAAGAACTATTTTGTTTTGTCTCGAACATAATTATTGTCAGTTCCTGGAGGATTTGTTAAGAAGAAGAAATAACAAAAATGAATATTCAGAAAATATATATTTCCTCCTATTAAAAAAAAAACATTGTGAATAGTTTTTTTAGATGAATGTAATAGCTAAGGCAAGCGCGATGTAGATTATTCAATTTATGGTCACGCGTTAAAGTGCGTGTTGAGCCTTGTGTTTACAAATATAATGATAAATAGAGAGACCGTACAGGTGCGACCTAACTTTAAAGGAAACTTTTCAAGGGAACATAGTACAACGTCAAACTAATTCTCTTGATAGCGGGATTATAATTATTATTTCTTGCATTGCAAGGAAAAATGTATCGGTATCCACATTGCAAATACATATCTTTAAACTCATCACAAGATGTCATTAGTTTTACCAAAACCTTTTCAGTTTACATTAAAATATAAGGTTGAAAGTGTTTAATGAACTATGCGTGCGTATTACAACGCCGGTTAGCAACGCTTTTGTGTATCCCCAATCAACTATGTTTTCGATGAAGTCGTCAGTTGACTTTGGCGAGTCTCTCTTACATACATAATATGAAGTAGTCGACAACTCGTCTGTCTGTCTGTTCGCGATAAACTCGGAAACTGCGGAACCAATTTTCAAATAGTTTTTATCAATAGACAAAGTAAATCATGCATAATCTGTATATATATCTAAAAGGAGAACCTGACTGACTGACACATTAACACAGCCGAAACTACCGGGATTGTGAACGGGAAAATTTTGCACAAGGTTTCTTCTTGTGATGTAGGCGAGCACTAAGAAAGGGTTTTTGAAAATTCAACTTTAAAAGGGTGAAAAGGGGGAATAAAGGACATTCAATTGTATGCAAAATTTAATTCTTTGGGCCCTTAAACTTGAAACTTAGCGTAAATAGTAACCGAAAGAGACGAAAAACGATTTCATTTTCTGTTTTTCAAAACTACCCGTGTGAAACGATTTACAGGGTATTAAACGTTGTATGGGAGAATTTTTACCTTGGGTTAATAGACTTAGCACAAATTCAAATCAAAATCCAAATGAATATAATAAGGACTGTCATTAGTTTTCAAAATTACCCTCAAAATACGGTTTAAAGGGTATTTAAGTTTTTACGAAATATATTCGCGAAAGGAGTCGTTGGTAAAGTGCTGGTACATGCATAAGAATCCAGTCCTGAACTAGATCTATTCGCTGAAGAATAGGAGATTCTGACTGAATGTCTAGTGATTTGCGAGAACACTGAGTGAGAAGTTTGGTTGTCTGTGTTGTTTTCTTTAGGGTGCTTTAAATAATTTGTACCTAATGTTATCGGTGTAATTAGATTTTGTCATTCTGGTTGAATAAATTAGTAAATGAAAAAGTATAGATATTTTCAAACATTACTAAAGCCCGTGCGCAGCTGGGGCGGGATACTAATTTATATCTTAATCAGCGGTATCCCTGTAAAGATGAATAGTTTCGGTAAATAGGTCGCTAATTTCTGCAGGAGATATTGTTCTTTACACTAGTGTTGCGTTAGTGCTGAAATGCTTTGCCGGGCTTTGGGATAAATTGGTGTTTGTCTTAAAGCCTGACATATTGAGATCGGCGTGCTGGATTGCTGGAACAGTCCTTTATAGAACAGACACATAACTGTTTAAAAAAATAAAGGAAAAACCTCCAACCAGTCGGGTTTCGTATTTGGCCTGGGTAACTACACAATAGTTTATTTTAGGCTGTTGTATATCTTCTAACCGCGCGCAGAACTTTGATACCGCAATACAGAATTTTGAAATTAGGTCCTATGTAGCATCATAGATGTCGTCACAAAACCATTAATAGGACGTCGAAGGAAGTAATAGGTATTTAGGTCGAACATAAAATTAAAAAAAAAACCGATAATAGATCTAACCCGTGAAAAATAAGACTTAGAGTGAATACGCGATAAATAAAACAAAATGGATAAAGAACGATTAAAATCTCACTCGTACATAGGTAAAAGGAAGGTGAACTTGTTAAATCTCCTAAGATTAATTTTAGTAACCATGGAAAGAATCAGAAACTTCCTATGTTGGTGCCGTGTAGTCAAAATGATTGAGTGACAATAGTTATTGACGGCCCTTGGGTTTAATCTCCGCGAAAAATAAGTAAAAGACAACCGTAGCGCTTAACCGTACCTAGCTTTGTGGGTACATATCGATGATAGTGAGGATGATGAAAGGGATGAATTAAAATTGTATAACTTACTGTCATAATTTACTTAGGTATAATTAAATTACTTGACAATTGATAAGGATTGAGATGATGTGAAGTCATAACATGTATTTAAGCAATTCAATCATTTGTTTTGTTGTTATTACTTTTATTTTTACAAGCAATGTTGCAAAAATGTCTGTACTTTCAAAGACTTAAGTGATTCGTGAGAAGGAAAAGTTCACGACCGCTGTAAGATTTGCAATGAGATGATTCTGTTGGTGGTGATTCGTGAGAAGGAAGGGTTCACGATCACTATCTGATGGATGATTTTATGAGTAGTGTTCGTGAGAAGGAAGGGTTCACGTTCGCTCTCTGATTTGAAATGTGCTATTGGTGAGAAGGAAGGGTTCACTAATAGTACATGATAGAATGCGCTGTGTTGTCTGCGAGAAGGAAGGGTTCGTATATAACACAGTTGTTGAGTAGTGGGTGAGCTAATGAATTTAAACGAATCCATCGGTTTATATAAAAATAAAAATGTACTTTTTGTTTTTGCAACAATGTTGTCTGTATTTGCAGACTTAAGATGAAATGTTGATTTAACTATGTGTAAAATCTAGATTATATTTATTAGTGATTCGTGAGAAGGAAGGGTTCACGATCACTCTATGATTTGCAATGAGATGATTCTATCGGTGGTGATTTGTGAGAAGGAAGGGTTCGCAGTCACTATCTGATGGATGAGTTTATGAGTAGTGTTCGTGAGAAAGAAGGGTTCACGATCGCTCTCTGAGTTTGAAGTGTGCTATTGGTGAGAAGGAAGGGTTCACTAATGGTACATAATCGCTCCATTTCGAAAGAAATATTATCTTGTAATAATGGTTAAAACAAGCATTTCATTTATTTTGAACGATTTGTTAGAAAAGATTCTCTGTAATTGGTAAGAATTGTTAAAAAAAGATTCTCTGTATTTTGTAAGAATTGTTAGAAAAGATTCTCTGTATTTTGTAAGAATTGTTAGAAAAGATTCTCTGTATTTTGTAAGAATTGTTAGAAAAGATTCTCTGTATTTTGTAAGAATTGTTAGAAAAGATTCTCTGTATTTTGTAAGAATTGTTAGAAAAGATTCTCTGTATTTTGTAAGAATTGTTAGAAAAGATTCTCTGTATTTGGTAAGAATTGTTAAAAAAACATTCTCTGTATTTGGTAAGAATTGTTAGAAAACATTCTCTGTATTTGGTAAGAATTGTTAGAAAAGATTCTCTGTATTTGGTGAGAATTGTTCAAAAAGATTCTCTGTATTTTGTAAGAATTGTTAGAAAAGATTCTCTGTATTTGGTAAGAATTGTAAGAAAAAATTCTCTGTATTTGATAAAAATTGTTAGAATAGATTTATTGATTTTAATGGAAAGATGATTTGACTAGCTGCTCTAACATATTTTAATGTATATTCTCTCTTTATAATGTGAATGTGAGAACACTGTAGACTCTGCGGATTCATAGTTTACTATTTTTAATAGTGTTTTGGGTGCAAAGTTGATACATTGTTCTCAAATATCTATTGATATTTTAATATGAAAATACTGTAGAACTAATGGTATTTCTCAAAAAGAGTAACCATGGAGTTTCTTGCCGGTTCTTCTCCATTGGAAACTACCATTTGGAACCGTGCGCTAGCTTCTGTTTTTTTTGATGCGCCTGTTATTATTGTTTTTATTGTAATACTACGAGTATAAGTCTGTTATTTTTTTTATTGTAATGCTACTGGTGCTGGCCGAATGTTAGGTTACGTTTTGAAGTCGGTCGTCGTGACTGCGTGCATGAGGACATGCACGAGGTCAGGATGGTCGAATGTTAGGTTTCAATAAAAGCCTAGTATTTGATTTAATTTTCAAGTTTATTTTATGTGGCAACATTCAAATTGATTTGAATGCTAAACCGGAAGACGTTTAAATAACGATTTTAAAATATTAAAGGGGGGATGTCTCCCCTTGCGCTAGCATTGAGTCGGGGTATTCGGCAGACGGTCGAGAGCACTCGTAGCGTTCAGACGTAAATTCTAGTGGCAACTAAGATAAGTTTACCTATTTAGCAGTCTACATTTTGTTCTAATAATTATTAAGAAACAGTGTGATTATCTGAAGAAATAAACAGGTGCATTATTAAGGTGTGTATTATTCTTTGAATAAGTTGTCTTACTATATTCCTTCAACCAAATAGCTTGCTTGTATTTTATATGTTCTATAGCCCCGTCGTTATTCTGTTATAATACTACACATATATGGATTGAAACAGGCACCACGTTCCTGGAACCAACGATTGCATAAGGAGTTAATCAATACTACTGTGTATTGACGTGAGAGAGGCAAGAAAATAATAATACTTGCAATTTACGTTGACGATATACTTTTATTTTGGAGTGATTTACAAGAAGTCAAGACGCTTAAGAGCGAGCTGATGTCTAAATTTGAGATGAAGGATCTAGGAAAGGCCGAACTAGTATTGGGTATTAAAGTGACTCAAGAAAACGGATGGATCAAGATTGACCAAGCGGAATATATCAGGAAGGTTCTCAAGACGTTTGAGATGGAGAACTGTAAACCACTCCAATGGAACCTGGACTGAGACTCCAGAAGCCAGATGGAGAACACAAACTAAATGAGAAGATCCCCTACAGAGAACTTATAGGATCACTCATGTATATAGCAGTCTGTACAAGACCAGACATAGCACAAGCAGTGAATTTCATGAGTCAGTTTAACAACTGCTATGAGGAAGCTCACTGGATAGTAGCGAAACGAATTCTTAGGTACCTGAAAAAGACAGCAAATTTAGGACTGAAATATGTTAACGGCAAAGCATGTGAGATCGAAGGTTTTGCTGATGCTGATCATGGTGGGAACATCGTTGACCGAAAATCTTTTTCTGGATATGTGTTCAAGTTAAGTGGAGCTACCATTTCCTTGCAAAGCATGAAACAAAAGCCAGTGGCTTTATCAACTGCAGAGGCAGGGTATGTAAGCTTCTCCGAAGCTACCAAAGAAGCTGTGTACCTTAAAAGATTCTTGAAAGAACTCACAGGTATACATAATACGAAGCTGTGTATGTACACAGATAGTCAATCGGCTATGGCTATTGCACTAAACCCAGTGCATCATCACCAGACAAAACATATCGATGAGAGATATCATTTTGTCCGGGACACTTTGATCTGTGACTCGGAGATCCAACTCAAATACCTTGAGACAAACAAAATGACAGCAGATATTTTGCCAAAAAATTGCTGAAAATCAAATTTGAATTTTGTGCTAGAGAGATGAGTGTTATATGATGCAAAACACCATTGAGGGTATAAAAGGTGTAAGGGTTTGGTTGTACGAGTGAGGGTAGCTGAAGAGAATGAAAGAGTGACAAATGCGATTAAGGAAGAGTGTCAGAAGAGGTTGTAATCGTATCGTGAGTACTGGCAATCTGAGAGATTTACGAATGTTTGAATTTATGTTAGACAAAAAAAGAAGAAAGAGGGCGTCTGTCACAATTTTCGTGTATTTCCTCCATCAATGATATCTGTGTTTTTAGTGCAAAATAAAACGAAAATAAATACTTTATTTTATCACTCATAGTACATGGTTATTATTCCAGTACCCTTAATGCCATGTACTCACATGTAGCCCTGTCCATTTCAGAACCTTAAAGACATCCTCCATTGCTGCCGTGAACAGTTTCGGAGAAATAACGTCTCCCTGCCTCACGCCCCGCTGCAAGAGGATAGGTTTCGAGGTCTGGTCTTGTAGTCTGACTGACATGGTGGCGTTTTTGTAAAAACACTTCCGCATTTCGATATACCGATAGTCAATTTGGCACCGTTGGAGAGACTGCAATACAGCCCAAATCAAAGACGTACTGTAGTTACAGAAAAGGAGGCATCATAGCGGCTAGAAATATGACGTGGAATACTAAGGAGAAGAGAAGAGGTGGTGCGACAGAGTTTACCCCTCGGGACGAGGTACTCAAAGCGTTCACGAAGGTATTGAGGAGCATTAGGATTGTGAAGAATGGTATAGAGAAGAGATAGAATATGTGTATCTCGCCGACGCCGAATTGGCAGCCACTTTAATCTGGTCCGGAACTCCGACACATGATCGTGTTTGCGGAGACCAAAAATAAAGCGGATGCACAAATTCTGCAGTCGTTCAAGTTTGTTTAGAAGTACCTCCGTAGCATCTAGAAAACAGACATCCGCATAGTCTATGAGCGGTAGAAGAAGAGATTGTGCAAGATTAACCGTAGTGTGAAATAGTAGGAATTTTGGAGACGAGACGTTTAAGAGACCGAAAAGATTAAAAGACCCTCCTACTCACATCAGCAACATGAACCTCCCAAGAAAGGTTTGTGTCCATATGCACGCCAAGGTTTTTAGAGCTTTTAGAGTATAGTATGGGCACAGAATCATACACCACGGCGGGAGCGACTGGTGATCCAATAAGTTGAGCATGTATCTGCCACCAATAATGAGCGCTTGGGATTTAGTCGAGTTCAGTTAAAGTCCAAAAGATTTAGCCCACTGGTGAATATTTTCAAGATCATTGTTGATGGCAGCCACAGTTTCAGTGATCTCGGCTACTTTACAATGACGATATAACTGCGTATAAACAAGGGAACTCGTACGTAACAGGCGAGGAATGTACGTAGTTCGACGATCGATGTTGATTTGTGCGGCGTATAGTCTTTTCATCGCGCTCGTTATCACGTCTTTATAATGAGATTGTGTATGTTTTGTTATCTTCTCTCCTATCATTTCGCTAGGTAGTCTGAGTGATTGACTATACAGTGCTTCTGCTGCGGAGACGTCCTTGTCGTTTTTTATTGTTGCACGTAGTCCCAGCATGACTGTTGGTTGTTCGTTCGTCCAGCTTGAATGTTGAAATCGAGCTGTTAGTGCCGATTTTAGTGTGCGATAATGACGTTCCAAAATCCCATTGGCTTGTCACGGTTTGTGGGTGGTAAGCAGTCGTGCGCTGGCGCTCGATTCCTAATCGCTTCATGAGGTTTCTGAATAGCTAGGACTCAAATTGACGTCCTTGGTCACTGGTCAATCTCTCTGGACATCCGTAGCGAAATATCCAACCTTCGTACACAGCACGTTCGTTTCTGCAGTTATGACAGCGACTGGGTAGGCTTCGAGCCATCTCATTGTCCTGTCGATCATTGTTACACAATATCGTTTCCCATCTGACACAGGCAGTGACCCAACGATGTCAATGTGAATATTTGGTAGACGGCGAGCGAGTAGGAAGGCTTCGAGAGGTGATACTGTTTGTTGTTGTGTTTTTGTTTACTGACATGCGATGCAACTTCGTGTCCAGTTGTTAGTATCGGCGATCATGTTCGGCCAAAAGAATCGCTTCGTTATAAGATGTCGTGTGGCGCACCGGGATGACTCATCGCGTGGATTGCTGTAAACACTGTACGTCGTAACTGTGTTGGTATATACGGCCGGACGCTGTCTGTTGATATCTCGCTCGTTTTGTAGCTTGAGTTGATTGGTTTTATGCGTTCAAATCGTAAGCTTTTGTTGCGAATGACTTTTCGATCTCACTGTCATCTTGTTGACGTGCCAGCTCGTCGTAGTGGATCGGTGACGGTGACGTAACTGCTTCGATTCTTGATAGGGCTTCGGCGACAACGTCGTCTTTTCCCTCGATGTGTAGGATCTTCGACGTCAATTGGCTGATGAAGTGAAGATCCGTATCCGAATTTCCGTCTAGCTGTCATCTCTCAAGAGTGCAAATGTGAAAGGTTTGTGATCAGTGAACACTGTGATATCTTTGCCTTTGAAAATTCTTCGAAAATGACAGCTAGGTAGATGGCTAGCAATTCTCGATTCTGCGCAACTGGACAATATGTGGAATCATTGAAACAGGAACGATCTCGGCAAAATGGAGCTGAGAATTTTATTGTAGTTTGGGATACCCCAGAGAAGTTTGACGTGAAGGCTGACACATTTGCTGCTAAATACTACAAAAACATTCAAATGAGGCGTGTGTAAATAAGAGCAGTGGTGGCCGAGTGGTAACGGCCCCGACTTACGTGTTGTAGGTCGCGGGTTCAAACCCAGCCAGGCATATTACTTTGTGTAATTTATTTCATCACCACTGCTCTCAAAACGGTGAAGGAAAACATCGTGAGGAAACCGGCATGTCCTAGAACAAAAAATTCGAAGACATGTGACATCCACCAATCCGCACTGGGCCCGCGTGGTGGATTACGGCCCATTCCCTCTCCTAGAGAGGAGGCCTGAGTCCCAGCAGTGGGAACATTATAAGGCCGACTATGTACTATGACTATGTCATTGTGTGTAAATCTTTACTGAACCAACTCACTATTCCGAAACATTTTAGTATTCCGAAAGATTGGAACAGCAGTAATGTTTTAAATGCATCATTTGGAACAATTGGAACACTGAAACACTCTGTACTATAAGTGACCTGCAGTCTTTTTGAAATTCAAATTAAAACGTAAATAGTGTAAATTTTAATATCATATAAATCTGTTAGTGGGCGCAACGTAACAGCTCACGATTCTTAACAGTCAGTGTCTGTGTTTGTATCTTTTGAACCGATGTTCCAAATGCTCCGTTGTATCTTGTGAGCCAATGTTTCAAATGTTCCGTTTGTATCTTTTGTGCCAATGTTCCAAATGACACATATCACTGTTTCGGAACATCTCAGTGATTCTGATGCAAATGTTTCAATCGCAAAGATGACACACTTTGCCCGCGCCTAATTAGAATATGTTGCACCCGTATTCTAATGGCAAACTAATGAACTATTCATAGTATACGAAGTCATGGCTTAAAAAACTTGGTATACAAGCCAAAAGCATTAACAAAAAATAAACTGTCAACTGTTTCCTATCACTAGTGTCAGTGTCAAGTGTCAATTTCTTGAGTAGGTAATCGATTGTTGTTGTTATTCGTGGTTCCTTTTTGCCGATAAAATCCTCAACTTACTTAGTAAATTAATGTAAAATATAATAAACATACCTTAAAATGCATCGTTAGCTAAGTTTAACAGTAAATGTGATCAGTATTCAGCAGTAACACGTCTCTGTCAGCGTGTATAGGCGCGTATTTTGTTATGTTATTGTGAATTGTAGAGAAATGGATCAGAACTTCACAGATTTCACGAGAAACGGTGAATTTATGTCATTATTATATTATAAGAATAGTTGTACAAGTTCAGCACTCTCAAAAGTATTATCCAAAATAACCTAAAAATTTGTTTATATGTATCTGGCTTTTTAGATAAGTTCTACTTGAACAATGTATTTTTTTCGCTTTCTTGTTCTCAGCTAAGTTTTCTTTTGATTGGATTATTTTGGCGACATCTACAAAGTGGCCTTCATCGGATGTATCCTACAAACACTCCCGCGTTTTTTCTGCTAGGGTCCCACATCCACGACCAAACACACTTCGGACCAAACCTCGGTATCTTATTATCCAGTTGTGGAGGTCTGATGATCTGATCGCTGTCACTCCATATGAACTACTTGAACCCAGCTGAATTTGATTAGTGTACAAGGTGAAGAGCCAGCCAGATTGATTTTCGTCAAGTACTTTTAATAACACACTACTACACTGCTACTCTACTATAGTACTTTTATTGACCTGCACATTGAACCAGTCGGGACACGTTAGTACACTTGAATAAGAATAATAAAAGAACATTTTTTTTTTAAATCTCTTTTAGACATTACTTCCTTCCTGTCCGTCCACACAATTGCATCACTGCTTTTCATCAGGTGGAATCGCAGTCAATCACTAGTTTAAGTTATTAAAAAAAAACCATATAGCCACTGGTAATGTTTTATATGACAAGTAGCCACTTTAGTAACCGCTCAACCAAAAAATTCTTTAGTGATAAATGTGTTTCAAATATCTTTTCTCAGTTGTAACATGTATGTATGTTTGTTTGTTGCAGATACATTTATGACTTGGGTGAGTGTGCTCAGCTAACTCCTTGCACCAGCAGCTACCACCTGCAGCATCAGCAGACAGCTCGCCGAGCTTGCTTCACAGTCACGTGCTACTGCAGCATCAGCAGACAGCTCGCCGAGCTTGCTTCACAGTCACGTGCTACTGCAGCATCAGCAGACAGCTCGCCGAGCTTGCTTCACAGTCACGTGCTACTGCAGCATCAGCAGACAGCTCGCCGAGCTTGCTTCACAGTCACGTGCTACTGCAGCATCAGCAGACAGCTCGCCGAGCTTGCTTCACAGTCACGTGCTACTGCAGTAATCTGTTTGAGCTCCAATTTCATTAATTCCCCTTCTTCTGTTCCCATGTGTGAACACAGATGTTAGTTTCATTAGGAGCTCACTCTAAACATTATCACACTAAAATTCATTTATTCACATGGACATCAAGTAATCACAATTGATGGTTTCTCAAGTTCATGATTGTATCTTATATTCTACTGACATCTGCCAGTGTCTTCATCTACATGAAAGTAGGTTTTTTCAATACATATTTGAGCCCCCTTTTCATCTCTTTAGGGGTTTTTTTTTTTATTGGGTTGGAAAATCATCTTATGACAAAATTCGCTCTTGGGCGGAGCGGGTGATAGTGTCAGACTTTTACTGACTAAAAACCCACTCCTGTTCCTTCGTTGCCTTCGTCCCAGGGCCCCGGGTTTCGCTTTCACACTACCCGTGGCCCCAGTAGGCTTTGACCCTGCTGGGCCCCTACGATTTGCTGACATCTCTTTGAGGCGCGCGTGGAACAGTACGCGCCGTCGACGACTTGGGCTCGGTCCGAATACCGGACGGTCGGACGGCGAGCCACCCATTGCTCGCCGTCCGCAAGCCCGCGCCTACGGATCTCTTTAGGGGGTAAATTTTGCAAAATCCACGCTTAATGTTTATTATATATGTCATAATAAGAAACCTTGTGCAAACTTTTAGACCCAGTAGTTTTGACTGTACATTGATACTTATAATATACAGGGTGTATAGCTCCATCCCTGTTTCTCGCTCGCATGCCTGACATTTTACCATGTCATGAGGACACTCCTGGATCGCTTGGCGTCATTGCTGACTGTACTTGTTCTAAATCTGTGACTGCAGCTAGTGTTTGCTCTCAGTCAAGGAGTCTCGTAAGAACGTTCCCCTATACTTAGGGCACTTGTCCTCGTCCTCGCCCGATTGATTCACGCCGACAGAGGGCGCTTTTCGGTTTTCCCGATTGCGTTTTACTAGTTCTGTAAAGTCCAGCTGGCCTTTAGAATAAATAATGAATTTTCTTTTAGTGTTAGTGCTAAATACTAAATTTATGGCGATTCTTTCTTTTTTTTAACTTTGTTCCACACTAGAAATAGCTCCTGTATCGTGGGTGCGTTCACATGTATCTGTAGGCCATATAATTATTTGGCCTGTGCGGAAATCGAACCCGCGACAGGCAGCGCAGTAATCTATCGCTCAACCACTGCGCCAAATGTGCAATCAATAATGACATTACTGATCACGCCGCGCGAACACGCCTGCTGCATGAACAGCAGGCGTGTTCGCGCGGCGTTCAGTTCAGGGTTTGTGAGGAAATAGTACTCTGTGTTTGTGAGTTAGTATATGGAGGCACAGATTGGGCTGCAAGTGATGGTGTGTGGTACGCGTTGTCCGCAGACGTCCAGCGGCGACATCAGCTCCAGCACGGACCGCGTGCCGCCCCCCCCGGCGCCGCCGCGCCGCGCCCCCCACCCCCACAAGAGGACGCACTATGACACCTACTGTAAGTATGAGCAGGCCGAAGAGCCCACACAACTCAACGTCTACCGGCTTCCCTTGGACACAAGAAGTCAGTGCCGACTTATCGACTGCTTAATATTATACCTAAATGAGAAAGTAAACCTGTGTATAATAATGAGAAATTTAACTGCTTTATTTAGCTAAATCATCACTTTGCGTGTCTACGCCAAAAGATCAAAATTATTCATTAACAAATCAGGTACGTGTTGAGATCGCTATCAGTGCCGTCGCCCGCGCTCCCTCGCTTCATCAACCAGCATAGATATTTGTAGGATTTTTAACAATACAGTTTTTAGTGAACATTCCTATCTATTATTTAGTATCCCAGCAGACAACCTTCACAACCTGTTTGTTCCGATTTCACGTCCAAACAGCTGTATCAATTTTGATGAAATTTGACATAGGATACTTTTATAACGGGAGTACGTTCCCTAGGGATAATCAGACTCAAACCAATATTTTTATAAATTGCAGAAGTAATGTTGGTCGTCCCGAACCATTCCTCTTGAACTCTATGAAATTATCAAGGAGTTTGTCCATAGTCACGTGTGCTAGTCAGTCCAAGCGACAAAGTATTGCCAAACTTGTGGCATCGGCGTCGGTGAAGAGCGCTGCCGCGTGTGTCTGACAGATTCTGGCTCGCAGGCACAGCATATGACTTCACGTGGACGCGAGACGGAATCGCGACCAGAGTTCAGTGTCGAAATATATTGCAACCATATCTTAAGAACATTATAAACAAATCATTTTCTCTAAAATAGATGGACAAAGGAGCTAATATTAAAAAGCACAAATAGTCGTACACATAGAATCTTACACGTAACACATATTACTTCCTCCTTTTTATGAAGAAATAATAATAATAAATTTGAACGTTACGCGTGTCCTGGGGCCCAAGTCTGCTACTTTATTCGTCATTCCAACAAAAATGACAATGGGATCGCATTGTCATTTTGCTTAAAGTTCGTAGTCAGCTAATTCATAATTATCGATCATTGATCGGTCTATGGTCTCGTAATATAGTTGTAGTAGAATAACAATATCGAGCAGCTTATTAAAAGCAATGACTGCACAATGACGTTCTAATGGTAGGTTCAAAGAGTATAGTAATATGGTAGGTTACTGATCAAAGGAACTGTCAAAATTTTAGCAGATTACCGCATACGTCAGATATTCATTTGTCAATATGTACGAGATTACCATTCTATGCCATTTCTTTTAATGATGTGTCACTGGTTGATCATTGGAAAGTCATAATGACGCCATTATATTAGTAGATTACCAAACTTGTCAAAATCAACAATTATGAAATGAATGATAGACCATTCTGACGCTCAAAACGCGCTCCATCGTCGAGGTGAGATAGCGGTAAAGCGCGAATCTATAAAAAAAAAACCGTGCATGTTTCCCAAATATTGGTTGTATTTGGGAAACACATGCCTCCAGGACAGAGACTGCAGGACACGAGGCGACGGCGTAGAATCTGGCATTGAAATAATCTTTGGGATCAATTGTACTACGTACTTGTTCACCAAAAAAACAAAGCCTTATTTAACGTAGCAGTCGCAGAACACAAAGAGATTGCGCACCTAAGCTCATAACAAGCATGCTTGTTCTCTATCTGACATTTTTATGTGAAGACCCCGATTGACAGCGGTTGGGCCGCAACTATAATACAACAATGCAACACACATACATGTCTATTGCATATGATAAACATTTGGGCAGGCCGCCACAAACCAAACAGATGGATTTTTTAGGGTTCTGTACTCAAAAGGTAAAAACGGGACCCTATTGCTAAGACTTAAATCAGTATGGTTCTTTGTTAAAAGGCCATCTCAGACAAATCTGCATGGTTCTCATGTGATTTGACCTTTACATATTTACTGTATGGACTTTAAAAGAGACTGACCCCTGAGTATGTTTCAATGTTTCTTCTCAGGGTAGTCAGCTAGGAAACACCTGCCTCATCTAGTTTAAAATGACGAAAAAAAAAATTGACGTGTAAAAGTGTTTTTAGGGTTCCGTAGCCAAATGGCAAAAACCGGAATCCTTATGAATTCGTCATGTTGTCTGTCTGTCTGTCCGTCCGTATGTCATACCGTTGAAACTTGGTAAGTAGATGTATTCTGTGAACCGCATTAAGATTTTCACACAAAAATAGAAAAAAAAACAATAAATTTTGGGGTTTCCCATACTTAGAACTGAAACTCGAATTTTTTTTTTCATCAAACCCATACGTGTTTGATAGTTGTAAGGACAGGTCTTTAAAAAATGATATTGAGGTTTTCTAATATAATTTTTTTCTAAACTGGATAGTTTGAACGAGAGACACTTCCAAAGTGGTTAAATGTGTTCCCCCCTGTAACTTCTAAAATAAGAGAATGATAAAACTAAAAAAATATATGATGTACATTACCATGTAAACTTCCACCGAAAATTGCTTTGAACGAGATTTAGTAAGTAGTTTTTTTTTAATACGTCATAAATAGTAAACCACAATTTACTTTTTAAGTTTGTACAGAACCCTCAGTGCGTGAGTCCGACTCGCACTTGCCCAGTTTTTTTTAAACCTATTTGCAAAATAAATATCATTTACTTCGCGGTCCTAATGGAATTTGCAAGGGATTGGAAAACTATTTATTACGTGTAAAATATTACAGAGCACACCAAATCTACATAATATTGTCTTCAACAGATCCGTCCGTCTGTCACCAGGGGCCCAAGTCTGCTATTTTTATAAATTCGTCATTCGAACACGATTCCATTGTCATTTTGCTAAAAGTTCGTAATCTAATAAATCATAATGGTCGATCATTGATCGGTCAATGAACTTGTGATATAAAGACAATATCGAGCTGTCTAGAAACAAATTAAAAGCAATGACTGCTCAATGATGATCTAATGGTAGGTTACTGATCAAAGGCAATGTCAAAACTTTGACAGCTATCCGCTTATGTCAAATATTCATTTGTCATTATGTACGAGATTACCATTCTATGCCATTTCTTTCAATGATGTGTCACTGGTTGACCATTGGAAAGTTGTAATGACGCTATTATATTAGTAGATTACCAAACTTGGTCAAAATGAACAATTATGAAATCAATGATAGACCATTCTGACACTATTGTAATAGCAGACTTGAGGCCCAGTGTGTGTGTCTATCTCATGAACCGTGATAGCTAGACAGTTGAAATTTCACAGATGATGTATTTCTGTTGCCGCCAATACTAACTACTACTAAGGCCTTGTTTTTGTCGTTTTTTGCTATGAATGGTACGGAACCCACGCTTGCCCGGTTTTAAAGATAATAATGTTGTAATGACAAAATACTTAGTATATTATCATCAGTTCACAAAGAGACCATTCACAGTGTTTCCTGCAGTGCTAGCATGAACACAACGCGATCCATTTGACGACCTAAACTGAAGTGTTAAAGGAAACACGTCATGGTTAGGCCCCTGAGGTCGTCAATCGATAACTTGGAAACAAGTTTCTGTGAAGACTTAATTGTATTTACAAAAAAAAAAAAATACACTGTTCAGTCTCAATACTTGTCATTGAGCCATAATTGCTCGGAATATAGGTACCTACTCAGCTTCACGAAATAAATGTAATATTTCTGAAGTGTTATCGACGTTTAAATTATAGTAGCTATGCTGCTGATGAACATATAGTCTTAGCGTCACACAGTACGATCACAAACCTGCCTCCATCTCGATCCTACAACAATATTGATATTGTAATCTGCGGCTTACCTGCACATTATCAAATGTGGAGTTTTGACGGAATTTCATCGAGTTAAATTCAGTGGCTGATTTAATTATTCGCAAATTGATTCCTAGTGGATGTTGTGATGTTTTGGTGAAGTTTTGTATCTCAAATGTCTGCGCAACTGGACAATATGAATAAATAAAACAGGCGCGGTCTCGGCAAAATGGAGCTTATAATTTTGTTGTAGTATATAATTCAATATGTTTATTTTCAGACCAGTGTCCATATAGTGTTAGTCATTTTTACTAGACATGAAAAAAAAAATTAGGAATTAATGTATGAGTAGTATTGACTACCTCAGCCAAGTTTGCTGAGAAGGTTGACTTGACAAGTACCTTTGCTGCCAAACACTGCAAAAACAATTTGTATTGTCAATAGAATTTATGCATCCATATTCTAATGGAAAACAAATAAACCATTCATGCGAAAACATGGCTTAAAGGATGGGGTATCCAAGCCAAAAACAATAACAAAAAAAATACCAAATGAATATGAGCTAAACTGCGGGTACTCGCACAACGGATCAGTAAAGTTCAACAAGGAACAGCGCGCGCGTCACCTTGCCGTTTGTGAGATATTCAAGAATTGAGTAGTGGTGTGCAGGCGTTGCTGGTGTCGTCACATTAACAAGCAGCTGTCAGCGAGCCGTGCAGTGTCGTGAATGTGCGAGCCCGTCGCGATGGTGTGCCACGCCAACCCCAGCGAAGGTAGATACCGCGCACCTCACACATTCTGTTCTGCGTTTCATGAACATCACAATGACGCTTATTCTACTAATCCATGAAACAAGAGAATAATTAGGTACTTTCAAAATATAATCCATTATACTTTAAAGTAATTACGATGAGTAGTACTATTAAGAGTATGATGATTATATTATGTCTAAACGTTCAGCTGTGTTCTACCAGGGACCTTACCATGAATGACGTGTACCTACAATGTTCGGCGTTCGAGCGAGGAAGAGGGGTGGAGCTATACTCCCTATATAACTCCGTCCCTTTAACAGTTCAGTTTAGATCATTAAATACGTCGCATTAAGAGCTCAGTATCTTGAAATTAATTGACACAAACTGATTTTGTGAAATTTCGCTCGGATTGATAATCCCACCGATATGTACCCTTGGTTAGTTGTCGAAATCGTCGCAAAATCATTTGTTTGCTCTGTAAGTAGATTCTGGCGACCTGTCCCTGATTATAACAGTGTCCTGTGCCGATCCCGCCTTGAAGACCGGCCAAGCTAACTGCTAGAAATTCCTCAATGATCTAACAAGTTTTGCTATAAAAATGATTAAAAATATTGTGACGTGCGTACTCATTCAGTTTGATACAACCGTTAGGTTTATTCGGAATATATATAGCGTCTGCCAGCCTGGATGTAGGTACTGTGCAGCCGTAACCGCCGAGATCTTCAATCTGTTAGTATTTCTAGTAAGAGCGCACCGACGCGACAGCTATATTGGCCACTTCACATTCCAGTTCAATAAGCCAGCGCCATATAGGAATGGATGATATTGTGTAACTACACTTTAACAGTGACAATGATACCAAGCACAGAGCATTAGGATCACACTAGATAGGCTATACGATTCCAGTGACTCTGCAATTGCCGCGCTAGCTTGTAAAGTCTTGTCGCTATTCGTCAACCAATTGTAATGCTAGCTCTTCACTCTCGTCGAAGTCAGACGAAGCGAGGCTCGAAGAATTATAAGCGAAGTGACGAAAAAAAACCGGTTTGAGATGAAGCGAGGCGCGGCGAGGTGACGCGAGGACCCCGACTACTCTCGCGCTCCGTCGTCTAACCTCACGAGAGTGTTGAGCTAGCATAACGCTGTACGTGTGCTCCTCGTGTTCCAGACGGCGAGCCGCCCGCGAAGCGCCCCGCGCCCTCCATCCGCGTTGGCAGCGGCTTCAAGTGGAACCTGCAGGTCAGTACGTAGTTCAAGTGCTACATCTACAGCTCATGGAACAATTCTCACGTTTCTAAGTTTTTTTTTTTTTTCATGTCTTCATCTGTCAAAAAGTCCACAAATTTTCCCACATTTTGGTAATTCTGTTACTTAACTGAAAAATTTATCAGGATGTTTGATGCAACGATACAGAAGGTTTCATATTGAATCAATGAAAACAGTTCAATTCCTGAATTGAGTTACGGAACCCTAAAAACGTAAAAAAAAATCAAGGCGAAGCACACATGGGTGATCCCTAAGTACTGTATTAAGGAGCGCGTCGCGTGGCGTGGGTTTAAAGTTGCTCTACAAGTTTAGTTTCTGTATAAAATGTATGGAGAGCGACGCGCCCAGATTGGCGTACCTACGTGGCCCACGTGGGCCCACTGACGTAGCTAGCGAAGCGCTAGGCGGGGCAGTGCCCCGGGGCCCCCAAGTTCTGGGGGCCTCATTAGCAAAACTCCTAGACTACTAAAATAAAATTCCCACCTTCGAAATCTAAATAAAATAAAAAAAGTTGCAACACTACTACAATCATGGCAACTCGTTTTACTCAGTAAGTCTGACACTCACACCCGCTCCATCCAGAGCAGGAGAGGTTATTTGATGATTTCCCATGTAGGTAAATAAAGGGGCCCCAGTTTTGTTTGGTCCCAGGGCTGTTGGTCACCTAGCTACGCCACTGCGTGGGCTCAATGTGTGTACCTTGAAGGTGGCACTCGTAGCATGTCATGTTTGCAGACGCTGGCGGCAGCCGCGGATGCGGTGGAGTCGGGCGGCAAGTCGCCGGTGTCGGCGCTCAACGAGCTGGGCGTGCGCGTCGCCTACAGCGTGCTGCGCCAGGGCGGGCCGGCTCACTGCCCCAGCTTCCACGTCGCCGTCACTGTAAGTGCTACTCTCGGAAATACTTTCGACACTTCTCTAATTAGGTACCTATTCCCCAAATCATGTTGCAACACTTGATACCTTTTGAAGCTACGGCACTGAGCAGACTACATTCATCATCATCATTTCAGCCGAAAGACGTCCACTGTTGGACATAGGCCTCCTCCAAGCACCGCCACAACGACCGGTCCTGTGCGTCTCGCATCCATCAGATTCCCGCGGCCCTGACCAGGGCTTCAAGTCTCCTATTACAGTAGTGTCAGAATGGTCTATCATTGATTTCATAATTGTTGATTTTGATAAGTTTGGTAATCTACTAATATATGCTTCATTATGACTTTCCAATGGTCAACCACTGACACTACAATCTCGTACATACTGACAAATGAATATCTGTCGTACGCGGTAATCTGCTACAATTTTGAGAGTTCCTTTGATCAGTGACCTGCCATTAGAACGTCATTGTACAGTCATTGCTTTTAATAAGTTCGATATTGTCATTCTACAACATCTCTAGTACGAAACCATTGACCGATCAATGATCGATCATTATGAGTTAGCAGATTACGAACTTTTAGCAAAATGACAATGGGATCGTGTTGGAATGACGAATTTATAAAAATAAAAGACTTAGGCCCCGGGTCATCGGTCCACCTTGTGTGAGGTCTTTCAACGTTTTTTTTTAAGAGGTAGCCGGTTCTCATCCGGTGATTCTTAGCACCCCTTGCCTCGCCATTGCCTTGACCGCTACCGGAGTCAAGGGTAGACAGGCTGCCGGGCACTAGGGGCCATCTTTTTGTTGTGTTGTTCTATTTTGGGGGGTTTGCCATAATCGCCACGCTTGGCAAGCGAGTTGGCGACAGCAGTGTGGTTGTTGAACCCCACAGGGAATGCTGCTGTCCATTCTCTGGTATGTCCCTTAGTCACCTCTTACGACACCCACGGGAAGAGATGGGATGGTGCCATTATTTATGTCCGAATACGGACTACATTACAGGACAGACAGACATGAAATAACTTTAAAAAAATATAGCATATTATTATGAGCTTTCACCAATGTCTAAACGCCAAAACAACATAATAATATACCACCAACAAACAGTCAGTAATGGCCGTTTTCACATTCGGCGATAACGCCACTATATCGTAGGTCTGCTAGTTCATTTAACTGACGATGTCGTGTTTACATTAACCAACATCTTGTGTGCGTTATGCCACTATGCAGTGTCAAGTCGAATCAGAAATTTACATCTTTCGTTAGAAAGTGTATAATACGACCAGTACCACGATATCGTTATCTCCTAATGTAAATGTGTAGTTTACATCGAAACTATTATCGTTTTGATATTAGCCATTTTATGATAATTATTAAGTTGTTTTTTTTTTATATAGTCGGTCCCACTGCTGGGTAAAGGACATAATTATATATTATTAAAATTATTATTTTTGTCATCCTCGTATTATGTTACTAATTAGTTGTCGCGAATCATACCTACGATTGAGGATGCACATGATATGAATGCAAATACAAATAGTCTTCATAACACGCAGTCGCATTTGCATGCACGCCAACGCACGCAGCGCTATCAGAACCGCAAAAATAAAATGAATCTGATGCCCCGTTTACATGTGGGCCCAGCCTCGGCCAATAGTCATTGTTTAAACGGGGTTTCCCCGTTAACATAATGGCTAGGGAAGGCGATTGGCCGAGGCTGGGCCCGGGCCCACGTGTAAACGGGGCATAATAGATGTCAATTTGACGTACTGGATGGACCTTTTCAGACAGCCCGCCATAATGGAAAAAACAATTGAATGTCAAATCGATGGATAAAAAAGCCGGTGTGTTTTGTTTTGCTATGACTGTATATTTTATCCAAAGACATTAAATACATACTACCAATAGACAGGACATAGCGAACAAAATCGTAATCCGATACTTGTTACCTAGTGGTACGCTGTTGCAAATCTTGTTATGGTAAAATAACTGGACCTAACTTCGGTTTATTTTTATAAATATTTTTAGTATTTACGAAGTAATTAATTAGAATTCAATAATTTTTATAAATAGTTCCAGAACATTTGCTGATTTTGTGATAACGCCATCTATTGCTGAAAAGCTTAACCTTACCTTTATCACACACTGAGGCTCTACCACGAGTTCATAACGTAATCCATTTTACGACCTAAACCGAACTGTAAAAGGGATGGAGTTATATAGGGTGTATAGCTCCATCACACTTTTTCGCTCGTACGACTGACGTTTTAACATTATCATGGTAAGGCCCCTGGCCACCTACACGAGCGATAGTTAAATAATTAGAAACTTTGACAAATTTAATTCGCGTGTTTGCTATTCAAAGCCAGATGGCGTCACTGATGCATAG
Source organism: Mythimna vitellina (assembly GCA_949316375.1). NCBI lineage: Eukaryota > Metazoa > Arthropoda > Insecta > Lepidoptera > Noctuidae > Mythimna > Mythimna vitellina. The sequence goes on from OX438713.1 coordinate 256,315, forward strand.
GATGACAGTTTTTCTAAGACATATTTTCTGATAGCCGCTCTATTGTATCTCTATAAATCACTTTGATTTTATCATTGTGATTAGCCTTACAGTTAGCGTGAGAAATTAGCGTCCGCGAGTAATATGTTCGGTGGAAAGTTGTTACAAAGTGTTGTTTACTCTTGTACGACGTACGGTATTAGATTAGAGAAATGCTCTACGGGTATATCCAGTCCTAGCCCGTATACACACGCATCATTTTACTCCCATTGATAGGAAGGCTACGTATTGCTATTAGAAAGAGTTGGCACATTTGTTCCTCGCCTAAGCTAATAATTTTCATAATTGTATCGGTGCTTTCAGAGAAGAGAAACAAACTTACTTCACTCATCCAATAGAATTATGACGTACTTTATTGCAGAAAAGTCGAGTCAAAGCATTTATTTCAAATAAACCATTCATAGGCACTTTTTGTTTAGAAGGTAGTAAAAAAAAAAATGATGGTAATTGCAAATTCCAAAGTAGATCTCTATGGAGAAGAATCATGGTTATTTATTACAAATATCCTTATTACAAGTTTCATGTTGCTGCTATTATGTGAGAACAATGTAAATAAAGTAAAAGCAAAAAAAAAATGTAATTCTAAACAATTCTTTAATATAAAAAGCAAAAAAAAACTTAAAAGCAACTCTTGAAAATTAGTTAAAATGTAATACGTAATTATTGTGTGAGGTTTGCGAATGCCAATATCATTGTTTGTACTGCTTTGACTCGCGTTTCAAATTCAGTGTGATTTGTTATTGATTGTGGTAAACGTGAATTTGAAACAGATAAGATAGTGACTGGCACACGTCAGTCACTCGCGTGAGGAATAAAAAACCAAGGTGTTATCTGTCACTGATGTAGTTCTGTGCGTGATTGTATGTGCGACACAGAAAATAAGTGTAGTTAAGTGGTCATCACAATAAACAAGCAACCTCTGTACGACACTAGTAGCTTCGCTCCAGTGGATTATTATTCAGGAATAAACACTCAGAAAATAGAGAACCCAATTGCAACGTCACCTAGCATAGCATAGCATAGTCGGCCTTATAATGTTCCCACTGCTGGGACTCAGGCCTCCTCTCTAGGAGAGGGAATGGGCCGTAATCCACCACGCTGGCCCAGTGCGGGTTAGTGGATGTCACATGTCTTCGAATTTTTGGTTCTAGGTCATGCCGGTTTCCTCACGATGTTTTCCTTCACCGTTTTCAGAGCAGTGGTGATGAAATAAATTACACAAAGTAATGCGCCTGGCTGGGTTTGAACCCGCGACTTACAACTTGTAAGTCGGGGCCGTTACCACTCGGCTACCACTGCTCTCAACGTCACCTACCAGGTTCAATTGTATTTTCCAATCATCCAGAGACCCATTCAATTATGTGCACACAAAATTCCATCTAAATCGGTCAAACTGTCTAGGAGCAGTTAGGTGACTAACACATGTTCAGGAAAATTACATATAGACCAGCTTCTGCCAGCAACATTGCCCATGTGAAACTAGGTCCTTCAAACAAACTTTGGACCTCTGTCACCCTTAGTTAGTGAATTTTGAAAAACTCTTGTCTCTTATTTTTTTATACATACATCATAATAGTTACTTCCGTGTCAAGTCAAAGTCAAAGCATTTTATTTCAAATAAACCATTTACAGGCACTTTTGAAATGTCAAGAAGTCAGTGAGTCAGAAAAAATGATGCTAATTGCACATTCCAAAGCGTAGATCTCTATGGAGAAGAATGTGCAAGAAACTTTATGGACACTCTTTTCAATCATGTTTTGTAATTACAAATATCTCTGTTACATGTTTCTTGTCGCTATCATGTGAGAACAATGTAAATAAAGTAAAAACTAAAAATAGATATTAAAATAGCAACTGGCAGCTGAGAGATGACCAGTCGCAACTGACAGCACCCGTTCACGGACATGACGCGAATATTAGCACCACTCAGCTCAACCATTTTGAAGGGAACCGAATGATCCAACACACGCGCCACCATCAGTGAGATATTTGAGTGAGCATGATAAACTCTCAACTGCCATGCTCATTTATGTCAAACAAGTCCAAAGGTATGTTGGGCTGTGAAAAAGACGGATGAAAAAAGATTGCATGTAGCGGAGATGAGAATGTTAAGATGGATGTGTGGTGTGACGAGAATGGATAAAGTGAGAAATGAATATATTAGGGGAAGTTTGAAAGTGGAGCCAATGACTGAAAAGTTGGAAGGGAATCGTTTATCTTGGTATGGTCATGTGAAGAGGAGGGATGAAACGCATGTTACTAAAAGAGTTATGAGTTTACATGTGGATGGATGGAGAGGGAGAGGGAGGCCAAAGATTGTGTGAAGAGTGATATGAAAGAAAAGGAAGTTAGTGATAGCATGACGAGTAACAGGGCAGAGTGGAAGAAAAAAACGTGTTGCGCCGACCCCAAATAACACGGGATAAGGGCAGGAAGATGATGAAGTCCAAAGGTAACCTAAAAACCAAAAAAAAAGCTCCATGGTACTCACATTTACAAACTTCTGTATAATTGTGTAGAATGGTGCTTTGTATAATATTTTGAAAGTAACTGCATGGTATTACTGATCTAATTCTGAGCAAAAGGTTCTGCTAGGCAGCTGCATTGTTGCTGTATGTCATTGTAGCTACTTACACTGTAGGTTGTGTGGAGGCATTAGGAACAAGTTCCGACATAGTGAACCTAGTCACACTACATGAGTGCGTTGTATCGCGTGTTGGCTGTATAACATGTGGACGTCGATCGAGAGCGCTCGCACAAGCGCCGTGATGGCGCGCGCGCGCGACATGCACCCCATCTCCGTGCTTAACGAGCTTGGCGCGCCCTTCCGCTTCACTGACCTGGCCAAGGTTGGTGAGGAGCATTCGCCTTACTTCATAGTCGAAGTCACTGTAAGTCAACGGTCTATCCATCAAACTTTTATTGAAAAGGAGTAACCGTTTCATAAAGTGTCATTTGAGTTTGACACATCGCGGTGAAAGGATTGGTCAGCTAGACTCTGCGTTACCGAGTGCTAGCTGTCCAGGGTGCGCCGGGGGTTTCGAATCGCTTTACGATATTTTTAACGCCGCTCGGGAAGACTCCTTTTATGCACAGGACATGCGTCATTTGCTTTGCTGTCCATCCTGCACAACCACCTGCAGTTTTCAGGATCTATACGAGGCCAATAACAGAGCCGTAGAGGTTGCCAAATACAGGTCAGGAAAAATATAGTTAGAGTACATCGACACAAAAAGAAGAAGAAAATGTCATTGGAAGTAGGTTTATTTCCCTTTTCGTAATATTGAACAAATTTTTTACCTTATTTTATGATGCTCTTTTAAAGTAGAACGTCAACCGCTTTTCAAAGAATTATCCAAATGTTTAGTTGACACTGTGTGACCCAAGGGCTGACTTTTACCTTGGTCAGAGATTAAGTGTTCACGTTATAATATTGAATTTTAGTTAAACCTAATCTCTAAAACAATTTTGTAGTACCTCTTGACTCGATAGATGGCGTTGGTCGATTTAAATTCGCGCTATGGTTTCGTTACCGAGGATTATATAAGACCCCTCGGTATTAATTAATAAATGTCTACGTTCTGAGTACGTGGTGTGGTTTTATTGCGATATACTGACTCCCGACTCGTCGACAAAACAGGGCGAAAAGATCTCCGATGATCATAAGGTCCTACGATCCGGAACGTTTTTTGATAAACGCTACAGGCGCCCTCTAGTGTCGGAGTTGAGAATTAGAAAATAGGAGTTGGTCGAATTGATGCAAGTTTGAAGACTGTGTGGAGCGCAGCGCGAACTATGGAGCTGAGCTGAGCGGAGCGTGGTCGATGAAGCTGAGCTGAACAGGAAAGTGTGTTTAGTGATCAAAGTGCAACTTAAAAACTGTGAGTACATTTTACTTCATTAACAGTTCCAAGTGTCAAAGACTTGTAAAAATTTAAGTTATTTGATGGACTTAGAATAATTCTGTAAAAATTGAAGAGACCCCGAATCTATGCCCGATTTCACCTAGAGATTAACGTGCAGTTCAAACACTTAGAAAAATTGCGACATTCAAACAATTAATTTCAAAACTGTGGAACTTAGCTTTAACTGATACTTTAAACCATGGAGGCTAAGTTAAGATTGTTGGAAGATATTGGACGTCGCATTCAGAAGGGGCTTATTAACTTCAGAAAATCTCCGAAAGACAGAATTAATCAACCATATATTGAAACCCGTTTGGGAATATTGGACAAACAGTTTGAAGATTTTACAAAAAAACATGAGGAGCTTTTGGTCAACTACACAGAAAGTGAATTGAGTGCAACCGGTTACATGAAAAATGATGTGTTTGAGGCTGTTACCGACACCTTTATAGCTTATAAAGTAGAACTAAAAAATGCGTTACCAAAATCTCAGCCAAATGTTATGAGTGATGTCTCACCGGACCATAGCCAACCGAAAATTATGTCAATTGCTAAATTACCTAAAATAGCAATCCCGGTTTTTAGTGGTGCATATCACAAATGGTCATCGTTTAGAGATTTGTTTTTGTCTCTAATTGATAGTAATCAGACTCTTGATGATGTACAACGTCTACATTATTTAAGATCACAGTTGTCAGGTGAAGCATCACAACTCATAAAGCACATACCGATCACGCATGTAAATTATAAAAAATGTTGGACTCTGTTATACAGTCGTTACAATAACAAGAGATTTTTATCTAATTGTACTCTCAGGCGCCTACTGAACCAAAATCAAATGACAGTTGAGTCATCTGTTGCTCTCAAGGAGCTTTTAGATACAACAACTGATTGCTTGCATGAACTGTCAAATCTAGGGGTGCAGGTGGACGCTTGGGATAATATTGTTATCTATTTAATTGGCTCCAAGTTGGACGTTGAGACTCGGAAGCAGTGGGAATTACAGGTAAGTCAATCTTGCGAGGAACTTCCCACCTTCAAGGATTTTCGAGACTTTTTGGAAAAACGTTTTCGGGCTTTAGAATTTGTAGAACCTCAAAGTAGTAAGTCTAAAGGTAGTACTAAAGCATGTCACGTCATTTCAAAACTATCCTGTCCACATTGTTCTGAGGAGCATCTCTTGTGTCATTGTAAAAAGTTTGCTCAGGAGACTGTTGATCAGCGTCTTGAAATAGTTAAATCCAATGGTTTGTGTTTCAATTGTCTTCGCTCAAGTCATCTTAGTATTAATTGTCGAATAAATATTAAATGCAAAATTTGTAGTAGAAAACATCATTCACTCTTGCATCTAAAACCGAATTCAGAAGCGGTGACGAGCTCTACCGCGTATCCTACGCAAAACAAAACACCACAGAACGAGGCCACGGCTGAACATATTTCAACCCATTTAGCACAAAATACTCATAGTCAGGTCGTACTGGCTACAGCCTTAATTAAGGCTAGGTCGAGAAATGGGTATCCACAAGTTGTGAGAGCACTGTTAGATCAGGGCTCTCAAGCTTCCTTTATTACAGAATCAGCGGTTCAGTTATTAAAGTCAAAAAAGATAGCGGTCAAAACGTCTATCTCAGGTGTGGGTGGAGGTCAGAACGATGTAACGTCAAAGTTTATGGTTAAAGTGAACCTTCAATCATTACACGATCCTGACTTCACCTTACAAATACAGGCTTATGTGCTGAGTAAGGTGACTACGATTTTACCTGAAAGGAAATTTACATTGGTGGATTGGCCAGAGCTAAATAGTATGAATTTGGCTGATCCAAATTTCAATAAACCTAACAAAATTGACATTTTGTTAGGGTCGGGAGCCTATGCCAAAGTCTTAAAAGAAGGCTTAATCAAAGACCCTAAGGGTAAAACTATGGCTCAAGATACTCACCTTGGGTGGATCATATCGGGAGAAGTCAGCGATGAAGATAGAGTGCCGTCTTGTCATAATATGATTCTAAGCATGCACACTAAGGTCGAAGAAAACGAAATCCTAAAAAAGTTTTGGGAACTAGAGGCAGAGCCAACAGGCTCTGAAAAGTCAATTCTTACCCCTGAAGAGCAAGCATGCGAGGATCACTTTGCTGCTAGTACATGTAGGGATGCAGATGGCCGCTACATCGTAAAATTGCCTTTCCGGTCCAGTAAAACACCCTGTAATACAAAGGAAATAGCGTTAAAAAGATTATATAGTCTTGAACGAAAGCTAGCAAAAAATAGCGAGCTTAAGGAGCAATATACATCGGTAATTAAAGAATATTTATCATTAGGTCATATGGAAGAAATTTCTAATGAAAAAGACAAAAATAAACTTGGTGCTGTTTACTTACCGCATCATGCCGTAATTCGAGAAGAAAGAAAGACCACAAAGTTAAGAGTAGTATTTGACGCGTCATCTAAGGGATCCAACGGTGTTTCCTTGAATGACACCTTAATGGTAGGACCACTCTTACAGGCTGATTTACGTCATACAGTTATGCGGTGGCGTCAACATCCAGTTTGCTTGGTAGCCGATATTATAAAAATGTATCGCCAAGTAAAAGTAGCTGATGATCATGTGGACTTTCAAAGAATTTTATGGCGAGATGACGTTCAGTCTGATGTTAAGGAATACAGGCTTTTGAGAGTTACGTTTGGAACATCTAGTGCACCTTACCTGGCAGTCAAGGCATTGCAGCAAACCGCTAGCGATGAAGGTCAATCGTATCCATACGCTGCTGGTAGGGTAAAGACGGATTTTTATATGGATGACTTAATGACAGGTTGCCAAACTGACGAAGAAGCTGTAAAAATCTATCATGAGTTTAATGAACTGTTAAACAAAACGGGTTTCACTTTGCAAAAATGGACAAGTAACCGAGAAGAGTTGCTAAAACTGATAAGACTGGATACTGGAAAAGATCTGGAAATAAAAGAAGATGAAACCACTAGAATTCTAGGACTGACCTGGAATCGCAATTCCGACGAGTTCCATTATACTGTAAACTTACCTTTTACACCGTCGCCGTTGCCGTCGTCTGCATCTGAAACTAAAAGGAAAGTTATATCCGAGATATCTCGCTTATATGATCCGTTAGGTTGGATTGCACCATGTATAATCATCGCTAAAATCTTCATTCAAAAACTATGGATTGCTGGTTTGGATTGGGACGAAGAGTTGACTGAAGATCTTCTAAAAGAGTGGCAGTCTTACCGTTGTGGGTTGCATACACTCAACAACTTCAGAATTCCTAGGTGGCTGAAAAGAAAAAGCAATGATCAAACAGTTGAATTACATGGTTTCTCCGATGCATCAAGCGTAGCATACGCCGCGGTTGTTTACATCAGAGTCATTGATGCTGCTGACCAAGTCCACTGTAATCTGGTAACCGCAAAAACGAAGGTGGCTCCAATTAAGCAAATTTCTATACCACGACTGGAGCTATGTGGCGTAGTTTTAGTTACCAAATTACTTTTAGAAGTGGCTCGTGTCTTAAATATTCAAAAATCCAATTTACATGCTTGGACGGATTCCACGGTCGTGCTGGCTTGGTTGAGCGATCACCCGAGCCGATGGAAAACCTTCGTCGCAAACCGTACATCTGAAATCCTTAATGCCCTCGATACCACCCAATGTCATTATGTTGATACAAAAAACAATCCAGCTGATATTGCTTCGAGGATATCGAGCATAAATAACTCACTTTGGAAGCATGGACCATCGTGGTTGCTTGCTGATACCATAGAATATAGCAGACCCAAGGCTATAATGACGAAACTGGAACTAAAATCTATCAAGGTTCATGCGGCACAGATACTCGATCAGCCGAGTGAACTAATGTGGTCTAGATTTTTATCGTTCCGTAGATTAATCAGGACTCTGACCTATTGCAGACGATTCCTGAAATTAAAGATAGCCAGGGAATCACGGACAAAGTTGCCGCCTTACCTTACAGCTGCTGAGATTGCAGATACCATGCATTGCTGTATCAAGCAGAGTCAAAGTGTTTGGTTTGAACGAGAAATCAAAGCTATCCAAGCCGGACAAGACGTCAATAAAAGCAGCCGTTTGACATCGTTAAATCCTTATTTGGATGACAAGGGTTTGATGAGAGTAGGGGGTAGGATCCAATATTCACAACTTGGTGAGAATATGAAGCATCCCATTATCGTTCCTAGTCAGTCCCATTTGTCAAGATTGCTTATCTCAGATGCTCATGAGCGTGTACTGCATGGTGGACCTCAACTGACTCTTAACTTTCTTCGATCAAAATATTGGATCATTCGTGGAAAGAATATGATCAAGGCTCACATCCGCGACTGTGTACCGTGTATTCGTCATGCAGCTGTAACACGAAATCAATTAATGGGTCAGCTACCATCATGTCGAGTAACTCCAAGTAAGCCCTTTCTTCATTCAGGTGTCGACTACGCGGGACCAATTCAAATACGAACAGCAAAGGGTCGTGGACATAGGTCCTATAAGGGTTACATCTGTCTGTTCGTATGCATGGCAACTCGCGCTGTGCATATAGATGCGGTCTCTGACCTGACCTCTCAAGGCTTTCTTGCTACATTTAAACGCTTTGTGGCTAGACGGGGTCACTGTAGTCACCTTTACAGCGACAACGGTACCAATTTTGTAGGGGCATCCAAAGAGCTTAAGGCCATGTTTCGCGATGAGTGTGCTTCTCTTCCTCAAGAGATTGCCTCTATCTTAGCTAATAATGGAACCGAATGGCATTTCATCCCACCTCATTCTCCTAATTTTGGAGGTTTATGGGAGGCCGGGATCAAAAGCACAAAACATCACCTTAAACGGGTAATTGGTGAGTCGACTTTGACCTTTGAGGAACTAAGCACAGTCTTATCCCAAATCGAGGCATATCTAAATTCCAGACCTATATCACAGTCTAGTATGAACTCATCTGACCCAAACCCATTGACACCAGGACATTTCTTAGTCGGTCAACCACTGGTGACAGCACCAAATTATAATTATGAGCATGCAACACTCAGTAGCTTGAGACGTTGGCAATTGACACAAAGGATGATTCAATCTTTCTGGAAACGTTGGTCTCAGGAGTATTTAACTATGTTTTTTCAACGACACAAGTGGGCTAAACGTACGCTCGATCCGAAGGTTGGGGATGTTGTCCTCGTAAAAGAAGATAATTTACCACCTACCAAGTGGTTATTTGGTAAAGTAGTTGAAGTACACCCTGGCAAGGATAATTTAGTGCGCGTAGTTACCCTTCAGTGTAAGGACTCCCGAGTCAAACGTCCAACTTCCAAGTTATGCATTTTACCTGTCAACGAAGAATTATGTGTTTTATTTAATTTACTGTTTTACTTTTTAATTCGTTATTTTATATAATATACAGTCCACTCAGATAATGATATTAGAAATGTAAAATTGTGCTGATAGTTAGATCTAATTACTGATAAATCTAACCATCTTCTACTTATGTCGTTGTTATTTTGTAATAAGAACATTTGGATCTCCGAGTACCAAGGGCGGAATGTTCACGTTATAATATTGAATTTTAGTTAAACCTAATCTCTAAAACAATTTTGTAGTACCTCTTGACTCGATAGATGGCGTTGGTCGATTTAAATTCGCGCTATGGTTTCGTTACCGAGGATTGTATAAGACCCCTCGGTATTAATTGATAAATGTCTACGTTCTGAGTACGTGGTGTGGTTTTATTGCGATATACTGACTCCCGACTCGTCGACAAAACAGGGCGAAAAGATCTTCGATGATCATTAAGCATTGCCATAAAATGTGGCAATGCCGCCAGCCTTTTGGGCACATTTCCAGTCGACAGCGATGCGGAGGAGTTTTATGACGGCATATTTTAGCTAGTAGTTTTGCCTTTCGTGTATACATAGTTTTAATTAGTGAAGTGTTTTTATTGAATAAATAAATGGATAAATAACTTGTATAAATTAACCTAATAAAATAATAATTGGAATCACAATTTGTTGACCAGCTTGTCTCACTTCTGGCTCCTTTTCCCCTTCTTTAACCTTTGGCGTCGGTGTGATGGCGCAGCAAAGAGATTTAAAGATATACAATAGAGCGGCTATCAGAAAAAATGTCTTAGAAAAACTGTCATCCTATGCCTCAGTGACGCCATCTGGCTTTGAATAGCAAACACGCGAATTACATTTGTCAAAATTTATAATGATTTAACTATCGCTCGGTAGGTGGCCAGGGGCCTTACCATGATAATGTTAAAATGTCAATCGTACGAGCGAAAAAGAGTGATGCAGCTATACACCCTATATAGCTCCATCTCTATAACAGTTCGGTGTAGGTCGTCAAATGGTTCACGGTAGAGCCTCCAGTGTGTGTTACAGGTAAAGTTAAGCTATTCAGCAACAGATGGCGTTATCACAAAACCAGCAAATGTTCTAGAACTATTTATAATAATGATTGAATTCTAATTAATTACTGCGTAAATACCAAAAATATTTACGAAAATAAAGCGAAGTTAGGTCCATTCATTTTACCATAACAAAATTTGCAATAGCGTAATGCGCAGTTCGGCATATTTTCTCAGAAAATGATTTTCTTTTAGTGCATAGAGCGGATACAAACACAACTTGACGTGTAAGGGGGTCGAACTATACTGAGAGACTTATGACCACTAGGTAATAAGTATCGGATTACGATTTTGTTCGCTACGTCCTGTCTATTGGTAGTATGTATTTAATGTCTTTGTGGCACAGTCACTTGCTCCTCACAGGTAGATTCCTGTTCTGTAAAATTCTCTTAGTGGGAACTTAGGACCAGTGTACTTCCTAGCATCAGTTGGAATCAACCGCCTGGCAGCTATCGGTTCTGAGGTCGCAGGGTGGGGTCGTGCGACTTGTGTCCAGCAGACTGCAGACTGACACGATGATGATCTGTCTCGTTAGTACAAGTGCGGGTGTGTTTGCCGTCAGGTAGCAGACATGCGCTTCGAGGGCTGGGGCCACAGCAAGCGGGAGGCGCGCGCGTCGGCGGCACGCGCGTGCCTGGCCGCGCTGCTGGCGCGCGCAGGCCGCGTGCTGCCGGCGCCCAGCCCGCACCAGGACTTCACCAGCGATGAGCCGCAACGGTACCCGGGTGAGTGCACTGTGTACTACTAGCTCGGACCGGCCACAGGAGCAGCTCATGTCGACGCGCGCGTGCCTGGCCGCGCTGCTGGCGCGCGCAGGCCGCGTGCTGCCGGCGCCCAGCCCGCACCAGGACTTCACCAGCGATGAGCCGCAACGGTACCCGGGTGAGTGCACTGTGTACTACTAGCTCGGACCGGCCACAGGAGCAGCTCATGTCGACGCGCGCGTGCCTGGCCGCGCTGCTGGCGCGCGCAGGCCGCGTGCTGCCGGCGCCCAGCCCGCACCAGGACTTCACCAGCGATGAGCCGCAACGGTACCCGGGTGAGTGCACTGTGTACTACTAGCTCGGACCGGCCACAGGAGCAGCTCATGTCGACGCGCGCGTGCCTGGCCGCGCTGCTGGCGCGCGCAGGCCGCGTGCTGCCGGCGCCCAGCCCGCACCAGGACTTCACCAGCGATGAGCCGCAACGGTACCCGGGTGAGTGCACTGTGTACTACTAGCTCGGACCGGCCACAGGAGCAGCTCATGTCGACGCGCGCGTGCCTGGCCGCGCTGCTGGCGCGCGCAGGCCGCGTGCTGCCGGCGCCCAGCCCGCACCAGGACTTCACCAGCGATGAGCCGCAACGGTACCCGGGTGAGTGCACTGTGTACTACTAGCTCGGACCGGCCACAGGAGCAGCTCATGTCGACGCGCGCGTGCCTGGCCGCGCTGCTGGCGCGCGCAGGCCGCGTGCTGCCGGCGCCCAGCCCGCACCAGGACTTCACCAGCGATGAGCCGCAACGGTACCCGGGTGAGTGCACTGTGTACTACTAGCTCGGACCGGCCACAGGAGCAGCTCATGTCGACGCGCGCGTGCCTGGCCGCGCTGCTGGCGCGCGCAGGCCGCGTGCTGCCGGCGCCCAGCCCGCACCAGGACTTCACCAGCGATGAGCCGCAACGGTACCCGGGTGAGTGCACTGTGTACTACTAGCTCGGACCGGCCACAGGAGCAGCTCATGTCGACGCGCGCGTGCCTGGCCGCGCTGCTGGCGCGCGCAGGCCGCGTGCTGCCGGCGCCCAGCCCGCACCAGGACTTCACCAGCGATGAGCCGCAACGGTACCCGGGTGAGTGCACTGTGTACTACTAGCTCGGACCGGCCACAGGAGCAGCTCATGTCGACGCGCGCGTGCCTGGCCGCGCTGCTGGCGCGCGCAGGCCGCGTGCTGCCGGCGCCCAGCCCGCACCAGGACTTCACCAGCGATGAGCCGCAACGGTACCCGGGTGAGTGCACTGTGTACTACTAGCTCGGACCGGCCACAGGAGCAGCTCATGTCGACGCGCGCGTGCCTGGCCGCGCTGCTGGCGCGCGCAGGCCGCGTGCTGCCGGCGCCCAGCCCGCACCAGGACTTCACCAGCGATGAGCCGCAACGGTACCCGGGTGAGTGCACTGTGTACTACTAGCTCGGACCGGCCACAGGAGCAGCTCATGTCGATGCGCGCGTGCCTGGCCGCGTGCTTTATATAAAGTTAAATTTTAATTATTTCAATAAGCAATTAAAAAGCTATGATATGCCATAATCTGCATTCTGAGCATTACTGGGGAAGAGCTTCATACTAATTTGGGCAGTTTTCTTTCCGAACAACAAACGCCCGCATACCGCATGCGTTGATGGACTCAACGCAGGTGGCAGGTGCTCGCGGGCATTTTATTCACTATTAAGGGATTTTTGTCCTCTGCTGACGAAAGTCTTGTCTGCGCAGGCCTTAAAACTTGATTGTGGCAGTGTGTGTTTTATAAGGCCGCAGCTGTTGGATGCTAAAATCCGTGGTATTGTGTCCCGCAGTGTCGGAGTTCCAGTGCTTGGAGCCCGCGGTGAAGGCGGCGCCGCCGCCGGCGCCACCCGCCGCGACCGTCGCGCCGTCCGCGCCCGCGCCCGCCCGCCTTGACGTCGCCAACGGCAAGGAAGGTCAGTACCACTGCCACGAGTGCCGAGCGCTGCTCACGTACAAGTGTCACACGTATGGCATAAGAGCCTCATCAACGTGCTGTGCGAGAACTACTTCCGGCTCGTATCTGTAGTGATGTGTGTGTGTGACAGAGAGCGGGTCGCCGGTATCGTCGCTGTTCGGCGCGGCGTCGCCGGCGGCGCACAAGAGCCCCATCAACGTGCTGTACGAGAACTACTCCGGGCTCGCCTTCACCTGCACCTTCGGCGACGGCTCGCCGCTCACTGAGACACAAGGTACTGCCACCGACACCCAGGCCGCACCATCCCACCTGTCCTACTTACCTAGTCTGACTTCATCTCTTGTTCATCTACTTAAGGTCATTCATCATTATCTTCCTGCTCTTGTCCCTTGTTACTTGGGGTCGGCGCAACGCGTATTTTTCTTCCAATCTGTCCTATCACCCGCCACACTCATATCACCTCACATAATCCATCCATCTTTTCTTTGCCCTCCTCCACCCACATTGTACATTCATAATTCTTTTAGTAACACAAACTCATTCTGTTCACAATATTTAACAGGAGACACAAAATAGATGAAACTCAGTATCACTTGTTTATAGCAAAAAAGTCATAGCGTCCCGCCCGAGCTTCGCGATGGTGGTCAATTTGTACGCAAAGCTTCTTCGATATTGCTCTTTCTTTGAGTGGATCAGGGATTTTACCATGACGTGTTAAAAGCTCTGACGTGGAGAAAGAGGGAGGGTGGAGCTTTACACCCTATATAGCTCTATCCCTTTAACAGTTCAGTTTAGCTCGTGGTAGGGCCTCATAATATGTTGCGTGATTTAGAAGAAGTTAGCGGAGAAACAGACCGAGGCACACACACACACACACACAGCAGCTGAGAGTATCGCTCAGCGCACCGCTGCCCTGCGTTCAAAAATGAGGTTAGAGTTCACTCTAATGACTTCATCAGGGTAGATACTCTACGCTCGCATTTTTGAACGCGGACATAGAGTTTAACTGTCAATGTCAAGCAAGTGTCATTTATGGCCGCTACCTTTGTTTTTTTTTTTGTTGCCGGCGTGGAAAATCCTCATGGATGTCCTTCGCCTGGGGCAGGCGAAGGGGTCTGTCAGACTCTTACTGACTAAAAACCACCCCGGTGTTCGGGATCCCACACATGGACCGGGGATCATGGGAGCTGATACGCCATCCATGTTCCCCAGCTAGTGCCGGCCCGCATATGCGGGCCACCCCAGGCCCGCGGGGATGTGTCCTCCCCCGCGACATCACATAGGGGCACGCGTGGAACACTACGCGCCGCCGCCTCGGGTCTTGCTGAATGGGGGACGGCGGACCACCCCGAGTCCGCCGTCCATCCGGACCTCTTTATGGCGGTTGGAAGAGGGCGCTATCTGCCCTCCGCCGACGCCCGGTTCGCCTGCTGCGGCACGGGAGAGTGGCCACGGCCTCCCTCTCCCTCTCCGCAGCCTCCGTCTGCGAAATGACGGCTTCACAGAAGGAGATCACCGCATCCCACAACTCAGCGCTCCCGACCATAGAACGAGCGATGGCCGGCAGCGACAGGTCGGGGCCCACTTCAGATACGAGGGCACGGCGCTGCTCCTCCCATGCGGCACACTCTGCCAGTGTGTGCTGCGCCGTGTCCTCCCGACAGTCGGTGCAGTGAATGGCCGCTACCCTAACATAACCTGCTAGGAGTTAGAGTTAGTTGGGTTAACTCTAGGGTTGCAACACGAAGCATTTTTGAACGGTTGTAGTAGCGACTCTACTCTGGTTATTTTTGAGCGCAGGGCTGTGTGTTTGTTTTAAGTACCATGCGGGGACATGCGCATAAGGGCTTTCAGATACCGGTTTTTTTTCATTACCGGTATTAGTGTGTACACGGTATGGAACAAAAATTCAATTAAGATATTAATAAAACCATTAATATACTTGTTTTTACTATTTTTGAATCAGTCTTTAATATGACTACTTTCTGAAAATAACTGACGTCTAAAAAAAGGAGAGGGTTCTCAAGTTACTTACTTTACTAAGTGTTATATTTTGTAAATTATATATTTCCTTTTTTTTTTTCCTCCAAGCATCAATGATGCTTGTGAACGTGAGGACAATGTTGATTGCTTTATTTTTTCCTTTTCAGTAATTTTAACGTATGTCTGGCAATTTGAGTATATTCTGCGGCCTACCCAAATGGTATTGTTTCGTCAAGTCGTTGAGCTCCTTAGTAGTCCTGAGTTGAGCTTTACGAATACTGACAAATGCTTGCACAGGTCCACTCAAATCTGTATGGTTCTTTCTTCAAAAGATCATCTCAGACAAATCTGCATGGTTCTCATGTGATTTGACCATTGCATATTAACTGTATGGATTTTAAAAGAGACTTTGACCCCTGAGTTTGTTTCGGTGTTTCTTCTCAGGATAGTCAGCTAGGAAGCACCGGCCTCATATAGTTTAAAATACGAAAAAAAAAATGACATGTAAAAGTTTTTTTTTTATTATCTTGTTCAGCAATATCTTAGTCTTTTTACCGATTTTGATTTGATGATTATATTTTTGTTTGGAAGAATTTGGCCTCTAAGTGGTTTAAATTGGGTGAAGATCTAATTAAGAACTTCGGAGATAAACCATAGAATACTTCAATAAATGATAGCAAATCTTCCGATTTTCTCAAAAATGTTAGTAGAGAGTTGAGAATCCCTTTATTGTTAACACCATTTCATAACATAACGCTAAACTGTAAACATATCAATGATCAACGTAACTCTGTCAATTGAGAGGGACAAATCCAAACAGCTGTTTGAATACCAATCTAAACATTACTAAGAGTGCCTAAACTCTTTCAATTGCTTAAGAAATATAAGAGTGCATTGTGCAGAAAAATCATTTATTTTTCTTAGGTAATAAGGTCGTTAATTTAACAAGTGGCGCCATAACAAATACTCGAAAAATATAATTTAAAAAATTTTACGCAATAAATTTCGCTAGTCGGAGTCAATGTCCACAAATAGCGTGTGTGGAGTACTGCAGTCACAAATGAGCTGGTGCTGCAAAATGCCATCTAGCAGCTTTGGACTCAGTGGAAAGGCGTGCGAAGAGGCTAATTGGGGATCCAGATTTGGTCAAGTCCAATCTACAAAGCCTCGAGCACAGGCGTAGGGTAGCCAGCCTATCGGTATTTTACATGTTACATTTTGGGGAGTGTGTGCGGGAATTTCATGACTTGATTCCGCCATCTCCTTTCTACCATCGGACAACCTTACGTTGTTCCATTGTGTGGACCGCCCGGAGGACACGGTGGAGCACACGGTGGAAGTGTGCCTTGCTTGGGCAGAGCAACGCCATGTCCTCGTGGGGGCGATCGGCGGTGGCTATCTCTCGCGGCGGGCTTTGGTACAGGCCCTGGTCCGGAGCGAGGAGGAGTGGCAAGCTGTCGCCTTTTTCTACGAAGCAGTAATGCTTGCAAAGGAGGCGGCCGATCGCGTGAGGCAACGGTCCTCACGCCCCATCCGCCGCCGGGATTCCGATCCCGATTTTCACGAGGCGCGGGCTTGCGGACGGTGAGCAATGGGTAGCCCGCCGTCCGACCGTCCGGTGACCGTCCGGACCGAGCCCAAGTCGTCGACGGTGCGTATTGTTCCACTCGCGCCTCAGGGAGATTTCAGCAAATCGTAGGGGCCCAGCAGGGTCGAAGCCTACTGGGGCCATGGATAATGTGAAAACGAAACCCGGGGTCCTGAGACGGAGGCAACGAAGGAACAGGAGTAGGTTTGCAGTCAGTAAAAGTTTGATACTATCTCCCGCTCCGCCCAAGAGCGAGATTTGTCATAAGATGATTTTCCCACCCAATAAAAAAAACCTTACGTTGTTTAAACTTCAATGGTCCGGACTAAGCGTTTCGCTTCGTCGTTTATACCGCGTACATCGAAGGACTGGAACAATTTGCCTGCCGTCTTCCCGTCCAACTATAATATAGGTGTCTTCAAGGCTAGAGAGAATAGGCTCTAAATAAACTAGTGCGCCTGACCATCAATGATTGCATCTCTGCTTACAATTAGGCGGGATCGCAGTCAAGCACTGGTTTATATCAATTAAAAAAATAAATACTACACACTCTACTACAATAGCATACAAATTTTTAAGACTCTTACACTCGTCGACTGCACCACAACTCTACTGTCATTTAACTATTTCAGTGATGTCTCACATCTAGACAATGTCAGCTGCAGCTTTATAACATCATTATAACTGTGTATTGCTATGCAATGTTAACGAACGGCAAATGAAGTTACACGTAACCGTTAAAGAAATGTATCACACGGAGACGATTCTAGCCGCAGCTTCATAACATTAACTCAATTAATAATGTAGCGCGTAGGTGGTGTGCAGTAATGATACTCCAGATGTAATGGTAACTTTGTATTAACTCAGAAGGGAATGCCTTTACAGAAAATATGTACAGAACTTATAACTAAATACATAGGTTCAAGTAGTGGACCGTTTGACCATTTAATTCCTGAGGTATGGTTCCTAGGAAATACGTGCGGGGGCGCGCGGATCGCTGTTGTCGAAACGGCTCACTGCTGGACTCAACGCTCGCTCCAAGCGCGGCTAGTGTGTCTCGCGTATAAATATTTCCAGGCGGCGCGCGAGGCGCCAGTACACCGATGGCGGCGGCAGCGAACGGATGCGTAACGATGTATTGCAGCTACAGTACTCCCCCCCTAGCGAAAGCGTACGGGCATCTTGGATATCCTGCCTGATCTGGTCCGGTGTTCGTTGGTGTTCGCTGGGAATATGCTGGAGTGGTCTTCGGTGGTAGCTGCAGCTGGTTGGAGTGTCTCACTACTTGTGTTTTCGTGTTCTTCGATGTTGACAGTGAACGCCGGTTTGAGTCGATCGATAGATATAGTGCTTGATCTTCCTGGTAGTTGTACGGTGAAGTATTTATTATTGCGATTGACGACCTGGTACGGACCTTTGTAGGGATGTTGCAGTGGCTTTCGGACGGTGTCATCACGTACAAACACATGGCTGCATGTTTGCAAGGCGTTGTGCACGAACATACATCGCTTGTTAGAATGCGGTTTGAATGTAGGTGTGAGCTTCGTGATTACGTCATATAGGTGATCAACGTAGTTGTGGTCCATTTTTGTAACAGCTGGTGATGGTGATATGAAATCGCCGGGTAGTCGCGATGCTTGACCGAAGGTGAGTTGCGCGGCACTGGTGTTGGTGTCTGTGCGCACGGCGGCTCGTAATCCCATCAGCACTGTGGGCAGCTCAGAAATCCATTTGTTGCTGTTTTGTAGTCGGGTCATGAGTGCAGCTTTCAGCGATCGATGAAATCTCTCAAGAACTCCGTTGCTTTGTGCGTGGTAGGCAGTAGTTCGGATTCGTTCTATGCCAAGAAGTTTTGCGAGTTCATGGAATAGTCGACTTTCGAACTGTCGTCCTTGATCAGTCGTTATTCTCGAAGGACAACCGTAACGAGATATCCAGGTTTCATACAGCTTTCTTGCGACAATATCAGCGGTTATCTCTTGCAAAGGTACTGCTTCGGGCCATCGAGTGGTGCGGTCAATCATCGTGAGTAAGTATCGATGTCCGCACGAAGATGTGGGTAGCTTGCCGACGATGTCGACGTGTAATTGCTGAAATCTTTCACTCGGTGGGTAAGTTGCGATTTCACTGTGATTGTGCCGTTGTACTTTTGATAGTTGGCATGACGTGCATGTTTTTGCCCACTCGCCAATGTCGGTATTCATTGCTGGCCAGAAGTACCGTTCTTGCATCATTTTGCGTGTGGTCCGTATTCCCGGGTGACTTTTATTGTGCACGGCGTTGAATGCGATGCGACGAAAGTCAGTTGGTAGGTATGGTCTAACGTGTGAAGTAGATGTTTCGCAGAATATTGGTTTGTTAGTACCGGGCATGACGATTTTCTTGAGTTGAATATTTGATTGTTTTGATAAGGTTTGTATATTACTGTCCTTTTCTTGCGCCTGTGATAATTCATCGTAGCTGATTGGTGACGGTGTTTCTATTGTTTCAATGCGAGAGAGTGCGTCGGCGACAACATTGTTTACTCCGCTCACATGTCGTATGTCCGTCGTGAACTCGCTGATAAATAACAGCTGACGCGTGCGCCGTTGCGTGTCGTTATCGGACGGTGGCTTGCGGATTGCGTAAGTCAGCGGTTTGTGGTCAGTATAAACAATGAGTTCTCTTCCTTCGAACATTTTTCGGAAGTGTTTGATTGCCATGTAGATTGATAATAGTTCTCTGTCGAATGTACTGTATCGCTGTTGTGTGTCGGAGAACTTTTTCGAGAAATAACCCAGTGGTATCCATTTCTTGTTTATAAGTTGTTGCAGTACGGCTCCTGCGCAGGTACTCGATGCGTCACACATGAGGGAGATGGCGTCATTTGGTGATGGAGATGGATGAGCGAGCAAAGCAGCGTTTTGTATGCCAACTTTGCATGACTCGAATGCCTGTGAAGCTTCTGTGTTCCAGTCGATTGTGGTCTTATCTCGTTTCCTGGAATTATGTAGGTACGCGTTGAGAGGTGCTTGTATGTGTGCTGCGTTCGGAATGCTATCGCGGTAAAAATTTACCATTCCAAGAAATCGACGTAGGTCTTGTATCGTCTCGGGTTTGGGGTAAGCAGTGATAGCGGTGATTTTATCTTGAGGTGGCTTAATTCCACAGCTTGACACTTCATAGCCCAGGAACTTTACATTTTCTTTGCTGAAGACGCATTTTGATGGATTTATTGTTATGCCGTAGTCGTTTAATCTGCGTAGCACTTCCTGTAGGTTTTCGACGTGGCGTGCTTCATTGTCCGAAGCGATGATGACATCATCAATAAATGGAAACGCGTAATCCAATCCATTGAGTACTTGATGGATGAACCTTTGGAAGGTCTGCCCGGCGTTTTTGAGACCTGGACACATTCGTGGAAATTCGAATAGTCCGAATGGAGTTGTGATGGCGGTCTTCTCGATATCTGGTTCGTGTACAGGCAACTGTTGGTAAGCACGATTTAGGTCTAGTGTAGTGAAGATTTTCTTGCCGTGTAGTAGGTAGGTGAAATCTTTGAGACGAGGTACTGGATAGCGGTCGGGTTTAGTGACGTCATTGAGCCTTCGGTAGTCGCCACATACGCGTATGTCGCCGTTTTTCTTTGGTACAACGTGTAGCGGGCTAGACCATGGACTTTTGCTTGGACGGCAAATTCCTTGCTGCATCATCGTCTCAAACTCCTTTTTCACAGCCAGATATCGATGTGGTGGTAAGGGTCTGGTCTTGCTGTATACTGGTGGGCCAGTAGTTTCGATGTGGTGTTCCACACAGTGTTTAGGAGTATCCTTCATGCATGACGGTCGAAGGATGTCGGGATACTTGCTGAGTAGCTGGTGATACGGCTGATCAACGTCGATACTTCTGACTGTAGGATCAGCAGAATAGGTGACTGGCGCTTTTACTGTGAGGTTGGTTACTTTGTCGACGAGACATCGGCTGGCTATGTCGACAAGAAGTTGATGGTGTTTTAGGAAGTCGGCACCGATGATGGGCTTGCTGACTGCTGCGATGATGAATTTCCAGGTGTATGGTCTGCGTAGGTTGAGATCCAGTTGCAGTGTTTTCTCACCGTATGTTGGGATCACCGTGTTGTTCGCCGCGTACAAGCAAAAGTCTGTAGGTGTCATTTTCCCGCCTTTCCTCTTGGGTATCACGGAGACGTTTGCGCCGGTATCGATTAAAAACGACAATCGTGAATTTTTGTCGGTAATACATAGGCGGTAGGATGTGTTGCTTGCGCCGGTTGCCGCCTCAGCCAACGCAGGTTTTAGTTTCCCGAGGGGGCACTGCTGTCTTCGTAACTACACGGACGGGTACATCTTCGCGCTTCTTTGCCAAACTTACGATGGTAAAAACAAATCGCTGATTGGTCGTTTCGAGCGTGATCGTGATTGGGCCGGCTCGACGAACGAGAACGCGATCTTGAATATCGCCTGTTGAACGATCTACGTTGGTAGTTTTGATGACGCGGTTGTCTCGTTTTCAATTCTGCGATTTCTCTCGCGAGCGCGTCGATCTTCTCCTCAATTGATGTAGGTGTTGCTGGGGTGGTGGATGTGGAGCAAACTGCCGCGACTGCGCCGTATGGTTGAGTCTGCTCGAGGATCTTGTCTGCCATCATCGCCAGCTCGTGAATGTCGGACTTTTTTGCGATGTTATCGCTGACGGCGAGGACTGCTCGAACTGATTGTGGTAGGTGATTAGTCCACATTATTCGCAGCGCCGAGTCGGAGATGTTATCGGCGGCGAGGTTCTTCATGCGACGTAGCAGCTGTGAAGGCTTCATGTCGCCGAGCTCCATTTCTGATAGTAACCTCTGTACTTGACGCTGTTCAGACTCCTCGTAGACTTGGAATAACCGACTTTTCAGAGCCTCATAACGTTGATTTGCGGGTGGATGGAGAATTATGTCGGAGATTTCATCGAGATCTTGCCGCTCAAGTTGCCCGATGACGAGCTCGAACATTGTCTGATCTCCTTTCTTCTGTGCACTCATGATGGCTTCGAATTGCGCGAACCACAACCGTATTTTGTCACGCCAAATAGGTGGGATGCGCAGCGACGTCGAGACACCGGAGAGTTCCTGTTCCTCCTTGTTGGCCATGATGAATTGGATCTGGAGGTCTTCTTAATTATCGGGGTTAAACGTCGGGGTCACCACTGTAGCGCGTAGGTGGTGTGCAGTAATGATACTCCAGATGTAATGGTAACTTTGTATTAACTCAGAAGGGAATGCCTTTACAGAAAATATGTACAGAACTTATAACTAAATACATAGGTTCAAGTAGTGGACCGTTTGACCATTTAATTCCTGAGGTATGGTTCCTAGGAAATACGTGCGGGGGCGCGCGGATCGCTGTTGTCGAAACGGCTCACTGCTGGACTCAACGCTCGCTCCAAGCGCGGCTAGTGTGTCTCGCGTATAAATATTTCCAGGCGGCGCGCGAGGCGCCAGTACACCGACGGCGGCGGCAGCGAACGGATGCGTAACGATGTATTGCAGCTACAATGTATTGCTATGCAATGTCCACATACAACATGCAAAGTTTAAAGACGATACAATTGATTGTTGAAGAGTTATCGATCATGGAGACAATTCCAGCTGCAGTTTCATAATACTACCATGACTTTATATTGTTGTGCAATGTCAACAAATAGCATACAAATTTTCAGGACAATACAAGTCACCTTTGAAGAGTTATTATTAAGTCATGTCAACAAATAAAGTATAATAAAGATGACAAAAAATAAATTAAAATGTCGGACACAATCTACCAATACTTATACACATACATAATAATATACATCTATTAGATCTACCTACAAAAAATAATTCCATGAATTGTTACTTTGCCGCCATCCTCTCTCCTACATTTGCTGTGCCCGACAGGGTCCATATTGATCTTGACTATATTTTATACCACCTATGTACATATGGAATGCAATAAAGTATTGAGTATTGAGTTAAATATTCGAAGACATATGACATTCACCGATCCGCACTGGGCCAGCGTGGTGGATTACGACCCATTCCCTCTCCTAACCGGCCTGAGTCCCAGCAGTGGGAACATTGAAAGGCTGATTATGCTATGCTTGTCAATGAATAGCACACAAATTTTCAAGATGATACAATTTTAAGATTTGTCTCACATGGAAACGATTCCAGCTGCAGTTTCAAAACACTAATACAACTGTGTATTGTTGTTTAATGTCAACCAATATCATGCAAAGTTTTAAGACAATACAAGTGACCGTTGAAGAGTTATCTCACATGGGGAAGATTCCAGCTGCAACTTCATAATTTCACTATAACTTTATATTATTATACAATTTCAACAAATAGCATACAAATGTTCGAGACGATACATGTAAATGTTGAAGAATTGTCTCACATAGAGACGATTTTAGCTGCACCTTTATAACACCACTATAACTGTGTATTATATGCTTAGTTTGAAGACAATACACGTGACCGTTAAAGAGTTGTCACATGGAGATGAGTCCAGCTGCAACTTTAAGACATTGACGCAACTGTGTATTGGTATATAATGTCAACAATCTGCATACAGCGCGTAGCGGGTAGATTGATCAACAATAGCTGAATAGGAATGTCAAAATAACATCATTTTGTTATCTTACTAGCTACCTACGATTATTATTATTAACCTCTACGGTTATTAATAAAATACGGTTAAACGACCAGGCGAAACGCTTGGTCCGGCCAAGAGTTTCGCCTCGTCGTTTATACCGCGAACATCGAGGGACTGGAACAACTTGCCTGCTGCTGTTTCCCGTCCGATTATAATTTATGTTTCTTCAAGGCTAGAGTGAATAGGCTCTTTATAACTAATGCGCCTCACCATCAACGATTGCATCACTACTTACCATCAGATAAGATCGCAGTCAAGCACGAGTTTATAACAAAAAAAATATATATATATTGTAGATACAAAGTTGCGACTTTGAATCTTTCACTTGCTGTTTCTGAATTATAACAATCCGCGTGTTTGTAACACTAAAAGTCTAAATCAAAATGATTAGTCGAACACTACATCTCGACTAATCATTTTGATTTAGACTTTTAGAATACACACACAGACATTAGACTTAGAATACCTTCTCTTTGATTTTAAACGTTATCAGTTAAAATCGTGCCGAGTCCTCTGATAGTACTTAAATCAAGAAATTGATGTGTGTAACTGGTTGTATACCTAATTATATGGCTCAAATATTATTATAGTAAAATTCATCGCCATCATAAAAAAAAAAAATAAAAAAATTATAATTTAATTATTATTGGTAAAATTATAAGTTTGTAAAAAACCGCTGTTGGAAATTCAGAAAAGGTCCTCGTTTAGTACAAGCCCTACTCGGAAAAACGTCCTCGTGAATAGTCTAGTACTAGGTCCTCGCATCAAGTAAGTAATAAGAAAAAGTGTGTGACATTAAGTCCTCGTA
Source organism: Mythimna vitellina (assembly GCA_949316375.1). Lineage (NCBI taxonomy): Eukaryota > Metazoa > Arthropoda > Insecta > Lepidoptera > Noctuidae > Mythimna > Mythimna vitellina. The sequence continues at coordinate 280,400 of OX438713.1, forward strand.
TAGGCGTCTCTGGTCATATGGTTAGGGTCCTCGTCTGGCTCACACAGGTCCTCGGATGGTACTACCCAGGCGGCTTTGTGAGTGTATTCGGGTCCCCGCATCGTTCACAGGAAGACATACCAAAAAATTTTGAGGTAGCGTTATACGAACAGTCTCATCACACCAAATATTGTTTTCTTTATCTTTCGGTCTTGTTAATAAGGTCTCAAGTTGTCTTGACCCTAGTTTCCTAGAAGGTCCTCGCATGCTGACTTATGACTATAGTCCTTGTGTGGGTGTCTGTACAAGTAAGGGTGTATGTGTGTCGATTTTTTTTGTTAACCATTACAATATGAATGTAGTCTGTTCTAATGTTTTTACTTTACTTTCTCGGCAAACCTAGCCGAGTTATCCAAAACTACAATAAAATTCTCAGCTCTATTCTACCGAGATCACGACTGTTTCGATGATTCCACATATGTCCATTTGCGCAAACACTTGGGATACAAAACTATACTGATTTTACATTACAATATCACTAGGAATCAATTTGCGAATAATTGAAACAACCACTAAATTTCACTCGAAGAAGTCCTGCCTAAATGCGTGTGTGTGTTGTAACTTGTGGTTGTGTTGCACAGCGCCGCTGCAGCTGAGCCACAGCATGCGCTTCAAGGTGGTGTGCCAGATCAAGGAGCACAAGTTCGAGGGATACGGTAACACAGACACATCTATTTACTTACTAAGGAGCCGTTCAAGCATTGCGCAAAGCAGATTCCCTCCCCCCCCTTTTGTCAGCAAAATTAAGCAAAGCTCTCTCTCCCCCCCTTGCTAACATAAACTAATAGACGAACAAAACGAAATCTATTTAAATAATATTAAATGTCCATGACACACGAATCCATGACTCTGTAAGTATTCAATGACATCGGATGTTTGCTGCTCAATGTTGTGTCACTTTCGTATGATTTTGGAACATCGACATCATTCTCTGGAAAAACTAAAAAAATATGAGACCCTCCAATCTCCATGTCATTAAAAATAGTGCTTACGTAAAACTTGAATGGTTCCTTGCTTATGCCGGCGGCTTTGGCTGCTATAATTTCAATTTCATTGTACACAGTCGCTCTATCTGCAACGTGTCTGCTCCACAGGTGTTGTGTACATCTGTAATATACGCAACACCTGTAAAGGGCTCAACATACTCCTCATTATGAACGAATTTTACTACAGCACCAACATGAATTTCAAAACACTACGTTTACACTACCGCTCAAAAGTATTTGGCCACCTGATTTTTATTTATATACTATAAGCAATATATTTTGTTATAACCATTTGTATTGATTTCATTGTTTGTATCTCATCGTAAAGTAAGTACCTAATTGGTACAATGCTGTTCGTAACATCAACTGGTGCTAACGAAGCGCTACTCCGTCGTCGGTGGATCCCGTCAACTCCTGCCATCCAGGTTAGTGTTTGTGGTCTTTCTACCGTTGAGGGTCAGAGGGTTTCGTCTTGGCTAGCATCAACGAAATGCAGTAGCGTCTGCAGCGAGGCTTGTCCAATTTTCGTGTTTTTTTAATGTTATTTTTCGTAATAAAATGGGTAAAACCGAAGAATATTCACAAAGGAGTAGAAGCATAATTAACAATCTTCATAAATCTGGTCAAAGCAATACTAAAATTATTATATTAGTTATAAGTTAAGTTCTTGTTACTAACAACTTTTATAGACTGTTTTATCTGAAATAAAAGTTTTTTTTTTTAATGGAGAGATCTCAAAACAGAAGAAACCAAGACAAAAGAAGATACCAAGGCAAAATATTAATTATATTGTCAGGAATCATTTGCAACAATCGTCGTCCAGGCAGACCAAGAGCAAACTATTTAATTTAATTAATATTAAATTACACAATAAACACTTGTAGAGTAAGTTTAGTGCGTAGTGCGAAAAACCTATCAACGTATCTATAATTAAAAGAAGACTTCTTGATGCAAGCCTTAAACAGCGGTTTCGGAGCCACTCTCTAGAACAATTCATAAAAAGAAGAGAATTGGGCCAAAAGTCCAGTCGGACCCTCTTGTGTTCTTGACAAGAGGGTCCGACCGAAATATCGGTTTTGGCCTAGTTCTAGCAAAAAAACCAATTCCGTTTTAGTTTCGGCTTCGGTTGCCACCGAAAACAAAACTGAGTTCGAGAGGTCTCGTGACTCGTGCTGCGATAGGACACGACAAGTTCTCTCTCAAAAGTGTAAAAGAGGCTGGAGGCATGTGCTTTTACAGTTAAACACGGTCTTTGAACGCTTTTTGTGTTTTTTAATTTAAAATACCTACTATTCGCACAAGATGATGCCCATTGTGCGAATAGTGGGTATTTTAAATTAAAAACCTTACTAAAAGAACAGTGCAGTACCTTCTGGGACCTGTTTAGTTTATCATAATCATCACTTCAGCTGAAAAACGTCCACTGCTGGATATCGTTCTCTCCTAGTAGGTAATGAAAACCATGGAGATGGCGGACAGTGTAAGGGAGAAGCAATCCTCATACTTCAACCGCTGCAGAAGACACCTTGGAAGTTGTGAGCCGCATGGCGATTCTCGACCACCATAAAGGCGCTAAAATACTAATAAATATTTAAAATAATATGCAGTAGTTTAATTTATTAAAACTTTGAACATATTGTTTTCTGGATGGCCAGATACTTTTGGGCGGTGGTGTATCTGATAAATAAATAAAAGCGAAATAAAAAGTGTTTGAAGATATTTTCTAAGGTCATAGGGGGTGACCTTTCCTTACAAGCCTGGTCCTGAAGGCCACATTCAATCAATTCTCCTAACTCGCATGGAGCGACACCTTGTCGGACCTCCTCAACCCAATTACTAGGTTCGTCTGGGCTCGTCTGATTAACGGGCTTCTGGTTCACTTTGGATTCATAAGAAATGTTATAGGATCGAGTAAGAAGCTAGCCAAGCTGGCGGCGGCGCGCTCGGCGCTCGCAGCGCTGGAGGAGGGTCGCTCGGGGCGCGCCGACACTGTGCCGGCCGCGGCGCCACAGGGGGCCCTGCACCAGACGCTAGCGGACCACATCGGCAAGTGAGTATAACAAGCGGGCGGCGGCGCGCTCGGCGCTCGCAGCGCTGGAGGAGGGTCGCTCGGGGCGCGCCGACACTGTGCCGGCCGCGGCGCCACAGGGGGCCCTGCACCAGACGCTAGCGGACCATATCGGCAAGTGAGTACAACAAGCTGGCGGCGGCGCGCTCGGCGCTCGCAGCGCTGGAGGAGGGTCGCTCGGGGCGCGCCGACACTGTGCCGGCCGCGGCGCCACAGGGGGCCCTGCACCAGACGCTAGCGGACCATATCGGCAAGTGAGTACAACAAGCTGGCGGCGGCGCGCTCGGCGCTCGCAGCGCTGGAGGAGGGTCGCTCGGGGCGCGCCGACACTGTGCCGGCCGCGGCGCCACAGGGGGCCCTGCACCAGACGCTAGCGGACCACATCGGCAAGTGAGTATAACAAGCGGGCGGCGGCGCGCTCGGCGCTCGCAGCGCTGGAGGAGGGTCGCTCGGGGCGCGCCGACACTGTGCCGGCCGCGGCGCCACAGGGGGCCCTGCACCAGACGCTAGCGGACCATATCGGCAAGTGAGTACAACAAGCTGGCGGCGGCGCGCTCGGCGCTCGCAGCGCTGGAGGAGGGTCGCTCGGGGCGCGCCGACACTGTGCCGGCCGCGGCGCCACAGGGGGCCCTGCACCAGACGCTAGCGGACCATATCGGCAAGTGAGTACAACAAGCTGGCGGCGGCGCGCTCGGCGCTCGCAGCGCTGGAGGAGGGTCGCTCGGGGCGCGCCGACACTGTGCCGGCCGCGGCGCCACAGGGGGCCCTGCACCAGACGCTAGCGGACCACATCGGCAAGTGAGTACAAAAGCGGGCGGCGGCGTGCTCGGCGCTCGCAGCGCTGGAGGAGGGTCGCTCGGGGGCGCACCGACACTGTGCCGGCCGCGGCGCCACAGGGGGCCCTGCACCAGACGCTAGCGGACCATATCGGCAAGTGAGTACAACAAGCTGGCGGCGGCGCGCTCGGCGCTCGCAGCGCTGGAGGAGGGTCGCTCGGGGCGCGCCGACACTGTGCCGGCCGCGGCGCCACAGGGGGCCCTGCACCAGACGCTAGCGGACCATATCGGCAAGTGAGTACAACAAGCTGGCGGCGGCGCGCTCGGCGCTCGCAGCGCTGGAGGAGGGTCGCTCGGGGCGCGCCGACACTGTGCCGGCCGCGGCGCCACAGGGGGCCCTGCACCAGACGCTAGCGGACCACATCGGCAAGTGAGTACAAAAGCGGGCGGCGGCGTGCTCGGCGCTCGCAGCGCTGGAGGAGGGTCGCTCGGGGGCGCACCGACACTGTGCCGGCCGCGGCGCCACAGGGGGCCCTGCACCAGACGCTAGCGGACCACATCGGCAAGTGAGTACAACAAGCGGGCGGCGGCGCGCTCGGCGCTCGCAGCGCTGGAGGAGGGTCGCTCGGGGCGCGCCGACACTGTGCCGGCCGCGGCGCCACAGGGGGCCCTGCACCAGACGCTGGCATTTTATTAGATATTTTGTTTATAAGCCCCTGTTTTATTAGTCTGTCTGACCGCCACATCCTATTTTCTCCGAATCTGCTGGTTTAATACAGTTAAAATGTTTTAAACTGTAATTTTTGACATTAAAAAGAGACTTTTACTGGTCCAATTGAAATTAATGATTTGACTTTAATTAATTCACTGCCACTGTACTCAAATGAGTACAGGCAAACAATTGATTAAAACTCAAGTCAAGTATTAGTAGTAAAACTAATTTGTTGTTTACTTTTTTATTGTGAAGGGTTTAAAATTAAATAATAAAAATAAACGTGGGTAGGCCGTAACAAAAATTTATTTATTTTGTTACACCCTTAAGCGTACAATTTCATTTAAAACTGATAATATATGAAATGTAATTTTCACATGTTTTTTTTTTTTGTCTTTCATCTCAATGGTCATCTCGGTTTGAAATCACGTAATAAATATTTACAAAATAAATAAATTAATCTCAAGTAAGACATCAAAGTTTAATTCCGACGTATGCTGGATTACAAAGCCCGTTATCCCCCAGGCTGGTTAACGAGAAGTTCAATGAGCTGATGAAGAACGACCTGGTGCACTCGAAGCGCAAGGTCCTCGCCGGGATCGTCATCACCACGCACAACCGCATTGAAGACGCCAGGGTGAGTCCTACTGACACACAGTGATATCGTCATCAATAATAACAAAATGATCAGCAGTCAGGAGTTCTCCACTGCTGGATATAGTTTTCTTTTCATGCCATACTTCCCTCATCCAGATATTTACCGCAATGGAAGTTATGTCGATCCAACGTGCTTTTGGTTGACCATGGTTAGTTCGGTCTAGCCTTGGTCCCCATTCGGTGATCGCGTTTTACCGCGAGACCAGTCGTAATCACGATTACTGAACATTGTAGGCTGGCTACAAGATTCGACCAGCACATTTTTTTTTATTTTAACTTACTTTTATTGCTGATAGGGTGACTGGTAATTAGTGACCGATACATAAACACGTGATTTTACTCATGATTACAAATAACTTTCCCAAAGAAATTATTTTTTATACTAATTAATTTAATAACAATAACAAAAAAACATCAACTTTGCTATTTTTTTAGCTAGTCTTTGGATATTATTTTACCGAAACATACAGGTACATTGCTTACGTCATCGATAACGGGCGCCGCGCCGCGCTAACAGCTGATCGGGTGAAGGCGCGCGCGCGAAGTTAAAAGTTTCAAACAGCCGTTTTGTTATAGTGATTAAACTAATTAGTTAAAACAAAAAAGTTTCTTTAGGAAAGTTGTTTGTAATCATGAGTACAATCACGAATTTAAGTATCGTTCACTAATTACCAGTCACCCTATATATATACAGAAGAAGAAACTGACTGACTGACATATCAGCGCACAGCCGAAACTAATGTGAATAGAAGAGTGAAATTTTGCACAAGGCTTGCTTTTGTAACGTAGACGAGCACTAAGAGAGGATTTTTCAAAATTCATCCCCAAACGGCTCGTTCACGACCTTGCCGTGAGCGGGGCGGCGAGCGGTAAAATCAAAAGTATAAAAATATTTGAAGCACGCCACGAATCGCCGCTCATAGCGAAAAAGCGCGCGGTTTTCTCAGAGCCAATCGCTACAGCGGCGAGCGGTGAGGTGAGCGGCGGGAACCGAAGTACCCGCGACTAAGTGCGACGTCACGAAACAGAGCGACGCGGACAGCGGTGTAGGAGTGACGTACTCAGTGGCGAAACAAAAAATAGAAATGTTTTAAATATACTTCTATGTGCTGCAGAATATAATCAAAAGTTTTCACACTCATTCTTGTGTACTCATAAAACTTATCTGGATATTTTCTGTAATCTTCGTTTGGGTGACGAAATTCGCAATTTAAAACCGATATTTTTCAGCGATTTCCCACCTAGAAAAAGGAGGATGAAACGGGTCCAAAGTTAGTATTGAGAAACCTAAGTACTTACACGCGGGCGAAGCCGCTGCCAGAAGCTAGTGTGTTATGAAAAAGTTTGGAGATAATCATCATTTCTTTGCTAAATAATATTTTTTTAAAAAATAATATTCGTAGTTTTAGTTGTCAAAAGAAAGCTAAAATAAAAACTGGGCAAGTGCGAGTCAGACTTGCGCCCTGAGGGTTCCGAAGAAACTTACCTATGTAAACAGTTCAATTCCCGAATGGAGTTTCAAAGATTCTTTTCGCAATTTTTTTTTTTTTGTTGAGACGCAACAAAAAATTTACAGGTTTCTGATTTATTCCAAAACTGCTTTATGCAAAATTTCAGGATTCGGGGTCAACGGGAAGTACCCTATGAATTTTGATTTCCTCGAGAGTGTCGAATATATGATTTTTGAGATAAATCAAACGAAAAAAAAAGATACGGCTGTTTAGAAGTTTGATTTATGTCTTATATCTAGTTTGATTTTTTCACAGCTTCAAGGGACCACAGACTTGTGTATACTGTATATGGTTTTAATTTCAACTTGATACCTCCACGCGTTCCCGAGATAAAGTGTCTTGACAGACCGACAGACAGACGGACAGACATCAAAGTGATCCTATAAGGGTTTTGATTTTTCCTGTTGAGGTACGGTATATCCCTAAAAATGATCAGTTTCATAAAAAAACGATGATTTACTCACCCGACTCCGAGCTGAGCTTACGTTTGTGTTGGTATACGTGGGACACTCGGAAACGTTTTGAGAAATAAAAAAACTAACTTCTATAGATAAAATATTTTTATTAAATCTTTTGAAAGAACTCTCCACCAGCATACAACGTTTCATGCGTCTGAACCAATTTTCGAAACATTTCCTTTCCGCCGCAGACACCTTTGCCACCGCCTTCTCGAACGCTGCTGGCGCGTCTTTCAGCGATGAAAACTGTATCCCTATCAGCAGATTTTTTATTTTAGGGAATAAAAAGAATTCACACGGTGCCAGATCAAGACTAAGGAGGGTGCCCCAAGACTCTGACCAGTGTGGTGTCCAGGGAGTCCCTCGTTTTGAACACTGAGTGCGCGGGCGCGTTGTCATGGTGAAGCAGTACCCCGCGGAGTTCGGTCGCTTATTGCGCAGACAAAACTTTTTGCAGGCATTTTGTTGTATACCATTTGGCGTTGATGCTGCTTTGGTCTCGTAATGGAATTGAAATCAGATACCCCGTTACAGTGAAGGAACTAGCGATCAAAATTTTCCCTGCGTTTCTCAATCGCTTCATTTTCGTAGGCGTTGGTTCGTTTTGAAACAGTCAATCTGTCGACTGACGCATTGTTTCTGGATCGTATTGATAAATCCAGGATTCGTCACCTGTCACAATGTCGTAAACGCGCCGAGACGAGCCTGCTTCAAATTTATGAATCATATCACGGCACCACTCGACACGGGCCTGATTCTGAGCTTCGGTGAGGTTGTGCGGCACCCAGCGCAACCTCATCACGCGAAGTTGCTCGTGTTGAATATTGTGAACGCTTCCCGAACCAATCTGCAGTGTATGCTGAATCTCTTCGTATGTAATTCGTGTTTTCTTGGATTAATTTTTTTACTTCCATCACACTTTCTCCCGTGACAGCCGTCGTAGGACGACCACTCTTGTTCATCCCCCAAAGTAAGGCGACCGCGCTTGAACTCGCTATACCAGCAGTAGATGGTTGCTTTTGAAGGTCCTTCATACATAAAAGCAATTTGAAGTCGATCAAATAACAATCAGGTTTTAGGCCACATTTAAAATCGTAGAAAATCATCGCATAAAAATGTTCTCGATGCAAATCCATTTTTAAATGAGACACGATAATTTGATTTGGCTCTCGAAAAAATGTGGAGGGAAATTCAAAATTAGAACAATGGTATTTTTACTTTTAAATAACCAAAGTTTTCAAAATAATTACAAGTGGCCAGTGCCTTATACATAAAAAAACTTGTTTTCGCAAAACTTTCTGAGCGGCCTGGTATGCAGTCATTCGATCTCACTAAGGCGGACCACGCACATAGACACTATGTGCGACCATACAAGCAAATCAAGAGGAACCCGCCTTCGTGTGATAGAATATATATGTATAGCAAAGCACACAGTGGAGGCGGAGGCAGCCATTAAATAATTACCATATGTCTCGTATTACGTATTGTGTGGCAGGTGATCGCGGTGACGACGGGCACCAAGTGCGTGTCGGGCGAGCACATGTCCGTGAGCGGGCGCGCCGTCAACGACTGCCACGCCGAGGTATGTGACACGAGGTGTTCACAACACCCACACTTATTGACATTACCGTACATTCCCCCAAAATCATATCGCAATAGTTTATCAATTTATGGCATTATTCAAAGTTATCTAAATTTTTTAAACTAATAAAAATAGTTTTTTTTTTTTTCAATTCTATTCTTGTCATATTCTTTGCACATTGTTGTAAAACAACGAATTAGAAAATTACATTACCCGAGGCTTTAATATTTTTGATGTCAATGATGTTTTGTATGTTGTCTTGACAAAGCCTAGGTGTTTATACTGATGGTCTCTGTTGTGACGCGAGGTTGTTTGGTTGTGGCAGGTAGCAGCGCGGCGCTGCCTGCAGCGACATCTGTACGCGCAGCTGCTCATGTATGCCAACCAGCCAGGTGAGTCACTATGTCCACATAAAGCCACAGCACACGAGCACACAAACCTTCTCAGTCACTCTTCAGCTGCACCGCACCAACACACACAGTGGCGTGCCCGATACCTTTATAGGGGCAAGCCAAGGAACCCAGTCCTACTCACTTAATATTCCGAATAAAAAAAACTCGCGCTATAATCCGCCGTCACGTATCATCAGTACTAAATTTGTTGCTGTAATGCTGATTTTAATTGCCACATTTTCATTTCTTAATAATAAGATAGAATTATGTAAACATTATACCTGTATCATAAATGACGTAAACTATTTATGAACCATCATTGATATTTTTCGGCAACTCTTGCTCGCTCACAACAATGTTTTATAGCTATTTACTTCTGAATCCACTAGATGGCGCACAAAAGATTGTAGTAATCAATTTAAGTATAAATCAAAGTATTATTATTATTTATTTATTTATTACATTATAACACCTTTACAGATTAGTCCAAGGCGATGTTATAACTAACACTTATTATGATAAGTATGAACATAGTTATGATAATTTAAAATTAATTAGGATGTAATGTCCAGACCATTCTCAATAATTATTTGAGGTGCTTCTAAAAATTTCGGCAGGTTTTGGTCAAATATATCCTCCGATAGTGCTATATGATTAATAATTCGTATGGCTATAACTTCAGGAGGTTATTCCTAGCAAGCAAGTAGTTAATGTGTAGTTGTAATATAATTAGCAAATACTCACAATTTAAACAGCCATAGTTTTTCGTTCTTCGCTTCTTTAATCACACAAGATTCTGATCAACTTAAGAATTGAATGTACCTACTTAGCGTCACGAGAAGTTTCCCGCTTTACCACAGAATGAAATGACAGCATTCAAGTGCTTTTGAGAATTCTGATGTCTTTTCATGCACCAGCACCAGCAAAAACCTGATGCATTCCAAGCATTCTTATCGTTTGAGAAAAATAAAAACTGCCTATTATGTGATTTACTTTTCTGAGATATATTCTAATCAGGATTAGGTAAACCTACCCTAATTAGAATATTTGTGAAGTTACGAGATCATATGTATCTCTAAAACTCAAACTTTTTACCTGGCCAATTATCCACACATGCACCACACCCAATCACAAGTATCGTTTCCGAATTCAGTTCAAAGTTAATAAACCTTAATCACTTCAAAACCAAGTAAGTTACAGCAATAACTAATCATAAAACTTTAACTTTTAATGACAGAATTCAAAAATCTTTCCTAACAATTACGTAAACACGATAACCGCTCAAAGCAAATTTGGACTAATTTGTTTGAGGAACTCTTTTACGCGTCATAGATAGAGGGCGCCTCGTAGTATTGATAATAAATAACAAGCTGGACTTATGCTAATATGATTTTAATAGAAAAAGTACTTGCACACAGTATCAAATTTTACTCACACAGACTCACATTTTTATGTCTATATACGGAAAAGTGAGATGGCAGATCAAGTGTCCATCACTTTTTTTGTTATGTGTTAGAGTGAGATTGGAGAGATTGCGCTCAGAAGTCAGAGCGGTAACATTGCATGGCCTACGCGTGTTTTATCAATGAATTTTTATTTTGCATTGAACACGAAATGGCAACTTAGCGTACTCGTTTACGCTAAGTTGCTATTTCGTGTAGGCGCGTGCAGGCGCGCGTAATTTAAAAATTAGAGTTTTATTTAATTTAATTAATTTTTTTAGTTGTGTTCTATGATATAGATAGATGAGTGTGGTGTTGTGAGGTTTTATTTTCACATCAAGCCGGGCTTATGCACTTATATATGTGGCACGTCCCTGAACACACCTATACTTTACATGATAAAATGATATTTATTTTGCAAACAGTGTCAAAATAAACTCCGAGGTCTCAGATGCATACCTTACCTTGAATGTATTAATGTCGAATTAATTATGAAATCAAATTAGATTATATTCTTCGACAGTGCTGCCTCTCTATTATCTAATTTAATTCTGTCATTTTTTCAATGATAAATAGGTTCCAAGTACCTTGCTTAACTGGTTAGCTACTTAGAACCTATTGGTTCATTACATATTAGGTTTTTTTTTAAACTGTCTAGTGTAGGAATTTATGCTAGAGCTGATTTATCAGTTCCCCAGAAATGTACGTTTGATTTTTCACTTTAAAACTGTAAAGCTTACTTTTTGATCACAGTAAAAAATCGAAAATGCCCCATACAACGTGAGATGTTCTGTGTCAAGAGGCTGTAACTCTCAATGCACCTCATTAATTCGGAGGATTTCGTGTGAGAAGGAATACGTGCCGACCAAAAATTATGCAGAATACGTTTTTTAACCGACTTCTAAAAAAGGAGGAGGTTCTCAATTCGGATGTTTGTATTATTATTTTTTTATGTTTGTTCGGGCATAACTTCGTTGCTTGCCAACCGATTTGAAAAATTCTTTCTTCGTTTGAAAGGATAAACTTCCCAAATGGTCCCATAGTCACCAAGTTGGGATCTGATTTAGAATCTTGGCGAAATCGAGGGAACTCTTCAAATATTATAGGCAACTATATAGTGATTTTGGTATTTTCATCGAGAACTTAAGTATTTACAGTCAAAAAGTAACATTTGATGAAGTGGAACTGATGAAGAAGACCAGAAATAGTCAACGGAACTTCTTACTCGCATAGATATCACAATGAAGATAGTTATGCGACTATGATAATACAAATAAATTAATGGTTCTGAATAGTTACGTTGAAAATGGTCTCATCGAAGTGATCTCATGATGATGATGGAGCCGGAAGGTAGGCACTGGAACTCCGTAATTAATCAATGTAACCTAGCCGTGTTTGGGCTTATTAGAATTGTAATGAGATGCAGTTTGGCTATAAGGTACTATCAAACTGGTCTGATGATGGGGCCGGAAGGTAGAAGGTAGACACAGGAACTTCATAATAACACAATGTAACCTAGCAGTGTTTGGGTTAATTAGAATTATCATAAGAAATAGGCACTGTATTTATAAGTGTATCGCAACTAAAAAGTGTGAAATAAAAAACTTTTTACAAAAAAAGAATAACCGACTTCACTAAAAATAATTCTTTTTTTGTAAAAAGTTTTTTCAAACCTCCTTTGCTGTTGAGCCCTGTTGGGTTCCAAGTGAAACGACAATGTGAAACACACTGATCAACACACTAGTTTTGGTAATACTTTTTGCTTTATAGCAAAGTATTATTCGTCCTGTGTCTGACTCTTGACTTTCTTATTAGACTTACTTATGGTGAGTGCTAGAGATTGTCACTTGATTGCTTTTAGCACCAGTCGTAGCGGTCAGTGCCTGATAAGCATGTTAACGATCAGCAAACGCTTTTACATCATTTTGATTTTCATAACGTTATGCGATTAATCGCGCATTGATGGCGCTATTAATAGTTGCTTAACTTTTACTGATTGCTATTTCATACGTAATAAACCTGAGGACTTCCTTTCGTTACGTATTATGTACATTTATTAAATAACAGGCATAATAAAATATAACACTGTCGTAACAATGGATTTTTGAAGTGAAAACTTCTTTAGCGGCGTTGAGCACTTTTTCTGTAATGGGTATAAAATCTTAAGCTCGCGTCAGGACACGTGACCTGATCGAAAAAGCGTAAGACGGCCACCAGTCAAATTTTCTCATTCGATTTTGAACTTAACCTTCAACATTTTATGGTTTAAAATCATTTAAAGAAATTTTTAAATGTTTCCAATCAACTTTGAACCTAATGCTTTAGGGATAAAGCTGACAAATCTATTAAATAAATTGCCACCCGCCGCGCGCCGGCGCAGCGCCGCGAAACCTAGTCCTCTGGCTATCTTCATCGTCCTTAAGATTGTGATAGAACCGTGGTCTTTGGGGGATTCGCACCGTGCTAACTACGAAGGCAATTTACGTGCTATTTACAAACGTTACGTACCTGTAGGTATGTTAGTGTAGCTAAAATTCCGTATTTTCTTGCAATTTTATTGATTGACGCATAATGACAAGAGATTCTAAAATCAATAAGACAGTGTTGTCTTTGAGTTTGCAGCTTTCTTAGTATCTAGTAGCTATTAAAAGTACTTGTGAAGGCTTTTAAGATGCAAGCACAATCATGATAATAAAATAAAAAAGGAAATCGTTCAATCGCAATAAGTACCTTCCGAGTATTAAATTGCTAAACATTTTCACTAAGGCGTTTGTTGTTTGGTAAAATAAAGTTCAGTTTATTTAAATCTGCTTTAAAAATAATTTGATTACAAGTATTTACAAGTAAGTTAAAAAGCACGAGTGTTATTGGTATAGGAAACCGATAAATTCTCAGCTAATTCTGTAGTAAGATCGAATGTGACGTTCCTGCTTACGTGCTTACTAAGCGCCTGTGAAAAGAGGTATCGCACACATTTTTATGTGCGACAGATTACTTCCACACTTTTAATTACAAATTCTTTAGGCAGGATTCAATGATAACATAACATCCTGTAATCCCCGAAGGCTCAGGCAGGGGTGCACCGAATAGTACACCCACATTTCGCAAGTTATGTTTTAAGTCTTTTTATTCATTTATTTACTTCATTTATTTTTGTAATCACTGGGATTACAAAAATAAATTGACATTTTTACTTGAATCTGCAAGAAGTTAAGACTTTAGTTTTTAAATGAATGAATTAAACTTGCGGTATCACAACAATCCGCAGTCTAAACTTATGTGTGTAATATCGAAATTGTCATGTTTGTGTACGATAGCGCAATAAATGAATATTGTATTCTACCACATAAATGATAGTACTTTTATACTGATAAAGCAATTGGTGCAAAATTATTCCCTAACCATTCCAAAATATAAAACATGCTCAACGTTAATAATCAAGTTTTCACTTCTGCCTGCACTCCCGGAGTGCAACCCGTCTTTTTTTTTTATATTATTTTTGCCTACATGTTGTGTTCAGACCCTCGCCAGCCGATAGAGGACAACGACCTGGAGCCGCTGTCTGGAGGCGGCTACCAGCTGAAGGCGTCGCGCGCCGTGCACCTGTACGTGAGCACGGCGCCCTGCGGCGACGGCCGCATCTTCTCGCCGCACGAGCATCACCACGCCGAACCCGACAAACACCCCAACAGGTGAGGGTGCGAAACTCACATTTACTGCACTCATTTGGGTACAACTGGTTTACTATACTCACATGGGTATAACTGTGTTACTGTACTCTTTCGGGTACAGCTGAGTTACTATACCCACATGGGTTCTACTATGTTTCTGTACTCATTTGGCTGTCACAGCATTACTGTACTCACATGAGTACAACTGTGTAACTGTACTCATATGAAAGTAGCTGTATGCTACTACACTCACATGCCCAACGTGTTACTATATTTACATGGGGACAGCACGTGTGATTAAAAACGTTTATTTTAATTAAATTACGTTCTCTATTCTCTAACTATGACAACATTGACAGGTCTTTCGGCTTACATGTTTTCACCACGTTGAGTTTCACTGTTGATAGACTTCCTAAGTTGATAGCTTTGTGTGTCGTGTGCAGACTGGCGCGCGGGCAGCTGCGCACTAAGATCGAGTCGGGCGAGGGCACCATCCCCGTCAAGAACTGCAACAACGTCATGCAGACGTGGGACGGCGTCATGCAGGTAACATACTAGAATAATCATTTATTAAGATCAGGCCAATGCTACTTCCCGACCCCTTATATTCATTCTATCGTACTATGAATATTCACTTAACATATATTTTAATTAACAATGACAATTTTTTTCTATAACGTGAGTGAACTCTTTAGGGCGAGCGGCTGCTGACAATGTCGTGCTCGGACAAGGTGGCGCGCTGGTGCGTGTGCGGACTGCAGGGCGCGCTGCTCTCGCGGCTGATCCGACCAGTGTACCTGACCTCCCTCGTGCTGGGCTCGCTGCTGCATCCGCACCACATGTACAGGTTAGTGTTATAAAATTAATAATATGACTCATAATTAGAAGATAGATATTATTTTATTACCTTGAACTTCTTGTAGTCCTCTTTATAATTATAATTCTGATGTACGTTTAATTTGCGGAGCCCAACATATTTGGCATACTTCTTTTACTAATTTACATTTGTAAATGCTTAGTTCATATTATACGTCTCTGCTAGAGCCATAGCAAAAATGCAGACAAAAAAATCTTGAACAAATACAAACCTAAATGACAGAAAAACCGCATCCAAACCCGTTCAGTGCGCGGGCTTGCGGACGTCCGGTAACCGTCCGGACGGAGATCAAGACGTCGACGGCGCACACTGTTGCAAGCACGCCTCAAGGAGATGTCAGCAAACCGTAGGGGCCCAGCAGGGTTGAAGCCTACTGGGGCCAAGGGCCTGGTTTTGAAAGGAAAACTCGGCCTTGGTATGAAAGACAACGAATAATCAAGATTGGGTTTTTAGTCAGTAAAAGTCTGTCACACCCTCTCGCTCCGCCCAAGGGCGGGGGATGTCATTGAATGATTTCCTAACGAAAAAAAAAACCCGTTCAGTGGTTCTAGACATAAACCGAACTAGGTTAATGTATACAACTATGCAGATAGAAATAAATTTGACTGCATTTATTATAATTATATTCGGAACATTTCATTATGTAAGGTCAAGTTCTCAATTTAGTGTGTTATTACACGCAATCACATGTTACTGTACTCATATGAGGACAGCTGTGTTACTGTACTCATATGGGGACAGTGGTGTATTACTGTACTCGCACGAGGACAGCTTTGTTACTGTACTCACATGGGGACAGAAGTATATTACTGTAATTTATTTTAGCTTAGTAACTTGCCGATTTCTTGTTATTATAATCTTCTACGATGGTTATTTGTCAAGTGGTATTAATTAATAAAACTACAGTAAATATGGGACAAGATTTATATTTACAACTAAACCTACACACATTACAATCTACTCTATGGAGAAGGGCGCCGCGCGGTGCGTGATCAGGTAGTACGTGCCTCGCGCCCTGTAACACAAACACACAATTTTAGTATCGTCATATCAAATTCTTCAGTTTATTCCGTACTCATATAGGTACGGGCAATTTGTTGAATCTGTCAAACGAACACGCATATATATAAATTTCGATTTATTTCCCGGAATATACAGCTGCATCAACTGGATATACTCTCATCTCACGATTTAAAATACGTTGAAAATAAGACAACCAGTTAAGTTTTCTGCCCGTACATCGAAATGTACTTGGATGGGAAATAGTTATACTGTCGTGTTTTTTTTTAGGTGGAAAATCGTCTAATGAGTTCTCTCGCTCTAGGGTGGAGCGAGAGGGCGTATCAGAATTTTAATTAAGTACTAAAACCACACCTATGTGCCTTCAGTTGCTTTTTGCATTAGGACTACAGAACCCTCAGAAGTCGACCCATGGCCCCAGTAGGCTTCGGCTCTGTGGTGGTGGGACTAGATTGCACACACTGCTTTTTAAATGACTAGCTTTTGCCTACGGCTTCGCCCGCGTACATAAAGTATAGCCTATGTCACTCTGGAATAAAGCAGATTTTTATCGATGGAATTTTTTTTGCAATCGGACCAGTACTTTCAGAGATTACCTCCTACAAACAAAAAAACAAACTTTACCTCTTTATGATATTAGTGTAGATATAAAACTAGTGCTTTCCTGCAATCCCACCTGATTCAGTGATTCAGTCGTTGATGGTGAATCGCACTGGTTTATTAAGAGCCTTCGCTCTAGCCTTGAAGACACATAAATTATAATCGGACGGGAAGACTGCAGCAGGGAAATTGTTCCAGTCCTTCGGATGTCATCGATGATGGGGCTGTATCCAGTAGAAGTCCCGTAGAGTCTTGGCTTCTTACACAATAACTCTAAACAAATGTACGTCCAATTTTTTTGAAACACTACTAAATAACTTTACAGTGCAATAAATACCTCATCTAACTACTGAGCTCCACCCGTGTGCATGTCTCACATACCTGTAGCGAGCTCGATCACCCGCTGCCGACAGTGAGGCGGTCCCCCTTGGGGCTGAGACCGAACAGCCTCTTGACGAAGGCCGTGAGCCGGGACTCGTTGCCGAGCTCCAACGAGTACGTGAGGGGCGTGAGCGGCGGGGGCGCGATCCCCACATAGTTGTTCTGTTCCCTCGTCACGTGGTTCAGCTCTCCGTTGCCGCTCTTGACTAGCGTGTTGATATCTCTGACCACACTTATGATCGGCACAACGTTTTTACGATTCTTTACTAAGAAGTTCAACGCGCGGAATATGAAGTTGTCGTCATTCTCCGATCTGCTGAACAGTTGTAGGAATCGTTTCTGTCGCTTCTTCGCGTGTCTGTCTGCGTGTTTGAGTTTGTCAATGGTGGTTTTCTTCTCGTGAATGTGTTTTGTCTTTTGTGTGTCATCTTTGACTTGTTTTTCGTTGTGAGTTTTTTGTTTTATTTCATCGTAAGCATGTGTGTTATTCTCTGAAACTTCAGTTGTTTCATTATTTAGTATTCTATCGTAGAGTATAGGTGCCCTTTCTTGTTTTGATTCTGTGTCATCAGTAGCAGCGTCAGTGTGTATGTCGAGATGTTTGTCTTTCTTCACTTCGTCACGTTTGACGCGCTTCTTACGTAGATTATTGTCGTTAGACGTGAAGTGCCTCACATCGATGTGTATTGTAGACTTCTTGTCTAAGTGTTTGCGTGGTCGAATGTGTTCCTCCGAACGTTTTTTGTTTAATTCTTTTGTTTCCGAATCAAGTTTTATCCTCTTGGAACCGGTTTGAAGCGGTTTAATCTGGTTCAAATCTGAATGTTCCTTGAGCGGTGGTTCTGTGTTTGATGTTAAGTAGTAGGAGTAGAAGCCCCGGGTGCGCTCCGTGCCGTCACCTGCAAGCGTGGAGTGTGCCGTACAATATTGTGCTTTAAGATAGTGATACTAGAGTGCGAATTGTGTGAGACAGTGATTTCGGATAATGTAGAAAAGTGGTAATAAGCTGCTAATGCTAAAATTCCCGTAATATAATACAGTGAATAAAACTAAGAAGCTTTGTAATCACTTTGAAACATCGATGTGCCTTAACAAGCTCCTAAAAGATAGGGTTTGACATAAAGTTGCGCAGCTCCCTGGTGCATTTGCCTGAACCCTCAATGTGCAGCGGCAGTCGCTCCTACACCCGGCTTCATTCTTACTTGTGATGGAGGCTGGCGCCCATGTGCACGGTAGGGCCGCCCGCACAGCGGCCGCGCGAGAACTCCTTCCACGACGGACACGCGCTCGCCACGAAGCCGCGCGGCCGCAGCACCGACTCCGCGTAGAACATGTACGAGCGCCAGTGGCTACAGAAGACTAGGGGGGTGGGGGGAGGGTCAGTATTGTGCTGTGCCAATAGCTTCATGGAATCAGTACTCAATTGTCCTGTATGACGGACTTCTGAACCCCGCGTGTATCGTCAGGTTGGGAGGCTGTTGTAACGCCAGCAGTGCGGTACTCACACTTGTTGAGCAGCAACTGTTGCGGGATGACGACCTCTAGCTCGCAGCCGGGCTGCGGACTCTTGCCGCCGTTCGGGAAGAAGTCGGCGTGACCGATGGGCTCCTTGTACCCTGTGGAGCAAGTTAACCTTACTGGCCAGCTCGTGCTTCGACATATAGACGTGTTTCAACTCTATCTTGCCCTCATTGTGAGACAGCGATAGGAATAGCAAAACAATAATAAGTAACGCATTTCGATCTGGGTCTTGGTTTGGCTCGATATGGCCCACAGCAGTCACTGGGATGAGCAGTAATCTCCACAGTGCAGTTCGTTAAATGTCGCAATTTTTTTATTTTAGTTCCGCTACGTTCCGTTTTTAGAGCAGTGATGAATAAAAATTTGCAGTAAGTGAATGTCTAGCTTCGAAGCGAATCGTATCACTCCGCCACCAATACTTTGCAGCACTGAGCAATCCATTTCATGTCTAACAGAGCACTCTGTGGGAGGCTACAGTCGAGGTGGATGGATTGTGTAAGGAATTACATTAAGACAAGGGCGTCAAGTGATAGAGTGACAGATGTCGCAAGTGACACTAGACGAGCGAACGACATGTCATCAAAGACACGTAGGAACATGATGATTGTAGATAGATGGTTTTCTAGAACTCCGGAGAAGTTTTCTTGTTCTTCGTGTCGATCTGACTCATATTTGGTCCGACCAATATTTAGCCACCTAGACCGCTCTGTTGTTGGTCTCGCATAAGTCTTGGATGGTTCAGGGGAATTCGCATCTTACCAAAAATTCCGGCGTCCGTGTGTATGACATCGACGAAGTGTGCGTCGCTGGTGTCGAGGCGCTGCTCCAGCGGTAGCCCGCTGAACAGCGGCAGCGCGGGGTCCAGCCCCGTGATGCGCGACACGCGACCTGCCAGACATACGAGCTATAGTGCGTCCGTGTGTATGACATCGACGAAGTGTGCGCCGCTGGTGTCAAGGCGCTGTTCCAGTGGGAGCCCGCTGAACAGCGGCAGCGTGGGGTCCTCTGACAGACGAGATCCCCAATCCCTGCTTCCCGCTCACTGTTCCCAGCTTCACGTAATACTTTTCTTTGTGAAGTTGAAACCATGAAATCATTTTTATCTGAAAATCATATCGATCGCAAAGTAGGGAACACTATATATGTAGACACAGTGCTTGTACTGGTTTCCTAAACTAAAGCATTTTCTTACACGTTTTATCGACTAACTCTCAAGCAAACCATACTAAAAGAATGTCGCTCTATAAATAAAGAACATAACTTCTTCAACAGTTCATTATGCACACACTAAAAATCTACGCTTAGGATACCAAAACCATGTACTGGATCTATAGTACAAGATTTTTTTTGATCCCTCCTACAGTTTGTGTGAACATAGGCCTGGCCCAAGTGTCACTAAATGACCGGTCTTGTGCGCTTCACATCCATCGGATTCCCTCAACCCTCACCAGGTTATTGACTCACCTTGTGGGAAACCGCACCAACGCTGAGTCTTCCGGTACGTGGTCGTCACTCCGGAACCCTTTGGCCCCATCGACCATCTGTTCAGCGTACAGTGTACAGTGCAAGTATAAATAGAAAAATGTGACATAACACAGTGTGCTGGTACCTGTGGTGAGCGCGCTGCCCGCCACGCCGGCCGCCTGCGCGCCCAGGCTGTGTCCCACGAAGTGCGTGTTGTTCAGGTCCAGGCCCCTGCCACAAACGTAAACACTCATCATCTGTCTTACAAACTTACTGAATGCAGCATGAATTGGTATTAAACCTGTCTCCGGTTTAATAATTAATTCTAGGACTTGTGACATTCTGACTTCCACAATACTTTAATATTTGCTAATAAAAACACAGTTTAAAAAAAAAAAAGCATTCGGGGCAAGTGGTTCATAATCGTATCTGACTAAAGTTACAAAATAAAAAATAAAAATTGAGTTCCGAAATCATAAAAAGCACATAGTTTCCGAAGCATAGAGGATTCTCGGTAATGGATGGCCATACGCTCTTGACGCAGAGTTAAAATCTCCCTGCCCTGTAAAGGCCTGTGGGCGACGCGCTCGTACTATTTCGGGGCAGGAGAAGTCACACCACACCCGCAGCCTCCGACGTAAGTGTGCAAGGCAAAACCACCCGCCCCAGGACAGGGAACATCCATTAAGATGAAAAAAATGGAAAAAAGGGCAGGCGTAGATCGGTTCTTGCGGTTCTATTATTACTTAGACACTAGCCCACTTTCATAAGTAGAGGAACAAAATATTGTGTTCTGTTACCGGGAGACCATGTAGTCGACGAAGGTGGCTGCAAAGCGGCCGATGTACCAGGTGTTGTGCGCCGCCGTGAAGTACCAGGGGCCCGCCTCCAGCCGGTGCGCGTCCACCATAATCACGTTCGTGTCGCCGCGCTGCATATAGGCTGTCCACCACACGAACACACGGATTAGGGATTAGTTCTGCGGTAATCTGGTAGATGTCACGAAAACTTAGATCTCCAAATAGGTAGTAATGCTGACTCATTCTCTCGCCCGCACTGGGCTCGCGTGGTGGATTACGGCCCATTCCCTCTCCTAGAGAGGAAGCCTGAGTCCCAACAGTGGGAACATTATAAGGCCGACTTTGCTTTTGCTTTTGCTGTCTTATAATAGTGCTATCGCAGCTTCTCTTGGTATTCTCTTCTTCTAAAACATGCGACGGATTTTGGTGCGGCCTTCACCAATACAAAGAGCGATAAACCTGTAAGGTTTACGTATATAATGTCCACCCGGGCTGGTGACCCTACTATGCAGAACAAGATGTAAAGTTACGATTCCTCTATAGATGGAGAACTGGCCGGTGGTTAATGTCGTATAAACATATCGCACGGATGGATCCTCGTATGCCTTCTGCCGTCGTGTATAACTTGTTTCTCTCAGTCCGAATTCATGATGGTCTTAACACGACATAGTATGACACGACAGGACTGGTGTATACAGTAGTTGTTGGTACCTTCTCGGAGCATGATCCCGCTGCCGTCATCGGGCTGCTCCATGAAGGCGTGGAAGTAAAAGACGGTGGGCGCACTGAAGTCCATGTTGGACGCGAACAGGCGCTCGTCGTCGTTCACCATCAGCTCCTGGTACACCGTCGGGTTGTGTCTGCAATACAACTGCATTTTACTGACTGCTTCACAATATTTCGGGTCTAATCGAATCATCAATAAGTAGTACATTTTGTATACATACAAGTGGGCAAACGTTCATTGAAGCCGAGGTGGAAAATAAGGTGACTGGTAATTAGTGACCGATACTTAAACACGTGATTGTCCTCATGATTAGAAACAACTTTCTCAAAGAAACTTTTTTTATATACTCATTAGTTTTATGACAATAACAAAACAGCGCTCGGGAAAAGGCAATGTACTAGTAGAGTGCCTCACGAGTCACGTTACCCCCTCCCCCGTCCGCACCGCTCCCTTTGCCGTGCAGTAATGACGTAGGTAATAATAACAATCACCCCGGAAAGCGCGTCGCATGCACTCGCACATATTTTGTTTTGACGCCCGCTCATACGGTGCCGTACTATACTCACTCGCTATGTAATTCATAGCGAGTGAGTATAGTGACATGGTGTTGTCAGCGATGTGTCGCTAGTCGGAAGGGGGTAATGGCGAAGCAGCAAGGCCATTGTGCCAACTCTTGTACCCAAGAAGGATGGGAAACTTGAAGTAACTTGAACAATGCCCAATATCAAGTAGGTATCGAGTCAGTTAATAATGTAGTAGTGTTTTACAAGTCGCTTCTAAACATCGTAGATAAGTAACAAAACAAACGCAATTTCTGACGTTTGTTTAAAAAGATTATGGATTTATTTATTATAGCGCGCGTACGTAAAGTACCAAAATACTAGATAATTTATTATTTATTTTAATCTCCTCACTGTGTCATAAACAGAGAAACTTTATGTAGGTATGACATGGTATAACACTGTGTACCTAAATGGCCACGCGGCGGCCGGGGCGTCACATCTGCAGCGTAGGCCTATGTTCCGTGGCTCAGGATTAAGCATTTAAAGGCTCACGGTTCCTAGTTAACTGTTTGTGGATATTATTTAACCGCAACATGTAGGTAACTACACTGATTACGTACACCGATGATCACTATTATAGGTAAGGTACAAAAAGTACAAGAGTCAACGGCCTTACGCGGCTAACAGCTGAGCAGTCGCAAGCGCGTGCACGCGAATTCCAAACAGCAGTTTTTTTATTGTCATAAAACAAATGAGTCTAAAAAAAAATTCCCTTTGGGAAAGTTGTTTATGATCATGAGTACAATCACGTGTTTAAGTATCGGTCACTAATTACCAGTCGCCCTATACACGCCCGAGTCGAACGAATATCAAACGACGTTTGTCAACAATTACTCGAAAACAATCATATACACTACTACTGCTCATCATCATCATAATCTTCCTGCCCTTGTCCCATCTTATTTGGGGTCGGCGCAGCACTACTACTGCTGTTTATAAAAAAAAATAGTTCGTGGATTCCTATTGGAGCGACAAGGTCCCAAGGCTGCCCAGCGACCGCCCGATGTGGACTGCCCGGTGACCAACCTGATGTTGTCATTGAATAGGTGCGGGAGCTAATCGCAGCAATTTTATGCACTGATGCGAAATATGCCTAAAAGTAGTGATTTTTCAACGAAAATTCAATTGTCATTAAGTATTTAGCCACAATGGTAGGTTAGGTGTACAATGAATATTAAAAGCGCGGTGACCTGGTGAAGAGCTGGAAGCCGATGTCGCTGGAATCCTTGACGAAGGGGCACTTGGCCTTGTCCACCGGCGCGATCTGCAGCAGCGCGTTCTCGTACTGCACCCCCGGCGGTCCTGCGGGACAGGAGGGGACATCAATCAAATCAAAATCAAAAAGTTGTTTATTTCACATAGGCCTACATGGGCTCTTATAAAACGTCAGAAGCTAGTGCACGGTTCCAAATTGGTCGTTTTCTATGGAGAAGAACCGGCATGAAACTCCATGGTTACTTCTTTTAAAAAAAAGGGTTGATGATACAATATTTTCATTTATTTATTTATTTTATAATTTATGTACACACGAATAAAGAAAGAAGATACATTCTGATAAAAATTGTACAAAGGTACTGCTTATTTCCAATAAGAAATTTCTTCCAGCAGACCTGCGAAATGAGAAATAAAAAGAAAAGTAGACAATAGTGTGTAGAAGTAATTGAAGAAGAGAATGTGAAATCTTAAATTAAAATAATAAATACTTATATACTACACATCACATCATCATGTTTGTACTTATATACTTTCATATTACAGTATTATTAGAT
This sequence comes from Mythimna vitellina, assembly GCA_949316375.1. Lineage (NCBI taxonomy): Eukaryota > Metazoa > Arthropoda > Insecta > Lepidoptera > Noctuidae > Mythimna > Mythimna vitellina. The sequence goes on from OX438713.1 coordinate 304,416, forward strand.
ATTATGTAAGAATAGTGTAGACCAGTCAATATTTACCCAAAAGCACAATAAAAATAATCATATTAAAAAAAAGTGAGTCTTAATTGGAAGTAATCTAAGAATTCGTGGAGTCTAGTGTTCTCACATTTACATTATAAAAAAGAGGCTCTCTGCTCGCTCCCACCTACAATCATAATCAAAATGTTCCCCACGCGTAGCTCACACCACAGACTGCAACATCGCCAGCCATACACCTATTTCAGTTCGTATCACGTTGACAATGACACCATCACTACAAATTATTTGATTGCTCATCCGTAGTGCCACTTTCAATGTGAAATAAACTCTAAATGGTACCAGTTTAAGGTTCATAATTCCGAAGCTTTAACATGGCAAAAGGTTTCAGGTCCTATCCATATAAGTTAAAACCGCGAGATATTACAGAAAGTTGCGGTGAACTCTCACAACACCTAACATTCTATGAGAACCTCGCCTGCCTGCTAGGTAACACTACATTGACGAGGAACCATCTTGTACTTATGATAAATTATATTTATTTTGCTAATAGTTTTTAAAAAACACTTTTACACGTCAATCTTTTCGTCAGTTTAAACTAGATGAGGCCGGTGTTTCCTAGTTGACTACCCTGAGAAGAAACACCGAAACAAACTCAGAGGTCAAAGTCTCTTGAAAGTCCATACAGCAAACGTGTAATGGCCAATTCACATGAGAACCAAGCAGATTAATGTCCGAGATGGCTTTTTAAGGAAAAAATCACACAGATTTAAGTGGACCTGTCCAGTCAGTGCAAGCATTCTTAGCAGTCACATTACTCATAATTACGCTCTAGTCATTTACTGACAGTATTCGTAAAGCTCGACTTAGGACTACCAAGGAGCTCAACGACTTGACGCCGAAAATACTAAAATGGCCTGACATACATTAAAATTACTGAAAAGAAAAATAAAAACAACCCATGTGGATGTTTTTTTTTTTTGTAATTTTTTTGGTCATCAAATTCACAATAATAAAAGGAAATACATAAAATAAAGTTAACAAAAAATGTAATACTTAACAAAGTAAATATTTATGTCAAAGATTTATTTAATAAAAATGTAAAATAAAAATAATCAATAATGTCAACTCAAATAACCCCATTTCGAAATGTTTTATTATGAGATACAAACGTAAATCAAAGTGATGGAAAACGTGTTTCCGTGCAGATTTAAGCTTTCGGAAACATTGCCCCGGGCACTACATAGATAGGGACAGAAGTCAAACTCATGTTTGTACTTCACTTTTCATGGCGCGCTAGGGTCGCCACTGCTGTCCGAGGGCGCTCGGGTACGGTGATAAATACCTATTTGTAAAAATATTACATGGCCACAAAGTCGTGTTCGTTTTCTTTCTAGGCGCGAGGCTGGTGGCCACTGAGGTACTTAACTTCCAAACTAACTGTTCTACGTTACGTTATAACAAATGATCAAAATACAAGCAAGTACCTAGTTACCTCTCTGAAACAACTGGTAGCTTAAAAAACGATAATTTACCAATTAATGTTGAATTTAAACAACCGTCCACTGAACAGTTATAACTTTTTTTTTGTTGCTTCATTATTGCACCAAAAAGTTCCCAGGCGCGAGTCTCAAACGGATGACACTCGCGCTCGCACTGGTTCCAACTGGGCTGAGATATCGTGACCGTGAGTGGTGTCTGTGTATGCAGGTTTCGTATGTAGATTGACTTCTGTACCCCGGGCCAGTGTTAGGCTCAATACTATACTTGCATTCCATATATACTTACGTAGATGGTATAAAAAAATTATATTATTTATAGCCTATTTATGTCCCACTGCTGAGCAAAGGCCTCCCTTTCTTTCCACACAAATCTGTCTTCAGCCATGGCGGGCCAGTCCTTCTGGTATTTATCCAGTTCATCTCTCCACCTTCGCCTTGGTCTGCCGCGGTGTCGCCTTGCGTTTAGTGGGACCCAATAAGTGGCTCTTCCCACCGGTCATCTGACATGTGGCAGACATGTCCGGCCCAATCCCACTTCAGAGTGGCAGCTTTTCGGGCAACATCTTGTATAAAAAAATTAAAAAGATAAATATGGACCCTGTCGGGCACAGCACAATTCGGGGAGAGGAAGTCGGCTAAGTAGCAATTCACGGAATTGATCTAATAGATACATATTATTATGTCTGTGTTTAAGTATGGGTAAATTATGTTAGATCATTTTATTTCTTTTTTATTGTCATTATTATTAAATTATGTTTAATTTTGTTTTTAGGGTTCCGTATCTCAATAGAAAAAAACGGAACCCTTATAGGATCACTTTGTTGTCCGTCGGTCTGTCTCTCAAGACCCTTTATCTCGGGAACGCGTGGAGGTATCGAGTTGAAATTTTAACCATTTACTCAGATCTGCGGTCCCTTGAAGCTGTGAAAAAATCAAACTTCTGAGGTAACGAAAAAAAAAGATATGACCGTTTATGTTGCAAAAAACGTGTCATAATACACTCTCAAGGGAATCAAAATTCATAGGGTACTTCCCGTTGACCTAGAATGCTGAAATTTGGCATGAAGTAAAGTCTCATAGCACAAGTATAGGAAAAAATCTGAAAACTGTTCATTTTGAGCGTTTCAACCGCGCGGCCATGACGATAATTAAAAAAAAAAACTATGCCAAGATTTTGTAAAAATTTGTAATATTGATTATCAATATTACAAAATCTTGGCAAACCATAAATTTGTCAAAGTTATAGTTAAGAAGTTATAAGGGGTTGAATGTGGCCGCGCCATTGAAACGCAGAGAACCCCGCAGCCATAGAGATCTTTAAAACTACGCGTTGCAGAGACCTGAAATGTAAGTAAATAACAGATAGAATTTGTAAAAAAATTGTAAAAATATAGAAATAAATCCTACTTAGGATTTTAGGAGCTGTAAAACAAAAACCCCATGGCCGCGCCATCGAAACGGTGACAAACATATTATCGTTGATATCTCGCTAAAAAAGCATCGCAGAGGTCTGAATTTTTTTTTAAAACACAGATTTGAATTGGTCGAAACTTGTAAAAATACAATAAAAAATCCTAGGCTTATGTTTCAGGAGCTGTAAGACTAAAAGCCCATGGCCGCGTCATTGAAACGGTGACAAATATATTATCACTGATATCTCACTGAAAAGGCATCGAAGAGGTCTGAATTTTTTTGTAAAACATAGATTTGAATTGGTCAAAACTCGTAAAAATACAACAAAACATCCTAGGTTTATATTTCACGAGCTGTAAGACTAAAACTCCTGCGACTGCGCCGTAGAAATGGTGAAATACACGTCATCGCCGAAATCTCACTGAAAAAGTGTCGCAGAGGTCTGAAGTTTTTGTAAAACATGGATTTGAATTTGTCGAAGCTTGTGAAAATACAACAAAAAAACCTAGGTTTATGTTTTAGGAGCTATAAAGCAAAAACCTCCTGACCGCGCCATCGAAACGGTGACTTATATATTATCGCTGATCATCATCATCATCATCATCTTCCTGCCCTTGTCCCGTGTTATTTGGGGTCGGCGCAACACATTTTCTTCTTCCACTCTGCCCTGTTACTCGTCATGCTATCACTAACTTTCTTTTCTTTCATATCACTCTTCACACAATCCATCCATCTTTTCTTTGGTCTCCTTCTCCCTCTCCATCCATCCACATGTAAATTCATAACTCTTTTAGTAACATGCGTTTCATCCCTCCTCTTCACATGACCATACCAAGACAAACGATTCCCTTTCAACTTTTCAGTCACTGGCGCCACTTTCAAACTTCCCCTAATATATTCATTTCTCACTTTATCCATTCTCGTCACACCACACATCCATCTCAACATTCTCATCTCCGCTACATGCAATCTTTTTTCATCCGTCTTTTTCACAGCCCAACATTCTGATCCATACAGTATGACAGGTCTTATCACGGACTTGTAGATTTTACCCTTCAACTTGGGGGGCATCCGTGGGTGACAAATTGTTCCAGTGACCTGTCGCCATTTCATCCATCCTGTATTGATCCGATTTGATACGTCTCGGTCTACCTCGCCATCTCCTTGGATAATCGACCCGAGGTACCGATACCCGAGGTGCTCATATCTTGCTGAAAAACCATCGAAGAAAATTTTTATATTTTCCGTAAGCAAACGTTAAGCCCTAAGTCCATCCAAACATGTCACTGGCAGTAAGATATTTTATACTACCTTTTGCCAGTGGCTTCGTCCGCGTGAAAATAGAAAGCATATAGCCTATGTTACTCAGTGACATTTGCTTTTGACTGGTGAAAGAATTTTGAAAATCGGTCTCGTAGTTCTTGAGTTAATTAAAAAAAAAAAATAATCTTTTCTATATATAACTCTCCAGTTTTTGGAACAATCGTGTGAGAAAATCCATTACAGATATATCTTCTCCACCGGGAATTAAAACGCGTTTCCGCGGGTAGATACAAAGTAGCTTAAGTTAATTATTATGACACAAACTAGGCATATATCCAAATGAAAATCCCGTCAGTTTTTGCTTTATGTCGTTTCGAAAACGTAATCCGTAGTTGGAAATCCCCTCCCCGCGGAAATATTCTACGTAGCCTAAGTTCCTCCTTGTGACATCCGTCAGTGAAAATGCCGTCAAAATCAGTCCAGTCGTTTCAGAGATTAACCGGACAGATAGACAAGAATTTGTATCGAATATACTAACATGCAAACGAACACTTGAATTCATTGATATGTAACGCAAACGTGCGGGTGTCACAGGCTGGTCCGTGGCGGCGGCGGCGCACGTAACGCGCGCATGCGCCGTCGCGGCCAGTTTTTCCACATTTTCATAACGTCTCGTCGGACGGGTTCGCTTGTTGCACAACTTTACATATTTGCGTCGGACGGTAAAAGCGATTTTCCTTGTGATGTTCTAAAAAGGCATGGAATGTCATTCGTTCGCATTTAGACGGCTTGTATACCAGAAAGGACTTTATCTTTAGGATTTTTATCTTGACCTAACTAGACCTAACTTGTTTTGTTCCCGACAGCGACGCGACTTATGTTTTCTTTCAGTGCTATATAATATATTATGTAGCGTGTATTGTACAATGCGTTCCAAATAATTATAGGAAAGTCAATAACCTCAGTCTGTCAAATGTTGATTGAAAAGTACGGTACGGTACGGGTTCGGTACGGTACGGTTTGCAAAGAAAACTTATGTTTGCTTATCAATAACGGTTTTTTTATCTTTGCCTTAGCATAGCATAGTCGGCCTTATAATTTTCCCACTGTTGGGACTCAGGCCTCCTCTCTAGGAGAGGGAATGGGCCGTAATCCACCACGCGGGCCCGGTGCGGGTTGATGGATGTCACATGTCTTCGAATTTTTGGTTCTAGGACATGCCGGTTTCCTCACGATGTTTTCCTTCACGGTTTTGAGAGCAGTGGTGATGAAATAAATTACACAAAGTAATGCGACTGGCTGGTTTTGAACCCACAACCTACAACTTGTAAGTCGGGGCCGTTACCACTCGGCCACCACTGCTCTACAACATTCTTTGTTTTACTGAATCTTATTAGTTGTAGTAAAAACATTATTGTTTAATTAAAATTAACTAGTTTATTGTTGAAGTAGTAATTCGTTTAAAAAAATCAATTTTCTTTCTTATTTTCATTGTTAGCAACAATTCACCTTCTTAGAATCAAATCTGATTTGCAAATTCACATAATTATTGTTCTTGCAATATTAAGTAAAATTAAATTCTTCTTCCACTTGCCACTACACACACTTCACACAGCGATGAGCAGAACCGAAGAACTGGGGCCCAAGTCTGCTATTTTTATAAATTCGTCATTCCAACACGATCCCATCGTGTGTCATGTCATTTTGCTAAAAGTTCGTAATCGGCTAATTCATAATCGATCATTGATCGGTCTGTCTCGAAACAAATTAAAAACAATGACTGCACAATGGCGTTTTAATAGTAGGTCACACAACAAAGGAACTGTCAAAATTTTGGCAGTTATCCGCATTCGTCAAATATTCGTTTGTCATTATGTACGAGATTACCATTATATGCCATTTCTTTCAATGGAGTGTCAGTGGTTGACCATTGCAAAGTCATAATGAAATCATCATATTAGTAGATTACCAAACTTGTCAAAATCAACAATTATGAAATGAATGATAGACCATTATGACACTATTGTAATAGCAGATTTGAGGCCCTGGATTTTGAATGAACATTTTTCGTTCATGATTCATAAATAAATTAAATTTAAAAAGAAAAAAGATTTGACGTCACAACATGGCGCAAAATTGATTCTATTATTTGTATCGCAGTGTATGTGGGATTATGTTAAAATTACGTACAAGTAAAGTCAGGCGGAAGCGATACTAAGTATCTAACAGATTATGGGCTGTGATTCGAGCTAATCATGCGGCACTACCGGCTTCACCGGCCACCTGGGTGCACTCGCAGAGCTCAGCAATACCATGCTGTGGGCAAACCTCGCGGGTGCCGCGGTCTACGACCATGCATCTACCGTTGTCGCCCGCGACATATAGAAAATTATCCTAAGGGATGAGGTTCCATGGAGTTTCTTGCACATTCTTCTTCATAGAGATCTATGCTTGGACATGTGCAATTAGCATCTTTTTTTTCTGTCTGACTGACTTTTTGACATTTCAAAATTGCCCGTAAATGGTTTATTTGAAATAAAATGCTTTGAATCTGTAAAAGTATCATCATCATCATTTCAGCCTAAATATGTCCACTGTTTGACATTTTGTTGTTTTCTTAGTTGGGAAATCATTCAATGACATCTCTCACATCTCTCGGGCATCTCTTGGGCAGGAGGGCGTGTCAGACTTTTGCGACTAAAACCCACTCCTAGTTCCTTCGTTGCGTTTCATTGCAGGGCCGGGTTTTCCTTTCAGAAGCGAACCTATGGCCTCAGAAGGCTTCGACCCTGCTGGGCCCCTACGGTTTGCTGACATCTCCTTGGGGCGCGTGTGGAACACTACGCGCCTTCGACGATTGAGGCTCGGTCTGGACGGTTACTGCGGTCTTGCGGACGGCGAGCAATGGGTAGCTCGCCGTCCGCAAGCCCGCGTCTACGGTGACCGGAAATCGGGATCGGGTACCCGACAGCTGGGGTGTAAGGGCCGTGAAATCGCGCGTGCGCCTGCGGCAGCTTCCTTAGCTAGCATTACTGAGAGGTCGTTGCCGCCAATCTCCCCTACGAGGACACGGCGGTGCTCTGCCCAAGCGGGAGACAACCCTACCGTATGCTCCACCGTGACTGTTGGACATGGTCTCCACCAGTGACGCCATAACAACCGATCCCGTGCCTCTCGCATCCATCGGATTTCTGCGATCCTCACCAGGTCATCACCGTTACAAACAGTGCCCAACTTTATTGCACTGAAATTATAATCGTTTATACCGCGGACATCGAAGGATTGGAACAATTTGCCCGCTGCGCTCTTCCCGTCCAATTATAATACACCTAAATTATAATCGGACTGGAAAACCGCGGCTGGCACCTTGTTCCAGTCTTTCGATGTACGCGGTATAAACGATGAGGCGAAACTTTGTTCGGACTGTATAGGTGTTAGCAACGTACACTCGCCGTACGTCGGGTTGTCCGATGGCAGAAAGGTGATAGCGGAATCAAGTCATTTGATGATTTGCCACTTCAAAAAAAAAGTATTGTTGCATAATGCCTGCTCCAGTGAACGCCGCATTACATAGGAGTCGGTATCAATCACGGCGTGTTGCCTCAGCCGTGCCCCGCACACACACACACACGCCTCGCGCCAGGTATTCGGCACAAAGAAATGCGTTTCATAAAGAGGCTAATTACGCTAGTGATGATGTTAATACCGATCTGATTGTAACGCTCCAATGAGACACGTGTCGCAAGCTGCGCGCACCTTCAGTAGCCGCGCACGGCAGCGCGCCTCTGTTGAGTTCCTTATGAACCCCAAAAGTTTACAACATGTTTTTTTTTTATTATGGATAGGGTCGCGTTTGACCACTATCTCACCAGATGGTAAGCGATGATGTGGCCGACGATGGAGCACGCTTGCCTCATCATCATCATCATTTCAGCCGAAAGACGTCCACTGTTGGACATAGGCCTCCCCCAAATGCCGCCACAATGACCGGTCCTGTGCGTCTCGCATCCTTCGGATTCACGCTTGCCTAGAAGTAAACTATTCACTCTTGACTTAAAGTCCCCTATGTCATAGCTTTTAGGAAACAGCACGGCAGGGAATGCCACTCCTTAGCTGTATGCACAATACATCTGTTCCCAAAACGCTTCGTACGTATGGGTGAGATGCCCGTCATGTACCTACCGGGGGCGCAACGCCGTGCGTCTAGTGATCCGATGACGGACTGGCGGAATAAAATTAAAATTAATTCGATGGTTGCCAACCTGCGCTCTAATCCGCTCTGTTTTCCTTCACGTCAATCCATCCGTCTTTTCTCTGGCCTCTCTCTTAACCTGTACAAGGGCCGTGATGATGGTCTCTACATTCGTCAACTTGAAATATTCATCACAACAACGACACAACATTGGGTCGACATTTAGAAGCTACCGAAACTTCACAAAAGTGAGATTACAAAATAAACATTATGGAACTCAATTGTCCAAAATAATTAAAATAATAAGTTAAGATGTTTACCTGTCGCATCTACGGAGTTTCGCTAGCTATACATAATTCGCATTTATATCTATTTTTAAACGTTTTCTTTGCAAATATTTAAATATTCTTATATACAGACACCTGGACCCAGAGAAAACTATCTGTAGACGTGTAGACGGTTACAGAACATGTTTGTCGCGTGCGGGAATCGAGCTCGCGACGCCTCGTGACGCCAACCAAACATCCAAATGGTTAGTCGCCGAAATTTTGACCGGCTTAAGAAGATCTCTCAGGCTTTGTTTTCTTATCAAACGCTATCAGTGACATAAAGGTGCTATCGGTGACAGTAAAATGCTTGCCTTGAAGGCTGTTACGCAGTGGAAAAAATACTGAAATACCTGCCTGAGTATGAACCCAAGACCGACCATTCGTAAGTCGCGACCGGTACCACTCGAACATACGTTTATCTAGGCATAGTATAAAATAAAGAAGCATTTTGCGTCAGTCTGTTCATCGGCCAACTCCTAAACCACATAACGGATTTTAATGCGGTTTTCACTTAAAGAAAGAGCAATAAACCAGGAAGATTTATGTTTATAATTTACACCCGTGAGAAGCAGGCACTAATATTAGTCAACTAGCTTTTGCTCCCGGAACCGCCCGCGTACATAAAATATAGCCTATGTCACTCAGGAATAAAGCAGCTTTTTATCGGTGAAAAATTATAGAAAACGGACCAGTACTTTCAGAGATTACCTCCTACAAACAGAAAAACAAACTTTACCTCTTTATAATTTTAGTGTAGATGATGATTTACTCACGTATGACGGAGAGGAAGCAGGCGAGAGGCACCACCGACTGCATGCTGACACTTGCTACACTACGGTGCTCGCTAAACTAAAACTATCAAAAACTGTCTCAACGCGCGACAGAAACAATCTAAAAATAACCAATTAAAATTACAAATTTAAACATTTTATTAAGTACAAATATAATAGTGCAACAGTATGTGTAGAGGAATAGCTCGTTCCACACTCGGGGCGGCGTGTCGTGATAGCGGCCACACTCCCCCAGTGCAGCCGAGCCCAGAGAGGGGGCCACAGCCTACACCTACACATTTCAGCTAACGCTACAGACATCTATACATGTAACAGAAATAATATAACACTATGCCTGGACGCCGCCCGCACGTCAGCATCAGCCCACTGTCCAGCCCAGCGGTAATAGCTCCGACTTAAAAGTCGCGGTTTCGAACCAAGCCAGGAGCCTTACTTTGAGTAATTTATTTCATCACCACTGCTCTCAGAAAGGAAACCTAGTACCAAAAATTCAAAGACACCATTCCGCACTAAGCCCGCGTGATGGATAATGGCCCATTCCACCTTCTAGAGAGTAGGCTAGAGTTCCAGCAGTGGGAACTTTATAAAGCTGATTATGCTGATTCGGCAACCGTTCTCCGAAGACCGATTCATAATTGTACTATTCGTCGTCAGGACGATTCATTTATTTCCGTGATCCCAGCAGAATATTTCACCTATGGACGTTTCGCCGTCATGAACTTTCTTCGCCGACAAGCCTTATCAGCTACCGAATGTTTGACCGACACGACGATAGCTTACTCTTTTAACTACAGACCTTTTCATCTACGGAGAATTCGCCGTCAATCTTAAAACAAGCGATATTACAAAAATACACATGTCTACAGATTAATAGTGTCTTAAAACATAATATACGTTTTATTTTTAAGGTTCAATCTTTTAGATTATTAAAAATGCGTATTTTTTGTGATATCGCTTGTCTTAAGATTGACGTCTGTAGTTAAAAGAGTAAGTTAGGGGCTCATCGTCGTGTCGGTCAGACATTCGGTAGCTGAAAAGGCCTGTCGGCAAAAGTGTCGGAGATGAAAGTTCCTGTCGGCGAAACGACCATAGGTGAAAGATTCTGTTGTGGAAACGGAAATAAATGGATCGTCCTGTCGACGAACAGTCCAATGACGAGTCGGTCTTCGCCTCGGGCTACGCCTGGGTGCTAAGGATTGGGCAGAAGTGTACTTATGTGTTGAAGTCTTACATCATAATGTTAGGGAGTAGGTTGTTGCCACTGACATCAAGCAGCTTTGAGTCGATATTCCAGGCTCTGTACTTGTATTAGTATGTGCTGCATCTCGAAAGGACAACGCAGACCGAGACTGCATGGCAAAGGCCACCAGTCAGCGCTTACTAGCTATTCTGCAGCCAAAATAGGGTTAGAAGAAAGATTTTGGGTTGATAAGCTGTAGAAAGAAAGAGAATCAAGTAGTGAATTCAATAATTTATTGAATGACTGAAATGATGCCCAATAACTAAAAAAAAATGGGCCAGTGCGAGTCGGACTCGTGCACTGAGGGTTCCGTACAAACTTACCTATGAAAACAGTTCAATTCCCGAATTGAGTTACGAAGATTTTTCCGAATCGCAAAATAAGTTTTTTTTTATGACGTAACTACTTTACAGTTTTAGATTTATTGATTATTCCTATACCTGTGCTATATGATCTTGCTTCATGCCAAATTTCAGGATTCTGGGTCAACGGGAAGTACCCTATGAATTTTGATTCCCTTGAGATTGTCGAAATATACGTTTTTTGCGATATAAATGGCCACATCTTTTTTTTTTTCGTTAACTTGAAAGTTTGATTTTTTCACAGCTTCAAGGGACCGCAGACTTGTGTATATGGTTTTAATTTCAACTCTATACCTCCACGCGTTCCCGAGGTAAAGGGTCTTGACAGACAGACGGAAAACAAAGTGATCCTATAAGAGTTCCGTTTTTTCCTTTTGAGATACGGAACCCTAAAAATACTTATAAAGTTAAGAAATTACTCTTGTCACGGGCCCGCCGCGCCGCCGCTTGTGGACATCTGCAATATTGTAATGTAGGCTTCGCATGCTCATTCGAATTCCTGGAACTAATCTACAATGTCCTTACTCCTGATTAACTTTGTGTGCCTAAATCGCTTAGCCTGCTCATAAGTTAATGTAATCAAAGTGAACGTTCCACGGGATCAGTCTAGTAATTATAATAACTGGTCGCCGCGGACGTGTCGCAACGACCGAATGCAGAGCGCGGACACTAAGAGGTGCCACACAAGAGTTGCGGCTACGCTGCGTCGTCGCAGCGCAATGTTTTCAACGCTTTCAATGCCTCACGAGCGCTCCGACGTCACAGCGTTGCTGTAAGATGTCTCAGTCTTTGAACGATAATGGAGTTGAATAAACGAGTTCGTTACATACCGTTCGTACATGTTGCGCTGCCGCTTCGTCATTTCAATGCAGCTCCTCGTCTCCCTTCTATCCTTGTACGTTGCACGCACGCTGCGTTGCCATCCGTAATTTCAACGCATCATGTGGCATGTCGTTCACATTTATATGTACATAGAACGACGGAGCGTCGTCATCACTCCATCGACGCAGCGCCAACACAACGCACAGACAATGCCCGTGTGGCACCTCTCTTAATAAAGTTATGCATGTGGCTAGTTCAGCTAAGTGGGTGACGGGGCCTGCGTATCCTACTGCCGACTTTCCTTTCCTTATGCGCCAGTTCTTAAAATATTATTCTTGTAGGGATTTTCCAAGTAACCTACAGTCAGCATGTAACCATATACAAGTGCATAATTGGCCTAGATGTCTGAAAAAACTAATCAAACTGCTTTATCCTGAATACGTGTTTTTATGTGGGATATCATTCAATGACTTCACGCGCTCTAGGGCGGTGCGCGAGGACGTGTTAGACTGTTACTGACTAAAAACCCACTCCTATGTTCCTTTTTTGCCTTCGTTCCAAGACTCCGAGGTTCCCTTTCGCACAACCATGGCCCCAGTAGGCTTTGACCTTGCGCCGTCGACGACTCGAGCTCGGTCCGGACGGTTACCGGACGCCCGGACGGCCAGCTACCCTTTGCTCGCCGTTCGCAAGCCCACGCCTACGATGGCTGGAAATCAGGGTCGGGATCCCGGAGGCTGGGGCGTGAGGGAGTCCGTTCCCTCACGTGTTACTGCATAAAACTGTTGCACGGGAAGCCGGCAGGAATCGTGTCGTATAGACGTATTCCTGCCGGCTTCCCGTTTTACCCCATGATACTCATCAAGTAGACAACAAGCCACTAGAGCGTCAAGCTGCTCAACAAACAAGCTCCCCAAGTATGCGTTACACTTACTGTATCATGTGTTTCACGCTCCTCCGCTTGTCTTTTCCGATTAATGTCATTGTGTCATCCAAAACAGTTAAATCATGTCTCCGCGACTTGTCGAGCCTGCTAATGTGGCGGAAATTTATTTTCTTTATCAAACTAGCTTCTACCAGCGGCTTCGCCCGCGTGTAAGCAGGTTTTTTGTTATACAAACTTTGGACTGCCATTTCATCTCTTTAGGAGGTGAAATTTATATAAAAATCTTCTTCGTTTTCGCCTACGACATAAAAGGAGGAAACTTTGTGCAAAATTTCATGCTCCTAGTCCTCGTTGTTTCAACTGTGCGTTGATTTCAGTCAGTTAGTTTCTCCTATTATATACAACATTATTTTTAGTGTATGCGAAAACCGAAACACGTGTCTAGTATTTTTATGTAAAGAACCTGTGTACAACATTTCATAACTGTATCATGAAAAATCACGAAATATAAGCTTGTTTGTTATAGGGCCGTTCAATATTGCATACTGCTTAAGACACATTGTTTCCACGCTAGAAATCATATTACAAAATAATGCAAGTTTTCTTATTTATTTATTATTTATTAAAACTTCATGCAACAAAAAAATACAAAGGCGGAGTTAATGCCTTAGGCATTCTCTACCAGTCAATCTAGGGTGGTGAAGAGAAAATGTGGCAGGTGCATAAAAATACAAAAGAATATTACGAAAATAAGAGTTTAAAAATATATATACAAAATAAACACATGTATAATTTAATATATACATATATATATAAAGTAAAAGAAAGGGGTTATTGAGACAACTTCACTATTTGTGCAGAAAGTAATTTCGCAACATCCGCTTGAATGCATATAGACTGACCTTTTTTCCTCTTATATTTCATACAAAAATAGTAACAAGTACTGCGATATTACAGAAAATTCAAAACACAAAGAATCCAATAAATACCTAATTTTGAAAAAAGAACAGCGTACCTTTAACATAAAGTTTATTTGAACTTATAATTCCAATTCAATCCAAAGATCAAAGCAACCCGTTTTAAAAAACAGCAATTTCATACTTTAACCTCTAGTAGTAGTTATAAGTCTAGAAATAAGAATAGGCTTGAAATAGAGAAACAAAACAAACTTCTTTTTTTTTCATATTGTTAAATTGTTAATTCAAATTAACCCCCTAGGTCTTCAATGACATTGAGATGTTTGCTGCTCAGTGATGTGCCTGCTCACTTTTGTGTGATTTTAAAACATCGATATCGTTCTCTTAAAAAAACTAAATAATTATATACTGCTGACGTAATAACCATCCAGACCCCCCATTCCCCATGTCATCAAAAATAAGCAAAGCAAAGACCCCCTCAACCTCCTGTAGTGCTTACGTAATACTTGACAGCTCCCCTATGTTACCTGGTTACAAATCATGGCACAAATACATGGTCACCGGGCCATCCGGGCGATTAAGGGGTTGTTTAACTCCCGCACCCAGCCGTGTGCCGGTGCCTAATGCCCGCTATTCTGCCGTGACCTGCGTTGTGATGCGTGTAGTGTCGGTGGTGTCCAACTTGTGACCTTTTTTTAAATATTTTTGTGAAAAAATATAACATGGTGGAAAAATCATTGGAATCCATTCTGCTACAGATTCTGAACAAACTATATGTTCAGATTTCGCATATAATTAAAATAATATTGTATATAGTTGAGTGTGGTTTTGGTTGCAGGGCCATCTGCGGGCGCATCGAGGCGTACATCTCGTCGCTGCCGCCGCCCTTCCACCTGCAGCGGCCTCTTCTGTCGCGCGCCGCCAGCACGGAGGCGCGCACGCCCGCACGCGCGCCCTCCTTCAGCGTCTGCTGGTGTTCCACGCAGCAGGTCAGTCACGTCCGTACCGCGCCACCAGCACGGAGGCGCGCCCTCCTTCAGCGTCTCCTGGTGTTCCACGCAGCAGGTCCTTCCCTCCTTCCTCCTCCTTCCGCAAACCTCCCTTGAAAAGGAAGAATCCTCAGACCAGACCGATGTTCGAATGTCTGGTCTGCGCAACTTCTAGGGTCGACGGAATAGGGGATATCCGTCGGCCCACAATCTGGACCCGAGGTGGAGGCGCGTAGCGTTCCACGTTACATGTATACGAAAGCCACTCTCTCCTCACCCACGGGGATCGGCCAACACTAGTCCGGGACAGCGGAAGTCAAACTGCATCCGCAGCCTCCGACACAAGTGTATGTAGAAGTACTGTATTCAGTGGTAGTCTGACAGACCCCTCCACTCTCCACCCATCCAAGGCAGCGGACATGCCCGTTAGTTGATTTCGAGCTGTTGTACATTATCTAATTGTGCGGGGAACCAAATCCGCGATGCAAGATTTTTAGTTTTAATGCGGCTTCATAGATGTCGCTACACACGTCCACCAGATTCTCTGACCGTCGGCCAGATTGATTGATACAAGTGGAGAAAGTTTGACATCGCCACCGAAGCGGAATTCATCTGAACCGCAGGCGAGGGTGTTATGGAGCCGAGTGACAAATTTCCAAGTGTATCAAACGACGATTTACAATACACTTCCGGATAAATAAATAGAAGGGTTGACGTGCGGCCCAAAGCCTGATACGAATTTTGGTGTGGCCGACCGAATACACTGCACCGCACTAGTGCAGAAAACAGTCGATCGCGAGCCTAAATCAGTTGGAATAAGAGCGGGATATCAAGTACGTGTTTAGAAAATTGCGATTCAGTTGAATTCCGCCTCGGTCGCTATGACAATCATTCTACATTTGTTTCAAATAAAATAAAGTGAAAAGAGTGGCTCGTCATGCTGAGCGTGGAGTGTGTTGCAGCTGCCCGAGGTGATCAACGCGACGACGGGCAAGCTGGAGAGCGGGCAGCCGTCGCTACTGTGCAAGCAGAGCATGTTCGCGCGCTGGCACTACCTCGTGCGCCGCCTGCCGCTGCTGCCACAGGTACGCTGCCGCCGGCCTGCTGGGGCGTGACGTCACGCTAGGGGGGTGACCGAGAATGCGTAATGCGGCGTCCTACGTGGGCGATGCTACGTGCAGGCGATTGCGAAGCCATCCGTACGGAACGCAAATTCAATGTGGTGCAGTCGCTTTGTCCTACGTGCGCGCAGTCTCCGCATCAGCCGCCATCAAGCTATAATGCCGTTATCTGACAAAATCTCATTTTGAGTTACGCACTAAAAGCAGCTTAGTCTAATAATACAATAATAAAAGCCTTTATTTACTGACCATACTACAGTTTTGATTTATACTACTTATATGAAAACAAAATGTTTAATCTAACCTAACTTTTTAAATAAACATTTTTTTTTTCAACCTGTGAGATTGTCTTTTGACGTAGGCCTCCCCCATTTCCTTCCAGTTATCTCTGTCACAAGCAATCTTCCTCACCATTCCATTTCATTCTTCGTCCATTTTTTCCCACTGTGCGTCCTCATTATATGATCAGTCCAATTCCAATTAAGTTTTCTTATTTTCTGTAGTACATCCTGTCACCCTTATTTTTAATGTAGTCCACCGGTCCCGTAGTGTTGTGTTAAGCATGCTTCGTTCCGTGCTGCGTTGACAAAATAAGAGGCTTGTAGTTTACTCGTAGCTGGCCAAGATTGGTATCTGTAGGTAAGATATGGGAGGATACATAATTATGTTATATATTTTTTTCTTGTTAGACATTAGTATCGTTTCGTTTTTAACAATTTCTTTTATTGACCAGTATCGCTTTCAAGTGTTGCTTATTCTTTTATTTATTTATTTGGAGCGTTGAGTTACGTATAAATCAGGGGAAATAACGGCAAATTTATTAATAATATTTAATCTCAGTAACTTATATTAGAAAAATACTGCAGATTTTTTTTAAAATTCTATACCGATCTAGAGAGATCTAGAATTTTTAAAATCTAAAAACGAAAGCCCGCCACATGTCAGATAACGGAACATTAGCTTAAGTACGGCAGAAAAAAAAGTCACTGCATCGCAAGAGCTCGCGCGAAAATATCAAACCAACTGTACATGTCCGCATCGCTTCGCTCGTCGCCGCACCGTACCTACGTGTGGTTAGTTACGTAAGCCACCGCAATAGAGTAATCATTTGTTAGTTTTATTCGCGCCGCATCGCTTCGCGTTGGCCGTCGCGTTGTATCGCCTACGTAGGACCGAGTTATGGTGACTGATACATTAGATGTTCCGTCGCCGCCATATCGAAACTTATTTCGGAAAGTTACCACTTAGAAGTTGTACTACGTGAACTCGACAAATGGAAGTGCGATTAACGTTGTGCGACAAAACTGTATTGCGACTCTGATGACAACATCCACTCAGTGACTGACAGAATTTTTATTAGTAAAAACAGAATAGATGAACGTTAGCCAAAGCCGAGTAGATAAGAAATGACTGTCGCGACTTTCAAACGGCGATCAACTTCTAGAAATTGTCCACATCCATACATAAATCCAACGTGATTATTTTGTAAGTTCAGAGCAGTCGAGCAGTGTTTATTTGCCATAGAACAGAACACCTGATGGGGGATATGGTTTGATATGTTACATTGGGTTGATAAAAGCAATTAAAGTTATATATTATACAACCAATAATTGCTTCCGAATGACACGAATTGAGTACGGCGAGCAACTGTAGCCCGCGGCTCTGTAGTGCGCCGACTAGTTTAGCTGGCGCGCTCACAGTCGTGGTGTACAGCCACAAACACTAACCGTGCGCGCGGCCGCGCTGGGCCCGCAGGACGCGGAGGACGCGCCGGCGCCGCCCGAGCTGCCCGACAACCCGGACTCGCTGCTGTACAACGAGGCCAAGCAGATGTGTCCTACCTACCAGGTAATACTAAACTCACTCTTTTCTCTTACGTTACGCTGAACAGTCTTCTGTTTAACTCATTCGCAGTAACACGCATCATGATGGAACTATTTCTTACCAAATTTTTATTAATCTTTCATTTTCTGACTGGCCTGTTGGTCTAGTAGTTAGTGGCCCTGATTGCTATGCCGGGGGTCGTGGGTTCGATTCCCACCCAGGACAAATGTTTGTGTGATGAGCACGATCATTTGTTCTGTGTCTGGATGTAATTTATCTATAATATGTATGTATTTAGATATATTTAAGTATGTTTATCAGTTGTCTAGTACTCATAACACAAGCTCTGCTTAGCTTGAGACTGGACGGCGTTGTGTGATAGTTGTGGAAAAAAAAAAAAAAAAAATTACCTTTCTCTGGTCTCAATTTAGAAATTATGAAATCGTTGTATTTCCCTTGACCGTAGCTCGCCAAGCAGCGCCTGATCGAGGCGTTCGAGAAGGCCAAGCTGGGACGCTGGATCAAGCGGCCGCTGGAGCAGGACCAGTTCGTGTGCGAGATCACGGACGCCGCGCCACAGCTGCTGTTCGCTTAGGTGGGCGCGCGCACCGGCTGCGCGGCGGCGCCGGGGGGGGGCGGCGGTACACCACCTGCCGCGGGCCGCGACCTGCTGCTGCAGGCTGACCATGTCGATAGCACGCAAGTAGGGCGCACTAGTCACGGTACTTGTACTGAACATAGCAGTGCTAAAAGTACCATTTATCGTAGTGTAGATAGCACTAAAGATTCTGTCGACAGCACTAGCGACGATACCGACAGTTGGAGTAGCGGTGCTCGTAGCGATGCTAGAGACACTCATTGTCGTAGTTTAGGGAGCTCCAAAGATCATAAAGCTTTAAATAAAATCATTCTAAAAAGAGAGTATGTCGATAGCACTAGCAACGGTAGGGTTAGTGAAGAGACTGCTTGTAGAGAACGTAATGACCGTAAAGATACCAAACGCCGTACTACAGCTTACGTTACTAGTAAACATAGTCAATTCGAACATAACATTATCCCTGATCATAGCAATGAACCATTTAATGCTAAAGATACCGACCACAACAATACTCGAGATAGCAATCCTTCAAATAAAAACAGTAATACAGTACATATAGATGTAAAACGCGCTAGCAGCGGTACCAACAAGCTTAGTCACGAGGTCGCTAATACTGCACATGGCGACGAACATGATGTTAAAAATAGAAATTCGCGTAGTCTAGAAGTCAGTAGAGATAGTATAGCATTAGACAAGATTGTTCAAAACTGCAACGACGCACAAGCGAGTGTGAAGAGTCCTTTGCTCTTGAAAAGACTTTACATCTACGAAAGGTTTGGCACGAAATATAAGTAATGTAATGTAATTGTGAAGCAACAGGTATCATAATGTGCAGCGCGTGTGAGCCTTCCGTTTAGTACCGCGTTACCCAGTTGACATGACTAGTAGCTAGATGATTTTTGTTTAAAGTTTTACACCCTGATAACTATTACAAACGATAGATTTTTCCACTTTTCTACTTAGCTACCTCTTACGGGCTCACCCTGTTAATTGATAGTACACGACGCACAGAAGTTTCGACTAACAGAGCGTGTGCGAGATGTATGAGTGTGTGTATCGCCGGACTCTCTCGCGGCTGACCTGTGCAGTGATGTCTACCAAAGCTATGTTACAGTTGTAACGTATTACAGTTATCCTACGAGCTGCGACCACTCCCTTGCGGAACAGACTGCTTCGTTAAAATATAAGTGTGTAACGATACCATCGTTCCATTGAGAGATTTACAAGGAGCATTGATCACAATGCTTACTTACTGTACTTGGATGATTTCAGACCTTTAGATTATTTTTTGTCGACGAAGCAAAAAAATCAATCAATCTTTTGTATAGTTTTGCTTGTTGATTTCATTTGATGAACACTATAGTGTATTCGCGTTAAGGAAATAGTGACGTCCATCACATCTAAATAAAAAAATATATGATATAGGTCTGCTCTCATATCGGCACAAGACTATGATAAAAATAGTCTCTACGAGTTACGTGTGTTCGTGGAGTCCGCAAGGGCGTGCGTCGAGCCCGGTGGTGGTCCCGCGTGCGCCAGCGCGTACGCTCACAGAATGAGAGGGTTAAGCACAGTGTAGTGGCGCAGACACTCACGGCCGACACCGCTTAACATTTTCGTGCACCTAGTGTACGCGCTGACAGCACGCAAGCTTTGGTAGAGTATCACGGGTCGCGCCGCCACACGAGTCAGTGTCGGCCCACCTTGGAAGCAGTGTACGCCCGGCACCTGGCCACCCGACCACCCGGCCACCCGGCCACCCGGCCACCCGGCCACCAGGCCACCCGGCCAACCGAACATTAACTCTATAAGTCAACTTGAACTCAAAATCTAAGATAGCTCCGTCACATTCGGCGTCGCTCACCCTTTAACTTTACATAGTCTTAGATTCTCCAAAGTCATATAATTTTTAACGAAGGTATAAATATGACCGTTTGACATGTATCTACACAGAAGCTGACAAAACCTCATATTTATTCCTCGGATAAAAGCTATATGACGGTTAAAACAATTTTTCAATGACCATTTGTAAAACGCCTAATAAATGACATACATACATACAGTTGCAATGGAATTAGAAGTTGGTCCTGTGTGTGGTTCCAGTATCTTAGATTCTGAATGAAAGTTTAGTAACAAGTTAGTACGTAGTTACCTCCTAGTGTACATTTTAAGTCGTGATAAATGTTAACGCACATCTCTCTAAATTTTGTATTATAGTGTCACAGCAGGTACAGTGAAACAAAGAGATAACTATACAGGCAGCTCTCACCCTGCAACTAGCTATTCATTTAGACGATCTTTACTAGTTTTTGACCCCCTCCCCGTGTTGAATATTTATTATGTAAGAATCTAAAGGAAAAATTTATATGAATATATGTTTTTGTTGGTTTTGATGTTTATTTTTAAAAGTAATATTTTGAACGTTTACAAGTGTGTCGTTTACGCAAAGTAACGTCTAGTTCACGAGCGGGAAGGCGCGGTGACTTTGCCATGGAAATAGTTTACCACTCGCACGATCGCCCGCGCTTTTTCAAATCTTAACTTTGCGTATTTTTGTGATCTTACGTAAAAATAAGACATGGTCGAACCCCTTTCCCTCTAATCGTCTTACATAACAAATGAATGGCCCCTATGCGCTTTCAATAATGTAGTGAGTATAATGTTTGCCTGTATCCTTACCTTTTTGTTTGACTGTACCTTTAGTTTGATTAAACCAGTCTGAACGCACAGTTTACATCAAAGATCTCAGAACTGTTAATGGTGAAGTGCCATCGTTCTTAATTAAATTATTTTTGAGATAAAAATTGTGAATTTCATATTAAATTCATTTTTTTAATGATAAAAATTTTATTAATCACTTTTGTAGAAATCTTTTCAAAGTATTATGTTTGTATTCCGGATTCTCAAACGATACTTAACTTGAAGTTGTTCGCGAGTCGCGCTCTGGTTACACACACGACAACATACGACTCAACACCGATTTCTGGATGCAGAATTAGAAGTGTTTGTCAAACTTCACTAAAGCCTGATAGCCTGCATCGGCACTTAGCCACGTGCACCGAATAGGTCCAACGACTGCTTTCGCATTCTATTCACCAGGGTCGTGTGTTTGCGACTGGGAACTCCATCTCGTTTAGTTCTTCAATCCCCATAGGTCACAGTAGAGCTGACGAGATGGAGTATTTAGTCGTGGATGTGCGACTCTGGCGGAATAAACGTGAGAGTGTTTGGCGGTTAAAAGGCTTCAAATAGTTCATTTGGAAAAAAAGGCTCTGAATGGCGACTTGAAGTTGAGTAGCTTTTGCGAGTCCGAGTGTGAACGTGTCATAGTTGTAATGAGCGACAGTGGCGCACTGCCATCACGAGCTTTATGCTAATATTAATGATAATATATATATATATGTATGGTCGACCAATAATTATAATGATAGCTGATACCAAATCATTGTTAAGTGTTCCTTGTGTTTAACATGAAGCAATTTACCGATCGAATAATTAGGCTATTTTAAATGTTAAGTACAAATCAAACAACTCTAGCTAGAACAGCGGTTCCTAAACTTTTCGACCTTGTCGCCTCTATGATTTAGCTTAGGAAACTGATTTATTCCCTCCCCCTCCTGTCCCTCATGCAAGTTACCAATGAACAGTTCGTCATATAATAGAAATCGATTTAATTAGTCATATTAAAATTGCACAAAAATATCGAGTAAGTTGTAATAATCACGACCTGCCTTACCTCTTAACAATTATAATCTTTACAGACTGGCTAAATGTAGCAATTTTATTGTTGTGGTGCGCTAGTTAGTTCTAAAGCGACATTCCGATATCCGCTTGTCAATTAATTACCACTTCTAGGGCATGAAATGCACTTGTAAGCTGGATTCGGTCGTATTGCTCTGTTATAATTATTTACCCCCCGCACTATAGCACCCCAGGTTAGGAATCGTGGAGCTAAAGGTTGTAGTTACCATCATCACAGGCGCCCTAGTGACGCAACACAATCTGGTCGCTATGGGATCAGAAGCTGATTGTAGGAACACTACAAGTGCATAATAATATTATTCGATTCGTAAAAATTGTTTTAAATGTATAATATGTTTCTGTTACACCATTCTCGTCATAGATAGTAAGTAGGATTACAAGTTTGTTCTAAGCATAATAATTTATATTGCTTTATTATGGATGTGTATTCCAGAGTACAGGCAGCATCACATAGATACCTAGATTATTTAATAAGTACAGAAACAACAATTATAAACTGTAAACTCAATGGGCAAAACTTAGGTTGTCAAGTACTGTGTTCATTCTGAAACACCACTTATGTCATTGAGATATAGTTTAATTTTCTTTAATCATTTTGAACAGTTTGTTCTCTCAGTTTGATGCTGACTGCTGACAGGTTTACTGATATCTTCTTTACAATTCCACCGCAACTTGGCAGCGGGAATCTTTATGTACAGGGACAGAGACCACGATGAGATGTAGGTACGTGCAATCTGTTTAGTTGAGTGTACTACTTGAACTCGACAAATATCATCATCATCATCTTCCCGCCCTTGTCCCATCTTATTTGGGGTCGGCGCAACACGTTTTTTTCTTCCATTCTATCCTTTCAATCGTCATACTATCACTAACTTCCTTTTCTTTCATATCACTGTTCACACAAACCATCCATCTATCTTTTTTTGAGCTCGACAAATAGATGTGCAATATAACTGTACTGCGACTCACCATAGTTTGGAAGCACAACATCACGCTGGTGTGACAGACGATGGTGCGACGGTGGTGCGACAGTACGTGGGTGCAGTAATACACTAGTTTGACATTACCCTACCCAAGATCCCTGGGAGCCCTGGTCCGCGGGGCTCTACATCTGGGTGGTCGTAAATAATAACCACAAAGGTTAAGGCGCGAGCGAAGCAGAGCCGAGCACCCGCCTTAACCTTCGTAGTTATTATTAGCCTTCTAACCTAACCTGTGGTGCCCTAAAATATGTTAATTCTTCATCTCACACTAGAGTAAACATGTCGAGCTTCAGTGTGTACACTCTGCCTAGTTGTGTGTCACAAAGGCCAGAAATATGAATAAATAGTCACATAAATTTTTCTGTAAAATAAAATATGGCAGTTTGACAGTTATTATATACAAAATAAAGTAGATTAACAGTTTCAAAAAAACTATGTCAAAGTCTGCCCTAAATAAATTTAAAATGTTTTGTTTATTGTCGTTGTATATAAAGAGACCCGTCACGTCTGTGAGACGTCTCCGTATGCGCATGCGCAACGGTGGTGCGTCTCCGTATGCGCATGCGCAACGGTGGTGCGTCTCTGGCGGTAGATATGGAACTAGTGGCGAACATTGTCTTAAGTCAATTAGAAGAATATATAATAGCCCTTTAACCGGTTGCGTCGGATTGTACCAACAACTGTTTTCGTGTCCCATTCACCAAGGTCGTGTGTTTACGACTTGGTACTCCATCTCGTTTAGCTCTTCAATCCCTGTAGGTGACAGAAGAACCGACGAGATGGAGTATTTGTCGTGGAAGTGCGACCCTGGCGGAATAAACGCGAGAGTATTTGTCGGATATATCCGACGCAGGCGGTTAAAAGGTCAATAAGGATGCTGAGTTGTCACTGCCGAACAAAGATCAGCTGTGCACACGTTGAAATAAAAATAAATAAAATTCTCAGTGTGCCTCTGTCTACTTTGTTACTCTGTGGACTTTTATTGCCACCTTTATTTATATGAGTTCCATACGCTGCCGCCAGGGGCGCCACCGGATCACATTTGTTTTTATTTAGCAAGTGAATGGTGTGAACAGGACACGAGTATATTTTCTGAAGGTTTGTTAATGAAAGTTTCAAACTTACATGTAAGAGTAATAAATCATGTGTTTGTATTCTGTTGTTTTATTTTGAGAAACTATACATCATGAAATGAAATTAGGAAAGTACAAGAAAAGCCATCGCCGACATATCCCAAAGAATCGCCAAACTTAAGTGGCAGTGGGCAGGGCACATTGCTCGCAAAACAGATGGTTGAGACGCAACTTTGGAAGGCTTCCTACAAAGTGGACCGATGACCTGGTGAGGGTCGCGGGAATCCGATGAATGCGGGTCACCCAGGACCAGTCATTATGGCGACGCTTGGGGTAGGCCTATGTCCAACAGTGGACGACTTTCGGCTTAACAACGGACAAGAAAAGTTAGAACGCTGCTGAAAATCGGTATACGAGATGTTATACTGAGATGTAGAACGGCCGTGGTAACTAGTATCAGCCACGTTAACTGAGCCGAGCAACGCTTACTGAGGTTGGTCCTGAGGCTGACCATCCATTAAGTCGTCAGCTGTCAATTGTACAGGAGGACACGGTAGAGTTGTGCCCCGCCTAGGCAGAGCACCGCCGTGTCCTCTTGGGGGCGATCAGCGGCAGCGATCTCTCGCGCCTGGCCTTGGTACAGGCCATGGTTCGGAGCTAGGAGAAATGGCAGGCGGTCGCCTCCTGCGAAGCGGTAATACTAGCAAAGGAGGCGGTTGCACGCGCGAGAAAACTGCCCTCACGCCCCAGCCGCCGGGATCCCGATCTCAATTTCCAGTCACCGAAGGCGCTGGCTTGCGGACTGCGAGCAATGGGTAGGTCGCCAGGCGACCGTCCGAACCGAGCCCAAGTTATCGACGGCGCGTAGTGTTCCACGCGAGCCTCAAGAGGTCAGGAAAACCGTAGGGGAAAAGAAGTTCGAAGCCTACTGGAGCCATGGGTGATGCGAAAGAGAACCCCGGGTTCCTGGAACGAAGGCAAAGAAGGAACAGGAGTGGGTTTTTAGTCAGTAAAAGTGTATCTCATGCTACGCCCAAGAGCGGGGGATGTCATTGGATGATTTTCCCACTGAAAAAAAAGCTGTCATTTGTAAAACTTTGACATTCTTGCCAATAGGTAGTGTATTACTCAATTATTGGATTGGAAAGGCCAAATACACAGTCGTTTCATGTATAAATACTGGGACTAAGCTTAGTCGCAGTAAGTATTTTTATTGCAATATAATCTATCTAGATAAAAGCGAAATACCACTCACTGAGTAATCACGAAATCCGGAAACTATAGCACCTACAAACTTAAAATTTGGCAGGTAGGTTCCTTATAGGGTGTAGACATTCGCTAAGAACGGAGTGTTCGAAATTTCGCCCCCTAAGGAAATGAAACGGACACTCAGCATTTTGTATGGAGAAACCGACTTTATATATTTTGAATGCAGCTGCATTCGATTATACTCAGTGGTCCTGTTTTCAAGAAGCTAGTCAAAGCCTCTCTCTGTCATCTCGTAAAATTATGTTTTATGTATATATATTTTCATAATTTAGTTTATGTATTGTATCCATTTATGTGTTTTATGTAGCATAGCATAGTCGGCTTTATTATGTTCCCACTTTTGGGACTCAGGCCTCCTCTCTAGGAGAGGGAATGGGCCGTAATTCACCACGCGGGCCCAGTGCGGGTTGGTGAATGTCACATACGAATTTTTGGTCCTAGAACATGCTGGTTTCCTCACGATGTTTTCCTTCACCGTTTTGAGAGCAGTGGTGATGAAATAAATTACCCAAAGTAATGCGCCTGGCTGGGTTTGAACCCGCGACCTACAACTCGTAAGTCGGGGCCGATACCATTTGGCCACCACTGCTCTCAGTCGTTTTATGTACTCTTATTTATATATATAATTATGTATTATATGATTTAATTTAGATAATATAGTATGTTTTTAAATTTCTAACTCATTTGTATAGGTACACTGTGTCTACATCTCTCATCCAACTCTCCTGTCGCAGGTCTGCTGGAAGAAATTTCATTTGAAATAAGAGCAGTACCTTTGTGCTCTTCTATCTACTTTTATTCTTTTCATATTTAAGTGTTTGTGTGTACATAAATAAATAAAATAAAACGGGTTTTTCGCTAGTACAAGGATTGCTTATTAGGTTATGGGGCCCTAGCCTTTCGGTAGCTACGCCAGTGACTATACTGTATGCTGGAATCCGACAGAAAAGGCAGGCGGGTTTTATAGGTGATAATGAAATATTGATGTGCTGAGGACACACCGCTCCTACCACAGGCGCACCACGAACTCCTTGTATATTTGCCGTTACATTACATCACAGATAGCTTGACCCTAATTCCCCACATTACGAAATCAGTGTAGTCACTCTAGGTAAGTACTCCTAATCTCTGTGAAATTATCTTTCTTCACCTACATTCACTTGTGTACTTACATGCTTTGACAACAATAATCTTTATGTTAGCGATAGGAGGCGATAGCAACAACAAATTATATTTATTTTATCTTGAGGATGTACGTCCACTATTTTTATCATAATGTACCCATTTAGCTGAAACAGCATTTACGCCAAAAGTAGCAGCGAAAAACAAATTAATCTTCCTATCTAGGAAGAAAGGTTTGCGGAATAGAGCAAGTTCCCGCATACCTTCGTTACGGTATGGTATTATATTATGGGGTGGTTCAGTAGAATTCAATAGAGTATTCCTAGCTCAAAAGCAGTGCATTCGTGCACTTTGTAACGTAGATTCACTAACTTCATGTAAACCATTGTTTAAGAAATTAAACTTGTTAACAGCACCATCCATGTATATATTTGAGTCTTGTATTTTCGTTAAAACACATCAGTACCTATACAAATCCTTTGGTGATTATTGTAATTTTAATACCCGTTATCCCAATAGCTTTCCTTTGCCCAATATAAAAACCGATCTGTATCGAAGAAACTGTTATCCCATGTCAATTAAATTATTTAACAAATTACCGAGTGACCTGAAAGACTTACCCATTACAATATTCCGAAAAAAATTGTACTCCTGGTTAGTCGATAAATGTTTCTATACGACCCAGGAATACCTTAGTTATAAGAATAAAAAATTACTGTAACACCTTGCTATGTTCCTATTAGTGCAATAATAGCCAGTTAAGTTAATATGTAATTTTAGGTAATTAAATGTTAAGAGTATGTATAGGTACCTAGGTACCTAACCATTCCTTTTGATTACTATTTTAAGTTTCGCATACCAGAAATGGCGAATATGCGGATCTTTACTGTTATATTGTATAACGTAACAGTCATGTACCATATATATATCTACCCATATTATGCGAATAAATTATTTGACTTTGACTTTGAAAAAAAAGATCATCTCGGACCAGTCGGATGTTGTCTGGTCCGGGCAGCTGGAGCTGCATTATATCCAAATCGCGCAGAGGTCCCCGATACCGCGATGTAGGATTTTGTATTTCAATTCTTATGTGATGGCAGATATCTTACATACTCTTTCAATTCTATCTAACATCGGTTTAAATAGATAGGAAAATCATTTGTGTTAGTAGGGAATGATCTCCACATGCTCTAAGCTTTCTCTCAACGCTGCATATCACAGCTAGCAAACTACATCTTCAGGAGGCCGCGGCGGGTAACGGCCCGTTCATGAC
The DNA here is from genome assembly GCA_949316375.1 of Mythimna vitellina. Classification (NCBI taxonomy): domain Eukaryota; kingdom Metazoa; phylum Arthropoda; class Insecta; order Lepidoptera; family Noctuidae; genus Mythimna; species Mythimna vitellina. The sequence continues at coordinate 332,144 of OX438713.1, forward strand.
CTTGCCGCTGTGAGCGGTAGCTGAGCGTGGGGCTGCGAGCGGTAAGATCAAAAGTATTAAAATGTTTGAAGTACGCCACGAGGCGCCCCGCACCTGCTTATCGATGTTGCCCGCTTGCTGCCAAGACCGAAGTGTAAAGGGTAGAATGAAATGAAACAGCTGATATTGGCACAGATTAAAATATAATTTATTTATTGATACAATAAACTTTCGTTTCACAATCACTACGCCGCACACACGCGGACACAGCAGGCGTCTTAGTGTTATGTCTTTTATAAAATAATGTGTCTCAACCTCTATCTCTTTATTGTGTATCTAAATGGTTCTGAAATGTCTCAGTGTGGGTATGTTTAATAGGTAACCGATAATAGTAAGTAAGCCATGCGCCACTTCTTTAATAGAACAAAATGAACGTATTGTAAGTGAAATTTTCATTTAACGTTTCATACCTAAAGGTACATTGACTGAGAAGGAAAGTTAGGTGAATAAAAGCTTGTAACAAAACAATGATTGTATTTGCACTTTAGTGCCATTTCATTGGTTTCTAACAAAACATCCTTTTCATACAAATGATTTAATATTCCTTAAATGCCGCAAACAAATTTTAAATAACATGAAAATTCTCTTTAAGGCATAACCAGGCCTTGACGGCATCGCAAAGGACTTTTCCGCCAGTCAGCGTACACTAGCCACCACCTTAGATACCTACCGTGGCATTTCAGTGCCACAACAGCTTCTGCAGCCTGATATACATTTCATTCAAAAGTAATGTTTGATAGTGTTGGCAGATGCCTGCGTCCTTCGGCATGCCGTTGCCTTCAGCAGCGCGCCGCGGAGCCTGTGACTCGTCTTTCAATGCCGTGCGATGATATCCTTTTCGATGCCACGGGATCATTGCAAAGCATAGGAATTTATGTCGTATTTTTTTTAATAATATAAACCAGTGCTTGACTGCGATCCCACCTGATCAGTGATGCAATCGTTGATGATGAAGCGCACTGGTTTATTAAGGGCTTATTCACTGAAGTCTTGAAGACACCTAAATTATATTCGGACGGGAAGCTCGTAGCAGGCAAATTTCCAGTCCTTCGATGTACGCGGTATTTATTTATACTTCGATACGATTGAATGCCCATTTGTAAAAATTTAAATCCTCTGCCACGCCGTCCCGATCTGTGTAGCCGTTTAACGCTTCCATTCACCGCAGCACTCCACGTCCAGCTGCAGCCCGGGCAGCCGCCGCGTGCTACTGGCAGCGGCAGCCGCCCAGCGCGCTCTGTATGAGGTGCGTGAGCTCGGTGTACAGCAGACAGCGGCGGCTGGCCGGCTTGCAGATCTCGCGGTGGTCCACCGACACGCCGTGCAGGACGCCCACGCCCGCGTCTGTACATATCATGTAAAAAAAAAAAAACATTTTGAAGTTAAAATAGTGAAGTTGCATTTTACAAAGCGTAGGCGCGAGAAACACACCTATATACTACTCGAGGAACTACTCATACTAAAATCCTAATAATTGTTAGTCAATGGTTCCACAACTGGTTTAATTTATCTATATAAAATTAACTTTAAGAATTTCGAGGGAACATTGTACTCCACATTATGAACAACTTTTACTATGGGACCAAACCTGAAATCGCGAAAAGAATATCAGCTGCTCCATACATTTTGACGAGTTATGCGAACAAAAACCTTAAGGGAAGATTTTCCATAATTCACCCCCTAAGGGTGGGGTTGAACCTACTTTTACGCGAGTGAAGACGCTAGCACCAGCTAGTCTAGCTATAATTTAGATTCTCTTAGATATGTACCTACAGGGTGGATATTAGAAACGCGAAGCAGCAGGGCAGGTATGGTACCTGCCCTGCTGCTTGAGTGAATGCCGCTTCGGCTGCAATGACAAAATTTCTCCACTTGTTTGATATAATTTCTCGTCAAAATGAACTACACTTCTGGACACATCTATTGGCCCACCTTAGAGTTTAGGTTTCGATGGCCCCTACCGAAATATGATTGCTAGATTGAAAAAAACTGTTGATGCAGTTTTAAACCTGATACATTTTACCATCTTTTTCGAACGTATTGTTTTAAATTTGAATTCAGAATACCATACGACATGGAGCTACGCCTAACAAGTCGGATATGCGCCTTGTTAAAGGCAATTGATTTTTGAATAAAAAACATGTTTTATCAAATAAAGGTCTAATTTAATAACGCGTGTTGCCTTCATGGGCATCTACCACAGCTCTCATACGATTAGGCATAGAGTTTATCAACCGCTCTATGAAATTTTGAGGGATCATCTCTCATTCCTCTTCTATGGTAGTTTTCAACTCCTGCATCGTCTGGGCAACTGGCTGACGAGCCCGAACACGTCTTTTTAGCTCGTCCCACATGTGCTCAATGGGGTTCATGTCTGGGCTTCTGGCAGGCCAGTCCATAACTGTGATGTTCACATCCCGAAGATATTCCCTGACGATGCCGGCCGCACGCGCTCTTGCATTATCATGCATAAAAAGGAAATTTGGGCTCACATAGTCCGCGTATGGTAACACGTGAGGTTCTAAGCACTCACGAATGTACCTTTCAGCATTTAATGTTGGCAGCCGTGGTCCTGTAACAACCTCAAGTTGAGTTTTGCCGCTCGCGGATATACCGCCCCAGACAGTCCATGAGCCACCGCCATAAGCAACCCTCTCTTCAAAGCAGCATTGTGCGAAACGCTCTCCCTTACGTCGGTAGACCTTCTTCCTTCCATCATTGCCATGTAACACAATTTTAGACTCATCAGAAAAGAGTACACGACTCCAATCTTGCTGTGTCCAATTTAAATGACTGCGTGCGAAATGAAGGCGCGCTGTTCGGTGGGCTCGCGTTAGTTTGGGCCCATTAGCTGGCTTGTGTGGTACCATATCGCGTTCTTTTAACCTTCTCCGAACAGTTCGAGCGCTCACAGATACTCCGTGGAAGTCGCGAAGTTGGTTTTGTATCTCAATGGAGGTAAGGTGACGATTTCTCAAGCTGGTCGTCACGATGAATCGTTCCTGCCTTTCAGTTGTGACCCGAGATCGTGGCCTTCCTTGGCGACGAACAAAGCCGCCAGTCTCTAGGTACCTCCGATAAACATTTCGGACCGCAGATTGACTTAAACTAAGTTGAGCACTCACGTTTCTTTGGCTGTGTCCGGCCTGAATAAGAGCCACAGCTTGGGCGGGGACTTCAGGTGAAGTATCCATAGATTATTGATAGAACCTCACTTTAATGTTAAGAATAAGTAATGTTTGTTGCAAAACCAAAGATATCAATCACTTTTTCAAGAATTAAATCCAAGTAAACCAATAAAACCAAGTTTTCTTAGTATTCGATTGTTTGACATCAACAAACAGGCTCCAAATTGTCTTTTGTTTCTTTAAATTCTGTGTTCGAAATTCAAAAAAAGACTATTGAATGAAATTGTGAATGTGCCAGGTTCAAAACTGCATAAAAACTTTTTGCTCGACCTAATATAAAATTTTAGCTAGGACCAAACGAAACTGAAAATACAAGGTGGGCCAATAGATGTGTCCAGAAGTGTATTAAAGTATCGGCAAAGAATGTTAGAGTGTAAGTGCGTCGTGCTCACCGGCGGAGTCCTCGGAGACGATGCGCAGCCACAGCACGGACATGAGCGTGCGGCCCGTCTCCACGAGCGAGCGCACGCGCGGCCGCGCCGCCGCGCTCGCCGCCAGCCAGCGCGTCTGCAGCGCCAGCACCAGCGAGCAGTCTGCGACCACCATGAACGAATCACTCATAATAGTAATTATAGAGTTTATTTTAAACAACTTAAGTAAGTTTACAGATTACATATGAACAAAAAGAATATAGCGACAAAAGTAACATAGTGTAGCGCAGCTATCAACGCTCAATACAAGACATACAATCTTAGACATTATTCCAAATATAAATTAAACAAGACAATTACAATACCAAATATATTATTCACTACGTAGTTACCAGGTTGTATATATGTAGAGTGGAGGTGGGGATGAGTATGAGGTGGGATTCAACCGCGTTTGTGGCATAATATTATTATACCACAAACAATTCACCATAAGTTGCTCAGTCTCGTGATAGGTCAAGCACTTAAGCCAGCCGATCACTTTTCTCTTCAGTACATTTCTAGTCATAGGGTATATTAAATTTTTTATATCTATGGCATTATAAAGTATGGAGCGAAGTGACGGCTAATGCTAACCTGCAGCATTAAGTCTCACAGATTCTGTCGGCACGACGCTTCTTGGTGAGGGATTGACGGTCGTAAAGGAGAAGTAGGTGCTTCCTAAGGACTGTTTGCAACACGAACAACTGTCTCACTGAGAGGACTTCACAAAGTGCATATAGCTCTGTGGTTGGAAATCTAATAGGTTTCTTAGCGAGTACTTTTAGAACTGCTCTCTGAGCCCTCTCAAGCATTGGAAACCAGCAGCCTTTCGAAGTTTCTTGAACAAGTAGATCTTCTGACTCGAACCACAACTGAGTTAATTTGATTTTTCCATGTCAAAAGATTGTCTAATATTGATTGTCCAAAGTATTGCTATCAGAACCTCAAAAGCAAACGATGACGCCGGTCAATTACATCGAAGACAACAACAATAACATCAAATATTGATTCGCAATAACATCAAATATTTAAACAAACCTTTTTTTCTGTAAAGTCAATATCGGTTCAGTCAAATAAGTTTAGGTGTCTAATCTTAATGCGAATGGAGTGTAGCTAAGTACGCAGGTAATAATTGTCATAGTGCAGAAGAGTGTGAGCAACTGCGTTAGGTACTCTCATAATCCGGTGGAATGGCAATCCGAAACGAGGGAGAAACTAGACGCAGTCTCATCATTGAGTGCAACATGAAGCCGCTGCTGCGCGCCCACGTACCTTTAGCTATCTCCATGAGCTCGACGCTACGGCAGGTGAGCGGCGCCTTGATGTCGGCGAGCGGCGAGCCGCGGTGCGGCACCGAGTAGAACATGAAGCCACCGCTGCGCGCCCACAGCGCCGCGCGCGCCTCCACCTTCGCTCTCTCTTCTGGAGAAAAGGGGAGGAACTTGTAATACAGATATAGAAGAAGTGCGACGTTGTAACGCAAAACTTTTGAGCAGTTCTACAAGTCATGACGGGGCAAATATTGTCAACATTTTGAAAGTTTACATAATAAAGAGAGTAAACTGACACGGGGGTTGACCTACCTGCAATACCGACACTAGTACCGTATCTTTATCATTGTCGACAGCATTACTGTCATATAACACAAAAATGCGAACGGTCTCGATCTAGTTAATTTTTGTTTATGATGTAGATCTTCCACGCCGAGTAATTGCAAAAGCAATTATTATCGTCATCATTTCATAATTATTTTTTAATCATAATGTCATGTGGAGGGTCAGCAAGAGTCGGACAGAAGCAATTAAGCTCCACATAGTAATTGTGTCTCAGTGTCTGCATTGTAGACTAAATAAACATTATGTGCGGTGCAACTGTCATCACCTTGGCCTGCCCGGCACATCAACTTTCTTGTCAAGTGTGCTCCATCGTCTCCAACTTACCATCAGGTGAAATAGTGTTCAAGCGTGAGCCTACCCATAATAAAAAACCTGACTGAGTAAAAAGTTACTTAAAAAAAAAAGTGAAAAGAACAATACAAGCTCGCGTAAAACCGAATGGATTCTCCTTCGAGAATCCATTCGGTTTTACTCAAACAAAACAAACAAACAAACAAAACAATTAATACAATTACTACAATAAAACAAATAATAAAAAACAAATAAAAATAATAAAAAAACAAATAATATTAAAACAATTATTACAATTTCTGTTTCAATTGCAAACAGAATTGCATTGTTCTTTTTTGTGAAGTATTCCTATACCTGTACTATATGACCTTGCTTTATGTATACAGTAGCCTAAATGTGATATCTATTACTATATGAGTAGGAGAATATTGCGTACCTTCATTGTCAGAAGACAGCACTTCAGTTGTCTCTCTCGCCGCATCATTATCTTGTACATATCTATATGGTTCATCTTTTCTCACACTAATATCTATATACTCTGGGTCTTCATTATATCTAGCTTGCTTATTTACTACATCACCATTTTGCGTATAGTATATTCCATCATCATCTTGATCCATATTATAATTACTGTCTAAATCTAGATTATCTTCATTAAAACTACTGTTACCGGAATTATTATTGTTTCTTATTTCATTCATTTCGTCTATACTTCTCAGGTAGGTTCCACCGTTAGCTGTGCAGCTGGCGTTGTTGCGTTCTTTGATAAAGTTGTTCAGTAGACTGTCGCAGTTCTCGCTACTTTGTTCTTTGTTCTTATGAATGGCCTCGTTGTCATTATATCTATTAAACCTATTATCTACATTACTGTTAACATTATTTTTAATATATTCTCTATCACTTTGGTCCTCGAAATTATTGTTTAGTATACTTTGTTGCTTCATTACACTTTTGTCCAGTTTCAAGTGAGCTTCGTAAGCTGAAACAAAGTAATTGTTTTTTTATTATTGTGTCAAGGTTTCCTGTAGGTTTTATTTCTATAGAATTGCTTCACCCAATGCTGCCCTTTCAATATACTTGTTTACTTTAAGCTCCACTAAATGAGTTCTGTGTTTTTTATCCATTGTAAATAAAATAAAAGCTTCTCAAAAATGTTTGGATTTTTTTACTTCATCAGACTCTTTAAAAAAAAAATCTAAAAACTACAAACTACGAACAAATGTCGTTCTTTTATTTTATATCTGACTGCAACTGACTGACTTGGGCCGAAAATGCTCTGACAAGAGGCTGGTTACGAATGTTGAATGTTTCACTTCGCTACTCATCCTAAAAGAGCTCTGCCGAGCCGGGTCGCTCATCCATTATAGTTTTAGGTACCGAGGCTCCTTCGTGCTTCGGAAAGCACTATAAGCCGTTTGTCCCAGCCGTCATGAGTAGATCGCTTGGATTTGTTGCAAAAGACAGAAAATCTGACACCGATATGGGTTGGGCACGCCACAATAATGGCGGTAAGTCCCCTCTTTGAGGCGTGGTTGGAAAGACCTCACGGCGTCCTCACATTCCGCATGACGCAGGTTCTCACCGGACACGGTAAGTTCGGGAGGTTCCTGCACCGGATTCGTGCGGAAACGACGCCCGGGTGTCGCCACTGTGTGGCCCACCTGGAGGACACGGTAGAGCACACGATGGAGGTGTGCCCCGCTTGGGCAGAGCAACGCCGTGTCCTCGTGGGGGCAATCGGCGGCGGCGATCTCTCACGCCGGGCCTTGGTTCAGGCCATGCTCCGGAGCGAGGAGGAGTGGCAGGCGGTCGCCTCCTTCTGCGAAGCAGTAGTGCTAGCTAAGGAGGCGGCCGATCGCGTGAGGCAACGGTCCTTACGCTCCAACCGCCGCCGGGATTTTGATCCCGATTTCCGGCCAACGTAGTAGCGGGCTTGCAGACGCCGAGCAATGGGTGGCTCGCCGTCTGACCGTCCGGTAACCGTCCGGACCGAGCCCAAGTCGTCGACGGCGCGTTTTGTTCCACGCGCGCCTCAAGGAGATGTCAGCAAATCGTAGGGGCCCAGCAGGGTCGAAGCCTACTGGGGCCACGGGTAGTGTGAAAGCGGAACCCGGGGCCCTGGGACGAAGGAACAGGAGTGGGTTTTTAGTCGGTAAGAGTCTGACACTATCTCCCGCTCCGCCCAAGAGCGGGGATGTCATTAGGATGATTTTCCTAACCAATAAAAAAAAAAAAAAACACCTATATGGGTAACAGTTACTTAATGGATTGTGAAGGTCAGGTCGACAGTCGCTCCAAAACATTGGTATTCAGTTGCATCCGATTAGTCTGAAACTCAACCCCAGCTCGCTAGGCTCCAAGCGCCAGACAAGCCTTCAGACGGCGTTTTCAGGCTAAGTTCTGTACCAGCCTCTCCGGCTCGCTACGCTTACCGTCGCAGTAGATCTGCTTTATGAAGAGGCCGCCCTTGGAGTGACCCACCCACACGATGGGACGCTGCCCCACCCCCAGCGCCAGCAGCTGCTCCATCATCTGGTCCGCGCGCTCGTGCAGCCGGAGTCTGCACACAAACACACCTTATTGACCTCATATTTATCATTGACATGTCGTGTATAGTTTTTTCGAGATTGCCTAATTCAGGGTGGTAGGTATGTCAGAAGTTCAACTTGTGACCTCGTGATGTCATTAAAAGTTTCAACCAATTTTGGTAATCTAGCATTAAGAGCATTTGGTAATCTCGAAACAATAATGTGGGGATGAAAATGTTTTATTGGTATTCTAACATGTTTAGTGGAAAAAATAATAAATTACTTTTAAATTACATAAAACACTTAACATATAGACACTAACTTATATATACACTTAAATAAAAAATCTAAAAGCTAAAATATGGCGTCAAAAAACTCCTCCGCATCGCTGTCGACTGGAAGTGTGCCCAAAAGGCTGGCGGCATAATGTGGGTGAAACCACGAGAGATAAGTATAATATAAGCATGCGGCATAATCAGCCTTGTCATGTTCGTACAGCTGGGGCTCAGGCCTCTCTAGGAGAGGGAATGGGCCGTAATCCAAAACGTGGGCCCAATGCGGATTGGTGAAGTCAAATGTCTTCATTTTGTTTATTTTAGCACATTCCGTTTCCTCACCATTTTAAAGAGTAGTGGTGATGAAATACGAAGGTAATGCGCCTGGTGGATTGGATCCGCGACCACTGGACCACCACTGCTCTCGACCAAAGGTATAATGCATAAAATGTAATCTAACAGAGATGATGTTATATTATAGACGAAACTTCTTACTTGGTCGTTAAAAGAATAAAGCCAAATACAAAAGTTGTTCGTACTAAATAAAACATAACGGAAATGCCGCAACAAGACTACATCACCTAATTCATTATTTGAGTATAAGAAGTCATCAATATATCGTCACCTTTTAGTCCCCTTGACCCACAGCGGCCTCCAGAGGTACGGGTCGCTCGTGTAGTTGATGGAGATGACGCGCGCGTCTGGGAAGTCTTCCTTGATCCAGTCGCGCGGCCAGCAGTGCGAGTAGCAGTCGTCGCAGGTGCAGCCGCAGCCCGCCTCGCAGCCCTTCGCCTTCGCCTTACACCTGCACTCCTCGTCCACCTTACACTTACAATCTACCGCGCATCTGTCATCGTAGTTACATTTGAATGTATTAACATCACAGTTAGTATCACAGTCGTTTTTGAACAGTTCTGTCACGAACTTCGCTTGAGTGTCGAAGTTATTCACGTCGACATTCAGAAGAGTGTTGTTGTAGAATTTCTCTGTTATGAGAGAGTTTTCGTTCGGTAGGATTTTCTTGAAGCAGCCATTGATTTGCTGGAACGTGACGTTTTCGTTGAGGTTCGCTTCATATGCGTACATTTCTTGCGTGTGCTCGTACGCCTGTCCTTGCTTCTCATGCGTACAGCTGCATGGCTCGGACGAGTGGTTTCTGAGAGGTACTTTGGTGGGATCTAGCTTGTATTTGGTGCGCCATTCTCCTTGTCGCCAGGTGTTTCCGAGGGAACCTGCAATGGGACCAGATTGTTAACAAACACGGAAATGTAAAGCAAGACAATAATTCAATTCAATACCTACATGCGCACTTATAAAACGTCAGAAGCCCGGTTCCAATTGGTTGTTTTCTATGAAGAAGAACTGACAAGAATGTCAACGAAACTCTTCAAAAAATATTTTACCTTTGCTATATTGACTGGTCCACACTGTCCTCTCATACCTAGAGAGGCCAGTGTAGACCAGTCTATATAGCACCAAATAAGTACCTATACTTTACAGTAATAAAAGAAATAATAGTATCGATATACAAAATAAATCGATGAACCTGCGGAGTCTACAGTAGGCACATTCTAAAAAGAAGCTGTATACAAATTAAATACACCTACAATGATTATTATATCACACTAATAAATACGAATGGAAATCACGACTACACAAGGAAGTCCGGAATACGAACGACCAAGACACCAAGCAGACCTTTGAACTGAACATTAGACAATTGTACCTAGGAACTAGATTGTGAGGTCAGATGGCAGCCAATTGTTTTACTATTATTTTTACCTAAGTAACTAGCAGTGTAGGTACGTTACATATAATATTATACAAGGAGGTGGTCTTTCCTAAATTCAAGACAATCGAACCGTCACATCACTCGTCGATTCATTTTGTGTTGTTTCATTATCAGTTGTGTTTAATTACATTTGTTGTAATTAAAATGCGTGTGTTATAAATTAAATATACCTACTTAACGGTACGTTCTGTACTTTTGATTTCTTTTACTTTGTGTTTGTAACTGTTGTGCTGTGCTGTCTCGAATAAAAGATTTTCTATTCTATTCAATATAGGCCGTAAGTTGGGGTAACTTTGGCCCTGGGGTATAACTTTGGCACAAGTTTATTAACCAATTGAAACACAGTTAACAAAGTTTCTCATGTTCCTATTGACTAATAAGCCTGTGCCAATTTATACCTCAGTGTTAGTTACCCTACTTTACTCGGTACCTAGGTATATTTGCTTTTTATTTTTAATTGATATAAACCAATGCTTGACTGCGATCACACCTGATGGTAAGCAGTGATGCAATCTTTGATAGTGATGCGCACTAGTTTATTAAGAGCCTATTCACTCTAGCCTTGAAGACACCTAAATTATAGGTGGACGGGAAGACCGCAGCAGGCAAGTTGTGTGTGCAGGCATTTCTGTGTGTATAAGATTTTTTATGATTGGCTTTTGACTTCCTTGAAGAAAAGTGTTCATTCCGATGAGCCGAAAAAGTTTACAAAATATGACACCCATCATGGGTACACAGGATTGTATACCATAATGCCATTAAATCAAAGAATAAGTCTCACCGTAGAGGCCGTGCACGAAGATGACGTCGAGCTTGTGGTGCGCCGGCGCGTGCAGCACGGCGCACTCCACGCGCGGCTCGGGGTGCAGGTGCTCCGAGCCCGCCGCGCGGGGCTTCGCCACGCGAGGTTGCTGCTTGCCGGCTGCAGAAATTACATCTAGTATTAATCCTAAACACCATCATCTTCCTGTCACTGTCCCGTTTTATTTGAATTCGGTGCAACAGGTTTTTTTCTTCCATTCTATCCTGTCACCCGTCACGCTATCACTAACTCCCTTTTCTTTCCTCACACAATCCATCCATCTTTTCTTAGGCCTCCCTCTCCCTCTTCATCCATCCATTGGTCCTAAAGAACGCCTAATCCTAATAAGAAGTATCTAAATAAGTGACGGTCGAGAATAGTTCAATGAGTTCTTGTGGGATATCAGTGTTAAGACTGGTTCGGTATCATCATCTTTCAACCAGAAGACGGTCACTGCAGGACACAGGCCTCCCGCGAGCTGCACTCGGGTCTAGATCAGAAGCATGACGCACAGCAAGTTAGCAATAAGAAAGTTGACGCTAGATTAGATTATAGACTTATCTAGAAAAATTGGAAAAAAAAACTTATTTGACTTTTCAAGAGTAAGCTGTTGAGTCCGTGTGTGAAAATAGACCTAGATACACAAGCGGACAAAGCCATGAAAACAGAACTCTCTACGCATAGTAGCAACTAGCGATATCTACAACGCCACATAGAAGGTACGTATCACTAAAAAGACCAGACGTCATACAAATTCTGCATCGAGCTATCAAAGCTCCGGACAGCCAAAAAGCACGATAACGACTATCGGACACAACTACCGTCAGGTCGGACAATCCTCCCACATCAATAGAGATAGTAGGACTTTGCATTCTTTTAATAAGGCTTCTATAGAGGCATGCGGAACCTCTATTAAAATAATGTTCTAAAACGGATGGGTCGTGGCCCTCTTACCGGTGATCTGCGGCAGCGGCGTGGTCAGCAGCCGCCGCAGCAGCTCGTTGGCAGAACTCCACAGACACGACACGCACCACCGACTGTAGACAAACAGAGAGTGTTCATTAGTGGCTTCAATACAAGTTGTTGTAACTTAACGGGCAGATATGTTGCTGACGAGTTTGTTGTGCCAATTCTTAAATAAAACACTAGGTGAGGGGCGCCGGTTTTGGGAATAAACGACCAATAGGCTTCTGCATGCGTGGTGTGGATTGGATTTCCTCAGGAGATAAGAAATTATCTGCTTATTATAGATAGCTTACAGGTTCCCAAGCGGTCGAACGGTCGCCACCGACTGCCTGGAGGTCCAGGAACCAGGCAGAACGATCAACGGCAGAAATGATAGAATTCTAGGTGATTTTGTGACAAAATCACCTAGAATGGCGTAATAGGGAACAAGCCAGGGAATTGTTTTCGGACTGATTTATTTTAGCGTTTATTTTGTTTGTGGTTCTTGGCGTGAATTGTGCTTACCTCAGTTGTAAGCTTCTCTTTGTGCCTATGGCCTACCAGTCATGACTTTCGTTTGATCAAGAGAGAAAAGTGCAGATAATGTTTTTCTCACTCTGCCCTGTTAAATTTCGTTGCAGAATCCAAGACAGATGAAAAGTTTCCCGGTAATCGTCGAGCTTCATCGACTAGCGTAATTCCGGTGGTGGTCATTTTGTAATCTGCTCTCTGCTATGGTTGCGAATAGTATAGCGGGCCTGCTAATAAAAATATCTGGCCAGCCCATAGGTATAATGACACCCGAGCCCACGTCCCGCGTGTCGACAACCTCACTTACCACAGTTATCACGTCAACATATTATTTCCAATCATCATAGCCCCTCTGTGATCTTATAACCTCATGCAAAGACGAGGGGCTCGGCAAGGAGTCTCGCTATCTTGTCTATTCTTAGGCTAAGTGCATAGACACCAGCGGCATATTGAGAGACTCTATTGTTTATGGAGCAAACGCAAATTCAAATTCCAAAACGGCGCCTAGTTAGAAGTCAGAACTTGCGCCTGATTCCAATGTCATTACATATAATTGAAAAATTAAAAGTAATCTTTGAAATTCAAAAATGACAAATAATAATAATAATTCATTTATTTCGGTGCATACAAGATCTTAATAAGTTTAAAAAAAGTTTCACATACACTACCGTTGCCGGTGTAGAAATATTAAAAATTATATTAAAGGTAGGAAGAAAGAAACAAAAAAAACAATTTGAATTTGAATTTTTTTTTGAAGATTTTCTTTCGGGTAGATACAATTTTTTGATGGAAAACCCCTGTAGCTCAAAAGTTTTGGTATAGAAAAGCGTAGTGAGATTTTATTAGCGACAGCAATTTTTTTTATTTTATTGTTGATATAAACTAGTGCTTGACTGCGACAAATTGTCGAAAACTCTAAATTGTACGTGCAACATTCACATGTGAGGGCTGAGGGGCTGTACAGTAAAAAAACCGCAACCCTGGAACCTAAACGGCAATCGAAGGAAGACGGGTGGTTGCTCCACTGATTGAGGGCTTATTTGTTTTCCCAGGTTTCTACAACATGTGCATCACATCACATTTGTTATTCCAGGTAAAAAAAAAAAAACATCACATTTATTTTCCTAGGTATCTAAATGTGCATCACATCACATTTCGGTGGCGCATGTCAATTCCTTTACTTGTAGACTCGCTGATCGCCCCCAGTCAGTAATAACACTTGCGATAGTATTTATTAGTATCATGTGACAATCATTATTATGAAGACGTGATGACTCTGTGGTTAAGGCAGCAGCCTGACATGCATGATGTAGCGGGTTCGAAACCGGGCAAGTACCGATATAAATTTTTGAATTCATAATAATTATGTGTATCTAGGACATTACTGACATACCTCAACTTTAACTCTTCATTAATGGCATTTGTGGAAAAGACAATAACACGTGCAAACTGTTAATAGACCATCAAACACTGGAGATTAGCGTGAATTAATAGTAAAATAAATATATATCTCTAAACATTAAAGTTCTAAATAAAAGAATTTCTTTGCAGACTCAGACCGACATTATGACTAGACCACAGACTATGACTATGTAAGTACATGACACAAACTCTTTAAAAGTGAAACAGATATCATAGTCATCAGTTTAGCTTCACGAAAGGAAGGTTAACGACGAATGCAGGAGTGAAACTCATCAGTCACATTTTGGAATCCTGGGAGAAGATCCAGGATGCTATTGGCATATTCTGTGACCTCTCTAAAGCATTTGACTGCGTTGACCATAATACTCTAATCTGTAAATTACATCATAACGGAATTCGTGAACGAGCTACTGATCTTGTCTTTTCCTATTTATTTTACAGGCAGTAAAAGTAACCATTAATGGGGCGACGTCCTCGGGGTCTTTAGTAAAAATGGGCGTGCCTCAGGGTTCAATTCTTGGCCCTTTCCTATTTCTGGTTTATATTAATGACCTTCCTTACATAATGGCTTATTTATCCGATATTATTCTATTTGCTGATGACACTTCCCTTATTTTTAAAGTAGATAGGAAATATGCGAATGTCTTCTGATGAAGAAGACCAGAAATAGCCAACGGAACTTCATACTCACATAGATATCACAATGAATTTAGCAATAGCAATAATAAATAGATGGTTCTGAATAGTTATGTTGAAAATGGTATTATCGAAGTGACCTGAAGATGATGATGGAGCCGGAAGATTGGCACCGGAACTCTGTAATTAATCAACGTATCCTAGCCGTGTTTGGGCTTATTAGAATTGTCATGAGATGCACTTTGGCTATAAGGTACTATCGAACTGATCTGATAATGGAGCCAGAAGGTGGAAGCTAAACACAGGAACTTCATAATAAACCAATGTAACCTAGCCTTGTTTAAGTTAATTGTCATGAGAAATAGGCACTCTGCTTATAAGTATATCGCAACTAAAAAGTATGAAATAAAAAACTTATTACAAAAAAAACGACTTTTCTAAAGAAAAACACTAAAAGTATCAAAATAACTTTTATTTTTAAAGTCGGTGTTTAATAAGAAACAAACAATACCGAGAAACACTGACTTGAGAAATTATAGTTATTTTGATGCTTTTAGTGTATTTCTTTAGAGAAGTAGGTTATTTTATTTTTTGCAAAAAGTTTTTTTATTTTATTTCACATAGGAATGTAGATAGGAAACTTATAAAACGTCAGAAGCTAGTGCACGGTTCTAATTGGTCGTTTCCTAGGAGAAGAATCGGCAAGAAATTCCATGGTTAGTGTTCATTCCTGCAAAAACCCGATTATGCATAAAATACCCGAAATCGATTATGTTTTTATAGTTGCATTGTCTACTAAAAACTATACTGACTATTCTCGTTGTTTCTTTGATATTTATTTTGTAAGTAGGTTTAAAAAAACACTCCTACTTTATTTTAACGAATGGATATCCGAAATAAAGATGATTATTATTATTAAAAAACCGGGCAAGTGTTACCTATAAAAACAGTTAAATTCTCGAATTGAGTTACGAAGATTTTTCCGAATTTCAAAAAAAGTTCTTTTTCTGTGACGTAACGACAAATTTACAGTTTTCAGTTTTTAGATCCTATACTTGTGCTATGAGACCTTACTCCATGCCAAATTTCAGGATTCTAGGTCAATTTACCCAATCAATTTTGATTCCCAAGAGAGTGTCGAAATACAGGTTTTTTGCGACATAAACGGCCGTATCTTTTTTTCCGTTAACTCAGAAGTTTGATTTTTTTCACAGCTTCAAGGGACCGCAGACTTGAGTATATGGTTTTAATTTCAACTCGATACCTTCACGCGTTCCCGATATAAGTCTTTAGTAATCGTAATTTGTCATCATTACTGTCAGGTTTTCCCAGCGGTTATGAATTTGATACAACACAATTTATATTCGTATTCTGAGTAAGATTGTTTCGACCTGAAAAAGGTCAGCTGTTCAAATTTGATAAAATAATATCTAATTAATTCAATTGTATCGTTTCACTCATAAATACATACATATAATGTATGACACATACTCGAAGTTATTACGTCGCGTCAACAAATTCTGCCAGGGTGGGTCTACTCATAGAATGGGGGTTCCCCATACGTACTTTGTAAGATATATACTACTCTGTCAAGAAAGTACCGGGAAAAGATCAATAATACACAAAATGTCTGTTATTCATCCAAATTTATTTTATCACCTTCAAAGTATGCTCCTTTAGAAACGATACACTTGCGCCAACGAATAATCCATTCATCAAAACATTTTTTAAACGCTGCTTCCGGAATTGAGTTCAGTTCTCGCCGCGAATTCTCCTTTATGTCTTCTATCGATTGAAAACGGGTGCCACGAAGTGGTAATTTGAGTTTAGGAAAAAGAAAAAAGTCTGCAGGAGCCATATCTGGTGAATATGGTGGTTGCTGGATGGTATTTGTTGAGTGTTTGGTCAAAAATTCGTTCACAATGATAGCCTTGTGCGAAGGCGCATTGTCGTGGTGCAAAATCCAAGAATTTTCTTTCCACAAATCTGGCCTTTTTCGTCGAATTCGCTCTCTAAAACGCCGCATAACGCTCAAATAATATTCTTTATTTACCGTTAGACCTTCCGGTAAGAATTCAGAGTGCACAACACCGCGATAGTCAAAGAAAACAGTCAACATGACTTTGACTTTTGATCGACTTTGGCGTGGTTTTTTCGGTTTCGGTTCAGTTGGAAGGCGCCACTCCGAAGCTTGTTGACTAGTTTGCATGTCAAACTCGTAAACCCACGTCTCGTCACCAGTAACAATGCGTTTCATGAATGTTGGGTCCGAACTGACTCGTTCTAGCATGTCCTCAGCGACTTTCATGCGATTGAGTTTTTGGAGAAAATTCAGATCTTTTGGGAATAGCCGAGCAGCAACATGTTTCATACCCAAATGATTAGTTAAAATGGTACGGATCGACTCGTGAGATACAGAAAGTTCGGCGGCTATCTCTCTCAGAGTTGAATGGGGATTTTCAGTCACTATTTTCTTCACTTTTGCGATGGTAACTTCAGTTGCAGACGTTGACGGCCTACCAGAGCGAGGCAAATCTTCCATCACATCTCGAGCGCTTTTGAACGCTTTGAACCACTCATAAGCACGAGTTTTTGATAAAGTCGATTCACCGTAAGCCTTCTGTAACATTTTCAGTGACTCCGAACACGAAATTCTATTGGCGATGCAAAATTTAAGACAAACTCTTTGTTCGATATTTTTGTCCATTATGAAATTCGCAATACACACTATATATGATATTACTAAAACCAGCACTGTATTTAATATAAATAACAGATGCAACTCAAACTCCGCGCCAAAATGGAAAACAGTTGTGCCAATCTAACAACTACAAAAAAACAAAAAATTGAATTTGGAACCATAAACAAATCATCCATTCCCGATACTTTTTTGACTGAATGTATATATATAAATAATTCTGAAGTCTGAACTTCAGGATTTGTAGAATTAAGTAGCTAACTGTCTACCTATAAGTATTTTTTAACTGTTACGCATTTGACAAATAAGTTACACAATATTGACAACGTCGAACGTTGAAAATACTACATTGAGAAAAGGATTCATGATGTCAGACAACTCGCGTGGTAGTAGTGTTGCCAGGTCTTGAAACCGAAAAGCCGGACAGACCAACCAGTTTAGCCGGACATTTAAATAAAAGAGTCGATATTTTTTTTTGTTTTTTA
The DNA here is from genome assembly GCA_949316375.1 of Mythimna vitellina. Lineage (NCBI taxonomy): Eukaryota > Metazoa > Arthropoda > Insecta > Lepidoptera > Noctuidae > Mythimna > Mythimna vitellina. Next base: position 349,802 of record OX438713.1, read on the forward strand.
TAGCAAGACATGACTTTTTTATTTTTGACCAGAGAATCTTATCAAATTCTAATATTTAGATTTAAAAGAAATTATAAAATTGTCAGATTTAATTGCTATAGTGCGCTACCGATACAAGGTAAGGCAGAATACATGACAAACCTAAAAAAAAACCGTCCAAGTGCGAGTCGGACTCGCACATGAAGGGTTCCGTACCGTCCGTAGCAAAAAACAACAAAAATATCACGTTTGTTGTATGGGAGATCCCTTAAATATTTATTTTATTTGTTGTTATAGCGGCAACTGAAATACATCATCTGTGAAAATTTTAACTGTGTAACTATCATGGTTTATGAGATACAGCCTGGTGACAAACGAACAGACAGACGGACGGACACCGGAGTCTTAGTAATAGAGTTCCGTTTTACCCTTTGCCGTTGCCTTTTTAAATTTAAAAGCCTAACAAAAGCCGGACAGACCGGACTCTAATTTAGCCGGACACGTAACCAAAATGCCCGACCGTGTCCGGGTTTATCCGGACGCCTGGCAACGCTACATAGGAGTGTGGTAGTAGATAAATTACACCTAGACCCAGAACAAATGATCCTACTCATCGCACAAACATTTGTCTTAGGGGGGAATCGAACCCACGACCTCCGGCATATCAGTCAGGGCCCATTATTCCCCTCTGCCCCCTTTAAGCTTCCCAATGGGGTGGTGGTTGGCACTAAAAGGTGGCGTTTACCACCTCAATGGTCAATGGTGCCTATTTAGTTTCGTCTGCCCCCTTCATAGTTATAGTACCTACAGGGGCCTTAAGCTAGAACTACATTAGACAAACGCAAACGTGTAACACGCCTGATTTGTACGTAGAACGACGTCGCGTGGCGTCGCGTGGCGTGGATCAAGTGTAGCTCTACAAGTCTAGTTTTCATATAAAATGTATGGAGACCGACGCGCCCAGATAGGCGTGTGTGGCACACGTCCCGCCCGATTATTATTTGGGTGTCTTCAAAGCTAGAGTGAATAGGATCATAATAAACTAGTGCGATTCACCACACACACTTCTCTCATTTTAGAAGGGCTAAATGGGCTGGAAGGCTAGGAGCTAAGGAAAGGAAGGGAAAAGGCAAAGGCAGGGGGAAGGGCTAGGGTTTTTTTTTCTCTTTTTTTTCTTCTTTTCTTCTTCTCTTTTTTCATTTTTTTTTCTTTTTTTTTTCTGCTTCTCTTTTTTCATTTTTTTTTTCTTTTTTTTTTCTTCTTTTATTTTATACTCCTCTTTTCTATCCTCTTCTCCCTCCTCCCTCTCTCTCTTCTCTTTCTTTCTTCAATTTATCTTCACTCTTTGCTTCACTGCTTACCATGGTGGGATTGCAGTAAAGTACAATTTTTTTTTTTTTTTTAATTGATATAAACCAGTGCTTGACTGCGATCCCACCTGATGGTAAGCGGAGATGCAATCATTGATATCAATTAAAAAAAAGATAAAGTATTCCACATTCATGCTGCCCTGTCGCGTTCACCGTAAGGTTTTTAATTCTACTAGGGCTCGCTACAACTGGTGTCGTATTATTAGAGTACGAGCACGTTCAAGGTCGAAGCCCCACAAGCAGCACTCGACGGCCGCCACGCGCTGCGCCGCTGACTCTCACGGCACACAAGATGCTAACCGGATTACCTGTTACGTAGAAAATGTACAGCGGCGCTGACGTGGCCAGCAGAAGGTCGCACTGCAGGGAAGGGGCAGAAAGTGTAGCATAATTAGCTTTATAATGTCCCCACTGCTGGGACTCGGGCCTCCTCTCTAGGAGACGGAATGGGCTGTAGTCCAGCACGCGGGACCAGTGCGGGTTGGTGAATGTCACATGTCTTTTGTGAAAAAGACCTGTGAAAAAGGTAAAGGATTTAGGGTTTTATCATTTCATGCTAAAACCCTAAATCACAAATATCAGAATATAATAGAAAAGCTTTATTTCGTGCAAAGACTCACACAGGGATAGTAACTAGCGCATATCAGTTAAAAGGATTTAATTTGAATCAATCACCATTGCAAAAAGAAAAACCTTCGATTAATGTCAATAAGAACAACCAACCCGCACTGGGCCCGCGTGGTGGATTACGGCCCATTCCCTCTCCTAGAGAGGACGCCTGTGTCCCAACAGTGGGAACATTATAAGGCCGACTATGCTAAGCAACAAGTTAAAACTGATAGGTAATGTGATGATTCGAGGTGGAATCGAGATGGAGGGATATGACTCAGAATATTGAAACCCGGAGCCCTGGGACGAAGGCAAAGAAGGAACAGGAGTGGGTTTTTAGTTAGTATAAGTCTGACACTATCTCACGCTCCGCCCAAGAGCGCGATTTGTCATAACACCATTTTCCCACCCAATAAAAAAAATCAGATATCTCTCTCTTATATTTTGACGTTAGGGCTATATGTCTTTTACTTTATATAAATATGTATATGTATATATTACATTAAATTATATGTATGTTTATTTTGTTAATATTCTTTTGTATTTTAATGCACCTGCCACATTTTCTCTTCACCACCCTTAATGCATTAAGTCAGCCTTTGTACTTTTGTGTTGCATGAAGTTTTAATAAATAAATAAATAAAATATTTCATCGGGACACCATAGTGGTGCTGCCAATCTAGACACCAGAGTCGCTACACCACACTGAGACAGTATCAAAATGGACCTTAAAAGCACGCGTCCGAGTTGGTCCCGCCGCCAAATTGGTTGAGCAACCAAACGGACACCAGGTGAGTAACTCTCTATAGAGTTGTATACATTTTGTTGGTAGCGGCGACTGGTCGCGCCGCCATGGTGTTCCGTCGAAATATAGACCTAAAACTCAGGCGGCCGCAGCAGTCCTGACATTTTGACGGACCCGGAGCGGATACACTCCACAATTGAGGTAATATGGTGGGTTAACACATTTTTGGTGAACGTGCATTATCTCACATCCACGAATAATAGTCATAGTCTATTGAAGCGCTTACAGAGATAAGATTAAGTGGCTATTAGTTAGTAAGTAGTACGTACTGCGAGCCGCGCGAGGTAATGCTCTTGTTTTGATCATGTTCATAGGAAAATTACAGGATAAGTACATCTTAATATATGTCTAGCTTCTGCCAGCGTCTTCGCTCACGTGAAAGTAGGCTTCTTCATACAAACTTAGAACCCCATTAACCCCTTAGGTGGTAACTTTTTAGAAAATTCTCTCTTAGAAAAAAAAAATGCTCGCCTACGTCATGTAATTTAAAGAAAAACAAACAACCAGACTGCGTAAAAACTAATTTTAATAAATACTTATAAAAAATAACTTAAATAAAAACTAAAAAGAAAGAAACAAGCCCAGTAGTTTTATTTTTTTTTTTTTTATTGGGTGGGAAAATTATCCTAATGACATCCTTGCTCTTGGGCGGAGCGGGAGATAGTGTCAGACTCTTACTGACTAAAAACCCACTCCTGTTCCTTCGTTGCCTTCGTCCCAGGGCCCCGGGTTCCGCTTTCACACTACCCGTGGCCCCAGTAAACTTCGACCCTGCTGGGCCCCTACGATTTGCTGACATCTCCTTGAGGCGCGCGTGGAACAATACGCGCCGTCGACGACTTGGGCTCGGTCCGGACGGTTACCGGACGGTCAGACGGCGAGCCACCCATTGCTCGCCGTCAAACAAGCCCAGTAGTTTAGAATTCTGTTATTATGTAGTTAAGAGTGTACTAAATAACTACGCAACTGAAATAGTTTCATAATCGACACACACATAAAACAAATCATAAATTCTAATGCAGAACAGAGAGTCGGGGCCCATTACAATTTTACCAATCAAATCTTCCCAAGGGGTTTTTTGTTTTATGTGTGTATCAATTATAAAACTATTAGATGATTTTAAAATACCTATTCAACGATACCCCACTTGACATAGTTCATCGACTTTTTTTTTTCATTTTGATAATATGGCGTCTGGCCGTCGCTGTGGTGAATTTTGATTACTGTCATGTCTTTAGTGATACTCGCAAGGTTAAGACGAATCGATTGACGTAAGAATTATCAAAATCGGCCTGCGCATTTGGTCTCTAGAACGCCACATAAAAACAAACATACATATATAGACTGATAAACACATTACCCTCCTTTGCGTCGCGCAGTCGGGTAAAAAGGAAACCTTTGCAAAATTTTAAGTTCCTAGTCCCAGTACCTTTCGGCTGTGCGATTATATGTCAGTCAGTCAGATTTTCCCGATCTGATTCTATTGCCGATACCGGTGGGGTAATATTTTTTATATTTTTAAATGTTTTTTTCGTGAGTTTTGTTTAAAAAAATATTTAAAAATGTAATTTATATGTGTTTATACTGAATAGAGGAAATAAATAATAATAATTATAAATTATTTATTGCCCAAAGAAAGAAAAGAAAATACATGACATGTAATCTTGGTTAAAGCAAGGCTTCTATTGTTATACTTCTTTGACTTTTTAAATTTTTGAGTAAAATATGAAGTGTCAAAGTTCTTGCAAAATAGCAGATTTTCAAAGGTCTTTACTGTATTAGTTTTACACACATTTATAAATTGATTTCAATAGAATCCTAGATAATATCCACAAGCTACTGTTTTTCCAAAAATATTTAATGAAAAAAATGTGTAATAACTTCATAATCGCGTTAGAGCGGTTGTATGAAAAACTGTGAAAATGTATATCGAGTTGTAAGCCCTTAAGTCCGCCTATGTACCTACCACTACTGTACGTGAAGCTAAAAATAAATAAATAGGTACTTGTAACAAAAACAATTTTTAATGTATATGTATGTCTGTGTATCTGTGTAATGAATATATTAGAGGAAGTTTGAAAGTGGCGCCAGTGACTGAAAAGTTGAAGGGGAATCGTTTGTCTTGGTATGGTCATGTAAAGAGGAGAGATGAAACACATGTTTCTAAAAGAGTTATGAGTATACATGTGGATGGGTGGAGAGGGAGAGGGAGGCCAAAGAAAAGATGGATGGATTGTGTGAACAGTGATATGAAAGAAAAGGAAGTTAGTGATAGTATGACGGTTGACAGGATAGAATGGAAGAAAAAAACGTATTGCGCCGACCCCAAATAAGATGGGACAAGGGCAGGAAGATGATGATGATGTATGTCTGTGTATCCTATGTCCTAAATCAGGATATGTTCAACCCGCCTACCAAGTTTCATCGGAATCCATTCAGTATTTTTTGCGTGAAAGAGTAACAAACATCCATACATACACAGTAACGCGTTTATATATTATTAGAATTAGTGTCGGTGTATTTTGAATACTTTTTACGCAAGCAGTATTATGTTAATGAGAAGAGCACAACGTATCAATCAGTCCTCGTTTGGCAGGCGGCCATCTTGCACCACTGTCAGAGGTCAACGACCCGCGCACGTGCGAGACTTATGTAACAGCTATGTAGAACTAGTGTATACAGAGATAACAATATTGAACACACATGTATCTCGTTGGCTTCGAGGTCACAAGCGCGACTGCTGTGCGTCGATCCCTGGGTATGGTTCCCAGGCCGTGCAAAAAGTAGGTACTATTGGGCCTCAGACCAATTAAAAAGTATGGGCTTACTGGCCTGTTGGACTGGTTAGTGGCCTTGACTGCTATGCCGAAGGTCGTAAGTTCCATTCCCAGGACAAATATTTGTGTGATGAGCACGATCATTTGTTCTGTGTGTGGGTGTAATATATCTATAGGTAATATGTATGTATTTAGAAATATATATATAAGCGTATGTTTATCAGTTGTCTAGTACTCATAGCACAAGCTCTGCTTAGTTTGAGACTAGATGGCGTTGTATGATAGTTGTAGAATATTATTATTTATATCAGAATTACTCTGTGCCCGGAGTTTGGAAGTTGTCAGTGTGACACCCGCGTGCCTCAGTAAGCACGAAGCTCGGTTGGTCCTGTGCCTGCTACCACGAGCTCTTAATGTGATCCAATTTAGGAGCTAAGAGTTTTATATATCATTAAAATAATCTAAACTAAAATCATTCAATTGAATATGGGTCCCGACTGTTGCAGTCAACATGATCGGTATTAGAATTTATTATTTGTGTTATTTTATGTGTTTAAATTATTGCAATTAAATTGGTTTCTACGCTACTGGATTAAATTTGTTTTTTTCTTTTCAGTTTTTATTAAAAGTTATTTTTACGCAGTCGTCTTTTTTTTTTTGATGAACAATATTGATCAGGCGGTTTAGGGTAATACGTAGAAAACATACAGAGTTATTTTTGCATTTATAAAATACTAATTGCTAAAACCGACATCGCCCGCGATATAATAGAAAATATTCCCAAAGGAAGATATCCACGGGATAAAAAGTATCCTACGTGCTATTCCAGGCATGGTTTACCCATGTACCAAGTTCCATCGAAATCCGTTTAGCCGTTCGAGCATGAAGAAGTAACAAACATATACACTTACACTCTCAAAACTTGCCTTTATAAAGTGTTATTGGTATGAATGTGAGATACTTAGGTATTATTACACCGGATTACATATAATATGTACATAATCAACTCGTCACGGTCACGCATCGTCGATATGGTGCGGCCTCCAGATATTACTGAAAAAACTTAACTACTGGCTCTTTTTTTTTGCTTTTGTGCTAAGTATTATATTGTTGTCTTAAGTGTAATGTTCCCTCTGCTGCGACTCAGGCCTCCTCTCTCTAGGAGAGGGAATGTGCCGTAATCCACCACGCGAGTTGATGGGAGCAGTATAGAGTGGTGGATGTCTGTCTTCGAATTTTTTGTTCTAGAACACCGGTTTTGAGAGCAGTGATGATGAAATAAAATTAAAAGTAAAAAAACTTTTTAAAAACAAGCTTTTATTTGAATGAGCTTAAAAGAATGTCCGCCATATTGGATCTAGAGCGACGTCTATTTATTTTTCGTTTTATCCTAAGCAAGCCCTATTATTTGATACCCATATTGTTAGAGTGCATTAAAAATAACTAGTCCGCTATCTTGAGTGTTCCGCCATATTGGATTTAAAATGACGTCACATAGACCATGCATTGTCAATTTCAGCCAAATCGGCTGAAGATATCTGCTTCAAAATTGAGTTGCAAGATTTGAGCCAAACATACATAGTTATTGCAAGTTTATAATAAAAAAATAAAAGCTTGGAAAAAATGGAACAAAATAAACGTCATCACCATCATCATAATATCAGCTGAAAGACGTACACTGTTGAAAATAGGCCTCCCCAAGTGTCGCCACAACGACCGGTCCTGTGCGTCTCGCATCAATCGGATTCCCGCGACCCTCGTCAGGTCATCAGTCCACCTTGTAAGAGGCCTTCCAAATATAACTGGGAGACAAATAAATGAAAACAGGCGATGCTCAACATTATGAACAACTTCTACTGTGAGACCAAAGACGACATCACAAAAAATATCAACTGCTCCATACGTATACTCCATATGTTTGCATAACTTGACAAAATGTACTGAACAGCTGATTTCCAAAAATACAAAAAATCTTTAATTCTGAGCCAAAAAGTTTTACATTTGGGGGCGTCCATAAATTATGTGAGATGTTTAAGGGGGGGGGGAGGGGGTCGAGTCAAATCTCATCTAATCTTACGTTGGAGAGAGGTGGGTCTCGGCAAATATCACGTAATTTTTTTTCTGATTGAAACAAAAAAAAAATTCTATTTTAGTCCAGAGTGTACATTCTTAAGATTTAATCTTAAGTGTTATCGTAATACGATTAAGATCATTCACTAATTCGTTCGAAAGAAAATAATGGACTGAACTAGAGTAGACATCCTTTTTTTAAACACTATAGTTACGATTTAAGTATTCTATTGTTAAATTTTTATTACACTTATAACTCTCAGCAATATTGATAACTAGTCTTAACTAGTCGTAAATAAAAGCACGAAGTAATTTTTTTGTCTTTTTTCAATAACAATCCAACGCGTTTACGTAAGAAACCCACATTTTGAAAAATCTCACGTGAGATTGTGGAATGGGGGAGGGGGTTGAATAAAATCTCACGATATATCACCAAGGGGGAGGGAGAGACAGAAAATTCAAAAAAACACCTCACGTAATTTATGGACGCCCCCTTAGTGGTTGGAGCTTCCTTTCAACATTCATTTCATTTCATTCATCAACTTCATTTCAAATATTCATTTACTTTATTAGGAGAATCCGCTCTTTCACAGCAATATACAATTATTATGTAACTTACATACTTATAAAGCACGTTTGTGTGAGTATGTGGTGTGGGTGTCTGTGTGTATATTTACGCATGTTTATGTTTCACTTTATTTGCTGTAAAAGTGCCTCTGGTCTGCGTAATTTAGGGCTTTATCACACTAGCGGATTGCGAGCGTTCTCAAAGCGGAGCGGGTGCGCAATGAATACGTTACAGGCGGGCAACAAACACGCCACGCATGCGCTGCGAATTTGTTGCGGACGTGCAACGAGATGCGACGGATTTCCAGCATCTTCGAAGTAACAAAGCCAACAGCAGTGTCTCCTCGTTGGAATATTGTACGTCGTTAACTTGCTACAAACAAGCGTTGAAAACGTTGCGAATTTCCACGCGTCCACGACGTCTTCGCTTTGCAGCCGCGGCGTGTTCGCGCCGCATTCGCTGCGCGCCCGCTCCGGCCCGCAGCCGCTCGCAAACCGCTAGTGTGATAACGCCCTTAGTGGTTTTATCCAATTAGGAAGATTTTTTTTACAGTTGTGTAATTTCGCGATTTCAATGTTGGTCTCGTTTTAGCAGTTTTTTTTTTAGGTTGGAAAATCATCTTATGACAAATCCCGCTCTTGGGCGGAGCGAGAGATGTGTCAGACTTTTACTGACTAAAAACCCACTCCTGTTCCTTCGTTGCCTTCGTCCCAGGGCCCCGAGTTTCGTTTTCACACTACCCATGGCCCCAGTAGGCTTCGACCCTGCTGGGCCCCTACGAATTGCTGACATCTCCCTGCTCGTTGTAACACTATGGAATAAAGTGTATTTTTTATTATTATTGAAAAGCTTAAGCTTGACCACTATATACCCTGAACACTCTTGCGTAGAAGTAACCCAAGAAACCTCTTCACTCTTGGCTTGTCAGTGTTTTCCTGTATTTTTGTAATTTTGTCTCCACATATTATAACTCAGAATAGTTAGGTACAAGAGAAGGCAAAAATATACTTAGATTATAGATGAGCCAAACTTTTGTGTCTCTTTTTCCTTATATATTTCCTTACATTAGCCACCGGAATGTGACCTTGCAACCTAATCCAGTTATTTCGAACATACAGTATCTATTGTATTCTAATAGTTTTTTTTTATAAATTGACATATAAAATATATACATTGCTTTGTGGCATTAAGTCCGCCTATGTACCACCACTGTACATGAAGTTTAAATAAATAAATAAATATATTTTTGCTTAACTGCGATCCCACCGGATGGTAAGTAGTAATGCAATCGTTGATGGTGAGGCGCACTAGTTTATTAAGAGCCTATTCACTATAGCCTTGAAGACACCTAAATTATAATCGGACGGGCAGACCGCAGCAGGCAAGTTGTTCCAGTCCTTCGATGTGCTCGGGATAAACGACGAGGTGATACGCTTAGTCACTTAGTAGTAGAGGTGTTAAGAACTTCATGCAATTTCTCTAAATAATATTTAAACGACAGATTACAGACAGGTTTTTATTTGTTTTGGCCGCCCAAACAAATGATAATCTAGACTAGAAGCAAAAGCAAATCTTGGTATTTATATGTTGGTATTAAATATAATAGTTATATTTTATTTTGTTGGCAGGTAACCTCTTAATGCGCCTGGCAACACTGAGCACGATGTCCATAGATATCACGATGACACACTGACACTACGCGACGACACAGGAGGCGGGAGTGTCGTGTTATCGCATTTCGTAACGATGACTAAATAATAGGTCGCGTTATCTGTGCCCGCGGGTGTCGCTTCGTCAAAATTATTGTAAAATCGTTTGGTTTGTTTCATCATCATTTCAGCCGATAGACGTCCACTGCTGGACATAGGCCTCCCCCAAATGTCGCCAAAATGAACGGTCCTATGCGTCTCGCATCCATCGGATTCCCGCAACCTTCACCAGGTCATCGGTCCACCTTATAGGCCCCCTTTAAGGGGGACCGATGACCGACACTACGTCTTCCAGTACGCGGTCGCCACACCAGAACCTTTCGGTCCCAACGGCCATCTGTTCTGCGAGCAATGTGCCCTGCCCATTGCCACTTGGGTTTGTTTGGCACAATTTAATACTTTATGCACATAAAGGTACATAGGCGGACTTAATGCCTTAGACATTTTCTACCAGTCAACATTTGGGTGATGCAGAGAAGAATAATGTGGTAGGTGCAATAAAAGAGAGAAAAGAAAACCTTTTTAAGTACAAGACAAATACAACCGACTTCAAAGTAAAAAAAAAAACACTAAAAAGTTCAAAATGACTTAAATTTCGGAAATTGGAGTTTCTATAATAGTTTTGTCTGTTCGTTACTTTCGAACTTATAGGATCACTTTGTGGTCTGTCCGTCTGTCTGTCTGTCAAAACCCTTTAACTCGGGAACGCGTGGACTCATCGAGTTGAAATTAAACCATATACTCAGGTCTGCGAACTCTTGAAGCTGTAAAAAAATCAAACTTATAAGTTAATGAGATAAAAAGATACTTCGGTGGCAAAAGACGTACATTTCGACACCCGAGGAAATCAAAATTCATAGAGTACTTCCCGTTGACCCAGAATCCTGAAATTTGGCATGAAGCAAGGTCTCATAGCACAAGTATAGGAATTAATCTGAAAACTGTATATTTGTTGTTACGTCAAAACTTTTTTTGCGATTCCGAAATATCTTCTGAGACTCTATTCAGGAATTGAACTATTTACATAGGTAAGTTTGTACGGAACCCTCAGGGCGCGAGTCCGACTCGTATTTGCCTAGTTTTTTACATTGAAGTCGTGATGAGCACGATTATTTGTTCTGTGTCTGGGTGTAATTTATCTGCAATATGTATGTATTTAGAAATATATAAGTGTGTTTATCAGTTGCTCTTCTTAATTTGGGACCAGATGACGTTGTGTGAAAGTTGTGGAATATTATTATTATTAACATAGTCGGTAAAAAGTACATCGCATACTGTAAGAACATTGCGCAATAGTTGGAAGACATGTGACATCTACCACGCCGTACTTCGTACAGTGTCCACAAAATAGATAGGTGTTCGTTTGATTATGAGCCACCCACTCTCGTCGAGAGGAGGCCTGGCTTCCAAGCTGAGGTCATTTTATGGGATGATTTATCAGTGTTTGTGAATAGTTCCTTACATTCAGTGCGCTTAATACAATAAAAACGTACTCGCTGCGCAGTTCCCCACTCTCAACTTTGCTGGCACATGAATATCAAACGGATTTCCCTGCACTCATGAAATATGAGTAGTATGTACCTTATTCAACAAAATGTCCGGGCCCTGGTACAGGCCATGATCCGGAAAGAGGAGGAATGGCAGGCGGTCGCAGTAATGCTAGCGAAGGAGGACGCCGCACGCGTGAGGGAACGAACGTTCTCAATTCATCACGCCCCAGCCGCCGAGACCCCTAATCCGTTTTCCAGCCACAGTGGTGCAGGTTTGAGAACGGCGAGCAATGGGTAGCTCGCCGTCCAGCCATCTGATAACCATCCGGACCGAGCTCGAGTCGTCGACGGCACGTAGTGTTCCACGCGCGCCTCAAAAAGGTGTCAACAAAACCGTAGGGTCTCAGCAAGGCCTACTGGGGCCATGGGTTAGCTTCTGAAGGGGAAACCTGGGGTAAGATACATAGGAGAGGGTTTCACTCAGTAAAAGTCTGACACGCCCTCCTGCTCTGCCCTAGAGCGAGAGCAGTCATTGGATGACTTCCCACCTAAAAAAAAAAGAATGTAGACCAATCAGTAGTGCCGATATTAGGAGCTGTACAATTTTTTTTTTTTACTGTATTCCTTCCACTGACATGTGTCTGCGTGACAACAGTGATTGTTATTTTAAAAACACGAGAATATTTCTGTTTCCATTGAGTAGCGTAGATATATAACGATGTCACTAAGAATGACTCCTGTATGTAGTTGCGTTCACAAACATGTTATCTCACATACACACGACACCCAGACACGGAACCACTATATGTGTGTCTGTGAACAAATATTTGTTCCGCACGGGAATCGAACCCGCGGCACGCAGCGCATCAGCCCATTTCTTAACCACTGCGTTACCGTACCGTTAACAAAAAACAAACAAAATATTAATTATTTATTTCTTTTACTTCATCATCATCATCATTATTTCAGCCAAAAGACGTCCACTGCTGGACATAGGCCTCCCCCAAGTGTCGCCACAATGAACGGTCCTGTGCGTCTCGCATCCATCGTACTCCCGCAACCGTTACCAGGTCTTTTACTTTTTACATCGGTATTCACAGTGGACTTTAAAGCAATAATTTTTATCATCAAATACATTTTACGACACAATTAATTATTTTTAAACAATATACCTACTACTTACTCTCATTAATGTGTGGACGACACGTTTAAGTTTTTTTTTTTTAGTTAGGAAATCGTTCAATGATTTCTCCAGCTCTTGGGCGGGGCGAGAGGGAGGCGTGTCAGACTTTTACTGACTAAAACCGACTATGTTCCTTCTTTGCCTTGCGTTCCAGGACCCCTGGTTTCCCTTTTGAAAGCGAACTCATGGCCCCAGTAGGCTTCGACCCTGCTGGTTCTCTATGGCTTTGCGGACCTCTCCTCCAACGATTCGGAGTCAGTTCGAACGATTACCGGACGGCACGTTTGAGGTAATATTATCATAAAGACATTAACTAGTTGGATGTTATCTCGCGACGTACACACGTGATCGGATTCTAAACATGCGGTGGCCTTCGTGTTTTTTTATCAACGAGATGAGAAATGACATTAGTGAATATTTACGTGAGCGCGGTCGAGGTGTGACTGACACTGTCATGGCCATCACCAGGGAATTTTATTTTGAAAAATAGTTGCTAATTGATCGAAACTAATATAGTCGGCAAACATACAAGTTTTGAACCGGTGACAAAAAAAACAAGGGACCGCAGACCTGAGTATATATTTCAACTCGATACCTCCACGCATTTCCGATATAAAGAGTTTTGACAGACAGGCAGACTGACAGACAGACAGATATACAGACAGGCAGACTGACAGACAGGCAGACAGACAGATGGACAGATAGACAAACAACAAAGAGATTCATATAGGATCATTTTTTTTGTCCATTTTTTTTTCGTTTGAGGCACGGAACCCTAAAAACGCGCTAAGTACACTACCTCAAAGGTGGCGTGAAAATGTGGGCATATTATGACGATTACCTCTTTCAACTTTTTGAATCAGTACATTAGGGGAAGTTTGAAAGTGGCGCCAGTGACTGAAAAGTTGAAAGGGAATCGTTTGTCTTGTTATGGTCATGTAAAGAGGAGGGATGAAACGCATGTTGCTAAAAGAGTTGAGTTTACATGTGGATAGATGGAGACGGAGAGAGAGGCCAAAGAAAAGATGGATGGATTATGTGAGGAGTGATATGAAAGAAAAGGAAGTTAGTGATAGTGTGGCGGGTGACAGGACAGAATGGAAAAAGCGTGTTGCGCCGACCCCGAATAAAACGGGACAAGGGCAGATGGTGATATCCCAAAAACGATGGCTCTTAGGAAAAAAAGTATTAAGACATTTTTGTAGATAATTATCTGATCTACAATTTTTGTCTGAGCTAATTTTATGATAAAACTTATCGTTTCACTGAAAATCGAGAAAAACTCGCTTTTGTGACCTTTGACCCCGAGTATGTTTTTTTCCAGGTGTCGGATCAATGAGGACTTTTTAGATTTCATTTATGATGGTATTTTGAACAATCCTACAAATTTTCAGCTGGGTGCGAATTATTGTAACCTTTGATGTCTAAATTGACCGGACTATTCAATAACTTTACAGAATAATACAACTAGTTTACTGGCCCGTCGGTCTAGTGGTCAGTAGCCCTGCCTGCTATGCCGGAGGTCGTGGGTTCGATTTCTACCCAAGACAAATATTTGTGTGATGAGATTGTGCGCAGGAGTTGCATGACTTGATTCCGCCATCTCCTTTCTACCATCGGACAAACCGACGAACGACGAGTATCCACCCTTACGTTGTTGAAACTTCAACGGTCCGGACTAAGCGTTTCGCTTCATCGTTTATACCGCGTACATCGAAGGACTGGAACAATTTGCCTGCTTCGGTCTTCCCGTCCAACTATAATATAGGTGTCTTCAAGGCTAGAGTGAATAGGCTCTTAATAAACTAGTGCGCCTGACCATCAATGATTGCATCTCCGCTTACCATCAGGTGGGATCGCAGTCAAGCACTGGTTTAAAACAATTAAAAAAAATGAGTACGATAATTTTTTCCGAGTCTGGGCGTAATTTACCTATAATATGTATGTATTTAGAAATAAATAAGTATGTTTATCAGTTGTCTAGTACTCATAGCACAAGCTCTGCTTGGTTTAGGACTAGATGGCGTTGTGTGATAGTCGTGAAATATTACTCTTTCTTTATTCTCTTTATGTAGTCTCGAATCTAAAGTATGTAACTTGGTCATTATAAGTAGTTAATGAATGGACCGCAATGGCTGCCCTCTAACCGAGTAAGATAAGTCGTAGAGGTGGATGCTCGGCCTCGAGCTGCGAATACTTGCCTTATCTGTGGTGACTCATTACGACCTAACTAATAAAGTTAGTTACGTCCTAAGCCCAGCTGCACTCCAATATAAGAGAAAAAAAAGTAGACAACGTCGTAGACGGGAGGACGACATCAAACGTGTCGCGGGCTTTAAGAGGAGAAGGAAGACACTTGACCACACTCTGTGGCAAGCTTTAGGCTCCACTAAAATATACTATAGCATAGCATTCAGGCCTATAGGCCTCCGCCTATCATCATCATCATCATTTCAGCCGAAAGACGTCCACTGCTGGACATAGGCCTCCCCCAAGTGCCGCCACAATGAACGGTCCTGTGCGTCTCGCATCCATCGTACTCCCGCAACCGTTACCACGTCATCAGTCCACCTTGTAGGAGGCCTTCCAACGCTACGTCTTCCGGTACGTGGTCGCCATTTCAGAACCTTTCGGCCCCAACGGCCATCCGTTCTGCGAGCAATGTGCCCTGCCCATTGCCACTTAAGTTTGGCGATTCTTCGTGCTATGTCGGTGACCTTGGTTCTCCTGCGGATATCCTCATTCCTGATTCGATCACGCAAGGAAACTCCGAGCATAGCCCTTTCCATTGCCCTTTGGGTGACTTTGAGTTTTCTGATGGTCGTGGAACGTGGAACGTGGTCGCTTACAATGGGCCTCCCATTGTAAGCGACCACGTTTCAGAGCCATATGTCATTACTGGCAACACGCACTGGTCATAGACTTTCGTCTTGAGACACTGTGGTATATTGGACGAGAAGATATCGCGCAGCTTCCCGAACGCTGCCCAGCCCAGTCGAATTCGACGATTGATCTCTTTCTCGAAGTTAGACTTTCCCAACTGGACCGTCTGTCCCAGGTAAACGTACTCGTCCACAACTTCGAGTGTAGAGTCCCCGATCTTGATAGGAGTGGGTGCTACATGGCTGTTTACCATGACTTTGGTTTTGTCCATGTTCATTCTAAGTCCCACTCTTTCGGAAGCTCTACTGAGGTCATCAAGCATTGTACTGAGCTCCTCCGTAGTCTCAGCCATGACTACTATGTCGTCGGCAAACCGAAGGTGAGTGATGTACTCGCCATTGACATTAATGCCTAGCCCTCTCCACTCCAGAACCTTGAAGACATCCTCCATTGCTGCCGTGAACAGTTTCGGAGAAATTACGTCTCCCTGCCTCACGCCCCGCTGCAAGAGGATAGGTTTCGAAGTCTGGTCTTGTAGTCGGACTGACATAGTTGCGTTTTTGTACAAACACTTCAGCACTTCGATGTACCGATAGTTAATTTGGCACCGTTGGAGAGACTGCAGTACATCCCAAGTCTCAATAGAATCAAAGGCTTTCTCGTAGTCCACAAACGCTAAGCAGAGAGGCTGATTATACTCCTCAGTCTTCTGTATAACCTGCCGCAGCGTATGTATGTGGTCCACGGTGCTGAAGCCTTTTCGAAATCCGGCTTGTTCGGGAGGCTGGAAGTCGTCGAACCTGCGTGCTTCGCCTCACTCAGAAATAAAGCAGTTTTCTATCGGTTAAAAAATTTTAGCAGTCGGACCAGTACTTTCAGAGTTTACCTCCTACAAACAAAAAACAAACTTTACCTCTATAATGTTAGTGTAGATAACAAAGTAATACGTAAACTAAGTTTTTTTTAAATAAAATAGTAATTTGACCAAGTATAACCTATGAATGTCAAACCAGGTCTTCTAAAAATAAAATAGGAGGGAAATTGGCAATCTGTCGTAGAAAAACCAGGCGAGTGCGAGACGAGCTCGCGCGATGAGGGTTCCGTACAAACTTACCTGCGAAAAAAAAAACAGTTCAATTTCCGTATCGTGTCTCAAAGATTTTTTTGTGACATAACTACTAACTTTAGCCTTTTTTTTATTTTTAGTATAGCAAAAAATTATCAGATTTTTTTGCTATACTTATGCTATGAGACCTGGCTTCATGCCAGATATCAGGATTCTAGGACAATGGAAAGTATCCTATGAATTTTGATTCCCTTGAGATTGTCAAAATATACGTTTTTTGCAACATAAACAGTTTGATTTTTACTGACCACCATTCATTTTGTTTTTTTTTTAGGTGGGAAATCATCCAATGACATCTCTCGTTCTTGGGGGGGGGCGTGTCAGACTTTTACTGATTAAAACGCACTCCTAGTTCCTTCGTTGCCTTTCATACCAGGGCCGGGTTTTCCTTTTAGAAGCGAACTCATGGCCCCAGTAGGCTTCGACCCTGCTGGCCCCCCTACGGTTTGCTGACATCTCCTTTAGGCGCGCATGGAACTAAACGCGCCGTCGACAACTTGGGCTCGGTCCGGACGGTTACCGGACGGCGCCTATGGTAGCCGGAAATCGGGATCGGGATCCTGGCGGCTGGGGCGTAAGGGTCGTTTCAACGCGCATGCGTGTGCGGCCGCCTCCTTTGCTAGAATTACTGCATCGCAGAAGAAGGCAACCGCCTGCCATTCCACTTGACCATGGCTTGTACCAAGGCCCGGCGCGAGAGATCGTTGCCGCCGATCGCCCCACTAGGACACGGCGGTGCGGTCTGCCGAAGCGGGGCACACCTCTACCGTATGCTCCACCGTGTCCTCCGTGCGGTCCACACAGTGGTGATTCAGTGCAAGACCTTCTCGAACTGACCATATCCGGTGAGAACCTGCGTCATGCGGAAAGTGCCGCCGTGAGGTTTTTCCTACTCCTCAAAGAGGGGAGTTACCCGACTAAAAACCACCTGCGCTCCTCCAGTTGCCCTTTGCGTTCTAAGCCCGCTCTTGGTTCTTGCAAACTCTCTTGCAGCATCTAAGTAATATTTTACTTCTCTAAGCCGGCTTTTAGTTGTAACAGAGTGTTGACCTGACCCAATAGCGAGGCGCGACAGGATCACACCCACACGGTGTCATGATCATTACGCACTTGAACCCTATTTTGGGGAGCACAACGACCCGACGCACGACGCCGTCAATCAGCAAAATATTTGCGTGGGTGGCGACTGACGGGGCTCGCTGGCGTGAGGTGCACCATTATAACTCATACAGAGGTAAATAGATTAGTTAGTCTGGGGCCACCTCGTGCCGACGGCTGCAGGTACCCCGCTCGTAAGAGCTTTTACCATGACGTTTCAAATGTCATTCGAGCGAGCGAGGAAGAGTGATGAAGCTATACACCCTATATAGCTCCATCCCTTTAATAGTTCTATTTAGGTCGTCAAATGGATCGCGTTTAGAGCTCGTGTTAGGGCCTCAGGCTGAGGCCTAAGCCAAGTGGTGTATGTTGTGAGCAACACACACCGCTTTTACTTTCACGTCACACACACCACTTTCACGTGACACACACCATTTTCACGTCACACACACCACTTTCACGTCACACATACCACATTCACGTCACACACACCACTTTCATGTCACACATACCATTTTCACGTTGCACACACCACTTTCACGTTGCAAACGCCACTTTCACGTCACACACACCATTTTCACGTCACACACACCACTTTCACGTCACGCACACCACTTTCACGTCACGCACACCACTTTCACGTTGCACACACCACTTTCACGTTGCACACACCACTTTCACGTCACACACACCAATTTCACGTCACACAGACCACTTTCACGTCACACATACAACTTTCATGCCACATACACACCACACATCACGCTTCACGTCACGAGTAAATTGATTTACTTACCACTGTTTTGGAAGAGCGGACCCTCCTAACACAGGCATTATTTGCGTAAAATTAAGCTTCAAATACAAAATTGTAATAATACGCTGATTGTGACAATAAACTATTTTTATTTATGAACAGTTTCGCAGCCCTAGCAGAAATCAGCCCTTCGTACATTCCCTGGTACCTCTTTGAGGCGCTCGTTTACGTGCTCATCACACAAACATTTGTCTTGGGTGGGAATCGAACCCACGACCTCCGGCATAGCGGTCAGGGCCACTAACCACTAGTGTCGACTAACAGGCCAGTCAGGAAAATTTATTAAGTAATAATAATACTATAGTGGCTCACATAACTTCTGTTAATCTAATCACCATTAAGTGGTTACGACACCTGTTACATACAGTTATTGCCTTGTGGTGTAACTGCCGGAGTGTCGGCCTTCTGAGCCCAAGGTCGCGAGTTCGGTTACCGGTTACCGCATCGAGGCTTTACGGCCAGCACCTACTTGTACGGCCTAATAATACTTTCTAGTCACTGGCGTAGCTACCGAAAGGCTACACGAAGCAGGGCCCTCAAGCTCGGGGGCCCCAAACCTGATTAGCAAGACTCAAAATCAAAAGCATTTTATTTCAAATAAACCATTTACAGGCACTTTTGAAATGTCAAGAAGTCAGTCAGTCTGAAAAAAAAAAGATGCTAATTGCACATTCCAAAGCGTAGATCTCTATGGAGAAGAATGTGCAAGAAACTGAAGAAACTCCATGGACACTCTTTTCAATCATGTTTTGTAATTACAAATATCTCTGTTACATAGGTATTTCTTGTCGCTATCATGTGAGAACAATGTAAATAAAAATAAAAACTAAATATAAATATTAAAATAGCAACTGGCAGCTAAGAGATGACCAGCCTCAACTGACAGCGCCCGTTCACGACTCTTATGGAACTAGCAAAAAAATCAAATTAAACGCTAATTATGGCAACTAGTTTTTAGTCATTAAAAGGCTGACACTCTTCCCGGTCCACCCAGAGCAAAATAAATTATTTGAAGATTTCCCACGTAAAAAACGGGGCCCCAGTTGATCATCTAACTACGCCACTGTCTTTAATCTGAGTTCGAGTGTAGGTCGGTATGTCGTTATGTAATCGGTCATCGGTGATGTCTTATTATGAGTGTAAATACAGTCACTGATCATATTATATAATTATACTAATAGAATAGAATGAACTTTACACCAAAATATTGTAGTAACAAAGCTTAAACTAACACACACACACACACAACACACACACACACAACACACTCTATACTAAATAATATAATAAAGCGGAAGAGTATTTTTAACCGACTTCAAAAAAAGGAGGAGGTTATCAATTCGGTTGTATGTTTTTTTTTTTAAAGTGTGTGACCTCAGAACTCCGTCGTTTATAGACCGATTTGCAAATTTGTTTTTTCCTCTTAGAG
This sequence comes from Mythimna vitellina, assembly GCA_949316375.1. Lineage (NCBI taxonomy): Eukaryota > Metazoa > Arthropoda > Insecta > Lepidoptera > Noctuidae > Mythimna > Mythimna vitellina. Next base: position 369,712 of record OX438713.1, read on the forward strand.
GAGTTGCTTTCCGATTGGTCCCATTTTTTTCAGAATCCAGTTCTGATGATGGGATCCATGAGGAATCAAGGGTACTATCAAACTGATCTGATGATGGAGCCGGAAGGTAGGCACAGGAACTCTCTAATTAATTAATGTATCCTAGCCGTATTTGGGCTTATTAGAATTGTCATGTGATGCACTTGGGCTATAAGGTACTATCGAACTGATCTGATGATGGACCCGGAAGGTGGAAGGTAGATACAGGAAGTTCATAATAAAACAATGTAACCTAGCAGTGAAATAGGCACTCTAGTTATAAGTGTATCGCAACTAAAAAGTCGGTGGTAAATATGAAACAAACAATACCGAGAAACAGCGACTTCCAAAATTAAATTTATTTTGAACCTTTTAGTGTTTTTTTTCAGTGAAATCGGTTATTTTTTTTTTGTTTAAACTCCTTAATCTTTGGAACTACCAGTAGTGGCATTAGAAAAAAAACATTATATAACCTGATTCATGTGGAATTCACTCACTAGAATAATACAGGACACAATAAAAAATAATCCTGTAAAATACCAAAAGGCTCGCTACCTTATGCCTGTGCTCCAAGCTTTGTAGATTGCACTTAACCAAATCTGGATCACCAATTACTATCCTCTATGCACGCCTTTCCACTGAGTCCAAAGCTGCTAGATGGCGTTTTGCAGCTACTACGTTTTGTAAATTTTGCAAATTTCAGCTTACTACTGCTAACGGACATTGAGATTATTCGCGGACGGACGGACAGATAGACAGACCGACTTGGTGAAACAATAAGGGTTCCTAGTTGACTACGGAACCCTAAAAAGCACTTTCCTCCTCCCATCTCTCCAACGATTCGTTTTGGCAATGTTCATGTCCCTAAAATCATCGCGAAAAAATGTTAATATCGTGCACGCTCAGTGTGTTTTTATATTTGTATGAGGAACGTGTCACTAATTTTATTTTTAAATTCTCTATGACTGAGCGCGTGTAGGGCGGGCTTTAGAGATAAATTATTGATAGACTGTTTATATGTAGTACTTACATGTGCCGATTTTTTTTTTGCAATGTTTTTTTTATTCTCATTAGGTTGGTAGTGGATGTGTGCCAACTTGCTGGTACAAGCTTGCCTCTGTTGCGTTGGATTTCAAGATTACTATGGAATGACTGTGTATATACTACAGTCTGACGTAAGTTTAAGTACAGCTTCCTAATGAAGGCCGCAGTTCTCCTTGACACAGACCCAGCCTCGGCCTGTCGAGCCGCGCTGGCCCTTCTAAAGGCCATGCTTCCAATAATAATCAATTACTAAAGTTGGACATTATAATTACCTAGTTATAATTACATACATACTTTTAAATGTGTTGCGAGTCAATACAAATACATCTATTTAGGTAAGTAGAACTCGTTATAATTATCTCTATGAGCTATTTGCCATTGGTATCATTCATAGTTTAATGTTTGTGAACGCAACCACGACACAAGAGTAATTCGTGAAGGAATAACGATTTAAAAATTATATTATGTTATATTTAGTAGCTTTTGCCCGTGACTTCGTCCGCGTAGAAGTCGAAAATGTTTTTATTAGGTTTTTTGAGATACGAAAGTATGAAATATTATTTATTATCTTCGTCGTGTGTGATATTTATGATTGCATCGTATGGTGAAAGATAATAAAATATTATAGTATCTTAACCGTGTGCAGCGCCCCTTAGTTAACTCCACTGGGGGTGACGTATCCTACGACAAACTTATTATTTGCGTTTGGTAAAGTAATCAGGTCTAGGGATCGAACCGCAAAATTAAGTTTGTTTTTTATTGTATAATATACTTTTCAGGGATAACAAGTACCCAGTGTAGTGCCCAGGATATTAAAGAATAATTATACCAAATTTCATAGAAATTGAACCGGTAGTTTTGCGTGATGCCTGAACAAACAGACAGACAGACAGGCAAAAATTTTTCTAATCACATTTTTGGGTTCGGTCTTGGTCTCGTAACACCCCCTGCCATTTATTTTTTTAATATTTTCAATGTACAGAATTTTCACTTCTACAGATTTATTATAAGTATAGATAGATTTAGTAAACTGCCCGAAGCGGTGATTCATCTTCCTAACTTTTAACTCACTTCTCTTTATGTTGATGAACTCAAATAATTTTTTTCCTGACCAGTATTTGCCAACCTGTACAGCTCACTGCTCTGTTACTGGCAGGATGGGCAGCATAGCAGGTGATGCAGGTCCTGTGTAGCGGCTACACACTGGCGCTATGTTTGAGATACTTCGAGGAAGCCCCATTTAGCCAGATTATTTGTGCAGCGGCCAACCTGGGTCCGCACAAATAGATAATTAAATGTTTTAGCCGTAATTTAGAACTAATATATTAAAAAATGAAATATTTTAGAAGTTATACTTTGAAATTACACAAGATACGATAATAAAATAATAAATACAACATTAAACTATGGAGCACCATTAAAGAATAAACTAAATTCTATTGTATCTAAATAATTATCTCCTAACCGCAGAATAAAATTAAAAGTAAGCCTCCCAAATAAAAAAAATTAAAACAGAATACACCAAGGGCTCTGATCATGTCAGAAGACACTGACATAAAAAAAAAATCTGGGTCCGCAGTCGGTTGAGACATTCAAGATAGATCACTGCAGTTCGCATCCAGGGATATTCTAATGGAGTGATGAAATGTGGATTTACTGGTAAGACTACTGTTCAGCCTTTATGGTTTCTGACACCTATACGACCACAAACTACGGAAGTAGAGGCCTCCAGTGAGATGGAGTTTGTGATCCATAAGATCCATTGCGCGAACGAGGCAAGCGAATATAGATTAACTATCCAAGTTTTGTACATGTCCAAAATGTGTCAATTAACTAAATATTTTAGCATAGCACAATCAGCCTTTTAATGTTCCCACTGCTGGGCCTCAGGCCTCTTCTCTAGGAGAGGGAATGGGCCGTAATCCAGCACACGGGCCCAGTGCGGGTTGGTAAAAGTCACATGTTTTCGATTTTTGGTTCTAAGACATGCCGGTTTCTTCACGATGTTTTTCTTCACCGTATTGAGAGCAGTGGAAACAGATTACACAAAGTAATGCGCCTGGTTGGGTTTGAACCCGCGACCCACAACTCGTAAGTCGGGGCCGTTACTACTCGGCCACCACTGCTCTAATAATTAAGAAAATAGGAAAGAGAGTAAATTAAGGAAAAATTTAAGATTAGGTAATAACCAAGTAGAAATCTAGAATATAAACAGAACATTGTACTCACACTAATGTGATGAGATATGGATGCAGTTTGACGTTTCCCTGGGCGCCATCTTGTGGCACGACGTCCGAGACGGCCATCTTGTGCTGCGCTCACCGTCGTACGCTGTGGGACAGAAATGAGGCGAGTTAATGTTTTGTAAAAAGGCTAAACAGACTAAAGAAGAGGATTACTACGCTTGAGGTCCTGGGTGACAGGCGCAAAGTTAATTGTTTTTTGTTATTATTGATAGGTTCGCGATTGACCACGATCTGACAGACCCTGACTGCTATGCCGGAGGTCGTGAGTTCGATACCCACCCAGGACAAAAGTTTATGGGATGAGCATAAACATTTGCATTTGTTCTGTGTCTGGGTGTCATTTATCTATGATATGTATGTATTTAGAAATATTTAAGTGTGTTTATCAGTTGTCTAGTACTCATAGCATAAGCTCTGCTAAGTTTGGGACTAGATGGCGTGTGAAAGTTGTGGGGAAAAAATATCCTCGAATAGGACATGGGACGCCGACATAGCCCGAAGAATCGCCAAACTAAAGTGGCAGTGGACAGGGCACATTGCTCGCAGAACAGATGGCCGTTGGGGCCGAAAGGTTCTAGAGTGGCGACCGCGCACCGGAAAGCGCAGCGTTGGAAAGCCTCCCACAAAGTGGACCGACGACCTGGTGAGAATCGCGGGAATGCGATGGATGCGAGACGCACAGGATCGGTCGTTGTGGCGAAGCTTGAGGGAGGCCTGTGTCCAACAGTGGACGTCTTTCGGCTGAAATGATGATGATGATGAGGACATGGAACACTATTTATCGGGAGTATGTTCCTTGACATAATTTCCGATTGTCACGCAGGACGAGACGCTAGTCTGATAACAATGTAACGCAACTGACATGCGCTACTGTAACGTCACGTGTCAGTCACTAATATTTTGGCATTTTGACAATCACTATCATCTACAGATTCTCAGTTTATTTATTTGTTATATACTTTATTTTACATGCAACACGATACTTATAAAATAATAATTATATCTAAAACACATACAACGGGTGGTCACTTTGTATACAGACAGCCCATTAAGGTGGAAAATCATCAAATTAAGTTTCCCGTTCTAGGTGGAGCGAGAGGGAGTGTCAGACTTATCAGAGAATCAGAGAGACAAGCTGCGGTATTGTTCGAGAGAGTCACCCTCACCGCCACCCTGGATCGCTAAGGGCAACTAAAGTAACACGGCTGGGAAAACTTCTGACACTCACTCGCGCTTCAGCCAGAGCGCGAAAAGTCATTTGATGATATCCTACCACAAAAAAGAGGTGGAATGTGGGTGACACCCCCCCACCTGCTCGACCCTTTGTGGAATACACACGTGGTCATAGTTGTGGTGTTCACGTGTCGTGAAACCAGTTCCTCGAGCGGACATCTTGCAGTAGGCTCACTAGAACTAGTTTCACAGCTATGAACGTGGCTGCTTCGAGTAAACTATTTGGTCTCATTGACGACAACGCAACAACGTGCATTTAAAACGACAAAGGGAATTCGTAGTACTTAACATTATCCTCATTTTATAATAGCGACAAGAAACATGTAGGTAACCGAGATATTTGTAATCTATATAATTTTTATATAAAAGTAAAATACCACTCACTGATTAATCACGAAATCTCAGAAACTATAACACCTACAAACTTAAAATTTGGCAGGTAGGTTCCTTATAGGGCGTAAACATTTGCTGAGAACGGATTTACCGAAATTCACCCCCTAAGGGGATGAAACAGGGGTCCAAAGTTTGTGTGGAGAAACTGACTTTCACGCGGGCGAAGCCGCTGGCAGAAGCTAGTACATAATATGATTGAAAAGAGTGTCCATAGAGTTTCTGGCACATTCTGCTCCATAGAGGTCTATACTTTGGAATGTGCAATTACCATCATTTTTCTGACTGACTTCGTGACATTTCAAAAGTGCCTGTAAATAGTTTATTTGAAACTAGCTTTTGCCTTTTACTTCGTCAGCGTAATCTTGAATCTTAAGGCCTTTGCTACACTTGACGGAAGTCCCTATTAGGCGTCTATAACATGGTCATGCAAGCGACAATCAATTCCATCAATAATGAATGATGTTTGAATGACGGAACTTTATCGCCATTATGTTTTCGTCATGCAAACGTCAGTCATCGTATTAGACGGTAGGTTTTTCGTCACTCAAAATATTTGACTGTGGCGAAACTGACAACAACACGTATCGTGTAATGAATGCCATACTAATGCGTGTGCTCGCTATTTGTAATTTACATGCAATAACAAGTACCTATTGCTATAAGTACAAGTATGACTTGCCTGTTGGTCTAGTGGTCAATGGCCTTGACTGCTATGCCGGAGGTCGTGGGCTCGATTCCCACCCAGGACAAATGTTTGTGTGATGAGCACGATCATTTGTTCTGTGTCTGGGTGTAATTTATCTATAATATGTATGTATTTAGAAATAAGTATGTTTATCAGTTGTCTAGTACTCATAGCACAAGCTCTGCTCAGCTTGGGGCTAGACGGTGTTGTGTGATAGTTGTGGTATATTATTATTGACGTTCCGTCTTCGATCTTCCGCGACGGATATCCGTCAAGCGTGGCACAGGTCTACGTAACGTACGTAATGCGGAATATTAGTCGCTGTGTTTCAGTTGCTAGAAACTCATATCTTCTTATTCTACGTATTTAAAAATGAACACCATCTGTCTGATTCTAGTCTTGATAATTATAATGAAAAAAAAAACAACCTCTATATAAAAAGGTTAGTGACTTAACCGTAGCCCAACGTAGGGCAACTGAAGGCTCTCGGGCTACCTAAACTCGGGCTACACTACATTTTGAAACAAGTGGAGAAAATTTGTCATCGCAACCGAGGCGGAATTCGCTCGAGCAGCAGGAGAGGGTGTTATGGAGCGGAGTGCTGCAGTGACAAATTGCCAAGTGTATCAAACAAAGTTTTTGGAAAATATAAATAAACGGGTTTTGACGCGCGATTAGTCGCGAGTCGCGCATCTGAGGCAGAGTGGTGGCGAGCTTTCGCACTTTTTTGCACTAGTGCGAAAAACAGTAAACTGTACGTAAAAGCGATTTAGTTCCTTTAGCAGCCGGCGCCACTGTGGTATGTACCCTTTGAGCGCACCGCATGAATACTGCCCTGTCACAATACTAACAGGTCACAAGATAGCCCACTTACGCCGAGGTACCTCCTCACGCGGCGGCGAGCTGACCCATCTACTTGGACTACAATAGACGGGGTTAGTGACCGCGTGTGACGTGACACTACGAATAACAGGTCACGTGAGTATATTGGTCCCTGTTGGACCAGTGATCATTTAGAGGTATGTGGTACTGGGTGTATAGTAATAATAATATCCGACAACTAACATACAACGCCATCTAGTTCCCAAGCTAAGCAGAGCTTGTGCTATGAGTACTAGACAACTGATAAACATACTTATATATTTCTAAATATGTACATATTGTAGATAAATTACGCCCAGACACAGAACGAATGATCATGCTCATCACACAAACATTTGTCCTGGGTGGGAATCCGACCCACGACCTCCGGCATAGCAGTCAGGGCCATTGTCAACTAGACCAACAGGCCTGTCAAAATAGTCCCGCAACCTCCGTTGAAAAAGTAGGATTCTCCCATCAGACGGGTTTTTTTTTTAAGATGAGAAATCATCAAATTACTTGTCCCTAGTTATTACTTTAGGGCAGAGCGAGAAGGTGTGTCAGACTATTACAAACTAAAACCACAGCGATGTTTGATCTGGGCACCTGCCCGGTAGTAAATTTAGTACAGTTTTATATGTTTTAATCGCGTGGCGAATTGTTATACTACATTGCAGGATTTAGATTTAGAGCAGTGGTAGCCGAGTGGTAACGGCCCCGACTTACGAGTTGGAGGTCGCGGTTTCAAACCCAGCCAGGCGCATTACTTTGTGTAATTTATTTCATCACCACTGCTCTTAAAACGGTGAAGAAAAACTTCATGCGGAAACCGGCATGTCCTAGAATCAAAAATTCGAAGACATGTGACATCCACCAACACGCACAGGGCACGCGTGGTGGATTACGGCCCATTCCCTCTCCTACAGAACAGGCCTGAGTCCCAACTGTGGGAACATTATAAGGCCGACTATGACATCATAATTGTCGCTAAAATACGATTTCTTTTTATTGTTTCATGATGTTTTAAAGCCAAAGCGTTATTGTTGAACACAAATACAACAACATTATACACGCCTATTTTTTAATTAGTAACAAAAAAATGGGTCTCTATCCGTACCCGTTACTGATCATATTTTTGTAGGCAAAAGTTTAAAAAAAAACGAAATCCCAAAATTGACCACGATTTGTTTAAATACTTAATTGGTAAATGTTGGGGTTAATAGGTGGACACCAAAGCAAACACGGTTTTAAGGATTTGAAATAATAGCTATTTATTAATCCTTTACTTTGTATTGGAAGGTGTGTTTCAGTAATATTACGTGAGACGTGTGCTTCTAAGCAAGGCTAAAGGAATACAGTAACTGTAACTATACTAGGGAATTCAATCAAGTGCTGACAAGGGGCTCAGACCAATTAAATACAATATTTATTGGTTAGAAAGAGAAAGATATACATAGTGTTGAAGTAGGATGGATTTGTTTTTGTCATATTCCAACAGTAAATTCATAATAGAATCAATCATTTATAAGAATTCATTATGTTCCTGCCCTTGTATCATATCATTCTACTCATACAATAATTACTCCTACATCGCTGGTGCGTTCACAAACATCTTCACCCTCATGCAGAAGTCATCCAGACCCGCTTTAGCCTTCTATACGCCATACAATTTTTGAATTCGTGCGGGAATCGAACCCGCGACACGCAGCGCAACAGTCACACTCTCAAACACTGCGCCAACCGTAGTGTTGGATTTGTTTGTTTTGAAAAGTTTAAAAAGATCCGGGCAAATGCGAGTCAGACACGCACCCTGAGGGTTCCGTACAAACTCACTTATGTAAATAGTTCAATTCTCGAAAAAAATTCCGAATAGCTATTCTTTTTTTGTGACGTAGGTAACCACAAATTTACTGTTTTCAGAATTATTCTTATATGTGTGCTATATGACCTTGCTTTATGCCAAAATTCAGGATTCTGGATTCAGACACCTAAATTATAGTTGGACGGACAACTATAATTTAGGTGTCTTCAATGCTAGAGTGAATAGGCTTTTAATAAACTAGTGCACCTCACCATCAATGATTGCATCTCTGCTTACCATCAGGTGGGATCGCAGTCAAGCACCGGTTTATATCAATTAAAAAAAAAGACAGACAGACAGACGGACGGACAACAAAGTGATCCTATAAGGGTTCCGTTTTTCCTTTTGAGGTACGGAACCCTAAAAAAGAAGTTAAAAATAACGAGTTAAGTATGTCGGTGGTAGAATCGAACCCGTATCACTACACTAGAGACTCCGCTGCTCTCCGCCACTGAACCATACTTGTAACAATGTTATCAGTTAGTTATCAGCGCGCTACTCATTCAACTCGTGAATGACTCTTATTATTATAATATTAAGATAATATAATAAGCTGTAATTAATATCCTTATCTTGGCTACGAGGGTCGCGTGGCTCCGTAATCTATAACCTTATGAAGTCACGTGCAATTACAGGGGGTATCTTAGGAATGCCGCAATTTGGTTTTGAATGAGTGATTGTTGGCGATCGCTGTTCTAGCAAGGCCTCGAAACACTGGATGTACGCCGCTAGACTGTTTTGTCTTGATGGTGTGCGCCGAGTCGTAGACAAAACAGTCTTGTCGCAGACAAGTAGGTATTTGAGTAGAGTAGGTATGTTGGCGTTTATACATTTCTTATTCTGTGCCAACGGCTTCGCCCGCTTCAAAATAGATTTCCATTCTTTGTTTTAAACATCATAAAAGGCACCTCTGTACAAAATTTCTGCGTTCTATGTCCAAGAGTTTGTGCTGGGTGGTGAGGAGTCAGTGAGATAGTCAGTTAGGAGTCAGTGAGGAGTCAGTGAGGAGTCATTGAGGAGTCAGTATGGAGTTAGTGAGAGAGTCAATGAGGAGTCAGTGAGGAGTCAGTGAGAGAGTCAGTGAGGAGTCAGTGAGAGAGTCAGTGAGGAGTCAGTGAGAGAGTCAGTGAGGAGTCAGTGAGAGAGTCAGTGAGGAGTCAGAACTTTGCCTTTTATACTGTAGACAGATGAGAGTAAAGAAATAAAGAGTGCACCTATGTTTGTGCACACAATATGTCTTGCGTGCCTGGCTGGTCTCCGTTGAGATTTTTTTTTTAATTATACATATAAACTAGCGCTGGACTGCGATCCCAGCTGATGGTAAGTAGTGATGCAATCGTTGATGGTGCAGCGCACTAGTTTATTAAGAGCCTATTGACTCTAGACGGGACGGGAAGACCGCAGCAGGCAAATTGTTCCAGTCTTTCGATGTAAGCGGTATAAACGACGAGGCGAAACGCTTAGTCCGGACCGTAGAAGTGTCAACAACGTAATGGTACGGATGTAACTCGCCGGACGTCGGGTTGTCCCATGGTAGTTCAAGGTGATGGCGGGATCAAGACATGTAAATCCAACGCACACTCTCGAAAATGCATTGGCCATAATCAAAATTCGGGTATATTATTATTATAAGCGGGAATCCAACCTGCGCCCCTGCGCCACGGCAGCTACCCAGAGCGTCAGTAGCACCGACTCCCAGACATGAGTATCTGACACACATATCTTAGGAACTCATGTCATTACCTAGATCACAATACGTACTTACTGCTCCTACTCGATATAATGATACATTTCCTGCCGCTCGTGGTAGCTGCCATAGAGTACAAGGAGTAGAGATGACAATATTAATTCAGTTTAAAGAAGTTTATTTCTTAAAAAGAATATATTGCACGAGTGTGGGAACGGACATCCTCACGCCACAACCGCCGGGATCCTTTAGCTCTAGAGCGAATTCCAGCCACCGCAGACGTGGGCTTGCGAACGACAAGGAATGGGTACTCAAGTCTGCGGTCCTTGAAGCTTGAGGCTTGCTTACAACTCGACAGAGTTGAAATTTTAGCCATATACTCAAGTCATCATTATCTCAGGCACGCATGGAGGTATCCCTCCACGCGTTTCTGAGATAAAGGGTCTTGACAGACAGACAAACTGACGGACGAACAACAAAGTGATCCTGTAAGGGTTCCGTTTTTTTCCTTTTGAGGTACGGAACCCTAAAAATTAGTTTACACGTTAGAGAAAGCACCTACTTACGATATAGGAGCTATTTCACAGAATAAGTAATTGTACAAGTGTTCCTAGCGTGGAGCAATGTATAAAAACCAGTCAAGTGCGAGTCGGACTCGTGCACCGATGGTTCCCTACAAATTACCTAGGTAAATAGTTCGATTCCCGAATTGAGTCTCAAAGACGTTTTCGAAAAAATAATTATTTAAAATTAATAATTTTTGTAAGTCTATTTTATATCCTTAGACTCGCGTGCACGAAGACCTTTGACCACGTCTTGTTAAAAGGTCTGTCGTTGCGAACGAGAAAGAGATGAAGCTATGCTCCATCCCTTTATCAGTTCAGTCGAGGTCGTCAAATGGATCGTGGTATGGTCTCAGGACTGTGTTTCTGTATCGTTAGCCTATTCTATAAGACTTGCGTGCACGAAGCAAATTACCAACAAACTACATCTTAATGATAGACTAGGTATATCACGTGTGTCCTTGTGCCGACCCACCAAGTATAATGACGTGAGGAACGGCGATCATATCGTAATAAAACGTGTCTGTGTCTCTGCAAGACAGAGTGTAGTAAGTAACATGGTCGAAAAGACGAATCATCTATTCATTTTTATATATCTAATTCTTCTGTACGTGTTGGTCACCTCCTGAACGGCTTGACCGATTTGAAAGTCAAAGTCAAAGCATTTTATTTCAAATAAACCATTTACAGGCACTTTTGAAATGTCAAGAAGTCAGTGATTCAGAAAAAATGATGCTAATTGCACATTACAAAGCGTAGATCTCTATGGAGAAGAATGTGCCAGAAACTCCATGGACAATCTTTTCAATCATGTTTTGTAATTACAAATATCTCTGTTACATGATTCTTGTCGCTATCATGTGAGAACAAGATAAATAAAGTAAAAACTAAATATAAATATTAAAATAGCAACTGGCAGCTGAGAGATGACCAGTCTCAACTGACAGCGCCCGTTCACGGACATGACGCTAATATTAGCACCACTCAGCTCAACCATTTTGAAGGGAACCGAATGATCCAACACACGCGCCACCATCAGTGAGACATTTGAGTGAGCATGATAAACTCTCAACTTAAGAACTTAAGAAAGTAATTTTGTGTAGGTAGATAAGTAGGTAGGTAGGTATTGTAGCTTTTCCGCACTAGTGCGGAAAATAGTGAATTGCGTGCGTAAAAGCGCTAGGGATAAGAGCGGGGTTTTCGAGTAAGTGTCATCACCATCAACTTCCTGCCACTTGAGGTCGTTGTTTTCTTCTATTCTATCCTGTCACCCGTCACACTATTACTAACTTTCGAATAAGTGTATTGTAAATAAAATAGCCGGGCAGTTATTGCGTGACATAGGTGTGACCCGTAGGTGGCAGATTCGCGACGTGATGTAATCATCGGATGCTGCCCATCTGATATAAATTCCTGGCCAGTCAGGATGTCGCGAAGGTCACGGTGCTGGCGCCCACGCGTCGGTCACATTTATATTATATATTCCATAACGTGCCCTGCAATAAGGATCTCTTTATTAAATACTAGTTAGTGCCCCCGGCTTCGCCCGCGTACATTAAATATAGGTTATATAACTCAGGCATGAAGTAGCTCTCTATCAATGAAATAAACTTTAGCAATCGGAGCAGTACTTTCAGAGATTACCTCCCACAAACAAAAAAAAAAAGCTTAATTGGCTAGCCTGTTGGTCTAGTGGTTAGTGGTCCTGGAAGCTATGCCGGAGGTCGTGGGTTCGTTTCACCCAAGACGAATGTTTGTGTGATGAGCACGATCATTTGTTCCATCTGGGTGTTTTAGAATATAAGTATGTTTATCAGTTGTCTAGTACTCATAGCACAAGCTCTGCTTAGTTTGTGACTAGATGGCGTTGTATGATAGTTGTGGAATATTATTATTATTACTCAAAAATAAAATCAGCTTCATTAATCGGTTTTCCGAACATGTTGCAAAGGGATTTGGCTAGTTTTATTTTAAAGTCGGCCGCCAGCCTGACACCAACCCTCCTTGGGAATGCTTTTGTTGGTAGTTTACCCGCCACCACAGGGTACCTAAGGTGCTGTAGTATGCAGTCTCTAAATATGGAGAGGGAGACCAAAGAAAAGATGGATGGATTGTGTGAGAAGTTAGCGTGATGAGTGACAGGACAGAATGGAAAAAAAAAAAGACGGGTTGCACTCCGGGAGTGCCGGCAGAAGTGAAAACTTGATTATTAACGTTGAGCATGTTTGATATTTTGGAATGGTTAGGGAATAATTTTGCACCAATTGCTTTATCAGTATAAAAGTACTATCATTTATGTGGTAGAATACAATATTCATTTATTGCGCTATCGTACACAAACATGACAATTTCGATATTACACACATAAGTTTAGACTGCGGATTGTTGTGATACCGCAAGTTTAATTCATTCATTTAAAAACTAAAGTCTTAACTTCTTGCAGATTCAAGTAAAAATGTCAATTTATTTTTGTAATCCCAGTGATTACAAAAATAAATGAAGTAAATAAATGAATAAAACGACTTAAAACATAACTTGCGAAATGTGGGTGTACTATTCGGTGCACCCCTGCCTGAGCCTTCGGGGATTACAGGATGTTATGTTATCATTGAATCCTGCCTAAAGAATTTGTAATTAAAAGTGTGGAAGTAATCTGTCGCACATAAAAATGTGTGCGATACATCTTTTCACAGGCGCTTAGTAAGCACGTAAGCAGGAACGTCACATTCGATCTTACTACAGAATTAGCTGAGAATTTATCGGTTTCCTATACCAATAACACTCGTGCTTTTTAACTTACTTGTAAATACTTGTAATCAAATTATTTTTAAAGCAGATTTAAATAAACTGAACTTTATTTTACCAAACAACAAACGCCTTAGTGAAAATGTTTAGCAATTTAATACTCGGAAGGTACTTATTGCGATTGAACGATTTCCTTTTTTATTTTATTATCATGATTGTGCTTGCATCTTAAAAGCCTTCACAAGTACTTTTAATAGCTACTAGATACTAAGAAAGCTGCAAACTCAAAGACAACACTGTCTTATTGATTTTAGAATCTCTTGTCATTATGCGTCAATCAATAAAATTGCAAGGAAATACGGAATTTTAGCTACACTAACATACCTACATGTACGTAACGTTTGTAAATAGCACGTAAATTGCCTTCGTAGTTAGCACGGTGCGAACCCCCCAAAGACCACGGTTCTATCACAATCTTAAGGACGATGAAGATAGCCAGAGGACTAGGTTTCGCGGCGCTGCGCCGGCGCGCGGCGGGTGGCAATTTACTACTCTGTCAAGAAAGTACCGGGAAAAGATCAATAATACACAAAATGTCTGCTATTCATCCAAATTTATTTTATCACCTTCAAAGTATGCTCCTTTAGAAACGATACACTTGCGCCAACGAATAATCCATTCATCAAAACATTTTTTAAACGCTGCTTCCTGAATTGAGTTCAGTTCTCGCCGCGAATTCTCCTTTATGTCTTCTATCGATTGAAAACGGGTGCCACGAAGTGGTAATTTGAGTTTAGGAAAAAGAAAAAAGTCAGCAGGAGCCATATCTGGTGAATATGGTGGTTGCTGGATGGTATTTGTTGAGTGTTTGGTCAAAAATTTGTTCACAATGATAGCCTTGTGCGAAGGCGCATTGTCGTGGTGCAAAATCCAAGAATTTTCTTTCCACAAATCTGGCCTTTTGTTGAATTCGCTCTCTTAAACACCGCATAACGCTCAAATAATATTCTTTATTTACCGTTAGACCTTCCGGTAAGAATTCAGAGTGCACAACACCGCGATAGTCAAAGAAAACAGTCAACATGACTTTGACTTTTGATCGACTTTGGCGTGGTTTTTTCGGTTTCGGTTCAGTTGGAAGGCGCCACTCCGAAGCTTGTTGACTAGTTTGCATGTCAAACTCGTAAACCCACGTCTCGTCACCAGTAACAATGCGTTTCATGAATGTTGGGTCCGAACTGACTCGTTCTAGCATGTCCTCAGTGACTTTCATGCGATTGAGTTTTTGGAGAAAATTCAGATCTTTTGGGACTAGCCTAGCAGCAACATGTTTCATACCCAAATGATTAGTTAAAATGGCACGAATCGACTCGTGAGATACAGAAAGTTCGGCGGCTATCTCTCTCAGAGTTGAATGGGGATTTTCAGTCACTATTTTCTTCACTTTTGCGATGTTAACTTCAGTTGCAGACGTTGACGGCCTACCAGAGCGAGGCAAATCTTCCATCACATCTCGACCGCTTTTGAACGCTTTGAACCACTCATAAGCACGAGTTTTTGATAAAGTCGATTCACCGTAAGCCTTCTGTAACATTTTCAGTGACTCCGAACACGAAACTCCATTGGCGATGCAAAATTTAAGACAAACTCTTTGTTCGATATTTTTGTCCATTATGAAATTCGCAATACACACTATATATGATATTACTAAAACCAGCACTGTATTTATTATAAATAACAGATGCAACTCAAACTCCGCGCCAAAATGGAAAACAGTTGTGCCAATCTAACAACTACAAAAAAACAAAAATTTGAATTTGGAACCATAAACAAATCATCCATTCCCGATACTTTTTTGACTGAATGTATTTAATAGATTTGTCAGCTTTATCCCTAAAGCATTAGGTTCAAAGTTGATTGGAAACATTTAAAAATTTCTTTAAATGATTTTAAATCATAAAATGTTGAAGGTTAAGTTCAAAATCGAATGAGAAAATTTGACTGGTGGCCGTCTTACGCTTTTTCGATCAGGTCACGTGTCCTGACGCGAGTTTAAGATTTTATACCCATTACAGAAAAAGTGCTCAACGCCGCTAAAGAAGTTTTCACTTCAAAAAACGTGTGGCGCCGACCCCAAATAAAACGGGACAAAGGCAGGAAGATGATGATGATGGACCGGTTTTCGAGGTTAAGCAACACTTGCCGAGACCTGTCTGTGGATGGGTAACCATTACATACCAATCCTTGCACTAAGCGGTGGTTCCCAGCTGTTCGTTGTGGTTATCTTTGACGGTCGTTACTGATAGTTAGTTTAATGATTTTTCTCGCTCTAGAGCGGAGCGAAAGGGCGTGTCAGACTTTTACTGATTAAAAACACTACTATATTCCTTCAGTTGCCCTTTGCGTCCTGGGACCGGTAGGTCGCCGTCCGGTAACAGTACGGAACGAGCGCGAGTCGTCCACGGCGCGTAGTGTTCCACGCGCGCCTCAAAGAGATGTCAGCAAAACCGTAGGGACCCAGCAGGGTCGAAGCCTACTGGCGCCATGGGTTGAGACCCGGGGCCCGGGAACACAAGGCAAAGATCCTTCTTTGAATCCTATATTCCTACATAGGAGTGGGTTCCCGGGCGGAGGAAGTCATTTAATGATTTCACACCAAAAAGAAAACAAGTACTTAAAATATGGAATTCGTGAAAAAAATATGAACCTCTGCATTGTACCTACTCGTACTGCCACTGGCTGCCAATTTACTAATCGCCCTTGGCAGAAAAAAAAAGAAATCTTAAGAAATACCGTAAATGCTAAAATGTGTTGTTTTCGTGACGCCCTCGCGGCGCTGCCAAATTGAATTTAAATGAAACAAATGGGAATACACTTCGGAAAATATGCGTTTATCTTCATTATAATTATCATAACCAGGAGCGCCATAACCGTGGGTGCTCGGGGGCTCGAGCACCCATGAGAAATTAACAGTCGTGCCGAGCACCCCTGAGAATACACATCAAGAAACAGATCAGTAATCGCCTTTGAGGTTACGTGTATGTCTAGTGTATGCATGTTTGTATATTTCTTTGGATTAACCACAACTTACATAGTTGTGTAAAAATTGACAGTGTGAAAAAACTCAACGACTAAAAACAACTAAAAGGTTCGGAACAAGTCACTGTAAGTCATAAGTTACACGCTGTCTGGCGTCAGTTCATTCCATCAGTTTGGTCCGGCCTGGAATCAGTCTTAACTGATGCCAGAATTACGGATGAAAAACACAGTTACACGCTCAGTCCAAGACTGACAGCAGACTGATAAAACTTACTTTAGTCGCCATTGGTAAAGTGAAAACGACGAAAAGAGTCCTACCATGGATACTTTAAAGAAAAAAAGAGCCTCTGCTATTATAATTATCGCTTTACTGCTAAAGAAACGCGTAAAAAGGAAGCGATGTATGAAAACCTGGCTACAAAAAAGATTACATTACATGCATCTTTTATTAAATGAAATACGACAACAGGATGAAGATGAAGAAGACTTTCAAAATTACTATCGAATGAAAGATGCCGGCTACGATCATTTGTTGCAAATGCTCAAACGTAACAAACGTATGATTGAACTAGAATCAACATCAACTGATCCAGACTGCTACAGTTGCGTTTTTTTTGTACTTTTTACTAATTAAGTATTTTTAACCTCCGACGGAAAAGAGAGGTGTTATAAGTTTGACGTGTCTGTGTGTCTGTCCGTGGCATCGTAGTCGATTTTGATGTGTTTTTTTTTGTTTGAAAGCTGAACTAATCGAGATGGTTCTTAGCTATAATTTTTGAAGATCTGTCCAGGTGTTCAAGATCTACACCTCGTTTGTTAATTGCGGTAGGGATCTTAAACACATAATGGGTATTTACTTTACTTTTAAACATATGTGTTTTAGCGGTGCCTCGACTCAGTGACGCTCATCTTTAAAATATTTATAGATTCTTTTAATGAAGTTAAAAGGCTGAAAGAATAATTTATTAACTCATTTTTTACTTTCTTTTTGTGTTGGGGGTTTTTTGAATTTTATAGTTTTCACGTTCGGGTTTTTGACACTGTCAACTGTTTCCACAACTGTATTAGTTGTGGTCAGATGATGACGAATGTCTAGTTCGTGAATCAATAAAGCAAAAATCTAAGATTCCTGAAAGAATGAACTGTAAAAACTTCAGATTGACAGCTCAACAATGACACAATCAATTAAAGTCCGACTGAAAATAGTTTTCACGGCCGAAGCCGAAAACCGAAACTTCCTAGTTGTCATTTTTTTGTGGTGGAAAAAAATTGACATTAAGAACGTCGGTTAGTCTCTTTTTATTTCTAAATCATTACCTTTATACATATAATTCTCCTATACGTGTGTTTGTCATCTAACTCCTCCTAAATGACTTGACCGATTTAAATGCAATGTTGGGTGTATATTTGAGTGGGACCCTGGATGCTTTGAAAATACAATAAATTGAATTCGATAGGTGGCGTTGCAATCGGGTTCTAATTTTATTTTTTTGATGAAATGCTTACAAAAACCCGCATTGGGCCCGCGTGTGTGCGTGATGGATTACGGCCGATTCCCACTCCTCAGAGGAGGCCTGAAGACATTACAAGGCCGGCTATGCTATACTTACAAAAAGCCAACTTTCGAACAGGACAACGTTTGTCGGGACCGCTAGTATTATGTTGTTTTGTATTGTTGTTGTATTGTATTGTTGTTGTATTGTATTGTTGTTTTATTGTATTGTATTGTTGCTATTCAGTTTCTAGTATTTGACTGAAAAGTTGAAGGGGAATTGTTTGTCTTAGTATGGGCATATGAAGAGGAGGGATGACATTCATGTCTCTAAAATAGTTGTATTATGCTGGAAAGGGAGAGGAAGGCCAAAGAAAAGATGGATGGATTGTGTCATTGTGTGAGTAGGACACTACATTCAATTAAACCTAACCTAACCTCTTCAAGCCGTTTGTTTTTCGAAACGCCTTATTGGCACTTCGCATGACCCAAGGGCTGGCTTTTACTTTGGACAAAGGATAAGCATTGCTATTCATCAATGGCAATGACAGCGATGTGGAGGAGTTTTTCGACGCCATAGTTTAAGATTACTTTTTTAGTTCTTTTTAATTAATTTATACATCTAATTAAATAGAAAATACGATTATAATTTAGGTGTCTTCAAGGCTAGAGTGAATAGGCTCTTAATAAACTAGTGCGCTTCACCATCGACGATTGCATCACTGCTTACCATCAGGTGGGATCGCAGTCAAGCACTAGTTGACATCAATTTAAAAAAAAGTAGGTACGTGATATCGAAAGGAGATCGCATGAGTTAGATTAAAGAACTGGCATGTAAAATATACACGTAAGGATTTTGTTGTTCTAGAATACGTTTAAATATTAAGTAGAAAACAGAAATGTCTAGTTGGTGAGATCTGACAGAACGATTGTAGCAAGATGGGCTTTTATTGAACATCATCATCCTCCTGCCCTTGTCCCGTGTTATTTAGGGTCGGCGCAACACGTTTTTTTCTTCCACTCTGCCCTGTTACTCGTCATGCTATCACTAACTTCCTTTTCTTTCATATCACTCTTCACACAATCCATCCATCTTTTCTTTGGTCTCCCTCTCCCTCTCCACCCATCCACATGTATACTCATAACTCTTTTAGTAACATGCGTTTCATCCCTCCTCTTCACATGACCATACCAAGACAAACGAGCTTTTATTACGAGCTTTTACTAACGGGCTTTTATTGAACATATTGAAGAAAAATACAAAGATCCTATACGATATCCAGCATTTCATTGTAATACAAATAGGATCCCCCAAACAACCCGTCGCAGAGTGCAACAGTACTTATTAAACATATCACCTAAACGTACTAAACGTCACAAAACAATGATTCAACTTCACAGTGACTTCGCAGTCACCACTCACTGACATACAAGTATACGTCAGTGATACGAACACAATGTGTCCAGTGTCGATTTCACAACCAGTAGGAAAACCTTCCACAAGTCACTATTACACAACAAAAACCTCTTTTCAATTCAATTGCAATGTATTGGACACAATCGCTCGTGAGGTTGAGCAGAGGGCCGCGGCCAAGCCTTGGCTCGGTGACCGCTCTACTCGACGAGGTCTCTCCGTGGTTCGGGAAGCTATTAGGAACTTATTTGCTAGTTACTATGTTTATTTGAACTTCAATCAATCAATCAATCTTTATTTGTGAACACAGGTATTACAATAAAGGTCTATAATAAACATTTTAGTCGTGCTCTATGTCCTACCAATGAAATTAGTCTTTTAGTGAGTAATAAGTCTGAATCCATACAATGCAATGTCAAATTATAGTAAATAATGTCAAATAAATGTTATATTAAAAACAAATAAATTAATAAATTATAATCAATTTCAAATAGATGTCAATGGTAATATAGTAAATAGTAATAATAAATAATAGTAATAAATAGTAGTAATATAATATACTCGGAGTTATTAATGTGATTCATTACACGCATCTCAGTAAAGAAAATAGAGTATTATCATATACTTTATTCTTATGCAACAATATAAAGTATAATTACCAAAAATATTGTAAGATACGTACGTTATTATAAGGTCGCGTTTTCATTTGCAAGCTAATTAAATGCAAGTTGAATTACATTGCGTGGTACGAATTACGAACTGCTTGGTTACATTATTCCTGAGTAGCCAGCGTGCGTAGCCAGTGTGGCTATTTAAATAAATAAATAAAACTTGCTTGCACTTGGAAAAAAGCAGTCTAAAGTATGGTAGGTAACCCTAGGTCTACGGTCTAGAGTTTGTTAATTCTGAAACTGTAATTACGTTATCTAACTAGTTTGGGGTCGGCTTCCTTCCAGTCTAACCGGACACTGCTGAATACCCGTGTTTTACTTGGAGCGACTGCCTATCAGACGTCCACAACCCAGTTACTGGGCAGCACGATACTCCTTGGGTAGACTGATGGTCAGGCTTTCTCGCGTCTGACTACCTGTAACGACTGTCAAAGGTCTACGAATGACAACCGAGACTAACGGCTTCACGTGCTTTACGTAGCACGGGGTGTCAGTAATGTCCTAGATAAACTTAGAAACGTACAAATATGAACTCACATTGCTATACACTTGCTCGGTTTCGAACACTCAACCTGATGTATGAGTGGCGGGTGCCTTAATCACTGAGCCATCACGACAGCCATATAAGTATGTTATCTACTTCAATATTACAAAGAGGTGAAGGTGAGTTTGTTTGTAGGAAGTAATCTCTGGAACTACTGAATAGATCTAGAAAATTCTTTGACCAGTAAAAAGCTAAAGTATTCCCGATTGACATAGGCTGAGTAAAAATGTTTGACGGCCAGCGAAGTGGGCACGGGTCAGCTAGTAATTCATAATAGATGGCATCGTAGGGTTAGTGGTAAACGTTGCTGCAGAACATGAGGTCCTATGTTCGATGCCCGGGTCGAGTAGTATTTTTTTTGGTTGCTTTATTCATTACAATTTTCCATCTGGCATTTCTCAGTAAAGAACCTAGATTTGTGCTCGGCTAAGGGCAATAGTCTTCCCCCTGTTAGATGAGCCTCAACCAGAGCGGCCTGTGTCCCAGTTGTGGGAATATTATCTGCTGATTATGCATATACTAGTAGTAGTAATAATATGTATCTACGCAGTAATACGTAATTAATGAGTTTATTTGTATTCCTTTGTGTGAGAATGTAAGAAACGCTGTAACAAAGATTTAAATCGTCTTTTATTGTATAAGTAATAGTGGGCCGAGAATTGACCCTTTTGGGAATCCCAATCTCACTTTAATATAACTTCTCCCGCTATGGGTGGAGTGAATAGTAGTTTTAGACTTTTAGTGACCAAAAGCAACCCTTGTCCGTGTTCCTTCAGTTACTCTTAACGAACAACAACAACAGTCTCCCCGGAAGAAGCCCAGAGTACAGTAACTTAACATCTGTCTGAATATTATAACTTCAGCATGAATTAAAGAGTCTAGAAAAGCCTCTGATCCTGATACAATTTCTAAAGTTAGGTGTGTCATTGACTCAAAAGCCTTGGACAGATCGGAAGTCTTAAGTATTGGGTCAGCAAGATACAGGCTGTGCCTAGTTTGGGACTGCTAACTTTATAATTATGGTCAATGTTAGTTATAACGTGTCATATTAACGCAATAATGTGAAATGGATGGATTGTGAGGAGAGTGATATAAAAGAAAAGGAAGTTAGTGATAGCTTGACGAGTGACAAGGCAGAATGGAAGAAAAAAACGTGTTGCGCCGACCCCGTATAAAACGAGACAAGGGCAGGAAGAAGAAGATTAACGCAATAATGTGTAAATAAGTTATAAGTGTTTGTTAATAAATTGTTATTATTATTATTATAGAAGTTCGTGCGCAATATCGTCGTTTACTATCCAGATAGATAGTGGTCAAGCTCGAGTCTATCAGTAATAATAAAAGAAATGTTTTCTCGTATCCGTTACTTATTGAGTCAAGTTTAGTTGATTTAACCGTCCCGCATGACGAGAAAACTCAGAAAGATGAGCAAGTCAAGATACTTGATGTAACTGGCATTGTTTTGACGGCGCGCGGCGGTGGCTCGAGACCGGTTAACTTTTAATCGTAATATACTTTGGAGGTGGGCGGAACAGAGAGTAAAGTCCCGCAAACCTCCGTTGAAAGGGAGGATCCTCCGACCAGACGGGTGTTGTGTCTGGTGGGCAACTGCTCGATAGATAATTTTGGGCTGTTCTATATGTTCTAATTGCGAGGAGAACTTTAATTGCGCGATGCAGGACTAGTTCTTATGTGATGCCTTAGATGTCGTTTCAATACATTTAGACCTACTACAAAGTTTTATTGAAGTTGGCGATATTTATTCTTATTACATACGTACACGTCTAACACTAAACATCTATTTATGATTTATCACTTTTTATTGTACACATTAATATATGCATAAATATACACTTATATATTTATTTATTTAATTCCCATATAAAAAATCTGACGAACATCCGTACCTACACTCTGGTTCAGTTGAAAACCAGCGTCAGGCATTTGCTGCGAAGTTGTCGCTCTCGTGTTATGCTGAACTGCTGGACCTATTTAGCGTAGCCGTGAGATATATTGTTGTTATTAATTTTATTTCTCCAAATTTTCTTTTATCTTTAATTTTAGCTTGTAAATCAATTACTTGTTAATTTATGAATCATGGTGTGCCAAATAAACATATTTTCTTTTTTTCTATTTAGCTCGCGTGATTGTCGAAATATAGGATGTAGATTCGGTGATCATTGTACCGAACGTCGTGCCAGTCAATGGTTTAATAGCCACAAGCTTCGATCACCGAGGCAACACCTTAGGAGGCTCCCGTTAGGAGACTGGATATGGAAGGAGACAAGACTAAGTAAGGGAGAACTAGACTTTATGTATATATTTAGAATAAGGCAGGAGAGTAATGTGCTGAGGGATTACTCGAAAGAGTTACCGCGGTTCTGGAACGTAAGGGGCAAATGAAGGAACATGATTACGTTTTAGTCAGTAAAAGGCTGACACTCCGTTGACCTAGAATTCTGAAATTTTGCGTGAAGCAAGGTCTCATAGTACCAGTACAGGAAAAAAATCTGAAAACTGTAAATTTTTAGTTACGTCACAAAAAACAACTTTTTTGCGATTCGGCAAAATCTTCGTAACTCAATTCGGGAATTGAACTGTCCATAGGTAACTTGGTAGGTACGGAACCCTCAGTGTGCGAGTCCGACTCGCACTTCCCGGTTTTTTTATTAGTATTTGTTGTTATAGCGGCAACAGAAATACATCATCTGTGAAAATCTCAACTGTCTAACACGGTTCATGAGATACAGCCCGGTGATATACAGACGGACAGCGGAGTCATAGCAATAGGGTGCCGTTTTTACTCTTTGAGTTCGGAACTCTAAAAATTGGCAGGTAGTTTGACACCTAAAGAAATATTTTAAAGGTTTTAAAAATCCCGCGAATTAAAAAAGTTCACAAGAAAATGGTTTTTTTTTTTAGTTCCAATAACTTTTCGCGCTCTTGGGTGGAGCAGGAGGGCATGTCAGACTTCCACCGACTAAAACCCACTCCTGTTCCTTCTTTGACTTCGTTCCAGGGCCCCGGGGTTCTCTTTCGTACAACCAATGGCTCCAGCAGGCTTCGACCCTGCTGGGCGCCTACGTTTCGCTGACATCCACGTAAATATCGTGATATGGTAGAGTATCTGTACCTTACCTTATTAGTCGCGCAATTAGAAGCAATCCTTTGGAGCATTCGTATCCATAATACTGGTAGAACTATTCACATTCCACTGAATAACTCTTGAGCACCATAACTCACATATAAAGACGTAATTAATTCCACAAGCGCGTCGCTTTGTTTTACTATACTAATTTTATTATTTGTTTAATAAAAATTGTTTAACAGAGCGACAGTTCCGCACACAACCTTCTCTATCGCGAGTTCCCGCGCAACTAAAATCCCCATATTATAATTTATCTGAGCAACCAATTTAAACAGACATCCAAAACATGATGTTTGAACCTTATTAGAAGTCGGTAAAGTTTAATTTACAGTGATGTAACAGCAAATATCACTTGGTAAGCGAACACTATCTGACGTTTCCTACACAAAGTTGAACTTGCAGCTAAGTGAGGAATGTTGTCCTTTGTAAAGTAGCGACGATATAGTTTGGGAGCCGCAAATGTAAGTTTGTATGTTTCGATGTATGAGTCCATTGTTGACAACGCTTGTTTTGATTAGTTTTCGCTGCGACCGGTATTAATGTCTTTCATTTCACTTTGTTCTTCGCATTTTTGTTTTAATAATGTGTTCATTGTGTTCAAAGGCATATTTTTAAGAGTACATAATATTTTCTCCATCCTGTGAGAGGAGTAGGAACAAAGGAACATCATGGACAATAATATTAAATATTAAGGCCTACTGTGAAATCATCCATTGACTTCTCTCGCTCTTGATGGAGTGGGAGGGCGTCAGACTTTTAGTGACTAAATCCACGCTTATGTTCCTTCGTTGCCTTTGTGTTCCAGAGCTTCGGGTTTCTCTTTCAAAATCAGGCCATGCCCCCAGTAGGCTTTGGCCCTGCTGGCCCTGACCACCCTACGGGTTTGCTGACATCTCTTTGAGGCGTGTGTGGAACACTACGCGCCGTTGTCGACGACTCGGGCTCGGTCCAGACGGTTACCGGACGGCCGGACGGCGAGCTTATTATTTTACTTAAGCCGAGTAAGTGTGTTAAAAAACGTCGTCTGATACACGTGGGCATTTGTCGTTGAAGTATCTCGGCTCCGTTTCAGTTAGTAAAAGACTGACTCTCCATCCATGGGAGAAACTATTTGATAATTTCACACCCTCAGAAGAATTCTCAATATAGTAGTACATTCTGATACAAGTGAAGAAAATTTATCCGAGCCGCACGCATGGCTGTTATGTAGCCGAGTGCCGTAGTTACAATTTATCACGTGTTCAAATAAACGACGTTTTTGAATACACTTACGAAGATAAAGAGGAATTGACGTGCGACTCGTGGGGGTTGCTTGGCGCCTAGTATGACACGATAAATACAATTAATTGTGGTGGTAGCTAATTCGTGCAATTTTCCGCACTAGTGCGGAAAACAATAAATTGCGTTATTGCGATAGGGATTAGAGTATATGCTTTCAAACAAGTGTATTTAAAAAAACCCGGTATTTTCTGAAAAGGATACGCGTGGTCCTAGAATGCAAAGGGCAACTTAAGAACACAGGTGTGGTTTTAATCAATAAAAGTATGACATGCCCGCTCGCTCCACTCTAGAGCGGGAAATGTCATTGCATGATTTCCCACCTTAAAAACAGTGGATCATTGTACCGATAGTCGTGTCAGCCAATGGTTTAATAGCCAAGAGCCTCGATCAACAACTTAGGAGGATCTCATTAGGTGCCCGGATCAAGGTCATTGATTCAGAAAGTGGTACTTCTGGACACGGCTCGTATAGTTAGGAGGTTCCTCTCTCTGGAGCCCTGACCGCCATTAATTTGGACCCTGTTCCCTCAAATACCGGATTTTTTGTAGTGGCAAAGTCATCGAAGGTGACCTTTCTAGGGTAGAGCGAAAGGGCATGTCAGACTTTTACTGACTATAAATTCACTTGTGTCTCAGTTGCCCTTTGCATTCCATGACAACCATAGAAATTTAAAAAAACAGGAGAAGTGGTAAGGAGGCGTGTGCATGTCCGCGCGACTTGCGCAAAATGCACACGATCGGGCAAACGGCCGTCAGTTACAAACTTGTGAGATACGCGATACGTGATCGTAAACAAATTTAAAATGCCGTGTTGTTCAGTGGTTTCATCCAAGAACCGAAGTGATAAGAGAAGCCTGGGTCATCATGGAATCTTTTACCATATGGAAGTACAAGTTTAATACTATATTTATCTTTAAAATCAGTAAAAACAACAAATCTTATAATATCCCTTGCTGCTACTACGTTATTTTTGTTTTCAAATATCAAGGCGACTGTATTACTCTTACAGTACATACATTGCTCTTTAACCACTACTTAATTTTAACGCTCAGTAACGGAACAAGCAATGTAAAAATAACATAACGATACTTTATCAGTGCTGTGTATTTCATAATAAAGCCGCTGTTAGTTGCGGCGAGTTAATGATGTGCCTGTATGATCTACTAATATAGACTATCGACCATAATATTGATTGGTTGGATATCCGAAGTAAAATAATGTAAATATTTTTATTTATTTTGATTATTTTACAGAGTTGTAAAGAAATAGCATAATTCAGAATATAATAACGACTTTTGCTTAAAATAAGGGAACATGTTCTAGCTTTTTATTTGTTCTCTTTATTTAACAAGATAGAATTTTTTTTTTCAAAACTTTATTTTGTTAGAAAAAAAAATAGTACAGTATTTTTTTTCTAACAAAAGCCTTACATGGTGAGGTTTAGCAGTAAGTTAGGTAAAATGATAACTACAATGTTACTTTATGTTTTCAGTTTCCCGAAAGACGCAATTTTAATAAAGCAATGGATTGATGGAAGGCCACCTAATGGGTTCCCTAAAAAAATATAGTACTATATGCTCATTCCACTTTCAACCAGAAATGCTTTAGCCTCTATTAGTAACTGAAAGCTTTTTCATGCAATAATTCATAATACAAGTTATTAAACTTTTCAGGATTTTAGAGGACCAGGACATGTACTTGGCCGATTTTTAGTATTTGATATTGACGTTCTGAAATGACGTATATAATGGCCTTATACGGGTAAATGGTTAGTTTTTGGGTTTTATGAAAACAAATGAATAAATAATTAATTATTATTATTATTAAATTATTATTATTAACATTTTATGATTTTGTTTTTGGGACCCAAAAGAATAGCACGACAAAAAAAAAATGGAAAAATCGATAACTTTTCTATTTAGTCAATCACTAGCGTAAATGTAAAATAAATTGCTTTTGCATAGCACATCGACATTTCATGTGTGCGTAAGTTGTACGGTGCATGGAAAATACACGCTGTTTTTAGGGAGGTAAGGTTTATAATTGACTGTGTAGTATGGACTGATTTATGATTTGCGGATGTGTGCGCGACTGCGTAAATATTACTGCAAATGTAGTAGTTTCGGCGGTGGTAGGGAAACTGGAGACATCGTGTTCCGGTACAATTTTTACTACTTAACATATCTCCTCCCTTCTTAAATCTGTGATGACAACGGTATCTCTCTGAAACATTCCCGTGGCTTCGGATTAGAAAAAAAAATATTATTAGAGTGAATGTTCCAAAGTAGAGCACAAAATACATTCAATACATCTTTCAGTTCGTTTAATCATCATCATCATCATCATTTCAGCCGAATGACGTCCACTATTGGACATAAGCCTCCCCAAGTGTCGCCATAATGACCGGTCTTGTGCGTCTCGCATCCATCGGATTCCCTTTCCAGGTCATCGGTCCACCTTGTGGGAGGCCTTCCAACGCTGCATCTTCCGGTACGTGGTCACCACTCCAGAACCTTTCATTGACCATCTGTTCTGCAAGCAATGTGCCCGGCCCCCTGCAACTTAAGTTTGGCGATTCTTCGGCCTGTATCGATAACCCTGAATATCTTCATATCTGATGTGTACAACTACTTCTGATGTTACATATATATATATGTGTAACATAGTTAAAATGCTCCTGTTCGCGGTTGCGCGCATAGTATGCACGGTTCGTGCGCGCTAGGCGTCCACACTATGGGAACTCATTGCATCTTACGTTACTGCAGTCAGTACGTGGCCTGAGAGATGCCACTTAAATTCATTCGTTTATTCATCTAAATTTTTTATCCGTCACATATTGAACCACCTTTTTTAAGTCCGATACGTGCATAACAACCACTAGCGCGGTACCTACTGCGTGACACACAAATTCACACAATCAATAGGAATTCTTTTCATTTCGACCATTCAACAGTATTCATTGTGTGTTCACAGAACAGATGAATTTTAAACATATGAAGCAATAGCTCAGGAATTTCCTCTGGTCTTGTTTGGCTTGTTGTCAAATTTTTTTCAATACACTTACTCGGCAATACTTTTCAATACAGGAACGCAATTCACTGTTATCTGCACTAATGCGGAAAAGTGCGCGAGCTCGCCCCGCTACAATCTACAATGATATTATAAAGAGGTAAAAGAAGACCATTTCATGAAATGGCCAACTAAAACTGGCCAAATCGTTTAAACGTTAACATTTGATGATATGTCAATCCTCATTTGGCCATATCATTGATGTAGGATTTCTATGATAATAAAAGGTCTAAAGAAAGTAGGCCGAACGAGGATTGAAATATCATCAAACTTTAAAGTTTATAACGATCTGGCCAGTTTTACTTGACCATATCATGAAGTGATCAATTTCTATGATCTGGCCACGACATATATAAAAGAAGAAACTGAGTGACTGACAATATCAACACACAACAACAAGATTTTCTAAAATTCATCCCCTGCCCCCCCAGCCAAGTTACAACCGTTTCGTTTCGATTTCTTTTTTCGTTGATCGCCTCGAGTCGGCCACGCCTCCTATTTCTTTGTTCTGACGATGTGACTGAGCGTTGAGATGACGTTTAAACGATTTGGCCAGTTTTAGTTGGCCATTTCATGAAATGATCAATTCTGAGATCTGGCCACGACGTAGATATAGATAATTCTTCTGTAAGTGTGCTTGTCACCTAACTCCTCCTAAACGGCTTGACCGCTTTAGATAAAATTTTGTGCGTATATTTGGTGGGATGGCTTGAAAATACAATTGGATCCGGTAGGTGGCGCTGCAATCGGGTTCTCAATTTTTTTTCTGATCTATAATTAGCTTTCAGGCATGACAACGTCTGTCTTTCGAGAAGTCAACAAAGCAAATGAACTGACTAGTTGCACTCCCGAGACTCTTTGATTTGGCGGGCTATTAATATTTACTCCTGGGTTTCACCTTAGAGCGTGAGAAGTCATTGGACGAATTCCCACCTCAATAAAAACTATAGACACTTTATAATCTATACTATATGCAAATATATTCTTTATAGAACATGCATTTTTTTTTCTCTTCATCACATGAACATACCAAAATTGCTGCCTTTCATATGTTTTGTCACTAGATGGCGCCACGTTAAAACTTCCCATTTCCGAAAGGGCTGTGTCACTAGCACACTAATTTAATACGATTAGCGACTTATTTACGTGTTGATGAGGCTCGCAATTGAATAGTAGACAATCAAAGAACTCAAACAACTAGTTGTTTAGTGATTTGCAATTCAAATCTTACCTAAAACTGGTACCTACCTTGTGATTATATATAAACATGGCCGGATCTACTTAATGGCTAAACGGGCTGCAGCCCAGGGCCCCAGGGATATAAGGGGCCCCCAGTTCTCATTAAAAACAATTTACAATACGGCTTAATCTATTTGACAAAACTAGTTTCAAAACAAATAGAGTACCTACTACTGTTTAATTATGGTAGCATTAATTGATATCGCTACTAATATGGGCGGGTCAATGGTTTACAACCGCTCAACGTTGGTGTTCACGTTCGACCTGTGATCAAAGTATTTATTTATTATTCACTTTATTGTACACCTCATAATGTGGACCGGATAAGTATTTACAAAAACTAAGTATTCAATCGGCGGTCTTCTCGCACAGGGCAATCTCTTATATAAAACCACAAGACGAAGTATATTTAGATTTCAAGTTAGCTATAGTAACTCATGATCTCTTGTTCCATTAGGACGACATTTCTACAGTGATCGATCGTTGTCGAAAATGTACACTCTAGGATAAATATAAACTTATTTTGGTGGGTGGGCCCCCAAGTAGTGTTGGCCCAGAGACCAACAATTTCAGGATCCGTCTCTGTATATAAACATTTATTTTTATTTATGTATCATTTATACAAAAGAAAACAGCATTATCCATATTAAATAGCAACCAAAAACCACTAAGAATTCAGAACTCAATATCGAACTAGACAAAATAATGCACCTCCAATCTTTGAATATATATTGTCTTTCCAATAAATCAAAGTCATTGTGAATTTGACTTTTCTTTTGGTGCAATTCCTGAACGGAACTGGAACTTGTGTCGAACCCAAGGTCGTAAAGCAGGTAACTAATACTCAGTAGAAAACTAAAGTCTACAACTATTATTGTACTCGTTTTGCTCATATTTCAAATTACCCGCATTTTTTTTGGGTTTCGTTATACGTTAAGACTTAGTTAATTTGATGACACTTAAAAGCATTTTTTCCTCGTTTAACATTTACTTATTTTAGTTTAAATAACACAAATTGTGTATTGAAAACCCAGTAACTATAGGTCAATTTGATTTACATCTATGTAAATATTTATTTGCTATAATGTTCAATGGATTAGTATTAATCGTAAAATGAAATGTAAAATTATGATGACCTTGGCTGTTTGACATATATGAAAAAAGTTGCCATAAACTTATTTTGTGCTTGAGTTTGGGTATTTATTGTAATTTCCATAATCTAGTATCAATATCAAGAGTGTTATCACAAAATGTTCATTCATATTCGAAGTTCAGAAGGCCAATGCCTCGCACAATGTAGTATTTTTGCAGTTGTGATTGCATTTACTTATGACATAATTATTTATATTTAGAAAAAAGTCGGCGTGTTCCACTTGCCTCCAAAAAAGTATTAAGTATATAATTATTTTTTTACGGACTAATGTTGTAATGGCCCAGTGGACACCCGCCTCTCATGCATGAGCTTGCGGGTTCGAAACCATAATAAATCTGTAATCTTAATTTCGAACAGCTGATTTAACTTTGTAGAGAAAGATCAATTTTTATTTTAGGAATTCATTATGTCTTCCCTATATGAACATCCATATCTAGCTCAAAAAAGTGCTGTTTCGCGTTTCACGAAAACTCGCAAATAGTGAGGTCGATATGAGATATGAGAGATGAATTAGTGAGTCAAAGTTATTAAAGTCTTTTAGTTTCTCTGATTAAGAACCCAAAGTTAGCTATTTAATGTAAAAATCACAAGCGTTAAGTGATAATGAAAGATAAATAATACAGGATTACAGCCATTTTATGTGGGGTATGTGTGGGAAAACACAGAGATAAGAATCGTTTTTAAAATAAGCTTACTTCATACAATACACAGCAAAGTGAGTTTTCAAATCAGCCATTGCCTTAGCCAAATCGAATAAAATTTTATAGTTTCGCTGATATTATGACCTTATTTTGCTCTTATTCTGATTGAAATACTTTACATAAAATGAAGGAATTGTTAAAAAAATATCTTGCGGAACCCTGAAAAAACCAAATCGAAGAAATATGTTAAGATTAAAATACTTAGTTGGCAACACCGAAATGACGGCCATAGCAGTTTACCTAGTCACGCGAGAAAAAAAATGTGAATTTACGAAATGAATATTCTTTGTTTTAATTGCCTTATTGAACTTTAAATAGTGTTTTTTGGTGGTAATTATAGTCTCTAGTACACGAAGCACACAGTGACGATGTTATTTAAAGAGTTTTGGTGGAAAAACACAATGAATTTCAACGTTAAAAACTAATTTGTGAATCGAATAAAAAAAGTGTTTTTTTGTGCTATACAGCTCGACATCAGGTAAGTTTTTTACGCCGAGAGTATCGATTAGTACGTGGAACGACGATCCATGTTGTTTAAAACATTGTTTCGGCTTTAAAAGTGGTGAAAAAACACGTTTGAGTGCCGTGTTTACATATTTTAGAGGATACAGGTGCGAAAACACGTTGTTTTGGGGTAATGTTGACTACAGCCTCAGGAATGAGTGGTGTTCGCATTGTGACGTATAATTACCTCTGTTTTCATTATCATTGACTGGTATACATTTTGAAAGGTTTTTGTATGAATGATCAAATAGTTTTAAACTTTTATGAACTGAACAAAAATAAAGTTGTGTATTCCAAAGTGTTTATGATTTTGGTACTTGGTTTAACCCACTGTTGGGCAAAAAATTCGACTCATGAAAAAAGGAATAATAATTGGCAATGACTGAGGCTTACTATCTCTTGAAACAACTGATATTGTGGAGATAGTATGTGCAAAGCTTTTGTAGTAAATTGTCCCCAAACCACATACACTAAATAGGTATCAGAAACCAAGAAACAGGTGAGTGGTTTTTTTTTCTTTGCCGCATTTAGGCAGACTAAGGTCTTAAACCATACTGCCTCATCATTAATAATAAATTATTATCTTTTTTGAGTGACATTAGAATATAGGTGCAACACATTCTAACATTTTTGTAGTATTTTGCAGCAAATGTATCAAGTCAACTTTCTCAGTAAGCTTCACTGAGATAGTCAACACTACTATAAAATTCTCAGCTCCATTTTATCGAGATCACTCCAGTTGCAATGATTCCACAAATGGTCCAGGTGTGCAGACACTTGAGATATAAAACTACACCAATTTTATGTTACAATATCAATTTGTGAATAACAGCCACTGAACTTAACTCAAAGAATTCTGGCCAAAAAGCCTTGTTAGTAATGGATCACTTCATCACTTGACACTCTGTGCCTGTGGTGTCAACTGACAGCATGATTACGTGTTTTCTCTTGGGATTCTTTGCACCTTTTTTATTTTTTAAGGGTCATAGCATACTAGATTCTGCCAGCAGCTTCACTCACATGAATATAGGTTTCTCCATAAAAACCTTTGGACCCCTGTTTCATCCCTTTAGGGGGTGAATTTTGAAAAGTCTTCTCTTAGTGCCCACCTGCATCATAAAAGGAAGTCCCAGTAGTTTCAGCTGTGTGTTGAAGTTTTGGAAAAATCATCTAATGACAAATCACGCTCTTGGGCGGAGCGAGAGATAGTGTCAGACTTTTACTGACTAAAAACCTTCGGTGCGGACGGTTACCGGACGGTCGGCGAGCCATGGGTAGCGCGCCGTCCGCAAGCCCGCGTATGGTGGCCGGAAATCGGTATTGGAATCCCGGCGGCGGTTGGGGCGTGAGGACCGTTACCTCACGCGATCGGCCGCCTCCTTTGCTAGCATTACTCCTTCGCAGAAGGAGGCGACCGCCTGCCACACCTCCTCGTTCCGGACTATGACCTGACGTGTACCAAGACCCGGCGCGAGCCGTCGCCGATCGCCCCCACGAGGACACGGCTTTGCTCTGCCCAAGCGGGGCACACCACCGTGTCTTCCGGGCTATCAAGTCTGTAAGAAGAACGCGCGTCTTAGTAACTTCTACAGCCAAGCCAAGCCCTTAGCCAAGTTACAACTGTTTCGTTTCGATTCTCGTTTCGGAAACGGTTATAACTTGGCTAGGGAGGCAGGTTGCGTCTGACTCTCGTGCGTATCGCTACAAACGCGCGTCAACGGCTCGTTTAAAAAACGTTGAGTGCACAGGTCCTTATGTCGACCACCCCAACTTAAGAGTTGTAGGCCACTGGTTCAAAACCAGGCAAATGCTTTACTTTGTGTAATTTATTTTAATCATCTCTGACCCCAAAATGGTTTGGGCACGCCACAATTATGGCGGTAAGTCCCCTCTTTGAGGCGTGGTTGGAAAGACCTCACGGCGTCCTCACCTTCCGCATGACGCAGGTTCTCACCGGACACGCTAAGTTCGGGAAGTTCCTGCACTGGTTTCGTGTGGAAACGACGCCCGGGTGTCGCCACTGTGTGGACCGCCCGGAGGTCACGGTAGAGCACACGGTGGAGGTGTGCCCCGCTTGGGCAGAGCAACGCCGTGTCCTCGTGGGGGCAATCGGCGGCGGCGGCGATCTCTCGCGCCGGGCCTTGGTTCAGGCCATGCTCCGGAGCAAGGAGGAGTGGCAGGCGGTCGCCTCCTTCTGCGAAGCCGTAATGCTAGCGAAGGAGGCGGCCGATCACGTGTTGCCTCACACGGTCCTTACGCTCCAACCGCCGCCGCCGGGATTCCGATCCCGATTTCCGGCCACTGTAGGCGCGGGCTTGCGGACGGCGAGCAATGGGTGGCTCGCCGTTCGATCGTCCGGTAATCGGACCGAGCCCAAGTCGTCGACGGCGCGTACTGTTCCACGCGCGCCTCAAAGAGATGTCAGCAAATCGTAGGGGCCTAGCAGGGTCGAAGCCTACTGGGGCCACGGGTAGTGTGAAAGCGAAACCCGGGGCAACGAAGGAACAGGAGTGGGTTTTTAGTCAGTAAGAGTCTGACACTATCTCAAGAGCGGGTTTTGTCATAAGATGATTTTTCCACCCAATAAAAAAAAAAAAACCCCAAAATGGTTAAGGAAACCATTGTGAGGAAACCAGCGTGTCTTAGAAGAAATATTCAAAGACCTGCAACATCCATCAACCTGCACTGGGTCATAGTAATGGATTAAGGCCCATTTCTTCTCAGAGAGGTCTGAGACCCAGCATTGAAAATGTTATAACACAACAGACAACAACAACAACAGACAACAACAACAGACAACAACAACAGCAACAGTTGTTAAAACAGTGGTTGTTGCTGTTTGTGTAGACTGATTATGTACAGATATTACAGCTACATTATATCTACATTAATCATGTGTAACACAATACACAGTAACATTCTGTTAGATGGTTTTTGGCGGGATGCCTTCGAGTGGACTTCAGTGGCTGTTTTAATTATTTGCAAATTGATTGCTAGTGGATACTATAATGTAAAATTGGTGTAGTTTTGTACTCAAGTATCTGTGCAACTGGACAATATGTGAAATCATTGTAACAACCTCGGTAAAATGGAGAAGTTTGCCGAGAAGGATAAATTTGCTGCCAAATAATACAAAAAGATTAGAATGTGTTAATTCCATCTAATTAAAAACAGTGGTGGCCGAGTGAGACAGTGGTGGCCGAGTGGTAACGCTCCCGACTTACGAATTGTAGGTCGCGGGTTCAAATCCAGCCAGGCGCATTACTTTGTGTTATTTATTTACCACTGCTCTCAAAACGGTGAAGGAAAACATCGTGAGGAAACCGGCTTGTCCTAGAACCAAAAATTCGAAGACATGTGACATCCACCAACCCGCACTGGGCCCGCGTGGTGGATTACGGCCCATTCCCTCTGATAGAGGAGGCCTGAGTCCCAGCAGTGGGAACATTATAAGGCCGACTATGCTATGCTAATTAAAAACAAATTAATTATCTATATGAAGATATCGTTTAAAGGACTACTTAGTATCAATCAATTCAAAACATTACCAAAAAGGAAATATGTAGTAATAACTGTAACACACTTTCAGCTGGTCACTGTGGTTCTGTTGACTTATTTCTTCTCCCACAGCTCACACAGCTACAGAATAGATCATATGCCAACTTAATTAGATTAATTTATCTAGTTTATTCTTTGCTTTGCAATAGAATTTGTTTCAGTCTTGAAGAACTGAACTTACTAACGACTTTTTTCATTACCATTTTCAGGTTATCAAGATGAACCACGCAGCCGCAATACCAGGGAACATGGACGTAGATCCGCTGAGCTCGTACGAGTACCCTGCGTACGACAGCTACGCGGCTCAGAGCTACCCGTACGCCAGCAAGTTGCAGCAATCCATCTACCAGGCGTACCAGCAGACTCAACCCAACTACGTCAACACTCAACAACCACAGGAACCATACAACAATTTACAACCACCGGTACAAACACAACAACCCGTAGAACCTGAAATTGCTCCTAAAACTGAGGCACAGGAAGCAGAATCAAAACCAGTTTTAAAAAGGCGAAGAAAGGAGAAAAGTGGGCAGAAAAGTACTTATTGTTCTGAAAAAATCAGAGATGCTACATTCAAATTCTACGGCTGTTCTGTCTGTAACGTCAGTTACAATGCTTTACACGAACTAGACCAACATGTGACCGCACACAAGAACAGAATGACGAGCTACAGGCTGCGGTTAAGAAATCAAATCAAAAAGAAACAGATAAAAAAAGAAAAGAAAAAGTTAAAAAAGATGGTGAAGATTAAGAAAGAAATTGACATAGAAATAAAACCTGAAGACGGTTATATAGGAGAAGAGAAAGCCGCAGATTTTATGAGTAATGGAATTAATCCTAATATGGAACTTAACGAGAGTGTCAATAATGGAATGATTCCTAATGCTGAGTGTAATGGAATAAATCCTATATTAGATTGTAATAATGGACTTGTAATTAATAGTGAAAATAGTGCGGTAGAGGCCCAGAATAGTCAAAATCAAACTGATAATGACTTAAATTCTATAACCAATGATCCTCAGGGTAATGAAACTAGTTCCTTGACCAATGGTAGCAGTGAAGTGGAGAACGCAAGTACTGTGAACAGTAAAGACAAAGAGAATAGCTTGGATGAGGCAGAGTTGACTAATTTAGAGAAAATTTACAAATGTTTTGCGTGCCAGAAACAGTTCACGTTGAGCTATTATTTGAAACTGCACGTGAGATCGCATACAGGTGAGCAAATTTTATAATACTACTTACTAGATTATGGGAAATCAACCAATGCTTTCTACCACTCGGGTGGAACAGGATATCAAAATAACATTATTTTTTTTTACTAATAAATGCGTAACAAAGTAAAATTTTAAAGCTGACGTTACTAGGAATAATTTAGGCTATTTTTCATTTTCCCGTGGGATCGGAATTTCAAACTACGGGATACATTTTTGAAACTGTTGGAACACAATTTGACGGGAGTTTCATAGGGATACAGCTAAAGTTATAATGAATAATTTAAGCTGCTTTTTATTTGCCTACGGGAAAGGGACTAAATTCCCGGGGGGACAACCATCTATCCATCTCCGAAATAACAGATATTTTTAAACAGGTTATTACTGAATAATGAACGAAGTCGCAGGCTATTAAATAAATAATGGGACCCAAAATGTGTTTATTTTAGTCTTTCATTTTGTAGCGACATCTATGTTACCACAGGAACCGCGGTATTACAGTTCTCCGCGTGATTAGAACATGTGGTCCGGACTAAGCATTTCACCTTGTCGTTTATACTGCGTACTTTGATGGACTGAAAAAAATTGCCTGTTGCGGTCTTCTCGTCGAGTCTTGATGACACATAGGTATAAACCTATTTAGGTGTCTTTAAGGCTAGAGTGAGCTTATTTACTCTAGCCTTGAATTAATAAACTAGTGCGCCTCTGATCAAAAAAATCTCCTGATCATCGACCAGTCAGAGGATCCTCCCTTTTCAATTAAGGTTTTTGGGATTTTACTTCCTGTTCCCTCTAAAGTAGTTTTTTTTAATGTTGCTGTATGTCATAAATGTTTGGCAGACGAGAAGCCGTACACGTGCAGCGTGTGCGGGCAGTCGTTCATCACGGCCAGCAAGCTCGGGCGCCACAACAAGCGCATCCACCTCGCCGAGCGCTACCAGTGCCGCATCTGCTTCAAGATATACTCCAGGTCAGTCAGAAAATTATTGGGAGGGCGAAGGTGAAGGTGACACTCATTACAAATTAAATCGCTTAATCTTAGCACTTCACTGTAATCTTACTTTTAGTTCTCATAAAATAAATTTGTTACAAGAAAATTTGTCATTTCGACCAAGACGGAATTTTATTATAGAGCCGAGTGCTACAGTGCCAAATTTCCACGTGTATAAAACGACGTTTTTTCAATACAATTGCGAAGATATTAATAAATAAGGGTCCACGTGCGACTCTTTGTAGTCGCGCCGTGCCCAACCTGATATGATAAATTGCGGTGGGTGCGAGCTCGTGCAATTTTCCGCACAAGTGCGAAAAACTAAATTGCATGCAGTAGGGATAAGATCGGGTTTCTGAGTAAAGTCTATTTAAAAGTATTTTTTGGTATTTTATCTCAGGTTCGAGTTGCTGACAGCTCACTTTGACAAGACACACCCTGAAGACAAGTTGGAGGGAGAACCTTATGGTGAGTTTCAATTAGGATTGATATCAAGTTTTGAAACCACAGACCATTACATACGCAACAAAGTTCAAATTCTATTGTGACCACCATTGTTTGGATTTTAAAAGTCATTTTAATAAATAATCTGTTTGCTTAATTCAAACCCTGGGTTCAGTTAGTGATAATTTTATGTGAACAAATTTAAACTTTATATCAATGCTTATAAAATTAATTTCAGAATGACTAAGTAATCCTGTTAAAAAGTCATAAAAAGTGTTTGAACCTAAACTGAACTTTATAATTCTGGAAATAAGGTCTTATTTACAAAATGACATGTTCCTGTGTGTCCTTCCTCTTCTAGACTACAACGCAATCCTACCATACCTCAAAGAGCTAGAAGAACAGTTGCGCGCACCAGAGCAGGCGAGCACTATCGAGCCGGAGTGCAAGCTGGAGCAGGACAGCAAGCCCAAGGCTGAGGAGCTGTTCTGGGAGGCGGAGGTGGGGCCGCAACAGCTCGCCGCGCCTCTAGTGGAGGTGCCGACGGATGTGAAGGAAGAGGTTAGTTTACGCTGGTCGAATGATCCGTAAAAGCTGCACAAAAAAAGGTTTCCAAAACTTTGGGGTTTTGCAAATCAAGCAAGCAAGCAAGTTTTCTGCAGCTGAGCATCAAAAACTTGTTCTTCGAAACTATTCCTAAAAACATACATGCTATAACCAGCCCCCAATGGGATGCGGTGTTCCAGGGCCAGTGTGTCGTGGTTGTGTCTTTTGGACATCGCCAATGCCTTCAATTCCCTGCCCTGGAGTAGCATTAGGAGAGCACTCCCGTATCACCGGGTGCCTAACTACCTCTGTTGTGTGGTCGAGGCCTACTTGTCGGTCAGGTACATCATCTACCCTGGTCACCAGGGAGAGTGGAAAAGGCGAGAGATGTCGTGCGGTGTTCCGCAGGGATCGGTACTAGGACAGCCTTTGTAGAACATCGAGTACGACTACGTGCTGCGCGGCTCCTCGCCTCCAAATATCGCCCGCCTTCCGTAACAAGATTTGAACATGTTCTAGAAGTTAATCATCTCTTCCAGACGTTTGATGAGGACCAGAAAGAACTAGTGCCGAAGCTGGACATCCTCATTGAAGAAGTGAAGGTGGACTTTGACGTGACGGTCAAGCGCGAGTTGACCGACGACGAGGCCGCTGCGGATGTACCGGACGACGGTGATGACGGGGTTGCCGATGGGGATGACGGGGGCCAAGTCAAGGATGAGGACAGGTGAGTGAAAAAATAAAACAATAATATTCAGGGTTTCGTACCCAAAGGGTAAAAACGGGACCCTATTACTAAGACCGCTGTCCGTCCGTCTGTCTGTGCGACTGTATCTCATAAACCGTGATAGTTAGACAGTCGAAATTTTTATAAATGATGTATTTCTGTTGCAGCTAAGACAACAAATATTGTAGTATTTGCTGACTAAACTAAATAAAATTGTATAATAAAATTTGTTGTCTGACAATAAAATAAATATTTAAGCGGGCTCCTGTACAACAAATGTGATATTTTTGCCGTTTTAAATTAGTACGGAACCTTTCGTGTGTCGACTCGCACTTGGCCAGTTTTTGTAAACTTGTTATAAACGTGTATACAAAGTTTCGTATCTGTGCCGTTGACCGTTGAAGAGTTCCTTTATCTGGAGCTAAACCTGAATGTCGCTTTAGGTCATGCTTACCATTAAAATACATTGTCTTTAGAAATGAACCAAATTGTAAAAAATCTGCTCCGTAGGATAAAATAAAGTGCTTCTGATTCAGCGCATGAGATTCCACCCAAACGTATAAACATAAACATTGCGTGTTAAATAAAAGGTTTACAAAAAAATACAACCGACTTTTAGAATATACACAAAAGATTGCAAAATATCTTCGATTTCGAAGACTGCGTATCTTTTTACGCTCTCGAAAACGCAAATCTTCCCCTACCGCTAGCAGGCGCGCAGTGTATCTCGCACTCGTGCGTAACGATGCAGTATCATAAAAAAAAAATCCACAACTTTCACACAACGTCAAAAATCATTAATTTTATTTAAATCCCAAATTTAATGTCACGCACTAAGTTAAAGTGCTTGAAAAGTGACTTGTTTGGAACTTTTGTTTTATCTTACAGTCGATATTTTATTTTCTTCATTATAGCAGGGACGTGCAAGCAATACAAGTATATAAGCCCGTCTTGACGTGAAAATAACTAACCAACTTTAAATTGTTATTGATCTAAACGGTCATCTACACCAATATTATAAAAAGGTAAAGTTTGTTTTTTTGTTTGTAGGAGGTACGTCTCCGGAAGTACTGGTCCGATTGCTAAAATTTTTTCACCGATAGATTGCTTTATTCCTGAGTGACATAAGCTATATTTTTAGTACGCGGGCGTAGCCGCGGACAAAAGCTTATTAATAAAATAAAAAATGCTTTGAGAAACCTAAAAATTATTTTCGATGACCTTTTCAAGGATAACCCACTTGACATAGTTCTTCGAGTTTAATTTTTTACAAAATTTGGCGTCTGATTGCCGCCATATTGAATTTTGATTACTGTCATGAAAATAGTGACACTCACCAGATTAATAGAGCAGTGGTGGCCGAGTGGTAATGGCTCCGACTTACAAGTTGTAGGTTGCGGGTTCAAGCAGAGCTAGGCGCATTACTTTGTGTAATTTATTTCATCACCACTGCTCTCAAAACGCTGAAGGAAAACATCGTGAGGAAACCGGCTTGTCCTAGAACCGAAAATTCGAAGACATGTGACATCCGTCAACCCGCACTAGGCCCGCGTGGTGGATTACGGCCTGTTCCCTCTCCTAGAGAGGAGGCCTGAGTCCCAACAGTGGGAACATTATAAGGCCGACTATACTATGCTATGCACCAGATTAAGACAAATCGATTGCCGTAAGAATCATCATAATTGGCGCACGCGTTGGTCTCTAAAGCGCCATAAAGAAACAAACATACAACTTTTCTTTTTTTAAGTCTTTATTTAGTTTCACTTGTCCCGATGTATGTCTGTAATCAAATCTTGTAAATTAAATTTGATCCACTTCCCGGTTACCGATTGAGCTGAAGCATGCATGTATAATGCAAAATTAATATGATATGCAGCTGATCTGATGATGGAACAGGAAGGTGGCCATAGGAACTAGCATTGAACACAAAGTGGCAACTTGCACCATCGTTCGCGCAGTTGGCGCGTGAAGTTTAAAGTTTAGGTATTTCATTTAGGTGTCATGTATTTTGTCAGCAACCGTAGGTGGGTGAGAATGCAAAGAAGAAACAGGAGTGTGTTTTAGTCAGTAAAAGTCTGAGACGTCCTCTCGCCCCACCCATGGGCGGAAAATGTCATTGGATAATAATAATATTCAACAACCATCACACAACGCCGTCTAGTCCCAAGCTAAGCAGAGCTTGTGTTATGAGTACTAGACAACTGATAAACATACTTATATATTTCTAAATAGATACATATAATAGATAAATTACACCCAGACACAGAACAAATGATTGTGCTCATCACACAAACATTTGTCCTGGGTGGGAATCGAACCCACGACCTCCGGCTTAGCAGTCTGGGTCACTAACCACTAGACCAACAGGCCAGTCAAATGATGATTTCCCACCTTAAAAAAAAGGTGTCATGTAGTTTCATAATAAAGCCGGGCTTATTTACTTGTATCGCTCGCACGACCTTAATTATTATAATAACTTCTCCCGCTCTGGGTGGAGCAAGAGTATCATGTGTATCGTCGCCTTATGACCTGTCGCTGTCACACGTCACACCACTCAAACGGTTTTCTTCTGCAGCCAATCCGACGAGGACTACTTCCCCACCAACACGTGGACGGCCCCTCGCGCCCCGTCGCCCTCGCTGCCCTCCCCGACGGCGTCCCCGCGGCGTCGCGGCGGCGCCCTCACGTGCGAGGTGTGCCACAAGCGCATCAGCAGCGCGTCGTACATGCGCGTGCACCTGCGCACGCACTCGGGCGAGAAGCCCTTCAAGTGCCGCCAGTGCGGCCGCGGCTTCATCACCAGCAGCAAGATGCACCGCCACGTGCTCACGCATGCGCAGGGTCAGTCGTGTTCCATGCTTCACGTTATTTCCATTAAAACAAATATCAACCACACCTTATTGTAAATTAAGTTTATTTCAGATTAAGTCTATTCGCTTTAAGAAAATAGTGACTCATCGTTGTTATTTAGCTTAGCCACGCCCCTAGACCGATAAGATCATAGTAAATTAGAAAACTGTGTTCACATTGATCATTTTATTTTGAGAAATGACAAAAGTCGCACAGTTTTAAAAATTATTACCTCACATATTCGTAAAAATAAAAGTAAGAATTCTGAAGATTATGATTAAAATAATTTCTTAATATTAATATTTGCGTCTTACGGTACATTGTTACCACTCCAGAACCTTTCGGCCCCATCGACCATCTGTTCTGCGAGCAATGAACCTTGGCTTGCGCAGCGTTGGCGCGGCCTCCCACAAGGTGGATGATCTGGTGAGGGTCGCAGGTATCCGATGGATGCGAAACGCACAGTACTGTTAGTTGTGGGAATACTTGGGGAAGGCTTATATATGACAGTGGGCGTCTTTCGGCTGAAATGATGATTAATAAACATTTCAACATACCATGTAGTAAAAAAGTTTGATTTAATTTTTACCCCAGTATGAATACGTCTTTACTTTGCAGTAGCACTGATGACGTCACTATTTTCTTAACGTGAAAGAACTATAGTACATACCGTACGTTCGAGGTAAAAAAACCAGTCTAAGCTGACCTTGCAGTCTATTGAAACTCTGTACTATGCCAGACCAGCTCCAGGTCAAAGTGTTACCACCACCTTGCCACTGATATGCGGCTGACTCCTACTCTAAAAATTTAGAAATTGTACCAGATACTAAATCTTATATCTCAGACTTAAAGTTGATTTGCCAAAAACACAAAATTATGATTTCATGTTAACACGAAAATCATTTAGTCGCAGACAAAGATGAAGTGAAGACGGAGGGAGAGGACACGAAGCCGGACGTGGACACTGACGCTGCGGAGCTGCCGATAGAAGATGGCGCTAAGAAGTGAGTGGGGACGTAGTTAAACCTTTTTTTATTTACACTCCTATACACGGTGTCTTTGACTTCGACGCACAAATGAATACCACGGATCCAGTACATGATTCTGAACGCCCCAGTGGTGGAATTTTTCGCAAAAAAAATGTCTTGGATACTTTAGAGGTATGCGGAACAGAGAGTAAAGTCCCGCAAACCTCCGTTGAAAAGGGAGGATCCTCCGGCCAGACGGGATGTCACGTCTGGTGGGCTGCAACTGCCCGATAGATGATTTCGGGTTGTTCTATATGTTCTAATCGCGCGGAGAACTTTGATTGCGCGATGCAGGATTAGTTCTTATGTGACGCCATAGATGTCGCTACAGATACCAATTTGTAACGATCTTGCTCCATTTTCAAAGTCAAAGGTTTTTTTATTTCTCATAGGCCTACATGGGCACTTATAAATCGTCAGAAGCTAGTGCACGGTTCAAAATTGGTCGTTTCCTATGAAGAAGAACCGGCAAGAAACTCCATAGTTACTTCTTTTATTTGTCCTGTTTGTCCCACAACATATGGCTTGTCCAGCTCCATTTTTGTAAGTCTTATTCTCTAGTATGTCTATTACTGTGGTTCTTTCATTTTCTTATATTTCCAGACCAGCGAAGAAGAAATCGAAGATGAAGTCTAAGTCGTCGAAGTCGGGTCAGCTAAAGTCGCGTGAAGAGAAGCCTCGCCGCAAGCACCAGAAGAGGCCGCACGCCTGCGAGTACTGCAACCAGAAGTGATTATATTTGAATTATACCTATAATTATTACCTGTAACTATTGGAAACCATGCTTTTTGACAGCCAACGTGTTTCAAGTTAGATGAACTACCGAGGCTTAAACCGACGGGTCTGAAACACTCGGTGGCTGACGCTACGTCGACGCAATGATTTCAGCAGAGCATTCGACACGGTGAGTCATCTGCTCATGATAGCAAACTTGAGCTAAGTGATGTCTACGGATCGCTGTGAAAATGGTTTGCATTTTATCTTATAAATCGCTCTTAGGTTATTGCTATCCATGGCTGTGTTTCTTATAAATTTCATGCACGCTCTGGTGTCCCAAAAGGTTACCCTTGTAAAACCTTGGCCCAGATTTGTTTTAAATATTTGTAAATGACACTTTTTTTAGATTTTGTTAAGAGTTAGGAATTACTGGAATTGCAGACTTGTTGAAATCACGCCAGTTTTGCGGAGAACGAGGGACCGCAAACTCAACCAATCAAAACATTTATTTCAACTAAACAGTTTACAGGCACTTTTGAATTGTAAAGAAGTTAGTCAGAAAAATTAAGCTAATCACACATTCCAAGAGGAGAATATGCAGGAAACTTGAAGGACACTCTTTTATAAATCATGTTATATACAGGATGTAAGGGTTTCGTCTACTGAGCAAGCCCTTGAAGTTTGCTTATACCTTGTATG
This sequence comes from Mythimna vitellina, assembly GCA_949316375.1. Lineage (NCBI taxonomy): Eukaryota > Metazoa > Arthropoda > Insecta > Lepidoptera > Noctuidae > Mythimna > Mythimna vitellina. Next base: position 414,073 of record OX438713.1, read on the forward strand.
TCGGCACAAGAGGCCGATCACAGTGGAAATGCTTTCCAGAGACTATTTTGTAAGTGATCATATGACTACGCAAGTGATTTATTATAATGTAGTCTTTAGGTATTCACTTCACAACGACCCGTGAGACAGATTCTAGAGCAGCGTTGTCGGCCAGGTCCGACTCGGTTGGTGACTGGCTTACAATTGAGTGCTGTAACCTATAATCGCGTACTATTTATTTGTATATGTCATGGCCAGATCTTAAATTTGATCAGTTCATGATATTGCCAACTAAAACTGGCCAGATTGTTTAAATGATATGTCAATCTTCATTTGGCCATATCATAAAAGTTCTAAAGAAAGTAGGCTAAACGAGGGTTGCCATATCATCAAAGTTTAACGTTTAAAACAATCTGGCCAGATTTACTTTATCATTCAACAAACGAGTTTTTATTGCGATCGTCACCAGGTTCCTGCACTTGAATATGCTGGAGGTGCACAAGCAGTCGCACTCGGGCGAGGCGCTGGTGTTGCGCTGCCACTACTGCCTGCAGGACGCGCCCGACCAGCAGGCGCTGCAGGAGCACCAGGCCACGCACCAGGGGCCCAAGCCCTACCTCTGCACTGTCTGCGGGAACACCTACAAGAAGAGGGAGACCATGGTGAGCATAGAGCAGCGTAGCAGTGCATACAACATTAGTTTAGTAACGAAACCCGAAACGGCGGGGGGAGGGCGCCGCTGTGCGCATGGCGGCGGGGTGTAGGCGCCGCACTGCACAATGTGGCGGGGGGAGGGCGCCGCTGTGCGCATGGCGGCGGAGTGTAGGCGCCGCACTGCACAATGTGGCGGGGGGAGGGCGCCGCTGTGCGCATGGCGGCGGAGTGTAGGCGCCGCACTGCACAATGTGGCGGGGGGAGGGCGCCGCTGTGCGCATGGCGGCGGAGTGTAGGCGCCGCACTGCACAATGTGGCGGGGGGAGGGCGCCGCTGTGCGCATGGCGGCGGAGTGTAGGCGCCGCACTGCACAATGTGGCGGGGGGAGGGCGCCGCTGTGCGCATGGCGGCGGGGTGTAGGCGCCGCACTGCACAAGGTGGCGGGGGGAGGGCGCCGCTGTGCGCATGGCGGCGGAGTGTAGGCGCCGCACTGCACAATGTGGCGGGGGGAGGGCGCCGCTGTGCGCATGGCGGCGGAGTGTAGGCGCCGCACTGCACAATGTGGCGGGGGGAGGGCGCCGCTGTGCGCATGGCGGCGGGGTGTAGGCGCCGCACTGCACAAGGTGGCGGGGGGAGGGCGCCGCTGTGCGCATGGCGGCGGGGTGTAGGCGCCGCACTGCACAAGGTGGCGGGGGGAGGGCGCCGCTGTGCGCATGGCGGCTGGGTGTAGGCGCCGCACTGCACAAGGTGGCGGGGGGAGGGCGCCGCTGTGCGCATGGCGGCGGGGTGTAGGCGCCGCACTGCACAAGGTGGCGGGGGGAGGGCGCCGCTGTGCGCATGGCGGCTGGGTGTAGGCGCCGCACTGCACAAGGTGGCGGGGGGAGGGCGCCGCTGTGCGCATGGCGGCGGGGTGTAGGCGCCGCACTGCACAATGTGGCGGGGGGAGGGCGCTGCTGTGCGCATGGCGGCGGAGTGTAGGCGCCGCACTGCACAATGTGGCGGGGGGAGGGCGCCGCTGTGCGCATGGCGGCGGGGTGTAGGCGCCGCACTGCACAAGGTGGCGGGGGGAGGGCGCCGCTGTGCGCATGGCGGCGGGGTGTAGGCGCCGCACTGCACAAGGTGGCGGGGGGAGGGCGCCGCTGTGCGCATGGCGGCTGGGTGTAGGCGCCGCACTGCACAAGGTGGCGGGGGGAGGGCGCCGCTGTGCGCATGGCGGCGGGGTGTAGGCGCCGCACTGCACAAGGTGGCGGGGGGAGGGCGCCGCTGTGCGCATGGCGGCGGGGTGTAAGCGCCGCACTGCACAATGTGGCGGGGGGAGGGCGCCGCTGTGCGCATGGCGGCGGGGTGTAGGCGCCGCACTGCACAAGGTGGCGGGGGGAGGGCGCCGCTGTGCGCATGGCGGCGGGGTGTAGGCGCCGCACTGCACAATGTGGCGGGGGGAGGGCGCCGCTGTGCGCATGGCGGCGGGGTGTAGGCGCCGCACTGCACAATGTGGCGGGGGGAGGGCGCCGCTGTGCGCATGGCGGCGGGGTGTAGGCGCCGCACTGCGCAATGTGGCGGGGGGAGGGCGCCGCCGTGCGCATGGGGGTGGGGTGGGGCGTTGCAGTACACAAGGCATCGGGGTGAGGGCGCCGTCGGCTGACATAGACCTGTCTCCCCGCAGATCTACCACCGCAAGCGGCACTTGCCGGACAAGGAGTTCGTGTGCGACATCTGCTCGAAGCGCTTCAACGCGGCCTGCAAGCTCAGCAAGCACCTGGTGACGCACCGCGCCGACAAGTTCGTGCTGCGCTACGAGTGCCCCGTGTGCGCGCACATGTTCAACACGCAGTACCACGTGCACATGCATCTGCGCACGCACCAGAAGGAAGGCCTGTAAGTAACCTCACATTCTCCATTGCTTCGTCTACGTCCACATATCAGGTCATACACGCACTGGGCACGCCAATATTGCAGCAAAAACTCCCGTCTTTGGGGATCGGTTAGACGCCAAGGCGTCCTTCCGCATGACGCAGGTTCTCACCGGACATGGTAAGTTCGGGAAGTTTCTGCATCAGATTTGGCAAGAAGAATCGTCTAAGTGTCGCCGAGTCAGGATTCCGCACTTAGTCCGCCGGACCATTGTGCGTGGGCCCTGATGGCCATCTAAGTCACCTCTCTCCAAAAACATTCTAGTCCCAGGATTTTCAGGGTATCTGTAAGGGAATTCAGAAATACTAGGGTTTGCATTCGTGTATCTATGACACCTGTGTAGTCATGGAGCACTTATCGTGATCGTCTCCTTCTCCAAACATGCTCTACGCAGGGGTCTGTGATGCACATTTTTTTTTATTTGTATATCCGACTGGTGTCGGTAACGGCGCGTATTTAGCATACTGGTGGAACAAATGTTTCATTCGATCCACTTCAGCTCCTCAAGGAAAACCAGCAGAGCCTTAGTGTTACTGACCACTTCGCGGAGGGTTCTCGGAGTACTTTGCCCTGTATTCAGCGAACACTGAACAGCTTAGAAGCAGATGAGCTGCCGTCTCGTTCTCCTCCATTCAGGCTCTGTAGAGCGGGTCTATTGCGTGGAGGGGTTTATTGAGTGTGCAGTGGTGCCACCAAGAGTAGGCAGCGGGTTTGACTGAAGCGTGGTGGCACCATTCTGAGCATAACACGTCTATGTATAATTACTGTACTTTTTTTTAATATAAACTGTGCTTAATCCCACCTGATGGTAAGCACTGATGCAATCGTTGATAGTGAAGCGCACTGGTTTATTAAGAGTCTATTCACTCTAGCCTTGAAGACACCTGTCCAACATAAGTCTTTCGATTAACGCAGTATAAACGACGAGTTGAAACGCTTAGTCCGGGACCGAAGAGGTGACCTTTCTGAAAATACTGAACAATTTTGACATGTTTTCTTTTTTCCAGAATCCTAGAAGAAAACCGCAGCGAGATTCTAGCGATGGTCCTCCAAAACGCACGCAAGATCCCCAAACAGGCGTCGACCCCTCTGTCCCTCACGACGGTGCCGGCAGACGAGCGCTCCCGCGTGTGCAACATATGCGGGGAACTGTTCCACCACTTTTATTACTTAGAGGAACATCTCAAGAGCCACGCATCGACGATAGCAATCACAGATGTAGATAAAGAAGACGAGAAGAAATACATTTGTCAAGTTTGTAACAAAGGTTTCAAACTGCATTATTATCTTAAACTCCACAGCTTCACCCACTCGAAGGAGAAACCCTTCATCTGCCAGCAATGCGGGAAGGGCTTCATTACTAAAGGCAAGCTAAAACGTCATTTGGAAACTCACACAGGCTTGAAGAAATACCAATGTCATATCTGCTACAAATTCTTCACGAGGCCGAGTTACCTGCGGATACATATCCGCACGATACATGGCACTCAGGATTATAATTTTAGGTTTGACAAAGGCTATGGCGTCAGTTCTATAGCGATGTCTGCCATGACAATGTCAGATGTCAGTCAGAATAGTATATGAAGTGGTTTTGTTGTGTTTAAACGTCTACTGCGAGGCAACCATGCATCTCAAATCACTTTTGACACTAAATCCTGCTCGTAAACTAGTGACCTGCCTCGGTTTTGCTCGGTTAACAACTTATTTTTTTCCTCCATTTTTGTCCTGATTAACCATATACGCATCAAGTGCGAGTCGGACTCGTGCAGGAAGGGTTCCGTATCGTCCGTAGCAAAAATTGGCAAAAAAATAAACACGTTTGTTGTATGGGAGACCCACTTCAATATTTATTGTATTCTGTTTTTAGTATTTCTTGTTATAGCGGCAACAGAAATACATCATCTGTTAAAATTTCAATTGACTAGCTGTCGCGGTTCATGAGATACAGCCTGGTGACAGACAGACGGACAGTGGAGTCTTAGAAATAGGGTTTCGCTTTTACTCTTTGGGTCATCATCATTTCAGCCGAAAGTCGTCTGTTGTTGGACAAAGGCTTCCCCTAAGTGTCGCCACAAAGAAAGGACCTGTGCGTCTCGCATCCATCGGATTCCTGCGACCCTCACCAGGTCAACGGTCCATCTTGTAGAAGGCCTTCTAACGTTACGTCTTCTGGTAGACGGCCGGCACTCCAGAACCTTTCGGCTCCAACTGCCATCTGTTCCCTTTGGGTACGGAACCCTAAAAACAATTTCAAATTTGAGGTAGAGTTGTTGTATTATAAAGTATTAAATACTGTATTATAAGATATCGGTCAATTTGAAAAATAAACTCAATCAATTTCTTTGAACGTTTAAAACATGTCACGTTGCCCAGCAGTGGACTTTAATTAAAAAAAAAAAGAATTGTTATTAACAGAAATCGGTTTCGGGCACAGAAAATCAATTTTAGTGCATATTAGAAAACATGAATAGTAAAATTTCGTACAGAATGCTGTACGCGGCCCCAAGCTGTTAGGAACATTGATGTTAATGTTAATTTTTTTACCTTTTTTATTGTTAATCAATACAGGGAACCTGAACTACTTTCGCAGTAAGACATATAAACAAACCTTTCTTACTGTACGTTCAACCGATTTTGACTTCTATAACGTAGACATAAGGATGACATTAAAAGCAAATAAAAAGTGGTTACAATACCAACTGTATTCTGCAGCCGCAATTGGCATGCCATGAACGTCATAGAAGTCAAAATGGGTTGGACGGACAGAAAAAAAAGATTTTTTAAGTGACTCATTGCGAATGGAATGTTAGCACAGCACCCGCGGGTGAGACCCAGCTCTGTGCGTCTTGATAACACCAGCCTTTTTGAAGGTGGGAAATCATCAGATAACTCCCGCTCTGGATGGAGGGAGAGGGAGTGTCAGACTAATTTTTTGACTAACCAGCTTGCAACGGGCTTGCGAACGACGAGCAATGGGTAGCTCGCCGTCCAGCCGTCTGGTAATTGTCCGGACTGAGGCTGTGTCTTTAACGATTCGAAGTGTTCCACGCGCACCACATAGTGAGAGATGTCAGCAAAATCGTAGGGGCCCAGTAAGGCCGAAGCCTACTGGGGCCATGGGTAGTCCGAAAGGGAACCCTGGTGTCCCGGAAAACACAGTAAAGAAGGAGCTTAGCAGTGGGTTTTAGTCAGTAAAGTCTGACAAACCTTCGCGCTCTGCCTAAAGCGAGAGAAATCATAAAAAAGCCCGTGTTCCTTCAATTGTTTTTTGCTATCTAGGAACAGAGAGCGCGTGTGCGAGTGCGTGGCGCGGCAGTGCCACTGCAGGTCAAGCTTCATCTCACACAGAGAAGGCACGACCATTTAGTTCACACTTGTTCACGACAGGTTGGAGATTCCACACTTATATTAACTACAAGGGCAGGTTTCCTCAGTGATGTCCAAGATAAACTTAAAAAAAAACTCCACCCAGAGCTCGAGCAGTTATTAAAGAATTCCCTTTAAAAAAAAAAAAAAAACAAAAATCGGAATCTACTGTAAAGTTATATTAAATTTAACTTGTATTTTCTAAAAGCATCACAGTTAGTATTTGTTGAATAAGTTCACGGTGAGCCTCACGTGTGAAGCGTGTGAGGCGTGTAGTGCGTGCAGCGCGTGTAGTGCGTGCAACGCGTGCGACCCGGCCAAGCTAGATAGCTGGCCGATATTGTACTTTAACTAGATGTAAGCTCGGTTATGGTAATGTTAACTAGCGTTAAATGTTATTGTAACTAAAGGTTGTTGATTTTGTAAAAAAATAATAAGTAATTAAGTTTTATAATTTTGTTGTTTTATTGTTAGTAGCTGCGTTTTCTGCAGCATTGGCACCCCCCTCTCTTCCCTAGGTGGACTGATGACCTGGCGAGGGTCGTGGGAAACCGACACGCACAGGACCGGTCGTTGTGACACGTGGGGGAGGCCTATGTTCAACAATGGACGTCTTTTGGCTGAAATGATGATTGCACTAGTTGTAGCCAGCGTCTTATCATATGTGCAATTCCAGGATATAATCTACCTGTATGCGAAATTTCATCCAAATCCGTACAGGAGGTGGAATAATAAACTTAAACACACTCATAAAGTTCGCCCGGGTGTCACCACTGTATGGACCACCCGGAGGACACGGTGGAGCATACGGTAGAGGTGTGCCCCGCCTGGGCAGAACATCGCCGTGCCCTCGTGGGGGCGTGAGGCGGCAGCGATCTCTCGCCCGTACAGGCCATGCTCCGAAGCGAGGAGGAGTGGTCGGCGCGGTCACCTCCTGCGAAGCAGTAATACTAGGAAAAGACGATGCCGCACGTGCACGCGTGAGGGAGCGGCCCACACGCCTCATCCACCGGGATCCCGATCCCGATTTCCAGCCACCGTAGGCGCGGGCATGCGAGCTACCCATTGCTCGCCGTCCGTCAGCAAACCGTAGGGGCCCAGCAAGGTCTGAAGCCTACTGGGGCCAAGGATTTGCTTCTGAAAGGAAGTTCGGTCCTGGTATGAAAGGCAACGAAGGAACAGGAGTGGGTTTTTAGTCAATAATAGTCTGACACACCCTTCTGTTAGCCTAAGAGCGCGAGATGTCACTAGAAGATTTTTTCAGCTAAAGAAAAAAAACGAAAAAAATCCATTCATGTAGAAAATATTAATTGTAGGGGCTATTTTTATTCTACTAAAGGTTATTGCGGCCCATCATGACAACAGTATGTCGCCCGAGAAGAAAAAATGTTGAAAACGGCTGGTCTAGGTCGGTGGATCGTCGTGGGTGATCCGCCGCGAGAACAATGGTGATAAGTGCGAAAGGTAAGGCATAATCCGGCGCAGAACTGATGACAGCTCCTACAGCATGTTGAGGGCATGGAGTGACCGGTGGGACTGCCCTATGCTTGGTCGATGGATGAGACTGCACACACAGGTCGTTTTATGTCCATTTCTACTTTGTGTCGTATGTTGTTATCTGTTATTGTTTGTATTGTATTTGTTGATTATGTGTGTTACTAATATTAGTTAAGTAAGTCTATTTTATGTATTACTAACACTATGGACTAAGGTCTGCAAATAAAAAGTTTATTAATATTTTAATTTTATTATATGTAGGTACATGTTTTATTAAAGAAATTAATAATAATATAATAAATCTGCACAAGTTTATTTTGTTGTGCGCTCATCACGTAAAATGTACAAAATCGATGTAGATAACTTTTATACATTAAAATTGTGTGTAAGTTGATATATTACTTACGCTTTGTTTCATTGCAATCGGTTGATCGACTTATATTGAAAGATATAAGTACCTACTACATTCATTGACTGTTATGGGGTACGAAGTTCGCCGGATCAGCTAGTAAATAATTTAGACCGTTTTGCTACAAGAGGAGAAAATGTTATTGTGATCGAGGCAGCATTCACCCGAGCCTTGGTGAGGGTGTTATGGAGCAGAGGAGGGCTGCAGTGACAAATTTTCACGTGTATCAAACGACACTTTTCAATACACTTACGAAGACCTAAATAAACGGGGGTTGTCGGGTGCCTCGCAGGGGTTGCCGCGCGCCCCGCCTGTACGATATCTGTAATAAAATTGTAGCGGGGGCAAGCACAGGCACTTTCCCGCACTAGCGCGAAAAGCAGTCAATTGCCTGCCTAAGAGCGGGTTTTCGAGTAAGTAAGTAAATGTATTGTTTTTTTTTTTTATAAAAATTATATGCACATATAATGGTAGTTGGTACTTACAGTCAAGCGCACAGAATGGTACAGAAGGTGTCAAACAAAATGACTCGAGATTTTGTGGTGGGGGAAGCTCCCACCAACCATAATTCCATAAAATTTGACATGCTCGAGCTACGTCTTCACTGTTTTTGTTTTTCATACCACCGCGCGATTATGATGTTATTACACATGTTTCATTAGATATTATGGAAACACAGTATCTAGAGGATATTATCTAGGCTTCTATTGAAATCAATTTGTAAATTTGTGTAAAACTAATCCAGTAAAGACCTCTGAAAATCTGCTATTTTGCATGAACTTTAACACTTCATAATATACTCAAAAATTTAAAAAGTCAAAAACGTATTACAATAGAAGACTTGCAAATTTAATCAAGATTCTGAGTGACAAGAATTTTTTACACGTATTTCCTGGAACAAGTTTTGAGAAATATTCGAGTAAATCATGGAATTACCAAATGCTTACAGTTTTCAGGCGTTATCACTCTTTTTTCGCGTTGCCTCTTCGTCAAACATCGCGTTGGATTACGTTAGATGAAGTAAAAAGCTTAGAAACACTGACCCTGTTTGACTGGCCTGTTGGTCTAGTGGTTAGTGGCCCTAACTGCTATGCCGGAGGTCGTGGGTTCGATTCCCACCCAGGACAAATGTTTGTGTGATGGGCATGGTCATTTGTTCTGTGTCTGGGTGTAATTTATCTATATATGTATGTATTTAGAAATATATAAGTATGTTTATCAGTTGTCTGGTACTCATAACACAAGCTCTGTTTAGCTTGGGACTAGACGGCGTTGTGTGATAGTTGTGGAGTATTATATTATATTATTATTATTATAAACAATGCTCGAAAAAAAAATTTGAAAGAAAAAGGTCTCGCTGAAGTGCCCACGGCTAAATTAGTCCATGCTACGCCTCTGACACGCGCTACCATTAGTGAGACATTTGAGCAAGTATGACAAACTCTCAACTGCCACTGCTATCGCAACCGCGACGGCTGTGTAACCGCACAGTGCTCCAGTCTCTTGAATTTGGCAATAAAATAGCTGTTCGTCAACCGCGCTGGGTGCGGGTGAAAACCGCTTCAAGAATTCTTAAGCTCATTGTTTCTCTGCATCAACTCAAAGGTTGATTATTAAAAAAAGGTTAAGGTATTCAGTCTGTATTTTTGTGAGCGTAAAGTATCATCTCCATTTAGGAATCCAGAAGACTGTAGCTTCAAAGTTTGCTTTGGCTTGCCAGTTGATCTAGTGGTTAGTGGCTCTGACAGCTATGCCGGAGGTGTGGGTTCGGTTCCTACCCAGGACAAATATTTGTGTGACGAGCACGATCATTTGTTCAGTGCTGGGTGTATTCCCGCGACCACCACCAGGTCATCGGTCCACCTTGTGGAAGGCCTTCCAACGCTGCGTCTTTCGGTACGTGGTCGCCACTCCAGTACCTTTCGCCCCCATCGACCATCTGTTCTGCGAGCAATGTGCCCTGCCCACTGCCACTTAAGTTTTGGCGATTCTTTGGTTAATGTCGGTAACTTTGGTTATCCTGCGAATATCTTCATTTTTGATGTGATCACGCAAGGAAATTCCGAGCATAGCCCTTTCCATTGCCCTTTGAGTGACTAAGCCTTCTGATGAGCGAATTATGGCGACACTTGGGGGAGGCCTTTATCCAACAATGGACGTTTTTCGCCTGAAATGGTGGTGATGATGACGTTTATCAGTTATCAATTACTTACTCATATAACACAAACTCTGCCTAGCTTGGGACTAGACGACGTTGTGTGATAGTTGTGGAATATTATTATTTAGTTTATTCCTTTTACAAAACATATAAATTATATTTTTAAATATTCCACTATAAAATTAAAAACTATTAAATATTATTATTATTATTAAAGGCCAGCAACATCAAAAAAAAGACAAAAAAACGCACACAAAAGATTTAATCACGTTGGGACTTAAGACAAATGTAAAAAATCTTCTTGATGAAGCAGAAAATGTCATGAACCGCGCCGCCGGTAGCTTCCAGCATATCGCAGATGATCTGCTCGAACTGCATCACGGGGAGCCGACAGCAGGCGAAGCAAGCGATGCACTTGAAGATCTCCCTGATGTACCGCGCGCAAGCGCCAATACACACACAACAGTTCTCATTCAATGACGTGGCGATGGACAGAGCGGACGGCTCGCGGCCCTTTTTGCCCTTCTTCCTGTTACATTTCTCTTTTTCTTCGTTTTTGCATTTACATCTGTACAAAAAGCAGAGCGGCTCATCCTTCTTTTTCTTCAGCGTCTGTAATTTTATTTTTTTGTATTAAAAGACATTTTTTTATAACAGAAATACCTACAGTAATGTTCATAAGTAGGTATGCTAAGTACCTAGCAAAAGCAATCCGCATCGATCACAACGATACATCTTTATAATTGTTACCGTAACATTGTAAATACCGTTAGATTATAATCTTACTAGCGAGATTGTAAACTGTCGAAAAATGTAAACATATTGATCAGTGTCGTAGCTAGTCCCAAAGGGGCCATGTATCAAACATTTTTAAGGTTTTTCTTTTGTAAGTACAAAGCATTTAAGATAGCGATAATTTATCGAAGTGAAACTGTTAAATCATAATCCGTCGCACGTTAAATTGTCAAATGTTCGAAGGCTGTCACTGATTTGTCAAACTCTACTACTACTTCCACAACAATTTCATAAGATTAATTTGCAATCACCAAAACACTTTGTATTCGAGAACAAACAATTTAACCAACAAATATGGCGGCGCGGGACACATGACTTTCAACCAATTAGCGCGCGATATACGTTACCTACGTCTGCGATTTGATTTGTGTTTTGGAACGAAGTATAGTGTTCCATAGGCGATCTGTCCTTTTGACCACGTTTGTGCTCCGTAAGGGGAAGAATGAAGCACATGTCCATGAGTTTCCTTTTAAGGGGCCACGATTACTCTTTCTAATATTTCCATCGCCCTAACACCACATACCTTAACACGCCAAGTCTCTGTGGATACCTCCATTTTTGAGTTTTGAGGCCGACTCCTTCACAACTACAAGTTGAACATTTTACGGCACTCCAACTATAGCACCCGCTGCATGATAAGTTACTCTAAATTTTTCCTAATATATTCAACTTTAACTCTTCAGTAATGGCATTTGTGGAAAAGACACCACAATTTTGCCATTAACTCGTACAACCTAATAAATTTACACCAAATGACATTTCGAAATGTCGAAAGATTTTATTTCTGGAGAAAGTTTTTAATGGTTTGTGACATTAGAGGTCAGTGGTTTTTGAATACTGACCTCTTTGTACTAGAGGTCAGTGTTTGTAAACGATGATTTGAAAGATGTTGGTTCGGACAGCACAGAGAGAACTCATTATTTCAATTTTTTATTTTATGTTGGTAGGAAATACTTTTAACTGTGCATCAGAAATCTAAACGGGTGACCAGACGGTTGTAAACCAACGTCCCAACCAAGGTGACCTTGCTAGTTTCAATCAGTGTAGACAGCAGTTGTAATGCATGACCTTTAACGCCCTTGGTTGGGAGGCGCGTTTTCCCAACCACCGAATGTGTTGGCGCGTGGTTTACATCTATGTAGCCGCTATACAAACCAAACACATAAACCAAGGTCACCTTGGTTGGAACGCTAGTTCACAACCATCTGGTCACCCCTTTATTCTTTACTGAAAATACTAATTGTACCTATTTACACCAAATATGAATGGACTTTTTAACATTAAGGGACTTGTGCAGTAACGTAACAAGGGTTTTTATGATAGATAGGCTCTCCTTTGACCACTTTTTCTTTGACAGTGGCTTTCTCGTTTTAGAATTTTTGAAAAAAAAAGGCCAAGCTGATGTGCCTCCGCCTACGTCTAAACTAGTCTACGCTACGCCTCTGGACTTGAGACAGCCCGACTGGGGTTTTTTTTAAACCACCCGGAAGAGTATATTTCAGTGCACATTTAGAGCCTGCGCCCACTTGAGACAAGAGTGTCTTAGGCAGACTTATTTATTTATTTTTATTTATTTATATATAAAAATTGCATACAAAGCTACAAATTTAAAAATTGAATTGTAATACAACAAAAAACATACAATTGGCGGCCTTATCGCACTCAGCGATTTCTTCCAGGCAACCCAGAATGGATAGAGATTGCCTGGACACAAAATGGGGTTGCACTTGGTGCAAATATATAAGTAAACAAAACTTATTACTAAAATAGATACACATATACGTACATACAAAATATAAATATATAAGCAAGAGAAATAAGCGATGAAACGAAGACATGATCACAGTGACAAGTAATGATCCTTCACAAGCCTTTGCCAGACTTGTCGGCGACAAGACGACAAGACTGTTTTGTCTACGACACGGCGCGCACCATCAAGACAAAAACATTCTAGCGGCGTACGGCCACTGTCGCCAACTTAGTGGATTTTCCACTAAAACTGGTGGTTTTAATCCCCCATATTGTGAAATATAGGTTTTAGTGTCTAGTGGATTTTTCTAGTAATTTATTAAAATTAAATTTCTTACAAAAAATGCGATCACTCGGGTGTAAATCAGCACCATAGAATCGATAATTATCAATCTGATACCGACGATGATGATGCAAACAAAAATGATTCTTCTGAAGACGAATTAGTACATTGCTGTTATTGAATAATTTGTCTGTAGATTTACCTGCTGTTATAACCGGACTCTTTTATATATATCTCCATAGCTACAGTTTTTGACATGACTGTTGTTATTTTTTTTCTGTCATAAAAACGTCTTAGTTATGAATATACTTTTAGAACTGAATATAAATGTATATTTATAATATCAGGCTTATTGGCTACAATAGTCCTGTCAGTGATGATGGACCGATCCCAGTACAAAGTGATATGACCATTATCAAGAACTGGGTTGGGCTCATACCTGTTAGTACGGCACTTCCGATTTCACAAGAGAGTATTTCAAAGCAAGTTGCTGATGGATATTCCTGGCTACAAAGTTGTATCTATGCAAGTACTCTCCTTTAGCTAGACGAAAACAACCAGAGATAATGTGACGAATTGATTCCCGACAGATGATGATGACATGCCCGACAGATGTCAACCGTGCCGTCCTTCACAATAAATCTCCGGTAGTTATTCTTCATAATAACTTCGTCCATAATTGCACAGATAAAACCTTCGGTATCCCCAAAGAGGTCACCGAAACGCAGCCAGGCTACGGATGCCAATTGGTCTATATCGATCCCGTGAAGGGCCCGGAAAAAGCGTCTGTGAAGTTCCTTGCTTTGCCATACTTCCCTGCGATCGTTAGTGTCAAGCACTACCGGTTTGTGTCAGTTCCCGTTAGCCAGGGAGAGCGGGGTGAGGCCCTTGTCCACTGCCACTACATCTCGATGCATACCAACGTCGGCAGCTAGGAGATATTCCCTGAGACTGTATACCTCGCAGTTGTGTGAGGTCTCAGCATTTAAAAAACCTCGACCTCCACACTTCTGCGGGATATACAGTCTCATCACCGACAATCGTGGGTGATGCATTCAGTATGCAGTCAGCAGTATGAGTCCGCACACTCCTATCCAGGGCGTCAAGTTCCATTTGAGTACGCCGAAAGAGTAGCATGACCCAAGCGTTGAAGGCGCGCACCTTGTTTCTTCCTGAAAGAAGATTATTGAATACCTTCTTCAGGCGTCCAAAGAAACGCTCCTTCAACGATTGCTTCATGTCAGTGATATTGATGCCTGGAGCTTCCGACATACCCAAATACTTATAGGTTTCGGTCGGAGAGATAGGGATCTCAGGTTTATGGAATCCGTGAGTTGAGTGCCCACGGATTCCACAATTGGATGGATTGTGTGAACAGTGATATGAAAGAAAAGGAAGTTAGTGATAGCATGACGGTTGACAGAATGGAAGAAAAAAACGTGTTGCGCCGATCCCAAATAAGATGGGACAAGGGCAGGAAGATGATGATGAAGTTGACATTTGAATTTTGACTACCTAGTGGCTTGTCCGGTGTGGTTTAGCTACTGATAAAAATCTAAAATAGCTTCTACTACACCGGACCCCTAATTATTATTTTATCGTTTCTTTCAGTTTCGTATTATACCAAGTTACATTTTAAGGTCTTTCTCAAATGTCAAAATTTTAACGAGTTTACATTCTCGAATTGTGCGTCGTTTAGTTGCTCTAGTTTCAAACTATTCGAAAGTTACTTTTGAACACCCTCTTGAGCAATTCTGTGTTTCAAAATACTTGGATTCAAATAAGGTAATTCATGATATCAAATTTCTAAACGAATTTTTGCCCGTCAGTCAAATGAATGAGCCTATTGTCAAAGAGTATGTAAAGTTACCTATTGTTGAATGAGTCATCTGTTCTTTGTTTACATTGAACATTTTTAGTTTGTTTCAGGCCGGTTAACGTATTTCTCTCGTTTTATTGTAGACTTATAATCAAAGTAGACTATAGCTAACATGATTATAGGATATAAATGATGAAATTCTTCTTCAAAACTGGTGAAATTCGCACTCACACTTACCTACGCGCCTTATCTACGAATGTTTGGAGTTTAAAACTTAATTAGTTAACACTCTCACAGGTTCAACTACTATTTCAAAAAGTACATTTATTAAGATACTTGTCGAGATAATACAATATTTATTAATAAAAATAGACCGAACGATATCATTCATTTCCGACACAGCGAAATGTGTTGTGTCGTGCTGTCGTGCAATTTCTTTTTATGCTGAACATACTACACTGTAGCAGAAGCAGCTCATTCCATGATATTTGAAGTGTTAATTAGTGCACCCAAGTCTCGTGGAATACAAGGTTTGTATATCTTCTGTTTAAATAAAAGGCAAAGTCTTGACTCACTCAGTGACTGATCAACGCCCAGCTCTAACCCTGTAGGATGCTGAAATTTGTCACTGAGATGAATTTTATGATCTAAGCAAATACTATTTATTGTAGTCTACAGTCCTGCAATCTGTCTCTTTGAACTGGATTTTAAATATTTGAAGTGATGGACGTGTATTATTTATTTATCTTTATTCCAAAAGGTAAGTAATTTATAAGATAAGCCCCACAAAACTGTTGTAACGGTTTGACTGTGGGGTCGGTGAGTCTCTAGACATACTTAAAATTACTTAAAACATTTCTAAATAATATAATTTTAATTTGCGTTTGTTTCACTCCTTTTATCTGCCGGCAGACTGTTCAATAGGTATGGTATTCTCTTTTTTAGTGTTCTGTCTCCAAAGTAATTGGTGACTTTGGGTACATTGAATCTACCAGCAGCCATAGATCGTGTATTATGATTACTTTATACGTGAGTTAAGCTATGCTCTTGGGTGCTGTGGTGGTTAACTCATAGAAGATATTTATGTTTTAAAGTGATCGGTAGGATTTTGCAGATTTTAAATAATTTTCTATAATCTCCCTTACAACTGCTTTTGGCACAGTATCCAGCAATACTTCCAAATTGGTGCTAGCTCCTCATGCAATCAGATCTTGAGGAACATGTCTTTTCAGCCTTGTGAAGATGGAGTTTGGCTCTATGCTCATCAGCTCCTTAGCCAGGAGATTTGGGCGGTGATTTAGCTGTTTTGAATATTTTTGCAGACTGTTTTTATTTCCTCTTTGACAGACTCAACTTTCAGGTCTTTCTGGAGACGCATGTTCGTTATGAACCAGGGTGCTCCAGTTATGATTCGCAGGGTCTTTGATTGGAATTGCTGCAAAATTTCTTTGTTAGATGAGGAAGTAAGTTAATAATGAGAATGGAATTTCCAAAATTCACCCCCTAAGGGGATGAAATGGGGTCCAGAATTTGTATGGAGAAACCTATGCAGACGAAACCGCTTATAGAAGCTAGTCATTGATAGATTTAACGTTATTAGCAATCCAGGCAGCAATCGGTCGCAAGGCAGTAAAGCGTGGTGTACTTATGCATATTATTTCCTAGAGCAGGATCGGTCACTAAATGATTTCCCATCTTAAAAAATAAATAAAATTGCACATCAGCAGTGGAACTGTTTAATAAAACATTTAAATACACTTGCGAACAACCAAATCGACTCAACGTACAAGTGCGCACTTGCAGATGTCTTCTTCAGATAATACTGTTTTTAAAAAAGATATACCATTGAAAAGCCTGAAACTTCAGATTGTTATAAAAATACATACAGTACTTTTTAAAATAATTTATTTAATTGGATGCTTAAGAAAAATATGCCTCGAGTTGGTGCACAAGCTACCCCTATAAAAACCCCACGCAACCGTTTCATCTTATTTATCGCTGTGTGACTTCAATCGGAGGCCAAAACCCACCCGCCACCGGTCCACCTCGGGAAGACACGACCGCTTTATTGTTTCGACTTTGTTGCGAAGTCGTCACCTGACTGGTGTCAGTGCGCATCAGGAGTTGATAAGAGTTCGAGGAGTAGTTGTCAGGTGGCAGGTGACTTCTGGCCTCCGATTGAAGCAACTGGTCTTTTGAAATACCCTGTAAACTAATGACAGAGCAGACTGGCTCAAATTGAGTTGAGCAGCAACTTTTCGCTGACTAAGTCCTAAGACTGTTGCAGTAGAGCAACCACATAATTTCACCAAAAAAAACTGGGCAAGTGCGAGTGCGCAACTCGCGCCAAATGGAGGTTCAAAAAATTTACCTTGCTTTATGCCAAATTTCAGAATTCTAGGTCAACAAGTACCCTATGAATTTTGATTCCCTTGAGAGTGTTGAAATACACGTTTTTTGCAACATAAAAGGACATATCTTTTTTTTCGTTAACTCGGAAGTTTGCTTTTTTGACGTCTTCAAGGGACCGCAAACTTGAATAGGTATAAGGTTTTTATTTCAACTCGATACCTCCACGCGTCCTCGAAATAAAGGGTCTTGATCACAGAAATCTTAATAATAAGGCAACTTTTACCAGGTCACTCAGAAAGTTTAGCGATTGAGTTTCGGTGAGGTTGTGCGGCACCCAGCGGAAAACTATCCTCCTCACGCGAAAGTGCTCGTGTTCTTGTGAACGCTTCCTGAACCAACCTGCGGTGTATGCTGAATCTCTTATGTCATTCGCCTGTTTTCTTGAAATAATATTTTTACTGCCAGCACTCTTTCTTCCGGGACAGCCGTCGTAGGACGACCACTCCTTTGTTCATCCCTCAAAGTAAGGCGACTGCGCTTTAACTCGCTATACTAGCGGTAGATGGTTGCTTTTGAAGGTCTCCATCCATAAAAGCAATTTGAAGTCGATCAAATGACTCACCAGGTTTTAGGCCACATTTAAAATCGTAGAAAACCATAATAATTATATAATAATAATCATCACGAAAATGTTATCGATGCAGATCCATTTTTAAATGAGACACGATAATTTGATTTGGCTCTCGAAAAAATGTGGGAAATTCAAAATTCGAACATTAGTATTTTTACTTTTAAATAACCAAAGTTTTCAAAATAATTACAAGTGGCCAGTGCCTTATATATTTCCTTATAAACTTTTTTGCGCAAAACTTTCTGAGTGGCCTGGTATATTGCAATTAAAAATCCATTTTGCCGGTTACTAAAATCTATTGCACATTGATATTATGCGATCAATGTCATCTTTATGTTTAGGTCAGGCTCAGAGCGCTGGCTCTTACCCATTTAACACAAAATATTTTGTATTTATCTCGGCAGTATTGGTCACTATTTATAATATTTTCTGTTTGTTTACAGAACCTGCTCTCCAGACCGACATCAGTGATTATCTTTGGTGACATCAAGAGCTCCTGTAACCGACTGCCGCCTGCCTGTTGAGCAGAATAGTTTTTATTTAAATATGAGTCCTCCAGATGTAAAAAGGAAAAAAAAACCATTGAAAATAAGGGAAAGAGTTCGCAACTTATCAAAAAAAAAACGAAAGAGTCCTTTAGTTGATCGAAAAGAAAATGATCCTCTACTGTATAAAAAAGAAAGAAGAACATGCGGATATAACGGATTTGTGTACGAAATTAAACTTGCTGGCGTAATATATCTTAATCTGAAACATAACGATAAAGTCGAAAACTTCCTACTAGCTACAAATCTCACTGCAGCGTGGCCGTTTGATGACATCTGCTTTAAGATAAAATGGAAAGATGTAGAACGAAAACCTACTATTGTGTTTATACAAGCTAAGCATAAAATAAATCAAGAAAAACCTGAAATCAAGTTGGTCGAAATCTTCAACGGGTACAAGGATATTCAAAATAAATTTAATGATGAAGATGGACTATTTAATGGAAAATTTGAAGAATGTGAATGCTACTTTATTTTATATACGAATGAAGATTTTAGATTTAAAACAGTTCGTGTGACTGATCATAATTATTGTCCCGAGCTGAATTGTATTATTAAAACTGTTGCAGACAGTACTGTGTCACGACTGAACGAAGTGGAAAAGAAAAAACTAACTAAAGAATGGAGTGAAAATGATGATATGATCTGGGAACATTTCTTAAACAGCTTGCTATTGTTTAGTGGACAAGCTAACGAGAAGGATGTCGAAGAAGTATTAAAGGACCGCATAGCCTACCACCAGCCACCTTCCATCTGCTTTCCAGTTAAGAGAGAAGCAGCGACTGCTTTATACATCAGAGAATTTGAGGATTGGTGGAAAGAGCTAGACGAGGCACCGTATCTTACAGAAAAGCATGACATTTTGAAGATATCATTTAACAAAATTGTAAACGAACCCGTGATGAGGTCGCTGAACATAATATATAAGAGTAAAATAAAGCATAATTACACATTCACTGATGACGCCGTGAGCTCATTAAACTTGCAGGATCATTCGTGTACTGTTATCATTGCAGAGAACAGCATGCTGACTGTTGTCAAAGTAATGCAATATTTGAGGAATGAGGAACATGTTGTGATAGATTTAGAATCTATTGCTGGCCTACGGTATGGAGAACGTGAAGAACTATGTAAAGAATTGAAAACTAACGAAGACAACGTTCCTATTTTAGTATGTGATAAAATATCTGAAGGTGACGCGTTTAAAAATATTGGAGAAGCACTTAAAAACAGAAAACGTATTTTTATTTTAAACGATAAAAATTTATCTCAAAAGTTTAAGGAATTATTCCCAGTAGGTGCTGGCGAAGAATACAGAGAAGTACACGACGAAAAGAATAGACTAACTGATATGAGTGAAGAGTCACAATTAAACATTTTGGAGACCACCGCACTCATGTTTCAAGACAAATATGTCAAATTAGCTGATATTGTCGACGATAAATCAAAAAAATATGTTAAAAGAAATGTTTTACATAAAATATTCATCGGAGAAACAATAGTAGTTGGGAAACTAATCGAGGACAGTAATTATGATAAAATAAAACACTTCTGGATTGACAGAAGTATTTATTCTTCTAACTCTAGAAAAAGAGTGGAATCCATAAAAACTCTTAACGATATAAAAGATGAGGTTGTGCTTCTATCAGCAGAGCCTGGGATGGGCAAGACAACTCTACTCACTCACTTATCGATTAATACAAAGGAACAGAATCCAAAGGTTTGCATCATAAGGATAAACTTGTTGGAATATTCGGAAGAATTCAGCAATTGGAAAGATAACGAAACAGTCATTGACATATTAGAGATTTTAAAATTGATGTGTCAAGTTGTACTTTGCCAGAAACTTGGCAGAAAACACGGTGTGAAACTAACGCTGGAAAAAAATGATAATGTGGTGTATTTAAAAAATTGTACAGCAGACCCTCTGACTGAGTTCGAATTGAAATTGTTTCTACATTTTTATTGTGAAAGAGAGGTGATACTCCTTTTTGATGGTTTTGATGAAATCTGGCCGCATTATACCGATGTGGTCATAAAATGCCTTAAAACTGTCAGTAATGATCCTCGTAAACATAGAGTGTGGATTACAAGCAGGTCTTATGAAGGAGTGGAAACCATCTTACGGAGAGAGTTAGAATTGGAAAGTTACCACATCGATAGTTTCCCATATAACGACTTTTTACACAAATTTTGGGAATATACTTTGAAAGTAGAGGAACTAAATGACACACAACTCGAGAATGTCAAGAATCTATTTGATCACATGTCGTTATTCTATAATAGACCACTGAGAAAAGGATCAATTAATGGAATAATTTACAACGCAGCCCTTTATTTGAGTTTTAAAATTCAGAACACACACATTCCTTTATGGAAATACGATAAACATTATCATCAAGTCATAAGTTCAAATGCAAATAACTTAAACCCAACGCCTGACTGCGCCTTGTGTAGTTGCTGCTCGTATTGCATCGCTACTTGCAAAAATCTAAACTGCGATTACGGTATTGTTTATGAATGCTGTCAATTGTTCATTTCTTTGAGCCCATTGGTTCTGTATCTTGTTGCTGTTGATGTCGAACATAATATAAAAGAAGAAAAAGGATCTGAGAAGTGGTATCTAGATGTCGAAAAATATACCGTTTACGAAAGATTTCTGGGAAATAAAATTAAAAAACGATATCAAGAGAAGAACGGAATGAATATCTATATTCCTGATGTCATTACAGCATACGAAAAGGAACTTGCAGATTCTATATTGAAGCACAAAAAGTTGGGGGCTTATGCGATTTTCTATATAGATAGGCAAAAATTGTTTAGCGAGAAAGATTTGGAAGAAATAAACGACATTTTAGATAAATTGAGAAACGGAGAAGAGAAGACTGGCATCATAGTTAGCGTATCCGTAGTCCCTAACTTCGTACACAGAACGTTCGCCGAATATTTTGCAGTTGAATATATTTGCGATTGTTTGAAAATCGAAAATGTTTCTGAAAACACCATAATGCAATATTTTGATTGCCTGCTGACTGGTGGTGGCGCTTTCGGTATAGACAACGTACAAAGAATATTTGATGAGAAAATAACGATTGACAAGACATTGATGAGTGTTTTGGAAAATAATAAAGATGTAATATTCGATTGGTTGACCCGTAATATAACAACATTTTATATGAGTGTACATGGACGGTTGGTAAATTTAGAGTCATTTTTTCGTAATATCGTTGAATATGCGATAAGAAATAATAACATAACAATTCATGAAGGAGTGAAAAATACACTGGTTCAGTTTCTAAAAGTAGAAGAATGAGGAAGACGCCAACCGTACCGGAGGGGTTCTTTGAGAGAAGCTTCTTAAAATATTTAAGTACTTCTGGCTAATGAATGAAGATAGATGGCGCTAGCTGTCACGCAAACAGCGCTCTCCGCTCCCGCTTTTAAAATTCTTTAATAATCAACTTTTCTACTCAAATATATGTCGCAGCATCAACAAAGAGGCACAATTATTAGAATTGTTATTGATTAACGTTTATTTAGTACAACGCCACCTATTATCGTTTGTCGGAAACGTCAAGCAGTGTGCTTGGGTGAGGTCGGTACGGGGCGTGGCATGTTTGACAACTGTCAGCTGTCATTCGTTTTGACATTTAACGCATTGGAGTTGAGAGACTTCACTTTTGAGTTGGACACGAGAGCGAGCGGTCATTCTGCCAGCCTGTACCGAACTTGCCGCGTTTCCGTAGTTCAATCCATTTCCATCGCCTTGATTGTTTAAGATTTTGTTATTTTGTAGTGAACAAATAGACCATTGTAATTAGTGTTGAGACTGTTATTTCGAACCTACACCATGTCCAACTTGGGTTCTGATGACGAGGTATCCCAAATGGGTGAACTACCTTCGTTATATATAATAAAAGTCAATAATACAGTGCAATACGAGTGTGGAAGTGTTAGTCTAGTACATTATTATTATTATTTCATTATTATTATATTTTATAAACTGAATAAAAACAGTACAAAACCAGGATATAATATTATGAGAAAAACAGTTTCATGAACGATAAAAACATTTGTAGACAACAAACACGGCTACATATAGAGGTTGTCTGTAAAAAATCGCTTTTAGCGATACGACCGCCCGTTGTGGCACCCTATTAATTTTAAGTTCCTATTGTAATTTGTATTTTTGGTGTACAATAAAGAATATATCTATCTATCTAGTTACTTACTTCAACTTGACAAAGTGCCCGAAAGCAAAAGGCCTTTGGCTTTCGGGCACTTTAAGAACACAGAAAAAAATCATGCTACGTGTTGGTGGGTCTAATACTGCCTTATTGAAGAAAAGTGTTTTGTGTAACGGCCCGACAATCTACGCTTACAATATTAATAATATAATTATATATAAGGTGTTAAAAAATTAACTTTAAAAATTTCGAGGGGACATTGTATTCCTCATTATGAACAACTTTTACTATGGGACCAAATCTGAAATCGCGAAAAAAAATCAGCTGTTCCCTACGTTTATATTCGCTTATCTGGTCAAAATGTATGGAGCAGCTGATTTTTTTTTCGCGATTTCTGGTTTGTTCCCATAGTAAAAGTTGTTCATAATGAGGAGTACAATATCCCCTCGAAATTCTTAAAGTTAATTTTTTAACACCTTATATAATAAAGAAAATATAATATACTAGCTTCTGCCAGCGGCTTCGCCCGCTTGAAAGTAGGTTTCTCAATTTAAACTTTGGACCCCTGTTTCATCCCTTTAGGAGATGAATTTTAGAAAATCCTCTCTTAGTGCTCGCCTACGTCATAAAAGGAAACCTTGTGCAAAATTCCACGTTCCTAGTCCCAGTAGTTTCGGCTGTGCGTTGATATGTCAGTGAGTCATTTTCTCCTTATATATATATATACTAGCTTTTGCCCGCGACTTCGTCCGCCTAGTCAGAAAATTTAAATAATATTTAAAATAATAAAAAATTAAAAAGTCGAAAATGTTTCTAATAGGACTTTTGTTTTTTTAACGTTATTAATTTTGAACCTTCTTATTCTTCTTCTTTATTCTATTTATTATGAAATCGAAATAATACTTAGGTATACCTACCGCAGTATTTCTTTATAGCTTTAAACTTAAAGTTAAGCGGTTGTTATTAACCATTTAACCGCCTACGTCGGATATATCCGACAAACTCTCTCGAGTTTATTCTGCTATTGTCGCACATCCACGACCAAATACTCCATCTCATTAACTCTTCTGTCACCTATGGGGATTGAAGAGCTAAACGAAACGGAGTAACTAATCGTAAACACCCGACCCTGGCGAATAGGACACGAAAACACTCGTCAGAATAATTTAGCTCAAGTGGTTAAAGGGTTAACAGCGTACATCTGGGTACGCAAATTTATTTATTTAATGCTTTATGCACACAAAAAGTACAATGGCGGACTTAATGCAAAAAAAAAAAGCCAAATGTAGAGTTATAGGTACTTTTTACCTTTATTTTTTGAATAATATACTTAGAAAAGGAAAAAATTGTGAATGTCTAGGTATGTTTGTTACTTCGGAACGCTCGAATGTGCGAACGTAACGAAACTTGGTAAGTACACGACACACTATAACTTTAGTCAGTAAAAGTCTGACACTCCTTCCCCTCCCCCCAGAGCGGGAGAAGGGTGGGTGTTTTGCGGTCCCAAAACAGAGAATATGGGGAAGTGGAGGAAATGAAATCAAAGCATACCTACATTTCACATAATATCTTTAATTATTTATAATCATAAATCAAATCAGTAAAATACATTTTTAGGGTTCCGTAGCTCAAAAGGAAAAACGGAATCCTTATAAGATCACTTTGCTGGCCGTCTGTCTGTCAAGATCCTTTATCTCGGGAACGTTTGGAGGTATCGAATTGAAATTAAAACCATATACTCAGGTCTGCGGTCCCTTGAAGCTGTGAAAAAATTAACCCTACCTGTATAAATAGTTCACTTCCTGAATAGAGTCTCGAAGATTTTTCCGAATCGCAAATGTGACGTAACAACAAATTTTTAGTTTTCAGACTTATTGCTATACCATTACGATTAGTAAATGATAAATGATCTTTTACAATGTCAATTACGTCAATTTTTTTTTTTGTCAATTTAAACTAGATGAGGCCGGTGTTTCCTAGCTGACTACCCCGAGAAGAAACACCGAAACAAACTCAGGGGTCAAAGTCGCTTTAAGTCCATACAGCAAACATGTAATGGACAAATCATATGAGAACCATGCAGGTTGGAATCTGAGATGGTCTTTTGAAGAAAGAACCACACAGTTCTGAGTAGCCCCGTCTAGTCAATGCAAGCATTTGTCAGTATACGTGTAGCTCAACTCAGAACTACTAAGGAGCTCAACAACTTGACGAACAATACCAAAGAAAGGACATTTGGGTAGGCCGTATAAAGTACTCAAAACTGCCAGACATTATGTTATGATTAAAGAAAAAGAAAAAGAGTAATCCACATAGTCCCCACATTCACAATAACTGACCTCGCTTTATGCCAAATTTCAGGATTCTGGGTCAACGCGAAATGCCCTAGAATTTTGATTTCTTTGAGAATGTCAAAATAAACGTTTTTCGCGACATAAACGACCGTATCTTTTTTTTTTCGTTAAGTTTGAAGTTTCATTTTTTCACAGCTTCATTAAACCGCAGATATACGGTTTTAATTTCAACTCATTATCTTCACGGGATCCGAGATAAAGGGTTCTGACAGACAGACGGCAAACAAAGTGATCCTATAAGGGTACCGTTTTTTTCCATTTTTTTTTTCATTTATTTGTTTCTTATTATAAACAAGTAATAATAGCTACAATACAGATGATGCAAATCATAAACTCATTAGAGTTTTACCGTGCATCATAATTATCGACACAAGATTTTGCCTAACTAAAACACAATAAAAATATCACATTCTAGATCAATAACATAATTATATCCGAAGAACCCTCTTCTTAATAAGTGAATAAGACACAAAATGGCCGAATGAACGAGCGTGATATCGCATCAGAGACCGGGCGGCGAGCTAACCGCTTATCTATTCACAAAGTATTTAAGGAATGTATTGAGACTGATACAGATCCTGGCATGGATCTTGAGCGCTAACTTTTACTTGCACAGAAGTAAAATATCAGGTCTCTTTGGTGGTATGAAGTGAAACGCGGGGACGGGGAGTGTCAGTGATTGGCGCATCGCATCATAGACGACACTCGTGATTGGTTCCCTGCGCTTGCTGCACGTACCTAATGACGACGAGTACACTTCCGATTTTATTTTTATTAGTGGTTATTATGTCACCAAAAATAGTTTAGCCGATAACGTATAACAGGCACACAGAGAAAGTTCCTTTCAAAAGTAGGTATAATGTCAGGAATTTCTTCGTAGGGGTGTTTTTTTTTTTTTTTTTTTATTAGGTGGGAAAATCATCCTAATGACATCCCCGCTCTTGGGCGGAGCGCGAGATAGTGTCAGACTCTTACTGACTAAAAACCCACTCCTGTTCCTTCGTTGCCTTCGTCCCAGGGCCCCGGGTTCCGCTTTCACACTACCCGTGGCCCCAGTAGGCTTCGACCCTGCTGGGCCCCTACGATTTGCTGACATCTCCTTGAGGCGCGCGTGGAACAAAACGCGCCGTCGACGACTTGGGCTCGGTCCGGACGGTTACCGGACGGTCAGACGGCGAGCCACCCATTGCTCGCCGTCTGCAAGCCCGCGCCTACGGTGGCCGGAAATCGGGATCGGAATCCCGGCGGCGATTGGAGCGTAAGGACCGTTGCCTCACGCGATCGGCCGCCTCCTTAGCTAGCATTACTGCTTCGCAGAAGGAGGCGACTGCCTGCCACTCCTCCTCGCTCCGGAGCATGGCCTGAACCAAGGCCCGGCGCGAGAGATCACCGCCGCCGATTGCCCCCACGAGGATCTTCGTAGGGGTGTTACAAATCTTTGAAATTTTCGTCTTTGCTACAATATGCATACCTTCGAGTAGAAATTTTCTAAAAGATAATGAAAACCGTATAAATACTACTCAAACTGCCAGACATACGTAAAGAATACTGAAAAGTATCTTACAAAATATTCACAATAATAAAAGAAATAAAAAAAATACACATAATTTCAAAAAACACAAAAATATTAATACCAAACTTATTTTATATAAGATGTCAGAACATAAAATAAAAAAAATATCAATTTCAACTTGATACAAATTTAGAAATATGAAATAAAAACCACAAAAGATCATGCGAAACATTTTTTTAAATTTAAAGTTATAATCATAAAAAAAAACTTTAAGAAGAATTAATAAAAAAATAAAAGCCTTTTTGCTTGGGATTGAGCTGCTATATACAATGGTTGTCATTTTTCTATTTTTTTATGGCCCTTTTTATTTTTTGGTCTTTGTTTTTTTATTATTCCTTACTTATTATGCGTACAGCCAAAGAGAAATTCCTCGTTGGAGTCTGAGTTTCCTTATAGCTGCAACCTTCTATATGTCAAGGGTGAATAGGTTACTCTTGTCAAGCGTTCTCCATCGTCGACCATATCATCGCTTACCGTCGGATGAGATAGTGGTCGACGAGGCTACCGATATAAAATAAAAAATGACCGCGTGGCATAATGACAAGGTGGTTCTCATGAGGAAGATCCTGAAGGTAACCAGGATGTAAATACTCGCATAGGCAGACTTATTTCAGAAAGGCTCTGAGCCAGACTGGATGTTGATAGAGGTCTGGTCAAACTGGAGGCTGAAGGCCGCAAGGGCAAACTAAATGTAGACAGACATCTAAGAGGTCGGGATTCCAGATTCGTGGGTAAACTTTGTGTTGAGAGCGTTTTCTGTAAACTAGATGTTGACAGATCTGATCAGACAATGGTTGTCATTTTTCTATTTTTTTATGGCCCTTTTTATTTTTTGGTCTTTTTTTTTTTATTATTCCTTACTTATTATGCGTAACTCTGCCGTTGCCGGTCCCAAGCCCGGATGAAAAAAGAGGAGGGTTGGCTGGCTACCATCTGCTCAGCCGTAAAAGAACAACGCCGAATTTTGGGCGGCAGAAACTAACCTAACACAGCGAGGCATGCTTAGCCTGCAGATATACATAGGAGGTGGGAAATAACCTTCTAAATCCGTAAACACCTGCCGGGAACGGAGGTCTTGGCTTAATTGCCCGGGCTGCGAGGAAGAAAACCTCTTCAAAAATTACCCAAATCCAATGGTGGGAAACGTGCCAAATGGATGCATGGCTGTATGGATGAACAGCATTAGCGCCGACCTCTACGAACCTGGCAAACGTAGTTGTATTTCGCCTTCTTAGGGAATGGCGTCACCCCTAAGTGACCTGTTATATCGTCCAATTCTCGTGGGAACAATATGAATGATAATCCCAAAAATAAAACAAACCCAAACCCAAATATGATCCAACAAACATTACACAAAAGCATGTTCTTAAAAACAAGTAGTAACTCTACCGATGCACTACCTAAAGAAATAGCTACTTCCGAAACAATATTTAATTCCAACGACAACAAGACCATCTGGCAACAAGACCGGATACCTCAAACCAAAAGAAAAAGAGTGGAATCAAATTCACCACAGACGGAAAATGCAAAGAAAAAACCAAGCATGGCTGAATATGCAATACCCACACAAAATCAATTTGATATATTAAGCGATGAAGAAGACAAAACCGAGAACAAAGAAACAGAAAAACCGCCAAAACCAGAACCAATTTTTGTAACTGGGGTTCTTGATATCAACTGTCTCAAAAACCTATTATTAAAAATTACATCAGCAGAAAACTATACTATGACCACGTTAAGGTCTGGACATATTGTGAAAGTAATGCCAGCTACTATTGACGTATACAAAACAATAAGAGAAAAACTTATCATAGACAATATCAGCCATTTTACCTATATGCTAAAGAGTGAAAGACCCTATAGAGTTGTACTACGGGGCCTCCATAGCTCCGAAGACACCTCTGAAATAAAAGAAGAACTTAAGGCGCATGGACATGAAGTTAGACAAGTCGTAAATGTTCGTCACCGAACCTCAAAAGAACCTTTACCTCTATTCTATGTAGACCTAGAACCAAAGCCAAACAACAAAGATATTTTTAAGTTAAAAATCTTAAATTATACTAAAGTATCCTTTGAAGCTCCCTATAAGAAAAAAGAAATCCTACAATGCAAAAGATGTCAAAGATTTGGACATTCTAAAAACCAATGCAACCGACCATTTAGGTGTGTCAAATGTGGAGACGACCATGCGACTACAAGTTGTACCAAAACTAGAGATACAGAAGCCACTTGTGCAAACTGCCAGGGACGACACCCGTCTAGCTACAGAGGATGTATAAAATATAAACAGTATAAAGAGCACTTATTGAAATTACAACCAAAGCACATACAGAACAATATATAAAAATCAAATCGGACCCATGAGGTAGACGAACAACAGCCCAGGAAATTTAAAACTTATAATAGAACTACGGCAACTTACGCTGAAAAGACCAAAAACAATACAGAGAACAAAATCAACTCAGACCAACCACTCCAAATGCAACAGCTTGGTGACATCTTAGAACAGATGTTCAACAGAATTCAAACCATGATGCTAAACATGGTGGACAACATGATGGACCGCTTTGTCCAACTTATAAGCAGCCAAATAAAAAAATAAACTAAATCTAAAAATAATCACATGGAACGCCAACGGACTAGCCGCTCGACGACTAGAGCTGGAAACATTTCTTCACATGAAAAAAATAGATGTGGTATTAATATCCGAAACTAGATTTACAAGCAAAAGCTACATTACAATTAAGGGCTACAATATTTATGCTACAAATCATCCATCGGGAAATGCACATGGGGGAACGGCAGTACTCATAAAATCAAACATAAAACATCACCCGCTTGAACCTTACTCTACAGAGAAGATTCAGTCAACTCTTATTAAAGTCCATGATAAAAGTTCAGACATAACTCTTGCTGCAGTCTACTGCCCTCCTAAACATATAATAACAAAGGAAGACTATAAAGCTTTCTTCTCTACACTCGGGAATCGCTACATAAGCGGAGGCGACTGGAATGCAAAACATGTTTTCTGGGGCTCCAGACTTATAACAACTAGAGGTAGACAGCTTTATCAAGTTGTGAAAGACCTTAATCTAGATTGTTTGTCAACTGGCGAACCTACTTACTGGCCGACTGACCCACGAAAAACTCCCGACTTGCTAGATTTCTTCATAACTAAAAACATTGCAATCAACAACACCAGCCTAGAATCTGACTTTGATCTTATCTCAGACCACTCGGCAGCTATACTCAACGTACAAAATAAGATCATATTAACAGAAGCACCGCCCAAGATCTATAACAAGTACACTAACTGGGAAAAATATCAGCATATCATCACAGCGGAGATACAACTTAAAATATCACTGAAAACGACTGTAGAGGTAGAACAGAATATAGAAAGGCTAAACCAATTAATTCATGACGCAGCAAGTAGGTCCACACCCTATCATAAAGCAGGGACAGCCAATGAGCACGTCTATCCCGCGTTTGTCAAGGACTGTATACATGAAAGACGTAGACTTCGTAAAGTTTGGCACGACACTCATTGCCCTAGAGATAAGACCGCCTTTAATAAAGCCTCACAGAAACTAAAAAGACTAATAAAAGAATTGGAAAATGAGAATCTACAATCGTACCTCACGAAACTGACACCTACAAGTGACACAAACTATTCATTGTGGAAGGCTACTAAGAACTTAAAGCGTCCCAAACAACAAGCTACACCATTAAAAACACAAACGGGTTCCTGGGCTCGCTCTGACTTTGAAAAAGCCACCGCCTATGCAAGTCATCTACACAAAGTTTTTGAACCATTCCCTAGCACTAATGAATTCTTAGATAAAGAAATGGAGACATATCTCAGCTCACCTAACCAAATGTGCCTACCACTAAAACACGTGACGCTAAATGAATTGAGGCGGGAAATTCTAAAACTCCAAGATGGGAAATGCCCTGGCTATGACCTTATTGACGCCACTCTCTTGAAACACCTCCCTAAAAAGGGAATGCTGCTAATACTTGCCATCTTTAATGCATGTTTAAGACTGTCCTTTTACCCGGGTCAATGGAAGATTGCACAGGTAGTGATGATATTGAAACCAGGTAAACCAGCTCAAGAAGTGACATCATACAGACCTATAAGTCTCTTGTCGGTAATTGGAAAATTAATGGAAAAGATCATACTAAATAGAATGAGAGAACACTTGTCAGAAATAATACCAACACACCAGTTCGGCTTCAGGGAAGGCCACGGAACCATCGAACAAGTGCATCGATTGGTAGATGTCATAAGTAGAACGCTGGAAAATAAACAATACTGCAGCGCAGTCTTTCTAGACATTAGCCAAGCATTTGACAAAGTGTGGCATGATGGGCTACTTTTTAAAATCAAAAAATCTCTACCGCACTCTTTCTTTCCAATATTAAAATCTTATCTTGAAAATAGATGCTATGAAGTAAAATGTAATTCTGATACATCACAAATGCATGAAATCAAGTCGGGAGTTCCACAGGGTAGTATATTAGGACCAGTTCTCTACCTAATATATACAGCAGATTTACCTACACATGCCTACACCACCACAGCGACATACGCAGATGATACCGCTCTTCTTTCGACTCATGAGGATCCTGATACTGCATCTGAAAACCTCCAGTCACACCTAACCCTCATCGAAACATGGTTCAATCGGTGGCGTATCAAAGCTAATACAGATAAGTCAGTCCAAGTAACATTCACACTTAGAAGGAAAACCTGCCCACCTGTAAAACTTTATAACGCAGAAATCCCACAATCAGATGATGCTAAGTATCTAGGTATGCATCTAGATCGTCGTCTCACCTGGCGAAAACATATATGGACCAAAAGGAAACAATTAGACTTCAAACTTCGTAGCATGTATTGGATTATCGGGCCTAAGTCACAATTAACAGATGCTAGTAAAATGGTTATCTATAAAGCTATCCTAAAACCTGTATGGACATATGGCATTCAGCTTTGGGGCACAGCCAGCCATAGTAATATCGAAATACTCGAAAGGTTCCAAAGCAAAACAATGAGAGCTATGTTTAATATTCCACCTTACATAAGCAATAAATATGTGAACCTAGACTACAATCTACGAACAGTGAAAGAAGAAATTGAGTCAAACAGCAAGAAATATCAAAACAGATTGGATCAACATTTAAATAAGTTTGCTGCGGAATTGCAGGGAGCGGGCAGTCTAAAATTCTCTCGCCTTAAGAAAAATAGCATATCTGATTTAACGCAAAGATTCACAGACAAAAGATGAAAATTGCACCACTGGGTGCACCTCTCAGCTAAAATACATATTTCAAGATGAAAATCTGACAACATCTTAGATTATTGTTTGAAATAAAACAGATTTCTAAGACGCAGAATAGAAAAAAAAAAAAAAAAAAAAAAAAACTTATTATGCGTACAGCCAAAGAGAAATTCCTCGTTGGAGTCTGAGTTTCCTTATAGCTGCAACCTTCTATATGTCAAGGGTGAATAGGTTACTCTTGTCAAGCGTTCTCCATCGTCGACCATATCATCGCTTACCGTCGGATGAGATAGTGGTCGACGAGGCTACCGATATAAAATAAAAAATGACCGCGTGGCATAATGACAAGGTGGTTCTCATGAGGAAGATCCTGAAGGTAACCAGGATGTAAATACTCGCATAGGCAGACTTATTTCAGAAAGGCTCTGAGCCAGACTGGATGTTGATAGAGGTCTGGTCAAACTGGAGGCTGAAGGCCGCAAGGGCAAACTAAATGTAGACAGACATCTAAGAGGTCGGGATTCCAGATTCGTGGGTAAACTTTGTGTTGAGAGCGTTTTCTGTAAACTAGATGTTGACAGATCTCTGGAAAGCCTAGTATCCGATGATCCAGATGGCAGGCTTGACGCATATATTCGATTCGATAATCCGTAAATGAAATGGTAAGCTGAATCATTATAACACGCTGGCGGGTTATCCGGCAACGATGGTGAAGGTGATGATTGGTTAGGTATCTGATAATCTAATGGTTCCTCTTGAGGAAATACAAGTTGCGCTATTTCTTGACTACTCAATTCGACACAACGACATATCGTAGAATCAGATAGAGATGCAAAATTATCGCGCACCATACAAGTGAGCTTCGATTCATCAATTTTTCTGACAATATCAATCACAAACGTTACAAAGTCTTCGTTTATTTTTTTAGCAGTCGTTAACAATTGGGATCCTTTCACTATATCAAGAAAATCATTCAAGTTAGTGTCGTTGAGAAAGTATTCAAGTATTGACATGAAAAATAATTTGAAGTTATGTAATTCTTGTTGCAACACGTCTGATAACGCCCAATGATCCTTCTCTTTCATATCGATATGGTATCGATATAATCTTTTGCTGGTAACAATTTCTGAATATACTCGCCCTTGGACCATTATCACATTAAAAATCTCTTCTTTATTATTTTCTAAAATGTTCATCAATGTTTTGTCTATAGTTATTCTGTAATCAAAAATATTGCGAATATAAAGCAAATTATCCATTGAAAACATCTCATTAAAAATGAAATCCATCCACAATGTTAGTTTGACTTTATCATTTTCGGTTTTCAAACAATCACAAATATATTCAACAGCAAAATACTCAGTGAATGTCATGTGAATAAATATCGGGATATCGTTGGCCACTCTATATATGAGGCCTGTCTTCTCTCCTCCTCTTTCTATGAATCTGATCGTCTTTTTTATTTCTTCTAAATCTTTCCTACTGAATAATAGATTAGTATGCCGATTGAAAATAGCATAAGCCGCCAGTTTTTTGTGTTCCTTGATGAAATCGGCAAGTTCCTTGTCGTATGTCATCATAATATCAGGCTTAGTTATATTCAGTTCATTTTTTTCTTGGAATCGTATAGTTTTCATTTTTATTTCCATGAATCGTTCGTAAAAGGTAAAAGCGTTGATTTCTAGATTCCATTTGTCAGTGTTTACGTTAACACTTTTTATATTGTCTTCAAAGAAAACAGCTGTGAGGTACAGATGTAAAGGATTCCCGCGACTGTTATCATCGTGAAATGTGAATATAAAATTATCATCTTTTTCTTTAATAAACCGAGAATCATCAAAATGTTTAGCGTATGTCCATAATGGGATTTGTTTGTACTTAACTTCATTGATCAAGTAATAGACTGCGTTGAGATATACTTTGTGTAGTGGCATAACAAAATTATGTAGTTTCAGGGTTTCCGAATTTATCATGTACTCAATAAAAGTCTTTACATTCTTAAGTTGTTCGATATTGAATTCCTCTAATCTCAAATTATAATCCCAAAAGGTTTCTAAATATTTATCCATTTCTTCATTTGAGAAGTAATCTATTTCATAAGATGAACTAAACTCTCGCTGTAAAATGGTTTGCACTTCGTTGTACGACCTGCTTGTGATCCACTTTCTATGCTTCCGGCGTTTACTACTGACAGTATGAATACATTTGATGACCTCTTTTGCATAATGAGGACAGATTTCATCAAAGCCATCAAATAAGAATATGATCATGCCTTTATTATAAATATGTAGAAACAAATTCAATTCAAATTCAGTCCACTGATCACCTGTACAATCTTTCAGATATATAGCACCGTTTGATTCTTCCAGCGCTATTTTTATTTCACAGTTTTTGCCTTTATCGCGAAGTATAACTTGACACATAAACTTTAAAGTCTCTAATGTATCGATGTTGGTTTTATCTTCCTTCCACTTGCTGAATTCTCGCGAGTATTCCAATAAGTTTATCCTTACGATCCAAATCTCTGGGTTACATTCCTTTGTTTTAATTGATAAGTGAGTGAGTAAAGTAGTCTTTCCCATACCGGGCTCTGCTGTTACCAGTACAATATCGTCTAGTATATTGTTAAGAGTTTTAACTATTTTTCCGTCTGTATCACCCGTCTTTTTAACGCGTCTATCAATATACAAATGTTTAATTTCATCATAAGTTTTATTAATAATTAATTTCCCAACTACAATGGTTTCTTCATTGATGATTTTATTCAAAACATCTCCTTTTACATACGCCATTGATTTATTATCAATTATTGCATTCAGCTTTATTTCGGTGCCTTGGAATAATATTTTAGCGTTCTCCAATATAATCTTTTGTGACTCTTCAGTCATGGCAATGAGACTGCTTTTATCGTCGCTTACTATATGTTCTGCATTTGGAAAACATTCGATTATCATTGGAAGTAACATATTACGCGTTATTATAATAGTTTTTTTCTCTTGAACTACTACTGCAATATTTTCTAAAATTTTCTTTTCGTTTTTTGAATTTCTTATTTTGTCACAAACAAAAATTAAAATATTATTTGTATTTGCTAACTCTTTACGTAGTGCGTTTCGGTCGTTCATCGGGAGCTTTATTACATACTCGACATCTAACACAAAGTGTTTTTTTTTCCTCAAATTTTGCAACACTTTCATAACAGTTAGCACGCAGTTCTCTGCGATAATGATAGTCTTCGAGTGTTGATCCTCCAAGTTCAAGGAAGTCACTGCATCGTCATTGAATGTGTAAGTATTCTTTATTTTACTCATATAATTAATGTTTATTGAATTCATCAATGGTTCCTTAATTATGTCGTTTATTGATTTTTGGAACAAGTCGCTTTTTCGAGTAAGATATTCTACTTCGTTCGTCCTCATCCACCACTCTTGTATCTTATTATGATATTCTAGAAATATTGCGTCAGTTTTAGCTTGAAAGTAATTTGGATGCTCACGTTGGCAATCTTCTATGTCGTTTTTTAAAATTCTTTCTACACCATTTTCATCAGCTTGACCACTGTAAAATAGAAGTTTGTTCAAAAAATCCCTCGCTAAACTCCTTTCAAGTTCATTACAGTCGAATAAAAGTTTTGGAAATTTGTTAATTTTAACACAAAATTTGTATTCAAGCAAATCGTGAATTTCACTATTTAATTTTTGATATAGCTTTTGAGAAAGATTTCCTAGTGACTCCAGATTATGTGTAATCTTCATTAGTTTGGTGTCATCGTCAAGCACAAATATGTTTCCAATAGCTCCAGCTATTCCTCCATTAAGCTGCAGGAATCCATGTTCCAAAGATTCATCTATAGTAACCATCTTACTAGATTTACAATTTTCTAATATATTGATCATTTTCGACGCTATATAATTAATTCTTCTGTCGTTTATTGTTAAATCTTTGTTACCAAAAGCAGGCGGGACTTTGAATTGCCGAGATGATAATATTTCTCTTGCAGCCAGTTCGATTGCTTTGTAAACAGTTGATTGAGAAATGTCAATTGGCTTCATGTTTGGCCTGAAGACTTTCGTTGATTTCTGATCAAAATGTAATTGACCTGTTTGACTGTTGTATGTAATAACATTCCCTATCAGCTTGCTCAGTCTGACGTCTGTGGGATCACCCATGAATTCAGATAGAAAAAACCGTACATCAGCGGGTTTTATCTTTTGACGTTTGATAACTTCTTCGTACAATCTATCTCTGAATAGAACGATGTAATCTTCCTGGTTTTCAAAGAAATCGTTTCGAAATGAAGCGATCCGGTGCTTCATGCCATTCGTATCCTCTTGAGTTTGAATTTCTGACACGTCGACCACTTTTTGCGCCAAAATGACGTGATAGCAATGAATGAGATCATCCAATAGCATCATATGAAAGTTCCTATCGTCGTATATAAACTTTGCTATTCGTTCAGCTAGGGTAGTAACTTGTTCTTTAATTACTATTTCGCATAGGAACTCTACATCCTCTTCTTGGCCGTAAGGTTTCTTGGCTGTTCCTTCTGTATCAATCAGGTCATACAGATTGGAGAAAAAACCACTTTCATCCGAGTTGTTATCGAAGTCATCTTTAACGGTCGTGTATATTACGAACAGACATTCTGTCTCATCAAACTTCCCATTGAAAAACGAGTCGTTATTACTCGGATCAAACTTTTGTCTGATTTTCAAATAGCTATCGAAGTATACAGACAAATCGCTTTGGAGTGTTTGTTTCTCGTTTTCTTTATGCTTGGCTTGTATGAACACTGCGACGGGTTTATCGAACCCTTCGACTTTAGCTGTAAAGCAAATGTCGTCGAAGGCTCCTATCCCGTCGACATTCGAAGCTATTTGGAACTCCTCAATAGCATCGTCATGAAATGCTCTAAAATATAACAAGCTTATAAGTTTTGTTTCATATAGCTGGCCTCGAATGCCTGACGTATCTGAACGCTTACTAAACATGGTACGACAGCTTGTCAGTCCCGGGGCACTTCACAAGCACACAACACCAGGGCGGAGATATGCGGACTTGTGGACGTGAAGCACGCAGCAGCTCCAAACGTAGCCAAATGTTCCAATGACGATCTGCACCTGGAAACCAAGAGAACTGGCGCTGAAACTCGTTTCTTTTCCCGAAGTAGCAGACAGGGGACATGGGACAGGGTGTTGCAGATTTTTACGTGGTAACTGACGGCAACTTTTACAATAATTCGCCACGAATTAAGTATCGATGCCAAATTGACATGGGGATAGTGAGAAAGTTACAAGGAATTTTGTAATTTTCATGATGATCCCTAAAAATTTCGTGTAGAAATGAAAAGAAAAAATATTGTGGATTAAGTTGAGTTACTGCAATTATCAGAAAATCGCTTGGTGAGCAATCATCGAATGACTTCTGCTGCTCTAGGGTGGAGCGTGAGAGTTTTTTTTAGGTGGAACGGCGCATCTCTCCATATCATAGCGCAAATATTATGTACTAGCCGACCCGGCGAACTTCGTACCGCCTAACAGTCTGTAGCGACATCTATAGCGTCACATAAGAACTATCCTACATCGCGCAATTGAAGTTCTCCACGCGATTTGAACATATAGAACAGCCCGAAATCTTCTATTGGACAGTTGTCTACCAGACATAACACTCGTCTGGTCGAAGGGAGAATAGATATCCTCCCTTTTTAACGGAGGTTTGCGGGTCTTTACTCTCTGTTCCACATACCTCCAAAAGTCAATGAATGTAGTATATCGTTCGCTATATGTCACCTATTCCGAGAATGTTAATCGCACTCAACGCTCTCCTTCAATTCAGTCCTAGACTTGATCTATTCGCTGATGAATGGAAGGATTTACTGACAGAATGTCGGTGATTTGCGAGAAGACTGAGTGAGAGGTTTAGTTATATTATCTGTGGTATATTTTCTTTAATTTAACATTATTTCTAACTAATGTAATCAGTGTAATTGGCATTTTGTC
This sequence comes from Mythimna vitellina, assembly GCA_949316375.1. Taxonomy (NCBI): domain Eukaryota; kingdom Metazoa; phylum Arthropoda; class Insecta; order Lepidoptera; family Noctuidae; genus Mythimna; species Mythimna vitellina. The sequence goes on from OX438713.1 coordinate 451,622, forward strand.
GTTCTGGTTGAATAAATAAATAAATATAGTCAACCGATTGCGATGAAACAAAGTCTAAGTAATATATGAAGTTAGACACAATTTTAATGAGTTCGTATAATTTTGTGCGCATTAATGAACAACTAAAAATTTCTACACATTTATTATAAGTATGTATAAATTATGTTATGAACGCACTAATTTGTAATAAAGGCTAAGGTTATGTTTTAGATTTGTTACTACATCACGCTCGAACGGTGGAACGGATATCAATGAAACTTTTTTGTTAGGTGGAAAATCATCTAATGACTTGTCCAGCTCTAAAGCGGAGTGCGATAGTTCCTTCTTTGCCTGCGTTCCAGGGTCCCGGTAGGCTTCGACCCTGCTAGGCCCCTACGGTTGCTGACATCTCCTTGAAGCGCACGTGTAACATTACGCGCAGTCGATGACTTGGGCTCTGTCTGGACGGTTACCGGACGGTCGAACGGCGAGCTACCCATTGCTCGCCGTCTGTAAGCCCGTGCCAACGGTGGCTGGAAATCGGGATCGGAATCCCGGCGGCTGAGGCGCGGGGGCCATTGACTCGCACGTGCACGTGCTGCTTCGCACTTGGAGGCGACCGCCTGCCACTCCTCCTCACTCCGGACCATGGCCTGTACCAAGGCCCGGCGCGATCGGTGAGAGATCGCTGCCGCCGATCGCCCTCACGAGGACACGGCGCTAATCTGCCCAAGCGGGGCACCACACCTCTACCGTATGCTCCACCGTGTACTCCGGGAAGAACACACAATTGTGACACCCGGGCGTTTCTTCTGCACGAATCCGGTGCAGGAATCTCCCGAACTTACCATGTCCAGTGAGGACCTGCGTCATGTGGAAGGTAAGGACGCCGTGTTGTTTTGCCAGCCATTTCTCAAAGAGGGGACTTACCTTTTTAGGTGATGTTGCTATACTCCAATACTACGATGTTCATACTTATATGAACATCGAAAAAAAAAGCATAAAAGAAAAAAAAAAAGAATAAAGAAAGAAAAGAATAACGAAAAAAGAAAAAAAAAGAAACGAGAAGGGTTGTTTAGTTTAAAGAATATCTATCTATCTATATGAACATCGTAGTATTCGAGTATAGCAATAGCAATAACAATATTAGAATATAGTGGTTATAATGACACATAAGTCATTATAACCATCAATCCTAAGCATATTATATTCTAAGCGCTAACAGTTATTTTTATGTTTATTATCTAATACGGAAATGTATTTCCTATGTATACTACTACAATACATAAACTGACTGGCCTGTTGGTCGAGTGGTTAGTGGCCCTGACTGCTATGCCGGAGGTCGTGGATTCGATTCCCACTCAGGACAAATGTTTGTGTGATGAGCACGATCATTTGTTCTGTGTCTGAGTGTAATTTATCTTTAATATGTATGTATTTAAAAATATATAAGTATGTTTATCAGTTGTCTAGTACTCATAACACAAGCTCTGCTTAGCTTGGGACTAGACGGCGTTGTGTGATAGTTGTGGAATATTATTATTATTATTATATAAAGCAAAGCATATTATGTTATTTGACCAAGATTGATATTAACCTTTCGAATACCGTAATTAGAGACACAATAGAAAGACAAAGAGAGAGTGAACGTCGGGTTCGCTTGGGGTTTAATGTATTAATTAGTGGCAACACACAAGTTCAGTTTAGCCAAAAGTCATGAAGTCAAGCCAAAAAAAAAATCTAAGCCATGATTATTTAATAAATATTGTAACAATTCTAGTCAATTGAGTTTCCAATTAAGACGACGTTTTTTGCGAAACTAGACTAGCTAAGGGCTAGTCTAGCTTGATTTGATAAAACTTAGTAAATAATTTCGCCGGTATATATCAAGGTCACATATGTTGAAAGGGAATCGTTTGTCTTGGTATGGTCATGTGAAGAGGAGGGATGAGACGCATGTTACTAAAAGAGTTATGAGTTTAAATGTGGATGGATGGAGAGGGAGAGGGAGACCAAAGAAAAGATTGATGGGTAGTGATATGAAAGAAAAGGAAGTTAGTGATAGCATGACGAGTGACAGGGCAGAATGGAAGAAAAAAACGTGTTGCGTCGACCCCAAATAACACGGGACAAGGGCAGGAAGATGATGATGATATGTACATAGACACTATTTGTTTTTTTTCGGTGGGAAACTCGTCCAATGAAATCCCCCGCTCTTGGTCGAAGCGAGAGATAGTGTTAGACTTTTACTGACTAAAAACCCACTCCGGTTCTTTCGTTGTCTTTCGTACCGGGACCGAGTCTTCCTTTCAGAATCAGACCCTTGGCTCCAGTAGGCTTCGACCCTGCTGGGCCCCTACGGTTGCTGACATCTGCTTGAGGCGCGCGTGGAACACTATGCTCCGTCGACGATTTGGGCTCAGTCCGGACGGTTACCGGACGGTCGGACGGCAAGCTGCCATTGCTAGCCGTCCGTAAGCCCGCGCCTACGGTGGTCGGAAATCGGGATCAGAATCGGAGGATGGCGGGGTCATTGCCTCGCGCGAGTACGTGTGGCCTCGTCCTTTGCTAGCATTACTGCTTCGCAGAAGGAGGCGAGAGATTGTTGCCGCCGATCGCCCCCACGAGGACACGGCGGTGCACTGCCCAAGGGGGCACATCTCTACTGTGCACTCCACCGTGTCCTCCGGGCGGTCCACACAGTGGTCACACCCGGGCGTCGCTTCCACTGTCCGAATCCGGTGCAAGAACTTCCTGAACTGATCGTGTTCGGTGAGAACCTGCGTCATGCGGAAGGTGAGGACGCCGTGAGGTCTTTCCAGTCAGGTTCGTTTCCGAGATAAAGGGTCTTGGCAGACAGACAGACGGACAACAAAGTGGTCCTATAAGGATTCTGTTTTTTCCTTTTGGTTTACATTATGCCTAAACAGATTGACGAAAAAAAATTTGCTAAGTCTCGTGATATATTTAAAAAAAATATTTTCGACCAAATTGGTGGTTAAGAGATTTTACCTTTCCACTGTCGATATTTTCTGCTAAAAATAAAAATAAGTGTACTTACGTGATGGGTGTTGTAATGTAGTAGTGTCGCTCTAAACACTGCACTATCTGTGGAGCCCCACGACGAACTGTGGAATTATCCTTAAATCATTGGTTTACGCACACAAGCTAGTGATGCATGTTTATAATATAAATAAATTTAAAGCAGTCGCTTGTCTAAACTTAAGACTTTTATCACTTATAATTTTATAAATAGGCGGTAATGGGTGCAGAGTTTAAGGGGTCATCATTTGGTGCGTTTACGTTATATTTTATTTGCCAATGCCTTTTGTAAACTGAGTAATTATTTATTTATGTATACAGGGATCAATTGGTTTATTCATTACAAGAAATTTGTTAGTATGACATTTATTTATTTATACTTCATGTAAAGGTAAAGAGGCGGACTTAATGCCTTAGGCATTTTCTACCAGTCAACCTTTGGATGATGCAGAGAAGAATAGTGGTAGGTGCAATAAAAGAGAGAGAAAAGAAAAAAAAAGGTCAATATAAAAAAGATATGCAAATGAATCACAGATACAATACAATATAGGTAAATATAATAGGTATATACATAATTTAATGAACTAAACAGATGAAAAAAAAAAAAAAATTGGTCCAAATCGACACACAGAGAAACATTAACGTTGTGATGATACTACTGCCAACTTCTTAAAACACTATGTTAGTAATTAATAACTGGAAGTGACTTAGTCCTCTGGGTGAGGCTCCCCGTTCCACACCAGAGGGCTGTCGATCTTTCAGGCTATCATTTTTAGGATGCAGTTGCTGCTTCCACGCATTCTGCTTCATAGTGATGCTGTCTTCTGCGCCACGTGGCATAAAAGCCATCCGTGAGCAATTCAGAGTATTAATAATGGGCTTTTTGTTATTTCTATGGGCATCATCCCAGACGTGACGACCTCTCGTGTCCTGACCTGGTTCAGGTCATGATCCGGAGCGCGAGGGTAGGTATGGGCAGCCGTCATCTCCATCTGCGAAGCAGTAATGCGAACGAAGGAGATGACGGGAACGGACATCCTCAAATCACAGCTGGAGATACCCTAGGCATCGGGAGACGCCAATCGATTCCTGGCCACCGTAAGCGCGGGCCTGCGAACGACGAGCAATGGGTAACTTGCCGTCCGGCCGTCCGGTAAGGGCAAGTCCGAGTCGCCGCACGCCTCTGAGAGATATCAGCGAATCTGAAGTCAATTGCTTAAACTGTGGGAACGTTTGAAAACGTACCATGGTAACTCTTTCGAGCTGGTGCCTTAATTATAATGCTAAGGGCAACTAAAGGAATTGTAACTTTTTACCACTTTTACAAAACTGTGTCAGAGCTGACGAATACACTTGCACAGTTGTAGCATTTATGAAGACTATATAATATAATTTTATGCATATGAACTGGTTTCCGAAATAAATGAACATTACATTATTATTTATTATTATTAAATGTATTATTTCGTAAAAAAGCTTTTGATGAACGTAGAACCTGTCATAAATCTGAAAAATGCAAAGTAAGTAAGAAAATTCTAATGTCAGGCTAACCTGGGGAGATAAGGGGAATAAATGATAATATATCTTGTTTGTTAATGTAGTTGTTTATATTTACTTCATATGTAGTTCGTAACCACAAAATTTGTTGTTTACACAGAAATGTATGAGCAGGAGTCATCAATTTTACAGCCGCAGCCTTTATGCCGTAGCAATAAGAGCGGTTTTCGAAGTTCAAGCGTTATCTCTGACGCAATGCTTGCGGCTTTGGGCGACTAATTAACAATTAATCAATCAAAGTATTCTTTGTATGTCATCATCAATTTATAACAAGCTACCTGACGATGTCAAAACGTTACCTGTTCATCAATTTAAGTCGGCATTAAGTCCGTCTATGTACCACCACAGCTGTACATGAAGTTTAAATAAATAAACATTCTATGTGAATCAAAAAAAGTCAAAATTCAAAGCATTTTATTTCAAATAAACCATTTACAAGCACTTTTGAAATGTCAAGAAGTCAGTCAGTCAGAAAAAATTATGCTAATTGCACATTCCAAAGCGTAGATCTCTATGGAGAAGAATGTGCAAGAAACTCCATGGACACTCTTTTCAATCATGTTTTGTAATTACAAATATTATATCTGTATATAACATATGTTATTATAATGTCGAAAAGTATTTGCAGGATAAAAATATTGATATTTATTAGATAATTTAGTGACATTGAATAATAGGACGATAAAAATAGCGTATTAAGCAATGATAATAATTTAATTTGGCATGTCTATCTGGACCAATATTTTAATTTATTTGATTGTTAAGTTTAGGACATATTTTATGACTCATCTGACAATATTTTTTATTTCAAAAGTTTGACGTTTGAAATAAAAAAGTGATTGATTTTTGTTGTGTGGAAAAATTGATTTTGTTATGTGGCATTTAGATGATTACTCACGTTCGTAACAGTATATATGTACACCCGTATATATCACTAGTTATGATTGCTATCTGTGTAAACTTTTGAAGCTACACGAGTATGTTTCAGTGTTTCTTCTCGATGGTAAATAAGCATTAGTTGATTATTATAACCATCATACTACTAGTATCTCTGTATCGGTCGGCTCCCAGTGTAACCGGATGCAACTGAAAGCCAGTAGATATCTTACATGGAGCGAATGCTTATCTGACCGCCACAACCCATTACTTGGATAACACGATTTTTTTTAGGGTTCCGTACCTCAAAAAGAAAAAACGGAACGCTTATAGGATCACTTTGTGGTCCTTCTATGAGTCTGACTGTCAGTTTGTCTGTCAAGACCCTTTATCTCGGGAACGCTTTACAGTATCGAGTTGAAATTAAAACGATATACTCAGGTCTGATATACGTAGAGCAGTGGTGGCCGAGTGCGTTACCACTCGGCCACCGACTTAAGAGTTGTAGGTCGCGAGTCAAACCCAGCCACGCGCATTACTTTGTGCAATTTATTTCATCACCACTGCTCTCAAAACGGAGAAGGAAAACATCGTTAGGAAACCGGCATGTTCTAGAACCAAAAATTCGAAGACATGTGACATTCACCAAACCCGCATTTGGCCCGCGTGGTGGATTACTGCCCATTCCTCTTTTTTTTTATCATAATATAAGAAATATTAAATAAACTCATTAGAAATAATAAATTAGTTTACGTTTGTGGGGACTTAAATATTGATTTACTAGTAAATTCACCAGAAAAATGGTAACTTCTTTCATTGTTTAGTTCTTTTAATCTAAAAGGTATTTTTAATGAAGCTACAAGAATAACACCTACTACAGCTTCATGCATAGATAATATATTTACTAATTGTGATATAATAGACTCATCCCTAATTAGTGGCGTGAGATCTGACCATACTGGTCAACTCATATCTTTCGAGTCAGTCAAAAAATTACAATTAGATTCAACTGCAGAGTTTAGACCGCTTACTAAAAATAAATTAAACTACTTTAATAACAATGTTCATAATAGTCTCTCAATCGCCAATTTTGATTCGCAAGACTCCAATGTAAATTATGGTACATTATTTTATGGTATATCAAGAATTTAATAAGGCGTGTCCAATTAAAAAAGTTCAAATCAATAATAAATCCAAATTTAATGAATGGGCTACTGCTGGAATTAGAAAAAGCAGAGATACTTTATATCAGCTATATCATGAAAAATCATTATCGTCTGATCTTAACTTGCATAACCATGTCAGACTGTATTCAAAGATATTCCAAAGAGTCTGCGCCCTAGCTAAAATAATCTAAGTCAGTAAGTAAAAAAATTAGAAATTCTAATTATTAACATTAAAGCTGTAAGCTCAGAGATAAATTCGAAGACTATAAATTCGACTTTGCCTGTTCTTTCTATCTTAGAAAGTATTTTTTATGTTCGTAAAAACCGAGGGCTCTTCAAAAGTAGAAGCGATTTTCGCGCGTAGTAAACACGAAATTATTGTATTACCCTAATGGAGATTAGCTAAGAGACCAGCAAGTCATTTTTAGAAAACAGCATACGCTTTTATAACAACCTGCCAAAGGTGGTGACCCATTTTAAGCGTGACCTAACTAAAAAAGCGTACTATAATATTAACGACTATGTCGAAGACACGCTTGTTTTGCAATAACTGCTTCTGCACATGTGGCCCCTCGTAACTCATAATATTGTGTAAATGTATCTGTAGCGACATCTATGGCGTCAAATAAGAACTAATCCTGCATCGCAATCAAAGTTCTCCGCGCGATTAGAACATATAGAACAGCCCGAAATCATCTATCGGGCAGCTGCCCACCAGACATAACATCCCGTCTGGTTGGAGGATCCTCCCTTTTCAACGGAGGTTTGCGGGACTTTACACTCTGTTCCGCATACCTCCAAATATCTATTGATTGCTCCACATTTGTTGTAATATAGACTTTTTTTTCTAACACATTGCTTTTGCAATATTTTTTATATTATTAGACCCCAACCACCATAAATTCATTAGTAATTTATTTTGCTAACGTATCATTTATTAATTTATTTTTTTAATTATTCTAATTATTTATTTATTTTTCTTGCTTTTATTTATATGGCCTCTTTTTTATAATGTAAATATGAGAACATTGTAGACTCCGCGAATTCTTAGGTTACTTCCTATTACGACTCAGTTTTTGTTATGATTATTTTTATTATACTTTTTAGTACAATATTGACTGGTCTACACTGTCCTTACATAATATCTACATATACTGTAAATATGGAAATATTGTAGGCCAACAATTTGAACATTTGTTGTAAATGAGTGTAATATAAAGTATTCTTAATTAATTTATTTTACACTCATTTACAGAGAGTAGAGACGGCGAGAGATGTTGTGGGGTGTTCTGCAAGAATCGGTACTAGGACCGCGTGCTGGACGGGTTCAGCGTGGTTTGTTACGCAGACGACACACTGGTCCTGGTACAGGGAGAGTCATACCGGGCGGCGGTCGAACTAGCGACACGCGGGGTTGCGACAGTCGTGGGGAGGATCCCGCGATCTGGATTAGGATGACCATCTAAGAGAAATCAGATAATGATGGACGATAGGGCAAACAAGTTGCAGAAGTCTCCGAGAATGTACTCGGCGTGATGGGCCCGGATGAGAAGCCTGAAGACGAGGAAACACTAGCCGGTTGAGATTCTACACTAGGCGTGTCTAACTCTTTACTGAACCGACCAACTGTTCCGAAACATTTTACTGTTCCGAAAGATTAGAACAGCAGTAATGTTTTTTAGGTATTCAATAAATTCAAATTAAAACGTAACTAGTGTAAATATAATTAATGACTAAATAACATGTAATAAATGACAAAATATCGTGTTAAAATTATTCTTAAATCAAAATTTAATTAAACAAAACTGTTAGTATATTAGACGAGTATATATATAGACGCGACGTAACAGATCACCATTTTTAACAGTCAGTGTCTGTGTTTGTATCTTTATATCGTTCAATTGTTCCAAATGATACGTATAATCTAACATTTATCTGGCTCAGTGTGACTATGACGCGACTTTACAGATCACGATTCATAACAGTCAGTGTCTGTGTTTGTATCTTTTGAGCCGATGTTCCAAATAATACATATCAGTGTTCCGGAACAGTTAAATGATTCAGATGCTAATGTTCCAATCGCAAAGATGATACACTTTGCGCCCTCGATTATTCTACACGCTCTTCATACACAAGTAAATTTTCCGCTATTTCTTTACTACTTAGCTTCACATAGCTAGATATCGTGGAATAAGGTACAAAAGAAAAATTGTCGTGAAGTACTGAAGTCAACTTTGCTTCATCAAACTTTCTCACAACGTCGACAATAAATAATATCAATACTTCGCTTTTATATATACAAGCAGAAGATAATAGCTTTGAACCTTTTACTATTTCAAGAAAGTTAGTCAAGTTACTTTCGTTAATGTAATATTTGAGTACATTAACGAAAAATAAAACAAAATTCTGTAATTGTTCTGACAGAGCGATCGATAACGCCCAATAATGTCTCCCAAAGTCTTTCTCCACCGGGTATATTCTGTTCATGTTCACGATATATTCAGAAGTAAGTCGCCCCTGCTCTATTATCTTATTGAAAATCTCTTCTTTATGATTTTCTAATGTACCCATCAAAGCATTGTCCATTTTCATTTTATAATCGAAAATGTTACGAATATTCATGAAACTTTCCGTTGAAAACATCATGTCAAATATGATATCCATCCATGTCACTTGCTTTTCGATATCTTCTTCGTTCTTTAAACAATCACAAACATATTCAACTGCAAAGTATTCTGTTAGTACAAATATTGGGACTTCATTTGCTACACCATATATAAGGCCTGTTTTCTCTTTACCCTTTTCTATAAATCTGATTGTCTCTCGGATTTCTTCCAAATCTTTCGTACTAAACAATTTATGACTGTGCTGTTTGAATATAGCATAAGCAGATAGTTTTTTATGCTTTGAGATAAAGTTAGCGAGTTCTTTGTCGTAAGTGATAATTATATCTGGATTATAAATGTCCATTTCATTCTTGTCCTGGAATCGTATAATTTTCATTTTCGTTTCTAAGAACCGTTCGAAAAAGGTAAAACCGTTGATTTCTAGATTCCATTTCTTTGTATTGTTATTATCATCGTCATCTTTCTGTTCTTGTTCCTTGTTATTAACATTTTTTATATTGCTTTCCACAAAAACAGCTGCTAGGAGCAAATTTAAAGGATTTCCTTCTCGGTTCTCTTTGTGAAAACTTGACATATAATCATAATCTTTTACTTGACTATAAAATGTATCATAATCTTTTTTGTTGTAAGTCCACAGCGGTATATGTTTGAACTTAATTTCAGTGAGCAGGTAATGAACTGCATTCATATATACACTGTGAAGCTGTATTGAAAATCCATGTAGTTTTACATCTTGCAATTTTGACATATATTCAATGAAGTCCTTTACATTTTTTAGTTGTGCACTATTAAGTTCCTCTAAATTCAAATTATATTCCCAAAATTTTTCCAAATATTTTTGCATTTCCATATATGAGAAGTTTTCTATTTCATAAGATAGACCAAATTCGCGCTGTAAAATGGTTTTTACTTCGTTATACGACCTGCTCGTGATCCACATTCTATGTCTTCCGTTTCTGATAGTTTTAAAGAATGTTATGACCTCATTCGTATAATGCGGACAGATCTCATCGAAACCATCAAATAGAAATATCAATTTACCTTTATGATAATAATGTAGAAACAATTTTAACTCGAACTCAGTCGAGTGATCGCCTGTACAATCCTTCAGATTCACAACACTGTATTCTTCTTGTAACGCCATTTCTACGTTGTTTTCATTGCCAAGTTTCTCGCAAACTATAACTTTACACAAAAACTTCAAAGCCTCCAATAAGTCGATGGATATTTTCTCTTCCTTCCACTTGCTGAATTCTTTTGAATATTCCAATAAATTTACTCTTACAATCCAAATTTCAGGGTTAAGTTCCTTTGTTTTCAGCGATAAGTGAGTAAGTAAAGTAGACTTACCCGTCCCAGGCTCTGCTGTGACTAGTACCACGTCGTCATTTCTGTCATTTAGAGTTTTGAAATATACATCGACATCTCCCGCCTTTTTAAGGCGTCTGTCAACATGCAAGTGTTTCATTTCATCATAATTTCTATTAATAATTTGTTTCCCAACTAGGATTGTCTCTTCACTGATTATTTGATTCAGAACATCTCCCTTCACATATGCTTTTGACTTGTCATCAATTATCAAGTCTAATTTTACTTCAGTGCCTTGAAATATGACTCTGGCGTTCTCTAGGATAATTTTCTGTGAGTCGTCACTCATATCGATGAGACTAATTTTATCGTCGTGTTCTATAATATTAACTTTTGGAAAGTATTTCTGCAAAATTTCAAATGATTTAATATTATTAGTAATAATTATAGTTTTTTTGTCCTGAACAGTGTTTGAAATGTTTTGTAATATTTTTTTTTCATTTCTGGTATTTCGTATTTTATCGCATATAAAAATTATAACTTTTCCTTCATTTGTACTTGTCAACTCTGCACGTAATGCATTTCGGTCATTTGTGGGTAGGGCCATAACATATTCGATATCCAAGACGACAACGTCTTTATTCTTCATAAGTTGTAACACTTTTATAACTGTTAATGTGCTATTCTCTGAAATGATAACATCATTCATATGCTGATTTAGTAAGTTCAAGGAGCTCACCGCGTCTTCTGTGAATGTATACTCATATTGTTTTATTTTACTCATATATGTTATGTTTATTGAGCTCATAAGAGGGTCTTTAATAATATTATTTATTGCTTTATTGAACAAGTCACTTTGTCGTGTAAGATACGTTGCTTGTTTGGGTTCCAACCACCATTTCTGTATTTCATCGTGATATTTTAGAAATATAGCATCAGTTTTAACTTGGAAATAGTTCGGGTAGTCACGCTGATATTCTTCTATTTCACTTTTTAAATGTTTCTCCACTCCTTCCTCATCCGCTTGTTTCGTGTAGAACAGCAGCCTCTTTAAGAAATCTCTCGCTACATTATTTTCATATTCACTACAGTCGAATGAAAGTTTTGGCAACTTATCAACTTTAAAATAGAATTTGTAATCGTGCAAATTGTGAATTTCGTTATTTAGTTTTTTATACAATTTTTTTGCAAGAGTTCCTAGTGACTCCGAGTTATTTGTTATCTTCATTAATTTAGTATCATCGTCAGGCACAAATATATTTCCAATTACACTAACTATACTTCCATTGAGCTTCAGTAATCCATCTTCGACAGAATCATCTATAATGACGTTATCACAGGATTTACACTTGTCAACTAAATCTACGATTCTCGAAGTCAAATGACTTAATATGGTCTCTATGTCTTCTTCTCTGCCACTTATTACCAAATCCTTGTTTCCGAACGCAGCCGGGACTTTAAAATGCCGAGATGATAATATTTCTCTTGCAGCCATTTCAACTGCTTCATTGACAGTTGATCGAGAAACGTACTCAACTAATTGTGGCTTTTCTTTCGTGAATTGTATATTAAACTCTAACCGACCATTGTTGTATATTATAACTGTCCCTATCAGTTTGCTTAGTTTCGTGGCATCATTGGGATCTGTTAAGAATTCAGAAAGCAATCTTTTTACATTGGTGGGTTCTATCATTCGCTTTTTTAGAATTTCTTTGAACAGTTTATCTTTGAATATAATGAGGTATTCCTCATTAGTTTCAAAGAAGTCGTGACGAAAGGACGCGGTTCGGTGACCTTCAGGTTGAATTTCTGTAATTTCTAGAACTTGTTGCGCCAGAATGATATGATAGAGGAACACGAGCTCATCGGAGAGCATTGTTTGATAATTCACATCATCGTCTATAAAGTAGACTATCCTTTCAGCCAGCGAAGTGACTTGTTCGATCAACGCTACTTTGCGAAGTAACTCTACATTCTCTTCTCGTCTCTGCTGCTGCATGGCTGTGCCGCTAGTCCCGGTGGGGGTTCCATTCGCATCAACCTTCACAGTATCAATCAGGTCATTCAGTTTAGTGGAAAAGGCACTCGTTACTGAGTTATTACTTAAGTCACCTTTCGCGGTTGTGTATATAACAAATAAACATTCTGTTTCACCAAATGACCCGTTAAATAACAAGCCGTTATTACTCGGCTTAAAATTCTTTCTGATTTTCAGGTAACTGTGAAAGTAGGTTGTCAAGTCGTTCTTAAGGGTTTTATTTTCATTTTCCCTGTGTTTGGTTTGTATGAAGACTGCGACAGGTTTATCGATTCCCTTCACTTTGGCACTGAAACAAATATCAGCAAAATTCCCAATGTCGTCAACGTTGGATGCTAATTGGAACTCCTGAATAGTATCGTCGTGAAACGCTCTAAAATATAACAAGCTAATTAGTTTCGTTTCGTACAGCTGTCCGCGAATGCCTGACGTGCCTGCACGTTTGCTGTACATGGCTGGCTACTCTTCAGTCCCCGGGTCAGTTCACTTGGTGCACAAAGGCCGGCTGCACGCAGTCACGCGAAGCAAGCAATAGCGCAAAATTCACCTGGATCTGTAAAGAAAATGTATTTATGTTATGTGCCATGCGTTGTTCTTAAACGCGAAGAGCATGACGATAGTTAAGACTAAAGGATATAGAACTACTCCTGTTCTTATGATTCTTTAGGTGGGCGTTGATAGCTGCGCTTCATTTTCAAACTATTGCAGCTATCATCGTACTTATATAAATTGTAATGTGAATTTTTTGTTGAAAAATAAAGATATATATTTTTTTTTAATATGCGCTTGACGTAATCCTCCAAACACACCTCTCTATAATTACCTCTTGTGGGTGCTGAAGCCCTGAGCATCTACAGAATCCGCAATCTTGGTAGAGCATATCTACAACCGTGGGTAGACAATAATTAATAGGTATCGTATGTAAGTTACTAACTACAAGCATGACCCAAAACTTGCGCTTCGTACGCGGGCTCCGCTAGTACCCTGCCCTGGTGCCGGCACGGCTAGAACCACACCTGTGTCTTTCAGTTGCCTTTTGTGTTCCAGGACCAAGAGTTTCTTTTTGTGTTTATCAAAGAGTTTTATCAAAACGAATGATTTGAGTTGGAGTTTGACGAGCCCTCAGTGGCAACGGCGACTTGTCAGACCTCACTCGTCTCTCTCTGTAGCCGAGCTTGTCGTACTATCTAGTAAATGGCTATGTTAGTGAGAACATCCAACTACGAAGCGTAAGATACTGGGTTCAATTTCGAGTTAGGGCAATACAAATTTTTTTCGTTAGGCTTTTCAATTAGGAATTTCTTATTTAGCAGCCCGGAGTCTGGAAGATTTTGTTGTGACTCCCTCGTGCCCAGGATAGTACGTGAAGCCATTGGTCCTGCACATAATATCTCCACATGTCTGATTGCCATCTTATCGGACTATTAGAGTAAAGGAACCAAAAACATAGGCCGTATCGGAATAAACCGCTGCGGCTTGCCGGGTCAAGATAAGAATAAGTCCTTTCTGGCATACAAGCTCTCCTAATGAGAACACAGAGCGCACACTTTTGTGTATAATATTTTGTGCGTACTTTGAGTGGCCACCGTGACCAAAATTGGGAAGGATTTTAATCTTCTTCTTCTTTTCGATTCGATGGTAAACTCGTCAAACTGTTTGGGCCCAATAGGTGGCTACATTAATAGCAGCATCGGTAGCACTCATCAAATCCTCCAAAGTGCAGGTATACGGACACTTGGGGCATTCCAACATGTGGCTCATGTTTTGAACAGGAGCTCCGCACTCACATTGAGTATCCGATGGGTCTTTAAAACCCCATTTTGCCAAGTTGTGTTTGCAGCGCCCTACCTGGGTTCGCAACCGATTTAGTGCCTTGCATACAGGCCACTGCAAATCGCGTCCAGGCGGGAGATGCTCTTGGGGTCTCAAAAACTCGGATGGTGGTAGGTGATGGTCTTCCCAATGTTTTATTCCTTCTTTAGGTGGCAGGTCATTAATGGCCGGTGTGCTACGCAGGAAGCTCTTCCGGCTCTTAAGCCTACTTGGGGCTGTTTTGTGTTCGAAGAGGATTATAATTACATTCGGCAAGTAAGTCTAAGATAACGTTATAAGTAAGGAGCAGAGCCGCGATACGACCGTCTCTGTCGCACTTTGCACACTGCAACCGAAATTGCAAATTGCAAAAGTAGTAACAGCTAAATATAATTGCAATTAATATTGTAATGAATGATTAATATAACATAATATTAATAATAAAGAAGACTGATTCATTTAATTTTATTGTTGTTTCATTAGAATTTAAGATTTTATGGATACTAGCGATCCCGACAGATGTTGTCTTGCCCGAAAGTTGGCTGGTCGCTTTTCGTCAGAATAAAAATTTCAGAACCCGATTGCAGCGCCACCTACCGGGTCCAAAATGTAATTTCAAACCATGCAGCAGCCTACTCAAATATATACACAAAATTTCATCCAAATCGGTCAAGCCGTTTAGGAGAAGTTAGGTGACAAACACAAATACAGAAGAATTTAAAGATGGTATGATAAAAAAAGACTTGTTTTATTTTAAAGAATAATTATATCGTGTTACCCTAAGACTAAAAAATAATTATAATAATATATAATCGTTGAAAGAGCCCTTCTTTGGCCGCCTGAATAAAGTACTAAATAGTCTTTTATCAGGCGGAAACAAGGTGCGTGTTTCAATGGTTGGGTCATGCCGGTATTGATGTATTCTTTCGGCATACTCAAATGGACTCAAACAGAACTTGACGCCCTGGATAGGAGGGTCGCACACTACTTACCGCAAATCGGATGCATCACCCACTGTCATCGGTGATGAGACTGTATATCCCGCGGAAGTGCGGGGGTCGTGGCTTCTCAAATGTCTGAATAAAAAATTTCAATAAAATAAATAAATGGAATTTATTTATTTATACTTCATGAACATAAAGGTACAGAGGCGGACTTAATGCCTTAGGCATTTTCTACCAGTCAACCTTTGGGTGATGCAGAGAAGAATAGTGGTAGGTGCAATAAAAGAGAGAGAGAGAGAGAAAAAAGGCAATATAAAAAAGATATACAAATGAATCACAGACACAATACAATATAGGTAAATATAATATATACATAATTTAATGAACTAAAATATAAAAAAAAAAACAAAAATTGGTCCAAATCGACAAGCAGAGAAACATTAACGTTGTGATGATACTACTGCCAACTTCTTACGAATATGCTCGCGAACCTCAATCTTGAATCTTAATCGGTTTGTAACCATCCTGACTTCTTGGGGGAGCGCATTCCACAGAGAAATAGCCTGAACAAAGAAAGAACAGTGAAGAAAGTCAGTGCGATGAGTAGGACATAGTAGAAGACTGTTATGAGTATGAGATGAGCGTAGATTTTTATTGTGGTTGGCGCAAATGTATTGAAAGTGAGGAGCTAAATAACTAATGGAATGATAATAATAATCTTTATTTGTACGTTTAACACACACAGTAACAGTATATAATGACATGAACAGATACAATAGTTGTACAAACATTGAACAGTGGAAACAAAATTACCATTTGACTCCTAAACTAGATAAAATAAATACTTGTATCTCAGGAGCCAGTTCCTCCATAGAGATCATCAAAAAGATGATGTTAGGTACAATTAAGATAGCCTTTATATAGACGTGTAACAGTATAGGGGAATAGTTGTAGCTCGCCGTCCGACCGTCCGGAAACCGTCCGGATCGCGCCCGATTGTTGATCAGGATTGGAGTGGGAGGGTGTCAAAAACTAGTAAAAATCGTCTTGCTTAATAAATGAATGTCCCCTTAATGCTATGACAATTGACAGAAAGCCGCTGTCAATGTCAAATTGTCACAAATCTGTGCGAATGATTGTACAACACGCGACTACAGTATGCGTGCATACAAATTTGATCAAATTATGGGTTACTTACTTTTTTTACAATTAGAGGTCACACTTGTAATCTGTTTTTATTAAATATAGATTTCTGCGCAATTTTTATCTTCACTGTTATGAACTTCTGGTAGGTCTCCTACTTAAGATTAATTACTTATTTGTTATATTTGTAAATGAACACATCTTCTCGGTAAAGCAAACCGATGGGGAGTAGTGTTATCAGCAAGCAATTATAACCGAATGTTTTCCTCAACCATAATGCAAGTGACGCCGCTCCATTGAACACGAATAAACATCGTTCGGTATATTTATATTAATAAATAGGTATTGTATTATCGCGATAACATTTGCCTAAACATTAATACATGTAGTTTTTAGAGTTCCATACTCAACGGGTAAAACGGGAACCTATTACTAAAATTATTATTTATTTATTTAAACTTCATGCAACACAAAGGTACATCATCATCATCATCATTTCAGCCGATAGACGTCCACTGCTGGACATAGGCCTCCCCCAAATGTCGCCACAAAGAACGGTCCTGTGCGTCTCGCATCCATCGGATTCCCGCGACCCTCACCAGGTCATCGGTCCACCTTGTAGGGGGCCTTCCAACACTGCGTCTTCCGGTACGCGGTCGCCACTCCAGAACCTTTCGGCCCCAACGGCCATCCGTTCTGCGAGCAATGTGCCCTGCCCACTTAAGTTTGGCGATTCTCCGTGCTATGTCGGCAACCTTGGTTCTCCTACGGATATCTTCAGTTCTGATTCGATCACGCAAGGAAACTCCGAGCATAGCCCTTTCCATTGCCCTTTAGGTGACTTTAAGTCTTCTGATGAGGCCCACTGTGAGCGACCACGTTTCGGAACCATATGTCATCACTGGCAACACGCACAGGTCATAGACTTTCGTCTTGAGATACCACTGTGGTATATTGGATGAGAAGATACCGCGCAGCTTCCCGAACGCTGCCCAGCCGAGTTGGATTCGACGGTTGACCTCGAGATTTATTTACTAAATGTTTTTTATTAAATAAATCGTAATCGTTTGTACAAGTTAAATTTGTCCATTTTAATTTGTAAATTGGATGAAATAAGTAAGTAAGACACTAATCTATATACTATTGAATGCAATAACTTTGTAGGAATTTTATTCAAATTCAGAATTTGTTTTGCGAACAAACAGGTTGAACAAAAAGGTTTTAACTTCACTAGTGTAATGGTAATCAAAATGTCACAGTTTGGTAATGAGTGCCATTATATGCCTAAGTGCAGTGCAATAAAAGGCACTTTCTGAACAAGTGTGTTAAAAATTAAGGTTTGATTCGACCCAGCAATTCCTGAGATTTATTTTATTTATTTAACACAGCGTTCTTTTGTTACAAGAAAGTCGTAGCAAGTCTTTGATTGTGTCAATTATAATATTCCGTTTTTCATCACCTGTAGGTAAAATTTCTATAATAGTTTTGTCTCTTCGTTTTTTAACACCGACTTCCGAAATTAAAGTTATTTTGCACTCTTCAGTGTTTTTTAGGGTTTCGTAGTCAACTAGGAACCCTTATAGTTTCGCCAAGTCTGTCTGTCTGTCTGTCTGTCCGTCCGTCCGTCCGTCCGCAGTTAATCTCAGTGATCGTTAGTTGAAAGCTGAAATTTGGTACCAATATGTATATCAATCACGCCTACAAACTGGTAAAATAAAAAGTGGAAAAAAATGTTTTATTAGGGTACACCGTACACGTATAGTCGCGAGTGTTTTTTTTTTTTATTTCAACCCTAACGTGTGATATATTGTTTGATAGGTATTTAAAAACGAATAGGGGTTTACTAAAATCTGTTTTTTATAATGTTAATATTTTTGGAAATAATCGCTCCAAAAGTAAAAATAAATGTTTTTTCCCTCTAACTTTTGAACCATTTCACCACCACAATTATGAACAAAATATTAAAATTTGAACTTTATAAAGACTTTCTAGGAAAATAATTTTGCACTTGATGGGTTTTTTGAAAAGATGTACTTACAAAATAATTTCTGAACTAAGTTTGTAATTTAACCGTATATTAGGATACATATTTTATTATCCTGAACGTATCTTCTTTCTAATAAAAAAAATATTATTAAAATCGGTTCACGCAATCCAAAATTACCAAAAAAACCCCAACATACATAACCTGTCTAGTTTGTATAAATTAGTAACCCAATTTCACGAGAGATGGCGCTGTACTTTGGGCTACTTCGCGCTGTTAAGATTTTTCTTTAGTTGATTGGGTCAGGACGGGTATAAGCTTTATTGACGAATTGTTCGGTTGATTTCTCGTTGGCACTGGTGGTATTTGTTCTTGCTCGTTGTCTGTCGTTCATTAACTCATAAGTGGGGATACTTATTGTGAAGGACGGAAACTACAGAACCCTACGCTGAGCGGGCCCGACACGCTCTTGGCCGGTTTTTTTTTTACATTGATGTCGGTTATTTTACTTTTTTGTAAAACTTTTTTATTTTACACTTTTTAGTTACAGTATCGCTACTAAAAAGTACCTCAGCCAAACTTAATACTTTATAGACAGAGTGCATGAGTGCAGTGAGTGTGAGTGTGTGGAAAGGGAGGCAAAAGAAAATATGGATGGATTGTGTGAAGAGTGATATGAAAGAAAAGGAAGTTAATGATAGCACGGCGAGTGACAGGGCAGAATGGAAGAAAAAACCGCGTAGCGCTGACCCCAATTAACTTGGGACAAGGCCAGGAAGATGATGATGATGACGAGCCAGAGTGCATCTCATGACAATTCTAATAATCCCAAACACGGTTAGATTACATTAATTTATTACAGAGTTCCGGTGCCTAACTTCAGAGTTCATCATCAGATCAGTTCGATATATTCCCCTCTTCTTTCAGTTAGTCAGCGACTACACGTATAAACGAAGCAACTTTACTTGTTACGACGGTTCTGCTGTGATCCTATGAGGAGTCCTGTTCCACATCTTCGAAGTTCATGATCAAATCATAAAAATATTTCTTTAGGGACCAACTCGGAAGCATAACCTTCATAACCAAAAATTTTACAAAAAAATAAATTAAAAAAATACGTTCAGCCGAACATAGAACCTCCTACTTTTTGAAGTCAGTTAAAAACAGAAACAATACAGTTTCTTGCACTGGCAAGAAACTGTATTGTTTCTGTTTTTAACTGGAGAACCACTGGGTTCTCCGTAGAAAACGACCAGTTGGAACCGTGCGCTAGCTTCGGACGTGTTATATTGTGTAGGCCTGTGTCAAATAAAACCATTTTGTTGTTTATTACAAGTATATACAACAGCTAGTATAAAATAAATCATAAGTTATGTCTCAGATCATGTGGAAAACTTATAAAATAAAATTATGCTACAAAAAAGTATCCTTTTTTATATTTGGTAGAATATAGTCGGCCGCGGTGCAACGCTGCCGACGGTGACTGCAGGCTAGCCGAGCTGCCCTACAACTAGGGTGTCGTAGCTGGCTAATGACTATGCTCCCGACAAAGAAATGCAGCTCATGCCCAGAACATTCCGCTCAAGATCACCTGTTGGTAAAATTTTTACATTTAAAACAACTATTTTATGAGAATTTGAATCTTGTGAAATAGTAAACAACTATATTATTTCGAACTAGCTGACTCGGCGAACTTCGTACTGTTTAACAGTCAATTAATGTAGTACTTATATCTTTCGATAAAGTCAAAAGATTGCGATGAAACAAAGCCTCAGTAATATATCAAGTTACACACAATTTTAATGTATAAAAGTAATCTTCTTGTTATAGCGGCAACAGGAATACATCATCTGTGAAAATTTCAACTATTTAGCTATTACGGTTCCTGAGATACAGCCTGATGAGACACAGACAGCCTGTGGAGGCTTATAAGGACCCGTTTTTACTATAAAATAAAACTTGATGTTAATATTTGAATAACCAATATCAAAGCGATCTAAGTACACTATAACACAGGTACTTGAGTTAAAAGTAAGATTTATTCAGTCAGCACCAAATCAACTTACCTAGAGCCAGGCTGAGGCCAACCCCTTAACAGTTCGTCCAATTTTATCTCCACGCCCGGAAAGATCGCTGTGGCGGTCTCAAACATACTCGTCTGGGATTCTTCACGCAGATCAACCAGCCTCAATTTTTTATCTTGATAAATCTTGTCTGCTTTTATAAAATATTTCTGTAATACTTTAAATGTCTTTTGGTTCGCAACAATAATAGTTCTTCTATTTTCTACTGCTTCTGCAATTCTCTCCAAACAATGAATATCATTCCTTATATAAGTTAGTGTCTATATGTTAAGTGTTTCTGTATGATTATAGGAGTTATAAAAATTAAATAAATCATTCCTTGAATTTGTTTTCTCTTGTTTGATCTCATCGCATACCAGTATTAAAACTTTATCACAATTTGTATATTTCAACTCGGAACATAATGCGTAACAATCTTTAATTGGTAGATTAGCAATATAGTCGAAATCTAAGACAACAGTATTTTTCAACTGTTGCATCACTTTGACAACGGTCGGTATACTTTGTTCTGTAATAATAACAGTAGTTTTATGATCCCGCAACTTCAAGAAGCTCACCGCGTCTTCAGTGAATGTGTAATTATATTGTTTTATTTTACTCCTACATATTAAATTGATTGAACTCATTAGCGGATCTTTAATAATGTTGTTTGTTGATTCACGAAATAAGTTGAATGTTCGTGTAAGACACAGTGCGTATTTTGGCTCCATCCACCAGTTCTGCATCTCACAATAATATCTTGAAAATATTGCGTCAGTTATAGCTTCAAAGGTATTTTCATGATTACTCTGGTAATGATCTATTTCCGATTTTAAAATGTTTTCCACCATTTTCTCATCAGCTTGGTTAGCGTAAATGAGTAATCTACTCAGGAAATCTATCGCCAAATTCTCTTCATACTGGCTACAGTCGAATGACAGTTTTGGACAGTTGTTAAATTTAAAACAGAATTTGTACTCGTGCAAATTATGGATCATACTATTCAACTTTAAATACAGCCTTTTTGAAAAAGTTTCCAGTTGTTCACAGTTATCTGTTATCTTCATCAGTTTGGTGTTATGGTCAAACACGAATATATTTCCGATGGCTCCTGCTATACCTCCATTAAGCTGAAGGAATCCGTGTTCTGCAGAGTCGTCTACCGTGATTACAATTGCTGGTTTAAATTTTTCTATTAACTGGACGATATTTGCCACCAAATGATTGATCCTTCTCTCTGCTTTTGCAGCGTTGCCTCGCATTGTTAAATCTTTGTTTCCGAACGCAGCAGGAACTGTTAAATGAAGATTCAATAATATTTCTCTTGCAGCTAATTTGACTGCTTCATCTTCAATTGACTGTGAAATTTTTATTTGTTTCATATCTGATCTGTGTTTTTTTGATATACCTATATTTTCATTTATTTGAAAATGACCATTGTTGAATGTTCCTTTTCCTATTAGCTTACTCAGTTTCAAAGCATTAGTGGGGTCAGTTAAGAATTCAGGGATTAAATATTCTAGATCATAGGGTCTTATGTTTTTTTCAGTTAGAAACTCTTTAAACAGTGTATCTCTGAATATTGAGATATATTCATCATGGGTATAAAAGAAGTCGTGACGAAATGCGGCAATTCGATATCCTGCAGGTTGAATTTCGGATACATCGAATACTTCTCGCGCTAAAATGACGTGAAAGCGGAGCACTATCTCTTCAAACAGAAACATTTGAAAATTAAGGTCATTGTGGATAAACTTTGCCATTCGTTTAGCCAAATAGATCATTTGTTCTTTCATAGCTACTTCATATAAATACTTTAAGTTCTCACTTTCGATCTCAGGTTGAGTGACCAAACCGCCTGTATCAATTAGATCATTTAGTTTAGCGGAAAAGTCACCCTCGTATCGTAAACCATTTGTTGGAACGTCAGTTGTTGCGTTTGTGTATATTACGAAGAAACATTCTGTTTCATCGAATGAACCATTTAAAATCGAGTTGTTATTACTTCGATCAAATTGTTGTCTTATTTCTAAATAGCTGTGAAAGCATTTAGCCAAACTGCACGTAAATATTCGTGATTTGTTATCTTTGTGCCTAGTCTGTATGAACACCGCGACAGGTTTATAACGCCCCTGCACATGCGCTTTGATAACTATGTCACCGAATTCCCCTATTTCGTGGACATTTGATGCTATTTTAAAATCTTCAAGGGTATCGTCGTGAAACGCTCTAAAATACATCAAGCATATCAGTTTTATTTCGTACAGCAGTCCTCGAAAGCCTGATATGCCTACACGTTTCCTGTACTTAGGGTTCATGGTCACTCTTCAGTCCCGGGGGCAGTTCACAAGCAGACAGCTGCAGGATAAAAGCAAATTTTCGGCGAATGGCCTAGACCTGAAACCAAAGAGAATAAGTTCTGTTAATGAAATCTCAGAAATAGAAGAGAAAGAAGCAGACGATGTACAACTTGGCACATCGCTCAACTCGTCGTCAACGAAGCAGAAGTTGTACAACGTGGCACATCTCTCAACTAGTCGTCAACGAAGCAGACGATGTACGACGTGGCACATCGCTCAAGTCGTCGTCAACGAAGCTGTCGATATACAACGTGGACCATCGCTCAAATCGGCGTCAACGAAGCAGACGATGTACAAAGTTGCACACAAAGAGATTTAAAGATATAATTCAGCGGCTCTCAGAAGACATGTCTTAGAAAAACTGTTATCCAAATGCCTCAGTGACACCTTCTAGCTTTGAATAGCAAACACTTGAATTAAATTTGCCAAAATTTATATAAATTTAACTATCGCTCGGTAGGTGGCCAGGGGCTTTATCATGATATGTTGAAAGGTCAGTTGTAAGAGTTCCATCCCTGTAACAATTCGGTTTAGGTCGTCAAATGGATCACGTTAAGAGCACGTGGTAGAGCCTCAATGTGTGCTAGGTACGGTTTAGCTTTTCAGCAATAGATGGCGTTATCACAAAATCAGCTAATGTTCTAGAAGAATTTATAAAAATGACTGAATTCTAATTAATTACTCCGTAAATACCAAGAATATTTACGAAAATTAGCCGAAGTTAGGTCCAGTCATTTTACTATACTAAGATTTGCAATAGCGTAATGCGCAATTCGGCATATTTTGTCAGAAAATTATTTTCTTTTAATGCATAAAGCGGATACAAACACGACTTGACATGTATAGGTGTCATACTAGACTGAGCGACTTATGACCACTAGGTAATAAGTATCGTAGTATGTATTTAATGTCTTTGGTTGCACATCGCTCAACTCATCGTCAACGCGCTATAACTGTTCTGTATTATTAATAATTAGCTTTTGCCCGCGACTTCATCCGCGTAGAAGTCGAAAATGGTTTTATTAGGTTTTTAGAGATACTAAAATATGAAATATATATATATTTTTTTTTAATTGATATAAGCCAGTGCTTGACTGCGATCCCACCTGATGGTAAGCGGAGATGCAATCATTGATGGTCAGGCGCACTAGTTTATTAAGAGCCTATTCACTATAGCCTTGAAGACACCTATATTATAGTTGGACGGGAAGACCGCAGCAGGCAAATTGTTCCAGTCCTTCGATGTACGCGGTATAAACGACGAAGCGAAACGCTTAGTCCGGACCGTTGAAGTTTCAACAACGTAAGGGTGGATACTCGCCGTTCGTCGGTTTGTCCGATGGTAGAAAGGAGATGGCGGAATCAAGTCATGCAGTTCCCGCGCACACTCTCCAAAATGTAACCTGTAAAATACCGATAGGCTGGCTACTCTGCGCCTGTGCTCGAAGCTTTGTAGATTGGACTTAACCAAATCTGGATCCCCAATTAGCCTCTTCGCACGCCTTTCCACTGAGTCCAAAGCTGCTAGACGGCCTTTTGCAGCACCAGCCCATATGTGACTGCAGTACTCCACACACGATCGGACCTGTGCTTTGTATAACATTAGAAGCTGTCCCGGTGTAAAGTACCGTCGGACCTTTGCAAGAACGCCTAGTTTTCTAGCAGCTACCTTGGCTTTGGACTCAATGAACCGCCCGAAATTGAGATCTGAGGAAATTTCAACTCCTAAGTGTTGAAGGCGGTCGGTGCACTCCAGGGATACATTCTGAAAAGCAGGAGCCAAGGTGAACGGGCTCCTCTTAGCGGTGAACAGACACGCTTGTGTTTTGGCGGCGTTGAATCTTACCAGATTGGTTTTTGGTTTTTTGGAGACTGCCTGAATTGAGACATTCGTACGCTCTACCATAGCCTCTCGTTCGGACCGAATTTGCTCCTTACTGGCCCGAGGACCTGGCAGGTACCTCTCTACAACTGTGCTATCGTCTGTATACCCATAGATACCGGGCATCAGCAGATCGTTAATATGCAGCAGGAAAAGAGTTGCAGAGAGAACTGACCCCTGAGGAACTCCGGCATTAGTCGTCATGGGCTCTGATGAGCATCCATCGACAACAACTCGGAGAGACCGTTCACTCAGGAAGTCTTTTACCCAGTTAATCAGGCCAAGGGAAATGCCGTACGCTGGAAGCTTACTCAAAAGGCTGGCGTGCTATACCCTGTCGAAGGCCTTCGAGACGTCTAAGGAGACAGCAATCGCTTCTCCATTCTTCTCGAGGGCCTCGCCCCACATGTGAGTGGTATACACTAGTAGGTCCCCAATAGACCGATTTTGGCGAAACCCGTATTGTCGGTCACTGAGGAGATCGTTACCTTCCAGGTATGCCAGGAGGCGCGAGTTCAATACACGCTCCATAATCTTGCAGAGTATGGAGGTTATTGAAATCGGCCGATAGTTGGCAGGATCGGCACGACTGCCCTTTTTGGGCACGGGTTGCACGTTGGCAAGCTTCCAGGACTTGGGCACTATACCAGTCCTAAATGAGAGGCGATACAAGCGCGTCAATACAGGAGACAACTCGGGCGCACATGCCTTGAGAACTATTGCTGGTATACCATCTGGTCCACTAGCTTTATTCACGTCTAGACGACACAGTGCTCTCAAAACTTCTCTGTTCCTTATGCGAATATCGGGCATTGAGGTGTTGCAGTGAGGTAGAGTTGGTGGAGTAGCACTGCTAGTGTCAAGACGAGAATTGTGGGCGAAGAGAGCTGCAAAGAGACCCGCTTTCTCTCTCGCTGTGTGAGCCAGTGTTCCATCAGGTTTAACCAGCGGAGGCAATGTGGGCCTACAGAAATTCGTTTCGACCGATTTATTATCTTCGTCGTGTGTGATAGTCCACTGAATTGTATGGCGAGCGATATTGTATCTTAAGATAAAATATTATAGTATCTTAGCCGTGTGCAGCGCCTCTTAGTGAACTCCACTGCGGGTGACGTAACCTACGACTAACTTATTATTTTTGGTTGGTACATTAATCGGGTCTAGGGATCGAACCGCAAAATTAATTTTGATTTTTTTATTGTATTTTCTTTACCGGGATAAAAAGTACCCAATGTGGTGCCCAGGATATTAAAGAATTATAAAAAAAAATGCTATATAAATAAAAGCAAGTAAAATAAATAATTACAATTATTAATAAATGATACGTTAGCAAAATAAATAATTTAAAAAAAAATATTGCAAAAGTAATGTGTTAGAAAGAAAAGTATATTACAACAAATGTGGAGCAGTTAATAGATACATTTACACAATATTAAGAGCTACTACATGTGCAGAAGCAGTCATTGCCAAACAAGCGTGTCTTTGACATAGTCTTTAACCTTACAATACGCTTTATTAGTTAAGACACGCTTAATATGGGTTTTGAACTTTCCCTCGCTAAGTTCAGTCACCACCTTTGGCAACTTGTTATAAAAGCGTATGCTGTTTACTAAAAATGACTTGCTGGTCTTAGCTAATCTCCATTTGAGTAACACAATTTCGTGTTTACTACGCGTATTTCATCATCATCATCATCATTTCAGCCGAAAGAAGTCCACTGCTGGACATAGGCCTCCCCCAAGCGACGCCACAACGACCGATCCTGTGCGTCTCGCATCCACCGCACTCCCGCGACTCTCACCAGGTCGTCGGTTCACCTTGTGGGAGGCCTTCCAACGCTGCGTTTTGCGGTGCGCGATCGCCACTCTAGAGTCTTTTGGCCCCATCGACCGTCCGCTCTACGAGCAATATGCCCAGCCCACGGTCACTTTAGTTTGGCGATTCTTCGGGCTATGTCGGCGACCTTGGTTCTCCTGCGGATATCTTCATTCTTTATGCGATCACGCAAGGAAACTCCGAGCATTGCCCTTTCCATTGCCCTTTGGGTGACTGTAAGCCTTCTGATGAGGCCCATTGTAAGCGACCATGTTTCAGTTCCATATGTCATCACTGGCAACACGCACTTTCGTCTTGAGACACTGTGGTATGTTGGACAAGAAGATACCGCGCAGCTTCCCGAACGTTGCCCAGCCGAGTCGGATTCGACGACACTCTTTCGGAAGCTCTACTAAGGTCATCGAGCAATGTACTGTGCTCCTCCGTAGTCTCAGCCATGACTACTATATCATCAGCAAACCGAAGGTGAGTGATATACTCGCCATTGACATTAATGTCTAGTCCACTCCAGTCCAGAACCTTGAAGACATCCTCCATTGCAGCCGTAAACAGTTTCGGAGAAATGACGTCTCCCTGCCTCACACCCCGCTGCAGAAGGATAGGTTTCGAGGTCCGGTCCTGAAGTCGGACTGACGTAGTGGCGTTCTCGTAAAAAACACGTCAGCACTTCGATGTACCGATAATCAATCTGGCACCGTTGTAGATACTGCAGTATAGCCCAAGTCTAGATCGAATCAAAAGCTTTCTCGTAGTCCACGAACGCTAAGCATAGCGGTAGGTTATACTCCTCGGTCTTCTGTATAACCTGCCGGAGCGTATGTATGTGGTCTACGGTGCTAAAGCCTTTTCGGAATCCGGCTTGTTCGGGAGGCTGGAAGTCGTCAAACCTGCGCGCGTGACGATTCGTGATGACTCTGGAAAACAGCTTGTAGACATTGCTCAGAAGTGAGATGGGCCTGTAATTCTTAAGCAATGCATTGTCGCCCTTCTTAAAGAAGAGTACCACCATGCCTCTGCTCCACGCCTGTGGCGTTTTTCCTTCGAGTATGACGGAATCAAATAGCTTCTGAAGGGCCTTAAGGACCGGTTTTCCACCCGCCTTCAGGAATTCGGCTGTAATTCCGTCGTCACCCGACGCCTTGTTGTTTTTAAGCTGCTTCAGAGCCATCCTAATCTCGTACAGGCTGACGTCCGGGATATCTTCGGTATAGTGCCGGGTTAATCTAGCTCTTGGGTCGTTTGCTAGATTCGTTGTGGGTTTTGTGATAGACGTGTACAGCTGTCCATAGAATGTCTCGATCTCTCCTAGAAGCTCCGATTTAGCGGATATGACTCTGCCACCGTCGGTCTTCAGTTTCGTGAGCTGGCTCTGCCCTATAGACAGATCTCTTGCAAAAACCTTGGAGCCCTTATTCCGCCCAATCGCGTCCTTAATCCGTTTCGTATTAAAGATGCGGAGATCGCGTTTTAAGGACTTGGAGATGCGTCTTTTGAGCTGCCGGTAGATACACGCATCGTTTGAAGACTGCAGAATCATCTCACGCCTCTCTTTCAAGAGTTCAAGAGTTTGATCAGAGAGCCTGATTGAGATTTCTTCTTTGTACGACGACTCTTAAAGAACTTAGACCTGACCGTATGGACAGTTTCCACGAACCCGTCCACGGAGCCACCTAGGCACTCGAAACGATTGTGAAGTTCGAGCTGAAAGCTTTCGGAGTTTTGAATCTGGATCTGTGCTGGACGGAGCGTAGACTTCATCAGAAGAGATCTTTCAAGCTTGATATTGATATTCAATGTGCCTCTTACCATGCGGTGATCACTTCCAGTTTTCACCGCGTTGGTCACAGAGACATCATTGAATATTTGCTTCTTCGTCGACATGATGAAGTCAATCTCATTTCTGGTCGCACCATCAGAGCCTTGCCAGGTCCACTTCCTACGCTCACGTTTTTTTAAGAAGGAATTCATCATATAGAGGCCCTCCTTCTCTATAAAACCAGCTAATAGGTGTCCCCGGCGGTTCCGATGTCCAAATCCAAATTGCCCCACTCGCAGCTCATCACCGTCTCGTTTGCCCAGTTTCGCGTTAAAGTCCCCCATGACCACGGTGAAGTGAGTCTTAGAACCATGCATGGCCCTGGATATATCCTCATACATGGACTCTACTTCGTCGTCGGGGTGTGTCGAGGTCGGGGCGTAAACTTGTATGACCTTCAGCGAATATCTTTATGTTAGTCTGAGTATAAGGTACGCCACCCTGGTCGACACACTCTCGATCTTCACCACATTGTTCACAAGGGATCTGTGTACGATAAACCCGACACCACCCTGGGACTGCTGGGCACCCTTCCGGAAATAAAGCAGGTTACCGGATTTGAGAATTATCGTGTCCTCCCCCCTGTCTTCGGACTTCTGATAATCCCACTACACGTAACCTGCTCAATTCTTCTTCAAGTTCGGTGATCTTCTCGTAAGACCGGAGTGTACGCGTGTTGTATTTTGCCAGGTCCAGTCGTCGTTTTCTAAAGGGGTGGCCGGATCCCATCCGGAGATTCTTCGCACCCCTTGCCTCGCCGTAACCTTGACCGCTACCGGAGTCAAGGGTTGACGGGCTGCCGGGCAATAGGGGCCATTTTTTGGTTGTGCTTATCATTTGGGGGGGTTTTGCCTACGCGTATTTATGTGATGAAAATCGGTTATAATTTTGAAGAGTCCTAGGTTTTTACGAACATACATAATACTTTCTAAAATATAAAGTGAAGGTAGAGTCAGTATATCGATTTCTCGAATTTATTTCTGAGGGACTCGCGAGGACCTATTTTATAAATGTGTGGGACGCTCTAAGCTCGGCCGTACATGCAGTAAGAAAAATAAGGCAACTGACCGATGTAGCTAGGTTAGTTTACTATGCTTATTTCCACTGTTATGTCTTATGGCATTTTACTGTGGGGATCTATTTACTTTTTTTTTTTAAATACCTGATGACATTAAAAATTTGCCTTTAATTAAATTTAAGAAGCTTCTCTACTCACTATTAATGGAAAAATGTTATTATACTGTAGAAGATTTTATAAATGATAATAATTTTTAATATTTTTTAAACGATAAACACTTGTACTTATCTAATTTTAAAGACTGTTTTAAGATTATTTTGAGACTGTTTCTTATTAAGTTCCTTTTAATTATAAATTTTATAAAGTTATTTTAAAATTGTTCCTTTTTTCATGTTGGAGTTTAATTTTTGTTTTCTTTTATGTTAGTAGTTTAATTATTATTTTTGTTTTTTATTTCAATATTTGTACGCCTTCACGGCAAAACATAGCGCACATATATAATAACCTAAGATCTTTATGTAAATACCTATGTTTCAAAAATAAACATTCTGATTCTGATTCTGATTCTGATCTGCAGCTGATGTACACTCAATTTTCATATTACAAAAGAGAGCAATCCTCAGAAATAAATTCGAAGGATTCGATATACTGACTCTGCCTTCTCTTTATATTTTAGAAAGTATTATGTATGTTCGTAAAAATCTAGGACTCTTCAAAATTAGAAGCGATTTTCATAACATAAATACGCGTAGTAAACACGAAATTGTGTTACCCAAATGGAGATTAGCTAAAACCAGCAAGTCATTTTTAGTAAACAGCATACGCTTTTATAACAAGCTGCCAAAGGTGGTGACTGAACTTAGCGAGGGAAAGTTCTAAATCCATATTAAGCGTGTCCTAACCAGGGACCATTTTGGCTACCCATTGAAAGGGTTTTTGATAGGGTTTTGACAAAGTGTTGTTTTAAAACCCATTTCATATTTGTTACACTTATTTACGAAAACCCTCATCAATGGATAACCTCTTCCAAACCCTTTCGATTTGTTTACCTGTATATTCAAAAACCCATTGTTGGTGGTTTATACTTTTTAGCGGTAAGACGTTTTGAACGGGTTACCCCTTCGACGACTGTAACAGAGTTACCCATTTGGACTACAAATATTGTAATTTTATCTCTCGTGCCTTACTTTAAAGTACTAAACTGCATGCATGCGGCAGGTACGCGTCAAGTCGCAACACGTAATCTAGGACCTAGCGACTCCACAGTCCATACACATACGATTATTTTATGGTTATTATTGCAGTGATTTTAAAGTTAAATTTATTTTGTTTCTGGAATAGTCGGGATTGTTTCATGTATAATCTTGTCTTTTTTACGGAATCATAAATGTCATTGGATCGTCTCACTCATCATTTAGTGCCCGAAGGGAAGGTCAAAATCTATTCTTCCACTCCAACGTAATTTAAAATGATTTTATTTAAAACCCTTTGATTACCCCGACAAACCCTTTCAAAGGGTTATCTACTTCAATTGGAACCGGTAACATCTGGAACTAGTTAACTTATTGATAGGGTTACCCTAACGTTAGTGTTATGAAAGGGCTAACACTACGAAGAGGTAACATTTTCCGTTACTGTAGGCATACAATCTGTAACCCTTTTGAAAGAATTAACTTATATTCGGGGTTGTACGGTCCCTGGTCCTAACTAAAAAAGCGACAAGTATAAGGTTAAAGACTATGTCGAAGACACGCTTGTTTGGCAATGACTGCTTCTGCACATGTGGCCCCCTGGTAGTTCTTAATATTGTGTAAATGTATCTATTAACTGTTCCACTTTTGTTGTAATATATTCTTCTTTTCTTTCTAACACATTGCTCTTGCAATATATTATTTTTTGTTTTTATTTATTTTGTTAACGTATCATTTATTAATGATTGTAATTATTTATTTTACTTTCTTTTATTTATATAGCCTCTTTTTTATAATGTGAATGTGAGAACACTGTAAACTCCGCGAATTATTAGGTTACTTTTTATTGTGATTATTTTTATTGTACTTTTTAGTACAATATTGACCAGTCTACACTGTCCTTACATAATAAATCCAATATATTGTAAACAACCAGAAAATATTGTAACAACAAATTTTTTTTTAAAAGAGTAACCATGGAGTTTCTTGCCGGTTCTTCTCCATAGGAAACGACCAATTTGGAACCGTGCACTAGCTTCTGACGTTTTATAAGTGCCCATGTAGGCCTATGTGAAATAAAAAACTTTTGACTTTGACTTGACTTTGAAATAGCCCGGATTGCTCTCTTTCTGCCAGGTCAAGCCTAGATCCAAATATAGATCAAGATATCGTATATAATCTGGTTGAGGAAAAAACCGCTAGTGATTGTTAGTTAAAAAAGTACTTAATAGAATGAAATAAATGAATTGAAATACATCCAATTGGGTTTTTAGTAAGTATATCTGCGCGACATACCTAATGTGACCATACGTCCCGCATTGGGCAGGAAAGTCCTGCTTCCAGGCATTCTGTCCCAGTGTCCCCAGCGAGGCCGACATAGTCCCGCTTTTGCAAACAGACCAAACGATCATTTGAAATGTATTTTTCCCGCTCGAAATGCGTGGAAGAGAAAAACAAGACCCGATATTTTGAAACAAATTTGTTCAGCCGGCAAATACAAAAATACGACTACAGTATACTACTATACAGTCGTGCCACACTGGAGCTTAGTAAGTCGTGCCTACTTCACTATTTTGTGTTTAGTGCTTTGATTATTTTGTGTTATTCTGTCTTCTATAATAAAATAAACTTGTAAAACACTAAATATTTTTAATTAAGTATATGATTCCGCAGAAGTCCCGCTCTGACTTAAAAAAATGGTCACGTTAGACATACCTTATGCTTGAGACTCTCTCGGTGCGATTTAGGTTAACTAAATAAGCCACTCGTCACATCACAAGGCCAGCAGGATCGCCGGGGCACTGTTTATTAACCACTGGACGTCCAGAATACAAAGATAATATACAATATAAGTAGCTACTAATCTTTTAAAATCAATTCGATGTCGGACACTCGCAATAAGTATGTGTTTACTCAATCGACTGCTATTTTATTATATTTTGTTAAGCACCCTATAATATTATTTACTATAGGTACTCTTTAGATAAGCACTGTGGCTCACCGCGGCGAACACGTGACTCAGTTACTAGTGTAGCGACTACTCACGGTAGTCAAAATCGTAACTTAAAAACTATTTTTCGATCGTGTACGGGCGCTATCCGTCAGCCTCTAAAATAGAGGTCAGTGGCGCTATCAGTCGAGACTGGTCATCTCTTAGCTGTATCTATATTTAGAATTTGTTTTACATAATATTTCTAATACATAACATGATATTCCTATTGCTACCCACGGTTATTTAAGACTTTATTTAACATGATGACATGATTGAAAATAGTGTCCATGATGTTTCATGCTGAATAATCGATTATGAATCCTACTGAAAATAAATCTTGTGTCGATTTACTGTACGCTGCAGTCTGTGGTTACATTGTATATCTTTGGTGGTTACATGCTACACTGTGTCACACTTCTACACATAGCGTTAGTCTTGTTAATGTGTTAGTTTCTGTTGTGTCGTGAAGGTTAACACAAAACTGTGAATAACATCACAAAACTGTGACAGCTGTTTTATTTGGTGGTCCTAAATCTCGAGTATTTAAAGGTACGATCATTTTTATGTAAATAGCGCTCTGAGCCACACCCGATAACACGGCAAATACGTACAGGTGATAGTGTTTTTTTAAATTGATATAAACTGGTTCCTGTCTGCGATCTCAGCTGATGGTAAGCAATGATGCAATCGTTGCTGGTGAGGCGCACTTGTTTATTAAGAGTCTTCACTCTAGCCTTGAAGACACCTAAATTATAATTAGACGAGAAGACCGCAGCAGGCAAGTTGTTCTAGTCCATCGATGTACGCGGTGTAAATGACGAGACGAAATGCTTACGGTGTTTTTAATATCATGCAGATTTCATCACGCTTGCGGGTTTTTCCCGTATGTAGAAAATTTCAAGCAGCGTGAGACGCGCTTGCATCTAGTTTCCTTCGGCCTACTTTGCGTTGTGCTTGTGTACAATGGACGACAAACTCGCAGGGCAGTTGTTCGGGATCACGCCCCGCGTAACGTCTCGCGTGCGTATTCCACGCATTATAATAAATACTTCTATGAAAAGGACATCTGCTGGTGTAACGCGTGCGGGGAAATCCGGCATGTGTGTGTTCAAAACAGCATGATATTAAAAATACCCTTCGTCCGTCCGTTTAAATAACGTAAGGTATTTTTTTCAATTCTGTTGGCTAGGTCTAACTCTGAGAAAGAGGTCAATCGTCGAATCCAACTCGGCTGGACAGCATTCGGGATGCTGCGCGGTATCTTCTCGTCCAACATACCACAGTGTCTCAAGACGAAAGTCTTGAAAGTGACCAATGCGTGTTGCCAGTGATGACATATGGCACTGAAACATGGTCGCTTACAATGGGCCTCATCAGAAGGCTTACAGTCACCCAAAGGGCAATGGAAAGGGCTAATACTGAGCTGTAAAAGGGATGGAGCTATATAGTTAGGGTGTATACTGTGTATAGCTCCGTCTCTCTCTCTCTCTCTCGCTGGCACGCTTGACATTTTAACTCGTCTCAGTAAGATGATCCCTGACCCCTGATATCAACCTCGAGTCGACAGTGAGACTGTGCTAGTGTGCTGGTCTGGCGTAGACCGTAACACGGAGGTGGAATAGATCAACAGAGGCGTAGCGTGGACTAATTTAAATGTGGGCGAAGGCGCACCAAAGTCAAAGTCAAAGTCAAAAGTTTTTTATTTCACATAGGCCTACATGGGCACTTATAAAACGTCAGAAGCTAGTGCATGCACTACTAGCAAGGCCTTTTTCTTTCATAAATTCGAAAACGAGACAGCGGTTGTCACAACGTGTGTATTCGACCACGTCGTCGCTTACCATCAGCTGAAATAGTAGTCAAACGCGACCCTATCAATTATAAAAAGATCCCGTTGTTAACTAATTCTTGCTTGCGCGAGGCCCCTTATGGTATGAGGTCGTGTGCGAGGAGCCGCTTCGCCCACGCCTAACAATAGGCTAGCTTTTAATGTACTAAGTAGTTTACTTACAACAGACGCGCAGTCAGTGCTACTGTAGCTCAGCTGCTAAAATTTTGACAGTTCCTTTGATCAGTGACCTACCATTAGAACGTTATTGCGCAGTCATTGCTTGTAATAAGCTTGATATTGTCATTCTACCACAACTCTATTACGAGACCATTGACCGATCAATGATCCATCATTATGAATTAGCAGATTTCCAACTTTTAGCAAAATGACAATGGGATCGTGTTGGAATGACGAATTTAAAAAAATAGCACACTTAGGCCCCTAGCTCTAAGTCCCAGTCTTCAAAGACATTGCTCTACAAGGGCTGTTTTATTATCGAAGCGGCTTGTTAAGCCAAGTATAATGACATTCAGCTACAATAACAAATCTTTTTTTGCAGGTCTTCAGACGGCCACTTCATTCATACAGCTTGATGCTGCAGCCTCCTCCGCGTGAGTAAGCGCTGCTTGCCTCCGTGCTGTGTAACACGAGCCTCCAAAAATGACGAACAGCTGTACCAAATTAAAGAGGCGCGAAGGAACGTCAGGGATAAGTGGGCAACTGTATGAAACAAAGTTACTCAGCCTAATATACTTTAAGGCAACACATGAACACACTATTGAAGAGTTTCATTTAGTTCCAAATGTTGACAACATAGGGGCATTCGACGACATTTGTTTCAAAGTTAAAGTTGAAGCGCTCAGTAAACCTATTTTTGTATTCATACAAGCTAAACATAAGGAAAACACAAAACAAACACTTAAAATCGATTTATCAACTTACTTTATCAGTTTTATGAATATCAGGCAAGAATTCGATCCGAGTCATAAGGACTGGTTATTTCAGGGCACGTTTGATGAAGAAGTATGTTTTTTCATTATATATACGACTGCAAGAGATCAGTATACTAATATCTTAGACATAAAAACTGGTTATAGTGCTATTGTGAACGACTTAATCGATACAGGCGGTACGGCCAAGCAACCGAGCGGACTAAAAGAAGATGTAAAGAGTTTATGCAAAGTAGCTCTGAAAGAACAAATGATTTATCTAGCTAAACGAATAGCAAAGTTGATAGATGACGGTAAATTTCAAACGCTGCTAACAGACGAGTTAGTGCTACGTTTTCACGTCATTTTAGCGCAAAAAGTAGTCGATGTTTCTGAAATTCAATCTGATGACCATCGAATCGCTTCATTTCGTCAAGATTTCTTTGAAACCAAAGAAGAGTACCTCATTATATTCAAAGATACGCTTTTTAAAGAGATTCTAAAAAAAAGAAAAATAGAAGCCCCTGATATAAAACGTTTACTGTCTCAATTCTTAGACGAGCCTACTGATGCTACGAAACTGAGCAAAGTGATAGGGACCGTTGTGACGTACAAAAAGGGTGTCTTAGAAATGAATAAACAATACAAAGATTATTTCACGCCGCAATTGAAACAAGTTTATGTTTATCAACCGACTGTAAACCAAGCAATAGAACTGGCTGCAAAAAAAATATTATCACCGAATTTTAAAATGAGAGTTCCGTCTTCTTTTGGAAATAAAGATCTAACACTTAAAAATAAACGAATTAAGCATCTAACAATGAGAATCACAGATTTATTATGCGAGTGTAAATCTGATAAAATAGTAACTATAGATGAATCTTTGGAAAATGGATTACTGCAGCTCAATGGAGGTATAGCTGGTGCCATCGGGAATATATTCGTGCTTGACGATGACACTAAACTGATGAAGATAACAGATAACTCGGAATCACTAGGAACTCGAGCTAAACAGTTGTATAAAAGCTTGAATGAAAAAATTAAATTGATTAATGAAGAAATAGAATCGAGTAATGAAGACAGATCGAATGAGAAACTCTCAAATTTGTGCGAATATAAGTTTAGTTTCAAAGTTAAGAAGTTTCCTAAACTTTTATTAGAATGTAGCGAATATGAAGAGCAATTAGTGAAAGATTTCCTCAACAAACTGGTCATTTATTCTAACCAAGCTAATGAGAAAAGGGTAGAGGAAACATTAAAAAAAGAAATTATTGAGACTCTAACACTTAGCGACTACAATCAAGAGAAAATTGACGATATATTTCTTAAGTATCACAATGCAATACAGACATGGTGGATGCGACCAGAAGAGTTTTCATCTCTCTATCTCACCAAAAATAGTCAAATATTCGAGAAAGCGACCCGTAATATTATTGAAGACCCACTTATAAACTCATTAAGCGCACCTTATGTGAGACAAATAAAACGATATAATTACACGTTTACTGACGATGCGGTGAGGTCCTTGAACTTAGAGAATCAGCAGACGACTACAATTATCGTTGCTAAGAGCAGCACACTGACTATTGTCAAAGTGTTACAATATTTAAAAAATAAGGATTATGCTGCTTTAAATATAGAACAAATTGTAAGCCTTACAAAGAAAAAACGAAAAGCATTAATAAGAGAATTGAAAACTACAAGAAAAGAAAAAGTTATAATTCTCGTGTACGATAAATTAAATGATTCTGAAAAAGAAAAGAAAACTTTGGAGAACGTAGCAGACGCAGTGCGAAACAAGAAAACTATAATTATTACGAATCATTTGTCTGTTGAAATATTACAGAGATGTTTCGAAACAGCAGGCACTGTACATGATGAAAGAAATAGTCTCATAGACATGAACGAAGAAACACAAAGGCGTGTCTTAAAGACAGGCAGAGTAAAATATGAAAATATGGAAGTAGGATTGGAACCTCTTGCAAGTGGCTGGCCCGGAAAGATACGTAGAGTTAATAATACTGAAGAAAGGACCGTATTCGCTGGGTCACGTCATGTCAAGATCATGTGTAAGATTTAATAGTGGCCACAGAAACGTTTTTGAATACCTCGGTTGAAGACACAGAACTCACCAACGGCGAGTGGAACGTGTTAAGGCGCGACAGACGTACGCCTTGTGGAGGAGTGCTACTTATGACACCGAATGGCACGCTACCCCATAGTCCTTCGCCGTCGACGTGAACTTGAGACGGACAGTCGTGAGGATTTTTGGTCGAGTTTTACATGGTATGGTTTATATAAAACCAAGTGCCACTGACAGTGATTACATGATAAAAGGAACAGTTATCATTTTAGATGATTTAAACTTTGACACTGCTTCCTTAAATGTTCGTAATTATTGTTATTTTCTAGCATTTTCTAATATGTGTGAAAGAAATATTGTTCAGAACACACATGGGGTTTTTTTTTTTTCTGTATGAATTATCTGATATTTGTTTATTATGCAAGCTTACCACAGTGTTGTCTTTTTAACCCAAAGGTTGACTGGTAGAGAATGCCTTGTGGCATTAAGTCCGCCTATGTACCACTACTGTACATGAAGATTAAATAAATAAATGTTGGATGCTGTTTTAGTTCAAGAGAGTACAAGTTTACATGAAGTTTCTGTAACAGATGTCGAAGGTTTAGTGCCCCCTGATGTGTGGCACCGCTGTCGGACATCCAGGTAAAGCAACAGTCATTCGATGAAAGTGAAAGACATGAACCCAGTAATGTGGACCGCAGGAGGGACTGGAAGTCCAAAAATGTAGTCTTAATCTGCTTTACGAACTGCTTTCTGAGGTGTCTTGGCAGTTGTATCATCAAACGACGTTCGCACTAGCACTCAGGCTTTCTATGATATTGTTTACAGCTTATTTGACGCTTGTATTCCTAAACAACGCCGAAATAGAAACGTAACTAGAAGATATCCTATCTGGTTTACGTCGGATATTATTCGGGTCATCCAGAAAAATAATAATTACAAAAGTCTTTTTTTAAACCTATTTGCAAAGTAAATATCATTAATCATTTAATTGTGACACCTGGGCGTTTCTTCCACCCGAATCCGGTGCAGGAACCTCCCGAACTTGCTTGCTTACTTGTCCGGTGAGGACCTGCGTCATGCGAAAAGTGAAGACGCCGTTTTGCCGCTCCAGTCACTCCTCAAAGACTTACAGCAATACCGCCGCGATTATGGCGTGCCCAAGTCGCTCGGGTGTGAGTCAAGGTTCGGTAGTCGGCTGTCTTCTTTTCATCTTGATGTTTAATGACCTCCCTCCCCGACGTGGTTTTTTTTTAGGTAGGAAAATCATCTAATGACAAATCGCAGGATTTGTCATTTGATGATTTACTTGGGCGGAGCGAGAGACAGTGTCAGACTTTTACTGACTAAAAACCCACTCCTGTTCCTTCTTTGCCCTTTCCCAGGGTTCTGGTTTCACTTTCACACTGCCTGTGGCCACAGTAGGCTTCGACCCTGCTGGGCCCCTACTGTTTGTTGATCTCCTTGAGGCGCGCGTGGAACAGCACGCGCCGTCGATGACTTGGGCTCGGTCCGGACGGTCTAACGGCGAGCTATCCATTGTTCGCCGTCCGCAAGCCCGCGCCTACGGTTACCGGAAATCGGGATCGGAATCCCGGCGACGGTTGGGGCGTGAGGACCGTTGCCTCACGCGTTCGGCCGCCTCCTCCGCTAGCATTACTGCTTTGCAGAAGGAGGCGACCGCCTGCCACTCCTCCTCGCTCCTCGACCATGGATAGATAGATAGATAGATAGATAGATAGATAGAACATTTATTTGATGCACACAAAAATTAACAGACAATACACAAAAGTACAATAAAAATTACAAAACAAAGCACATAAATTAAAAAAAAAAAAAAAAAAAACAATCACAAACATCATCATGGCCTGTACCAAGGCCCGGCGCGAGAGATCGCCGCCGCCGATCGCTCCTACGAAGACACGGCGTTGCTCTGCCCAAGCGGGGCACACCTCTACCCTGTCCTCCGGGTGATCCACACAATGGCGACACCCGGGCGTTTCTTCCGTACGAATCCGGTGCAGAAAAACCTCAAAAACTTATCATGTCCGGTGAGGACCTGCTTCATACGGAAGGTGAGGACGCCGTGACGTCTTTACGTCCACGCCTCAAAGAGGGGACTTACTCTCCCTGACGTTGCGAATGTCAGATCCCTTTTATATGCTGATGAGTTAAAACTATTTTATGAAATAAAGTCTGAGCTCGATTGCCAAGCCCTGCAATCAGACATTGATTCAGTATATAAGTGGAGTTTAGAAAATAAAATTAATCCAATAATAAAAATGCTACGTGATGTCTTTCGGTCGAATGTGGCACCCAGTCAAAACCCAAAGAAAATTCCATGAAAGACCTGGGAGTCATATTCGACCGCAAGCTCACTTTTCGCGACCACTCTAAGGAGTCATTCAGGCGCCTTAGTTTTGTTTTAAGGAACTGTCCTGACTTCCACAACCCTCACGTTATCAAGCTTGTTTTTGGGGCATTGGTCCGTAGCAAGCTCGAGTCTAGTGCGTGCGTTTGGAACCCGTTTGAGAAGCAGTATGTATTAGCTGCAGAGAAAGTAATCTACACTAATATTATAAAGAGGAAAACTTTGTTTGTTTGTTTGTAATAAATAGGCTCAAAACCTACTAGACCGATTTTAAAAATTCTTTCACCATTCGAAAGCTACATTATCCACGAGTAACATAGGCTATATTTTATTTTGGAAAAAAATAGGGTTCCGTAAGATATTTGAGTTTTTCGGACACAAGGTGTAAAAAGTCAACCAGAAAAGTTACTTATTTTGCGTACGCTGCCTAAACTATAAAAGATAGAACCATAAAATGTTCCAATTAATTGTAGATCTTATAAATATCTACCAAAGTTTGTTAGGAGAAACCTACTTTCACGCGGGCGAAGCCGCTGGCAGAAGCTAGTATTAAATAAGCTTGAGCGCTTGCAAAACCTGTGCATTCGTTTTGTTTTTAGCTTAAGAAAGTACGACCACGTCTCTCAATTCCTCAAGGATCTCAATTGGCTCCCTATCCGTCCTCGTAGGAACACTCGGGTATTATATCTCTTGTACAACATCCCTTTCAACTCTGCATACCCTGGCTACTTGTGTGATCGTTTTTCGTTCACTCGCCCTGCCGATGCCCCATGCAGATCCCACCTTAAATACCATCTCAATTTCCCATCCCATAATACCCATTTCTATTCAAACTCCTTTTTTCATGCGGTACAACTGTGGAACTAACTTCCAGCTAAGATCCGTGACGCTAAAAGTGTATCTGTCTTCAAGAAGCTAGTTAAAGAATATTACCTCTCTACCATCGCGTAAAGTTATTTTTATAATTTAGTTGATGTGTTGCATCTTTTTATGTGTTTTTTATACTGTTATTGATATATATATAATTAATTTAGATAATATAGTATATTTTTAATTTTCTAACTTAATTGTATACAGTGTCTACATCTCTCATCCAAATCTCTTGTCGCAGGTCTGGTGGAAGAAATTTCATTTGAAATAAGCAGTACCTTTGTGCTATTTTTTCTTTTCATTTTTATGTGTTTGTGTGTACTTAAATAAATAACTAAATAAAGGGCCTTTTTTATTAATTTCTAAAAAAACTGTCAACTCCGGAGCAAACTCCAAAGTTCCGGATTTGATCGCTCAACATCATAACTAGCTCCGGAGTTGATAACTATCCAAGTTTTAATGCCTTACCACCGATCGCCCCCACGAGAACACGGCGGTGCTCTACCCCAGCGGGGCACACCTCTACTGTATGCTCCACAGAGTCCTCCAGGCAGTCCACACAATGGTGGCACCCGGGCGTTTCTTCCGCACGAATCCGGTGCAGGAACCTCCCGAACTTATCATGTCCGGTGAGGATCTGCGTTATGGAAGGTGAGGACGCCGTGACGTTTTTCCAGCTAGTCCTCAAAGAGGGCATTTACGGCCATAATCGTGGCGTGCCCAGCACTGGGTTGCCACAGTCGCTGCCGCCATTCTACCATGAGATCCCGCCGGAAGTCTATCCACCATGCCATGACTTGTCGCGGCAGCGGAATTCCGCCCCGGCGTATTGCATATTGTTAGACGGTCAGAATAGGGTCCCGTTTTTACCGTTTGGGTACGGAACCCTTTAAAAACCAATAGCCACTCGGTTGCATTTTGGCTGTAGACTAGTATAGACTTGTGTTATGTTCAAGGGGCCAAAGACAAATAAAAACACTCAATTTCATAATAAACTTTTTTTTCAAATAGCATATATTTTTACGAAATAAAAAATACACATACATCGTAACGTAACGTATTTAAGCTATTCTTAAAACTATTCGCCCGAAGATTTGTGACGGGAACAAAGAAAAAAATATATTAAAAACTAAAAAAAATATTTTATTTTAGATAATACAAGAATAGTAATAAATTGTCAAAACTATACGTTTGTTGGGCGTCGTGGTTTGTCATTAAATTGTGTGGTTACGCTCAGTGCTGGCTGGCGCGGAGGATCCCGGCACACTGTCACTATTGGATATATGAACGTTCCAGCTGACACACACGAGCGGCATGGTGCCAATGACAGAGGTAACCGCAGACAGTCGACACGTCGGCAACAGCTGTTAACGCGTCGACGGCCGTCGAAATTCCAACTTTAAAGATCAGCGTCGTCACTACAGGTCGACGGCTGCAGTTCCTCTGCCGTTGGCAACTTGCCGCTCGAGTGTACGAACTCTTACGTTGACACAATAAGTACAAAAGAAATCTTATTTCGTCGCATAAGATTCCAATGTATGCTATGGTATTTAGTTTGTAAACCCTGCATGTCATTTACACTTCAAGTAGTGACAGCCTACCGACTCCCCGATCGTCACCAACTCTATGAACAATAAAAATTCAATTTGTCAATTTTAACAACGCTAGACAACTCTAGGTAATGTCAAATTGAAAAGAATAGCTTCCTAAACAGAGGAGAAAATAAAAAAATATACTTTTCCGTTTATTTTTAAAACTAAGACAATTTAAAATGAACAACATCAAATGTACTGTTTTACAAAGTATGGTTGATACAACTCGTGCGAATACATGTGGCTACTTGGATTTATAATTCGAGATCATTTGAAATAATCATCTCCACTGACTCAAGTATCAGCTTTAGGGTTATGTATTTTAAGTTGATTTTCAATTGACAATTTGTTTAATAATGGGTTGCAATGGAATTTGAAGTTTATGCTGTGTGGTATTAAGTTTTTTTTTGCAAAATTTAGATTTTAATAGTTTACTCGAATTCCGAATTCAAATTTTTGATCACCAACGTTCTTTTTTAATATAATTTCAGCCAGCATAAAATTGAAAGAGGTTCGAGTTATTTCAACCACGCAATCGTTACGTCCAATAATTAAAAAAAACAAAAAAATAAGTTAAAAACTACAGAAAGTAGGCTAGCCTTCTTACAATTACATAAAATGCTAACATATATTATATTTTTTGTTTTATATTTAATATAATATCAATTGTATAGGATGATCTGTCAAATTTGTTTTTCTTTTTAGTAAAAAAAAAATGTAAAAAATTATTATTTCAATTTTTAAATAGAGCAGTATTTTTTAACATGCACAAAAAAATTACAAATTTTTAAAATTATAATATTAAAATAATACATAATTTCAGATACTAACACGTTTGTATATAATCTTACATTTCGGATGCTATTGACAGACCAGCCTATTAACAGACATATATTTATTTCAATATTATTATTATTTTAAAAGCACAAATGGCGAGAGGTTTTCAGAAGTTCCCGATTACTTCGCCCGGAGCCACTGCTCATAATTCTTAGAAAATGAGAAATTTTAACATGAATTCTGATTTTTTCTTCTTGATATTGTCTTGATAGAACACAATCGTAAAATTGCTTACAGGCATTATCGGTTAGCCAACACTACTTAAAAAAAACTTATTGCCGTGACGTCACAACTATGATTATTCCCTCCCTCCATTTTTAATCATGCATAGGCTCGCGTTTGGCCACTATATCACATGACGTGGCCGACGATGGAGGACGCTAGCCTAGAAGTAACCTTAACTTTGACGCGAGAAATAAGAGACCAATATTAAAAAAAAAAATGATTGAATTATTTTTTGAATTAATTAGGAAACAGTTAAAAAAAAATTAACAACGGGCAGAGTAACCGGTTCTCTCTGACAACACCCCCTATAAACATGAAAGCATCATATGCCATCTAGAGAAATTAAATTGTAAAACAATGCACCAGTAGCTGGTCGCGTTCAGCCGAACATAGCTGTCGACGAGATGCCAATACGGGGAAATAATCAACTTTTTTTCTTACGCTTATATAGTTCCACCTGTTACTGTGTACGAGACTATGTATTCAAAGCTTGCACGTTAAAGAACCACTTCCCGATTTTTTACCCATGTACGTATATACTATAAGCTTTTTTAAACTCGCAATGTTCGTATGTTCGGGTGGAATCTTGTGCGCTCAATTAGAACCGCTTTCTTTGATCCTACGAAACTTATTTTTTACAAATTGATTCGGTTCCGATGACAATGCATTTTTATGGTAAGCTTTACCTGAATGGACATCCAGGAAGAGCTCCAGATAAAGGAACTCTTCAACGGTCAACAGTACAGACAGGAAACTTTTTGTAAGCATTTAAATATGATACTTACTTAATTTAATTACTGAATGTTGATTTTGAATATAATAGAATTTATAGCAGTAAGCATGTTTATACGTGCCTTTTGCAAATAAGTTGTCTAAGGCAGATAGTACAGTTCTCATAATAAATTTACAATTAATGTTGGCGTTAGCTGCCGAGTACGACGGCCACATTCGGCTGAAACCGCACACAGTCGAGAAAAACTAAAATTAATAAAAATTAAATTAAATTAAAACTCATAATTTTCCACATAAGAACTTGATTGGCAAGGTATAATAAGTTTATTAAAAACTGAATATAAATTTAGTCAAAAAAGGTAGTAAAAAAAAAAATTGAATGAAAAACTTCGCAGTTTATAACTATTTTATAGCGTCTAAGTCTAAAGCGCCCGTGCTGCTCATTGTTCCTCTCAAAATTACTCTCAGAGTTCCTAAAGTGCAGAATTCACCAAAAAAATGCTCAAGTCGTGCCGAAAATGCTCATTGCTCGAGTTGTACAAAGTGAGCACCGCACGAGCGCCACCTATCGTGAATGTAGCAGCACTCCACAACACTTGTGAGCCGAGCGCCGTGGCTAGCCGGTGGGTGGGTCTCTATCCATTGTACATAGCTCCTCAGCCGCTTCGAACCGTCACTACTCAAACACTCAAAATGAAAACTAAATTGAGTAAATAACCCTTCAAATCGCTTGCGTCGGATTTGTCCGACGAGCTTTTTCGAGCCAGGGTCGTATTTGCGACTGGGTACTCCATCTCGTTTAGCTCTTCAATCCCCATAGGTG
Source organism: Mythimna vitellina (assembly GCA_949316375.1). NCBI lineage: Eukaryota > Metazoa > Arthropoda > Insecta > Lepidoptera > Noctuidae > Mythimna > Mythimna vitellina. Next base: position 496,549 of record OX438713.1, read on the forward strand.
ACGGAGGAGCTGACGAGTTGGGGTATTTCGGGGATGTGCGACCCTGGCGGAATAAACGTGAGTGTTTGTCGGATATATACGACGTAGGCGGTTATAGGTTAACACTTTTATTTCAATATTTGTTACTTTCTGTTTAGACTTCGTAGATCGTCATGAAAAATCATACATGATGAGGGTAGTTAAAAAAAATAATTTGTTACAGAAAAAAAGGTTTTAAAAAGAGAAATGAACCCTTTCAACTAAATGCTTGTACTAGAAAGGGCTCCCCGGCAGACACCGGTCTTGTCGAAAAAATCGGTTGTAAGCGACCTTCAAGAATCGAGATAGTATCTTAAAAACTAGAGGCGAGTTCGATATTTCTAAAAATTTCTTCATTTGCTCGCACATTAATATTAAAAAAAAAACTTACAATTGATGTATACTAAAACAACACTGGAAGAAACATTTTTGGAAAAAAAAATACAATTGAAACTTGCAAATGTACAGTCTTCCTACAACAGGGAAAAATCCCTTTCGCGTTTTAAAAGTCTAAGTCTAAACAACGAACCCGCCTCGTATACAGCATGTTCGTTTTGTCCCAACAATTATATGTACACCCCACCGCTACACGCTGTATAAGCTGAACGTTTGAATACGCACTTAGTTCAGGATAAATCCTTACAATTATTAAAAAAATTACAAATATCTGAAAGCGAGATGGCAGTGTTGATCCGGGGATTATCTGGAACAAGAAATGTACGAGTAAGTATACAGTATCAGCTTACAATGTGGATGTCGACGCCACTTTGTATAACACGCCGTATTACAAGTTGGCGCGTCGAATTGAAAACATCACTATAATGAAATGCGGCTACCTCATGTTAGGTCAGATTTCAATTCGTTTAAAATAAAGTATGCCTCATTGTATGCGATCTTCGCGTTCGCGTAGAAACGTGAAACCGATATACAAACGGACGCACTGTCGATACGCCGCTTTGAAAATTTTAGTTCCAGCGCTTTTTTGTAATATGGCGTTTTATATAATATGACTGCGACATAGATACTACGGTATTACACTAGGTACACAAAATATTGTGCGAAATTTTGTATGTGTTACTCCTACTCCTTCTTGCTCAAACGGCTGAACAGATTTTAATAAAATTCGACACACGGACACCAACTCCTGCTATAGACCATAAGACACATTTACTATGGACACGTCATAGTTATGGCGGTAAGAAGAAAGAGTAAAGACCACCTCTTTGAGGTTTGGCTGGAAAGACGTCACGGCAACCTCACCTTCCGCATGACGCAGGTTCTTACCGGACATGGTCAGTTCGGGAGGTTCCTGCCCCGGATTTGTGCGGAAGTGACGCCCGGGTGTCACCATTGTGTGGACCACCCGGAGGACACGGTGGAGCATACGGTAGAGGTGTGCCCCGCTTGGGTAGAGCACCGCCGTGTCCTCGTGGGGGCAATCAGCCGCAACGATATCTCGTGTCGCCTCATTCTGCGAAGCAGTAATGCTAGCAAATAAAGAGGCCGCACGTGCATGCGCAATGGAGCGGCCCTCACACCCCAACCGCCGGGATCCCGATCCCGATTTCCGGCCACCGTAGGCGTGGGCTTGCAGACGGCAAGCAATGAGTAGCTCGCCGTCTGACCGTCCAGTAACCATCCGAACCGAGCCCAAGTTGTCGACGGCGCGTACTGTTCCACGCGTGCCTCAAGGAGATGTCAACAAACCGTAGGGGCCCTACTTAAAAGGAAGACTCAGTCAGTATAAGTCTGACACATCGTCTCGCTCCACCCAAGAGCGAGAGATATCATTAGATGAATACAAAAAAAAATTCTGCCGGTGGTATGTTTTCATGAGACAATTTTCTATTTTCACGCAGGCGAGCAGCCCCCTCGCCAAATATACGAAAACAACCCGCGAACCATTTTCTTACAATAATTTTTTAGTAAAATATTTATGAAATTGTAATTTTTTGCCTGTGAAGTGTATTAGAAACTTCGATAGAAACACTTGAGCATTGTCATTGTAGTCTCATAAGGGCCTCTCCTACGGCTCGCGTCTATTGCGCCTCTGCCGCCATTAGGCATTGTACACACCAAACGTATTGTACGCCGCCGAGACTGAGTGTGCGCACTGTCAACTCCAGTGTGTACGTGGACTCAGTCTGCAGTACGCGTTCTATATACAATATAGCTTAGAATACGTTACTTGTGTGAACAAGAGTAGGGTTGCTACGCGTAGCACAATAATCGGCCACCGACTCCGAGGGGACGGTTCGAACACCCATGAGAAATAAACAGTGGGTGCCGAGCACCCCTGAGAATAGACGTCAAGAAACAGATCAGTAATCACCTTTTAGGGATGGGCATTTTTTCATTACCCAACGACCCGTTTAGCGCAGTGGTTCAGAGCGTCGGTTGAGACGCAAGGGTCGTGGGTTTGATTCCCGCACCAACACAAATGTTTGTTGATGAAACGGATATTTGTGTTGGGTCTGGGTGTTTGTGATACCTTCGTTGTTCCTGGTTACCATAGTACAAGGGAAAACCTTAGTTTGGGACCAGGACAATGTATGTTATGTTGTCTCAATTTATTAGTATCAAACATAATTTGTAATTAAGTACGCAGTATGTAAGTAGGACATTTATTTATTTTTCGGTTACACTTCGCCACTTTTTCGAGGCATCAAATGAGCATGAGCCTCCATGAGGTTTTCTAAAAGCCGGCGCCCCTGTAGCGTCTAGTCGATTTGTTGTGAACGAGAAGTTAATATATATGGAGAATCGATAAACTTTTATTTTATTTTTATTCTTGATAGGTTCGCGTTTGACCGCTATCGCCTGAAACTGCGTAAAGCGAGCTAACAGTCACCGGCCGACAATACGTTTGGTCTGAACAATATATATATATATATATATATATATATATATATATATATATATTTCACAACTATCACACAACGCCGTCTACTCCCAAGCCTCTCCAAGTGTTATGAGTACTAGACAACTGATAAACATACTTATATATTTCTAAATACATACATATTATAGATAAATTACACCCAGACACAGAACAAATGGTCGTGCTCATCACACAAACATTTGTCCTGGGTGGGAATCGAACCCACGACCTCCGGCATAGCAGTCAGGGCCACTAAAATGAATGGAAAAAACATTGCCTTAATGTCATTGCAGCCGAGACGGAATAGACAAACTTTTCACATTTGCATCAAAATGTATGCTTGGGTTCCGCAGGCAGAATCTAGAGTATTGCGTTGTAGTGTCGCGCTCACCTCTAGGCGGGTTGCGGTGTGCTGGACTTCTTTTTCTCCTTCTTCTTCTTGAGGAACGACGGCGTCCGGAGCCCCTTCTTTTTTTTCTTGTCTTTCTTCGGCGAGTCCTCGGTGGACACCTCCTTGGACGGAGAGCCCTGGGGACCACACAGAGTTCTTTATTTCTTTGTATGTTATTCTACACTAATATAATAAAGAGCTTAAGTTTGCTTTTTTGTTTGTTTGTAGGAGGTTATCTCTGTAAGTACTGGTCCAATGGCTAAATTTTTTTCAACGATAGAAAGCTGCTTTATTCCTGAGTGACATAGACTATATTTTATGTATGCGGGCAAAAGCAAGTGATCTATAAGATCACGCTATAAACAGCCATATTTCTCGGTTTTATGTTACCCAGATACTGAAGTGAGGAGGATAGTTAGGCAGTCGCGCCACGTAAAACTCTGGTACTCAGCTGCATACAGTAAGACTGGAAGCTGACCACAAAATAATTAAAAAGGCATATTTTTTGCCGGCAAATTAATTGGTAGAACACGAAAAAAGATGTTAATTAACCAGACTTCTTTCTAAAATCTACATTGACTTTAAAATTACTAACTCTGCCACAATTAATGAGCGTCTGAATGATACTATCTTAGTCTAGTTCCTTGGCGGTTATAAAAAAATAATCACGAAAGCTAAGGTGAGAGTTCAACCTTGCTCTGCTCCCGCCTTAGCTTTCTAACTTAACCTGTCCGTGTCGGAATGTCTTACAATTCCAAGCTCGTTTTGCCCGCTCTTGGACTAACAAAATTTAGTTGGCGTTATAAAAAAGACGAATTAGTTTATTAGAGGCCTCGTCGCTTCAGTTTGATCTGTGGCTTGACTTAGAATTTCTCAAAAAAATAATATTGGAAGCATACCTCTTTACTGCTGTGAGAGAACGTACTCTGATGCGCGTCCGAATGGTCTCCGTTCACCGTGTGCTCGCCTGGAACGCATAGGAAACACAAATAAACAAATGCTCATTAACATTGATAGCTCGCTTGCACCACTTATAACTGAACACATGTTTTGGTAGACAGAATCGTCAATAATACATCGGTTTAAAGAAATATTTCGACTTTGCTAAGAGTAAATTCGAAATAGTATTTTTTGTAGTCTCATGCAGTTGATAACATAAAGGCGGCGATACACTCGCCCTAAAGGGTACTGGTACAAAAGTATGCAAGTAATAGAAGAAAAAAAGAAGAAAGAAAAGTGATAGTTGGTAGAATTATCACAGCCTTTGTACAGTGTTTTGTACATAATGTTATAATAAATAATAGGCATACCAATCAAATGTACCACAATCATGAACCAGTTCTGATTGGTATAGATCACTATGGTACTCCAGCTACTCGCTTACTTATATACCAGATATAGTTATGTGTACCGCTGCCTTAAAATCTGTGATTGAACAAAAATAAATGCCATCAACAGACAGAATAGAACATGCATCAGATGCTTCAAAGGTGAATTATTTGAATTTCTTGCGATTGAATTGTTGATACAAGTAATTTCATTCACAATGAATGTATTCCCAAAACGTTTTGTGCGTATGGGTGGGAACATCAGGGCCCTTATCATGACATATTAAATTATCAGTCGTGCGAGCAAGAAAGAGGGATGGAGCTAGCTATACCTACACCTTATATAACTCCCGTCCTTTAACAGTTCAGTTTAGGTAGTCAAATGGACTTCAAAGAACTGACAGATATTGGAACATTCTAATGTTTTTATGGGGTAAATGTGTTTAGTACATCATGGTGCTAGCGAACTTTTAAATCAATTAAGTCTATCTTTTTAACTACTCTTTGGACCATATAACTTTATAATGAGTTGTTACTTAAATTAATATTACTAAATATGGATCTGTACTTTAATTTGTTATATTTTAAAGTAATTTACATATTAACAATGATTAAAATCTAACATTCCCATGCAATTTTAAACTTAACTAAGAAAACTTTAAGATCTCATCCTCATTAGGAAGTGCTGATTAGAAAAGTGCTGATTATACAAGGCCTCAGATAAATGTGAAATAAAGCATATTGTACTTTTCCATAATATCTTTGCGTACTCTAAAAACAAACAAAGAATTATTTTTCATTACTAGAAAATGTACAGGAACGCCATAGACGTCAATTGGACACAGCTTTGCGTTGTTGAAATTAAGCATGTCAACAAATGTGGAAGGATAAATGAGCGTTACTCCAAGTCTATCTGATGCCTACCTTAGTATAGTGCTGATAAAAAAAAAGTGTTAGTATATTGTTATAGAAACTTACCTGTATGCGTTAGTACTTCGAACCTCCGCCCCCGAAACCAAGTAAATGCTACTGCCATGCGAAGCAATTCAAAACAAAAAAAGCAATTTTGCAAAAAAAATAAGTAAAATATCTTGCAAAGAACTCGTTGAGATCCTCGTATTATTTTCTCACTTTCCAATTACATTGCAAAATATTTTACCTTTCAATGAAAAAATGCAAAAAAATACCAACAGAAAATATGTCAAAAAAAATTGTACAGTGATAAAAATAAATAGTTAATGAATTGTTTTAATCTTCTAGATATTTAATTATTATGAATATTTAGAGACCAAAATATGTGCGATAGTGTAAAATAGATTTAACTTATAATGTCTCTTTTTTCAGATATTTTTATCATATCCCAATGTTGGGCAAATCTTTCCATAAGAGGTGGGAAAACAGTTTTAGTTTTAAAAATCAGAAAAATTATAACAGTACTATGGTACCGGTATTACTTTTATTGATAGAAGTTATGTGCAGGTCAAGTCGGGGTGTATCAGAACTATCTGTCAGTATCAGTACCTTTGTAAGCTATATCTGTCGGTATCGGTACTTATTTAAGCTATATCTGCCCGTATCGGTGAAAATCTGTACTAAACGTCGCAGTGGAGGCACTAGCACTACACAGAAACGACACACACAATTACACATACTTTAATAGCGAATAACACACACACACAAAGCATAGAAAAATTAATTGAAATGAGTTAGTGAAGATATTACAAAAGTGATATGACAATATAAGTGAGAAAAATGAAGTTTGAGCGAACAACTGTCGTAGAAGGATTTCTGTCGTATATAATAGTAAAAATTAGACAAAACTCGTTACAATTATTTTAATTCTATCGAGTCAACTGGGTTTTTATTATTCAACAAATTCACTCGAATTATTTCCAATTACTTGTCAAACTTTTCTAAACTCTTAAAATTACAAAAAAAAAAACGCATTAAAAACTACATTCACAATAAAAAACATGCTTCTATAAAAATACATAGTATTTGTATTAAAATAAGTTATATTTTCCATTCTCGCCCTTTTTTACAATACGTACTAAAATTGAATTCAAGCGTAAACCTTCGAGCCGGATATTGCAATTTGAACTTTATTCCGAGGAGCAGAAAAGTCAGACTTAGTTGTCATAGCACTATTGACCAAGTCTGACATTTCAGTAATCAGTTTTTAAACTAAAATAAAAAGAATTTATTGCAGGTAAGCCTGTCCTTTAGCACGGGGAGACGTAACAGGTAACTTAGGTTTTTTTTTGTGAAAATAGGACGTGCGAAGAAAACCTCAAACACAACCTTCTTAAATAAAAATTATCAACATTATATTTCCGAGCTTTTCATTCAAAGGCCAACCTTTTATAAAATTGAAACTCAACGCATTGACATATACGCTGCGACAAGACGACTAGCGACTTGTGAGACTCTGCGATTCCTTCTCAAGTCGACTTCATAAATACAATACTAAGGACTTTACACAACTTTAATTTCCATAAAGCATCCTAAGAGCTGGTATCGAAATTCACCTCCTCGAAATCGCTAGGATCGAAACTTTCCGACATTCTGAACTTCGAAATGATCCTATAGAATAGAGTGTCCTCGAAGGGAGGCCAGCTGGAGTATAGCCTTGTGGTAGGACGACTGTGTAACTCGTAAAGCAGGCGCTTCTGTGGCACGGGTGCATCAGATTCCTCCAACCCAGGGTCTTCTACCTCCCGCGCCGCGAAATCTATTTTAGACGTACTAGCCGATGGAAAACTCACGTCGTTATCCGAATATTCGTTCATAAGAACACTTGTCCGTTTTGTATTCTTGTTAGTTGCCTTTCCGTAAAGCTCATTCGATTTCGCATCAATGTCATCGTCTATATCGATTGAAATGAAGCTCGGGAGCGTGTCGTCGATGCTCTTGACTGTTCTTACAATATGCTTTTCGTTTTCGACGGTCATGTGCTCGTCGAAGGACAGCCAGTATTTAACGCCTCCCGAGTGTTCCGTCTGCGACATCGCTAGCACGTTCGCCTTCTTGCTGAATGGAGAAGCTGTTTCTGAGCTCGCTCTGTGTTTCGATGACTTCTTCATCGGCGAGTCTCTCGACACTCTCTTGATCGGCGATTCCGTCAATTCAAACTTCTTTGTCGATTTTCTATTTGGTGATGAAGATCGACTCAACGCTTCTTTTGCCGACGCATATTTCCGTTTCCGCGAAGAATCCGCATTGTCAGAGTACGTATGTGAAACTTCTGACAGATTCTTATGAGATATATCGCGATATTCTGGCGAGAAAACAGGATCTTCATTTGGAGAAGAAGGTTCTTTAATCGGACTTAAATATACTTCTATATTTTGGCCAGGGGACTGCGCGGAGAAACTGGCGAACTCTTCTGTCCGATCGGATATATCTCTGAATTCGTCATTGGCAGTAGAATGATATTCTTCATGCGACGTATCTGTTATTTTTTCTGCTATAAATGATTCTGGTTCGAGACTAATATTTTCTTTGATTTCATTCGTGAGGTCTACGTCGGGGGTTGCGAATAGTTCTTCTGTGCGCGATGATATCGTTGGATCTTCTGATTGGTTGAAATCTTCATGGAACGCGTTGTTCATGTCGCTGGATTCCACAAAAGTTTCGTTCAGAAAGTTTTCAATATCACCGACTCTGGATACATCGTTGGATATAGGAAGTGGTACTTTCTCTGTTGTATTAGTATCGGCTATACCCAAGTTATTATTTGTGGTAATTGATTCATCAGATGTCGGTTTTTCGATTCCATATGTGTGTGTTTCTTCATAAACATCAATTTGGTTACAATAGTTAACCTTCTCATCGTTGTCTATACTATCAACGAGAGGGTGGATATACTTTTCTGTTTCTACTTCATCAAGATTATCCTCGTTATCTTGAAGATGATCTCTGCTATTTTCCTTAACTTCGTGTGAGCTCTCTTTACTAACAACAGATAAAATCGGTTCCATCTCTGTATCGGATTCTTTGCAATCTAAAGTTTCAGCAATACTTCTATCTTCAATCTTTTGTGCTATATTACTGGTATTTAGTTCTATCGCATTCGTAAGACATGTCGCGTTAAAAAAATCTTTGATAGCATTAAAGTCTGTTTCTTCGCTGTGGTCTTCTACAATGCTTATGTCTTCATGGTCCTCGGAATCCGTCCAAATAGATTTAGCAGTAAATAGAATATCCTCAATGTCAGCGACGGTAACAACTCGCTTGCCTGACTTTTTACTGACTTTTTGTTTTTGGTGGTTGATAAACATGGCTCTATCAAATATATAATACAGTATGCCATCGGTGACTTTTTTAGCTAGACTTAAGTCTGTATCACTCGCTTCTGTGAGCACTGTCTCATTCAGACAAACGTTTTGTTCTATATCCTCGATAAGCTTCGCTATTGAGAAAGTCTCGTCTGCACTGTCAACGGAAATATCTTCTGTAAAATTAATTCTAGGAACTTTGACAGTCATTACGAAGTCAACAATATCAATTCTATTTATAATGGTAGACAAAACTTCTGACACTGCTTCATATTTCTCAAATTCAGCTGTCGAATCGAAGCTATTCCTGTCATTCGAACTGAGAGTACTCGCTAAGGAATTATGTCTCTTAACAAGATTGAAATCAGACCCATTGGACAGTATTTCGAAGACGTTATCATAGACGCTGTCAATGATGTCTTGCTCTGACGCCGCGTTCTCATACACGTCGATAGCTGTCTCTATAGTGTTGATCGTGGAGATCTCAACGTCGTTGCTTGTGACTTCAGAGCTTTCTTCGTTGACTGAGTAACTTTCTAGTTTCGTGCACTCAGCGACGAGCGATTCTGTGGTAACTTTGTGAGTAACATTGGTGGCTATCTCTTGTTTCAGTTGGCTCGCTAGAACAGCTGTATTCACAACGCCCTCGACTATATCCTCCATTAGTTCTTCTTTCTTCTCATTATGTGAGGTATTTGAATCATCGCCGTAAGAACTTTTGGATTCTTCCAAAATAGGTTCGAGAATGTTTTTGATTTTCAAAGGAGATTTCTTCGCATCATCTCTAGTTTTAAAGTCATCGCAGTAAAAATCGATAGGCACGGAGTAGTCCCGAATGTCCTTCTCTACTAACTCTTTGACGGGACTCTCATAAGAATCTTCCAAGTCTGTAAAGCTATGATACTCTCCTTCTATGGATTCTAGCGTTTTATTCACGTCGTCTACCGTGTCTGCAGCAACTAAGTCTTTAGTGAAAGCCTCTATGTTTTCCCTGGCTGTAGATTTTATACACAGTTCAGCTTTTTTTTCACTAACAACAATAGTGTGATCGATATCGTCAGATTTCTCGATGACAGTCTGATTTTCTGAAGAGAAACTGTTGCCAATATCCCCTATGTAATTGTCTTCGTTAAATTCTTGACTTTCAACGAACTCTGCGTCTTTCTTCTCAACTTTGAAGACGGGCACGAACTTCTCCTTTACCTTCACGTAAGTAGCATCGCTCTCTGCATCTTCCGAACATTTTTGAGGAATGTTATCAACGGAGAGGTAAATAGAAGTACGATTCTTAGCTTTTTTAAGTTTCTCGTCTTTGGGAAGCTCGAAAGCGTACGAGACGTTGGTGGCGCCGCATGACCGGCACCGGGGCAAATGGTAGTGGGTAGGTTCAGGGTCTTTCATGTAGGAATTGATGAAACCGCTGTGGGATTGTGTTCTAAAAAGTTTATTCGGTTTATAGCGGGGAAGGGACCTGCTTCTGAGGCCAAAGTCGGACTTGCAGCGTCCATCCCACTCTATTGAGGGGATGGAGTACAAGCTGGAGCGACTGCTCTCGTTGCCCGCCTCGTGAGCGGTGTGAGAGGTGAGGACTGTGTGGGCGAGCCGCGGAGTGAGGTTCACTTTACATTTAGGTCCTTTGTGCGTCAAGTCGTAAGTTTTCACGATATGCTCGAAGTTCGTGCTGCGCGAATATTCGTGTTTAGAACGTTTGCAAGTGGAGAGAGCTTCTTTTTCATCGGTTTTACCTGCAACGTGGGGATGGGGAGGGTTGTGACGGATTCACTCTTTTGTAGTGTGACACGAAACGACCGACCGATAATTCGACAACTGTGAAATCATGACTACACGATTTCGCTATATTTGACAGATTTACACGTTGCTTACGGATGCAAGACCGGAGGGGCGCGGCGGGAAGGTCACATTCCATACTTGCCTATCATCGGTCGATCATTAAAATCAATGCATTTGTTACCACGAGAACTTCCGTAGTAAATACATAGATTGGAAGACGCATCACACCCCAAAATGCGAATGTTTCATTTATTCTGCACTAGCTACCGACTACCTTTACTACAAGAAGTATTGAAACGACGTAGAAAGAGATAACTATACTAAAGATAGATGTTACATATTATATAGCTATACCTCTATACTAATATTATTAAGTTGAAGATTTTGTTTGTTTTTTATTATTATGCTTTTTAAGATAATTTTTCTCAGGTAAAATAGGTCTTTTAGAATCTCAAGGGTGTGAACCAAGATGAGATCCTAGTTATTAGTTTAAGATGGTAAAAGACTTTGTACTGAATTTAAATTACTATCTAAGTCCAGTTGTAATTTTTCTTAACTATACGGATGCGGTCCGTATAATTAGAAAGTTTGCTATACACCCCTATTTTTTAATTAGTACAAAAAAAAATGGGGCTTTATCCATACACATTACTGATCACATTTGTGTAGTCAAAAGTAAAAAAAAAAACGAAAATTCAAAATTATCCACGAAAATTTATCATAATTGGTAAATTCATAACTGAATCAGTCGTTCACAAAAATTGCTACTAGAAAATACTACACGCAGTGTTTTCCCAATTTTATCGCTATTCATTCATTCATTTATATCCATAAATTGAGTGACATTTTGGGATATAAATAAACGCTAATAACTTTGCTGTTTATGAATATTATTTATTGAGACTTTACTTGATTAATAACAAGACCTTTTCTAATAAGCCTTTTAAGTATTTGTGCTAATTAAAAAATAGTGGTGTATAGATGCGAGACACACACGACCCTTCGTTTGAACGACAACAGCTTATATTCAACAGTAGACGTCTTTCGACTGAAATGATAATGTAATGATGATGTATTATGTGGAAATTACATAGGTAAATGATTTGTACTTTAGACTTTGCGAACGATGAAACTGAATAGCTTTTTGGAATGACAACAAAACGATGAGAGGACGAGCCGGGTCAATAACGATATATGTCCTAGCGATTGATGAAGACTTCACAGACACAAGAAAACAACACAGACGCCTTCCGACACAAAGATATCGCCGGAATACTCAAACACGACCAATCAACACTAGGGATGATACAGAATATGCATGCAAAATTTTTATTTGCTACTAGTTTTCGTCAAGTACTACGCCGTAGATTTCTCCAAACCAACTTTGGACCCCGGATCCCCTTAGGGGGTGAATTTTGGAAAATCCGCTCTTAGTGCTCGCCTACGTCATAAAAGGAAACTTTGTACAAAATTTCACGTTACGGCACTTTTTCAGTTACGGCTGTGCGTTGATATGTCAGTCAGTCAGTTTCACATTTTATATATATAACTAGCTTCTGCCAGCGGCTTCGCCCGCGTGAAGGTAGGCTCCTCCATTCAAATTTTAGAACCCCGTTTCTCCCCTTAAAGGGTCAATTTAAAAAAATACTTTCTTAATGCTCGCTTACATCATAAAAGGAAACCTTGTGCAAAAATTCATACTCCTAGGCACTGTAGTTTCGGCTTTGCGTTGATATGTCAGTCAGTCAGTTTTTCCTTTTAAGTATATAGATATATATTAAATAGTTTTTAGTTCTGGTATACAAAACAAAAAAATCTTCATTAATAACGAATTTATAAAGCTTCAAAGCTGATAATAAAAAAGAGAAGTCCGAAGTGGACTTTGACGTCAAAGGCCATGACATCCGTACGGCCGCCATAGAAGACGGCGTCTTGACGAGAAACCTTTACATGATGTGTTCATATGTCAGTCGTGAGAGCGAGAAAGAAAGATGACACCACATATAGCTCCATTCCTTTAACAGTTCAGTTTAGGTCGTAAAATGGATCGCGTTGACAGTTTGTGGTATCCGATCTCACTCAGGATAGCAAATATATTTATTTCATGCATATTCTCTATCATCATATGTTTTTTTTAATCATTATATCCCCTCTCACTTGAGAGGGAATGTCAGACTTTTAATGGTTAAAAACCCATCCTTGTTTGGTCGCGATGAATCTTTCGAATAATCCAACAGCCCATAGATTTATTAGAACAAAGAATCGTTCGAGTATTCAGGGATTCGTCACATTCACTATTAATAGCGACCATCGCCTACACAGAGATCGTTTCTAGTCGCTTCCACCGACGAGTAGCCGAGCTCTGAGCTCGGTCCCCTGAAGACTAATAATTCCACATTAAAAATCTAATCACAGTCTCATCTGAGGAACAATCTAAGAATAAATGACGCTTTCCACACAACTCCGAGTCACGGGCTATAACGTGTTCATGTTAGTCATGCGAACGAGAAAGAGGGATGGAGCTAGACATCTTATATACTACTTGACTGGTGACTTGTAATTAGTAACCGATACTTAAACACATGATTACAAACAACTTTCCCAAAGAAACTTTTTTATATTAATTAATTTAATCACAATAACAAAACAGCAGCAGCAACAGTCTATAGACATTATTTTACCAAAACATGTAGGTACATTGCTTACGTCATCGACAACGGGCTCCGCGCCGCTAACAGCTGATCGGGTAAAGACACGCCCGCAAAATTCAAAGTTTCAAACAATTGTTTTGTTATTGTGATTAAACTAATTATTTATAAAAAAAAAGTTTCTATGGGAAAGTTGTTTGTAATCATAAGTACAATCACGTGTTTAAGTATCAGTCACTAATTACCAGTCACCCTATATAGCTTCATCTCTTTAACTATTCAACTTGGTGGTCTTGTGGCAGGCGAATCTTTATTATTATTGATAGGTCCGCGCTTGACCATAATCTCATCTGATGGCAATCTATAATGATTGATTTTATAAGATGGTAGCTATCAGGAAACACAGACTTAATTCCACTGCTTAGCTGTATGTTGCTTGCTGTTTTGTTTGTAAAACGTTTTGCACGTAAGGGTGGCATGTCCACCATGTGCCGGTGGCGCCACGTTGTACAATGTAATATTTATGTTTATATATTGTCTTTTATATATAATAGCTATATTATATCTATGTAAAGTCTAGTATATAATTTTAATCAAATATTTACGTTATTAATTTGCAGTACACCGCAGACCACCCCCCTTTTTTCTATTTCAAGTTCTTACATTTCACCTTAAGGTTGTCTGGTAGATATCGCTGTCAGCGATAAGACCGTCTTTGTACCCATAGATTTAAGTTTGTGTAAAGGTTTTTTTTTTACTATTTTGGTGAACCATTAAATCTATTCTTTTCTACAATCTACATAATTAGCCTTGTAATGTTCCCACGGCTGGAACTCAGGCCTCCTCTCTAGGAGAGGGAATGCCGTAATCCATCACACGGGCCCAATGCGGGTTGGTAGATGCCACACATCTTCGAATTTTTGGTTCTAGGACACGCTAGTTGGCTGGGTTTGAACCCGTGACCTACAACTTGTAAGTCTAGGCAGTTATCATTGGGCCACCACTGCCCTGCCTTACGATCTATAAGATTTATAATTGTACAAATTAAATGCAAGCATTTTTTTTCCGTCTCGGAAATGTGTGGACAACGCTTTAGAGGCATTCTTATCAGATGGAGACTGTAGACTAGAGAGCGGACGAACTTAAAGCCCCTGAAGCTGGCTGGTTACTGGGTAACACACCTCTGACGATGGTCTGCGGCACGGCGGCGTGCTGCTCGCGCACCAGCACGGCGGCCGCGGGCGCCTCCGCTTCAACACAACGATGACATTACATACACTGGCTTCACCAGCGAACAATCATTCATCATCATCTTCCTGTCAACCATCACGCTATCACTAACTTTTCTTACTATTACTAGGCTCACAATTGACCACTATCTCACTGAATAAGCGATGATATGCTCGACGTTGGAGCACGCTTGCCTAGAAGTAACCTATTCACTCTTGACTTAAAGAACCTCAGTTTACAGGTATTAGAAAACACAGACAATGAATATGTTCCCAAAACGTGCGGATGGGTGGTATGTCCACTGAGATGTACCCTTGATCAATCTTCGTATACCCTTTCGAGTGTCAAGTGAACACCAGCGGTTCACTTTAGATAAGGCCTCTCCGTTTAATTGAACTAAATAGTTCATTCCCTCTTAATGTTTTTTTGTAAATTTTCTGAACTATCTAAGTTATATATACAAAAACTTCATTCATTCACAAAACCATTCATTATTTTCATTCGATCACGAAAATTTCGATTCTCACCTCTAATGACGGCATGTGGCACCGGTGACGTCACTGAAGACGACAGAGGCGACGCGGGCGAGTCATAGAACACTTCATCGTCAGACAATAGGTTCGGGTCCCGGCCGGACGCTACTCGCCAAACAAAACATACAATAAAACCCGAGACACCCTTTAGCCGCCTACGTCGGATATATCCGACAAACACTCTCGCGTTTACTCCACCAGGGTCGCACATCCTCGACCAAATACTGCAACTCGTCAGCTCTTCTGTCAGGGATTGAAGAGCTAAACGAGATGGAGTACCCAGTCGCAAATACATGACCCTGGCGGATAGGACGCGAAAACGTTCGCCGGAGCAAACCGACGCGTAGTAGTTATGAGATGAGTCCCTAAGACACCTCTTGAGATACAAAACTATATCGATATTACATCACAATATCCACTAGGAATCTATTAGCTAATAATTAACACAGCCACTGAACTTCACTCGAAAAAATGTCATCAAATATCAATTTTATTATTACAACAGTTCGCCAAAGTCGTCTTATTTTAAACTCAGTTTATTCTTACCCCACTAATATAAATTTAGTTAATTTCTAGTTGAACCAAATTTGGTTTTTATTGTTTATTTTTAAGGCAATTACTAATAGAACCAAATGATTAGTAAGTGTGAAAGAAAGTGGCTAAAATACAAAGCATTAGTAAATAGAATATTGTAAGAACTAAAACTAAACACAATGCAAAAAGTTAGATACACAGAATTTTGGTTGTAGACGATTTTGTAGTCAGAAATAATTGCTTATTAGACGGGTGTTAAGCATCTTTGAAATTCTCGGTTTTTCTCGTACTATAATATATACATGCATCATGAATCACACATCAAAATCTGCCTCATGAATCACTCTATCTATTGGTGAAAATCCCATGAAAATCCGTACAATAGTTTTTAAGTTTATCATGAAAAGAAAGACATACAGACGCGGTGGGGCGGTAATATCAGTGGCGGTTCTTTCATACATGCCGAAAAGCCCGGCATGCCTTACTAAAATGCTCGATAGAGAATCAATATCAAACCCGAACTATTTAAAAGTTCGCGCGCTTAATTCTTATCAAAATAACACAAAGTATCTACCTATGCCACACTACTACACATCGCGATTGTTCGCGCGCAGAGTTTCGCATTTGCAGCATCTACATATAGCTATCTCGCTTACACGCACCGGCTTTTGCCGGGCTTTCAAATACTATATCTGTCTCTTTTGCACCTATGGCGACGTGCCGTATAACGAGTTAGGACCTTTTGCGTCTACAAATCGATCAGTATGGAAGATTTAAGCCGGGCATTCGTATGAAGTTGCTCGCGTATGCGTGTTCTCGTCACATTGCCAACTCTGCAGTGTTGCCGTTTTAGCAACGTTGTGAGATCTTGGAGATTTTTAACGAGTTTGGAAACTTTTTTTAAGATTTAGCAACAATAAAACTAGCGACTTTTTAAAACAATGAAATTAAATATTCAAGCAATATCTTAAAAATAAAAAATTTGCGACATCTTGCTAGATTTTTCATATACCTGGCGACTTTTTTTTGCCTAAATGACAACACTGCAACTCTGTTTGCAACTCACTTCAGTTTTATTTACTTGAGTCGAAAATAGATTTTTTGTTTTTTGTTGTTTGTTGTTCTTCGTGTTTT
Source organism: Mythimna vitellina (assembly GCA_949316375.1). Classification (NCBI taxonomy): domain Eukaryota; kingdom Metazoa; phylum Arthropoda; class Insecta; order Lepidoptera; family Noctuidae; genus Mythimna; species Mythimna vitellina. The sequence continues at coordinate 513,314 of OX438713.1, forward strand.
CTTAGATTTTCTCAGTGATACAGTTGTTTTGGTGACTTACCTACAACAATGGAGGCAATTGTACCTTGTGAGGATTTAAAATGCGTTCTAGTTTTGATTGGCGAAGATAAGGTAAAATCTTTAAACTTTGCTCAGAAAAAAACAGTTAATTTCTTCATTAAAAACGACGCCTAATCTGTGTATTTCTCAGACTAGTAAATCGCATAAACGAAAAACAGATCAGTGTATAAAACTAGTTGGGATTGTTGGCTGTTCGCACACTATTAAGTTGTATTGCTAGTGCTGCATATTTATTCAAGCTGTTAAAGTTAGCGTATCTTGTTGTAACTATTTTAACGTGCTTTTTCGTCTCTTAAACGTTTCCATGAGAAATACACAAGGTCAAGAGCGTCTTTCCGAATTATCAATGATAGCTATTGAAAAACAGCTGTTGGTAGAATTAAAACGATCACCAACATTTTACTCTGATGTAATTAAATCATTTCTTAATAAAGATAGACGATTCCAATTAGAATATAAATAATTCATTTAAATTCCTTATTACATTTTATCTAGCTATTTTTTAACTTTCGTTTTGTAACTTTCTGTTTTGTTTTTGTCTGTAACCCGTTAGTCCTGTTACAAAGCAAGCAACTACTTACCATAACTTTGTTCCCTCAAGCAATGAAGCAAACCAAACGGCTTTTTTTAAAGCCACCGGAGGTATGCAATTGCAGATAATGTTTATTATATTCAATCTAGCACTAGCATGCTTTCAGTGAGCTTTGGTTACCACATTCACCGCACGACAAGCAAGAGTGAAATTGAAGAAGAAGATGGATGAATTCACTTTTAATTTATTGTACCTAACCAGTAGTTTATGAGAAAATTGCGATGATACATACGTAGGTACCTACATTCTCAGTCGAAAACTGAACTTTCTTTTTTGAAATTGGTTAAAATTTTATTGGGCTTGCCTTATTTTGAAACCCTAGGCACGCCACTGGGTAATATGTTAAGGATATAAATAGCAGGTCATCATCAGCTATTATTGAAGCAATTTTTTCTAAGAGGAGGCTTTCGTTAAACGGTTGAATCAAAGACTTGACTCAGATAGCAGTACAATGCAATTAAAAAAGAACAGCAACGTCAATGACCTCTATCTGTCAAATGTTAATTGAAAAATAATACAGCAACGTTATTTTATAATGAAATATAGCTAAATAATATATCATTTAAGTCATAATTAGTTTAGAAAAAAAAAATCTTTCTTATTTTCATTGTTGGCAACAGTTCGCCTTTTTCTTCTTCATTCCATTCCTATTTAGACACTTCACCAGTGACGTAATTTTTTTTTGCTCACCCTACCGGATTCGATTTGACAGCTGTGACGTCACAACATGGCGCTAAGTCGATCCTATTCTAATACTTCTGGACACGGCTCGTATAGTTGTAGTTTTGGGACTTGGTTCCCGATTACAGCAAAATATTTAAAGAATACAATATCGTCTACAAACCTATAAAAATAAAAGAGACAGGCAGAATCAGTGCGAACAGATTTACAATCAGATTCACAAACGCACCTTAACTCTGAACAGAAAGAGGCGAGTTAAACAGCGTTTCAGAATTCGAGGGTTAGTTATTAGTAAAAAAAAAAAGTACAAGACAACCTGTGTGTCACATCGAGTTTTAGAGACAGCTTCGTCTATATAAGTTTAAAAAAAAATTACTTTATGAATTTCGAGGGGACATTGTACAACTTTTACTATGGGACCAAACCTGAAATAGCGAAAAAAAAAACAGCTGCTCCATACATTTTGACGAGTTATGCGAACATAAACGTAGGGAACAACTGATTTTTTTTTCGCGATTTCTGATTTGGTCCCATAGTAAAAGTTGTTCATAATGAGGAGTACAATGACCCCTCGAAATTCATAAAGTTAATTTTTTAACACCTTACATTATTCAAGGTCATCATTCTAAGTAATTTCCTCCACTCGACTCAACCTCAACTCTGCCCCATCAATTAAATTGACAGTTATGGCTCGACATTACTGTTATACCATTCTCATGGCGAGTCGAGTGTAGTGGAGGAAATTTCCTCCAAAAGGCTCAAGTCTAAAGCTCGACATGTGACCCCGGCCGCTGTACCGAGTCATACCTTTCGTCCGGTCGGCGTGAGCGCGCTCCGCGGCCAAGAAATCAGTTGTATCAACTAAAAAGGTAGATAGCATTTACACTCCATACTCATGCAGAAAAATCTAGACAAAGTATCGTACAGGGACTCATTAAAGTAACTGGCGGAAATTCATACGAGTTTTTGAGACACATACAATGAAGAAAAAATCTGGGCAAGTGCGAGTCGGACTCGCGCACGAAGGGTTCCGTACCATTACCTATACAGGGTCCGATCCTAAGGAAGACTCGGCCCTGGTACGAGGGGCAATGAAGGAACAGGAGTGGATTTTTAGTCAGTAAAAGACTGACACTATCTCCCGCTCCGCCCAAGTGCGGGGGATGTCATAAGAGAACACAATATTATATTTGATCTGCGCGGGCAATGAACCACGTACACGTTGCACAGCAGCTGCTCCAGTCCCGCATCCTCCATAGATGCCGTAGGATACTTCGAACTGTTGGGTGTTGTGTCTGGTCCCGGCAACTACTCGATGATTGTTCATCAAATCGCATTGAGAACTTGATTCGCGAATTCGTATAGCGTCAAGAAGTCAACAAAGATGCTGCACTCAACAATATTTTAGCTTACTTTAAAGCTGGTAATTTTTATCTTCACATAACAATAAAAATCAAGTGAAGTTTCACCAAATTATCTAATTAGCCCCTGTACGACGAAGTAATTTAAAAACTTTAAATCGACATGCCTGTACAGGAGAACAAACAGAAATGGGAAAAAATAAACATCGTGCCTGAAATATTATGATCCTAGTTTACCAAGTTTTTATATGTTGAAGTGTAATTTTAACAAACAATACACATTTTTCGCTTTGTCTATATTTAAACAAATTTGAGACCTCGACACAGTTGGTACAATGCGTTCAATCTAAGAATAGGATCGATTGCCATGTTGTGACGTCACGTTATACTGTCAAATCGCAAGAAATTGGCCAAAATTGAAGAACTCAGAGATGAGCAAAGTTGAAGAAATGGATTCTGATTAAAGCCAAATTTTAAAAAAAATCTTTTTTTGCTCACCCCTTTTTTTATTTTTTTCCAAATTTATCACACAACGCCGTCTAGTCCCAAACTAAGCAAAGCTTGTGTTATGGGTACTAGACAACTGATAAACATATTTATATAATTCTAAATACATATTATTATAGATAAATTACACTCAAACACAAAACAAATGATCGTGCTCATCACACAAACATTTGTCCTGGGTGGGAACCGAACCCACGACCTCCGGCATAGCAGTCAGGGTCACTAACCACTAGACCAACAGGCCAGTCTAATTAATTCTTCGATTGGACAGTATGACGTGACATCACAACATGGCATTCGATCCTATTCTTATTTGAAACGCACTGTAATGGGCAAGCAGATAATAAATACTACACTAATAAATTAGGATCTTCAAATATTTACTATTTTCCGCATAGTTTTGCTGCACATAACGGTTTTCCAATAAAATTCCCAGAAAAATCATCATGCGAAGTTGAAAACTGTTAATACCGTCACATCGAGTTTTTGAAAAAGTAAGGCCTAAGTACTGTCTACGGCCGCGTAGCTTCATAGACGAGTATTTGTCATTGTACGCCTGCGTGAAGCTTACATACAAAAAATCTCCGTCTGTCGACGAAGATGCATCATTGCGTCTTCATGTCGTTGCAGCTTCGTCCACAGACAGAGAGAGTTTCAGTGTCTCTGTCTAAACCTCGATGTGTTGTATTAACAACGTGTCCTATAAGACTCACTATCATCTCACTACTAAACTTTGCATCCATATTACATGCTCATAACCTTTTTACCGCCTACGTCGGATATATCCGACAACCACTCTCGCTAGGGTCGCACATCCACGACCAAATACTCCATCTCGTCAGCTCTTCTGGGGATTGTAGAGCTAAACGAGATGGGAGTTACCAGTCGCAAACACAAGACCCTGGCTCGAAAACGATCGTCGAACAAATCCGACGCAAGCGGTTAAAGAGTTAATTTTATTCGAATAAGTTCAACTCCAAACAATCAATTCAAAGGTCGGGTCTCTTGAATGGATCGTACAGCGCTGCGATGTGCGGCGCCGGACACATGACCCCCACCGCTGGGCTGTAGTCCAGTATCAAGAGACCAAAGCTTTACTGTAATTTGGCACTCGTTTAAAAATCGGTCACTCGCACCCTCACTCATTACTCCCTACAAACATTCTAAGCAATTTCTACACGTTATTAGATTTAAAATGAACGTTGTAAGTTATAATTCTAGATAATTTTCGAACACCAAACTCAATATCGAACACGAAAAAATTCAATACTCCACAAATCTCGTTTTTACTGTCCGTCCAAGCGATTTTGACATCTATTGCGTTGGTGACGTGACATATGACTGCTGCAGTATACAGTTGGTATTGTAACCACTTTTTATTTGCTTTTAATGCCATCCTTATGTCTACGGAACAGAAGTCAGAATCGGTTGAATGGATAGTTAAGATTATTTAAATGTGTAATGTTAATGCGAATGGAGTGTAGTGGGTCTACGTGTACTCACCGTCGCTGAGGACGACCTCTGGTTGGCTGCGGACGGGAGCCTGTTTCGTCTCTATTCTCAGCACACGGTGTTCTGTAAGTAAAATTTATTTCACTAATATTAACTGTTTTTGAACAAAAAAGAGTTAATTATTAAAATCAGTTTATTCTCGTCAGCTTCATCTTATTTTTTATTACTAACGTAATACTTCTAACTATCACAACACTAACGCATTTCTTTTCGATTCGTTTATCACTTTCTTTTTTACTAGTTTTAGTGATGAAAGCTACGAGTGTGAAAAAAATATAACAGAAATAACCAATTTAATCTATTTTATCAATTTAAAGCTCAAAATATTACGTATTATATTTCCGTTTCATTATAAAATAAAGAAAATAGGTAACGCCTGACAAAAATATACTAGCTATGCTTCTTATACGTATCTTCGTTTGGTTACGGTTGAAAGACCTGATTATTTTTGCTATTGATTCTTCGTATTGGCCTCTAAAATATAAACTAGGTTTCATTTCTGGCGAAAAGAAAAAAGTAAATCATGCCAATAGTTTTGCATTGGCCTTTTTCTGCTATATTTCCGATATAGTGTAATAAAAAAAATCTGCTCTTTAAAATGAATCTCGGGATTTGAGGCATATCTACTTTATTTTTTCGCTGTATGAAATCAGTAAAGTACATGAATAACTCTACTTAATTCCGAGCTGTGATCGCGCTGTACGTACCGTCGCGGGACTCCTCCTCCGTCTCGGAGGGCGCGCTGGCCGGTGACGTCACTTGCGCAGCACTGATCGCCTCTGACTCAGACAAGTCAGTGTCGTCTGGAAACACAACATACGACAATACGTTAAATTCGGTAGACGAGCTGACTATGTCCTGGAATAGCACCTTTCTTACCGGGAGTATGAATATCCCATTTTTTTTTATAGTTATAAACTAGTGCTTGACTGCGATCCCACCTGATGGTAAGTAGTGATGCAATCGTTGATGGTGAGGCGCACTAGTTTATTAAGAGCCTATTCACTCTAGCTTGAAGACACCTAAATTATAATCGGACAAGAAGACCACAGCAGGCAAGTTGTTCCAATCCCTATCGATGTTTGCGGTATAAACATCGAGGCGAAACGCTTGGTCCGGACCGTAGGGGTTTCAACAACGTAAGCGTAGATACTCGTTCGTCGAGTTGGATCCTACTTTTAGTCAGTCAAAGCCACTAACAGAAACTATATTATGATAATGACTAGTATTCAACCTGACGCATGTAAGTCAATATTATCTGAAGACACTAGTCTTATATTAGTTCGGTCTAGTAGGTACCTCTAGTGCCAAGTCTGGCTTTGTGTAGCTAGATAGATTTAATTTCGGTGCCCAGCTAAGAATAACGTGTACTTGGTACCAAGTGTGGTTATTGCTATATTTGGTTTCAATTTCTGCTAAGTAGTACTTCTGGTACCAATCTACTTAAATCCTACCGATCACTTTAAAACATAAATATCTTTTATTAGTTAACCACCACAGCACCCAAGAGCATAGCTTAACTCACGTATACAATAATCATAATACACGATCTATGGCTGCTGGTAGATTCAATGTACCCAAAGTCACCAATTACTTTGGTGACAGAACACTAAAAAAGAGAATACCATACCTATTGAACAGTCTGCCGGCAGACATAAGGAGTGAAACAAACACAAATAGATTTAGACGCAAATTAAAATTATATTATTTAGAAATATTTTAAGTACATTTAAGTATGTCTAGAGACTCACCGACCCCACAGTCAAACCATTGCAACGGTTTTGTGGGGCTTATCTTATAAATTACTGACCTTTTGGATAAAGATAAATAAATAATAATAATAGTTTTAGTACTGTCTAGCAGAAGCCACAAATGATACTTTAGGTACCACATCTAGTTTACAGCTCAGTGTCTTGAAATCTATATTATTTGGTACCAAGTATGACTAACAACACAGTGTCCTGGAATAGGTACTTTTGGTACCAACTCTGGCTTACTACAGTCTACTAGTACCACGTAGTACTCACAGTCGCTGCGCTGCTTGCGCTCGACGACGCGCCGGTACTCGTCGATGTCGGTGTCGGTGACGTGGTCGAAGGGGTTGCGCGCGTAGGGCGCGCTGTACATGGTGGCGTTGTGCTGGTAGCCGCGCTGGATGATGCCCTTCGACGCCGCGCCCATCAGCACTTGCTGTGTCGCCGTCGACAACACATACGATGTTAGTTGAAATAGAAAGAATAACGAAAAATATTTGGAGTCTTATCTAGGAAATATAAGTGAAAAATTAACAAATATGTATAAAAACAAAGATTGGAAGTCCCTGTCTTCATTTATGTTTCCTGACAAGTACAGCCTAAGGATCTATATGTCAAGAATGACTAGTGAGTTACTTCTAGGACAGCATGCTTCATCGTGGACAACATCATCACTTAACAACGGGTGAGATATTGGTCAACTGCGTGCTCCACGAGACCTTTCGCTACAAGACCGCCATGGTATCGTCAAGTTACTTTCACGAGGTAGCGAGGCAGTTGAGAGTTTGTCATGCTCACTCAAATGTCTCACTGATGGTAGCGCGTGTGTTGGATCATTCGTTTCCCTTCAAAATGATTGAGCCAAGTGGTGCTAATATTAGCGTCATGTCCGTGAACGGGCGCTGTCAGTTGAGGCTGGTCATCTCTTAGCTGCCAGTTGCTATTTTAATATCTATATTTAGTTTTTATTTTTATTTACATGGTTCTCACAGGATAGCGACAAGAAACATGTAACAGAGATATTTGTAATTACAAAACATGATTGAAAAGAGTGTCCATGGAATTTCTTGCACATTTTTCTCCATAGAGATCTACGATTTGGAATGTGCAATTGGCATAAATTTTTTTTCTGTCTGACTGCCTTCATGACGTTTCAAAAGTGCCTGTAAATGGTTTATTTGAAATAAAATGCTTTTGATTTTGATTTATGATTTTGTAGCCCGAGGATTATTTTTCCGGCATTGTATCGTCTCCACCAAGCAACGTACGAAGTACAAACATCACGTCTTCTGGCAGACACATGTAGTGTTGTTGACATTTCGCGCGCCAATATCAATCGTTGCATTGCTGCTATATATCACCGTATGGAAACACGTTGGTGCATTTGCTATAGAATGAACTGGCAGGACGGTACACTGCCGCTGGCGTTCGTGGAGGTGGTTGACTAAAGTACAGATACTGTCGGAGCAGCTGTTGTCCTTGTGTGTGTGTGTGTGTGTGTGTGTGTGTGTGTGTGTGTGTACGTGTGTGTGTGTACGTGTGTGTGTGTGTGTGTACGTGTGTGTGTGTGTACGTGTGTGTGTGTACGTGTGTGTGTGTACGTGTGTGTGTGTGTACGTGTGTGTGTGTGTACGTGTGTACGTGTGTGTGTGTGTGTGTGTGTGTGTGTGTGTGTGTGTGTGTGTGTGTGCCCTCACCACATGGTCGCCGGTGTGCGTGTTGACGGCGTCCTCGCCGATGAGCTTGCTGGCCTCGTCCCACGTCACGCCCTCCAGGATGTGCGACTGCGGGCCCGCGCTGATCTTATCGGCGCGTCGGTTCTCTTTAATCTAAACATTACATCTCGTAAGTACTGTATCTAAACATTATGTCCTACCATCAGGTGAGATAGCGGTCAAGCGCGAACCTATCAAGAACAATAAAAAATAGTACATTATCTACACACATTACTTACATCTCGCGATTGGAATGTTGAACTCAATACATATAGATAGTGTATAGTAAAATTTATTAATTTATGTTGAAGAGTTTTCACTTAACCCCTCCCCCCCCCCCTCTGCTATCACTGAAAAGGGGTTCTAAAATGACTGAAATTCTTACAATATACTTCAATGATCCATTATTCCTCTTAATTTGTATCTGTACACAAAAAATGTAGTTAAGTAACTTACTTGTTGCTGTAGCGCCTTGAACTCCTTGGGGTTAGTGTTCTTGGGCACGAATTGAAGAGTGTCGATCTTGACTGGCGTGCTGGAGTGTCCGGGCGACCCATCCTGCACCCACTGTGGTCCATGCGTGGCACATCGAGTCGGTTGATAGAACCATTGCATGTTCACACAAGGTTTATGTAGTACCAACAATTATTTGTTGCGTATTTTGTTGTTTTACCATAGTTGTTGTGTGGTTTTTGTAATATTGTCGATATCAGGTTTTTGTAACCAAGCAAAAACCATGTTTTAGCCACCAGGGGTAGTGTGACCAAGTTTCCGTACAACGGAAGATATTCCGATAATTCGAATAATTTGTAAAGTGTTTTTGTTTCATAACATTTCATGTTGAGTTTCCGACGCGTCCATTCCGGGTTCACCAAACGTGAAAGAAAAAAAAAGAGAAAAAGATAGAATTAGTAAAAATGTTGCCAGCATGTATCGCAAAAATCAACGAATATTTCGCAAAAAAATATCAATCGACTTTCGCTTAAAAACGGGTTAGTAAATAAGGATAAAATGGTAAGGTGGCATTTAAATTTACGAGACGAAAAAATAAAATAGAAAAAAGATTTGTGCGTAGAAAAGAAAAGAAAAAAATTAGGAGAAAAAAAAAATGGCTCAAATTTTTCTCAAATCCTGGTGGAACATCGAGCATGTACAGTACAGATTGAACGCGATTCGGGCACAAGCAGACAAACAGGTTATCCCATGCAAGGCGTTCATAAAGCGAGAATCTATTACGTATTTTTTTTAAAAGCATTTTACATCATTCCAAGTAGACTGTCAATGGGTTCTGCTTATACATACCGAAAGGACAAGCTTTGAATACAAGAAAAATATGACAATAAATCAAAAGTAATTTGAAGAAAAGAAAAAAAAACGCTAAACTGAACAGCATATTTTTTATTACACTACTTTACACTCGTCGAACCAATGTGACACGGGCGGTGTCACATTGGTTCGACGAGTATTTTTACGTCCTATCTGCCAGGGTCGTACGTTTGCGACCGGGTACTCCATCTCGTTTAGCTCTTCAATCCCCGTAGGTGGCAGAAGAGCTGAGGATATGGTGTATTTGGTCGTGGATGTGCGACCCTGACGGAATAAACGCGAGAGTTTTTGTCGGATATTTCCGACGTAAGTGATTAAAAGGTTAAAAAATAAGTAAAAACATAGTAAAAAACACATGATAGAAACCTAGAATTCGAATCATCGCGTATTTTACTACAACGTTTTTTTTTTTTTCATTTTTCAGGTAACGCGGACTAAGGAAAATAGGAAGAACATAAAAAAGGTCGTGCAAGGAAAAGGTACTTAGTTTTTAACAAGTGGCAACATTCCTACCAGTTCTCTAACTTCAAAACACTGTACAAACTCGATGTTACGAATAGATGTCACTCTCGACTCTATTCGACCAGGGGATTAAATAATGAAATGCTGTTGATTTGTAAAAGAAAAAAATTGTCCTAAAATTTTGTCAAAACCATTGTGACCCTACCGGTAATTTGGACTTCACAAACAAATTCCAGGTTAACCCGAAAAGTTAGAAGAAGCTTGAGAAAGATGAGAAGAAAAGATAGAAAAGATGATGACGTAATTCTGATGACTCGCTTTTATCGAAAGTTATTTGAAAACAGCTGATCAAAGAATTATTCTTTGAAAATAAAAATATTCTCACGCAAAAATATGTGTAACAATACTTTTAAATGTGTTAAAATGTCAGTTGTGCGAGTAAGGGATGGAACTATACACTATATAGCATCCCTTTAACAGTTTAGTATAGGTCGTCAATTGGATCGCATAAAGGGCTCGTGGTAAGGCCTTTAGATCCATGGTACACGCTTATGCGTCGATGTCTGTGACACGGTATATTGAAAGAATTAAACAAGTTCAAATTTGTATTTTAAAAAAAACTGCAATATTTTCTTAATAATTAATAGCATCCTAAAATCAACTTAATTATTTTGTTCTTGAAGTTGATATTTAAAAAATACCCGGCTTCAGTCATAGAATTACGTCAAAATAAGGTGTTTATATTAAAAAAAAATATCGTCGAAATTACCTCTTCGTTGTTAGCATCCACCCACTGCAAAATATTATTATATTAGTAACAAAAACAAAAATACAAAAAAAAACTTTAGTATAAACACGAAAAATAAAAAAAAATGTCAAAAGCATTTCATTATATGTGTGAGAAGCGAGAAAAATAGAATTTTGTTATTTTAATTTATAATTTTTTAATTGATTTTTAACATATAATCTATAAGCACAATAATTATATGTAAGCTTTATATACGCAGTCCTGTCTTGAAGCAAAAACTTTTTTTTACTAAAATAATAAATTTAAAATATTGTAGTAAATTATTCTTCAAAATAACACACTCATATTGTTTAAAATATTTTTTTGTTTAATAATCACGCATTATCTCACAAAAAGTTGCGTACGACAAAAAGTTTTTGCCAAAAATCTAAATCAGGACGAGTAGAGAACAAACCTTCAAAGGGCACACGTTAGCGTCAAGCGAATATTACAAAAAAATAATATATTAATATCTCAATAAAATATACTCTTATACACATAATTTCTTTAACTTCGATGATCTCACTTTTGTAAATGAAAAAAATAATAATTAGAGAACTGAACTTTTGAGCCATTTTGAGCGCAGCATAGACAAGAAATGCTCTGGATTATATTATTTTTGCACGAAATCTTAAAACTATACATCCATAGAATATTTGTAATATGGTTAACATAGTTTCTATTTTTTTCTATTTTAGCAACAACTATTTAAATATTGAAATTCTCCCATTATTATCCTTAAAACTATACACAGAAATACAGAGTAAAAAATAGAAAAAAATATAATAAAAAAAGAAAAATATAAACGCCACTACCACAACCCGAGTAAAAATATTATAAAAAAATAAAATAGTAAAAATGGAATGTCCTAAGTTATTTGATAGAAAGTTGGTTAACCGAGGAATATAAAAATGTGACTTGGACACAACTCCTTGGTACTTCAAAAATATGTACTGACTACATCGTTCATTTCTTGTGATTTAGTCTTTAAACTAATACATAATTAAAGCAATATTGCTAACGTATCTGGTAACATCGCGCTATTAGAACAAATTCAACAAGTGGCAACAATAATTGTACATGTCGATTCAAACTTAATGGCGGTTAGGTAACCGCCGTTCACTCCCCCTCTGTCACCTGAATTAGCAATTGGACAGTGAATCGTGGAGTGTTTCAACCTGCCATTTCACAGTGAATCATGGTGTTCAACCTGCCATTTCCCAGTGAATCGTGGAGTGTTTCAACCTGCCATTTCACAGTGAATCGTGAAGCATTTCAACCTGCCATTTCACAGTGAATCGTGGTGTGTTTCAACCTGCCATTTCACAGTGAATCGTGGAGTGTTTCAACCTGCCATTTCACAGTGAATCGTGGTGTGTTTCAACCTGCCATTTCACAGTGAATCGTGGAGTGTTTCAACCTGCCATTTCACAATGAATCATGGATTGTTTCAACCTGCCATTTCAAGTTTGAATCTACCTGCACAGCCTACACAGTTAAGACCCTTGCTGATGGAATCATAATGATTATTGCCTGGACACGAACTGTTTATTTCTTTGTTCGTGTAACGAATACAATTTACGTCGTAACACTGTAAGTCAGTACATATTTACATTATTAATAATTGTGACTGTATTAGTTGTGATGATATTATTATTATTAAAATTCTGGTTTACAGACTTCACAAAATAATGGTTTTTTTTGTAACTTTATGAGGTAAAGTTCACTCCCGTATCGTGGATGCGCTCAGAATCATGTAACCTCACTTATACAAGAGACTCAGACCCGAAACAGCTATCTGTAGACTATACAAATATTTGTTACGTGCGGAAATCGAACCCGCGACACGCAGCGTCGCATACAATCGCTCAACCACTGTGCCTTCTGTGCCGCCAAATGTATCAAGTGTGTGGTTCTAGAGTAACCATAGTTTTTTTTTTTTAATTGGTATAAACCAGTGCTTAAGTGCGATGGTTGATGGTGAGGCACACTAGTTCATTAAGAGCCTATTCACTCTAGCCTTGAAAATACTTAAATTACAATCGGACGGGAAGACTGCATCAGGCTAATTGTTCCAGTCTCTCGATGTACGCGGTATAAACGACGAAGCGAAACACTAGGTTCGAACCTTAGAGGTTTCAACAACGTAAGGGAGGATACTCGCCTTTCGTCGGGTTGTTTCTTACATAAGTTTCTCCAAAGACAATGGCTTACAACTCTTTTGCTAAATTACCGACTTAGTTCAAAACTGAGCTTACGTAAATAGTGTTGGAGCTTAAGCTTCCGAATTTATTTTGGAAAATTTTGGTCCTATTTTTTAAATTTTTTGTGAACTTGACAAAAGAAATTGTAGGTATTATTGTGAATTTCAATAGACTTTATTTTCATATATTCATTAACGTTTGTGAAGTCTGTAAACTTTTAAGAAAACATAATCTACAAGTAATATAATGAATTATAAATTATGACGTCACCATTTCGTTATGGTGCTGAAGTATGACACTATGACATATCAATACGTATGATTGAAGAGAAAATCGCTATATTTAAATTATAAAGGATGGAATTACGATTCTTTATTTCGGTGATTTATGATGGGTTAGTAAAATACAGTAAAGTAATTAACACCCAAAGATTCTGAGAACACAACTGATGCAAACTTATTGACAAACGTCTCACGTCAAATTACATCGTTTTTGAAAAAACTGTCCTAGACCAGCCGTATTTAAAATTTTTCTTCGCGGGCCACATAGGGCTTCTACAATTATCATGATGGGCCGCAATAACCTTTAGTAGAATAAAAATAGTCCCTACAATTAATATTTTCTACATCGACGATGAAGTTCCAATACCTTCTAACTGTAATTTTTTGAGGAAATTACTTTTTAGTGCTTTTAATTCAAATGTGTGTTTTCGCATGTTTTTGTGATATCTCTGAAGCAAATATTTAGTTGCAACTGCACCAAATTAAATTGTGGAAACACCTCGTAACTAAACTAACATGTCAATTTATAGTAGTACCTACCAACGTTATTAAAAAAGACAATTTTTATCTTCATCAATTAAGAGTTATTGGCACTTCGCCGTCGACATGAATGGATTTTACTTGATAAAATTCCCACATGCTGTACTTTTTCGTTTCGTTCCTGGGACCATCATTGATCCACACATCGCCAAGGAGACAAGTAGAGTTCCATACATTAAAACTGCTACAGAGACACTGGATAACTATAAATTTAAGCCACCAATATTGTGCTAGGCTGCAGGGCCATTCAGAAATGCTTGACGTGCCACATGCGGCGCGCGGCCCACAGGTTGAGTACAGCTGCCCTAGACTAGTGTAGCGTGGGTTTTCGGAAATTCACCTCTATTATAACACAAGTATCGAACTCGACTGGCTTTCGTAGACTTATTTCTTTCATGACTCAAGCATAATAATTGACGGACATATAATTTTATTTTAATGTTGCCTGCGTGAAAATTTATTTAATTTGTTTTGTCTATGTATTATTTTTCTATGCTGACTATTTGACTATCATTATGCCTGTAAGTGCTATGGATTATTATTATTTTTGCTGCAGCAGGGCGTTGCAGTGCTCCTCCCCCCCCCCCACCATGACATTTCTAATCTTCAAAAAACCATTTTAGCTAACTTGTAGTTTATCAGTAGATTCAATACTTAGGTTCTCAGAAACTGCGGGTGAAGCCTCATTTTTTCCACAAGATGTTAAATTCATAAGATGTTAACTTATATAAATATAGGCCAGGCCACCTACTCGCTATTCAAGGCTATATTTTTAAGTTTTTCCATACTAACTATTATAATTCTTGACACACTCGGGCAGTTGATTATTTTTCGTCAATCGACTTGAAGACGAGGTCGTCAACAGTAAAATCGTCATTTACGACCGATTTTTCAATAGTCAGACATGTTTAGCTTATGAAATAAAAATGGCGGTGTGACATATATATGGAAGAAAATTTGAGTTTATTAATTTTAGACTATTTAATTTTAAAAATATCGAATTAATATTATTATATGTCAAGTCACCATGTTCATTCATAAAATAAAAGTTATCTATAAAAATAATCAACTGCTTAAAGATGGCCGAAGAAAAATATGCGCTTCGACAATCTTCGTGTAACATCGGAAATACGAACGTCCGACGATGTTATGGAGCTGTTGAAACATATTATTTTTATCATTGGTTACCGAAGCGCATACATTCTCAGGATCTTTACCTATACTTATCACCAATAATATCTCATTTCTCTGCATAGAGTGTCGAGACCGATTTTCAGTACTAGGGCATCATGTTGGTGCATCCGCCAACACTGGTTTGTATAATGCTAGCAACATTACTAGCCTGCTTACCCTCCAACTTTGCTTGCATTAGGAGTGGCACAATGGGTGGGGAATGTACTCAATTGAGCTTTGAGGTCAGATGAGCACCGCTATTTGAATCGCTTAAAATGAGTCGCTGACTTTGAGTAGGTCAAAATGAGTTGCGGAATTTGAACCGCTCAATATGAGTCGCACATTTTGAGTAGCTCAAAATGAGTCGCGGAATTTGAGTAGCTGAATTTGTGTAATTCAAAATTAGTTGCGGTATTTACGTTACGTCGCTAATTCTTCTTCAAGAAATAAAGATTATCTCATATTTAAAATGAAATGAATTTTAGACGTTAAACAGCATATTTTAAGAGTGATGTGAACTTTAAATAGTTTTTTCTAGTCTTTTTCATCAAAATAATGGTTTCACATACACCAAATACTATAAAAGAAAACCGATTTTGAAATACAAACTTAAAGTTGACTATTTGTCAAATTCTTGGCTAGAAATCTGTAAAAATTCTTAATTCAGAAACCGGCATTATTTAGATATTTAATTCATTTAAATTTGAGACATCAGATAATTTGCACACCTTGAGTGTTTGAAACACTGCGCATTTACTGAACTTCTTGAAATGCTCTCAATATATATCCAACGCCTACATTGTGGAGCTCCACAGTTCCCCACCCGCTGCCCCAGCACCTAGCAGCCAGCTCACCAGCCTACTCCGCCTCGAGCCTCAAATATTCTACCTTAGTGATCTTCTTGGGATCAGAAGTGCCAGTCTCCAGCACTTCCACCTTCTGGTACACGTTGGGCGAGTTCAGCCAGCGCGTGCGCTCGCCGGTCTTGCCGTGACCCTTCTTCCATATCCTGCGGACACAGAATAGATCACATGTTAACACTATGGTGGGTTGTGCGAAAGGGAACCCCGAAGGAGTAATGCTAGCGAAGGAGGCGACATCCTTACATCCGGACGACGAGCATTGGATAGCTTGCCGTCCAGTAACTGTCCGGATCGAGCCTTAGGTGACGGCGCGTAATGTTTTACGCACGCCTCAAGGAGATAGCAAAAACGTAGAGGCCCAGCAGAGCTAGAGACTACTGGGGCCATGGGTTGTGCTAAAGAAAACCCCGGGGTCTTGGAAAGAAGGCTAAGAAGGAACATTGGAGTGGGTTTTGGTCAATAAAAGTCTGACACGCCTTTTCGCTGCGCCCTAGAATGGGAGAAGCCATTGAATGATTTCTCAAATTAAAAAAAAAAAGTACGGAATCCTAAAAATTACTAAAGTTAACTCACCCTCCATCGCATTTCCGCAATTCTCACTAGGTCACCGATCCATCTTGTGGAAGGCCTTCCAAAGCTCATCTACCATTACACGGTCGCCACTCCAGAACCTTTCGTCCCCATCGACCATTTGTTCTGAGAGCAATGTGCCCCGCCCACTGCTACTTAAGTTTGGCGATTATTCGTGCTATGAAGGCGACCTTGATTCTCATGCGATGGATGTGAGACGCACAAGACTGGTTGTTGAGGCAATATTTGATGGAGGCCTATGTCCAGCAGTGGACGTCTCTCAGCTGAAATGATGTTGGCGATGAACTCACCCTTGCTTGTAAAGCTCCTCCTCCTCCAGCAGGTAGCCGAGCGAGGACACGGCCGGCGGCACCTCCACGTCGTTCTTCGGCCGAGGCACGTCGTTCTGTGACAACAGTACACGCTATTAGATCAATGCCACGATTCCAACTACGAAGTAAAGATGTTAATTTTATCCCCCGACCAGAAGTGATCGAAAGACTTCCTTCACTCTAGAACATTGTTGTCGCTAGTGTCCTAGAATCGACTATAAAGTTTTTTTCTAGAATTTTCCTGGCCCGGTGGGTGTATAAAAGCGACCTCCTTCATCGAAAGACATCGACATTCATTTTGCATACAGCTAAGGAGTGGAATGCCTTGCCGGAATCTGTGTTTCCTGATGGTTACAACCCGGGAATGTTTAAGTCAAGAGTGAATAGGTTACTTCTAGGTAAGCGCGTTCCATCGTCGACCGCATCGTCGCTTTTTATCAGGTGAGATAGCGGTCAAGCGCGAACCTATGAAGAATAAAAAAAAAATATGGCATTTGGAATTCGCCCGCAGCCGAACAGAATAGATGTGTATAGACACGATTTCAAATCGGGCCAACAGTCTGCGTTGTCGACGGTGCTGAACTTGGTCTGTATCGGCGACAACACGAAGGGAAGGCCAGCCCCGCGCTCTCCTCGAGTGGACACATCGAAGTGGTCGCGGAGGCCGCGGTATTGCGAGTGGATGAATTCAGACGCCCGCAGCCCCACGTGCCGCGGAGGCGCCGCCCGAAACGAAGAAAGCCCACGCACCCATTCGCCCTATAATATACGCACATGTTGTCGCCCCCACAGCGTTTGTAGCTCCTACCATTGGTGCCCCCTACCCGCTCATAGTAGTAGTCGTGCGTCCGCTCTCTGTTCGCCTCGCTCGCCGTCCCTCCACGTCGGGTGTAGCTGGTGTCTCACGTGCCCGACTCGGCCGCAGTGCTCTCAGCCTGCTGGTCGCGTCGTAGCCCTGTGTGGACACGTTGTACATGTCGTGGTACCTTGATGAGCGGGTGCCGGTAGATGTATCCGGTGCGGAAGCCGGCGTTGTCGAGCATGCGCATGAGCGCCTCGAACTCCTCGCCGCCGACGCGCCACTTGCTCGCGTCCGACGGAGGCTTGCGCGACGCCTCGTAGATCTGTGCAGACATAACACGGTTAACTTAGAAGTAAAACATCATTTTTATCACAATATCAACTATACTAAAATTTCCATATACACGTGTTCACGATCACTCTTGAATTCGACATTGCAAAAAGCATATTACAAGAGCAAGGACTACGTTGAAGACACGCTAGTTTGACAATGACTACTGCACATCCTAGGCTTCCCTAGTAACTCATTAACTGTTTATTGTGTAAATAATATATTTCACGACTATCCCACAACGCCGTCTAGTCTCAAGCTAAGCAGAGCTTGTGTTATGAGTACTAGACAACTGATAAACATACTTATATATTTCTAAATACATACATATTATAGATAAATTACACCCAGACACAGAACAAATATTTGAGCTCATCAAACATTTGTCCTGGGTGGGAATCGAACCCACGACCTCCGGCATAGCAGTTAGGGCCACTAACCATTAGGCCAACAGACCAGTCAAATGTCTGTTGCAAGAACGTGCGAGCACTAGAAATAAATAAAGCCGACTTTTATGTGAAAATACATGACACCTAACATCTTAATCAAAGAATACAACAAACGAATTGAATTAAATAAAATAAAAACCTAAACTTTTAACTTTGCGCGCCTACCGGGCGTACAACAAGTCAACGTTAAGTTGCCATTTTGTGCTCACTGCGATTGCGATGTGATGCGTTTAAGATTCATTCATAAGATACGATACGCATGATATCCATTATGCAATGTTGCCGCTCTGAGCGCAATGTCTCTGATCTCACTCTAATACTTAACAAAAAAGGCCGGGGCCGGGCGGCCCGCGCGGCGCCCACGGCGGGCCCCGCGCGCCGCCCGGGCGGGCCCCGCGCGCCGCCCGGGCGGGCCCCGCGCGCCGCCCGGGCGGGCCCCGCGCGGCGGCTGGAGGCGACACTGGTGCGTGCTGCTACAGAGTAAGAGATCTGTCTACTCTAACCACGCCACGAATTCACCATTTTTTTTTAATGAAATAAACTATTGCTTGAATGCGATCCCACCTGATGGTAAGCAGTGACGCAATCGTTGATGGTGAAACGCACTAGTTTATTATGAGCATATTCATTCTAGCCTTCATCATTATCATTTCAACCGAAAGACGTCTACTTTTGAACATAGGTATCCCTCAAATGTCGCAATAATGACCAATCCTGTGCATCCTTGCATCCATCGGATTCCCGCGACCCTCATCAGGTCATCTCTCCACCTTGTGCGACGCCGCATCAACACTACGTCTTCCTTACATGACATTGCCTTTCGACTATCGAGTGAGCACCAGTGGCTCACGCTAAAAAAGATTTTTTATCGAACTAAATGGTTCATCTCTCACAATTTTAATATCTTTTTTTGAAAATTGTGAAAGCAATCGCAAATTACAATTGTGTGTAACTTGATATATTACTTAGGCTTTGTTTCATCGCAATCGGTTGACTATATCGAAAGATATACTACATTCATTGACAGTTAGAAAATGCCTGGTAGGTTGACTGATAGAAAATGCCTAAGGCATTAAGTCCGCCTCTGTACCTTTATGTGCATGAAGTGTTAAATAAATAAAAGTTAGGCGGTACGAAGTTCGCCGTGTCAGCTAGTCACGTATAAAACAGAATGGTGTTGTTGAGTAAAGTCCATATCGTGACCTGTCTGCGCTCGTCCTCGTCGAACAGCTGCAGCTCGTCGGCCGGCACGCTCGCCACGCGCAGCTGGATCTCGCACGCCGCCGTCAGGTTCCTGATGAACAACACCAATATTACTAATCATCTCATGCTATCATTATGCCAAGAGAACGTACTCCGAGCGATTCTGAGATATTTTTTCACGGAAATCGGAGTCGTTAAAATAAACCATCGACTCGTCGTTCTACAAAATAATCGAGATAATTTTTAATCATTTCGTGTCACTGGATTCTGATTAAACATTTTTCGTTCATTATTTAAATCATTTCTTGTTTTGCTCAACCCACACAATTTTTCGATTTGACAGCTATGACGTCACAACATGGCGTAAATATCGATCCTATTCTTTTTTCGAACGTAACCTTTTTTTACGTGAGTAATCATCAAATAACTTGTCTTACTCTGAATGAAGCGAGAGGGGAGTGTCAGACTTTTATTGACTAAACCCTCAGTGTTTCTTCAGTTGCTTTTTATTGCGAAGGCTGTGGTAACTCCTTCGAACAATTCCCAACCCCAACAGGCATCGGCTCTAACTGGCGCCTACTTATTTAGCTGACATCTTTGAAGCGCGCGTCGAACACAACGCGTCGTCGATCTGGTTTAGTCCCTACCGGTCGGCGAGTTACCAATGGCTTGCCGTCCATAAGTAAGTACACATACCTGGCCTGGTAGAAGGCCTCCTCGAGCGTGGCACCGCAGCACAGCGCTCCTCCACAACTCAGCATGAGCACCTTAGCGTGCGGGCCCAGCGCGCGCACCAACTTGTCGCGCTCCTCGTTGTCCAGGATACCTGAACACAACAACGTTTATACATAAATCATATGGCTAGGTAACAACAGCCGCGTGGCGTATTGTAAGAGCTAAGAATGAAAAAAAAGAATAAATTAAAACAAAGATGTCTGCAGGCAATAGATTTTTCCACGTTAAACTGATAATGAGCTACCAGGGAAGTCACACGTGAAGCTGTTATTGCTAAACTAGCGTGTCTTCAACGTAGTCCTTTTTCTTGTAATACGCTACGACCATATCGTCACTTTCCATCTGGTGAGATAGCGGTCAAGCGCAAGCTAACCAAAAAAAAAAAAGTGAAACCATTTTAAAATACCTTCTTCATCAATGAAGTTATAAAGCTTCAAACCTGATAATTAGAAAGAGATTTCCGAAAAAAATCATCAAGATAATAAAGAGATATTTGTTAAAAAAATTACTGCACTTCGAAGCCTGTTTCCTGACAGCTACAACCTATCCACGCTTGACTTTAAGACCCCACTTAAAGTCAAGCATGAATAGGTTACTTCTAGGCAAGCATGCTTCGTCGTCGGCCATCAATAGATTTTTCCACGATAATAAAGATAATGAGCTGCCAGGGAAGCCACATGTGTAGAAGTAGTTATTGTCAAGCTAGCGTGTCTTCAACGTAGTCTTTTTCTTGTAATACGCTTCGATCACATTATCGCTTACCATCAGGTGTGATAGTGGTCAAGCACGAGCCCACCAACAATAAACTCTACTACAGACCTTGCGGCACGCGGTGGTAGGCGATGTCACCCAGCAGAGCAGCCTCGTGGCACAGCGGCAGCAGACCTTTCTTCATGGACGACACGGCGAGCGCGGGCGGCGAGCGCACGTGCAGCACGCAGCGCACGTCGGGCCGCTAACATCAGTACTGACCTTGCGGCACGCGGTGGTAGGCGATGTCACCCAGCAGAGCAGCCTCGTGGCACAGCGGCAGCAGACCTTTCTTCATGGACGACACGGCGAGCGCGGGCGGCGAGCGCACGTGCAGCACGCAGCGCACGTCGGGCCGCTAACATCAGTACTGACCTTGCGGCACGCGGTGGTAGGCGATGTCACCCAGCAGAGCAGCCTCGTGGCACAGCGGCAGCAGACCTTTCTTCATGGACGACACGGCGAGCGCGGGCGGCGAGCGCACGTGCAGCACGCAGCGCACGTCGGGCCGCTAACATCAGTACTGACCTTGCGGCACGCGGTGGTAGGCGATGTCACCCAGCAGAGCAGCCTCGTGGCACAGCGGCAGCAGACCTTTCTTCATGGACGACACGGCGAGCGCGGGCGGCGAGCGCACGTGCAGCACGCAGCGCACGTCGGGCCGCTAACATCAGTACTGACCTTGCGGCACGCGGTGGTAGGCGATGTCACCCAGCAGAGCAGCCTCGTGGCACAGCGGCAGCAGACCTTTCTTCATGGACGACACGGCGAGCGCGGGCGGCGAGCGCACGTGCAGCACGCAGCGCACGTCGGGCCGCTAACATCAGTACTGACCTTGCGGCACGCGGTGGTAGGCGATGTCACCCAGCAGAGCAGCCTCGTGGCACAGCGGCAGCAGACCTTTCTTCATGGACGACACGGCGAGCGCGGGCGGCGAGCGCACGTGCAGCACGCAGCGCACGTCGGGCCGCTAACATCAGTACTGACCTTGCGGCACGCGGTGGTAGGCGATGTCACCCAGCAGAGCAGCCTCGTGGCACAGCGGCAGCAGACCTTTCTTCATGGACGACACGGCGAGCGCGGGCGGCGAGCGCACGTGCAGCACGCAGCGCACGTCGGGCCGCTAACATCAGTACTGACCTTGCGGCACGCGGTGGTAGGCGATGTCACCCAGCAGAGCAGCCTCGTGGCACAGCGGCAGCAGACCTTTCTTCATGGACGACACGGCGAGCGCGGGCGGCGAGCGCACGTGCAGCACGCAGCGCACGTCGGGCCGCTAACATCAGTACTGACCTTGCGGCACGCGGTGGTAGGCGATGTCACCCAGCAGAGCAGCCTCGTGGCACAGCGGCAGCAGACCTTTCTTCATGGACGACACGGCGAGCGCGGGCGGCGAGCGCACGTGCAGCACGCAGCGCACGTCGGGCCGCTAACATCAGTACTGACCTTGCGGCACGCGGTGGTAGGCGATGTCACCCAGCAGAGCAGCCTCGTGGCACAGCGGCAGCAGACCTTTCTTCATGGACGACACGGCGAGCGCGGGCGGCGAGCGCACGTGCAGCACGCAGCGCACGTCGGGCCGCTAACATCAGTACTGACCTTGCGGCACGCGGTGGTAGGCGATGTCACCCAGCAGAGCAGCCTCGTGGCACAGCGGCAGCAGACCTTTCTTCATGGACGACACGGCGAGCGCGGGCGGCGAGCGCACGTGCAGCACGCAGCGCACGTCGGGCCGCTAACATCAGTACTGACCTTGCGGCACGCGGTGGTAGGCGATGTCACCCAGCAGAGCAGCCTCGTGGCACAGCGGCAGCAGACCTTTCTTCATGGACGACACGGCGAGCGCGGGCGGCGAGCGCACGTGCAGCACGCAGCGCACGTCGGGCCGCTAACATCAGTACTGACCTTGCGGCACGCGGTGGTAGGCGATGTCACCCAGCAGAGCAGCCTCGTGGCACAGCGGCAGCAGACCTTTCTTCATGGACGACACGGCGAGCGCGGGCGGCGAGCGCACGTGCAGCACGCAGCGCACGTCGGGCCGCGCCGCGTGCACCGACGCGTGCAGGGAGAAACCTGCAGACGAAGTGGAATAATAATCGTGAATCAGGACTTACGAAGACGTCAT
The DNA here is from genome assembly GCA_949316375.1 of Mythimna vitellina. Classification (NCBI taxonomy): domain Eukaryota; kingdom Metazoa; phylum Arthropoda; class Insecta; order Lepidoptera; family Noctuidae; genus Mythimna; species Mythimna vitellina. Next base: position 536,428 of record OX438713.1, read on the forward strand.
TTTTTTTTCTTACCTGGGAAATCATCAAAGAACCCCAGAGGGAGGGAGGATCATATTTTCACAGAGTAAAACCCAGTGTTCCTTCAGTTACCCTTTTTGCAAATACTAAAATTCCTTTGAACAATCTGCAGCCAGCCAGTTAGCGCCGACTCCTGCTAATGCAGGCGTCAGCGACAACTGGCCCTGTCAATTTGGCTGACATTTCTTTGAGGCGCCTCGTCCTGGCTTGATCCTTATAAGACCACTAGACGGCAAGCTACACACTGCTTGATGTCCGCAAGCCGGCACCAATGGTAAGCACATATACGGCTATATTGAATTAATCAAATAATAATTTCGCAGCTCCTTTCAAGCTGTCCAGTCCTTACCTTCAACGTTGACGGGGAAGTTGGTGGTGCCCTGGTCCTGCACGGTGCCCTGCATGTCCACCTTGACGAGCGAGCTGGCCGTCACCTCGTGCGGCAGCAGGCCGCGCGGCGTCGTCAGCACCGACTCCACCGCCGTGTTCAGGCGCGCGGTTATCTGCCCATGGTTACCAGCTGAGAAGAAATGCATCACATTAGACTAAAAATCAAAATATAATATAGGTTAAGTTCTCACAGTTTTGTGAACACATTCATTGTGCGTACAGCTAAGAAGTGGAATTCCTCGTCGGAGTCTCTATGTTTCCTGATAGCTACAACCTTTGGCGGCTTTAAGTAAAGTGAATAGGTTACTTCTATGTAAGCGTGCTTCATTGTCGTCTATATCGTCGCTTACCATCTGCCCCTCTAGCCAAGTTAGGACCGTTTAGGACAGTCGTAACTTGGCTAGGGGGGCAGGTGAGATAGTGGTCAAACGTGAGTCTATCTACACTATAAAATTATAAAGAGGTAGTTTGTTTTTTTTTGTTTGTAGGAGGTAATCTCTCAAAGTACTGGTCCAATTGCGAAAATTTTTTCACCGATAGAAACCTGCTTTATTCCTGAGTGACATAGGTTATATTTTATGTAGCCCAGGGCAAAAGCTAGTTCATAATAATAAAATAATAATAAACAGGGTATATGTAGGCCTTCATTAATCCTATTCTATTTCTGTTTGTAGATATCATGAGCCCATCTTTTTCTCTACCTTCTAACTGTTCTTTTTCCTTTTGAGACGCACCATTTTGTTGTTTGGAGTCACCTTTTATCTCTATACGTCACTAAATGACCTGTCTATCTCCACTTCTGTTTCAAGTTATACTGAAGATCATCTATAATTATTGTCATCTTACGGGTATCTATGTTCCTTGTTTTCTGTCTTCTTCTCAGCTTCAAAATGCTTTTTCCATCGCATGATAGATTTTTTTATTCTGTCCTAGTATAGGTCCACTAACCTGCAATGGGCCCGTGTACAGGATTATGGCCTATGCCCTCTACTAGACAGGAACCGCCCAGCAGTTGGAACATTAAAAGGCTGATTAAAAAAAAAAAAGGCTACATAAAAAGCACTAAATCGGTTGCACATCCAAGACTAACATAAGATTTCCAGGCTTCTGCCTATCCCTAATGACTGTCAAAGATCTACAGATGATGATAACGCTACTCACTCTGGGTCCACCCGAACAGGTCCACCAGCCGGTACACAGCCGCCAGCTTGCAGCGGAGGATCTTCTCGCCCTTCTCGTAGCCAACGCCCTCGATGCCGCGGATGTCGTTGATCGGGAGCACGCAGGCGGGGCCCTGGGACAACAGTGGGTAAGGTTAGAGATTATTTGTAGTTGGTGTAGTGCAGTGTTTTTCAATCTTATTCAATAATTGACCCCTTTTTTAAATAGAAAAATAAGGAATATCTATACTTGGGCCAAGTAATTTCCTTCCAGGCAAGACAAGGAAATAACACGCCGAGCAGAAAATGTCTGGAAGAGCTACTAGTCTATGAAAGAACTATTTAAAGGCAATAGTGACATATCACTTAAGAAAGCTAATGAACATGTGTATTCTCCCCATCCTGACCGATGGTGCACAGACTTGGTCTTTGACTAACATCTAAAAGTCCAAACTTAAGGTTAGCCAACGTGCTATGGAGCGCAGCATACTAGGTGTTAAAACAACGGATCGCGTTCGAAACACTATACTGCATTCCAAAACGCAGATCATTGACGTGGCTCACAGCTTAAGTGGGACTGGGCTGGACATGTCTGCCGCATGCCGATCAAGCGGTGAGCCAGTAAAATACAAAGTTGGTGCATTGAAAACGCACAACGAGGTCGCGACAAACTAAGCAGATAGCGGGACGACTTAGATGTCTTCCTTAGGAATCGGTAGAAAATGAACAATGGAAGGAATGGAGGGAGGCCTTTGCCCAGCAGTGAGACAGTATAGGCTAGATATAATAATAATAAAAGTGGCGGTTTTACTGATCTCACTTTTCATTTTTACCCCCTAAGCAAGATTTTGTTAACCTCGCGACCCACGGATTGAAAAATACTAGTGTGAAGTGTTGGCTGTCTCATGCGCATGTCACATTATATGCGTGTTGTGGTATTGGTCGGCCGTAAAGTACTCCAATAGGCAGGACAATACAGTTGTTATGGCACTCATTGAGTTGTGGATAAAGTTCACTGTTGTAATGCTCAGTCATATTCAGGTGACACGATGTGTGAAGTGGGTCTACGCTGGAGGAGCCGAGCACGAGCGGAGCGTGTGCTGAGCACAAGTTTGTGTAGTGTGGATCGACTTACAAGCCTCGAATGAGCGCGCTTCGAGCGTGCCCGACTGTGTTCATCACGTTTGAGGACCGTGATTGCTGTAGTCTCGTACGTCCACACTTAAACGGCTTAACGCGTGCTCAGCTCGTGCTCGCCTCCGTAGCGTAGACCCACCTTTAGAATCTCATCTTGAGACCCTAAAGGTGGGTCTCTGAACGGATGGCGTTGTGCTACTGCACAAAAACTGCCAACTGACTGCCATTAAAACTGCACGCCAGGTTCAAGCAGACTGTCTATAAGAGCCTAAAATTCGGAGACGTGTTTTCCACACAGAGAGTAGGCCTGAATCCCAGCAGCGGAATCAGGACCGTTGTATACTTAGCACTCACCCGAATGCTGCCAGTGTGCAGGCGGCCGCCCACCATCTCGCGAATGCGCTGCAGCAGCGGCGCGTCGTTGCCTTCGTGCATCTGCTGGTCCAGCACTCGCTCCAGCTCTTCACGGAACAGCTTCGACGACATCAACGCCTCCACGCGCTTGCGCCGTTCCATCTCGCGGACATCCTGCAATGCAGAGAAATCAGTTGTTAAGTATATTTCTGTTGCAATTTTTTTTCCCACATTTTTCACACAACGCCATCTAGTCCCAAACTAAGCAGAGCTCGTGCTATGAGTCCTAGACAACTGATAAACATATATGACAAATAAATTGGTAATAAAAACCATGTAAAACACGGGTATTAGCTGCATCCGGTAAGACTGGAAGCCTTTTCCTTAGCTTAGGATCACCAAGCTAGTTGGAACATGATGATGATGATGTAAGTTATCGATAAAATAGCTACATGCTATCGACACCTGAAAGGAATAACATCGTAACTCAGTTTTAGACAATTTGCATTTTGCATTTTATGAATGTAATTGGAGTTCCGTACAGTACAGAACTCAATAAAACTACAGACTGCCGAGACGCTGTGTAACTGTAGCATGAATACAGTGCGCTAAGTTGTTTTGACGTAAACAACTGACTGTCTAATTGGTTAAGAGCTTGGAGCGGGCCAATCGGAGCGTCGAATGTGTCGATCGCATTAACGTAATATGAACTCGCAATAGACACTTTGTATTAAACCGTAGGTCCACACAGAGAAGCTTGGCGGGTAGGGTGAGTACAGCTGGTCTAAATGCTCAGCCAGACTGGCAGCGTGGTGCGGAGGGGCGCGGGTGCGGGCTATGCCTGTCCGCAGTCGAACCATCATAACAACGCACGCGGTTAGCGAGAACTAGTTTGAGTTGCTTGCCGCTCGGTATGAACGAGCTATGTCGTGAGTTGCCCGTGCGAATCCCGCGTCGTGCAGCCCGCATCACTTCCTGCGCTCACGTGCCCACTATGGACACTCCAAAGAAGTTCTTATGTTTGAATTTTCCGCGTCGCACCCGCCCCGCGCCCACATTTGCAGTCTGGCTGAACACGAAGGTGTGCGTGCTAAGGATCAAGGTGGTGTACTCACAGCGTCAATGTCAGCGGGGCGCTGCTTGAGCCTCTCCTCTTCCTCCTCGTGGGACAGCGCGCCCGTGCCGTTGGGCAGCGGCTCCGTGTCTGTGTCTGCCATTGTGGGCGGCACGGCGAGGACTTCTGCAACAGAACGAGGATAAACGTTACTTGGAGAACACACAACGTGAATTTTTAGATGGTAATAATCCTAACTGCCAATGAGGGCCAATTCCAACGGAGACTAGCTATCCACGTAGGGATATTATCTATACATGTAAATAAAATTGAAATGTCTGTTTGAATTTGTAATAACAAAAAATAATTAGGGTGTGGCGCAAAAAAAAACTGCTTCAAATTGTGACCAAATGTAGTTTATGAGTCTGACGCAGGTAAAGTTGGGCAAAGACAATCTCCACAGGTGGGGGACCTGTGGAGATTTTCTTCGTTGCGCCCAACCTGGGTGCGGAGTCTGTTTAGTTTTCCAGGTTAGCCATGGCAACTCGTGTTCAGGCAAAAGGCTCTCTGACAACTCGACGATTCCATCAGGAGGTTTAAGCGTCTCCTGCCAAAGGTCACATCTCTCCGAGGTGGTGTGATGGCCAATGTAATGGACCGTGATGAATGAAAAAAACGTTGTACCTTCTTATTCTGAATGAAAAGAGGCCACTGCACTGCGATGAAACAATCACAGGCCGATATCATTATTAAAGAAACCTAATGTCGCCAAAAAAAATATATAATGACGCAATTTGAAAGTCGGAACGCTCCGCCCGACCCAAATGCGTGCGTCTCCGACCAAATCAGATAGGCATTAGTCATTGTATTGTATACCTAAGAATTGTAATAGCTATTGAAACCAAATGGAGGTACCACTTAGTTAAATGCAATGCATGATAAATTATTGCCAATAGAACAACGGGTAAGGAGTTGGACTGGCAGGCGAGCACGTCGGACCTGATCATTGCTGCAATTCTTTCGATCCGAATACAGGAAATGTCCTACTTCCAGGAAAGGTTTCGCATTCGCCGGTAAACTCTTAGCTCTGGAGGGAGAGGAAATGGAAAGTGATCGCCTCCTGCGAAACATTAATTAATGCTAGCGAAGGAAATGGCCGCAACTGTAAGGGAAGAGAGGGAATATTCTCATGGCTCAGCCAGTGGAGTCAAAGGGCGATCACCGGCCACCGTGAGCTTGTGGACGATGAGTAATGGCTAGCTGGCCGTCCGGCCATCCAGTAAAGACCGAGCCCGAATCGTCGACGGTGTGTACACCAGACGCACTTCAAAGAAAATATCAGTAAAACCGTAGTGGTCCTAGTAAAGGTCCTGCATAGGCCAATTACGTTTGAGGTGCAGTAGTGACCCAGTGAGTTCAAACCCAACCAGGTACATTACTTTGCGTAATTAATTTCAGCACCACTGCTCTCAAAACGGTTGCATGTCCTAGAGTCAAAAATTCGAAAACACGTGACATCCACCAATGAGGATTACGGCCCATTCCCTGAGGCTTGAGTCCCATCAATGATACCATTATAAGGCTAATTATGTATATGCTGTTACGTTTTAAGACTTATGCGATGTTAGTAGAATATCCCTCAAAGAATCTATAACCTGTTTGTCATCCCATTGGCTTTCGGTGTTTATTTTAATATCAACTTAACTTTTTAACACACACAAGCACTCTCGCGTGACCCCAGGGTCGCCATCCACACATCCATGACTAAATACTCCATCACGTCAGCTCTTCTTTAACCTATTAGGATTGAAGAGCTAAACGAGATGCAGTACACAGTCACAAACACATGACCCTGGCGAATAAGACACGGAAACACTGGTCGGATAAATATGACGAGGGCGATTAAAGAAAAACCGAAAGATTGAGCTCATCATCAGCCGTAGGTGCTCTCAAGCGACCACTCGACTACTAGTCTGCAGTATACAATAGGATAGGACGCGGCTATTTATTCAATTTCCGTCCAATCTAGACCGGCACTGCTATTAAATGTAATGATTACCGAGCATTTGCATTGTAACTGTCGTGCCCGACTTGACAACGGCTAAACGGCCATCATTGATAGACTGGCCTGTTGGTCTAGTGGTTAGTGGCCCTGACTGCTACGTCGGAGGGCGTGGGTTCGATTCCCACCTAACACAAATGTTTGTATGATGTGCACGATCATTTGTCCTGTGTCTGGGTATTTAAAAATATATAAGTATGTTTATCAGTTGTCTAGTACTCATAGCACAAGCTCCGCCTACTTTAGAACTAGATGGCATTGTGTGATAGTTGTGGAATATAGATCAAGTTTTATCTTAAGTTATACATATATAGAAAGAAAATTAAAAAAAAACGTGTTTTTTTTTAAACACAACGAAAATTACTAAGAATGTCGCCTGTATCGTGGCTACATTCACAAAAATGTAAACTTACATACACAAAACACGCAGACCACCAGTAGGCCATACTAATATTTGATCTATGAAGCAAGCAAACACGGATTAACCAGTCAATCGCTCAGTCACTGCGTTAAATGTGCTACGAAAAATTTTTCTAAGAAAAAAATTGTAATACAACTTTAATATATATAATACAATATATAATATTCCACAACTATCACACAACGCCGTCAAGTCCCAAGCTAAGCAGAGCTTGTGTTATGAGTACTAGACAACTGATAAACATAATATAGATAAATTACACCCAGACACAGAACAAATGATCATGCTCATTCCCACCCAGGACAAATGTTTGTGACATTTGTCCTGGGTGGGAATCGAACCCACGAACTCCGGCATAGCAGGCAGGCCACTAAAGCCACCAACCACTAGACCAACAGGCCAGTCAAAGCTTTAATTTGCAGGTGCTCCATCGTCGGCCACATCATCGCTTACCATCAGATGAGGTAGTGGGCGAACGTGACCCTAACAATAGTATAAATTTTTGGACTGACTGGACAGGTCCACTCAAATCTGCATAGCTCTTTCTTCAAAAGTCCATCTCTGACAAATCTGCATGGTTCTCATGCGATTTGACCTTTACATATTTACTGTATGGAACCGCTTTAAAAGAGAATTTGACCCCTGAGTTTTTTCGGTGTTTCTTCTCAGGGTATTCAGCTAAGAAACACCGGCCTCCTCTAGTTTAAAACGACAAAAAAAAAATTGACGTGTAAAAGTGTTTTTTTTTTTCAAACCTATTTGCAAAATAAATATCATTTATTTATACAAAAAAAAAAACCGATGTCGACGTCAAAAAAAAAGAAGAAACTTAAACTATTTTGCATTTTTTTTTGTACCTTTATAAAGAACTTCTTAGATCTCAATACAGTTAATATGCGGAAACTATTATCCAAGTCGTGTATAGCATAGGTATCATACCATAACCGAGATTATAATACTTCATAATTATAGGGTACAGGTACCCTTGAACGTGGACAGACAAAAAACTTACGCCTACTAAAACTGAAGTAATTTCAACCAGTTTAATGGGTACCGTGAGTCGAAACAACGCCACAAGTCAACACTAAGTTAATTTGAAGTACACCATAATATCACGCTTGATTCATCGAAAGGTTACACAGAAATCCTCTGTGTAACATTTCGGTACTATTTTTTATTAAGTTGGGATATCATCTAATGATTTCTCCCGCTTTAAGGACATTACTGACGAAAACCTATGTTCCTTCTTTGTCTTACGTTCCAGGACCCCGGAATTCCCTTTCGGAAGTCAACCCATGGCCCCAGTAGGTTTCTACCCTGCTGGGCCCCTACGGAAGGGTTCAGGGATTGTTGGAAAGTCACCGCGGTGGTCACAATGATGGCACCCGGGCGTTGCTTCCGCGCGAATCCGGTGCAGGAACCTCTTGAACTTATCATGTCCGGTGAGGACTTACGTCATGCGGAAGGTAAGGACGCCGTGAGGTCTTTCCAACCACTCCTCGAAGAGGGGACTTATCGCCATAATTATGGCGTGCCCAGCGCTGGGTTGCTACAGTCGCTGTCGCCATTTCAACATGAGATCCCGCCGGAAGGCGCGGCCGCGGAGATCGTGCATGCGTGCAAGGGCTGTTTGGTAGCCTGGTGCTTTCACAATGTTGTTCTTACTTCTTATATTCTTTACTAGCTTCCAGAAGCGGCTAAGTTGGTTTTTCCATTCAATTTTTGGAGCCCCGTTCTATCCCCTCAGGGGGTGAATTTTGGGTAATCCTCCTTAATGCTCGCCTACATCATAGTAGGAAGCCTTGTGTAAAATTTCACGCTCTTTGTCCCAATAGTTTCGGTTGTGCGTTATTGTGTCAGTCAGTCAGTCAGTTTCTCCTTTTATACAGGTTTATTTGTAAAACACTAGTAACTTTGCAGGACTGTATTAATAACATCATAAACAACAACTTTTGTTATATGACTTTTTACAAAACATAATAAATTTACCAAAAACCAAACCTTCAACATTTCGTTGTTCTATGTAACACATTTCAACTCTATATTTTGCTGTACCTACCTAAGCCTCCCGCGCACGAACCCCGCTCCCCTCCGCTATTGTACTATCGATTGCTTCGCATAGACTTCGTAACATTTAGAACGTTCAATTTAAATATTTTTATTTTTGTATGTGAATCTGATGAACTAATGTATGATAAATTTTTAAAAGTCATAGAACTAAAGTTGTTGTTTATGATGTTCTTAACATAGTGTTTTACAAATAACTCTGTATATTTTTTAATACATACATATTAGAGACAAATTACACCCAGATATAGAACAAATGATCGTGCTAATCACACAAACATTTGTCCTGGGTGGGAATCGAACCCACAACCTCCGGCATAGCAGTGAAGCCACTAACTACTAGACCAGTGAAATTTTTATTTTAAGTTTCTACTTAAGTTTGCTTCTTCATTGGGTCTGTGTGCTAAATAAATATATTTATTTTCTTTTCATCTCTTCACCTTAAATAAAGTCAAGTTTCCCGCAGTCGTCAAGACCTAACCGTGTGATACTGAGCCCCGGCCGTGACCGCGCGTCCGATTGGGAAGCCCCGCGTGCCCCACATAGCCACCATAATCTTCTATCGATCCTGCGACAGTCGCACACCTTGTGTTAGGTCCTTGACTATAAAATGCTATAATCTGAGTATTCGTAGCGACTGTCTGTGATCTACTAATTACTTTTAGAGTTTATAAGTGGATTCCAAAGGAAACACCGTTTTAATTTTTTCAATAATATCTGTTTATTATCCTTTTCTTTATATACACCGCGTACGTCGAAGGACTGGAACAATTTGCCTGCTGCGGTCTTCCCGTCCAACTATAATTTAGGTGTCTTCAAGGCTAAAGTCAATAGGCTCTTAATGAACTAGTGCGCCTCACCATCAATGATTGCATCTTACCATCAGGTGGGATCGCAGTCAAGCACTGGTTTATATCAAATTAAAAATATATATATATACAGGAAGATGTGCAAGGCTAGAGGAATACAGTAACTGTAAACATACTAAAGATTTCAGTGAAGTGGTGACAAGGGACTCTGACCATCAAATATGTACAATATTTATAGGTTAGAAAGAGAAAGATCATAGTGTTGAAATAAGAGTTTTTTTTTTATACTCCAACAATAACAGCCGGGACGAATGATTTAACGCTGCAACTTAAATACGAGATCTTGTAAGTTCAAGGGAGGAGTTAAAGATGGTTTTACGTATCGGAAATGAGTGTTGATTTGAAGCCTTCAGTGGTTTAACTAACAGTTATTAAAGAAACGAACATCAATCAATCGATTTCGTGTTCTTTCAGTCAGTAGCCTTTTCCGTTCTAAAGCCACAGTAACTTTTTCATCCCAAGTCTACATTACACGTTGACACGATTAAGAAGAATTAAAACTTGCACTAGGCCCTCGGAGATAGCTGCAAATATTTGCCGCGAACTGTACTTCAGCAGGTTTAGCCTCCTCGCCTGCCCAAACTAGACAAATCAATGCGGCGCACGTCAAGTGACAATTGTCAGTGAAACTAAACAAGTTGGTCGGGTCAGTGACCGATGGGCGACCGTGACAATCACTTATTTGATGATGGAAGACGTTCGACGTGTGCCGTGTATTAAGATTTATTGACACTTGAGACTCGACTATGTGGAGGAATTTATTTATTTAAACTTCATTTACAGTAGTGGTACATAGGCGGACTTAATGCAACAGACTTAATGCAGGCGTTCTCTATCAGTCAACCTTCGGGTTAAAAAGATTTCTACCGGTTGCATTTCGGGGAGTGTGTCGGAATTGCTTAATTTAAATCCACAAAGTCCATTCCATCATCGGACCACCAGACGTACGGCGATGCGCCACCGGTACATGGTGGAAATCCCACCCATACGCACAAAACGTTTTGGGAAAACATGGTGCTTACAGCTCCGGAGCAAAAATCCCTGCTTCTATTATAGTAGTCTCTAATATACCCTAATTACTGGATTCATTTTGAATCTATAAACGGTTACATAGACCAAAAAATATATTAATCTTCAAGTTAATGTTCCCGTCTCAAATTAAACATGAAAAAGAATATCATGTTTCGCACCACATCAATAATTCAAAACATTCTTTATCATCTGGCAACCCTAAGCCCTAAAATATGCGCCGACGCGTCGCCCTCCACAAAAAAAAAGTAAACAGAAAAGAAGTATTGGTGAAAATTTTAAATTTGGAACTGGCGGAAGCGCATTCCGCGCTCGCCGGCCGTCTATATCGGTCGCGTCTACGGTTAGGCCTAATAAAAATCTTTTTTTATAATTATAAAAAAATCCTTTTACGGGTCGGGTGTAGATTTTTGTTTTGACAGCTGGTTAATGTATGCTGTCGTTTTATTAATATGGTTTCAGCGAGTGAGACTAATCAGGGCTGTGAAGGCGTTAATGTGATGTTGTGTTCGTTTCCACTATGGGACTTGACAAAACTTAAAATATAAAGTTTCCTAGAAATAAATAGCGTTAAGAGCTCGTGGTTGGGCCTCTCAATTTGCATCGTTAAAAGGATGGAGTCATATAGTGCGTATAGATCCATCCCTCTTTCTCACTCGCTCGCCTGACATCTAATACATGATCAAACTAGTCGCAAATTCGTACTTTAGTAGATTCAGTATCAACAAGTTGCACTAATGACAAGACCATTACATCAGTCTAAGCGTATAATAATATATAAAAGTATATGGTTTTAATTTCAACTCGATATCTCCCCGCGTTCCCGAGATAAAGAGTCTTGACAGACAGACAGACGGACAACACAGTGATCCTATACGAGTTCCGTTTTCTCCTTTTGAGTTACGGAACCCTTAAAAGGAGAGAAATTGTCAGACTGACACATTAACGCACAGCCGGAAACTACTGGGATTAGGAACGTGAAATTTGGACAAGGCTTTCTTTTATTACCGTAAGCGAACACAAAGAAGGGGTTTTTGTGAATTCAGCCTTAGAGGGAATAGTATTGCAATTCTTATGTCGTTACATATGAATTAAACTACAAAATCCCTCATCGCGATATCAGTTTTCCGCGCGATTAGAACATAACAGTCCAAAATCAACCATCGGGCAGTTCCCCGGACCAGCCGCAACACCCGCCCCGTCGGAGGATCCTCCCGCATCAACGGAGGTTTGCGAAACTTTATACTCTGTTTCGCATACCTCTAAGACGTATCGTGATTTATAATGGAAACTAATACTAAACAATTGTAAGAAATGATGAGGGAATAAGTATCTGATTTATGTAAATAAACTTTACTGGGCAGTGCAATTTAGGTGTCTTCAAGGCTAGAGTGAATAAGGTCTTAATAGACTTGTGACTTGTGTTCTGTTGAAGGCTTACAATCACCCAAAGGGCAATGGAAAGGGCTATGCTCGGAGTTTCCTTGCGTGATCGCATAAAGAATGAAGATATCCGCAGGAGAACCAAGGTTGCCGACATAGCCAGAAGAATCGCCAAACTAAAGAGGGCAGGGCACATTGCTAATAGAACGGATGGTCGATGGGGCCGAAAGGTTCTAGAGTGGCGACCGCGCACCGGAAAACGCAGCGTTGGAAGGCCTCCCACAAGGTGGACCGACGATCTGGTGAGAGTCGTGGGAGTGCGGTGGATGCGAGACGCACAGAGCCGTTCATTGTGGCGACGCTTGGAGGAGGCCTATGTCCAACAGTGGACGTCTTTCGGCTGAAATGATGATGACGATGAGACTTGTGCGCTTCACCATCAACGAATGCATCACTGCTTACCATCAGGTGGGATCGCAGTCAAGCACTAGTTAATGTATTATTATCATGAGCCTTTTGTGTGCCACTGCAGAGCAAAGGCCTCCCTTCCATTCTTCCACTCTTCGCTGTCCTTAACCACTTCTGGCAAATCCTTTAGGTAGGAGTTCAAATCGTTCCGCCTTCGAGGCCTGCTGTTCAGGATCCAGTCAATGATTGCCTTCGCTCAATATCGTTGTGATATGCTGCAGATGTGGCCTGTCCAGTCCCATTTTAGTTTAGCAACCTGATCGCTATGTTAATAGATTACCTTTTACCTGATTTCGTAATACATTTGAAATAGCATTTTGTTTATAGCAACACTCGATTGTTAGGTAACCGGGAGTAACAACACTGCCTACCCCAGAACACCTTAATCCTGAACCATAACCGATCGGCCAACATTTCGATATCGGACCACTAAACATAGCAAGTACAAAAGTTCCACACATCTAGCTGTTCGAAGCTATGTACCGCTATTTATGGCGAGGACTTTAAAGAAGGTTCAAAATATAAGAGTATGAATGAAGGGGAAAAGAGAGGACTATGTTTACGCATCATCATTTCAGAGATATAGGTTTCCTCAAGTGTAACTATAACGAAAGGTCCTATGCGTCTCGCATCCATCGGATTCCCGCGAACCTCACCAGGTCATCGGTGCACCGGACTATTAGCGCACAAACACAAAATTAAAATACAACTAGCATCTGCCAGCGAGTTTGCTTGCATAAAAGTAAAAATTATCCCAAGGAAACATACTCCCTGGATATAAAGTATCCTATATGCTACTCCAGTGCTAAATTTAATTCAAATTCATTTGAGCGTGAAGGAGTAAAAAACATAATATAAAGTCACTTTTGAATTGTCAAGAAGTCTGTCAGTCTGCAAAATGAAAAAGGACTTACAAGACTTTAAAAACTCACTCTTAAAATCCTGGATACATAATATTTCCTATCGACTCTTACATGCGAGTGATTATAGGCTCACGTTTAACCACTATATCACCGAATGGTAAGCCACAATGTGGTCGACGATGGAGCCCGCTTGCCTTGAAGTAACCTATTCACTTTAGACTTAAACACCCACTGCTTGTAGCTATCAGGAGCTCCATGAAAGAGGCCCTCTCAAAACAATGAGACGAAGGTATACCGAATAGCAGTATCCTTCTCTCACGAAGGTATCATGAAGACATTGCCACTTAATAAGTAGTACTACGCCCCAAGAAACACAGTATGATACTTCTGCACCGTCTCATCAACAGTAAGAAGGCTGGCCCGCTTGCGCCTACGCCGGGTCAACGACTCGTGAGTCACGGCCCTTACTGAGTAGGAGTAAAGTACATTTGCTTAAGATATAAGAAGTAAGGAAGTCTGAGCAGTTTACATTATTTTTTGTAAAGTAATTACAGACTTTGCGAAAAAAAAAAAACAAAATGTCGTGATTGGTCTCATTCCGTTGTTGTCACTGATAGCTTTTTATTGTAGTGCCAAATCATCTAAACATCTCCTCCCAGCTATACGCGAGGAAGTGTCAGACTGTTACTGACTCGCCTGTGTTCCTTCAGATAGATATATTCTTTATTGTACATCCATAATAAAATTAAAATAGGAACTTAAACCCTCAGCCCTATACGTCCGCGGTGAATCTTTCAAACGATCCCTCAAACTCAAAAACCATCAGGTAAGATAGCGGTCAAGCGCGAACCTACCAAGAACTCAAACTCAAAATTATTTATATCACATAAGCCTTATATAACGTCAGAAGTTAGCGCACGGTTCCAATTGCTCGTTTCCTATGGAGAAGAACCGGCAAAAAACTCCATGGTTACTCTTTAAAAAAAAATATGATTGTTTCTACAATAATTCCATATTACATTAATAATACATATGAGAGGACATTGTAGACCGGTTAGCTTTAGTACCCAAAAGCACAATAAAAATTGGAATCCATGAATCCGCGGAGTCTACAGTATTCTCACATTCACATTATAAGAAGAAGCTACAATAAACCTATCAATAAATGATCTTTGATGATCTCAAAAGACCGTTATGTGTAGGTGTTAAAGTTTTTACAAAAACATTATCGCGAACAGAATCACGGGCACTGCTGGTAATGTATAAGAAACGTGATCTGTTCTCAACACCATGGACCGTACAAGACATTATCGTCCAGTTACTAGCAGCACAAAGTTCACGACCCCGCCACAATGGCCGTTTCATCGCGTTAATTAGTATAATAAGGTTAATATTTGGCTGCATGCCATCGTGAGTCAGGACTGAATAGACCATTCATTCGACGAGCCGTGTTGGCACAACTAACTAGTGGTGTTTGAGCTGGTTTGTAGAACAAAAGGTGCTAAAGATTTGCGAAATATGTATCTCACAGACACATTTTAACTTTACAAACGTATTTGGGACGTTCACCTTTTAAGGCAAGTGGCGTATTTCACCTCCAGTATAATAGAGTTCTCCACCCGATTGGAACATACACAACAGTCCGAAATTCACTACCGAGCACCTTCCCGTTTAAATGGAGGTTTGCGGGACTTAAAAATTACCTTACAATAATGAAAACTGGGCAAGTGCAAGACACACTCGCGTTCGAAGGGTTCCGAACTACTATATTAAAATCGAGCGACGAAATAATGTTTTTCTTTATAATTTGCTGTTGTAGCGGCTAAGTTTATCAAGGACATTATTGACGACCCGTGCCTCGGAAAGCACGTAAAGTCTTCGCTCTCAGTTGTCATTTATAGGTCATTGACAGTGGTTATTGGTAGTCAGACGCCAGAACGTCTGCCCATCCGTCTATCCAAGGAGTATCATGTCGTCCAACAAACTGGGTTGTAGAGGTCTGATAGGCGTTCACTCCATGTAAAACACGGGTATTCAATCGCCTTTGGTTAGTCTGGATCCCGAACCAAATCTAGTTGGGAAAAGCCTAGAAAGATGGTTGTTGTAGCGGCAACAGAAATACACATTCTTTGAAAAGGAGGAGGGTTAATAAGAGACATTTTTAACCCATCGCATACTCAAAAAAAAGTTAAAGATATATTTTTTTTTATTCAGTGACGTTTACGTGATAAATAATATACATAGTAAGTCAAAGCAATTACAGCCCAAACAGAGCACCTGTTTCGCCTTTTTTGTAGTTTTTTCAATTTTTAAGTTATTATTTCAAAAACCAGAGTTCCATGAAACAAAAAAGTCCTTTACAGGAGTCTCGTACTCTGATACTACTTTTAATAAAATTTACGTGAGTACTAATTAATTTTGATTCACTGTGCGCTTCTGTCGTATACGGAAAAATATACACGTTCCCGATCGCGCTGACGCGACGATACGCCAGTTTATTTTTCCGTTAATGAGATACAGCCCGCTGACTGACAGACGGACAGAAAGTGGAGGCCGTAATAATAGATAGGGTCCCGTGGAACCCTAAAAATGATAAACGATTATTGGACTCATATACATCTACGTCAGGTATAACTGATGGCACACGGTGCCGTCCAATTAATTACCACATTCAATGGTGTCGGGGCTGTCAATAGCGTTGTGTGATGAGGTCACCGCATGGGTGCCGCGTTCATACCGTGGGCTTGCCCGGCATTGAGGTGTATTGTGTTGCTATGGGGATGGGCCTTCTGTGTAAGGAGGAACGTTTTGCGGTATTCACTGACTGACTGGTTGGGTTAGTGGCCGCAAGCGGTACTGTTCGGTTCCGATACCGAAATTTCGAAACTTCCGATTGATTTTGCACCTCCAATTTTAATTTTTGTTCCAATAATTTATTTATTTAAAACTTAATGCACTAATGAAACATTGTACAAAGGTGGACTTAATGCCTTAGGCATTTTCTACCAGTCGACCTTAGGGTGATGCAGAGATATAACTTGGCAGGTGCAGCTTAAAAGAAAACTGACAGAGAGGAAATAAGAACAATAATAAATATATACTTAGATACATACATACAAATATAGAATGATATTGAGAGAAAACGAATACAACCAATCAAGAGTGTGATGAATCAACCAACTTCTTGCGAAAGTGTTCTCGTGCTTTCACTTTGAAGGACAACCGACTGGTTGCCGTCCCGATGTTCAGAGGGAGCACATTCCAAAGGGAATAATCGGAATCGGAACTCCCCCGCCGTCTGTCTCTTTCACTTGTTGTTTTGTTTCGTATTTAGCATGTTGTAAGTTTATCTTCTGTTTCCACCTCCGATTGCAGTTCCGAAAAACCAAATTTTAAAACTTCGTTTCCTTTAAAAACCACTTCCGTAACATTAAATCCTTACTAGACAGCATCAATTTTTTTTTTTTATTAAAAATCTTTTGTGTTTCTTTACTCTTTATATTCCCAATGGGTTAGTAAAAAGACTACATTTGCACAGTCTTGAAACTTGACAACCAAATTCAATCACAGTCATCTTTTGGGATACGAATATTATCACAACAGCAATCAAGATTTAAAAAAAATCAGTTTCTTGCTAACTGCGTTTTTTAAATTATACTTTAATCACTACCTAAATAATTAATTCTCCTAAAACGTTTCCCTTTAACCGTATTGGTTAAGATACCTGCACTTATTGCCCCATCAGTAAAATCCAGCCTGTATGTATCTACCGACCCTGGTTAGAATTACAAATGACACACAGTTCCCCTGATCGCCCGGGCGCAGCGGCCACCGACCTCGGTTCGACCGACCTTCGCGATGGGGGTAGTTCGACAATCGACACGTGACGTCATCATCGCCGTTTGGGGAGCCTTTCTTGGAAACTGTTTCTTTGTTGTAGAATAAATTGAGTTTTTTATTTTTGAAGGGATAATCTACGTGAAAAGGCTGAGTGTTTTGTACGTAAATTGCTTGATTTTTATTCAAATAGTGTGTTTTTCACCATACAGGTGATTTTGTGCAAACTCAACCTTGTCAGTAATATCAAAGTATGAATTGAAAAAAAAAAAATGGATTGATTATAGAGATGACGAGTTCTAGTAATATTTGCTGGACAGACCCCAAGTAAACTGTGCTAAGGTCAGGATGATGATGACAATATACAAAAATACTTAAGGTTTCGGATACGAACGGGCTACGTATGACAGCCTAGTCTATGCGTGCTACGCAGTATTGATTAGGAAATATTTTACAATGTTGGGTTGTCTCGTGTTGGGCGCCAATATAAACTAATGGCGCCCAACACAAAACGAATTTACTATAGCAGACTGAAAATCCTCATATTTTTTAGGAAAATTCGCATTTTCAAGTTGTCGCTGAGATGATGTTGCGTGGTTAATGTTTTTTGAGTACGAGAATTGGTCTTTACACAATGACGTTACTATAGGATATTTATAATATGACAAAGAATTTAATTTATTAGAGCATGATAAGAGCAAAAGTGAAACAATTTTTTCTACCTCTTGTAAATCCTCCACTGGACTCAACCAATCAAATTGAGTGCTTGTTAATTATACATTAACGACTGACTCGAGTGGATTAGAGATTCTCTAAGTACTTAGATTATTGGAGTTCGCAATGATGAGTTTTAACCTCTCCGATTTCGAAAGAATGTTTAGCTTATAAAAAATATGTACTTCTCAAATACCATCAAAAACATTTTATGACCCTTTAGTGTTAAATCTGTGACTGAATCTGTAAGATGAGTCATATAAAAGAATTGTTTTTCACTAAGTAAAAAGCCAGGACAAACAAAGGACTTTTATTTGCGGCGACAGCCAGGACGGCGAATGAACGCGTGCGTGCCGTATTGATTTCCCGCCGAGCTTACTGGCGCCCGCTTGGGCCAAGTTTTTATTAGCGTTTGCGACTCTTTTGTTCTGACGCTATTAGGTTCTATTGCTAGATAGATTCCCGTTCTAATTGGATTCTGTCAGGTCTGATGTGGAGTTCAATCACATTAGAATCATTATATACAGGTAGGTGGAAACCACAAAAGGCTACGTGCTTTGATCTTATGTAGTCATTGAGTTTTAATACAAATAAGCGTAAACCGTAGCCTTTTACTGGTTCTTCTCAAATGTTTTTAAAAGTCAGAAATGATGGTTACTTAAAAACTTAATATGATTATGATTGTCTTCAACCACTGCTAGAGCATTTCAGTCACCCCTCAATACAACAACTAGATTACAAATATTAACGGTGATACATTTCGTATTATCCCCTATCAATCTACCCTTACAAATAAAGAGAATTGTATACAACCATAAAATCGACACTATCCCTGTTTTAATCTCAAAAAGCGGGTACTACGACAAAACAAAGGCTTTGTCTGATACGGCACGTGTTCACCCCAATTCTGCGGGGGATATAGGTCAGTTATGTACACAGTGTCTACTTGAGGGTAGATGTACTTTTGTGTTGCTACCCGCCCTAATACCTGACGTTGACGACTTAATATTTCTGCGGGAATTTCGTACTTTAGGTGACGTGACATCATAATGAATACTGCTGCGGAAGTTTGAAAGTAGCAGCAAAACCTGAGGATTACAAGTAGTGGAATACTAATGTTATGGATACTTTTGTATTACTACCCGCACAAGCACAAGTATTTGACGGTGATAACTTGTGATATTTATGAAGTGATTCGGGGTACGGGGGGTACTTCGGGTGACGACCCGAAGTACGGATTTAATACTTCTACTTAGGTTTAAAGTAACGCAAGCGATGAAGAAAGGATTAAAAGTATTGGAATACTTCTAGTACGTATACTTTCGTTTACCGCCCTAGTACTTGGCGTTGTCGGCTTAATATGTGAGCGAGCGAGAGTTTCGCACTTCAGGTAGCGCGATTGTGCGGGAGTGTCTGAGTAGCGTTACTGACTTGAAATATGAGGAATAAGTGAATGTGTTATACGACGGACGGAATGAAGACGAGGAGAAAGGATTTTTTTTTCAAAGGGAACATACTGCTAAGATAAAAAGCGCTGCGCTGCTCTACCTCCTCCTCACCTCAATGCGTTCGAGCGTGAATGAGGAACAAACATACTCGACATTATACATGTGCATCCTTTCGCCTTTAAAATATTGTAGCAATAAATCGTCGAGTGAAAAACGGCAGGGCTTCTGTGGGATAAGCCACGGGAACCAGCAACCAGCAAATAGACAACATTACAATAGTTTCAAGCAAAAAAATTGCACCTACAAGTATGAATCTAGTCGTAGCATGCTAGGATGTCGTAATGCGGGGCGCTTCCGGTAGACGCCTCGAACTGGGCGGCTAGAGTGGGTAGTTCTGTATGTAGCGACGTCACGCGAAATAATATGCAAATCATGTTGTGGATTACTCCTGACCTCATTTTGGGACCGACATTTTTTTATTCACCCTTAAAGTATTACTTCCTGAACAAGTTGGGCTATGCAGAGAGTAATTTGAATGTTTTCTGTGATCTTTTGCAGTCGCTCAACTCTTACCTAGGTTAAGGCATTTAGTTTTTCAAACCAATCTAGGCCTTATTCCACATGGATTACAGAACTCAAGACAAACAGGATTTCTTTTTGAATAAATTTCTAGTATTTACTCCCCTCCCCCCAGCCCCAATCGAAAGTAGAAAATTATCCCAAGGGAACATACTCGCAGGATAAAAAGTATCTTATGGTGCGTCCAGCAGGTCCGGCAAATGCGCCGCTCGCGAGCCGTTCGCGTGCCGCTTACGAACTGCGGGCGTACATTTCATGTTCGTACAAATGCGCGCGGCGCAGGGTGTTCGTACAAACGAGCCGTGCGCAGACTGCATGCGCGCCGTTCACAAGCGGCTCGCGAACGTCTCGCGAGCGGCGCATTCACCAGATCTGGACGAACCATTACGCGCTATTCATTGTCTAGCCTGGTGCCAAATCCTTAAGTCGTTTGAACGTGACAGATCACGTGTCTGGTAACAAACATACAAACTGTCACCTTTGTAATATTAGTGCGACTGACGCATTTATTTTAGTTTCGCAGATGCAAATAAAAGTCCTGAAATGATAAAATCTAAATAGAACTATACTAGGACAAAGATCTCCAAACAGAATAACATCTTCCTGAAAGGACTCATAAAATACAACGCGTGAATTCAAAGGCAGAGCCATAGCGACACGACAGACAGGTACAGAAGTCAATCTCATGTATGTATCTCATTACTTCACTTTTCATACGTACGCTTGGCGGTCACGGTAGGGTTGCCAACTTTGGCTTCATCATCATCATCTTCCTGCCCTTGTCCCATCTTATTTGGGGTCGGCGCAACACGTTTTTTTCTTCCATTCTATCCTGTTAACCGTCATACTATCACTAACTTCCTTTTCTTTCATATCACTGTTCACACAATCCATCCATCTTTTCTTTGGCCTCCCTCTCCCTCTCCACCCATCCACATGTATACTCATAACTCTTTTAGTAACATGCGTTTCATCTCTCCTCTTTACATGACCATACCAAGACAAACGATTCCCCTTCAATTTTTCAGTCACTGGCGCCACTTTAAAACTTCCTCTATTATATATATTTGTTGCCAACTTTGGCTTATGAACAAAAAAAACTATCGTTTTTTTTTTATCATGTTAGTGGAAGACTTAGTTTTTAGAAGAACATACCTATTTAACTGGTATGTCTTACGTTAAAATAAACCATTGAAATACAAGCAAATACCTACTTACCTTTTTGAAACTACTAGTTACTTAAAAAACGACAATTCACCGTCCACGTTTTTTAAACGCACCGTTGACGCGCGTTTGTAGCGATACGCACGCGAGTCAGACGCAGCCTGTAGACCATCAATAAGATAAAAGCGCGCCGTCGACGCACGTTTCCAAAACGCCCGTCAACGGCGCGTTTAAAAAACGTGGTGTGCACAGACCCTTAAACAACCGCCCACTGAACAGATACAATAACCTTTTTTGTTATTCCATTTCTGCACAAAAAAGTTCACAGACGCGTGTCTCAATCGGATGGTACTCGCGTTCCAAGAGCGGCTATGTCTATGTGTGCGTTGCTCGAGCGCACTTTGTATGTAGATCGACTTCTGTACTTACCTCTCCTGTGTGCCTCACCGTACAATAAACTGTATCCACCTGACACACCGCCACGCAATTCTGGTTCGTAAATTATGCATCGTAAAATTCAAATTACCTTTCTATTTACTGCGAATATTTAGGTTTACGAGTTAGCGATATGTGGGTAGTTTTGTTTATTGCGATAGAAATGGTGGAGATAATAACTGAGTTGAAGGATCTTTGAGGTTTAGCTTGCTGCGGTTATTTTGAGGATGGGTGACAATTTTAGTCACAGTCTTCAATATTCTCGAATACGTCTATACAACTTCTGTCGCTACAATAAACGTACAAGTGACAGAGACAGTACAAAACCTTACAGCGACATCGATGGCGCCAAATAAACTAAAAATTCAAAATTCTGCATCGCGGTATCAGGTCTCCGTGCTAAATAACTATGGACCAGACGCAACGCCCGTCTGGTAGGAGGATCATTCCATTTCAATGGAGGTTTGTTGGACTTTACACCCTATAAACCCTCATAACTGCCTAGCAAGCAAGCGTTCCTTGTGGTAAGGAAGCCATAAAAATTAGACAACCCCATAATTATTTCTTTGTTCTATATAAAATTATGATATTCAACAGTGTCTGATTTGACATAAAACTGGGTAATATGAAACAAGTACATATTATCAAGCTCATCAAAATCAAGCGGCCATATGCAATGTTATGTCATAAAAAACACATGGACTGACACAAACGTCCATATAATACACACAGCCCATCTTAACACGCGTAAATAGTGTCACTAGTTTCAACAAACGAGGCTTATGGTCACGGAATAGATAGTAAATGGAACTATTAGGGAGTAACTACATTTATTCATTTTAGCTGGACAATAAATAAATAACACAACTTATACATAAACTTAAATCGACGATCGGACGATTTTGGTTACACTTCTACCGTTCCATTTCTATCAACCGCGTATTGATAACATAAGATAAGATATTCTTTATTTGTGTAAACATTGTATACATACAATAGCACGCAAGATTGAAATTTATTATTTGAGTTCAGTCATGTTTAGCCGCAAGTGTCGGCGTACAAATATTTATAACATTGAAAATTTCACTAATAAATAATTAATAAATCTCCACACAAAAAAATTACCTGGGATTTCAATTACAAAATTTATTTTATGTCTATGTCAAAATTAGAAGTCAATATTCAAAATATATTAATATTTCAAAAGTACAATATAAATGTCAAAATTACAGGATTTATGTCAAAATTATAAGATAATGTCAAAATACAGAAACCATGTCAAATTGATCATCATCGTAAGATTGTGGAAGGCTGTCAAAGCGTGCGCGGCGGACTAGCACCGAACACTGTCGTTAGCACAAGCAAGATAAAAACAAATTAGTTTTCATTTCATGCTCGTTTACCGCGAAAGCTGAACGGATGCGTACGCGTATCCATACAACAATGGGATTTTCTTTGCACAAAAGCTGAATAAAAGTGGTTATTTACGAAAAACAGTAATTGGGAAATTAAGTGACATTTAAATTTGGTCTAATTGTTTCTTCACCAGATTTGAATCCAATACATCAAAGTCCATCGTCTCGGAAGGCACTTTAAGCCGTTGTTCCTAGGGCAGCGACATTGTTCAAAAGTCACCGTGGTGCTGGAACACACAGGGCAATTGAAGGAACAGTCAGACGCTTCCTCGCTATATCCAAAGCGTGAGAAGTTATTTAGATTTCACACCCTCAAAAAAAATAAAGAATGTTTGGTCGACCGGTGTTAACGCACACCTCCTTCCCTCTTTCAACAAATAAAACTCATACCTATTTCCCGTGAGGGTAGACGAAAACTTTAGAACGCTATCAACTTACGATCTTTCTATTTGAGCACGTACGAGCACTCCATTCTGAGATTACTCCGTGTTCGGTCATATGGTGTCTGGTCACGTTGCGCGACGATGCATCGTTACACAATCGATGCTCTAATATTATGAGACCTGCATACCTACTGCGTGTTTACGAATTACCGATGTTTTGTTAAAGGCATTCTTTACAAGGAGCGCTTTGAATGCAGATGCCTCGATGCTTGCTTAGACAGGTGTCTACCTCTGTCCAAAATGAGGACAGAGAAACATACATATTTGAGGCGCACTAAATGAGTTTATCTAGAATTGATTAACAGACTGTTATTGACTTAGTGGCTGTGAAGCGATAACCTGGTGAAGGTCGTGAGAATCCGATGTATACGAAACACACTAGATCGGTTCATCATTGTGGCGGCACTTTGGAAAAGTTTATTTTCATCAGGGGACGACTTTCGGCTGAAAGCGCTTCTAGATCATCTCACCACCTCTCTCTGGGCTCGGGCATCGACGGTGCTTTCTCTCTGCAGGAATACACTGTGTCTTGAAACTTGCGTAGCAAAAGTTTACGAACGAATTAAAAAAACAGCAGCCTGAAATAATAGAAACAGGATGTTTCCAACAATCGCATCGAATCCAATAAGTTTTCGACAACATACAGTCGAAAACCGTTTCGGGGATAAACAAAACAACAAAGAAAACGTTACAAAAATCCAGTTCTCACGTAATTCTTTTCGTGTACACAACAATAAGGCTTCATCTTAGTCACTACAGTCCAAAAACGAAAGCTTTAAACACAGCCTCTAATCACTGAAGTGGGTCAACCAACTAAAGTACACATTCAACCGAGTTAGTTTTAAAACAAAAGTCGTAATGATAGTATCTCATTTTCTCAGACTGTTGCTCGGAGAATGGAGCGTGAGAAGTTGGTGAAAAATATAGGCGATCGCGAGATTGAAGATATATTGGCTGAGAGAAATAATTTTGCAGATTTATGTACTCAAACGAAGCAAAACGAGTATCCAATTGTAGCAGGTTGTTGCAGGTTGGCGGGATTGTTCGGAATAGTCACCGCGGCCCTGGAGCGCATAGAGCAACAGAAGAACTCGGATGGGGTCAGTAAAAGTCTCTGGCTCCACCCAGAGCAAGAGGATTTATATGAAGACGTGGTCTTGAAGGATAATGATGGCGCAAAACATCTGGCATTGTAATTCATCAGAGGAGAACAGTGAAAGAGTAAGAAAAAACACATCAAGCTGGAGAATGAACAGATCTACGTCAATAGGCACAAAGAGAAAGGCAGGGCGAAGATTATCATAATCATCTTCCTGCCCTTATCCCATCTTACTCGGGGTGCGCGAAACACGTTTTTTCCCTTCCATTCTGTCCCGTCACCCGTTATCGCTAACTCCCTTTTCTTTCATTTCACTCCTCATTAAAACCATCCATCTTTTCTTTGGCCTCCCTCTTCCTCTGCATTCATCCACATGTGTACTCATAACTCTTGTAGTAACATGCGTTTCATCGCTCCTCTATTAACTGACCACAGTCTGTAGTAAAAACACCCGTGTCAGCTCTGTACCTGTCAAAACGATGCAACTCAACCAGGAGCCTTACCATGATGTGTTAAAATATCTAGCGTGCGTGCGATACACCCTACATACTTTCGTCCCTTGAACAGTTCACTTTATGTCATCAAATGAATCTCGTTAAGAGCTCGTGGTATGGCCTCAGTTCAGCTAGCTTTTGTTTCCGACAGTTTCTAACTTGCACCAACGCGAATTGCGAAACGCCACCATTATAATTAAACAATTTTAACATGATGAACGTCTTCGCCAATAAATTCGCTGGTTACGTCGATGTTGATGCAACGTTTTCTAATATTTTTCCGATCAATCTTTCTATAAATTTTAATTGGTAAGGTATAGGTTACGTGGCAGCTCGGTAGACTGATACGACCATTTATTTCGTCGGTTATTTCTGTTTTAAGTTACATTTCAACTATTGTAGATGCAACAACTGATCAATGATATTTTTTTTTTAAATTAGGACGATGCGGCAGATCCTCAGAGGCATCTAAAATGGCGTTGCCATCGCTGAGAAAATCTTGTAATAAAAGCGAAATTTTGTGAGTGTGTGTGGAGTATGTTTGTTACTTCTTCGCATAGGACTTTTTATCCTGAGAGTATTTACCCTTGGGATAACTTTCTACTATCACGCGAGCGAAGCCGCTGGTACCAGCTTCGCCCTTCGGCTTTGATACTGTGATATAGAAAGGAGATCATGAGAGGTTAACCAACTGGCATGTAATATATACTTTTAAGGATTTTGTTGTTCTAGAATAGGTTTGAGAATTGAATAGAACAAAAAAAAACTAGTTTTTGCAGTTCGAACATAATCATTGTAGCGCGACGTGCTAATATTAAATCTTGAAAAAAAGTATATAAATATCAAGTATTTCATTGAAGAACAGTCCGGTACCTTGATTCTACCGTCGCGGAGTGCGACAACACCTTTCAAATAACTTCACCCGCTTTGCACTATAAAGTGTCCATGTAGGCCTATGTGAAACAAAAAGAATTCTGACCCTGAGTGGAGCGATAGGGACTGTCAGACTTTTATTGACCAAAACCGATCTGTATGCCTTCATTTGCCCTTTGCCTTTTAGATCTAGAAGTCTTTCGAACAATCGCGCAGCCCGCCAAGTGATGCACCTGGTATTAAGTTGTAACCGCTATGGACACCTGTAGAAGCAAATTGAAATATCTCATGTCCCTGATATTACACTGGCACAAACCCTGCAAGCTGGAAAACAGCTACTTTGCTTGGTATCAAAGCATATAATTATAGTATAATCTCCACGATCAGTTCTGGAGTAGCGACTGCGTACCAGAAGACGCGTTGAAAGACCTTCCACAACGTGGACAGTTGATCTGGCTAAGGCAGCGGGAACTCCACTACTTGAGGTCTTTCGAGAGGACTGCTTCTTCTACCAAGAGATCAAAGTTACAGAATGTTTTCCTTATGTAACAAGGTAATAATGTCCAATTTGAGAGTGCCCGCTAAAGGAGTAAATCTATCTAGCACACATACTAACCTGTGTTTCCGTAAGCAATCATAACAGACCTTGACGGCTATTAGAGTATGAATCAGTGTTGCAAAATTTAGCGTTTGACGCGCCACGAACATTCGAGAATATATTATTGGATTGAAAGGTTAGGACCTATCACGATGCTCTTGAAGGTAAAATGTACCTGTAGGCAATGAATGCCTGGGCAACAAAATAATATACTGCGTTTTCGAATGACATAGAACTTATTGTTTACCTAAAATATACACGTAGCAGTTGTAGTCAGTCAGTCTAGATATGTATAAGGATTTATAGGAATAATATTATACCGGTTCCAGATACCGTTACGAATATGAAATAAGAAATTAAAATTATACTACCTTAATCCTCGTAAAGGGTAGATCCTCGGACTAGACGGGTGTCAGGAAACTTAAGACTTTTACCAACTAAAACTCGCATGTGTTCCTTCAGTTGCCCTATGAGTTTCGGTAACTCTTTCGAACAATGCCGCAAAGACGTGATCCCTGACACGGCATTACGCGTGACATCATAAGTGTCAATTAATGTCAATGCCGCAGTAATCAGCTGTCTGCTCCCGCTACTAGGTCATCCGGTGACTTTTATCCATCGTGTCGATTCTAGAAGTTCCAAGGATTGATTGAGTCAGAGATGATATGGCTGCTTCGCTGTTTTTAGGGTTCCGTACCTCAAAAGGAAAACACGGAACCCTTATAGAATCACTTTGTTGTCCATCCGTCTGTCTGCCTGTCTGTCTGTTAAGACCCTTTATCTCGGGAACGAGTTGTAATTAAACCATATACTCAAGTCTGCAGTCCCTTGAAGCTGTGAAGAAATCAAACTTTTAAGTTAACGAAAAAAAGAATACGGCCGTTTATGTCGCAAAAAACGTGTTTTTCGACACTCTCAAAGGAGTCAAAATTCATAGGGTACTTTCCGTTGACCTAGAATCCTGAAATTTGGCATGAAGCGAGGTCTTATAGAACAGATATGGGAATAAATCTGAAAACTTTAAATTTGTTCTTACATCACAACAAAAAAAAACTGCAATTCGGAAAAATCTTCAAGACTTCATTCGGGAATTGGATTGTTTACTTATGTAGGTAAGTTTGTACGGAACCCTCAGGGCGCAAGCCCGACTCTCACTTGCCCAGTTTTTTTTTAAAGTATTATTAGGCTCACGTTTGACCATTATCACACCTGCTGAGCACGCTTGCTTAGAAGTAGCCTGTGTACAAATAAATGGAGATAACGGCAGGAGGTTAATATAGTGTGTGCCTAAGGTACAGTATATCGATAAACGTAGCCTTGATTTGTAAATCGTTACTAACATTATAGCATACATAAACCGGCATTATAATGTTCGCACTGCTGGGACTTGGGGTCTCCTCTCTAGTTAAGGGAATTAATGTTTCTTTCAAAAAAACTAAATCTATTAATGGGACAGTTTCTCTTCAAAGTCAAAGCATTTTATTTCAAATAAACCATTTACAGATACTTTAGAAATGTCAAGAAGTCAGTTAGTCCGAAAAAATAATGCTAATTGCACATTACAAAGCGTAAATCTCTATGGAGAAGAATGTGCAAGAAACTCCATAGACACTCTTTTCAATCATGTTTTGTAATTACAAATATATCTGTTACATGTTTCTTGTAGCTATCATGTGAGAACAATAAAAATAAAGTAAAAATAAAAACTAAATATAGATATTAAAATAGCAACTGGCAGCTAAGAAATGACTAGTCTCAACTGACACCGCCCGTTCACGGACATGACGCGAATATTAGCACCACTTAGCTCAACCATTTTGAAGGAAACCGAACGATCCAACACACGCGCCACCATCAGTGAGACATTTGTGTGAGCATGACAAACTCTCAACTGCTATGCTCATTTATGTCAAACAAGTCCAATAGTAACCTAAATCTTATATCAGATGTTTTTCTTATTGATATAAACCAGTGTTTGATTGCGATCCCACCTGATGGTAAGTGGAGATGCAATCATTGATGGTCAGGCGCACTAGTTTATTAAGAGCCTATTCACTCTAGCCTTGAAGACACCTAAATTATAGTTGGACGGGAAGACCGCAGCAGGCAAATTGTTCCAGTCCTTCGATGTACGCGGTATAAACGACGAAGCGAAACGCTTAGTCCAGACCGTTGAAATTTCAACAACGTAAGGGTGGATACTCGCTGTTTGTCGGGTTGTCCGATGGTAGAAAGGAGATGGCGGAATCAAGTCATGCAATTCCCGCGCACACTCTCCAATGTACTTTATTTCTTGTAATTCTTTGATTCTCTATCAATATATTCAGTGGTATAATTAAATTTTGGATAGAGATGATAGATATGTAGTTGAATCACCTAACTCTATATCCGCTTTTCTATTGCGTCCCAATAGGGAAGCAATATTAAAAAAGTATCCAGGTAAAAAAACAGTTGGTCACTCTATCGCTGACTATGATAGGCTATTTTCCAAAGATATAGGTCGCGCCAGCGAAACCGCGGGGCATACCTAGTTTTCGATAACGGTAAAGTCAGTTACACTCAACCATTTATAATGATGTACTGTGGCATGAAAATGATTTCTGATTTGGACGGCACACCGCTGTTAAATTCGTCACGTCAATGAAGTTATGACAACTTAGCAGTCGATAAGGCTTTCTTTTAAGGTGGGAAATCATCCAATGACTTCTCTCGCTCTTAGGCGAAGCGGAAGAGCTTGTCAAATTTTTACTGACTAAAACCACACCTATGTTCCTACTTAGCCTTCCAGGTTTCCCTTTCGGAAGTCAACTCATGGCCCCAGTAGGCTTCGGCAACACTGGGGCCCCTTTTTTTTGTAGGTGGGTAATTGTCCAATGACATCCCTCGCTCTTGGGCGGAGCGAGAAGGGCGTGCGAGACTTTTACTGACGAAAAACTCCCTCTTGTTCCTTCTTTGCCTTCGTCCCAGAGCCGAGTTTTTCTTTCAAAAACAAACCCTTGACCCCAGTAGGCTTCGACCCTGCTGGGCCCCTACAGTTTGGTGACATCGACGTGACGCGCCGTCGACGACTTGGGCTCGGTCCGGATGGTAACGGACGGACGGTAAGCTACCCATTGCTCGCTTTCCGCAAGCCCGCGCCTACGGTGGTCGGAAATCGGAATCAGGATCCCTGCAGCTGGGGCGTGAGGGCCGCTCCCTCGCGCGTGCATGTGCGGCCTCCTCCTTTGCTAGCATTACTGCTTCGCAGGTGGCGACCGCTTACCACTCCTCCTCGAGTCAGACTATGACCTATACCAAGGCCCGGCGCGAGATCTCCCCCACAAGGACACGGCGGTGCTCCGCCCAAGCGGGGTACACCTCTGCCGTGTCCTCCGGGCGGTCCACACAGTGGTGACACCCGGGCGTTACTTCCACACGAATCCAGTGCAGGAATTTCCCAAACTGACCGTGCTCGCTGAGAACCTTCATCATGTGGAAGGTGAGGACGCCGTTAGGTATACTGGGCCCCTACGGTTTTGCTAACATCTCTTAAAAGCGCGCGTGGAACTACGCGCCGTCGACGACATGGGCTCGGTCCGGACGCCTACGGTGGCTGGAAATCGGGGTCGGGGTCGTCCCGGCGGTTGGGGCGTGAGGATGTCCGTTCCCTCACGCGTGACTGTCGATAAGACTGTTGTGAACAATGAATTAAATGAAGTTATAGAAAAAATCGTATTTATCCCTCATCTCGATACGCACTTGGCTGTTAAATCGAAAGGGAATCGTTTGTCTTGGTATAGTCATGTCAAGAGGAGGGATGAAACGCATGTTACTCAAAGAGTTATGAGTGTACATGTGGATAGAAGGAGAGAGAGGCAGAAGTAAAGATGGATAGCTGTGCAAGTGATATGAAAGAAAAGGGGAGACCCCCTTTTCTTTCGAATGGAAGAAAAAACGCGTTACGCCGACTTCAAGTCACACGGCAGAAGGGCAGGAAAATGGTGACGTCTCATGTCGTTTCTGTTTCTTTTTGTCTAAAGTTGGTAGTGTACTTTTTTTACTATTAATAGGCTTGCGTTTAACCACTATTCCACCTGACGGTGAGCGACGATTTGAGCGACGACTCTTCTTAAGTAACCCCAGGATGTAACGGGTTCTAAATCACAAAATTGACCACGGTTATACGATATTTGTCATAATTGGTAAATTCATAATAGAAGCATATATTCATAACAATTGCTACTAGAAAATACTACGCGCAGTGTTTTTCGCGCTAGTCTAGAATAAAACCTGTACTATTCAGCTATCGGATGTTTTTTTCGTAAAAATAAGATGATCGTATCTCTACAATGTAAACTTACTGTTATAGTCATATTGTCGCCTGTGTTATGTCAGAAGTGATGTCATGGCGGAATTAATGTCAATGTCAGGTACAACAGAGCGTGGGGCGCAGTGCCTCTAGCAGCGGACGTTTGGAAGTACTGCTATTGGAGCAGCACGCGTAGCTCGAAGAGTGTGTGTCATGATGGTTAAGACGGGTGTCTTAACCAGCCTCTCAAACATGAGGTTGCTGTTTCTAAACTAGGCATATACCAATGTGATTGTTTTAATTCACAGAATAGAACAAACGTTATTGTACACCAAAATAGTAACAAAACTTTTACACTAACTTAAATCTCTGGGTACAATGGCGATCTTATCGCTGACAGCGATATTTACCAGACAACTTTAGAATGGACTATAAGAACTTAAAATTAAAAGGGGCTAGTATGCGGTTTACTGCAAATTAATGTACTTTTTCTAAGTTTATTTAAGATATTATTGACACTCTGTGAATCGGAAAGCACAAAAAGCGGTTGGTTCCGGTTGTCATTCGTAGATTTTTGAGTCGTTACAGGTAGTCAGACACCAGAAAGTCTGACCATCAGTCTACTTAAGGAGTATCGTTTTGCCCAGTAAGTGGGTTGTGGAGGTCTGATAGACAGTCGTTCCATGAAAAACACAGGTATTCAGCCGTGTCCGTTTAGACTGGAAGGCGATTCCAGGAATAAGCTAGGGAGATGACGTGGTTCGAAGAGTTTAGTAATACGAGAAGCGACAGATAAGAAGGCAGGTCATGGTCATAAGCAGAGATAGCGTATATTTACCTAAAGTTCCAGGAAATAAGTAACCGAGTGGATGTACCCTCGGCCTCCCTAATATCTCAGAATCATAAATCTGTCGATCAAATCATTATCTTCCTGTCCTTGTCCCGTGTTATTTGGGGTCGACGCAACATTCATTCTGTCCTAGCACCCGTCATGCTATCTGGGACACCATGGCTGCGCGACCAGTCGCCAACAAAATGTAAACAGCTCTATAGAGAGATACTATCCTGGTGTCCGTTTGGTTGCGCAAGCAGCTGATGCTAGCCAGTCCGGCCGCCAGTGACGCCCGCCTCCACCAAAGAGTATGTAAGGGCTATATTTCACCGGGACACCATGGCGGCGCAACTGGTCACGCAGCCCTAAGGACTACTGTCCACAGACACGTAGCTCCATAGACGCATATTCATGATTATACGCTTGGTGTAAGAGCTTAATTAATATTTTTGTATGTAAGCTTACGCAGGCGTACAGCAAGCGTATGGGTAATAACGAATGCGTGCTTATGAAGCTATGCGTCCGTGGACATTAGTAATAATGAGCAATATTCCTCGTTTGTTTTGCGGGTACTAATATACACAGAGATATTAAGAAAAGTCAATGTACTTAATAGCAAATATATTTATCTGGTACCTACTATAGTAACAAATCCACTCCTAACCAAGGCTTGTATGATTCCTTATCTAAATCGTCGGCCGGCGCCACGAGAAATAGATCAAGTATCGATCGTGATAAGATTAATTAAAGTGTTTTAAATGTGTCTGACATTTAGCTGAACTGAACGACATGGTTGAGGTGCTCAGGGCCTTGTGGCTAAGTGACTAATAATAATGAGTACCGCAGTACTTCTATGGTCGTTGAAGTTACAGATGTACCTTAAATAAAATAGCACACATCTCATCTTATCTACAAATTACTCATTAAACATTTATACACTTGCATCGGATTGGTTCGACGAGTGTTTTGGTGACGCATAGGGTCGTGTGATTGCGACTGGGTACTCCATCTCGTTTAGCTCTTCAATCCCCATAGGTGACAGAAGAGCTGACGAGATGGAGTATTTGGTCGAGGATGTGCGACCCTGGCGGAATAAACGCGAGTGTTTGTCGGATATATCCGACATAAACAGTTAAAGGGTTAAACAAAATACAAACCACGTTTACTTAGCACACAGAATCTCACAAAGTGGAAGCAAATGCAGAAACTTAAAATAGTAAAAATTAAATTGGCCAAGTTTGATTCGGACTCGACACGAAGGTTTTTCTACCGTCCCTAGCAAAAAACAGCAAAAAAAAAAAAACTGTTTTATTGTAGGAGTGGCAGGCGGTGGTCTCCTTCTGCGAAGTAGTAATGCTAGCAAAGGAGGCGGCCGATCGCGTGAGGCAACGGTCCTCACGCGAACCGCTGCCAGGATTCCGATCTCGATCCAAAGAAGGAATAGGAGTAGGTCTTTAGTCAGTAAAAGTCTGACACTATAACCCGCTCCGCCTAAGAGCGGGATTTGTCATATATGACACTCCCACATAAAAAAAAAAATTAGAGCCCCACTTAAATATTTATTTTATATTACTTTTCTTAATATTTGTTGTTATAGCGGCAACAGAGATGTATTTCTGTGAAAACTGTCTAGCTATTACCTTGAGTTACTATCAGGTGACAGACAGACGGACATTGAAGTCTTGGTAGTCCCTAAAAACCACCACATTGTGGGTTTCACGGCTGCGTCAAATGGGTCCTGTTCAGCATAAATCCAATTGGTTGAAGCCACCCGCTGGCCGCTCACAGTGGGCCCACTCCCGCGTCAAGTGACAATTCATTAACATATGCATGAGATATCTCGAAGCCGTCACACGGCTAGGCAGGGCTACACATAATCTATTCTAATTTATTTATAACACTTTCTTTATGTACCCTGTTCCTTGATGGGTAAACAAACCTTTTGAGGACACCACTCCTCGGCTTGTTCCGGTAGACTGAGCATAATATAATATCAAGATTGTTTTTCCCGAAGGGTTGAGAGGTGGTGGAAACCCACATTTCGGGAGTTATTATTATGTCTTAGTCACAGCGAGTTTATTGAGCATTTTTAGGGTTCCGTACATGAAGGGTGAACAGTAATTTAAATAAAGTTCAACATTAAAGGGGGTTCCCATACGAGAGAAACGTTATTTTGTCGGCGTTTTCTTTACTCGATTTTAATATTGTAGTACGGAACCCTTCGTATGTAGCACATTATTTCTCCCACTCTAGAATAGAATAAACTTTATTGTACACCAAAATAAACACACAATAATTTCACAGGAACCTAAATCTATCAGTACAATGGCGGGGATATCTACCAGACAACCTTAGATCTAAGTGGAAGGTCTAGGTGGAGCGAGACTTGAGAACTACTCTTTGACTGGGGGTTTTTAAAATAATTATTTTTAAAGTTATAAAAATTTACGAAAATAGATTTACTATTTGACTGACCTGATGGTCTAGTGGTTAGTCCTGGCCCTGACTGCTATGCTGGAGGTCATGGGTTCGATTCCCACCCAAATGTTTGTGTGATGAGCACGATCATTCGTTCTGTGTCTAGGTGTAATTTATTTATAATATGTATGTATTTAAACATATATAAGTATGTTTATCAGTTGTCTAGTGCTCATAGAACCAGCTGTGCTTAGCTTGGGGCTAGACGGCGTTGTGTGATAGTTGTGGAATATTAAATACAAATACATTAAATACATTTTACACATACAATACAAACGTGTTGCGCCGACCCCAAATAAGATGGGACAAGGGCAGGAAGATGATGATGACATTAAATACATTTACTATCCCCCCCCCCCTTCTTCGAAACTATTCAGTGCAATTTTTTTATAAAAAGAATATTTTTTTTTTACTTATAGATAACAGAAAAACCCATAAAAAGTAATTTTACAGAAAAAAAAGTTACAATCGAAACCCTTGACGCGCGAATCCAACTCACATTTGACCAATTTTTATTTGAAACATGATCACACTTTTCCGCGACACCCAGCTGAGCTCTCCCGTTCTAAATACCGTAAGTACATTATTCAACACGCATACATTCACGCGCGGCGCCCGAGCGGTGGGCAGGAAAGGAAGCTAGCCAGGCAGGACGCCGGCAATTACGCGCGGATGTGAGAGGGGCAGCAGGGGGGGCATCCGCACGGAATGTAGGGTACTCTGATGGACTGTATAGGTGCTGTGGCACAGGTTAGTGGCCTGCGTTAGACTTGGAAGGAGTGACAGGAGTGATATGTTTCTGAACTAATAATAAATCATACTAAGGTGACATACTACCAGGACATGGTCTACCCGTGTACAAAGTTTCATTGAAATCCGTTTAGCCGTTCGAGCGTGAAGTTACAAACATACACACACCATCACTCACAAACTTTTTGTTTTTAATGATATAAACTAGTGCTTGACTGCGATCCCACCTGATGGTAAGCAGTGATGCAATCGTTGATGGGGAAACGCACCAGTTTATTAAAAACCTATTCACTCTAGCTTTGAAGACACCTATTTTGATACAAGTGGAGAAAGTTTATCATTGCGAATTTGCGACCAAGACGAAATTCGCCAGAGCCGTAGGCGAGGGTGTTATGGAGCCGAGTGTTGCAGTGACAAATTTTAACGTGCATTAAACCATGTTTTTTTTATACACTTACGAAGAATGAAATAAACGTGGATTAACGTGCGACTCATGGGAGTCACTTAGTGCTCAGCATGATACGATTGATGTAATAAACCTTGGCGGGAGCAAGTTTGCGCACTTTTCCGCACTAGTACGAAAAACAGTAAATTGCGAGCCTATAAGTAGTAGGGATAAGAGAAGGTTTTCGGTTAAGTGTATTGAAAAATTACGAGTATAATCGGACGGAAAGACCGCAGAAGGCAAATTGTTCCAGTCCTTCGATGTATAAGTAAATGCCGCGTTACTTATTTATTTAATACTTCATGCACATCAAAGTACATTATAGATAAATTACACCCAGACACAGAACAAACGATCGTGCTCATCACACAAACATTTGTCTTGGGTGGGAACTGAACCCACGACCTCCGGCATAGCAGTCAGGGACCACTAGACCAACAGGCCAGTCGATGATAACTGTTACACACGAGTGTGACATGCTTTTGTTACGTTGCTACTACGCTAGCCGGTGTAGTGTATCTTTCCGTGTTCGATACGTGCCTAGCACGGTTATGGTATGATACGTTGTAGTGGACAGTCATTAAAACACTATCCCAAGTGACTACCCCACTCGTATGTTTTGATCCGTTTGAAAGCAGGAAGGATTCACGCTTCCTCGCACATTTATAATAATTAAACGGACTTGTAATAAAATATATGTATCCGTTTTTTAAATATGTGTATTAAATTCTTTGATTCATCACTGTTGTTTCCTTTACTAGTATTCGAGTGTTTATTTCTTTGGAAAGTGAGAAATGAAGTTTCTATTTAGTGCTTATTTTACAACTGTATTCTTATATTTAATTTCATAATTCGTGGTTTGAAATCGAGCAAATACCTTTTTTTTTTATTTGGTGGTAAAATTATCTTATGACAAATCGCGCTCTTGGGCGGAGCGAGAGATAGTGACAGACTTTTACTTACTAAAAACCAACTCCTGTTCCTTCGTTGCCTTCGTCCCAGGGCCTCGGGTTTCGTTTTCACACTACCCATGGCCCCAGTAGTCTTCGACCCTGCTGGGTCCCTACGATTTACTGACATCTCCCTGACGCGCGCGTGGAACAATTGCGCCGTCGACGATTTGGACCCGGTCTAGACGGTTACCGGACGGTCAGACGGCGGGCTACCCATTGTTCGCCGTCCGCAAGCCCGCACCTACGGTGGCCGAAAATCGGGATCGGAATCCCAGCGGCGGTTGGAGCGCAGGACCGTTGCCTAACGCGATCGGCCGCCTCCTTTGCTAGCATTGCTGCTTCGTAGAAGGAAGCGACCGTCTGCCACTCCTCCTCGCTCCGGACCATGGCCTGTACCAAGGCCCGGCGCGAGAGATCGCCGTAGCAAATACCAATGTGAATTTTTAAATTCATTTTTGTACTTTTCTAAGTTGATCTAGTAAATTACTGTCACCCCGTGCCCCTGAAAGCACGTGAAGTTGTTGGTCCCGGTTGTCATTCGTAGATCTTTGACAGTCGTTACAGGTAGACGCCAGAAAGTCTGACCGTCAGTCCAATCAAGGAGTATAGTGTTGCTCTGTAACTGGGTTGTGGAGGTCTGATAGACAGTCGTTCCATGTAAAACAAGGATATGTATGAAGCTGCATTCGGTTAGACTGGAAGCTTCCTCCTAATGATGAAGAAACCATCTTAAGTATCAACTTTATGTCTTAGTATTTTAAGTTGATTTTAAGTGATCATTTATATAAAAACAAAAGAAATGTTGTAATCAAAATGTTTGCCAGTTAGCAGTCTAACATGAGGAGTCTCCCATATCTATCATCGGCCTGCAGAGAGGTTGAGATGATAAGGAGAACAAATTCCAAGGGTCACGGACACAGTTGACGCCAGTGGCCGCCACACACTACAAATCTCCGCTGCTCGCTTCTTGTGGCCCGCACCGGCCACTAAACGCCGATACAAAACGCCGTCACACGCCACTCGCGCATTTAAACCTTCTTGGTCAGAGTCCATTATGATACTGCGCGTATGAGTTAAAAAAAAGTTGCAGCCACCGACCACAAGTGGCTTATGGCCGCTTCTAGCTTCTCTTGGCGGCGTTTGTGGCAGTGGCATGTGGCCCATGTGTGGTGACACCAAGTGTAATTTGATTAAATTAGCCCAGGGGAGAAAGAGAGAGCCATAGCTCATCTGTTAACAATCGAGCCTGAATCATCAACGGCGCGTAATATTCCACGTGCGCCTTAAAGCCTCCTACTACATCTTAGACCGGGAGAAGTCATTAGATGATTTCCCATCTCCCAAAAAAAGAAGGAGATAAATTCATATGGTAGCAGGACTGAATACACTAGAGAAGGTCACTTTAGCTGTGCTAAAACAGCACAGACTACATACCCTCTTGATATAGCCAAAAGATTTCATCACAGACGCTATCACAAAATAACGCATAAAACTCAAATATAGAACATGGCGTGTTCCATTTACGATTTTAAATGGGTAATTTGTAATACGGATTTTGAATTCCGAACACAATTCAACATACACCGATCACGTCAGTCGTTGCTCGACTCCGTCCCGAGCTTAACGTCTTTATATCGGCCATTAAATTTAAATGCAGTTGTAGTGCGCTAATTAAAAGTATTTAACGACTGTAATTAATTTTACGATTATGCCATTATTATTTACGTCGACGATTGTGTTATGTAAGTTAATTATAACATTATTTGTTTATTATATTGTATTTACTGACTTGATTGATTATTGTCGTGTCAAGGAGAGTGACAGCTGATTTCTCGGTTTGCAATAATAGTAGTATTCTATTTTTTATTCGTTCTTGATACTTAAAACCTAAAACCCACTCATATGTTCCTTATTTGCCTTGCGTTCCAAGTTCTCGGGTTTCCCTTTCGGAAGCAACCCATGGTCCCAGTAGGTTTCGGCCCAGCTGGGTTCCCCTCTACGGCTTTGCTGACATATCTTTGAGGCGCGCGTAGAACATTTAGCGCTGTCGACGACTAGGAGGGCTAGAGCATTCATCTTAACTTATAACTTCAAATACAAGTAAAAAACCCACCTTTAACCTCAAACCATCCCGTTACAACAAACTAGTAATATTTCCACACTTCTCCCACTTCAGACATGCTTCAAACCTCACTAATTGCATCGCACTACCCGCTCGCGCCACCATCGCTAAACGAAGGGTAGTTATAAGTGCCGCAGTACATAAATATTATTCTACCCTCGCCCTTGCGACTGCAATAAAACTTGGCGACTCCTTCAAGCCTCGTTAGGGAATGAAGGGGCAAATGTCAAAGATTATCTTGGTTGTAGATGTGTTACGTTATAGTGTGAACTGAACTTCCTCTTCATTTAAAAAAAAAAAAAGTTATAGAAAAAAAAGATACGGCTGTTTATGTTGAAAAAAACATATATTTCGACACTCTCAAGAGAATCGAAATTCATAGAGTAAGTACTTCCCGTTATCCTAGAATCCTAAAATTTGGCATGAAGCAAGGTCTCATAGCATAAATATATAAAAAAATCTAAAAATTGAAAATTTGTAATTACGACACAAAAAAAAAAATTTTTGCGAGTCGTAAAATCATAGTCTCAATTCGGAAATTGAACTGTTTTCATACGTAATTTTGTACGGAACCATCCGTGCGCGAGTCGGACTCGCACTTTCCCGGTTTTTTTAAACAACCAAAACACACCTGACTACTCCCATAATCAAACCCGTCTATACGAGCACGATACCATCAACCCACAGTGCCGTATCTACGTACATGTAAGGTACGAATAAACTTGTACTAAGTGTCGCATCTATAATTCTATCGCTACTTGCTAGTCTACGTCTATACCGACGCCAGGCTGTCGCAATCAATATTATGTTTATTGCAGTTTTGCAGCAGACCTTTTTTAATCTGTCCTTTCGTGTTTTTAGGGAACTGTAAGGAGTGTTTGGTGGGATTTCTTCGAGTGAATTTCAGTGGCTCTTTTAATTATTCGCAAATTGATTTCTAGAGGATATTGTGATGTAGAATTAGTGAAGTTTTGTATCTCAAATGTCTACGCAACTGGACAATATGTAAAATCATTGAAATAGGTGCAATCTCAGTAAAATGGAGCTGAGAGAATTTTATTGTTATGTTGACTACCTCAGCGAAGCTTGCCGAGAACGTTGACTTGCACACATTGACTACATTTACTGCCAAATACTACAAAAAAACATTACAATGTGTATATCCATATTCTTATAGTAAACTAATTAGCTACGCATACGAAGACATGGCCTAGAGGACTTAGTATTCAAACCAAACATTTTTTTTAATGGCTTATTACGTGTCTCACTACTGATCAAAGGCCTTCCCTTTTTCCTTCCAAAACCTCTCTGTCTCGGGCGATCTCTGACCAAGTTTGCCTCGAGAACATGATCAGATCGTCACACCACCTTCGCCACGGACGACCTGGACAGCGTCGACCTACCTCAGGTGTCCATTGAGTATTAGGTACTCAATGGACACCTGAGGGAGGTCGACACTCCTCGCTCAAATCAAAAAAAAATGTTGACATACAGTCCCCTGTAAACAGACGTCAGACCAGACATCAGGTCATAAGAATATCTATACTTATAATAAATATGTAAAAGTGAAAATTCTGTACATTGAAAATATCAGAAAAATAAATGGCAGGGGGTGTTACTAGACCGACACCGAACCCAAAAATGTAATTTAAAAAACTTTTTGTCTGTCTGTCTGTTTGTACAGGCATCACGCAAAAACTACGGTTCGATTACGATGAAACTTGGTATAATTATTCTTTAATATCCTGGGCACCACACTAGGTACTTTTTATCCCGGAAAAGTATATACAATAAAAAACAAACTTAATTTTACGGTTCGATCCCTAGACCCGACTACTATACCAACCGCAAATAACGGTTACGTCACCCGCAGTAGAGTTCACTAAGGGGCGCTGCACACGGCTAAGATACTATAATATTTGATCTTAAGATACAATATCGCTCGCCATACAATACAATGGACTATCACACACGACTAAGATAATAAATAATATTACATATTTTCGTATCTCAAAAAACATAATAAAGCCATTTTCGACTTCTACGCGGACGAAGTCGCGGACAAAAGCTAGTATAAAGTAAAATCCTTTGTAGGTAGAAGTCTCGGAACGTCTTTTATAGATCCCCATATACACAAGTATGAAACAAAAACGCCATCATAGTAACATTTCCTCTGTACAACGCCGCCGCAGCTAGCTATGTGGCAATCAATGCTATGTTTTATAGCTCTACGCTATAGCATCGGAATTAGAGCATCGTGTCACGCCAGCTCGTGGCCAAGGCGCCTACATGATGCATCGTGTGCCAATCACCTTTGAATCTGTCATTTGTCTAGAATTGTTTATGGTTGACTTCCAGATTCAGTCAATTGGTTACCTATAGATGGTGTCGGGAAAAAAACAGCCAGGCTGATGTGGGAGTAGACTGGCTACCTCGCACAAATGCACCCAGACAGCCTGACGGAGATCGACGCCGTTGAGGCAAATTTGGCAAAAGATCGCCCTAGATAGAGGTTTGGAAGGAAAATTATCGAAATGTCCTTTCTTTAGTATTGTAGCGACATCTATGGCGTCACATAAGAACTAATCCCGCATCGCGCATTCAAAGTTCTCCGCGCGTTTAGAACATATAGAACAGCCCGAAATTATCTATTGGGCAGTTGCCCACCGGCCATAACACCCGTCTGGTCGGAGAGGATCCTCCCTTTTCTAAGGATTGCACCTCCACATACCTCTAAAGTATTGTTCATCAATTCATTGAGCTGCTTAGTAGTCCTGAGTCAAGCTACAAGAATACTGACAAATGCTTGCACTGACTGGACAGGACCAGTTAAATCTGTGTGATTCTTTCCTCAAAAGACCACCGCAGACACTAATCTGCAAGGAAGCCGTGGTCCTGGCACGCAAAGGGCTACTGAAGGACACAGGTGTGGTTTTAGTCTGTAAAAGTCTGTCACGACACTTAGAGATTACGTGAAATGATAAGGGTACTTACTTAATAGATCGTTACGAAGTCTAGCACTCCACTCTTCTTGGAATCATGCACAACACTGCAACAAAACAGAAAAACATTTCATTAAAACATTGAAATCTATACTATAAATAATATGATATTATTATGGATGGACCGAAGATACTGAGGCCACTTTCAATCCATGGTTTGTGCATTCAGCCAAAACCAAATTTAAAATTTATTACGTTTTTGTACAGTCATTTTATTTGCGGATAGAATACGAATGTAGCACATTCTATTGTATTACAGTATTTAGCAGCAAATGTATGGAATCAACCTTCTCGGTAAGCTTCGCAACGCCAGACTAATTTTATTTTCGTGTTGACTATTTATAGTCAACAATACAATGAAATTCTCAGCTCCATTCCGTCGAGATCGCGCCTATATATATAAATATATATAGGCGCTAGTTGCGCATACAGATACAAAACTACACAAATTTTACATCACAATATCCATTAGGAATCAATTTGGAAATAATCATAAACATCAACTAAACTTCACGCGAAATCTCGCTAAAATACTCGAATTTGCTTATTGAATTCATTTAAAAAGAAATCCCGTGCTGCTAGAACACAACTGAAGGACACATGTATGGCACTGAAAGGCTGGCTACCCTACTGCCTGTGCTCCAGGTTTTGTAGACTGAACTTGGCTTAAGCGCAAGTACGATCGTGTATGGAATACTGCTCTCATCTTTGGGATGATCTTCCAAATACCAGCTCGATGCCCTGGAGTCGATTGAGAAGCGAGTCAAGAGGATTATCGGTGATGATGCACTTGTTGAGTCAAAACTCCAAAGCTTTGAGCATCGACGCCGAGTTGCTGGCCTGTCGGATTTTTATCGATTACATTTCGGGGAGTGTGCGTTGGGATTGCACAATTTAATTCTACCAAATTCGTTCCATCAACGGACCACTAGACGTACGGCATTGCGTCATCGGTACATGGTGGACATCTCACCTATACGTATAAAGCGTTTCGGGAACACATTCATAATGCGTACAGCTAAGGAGTGGAATTCCCTGCCGGAGTCTATGTTTCTTGATAGCTACAGCCTAGGGGTCTTTAAGTCAAGAGTGAATAGGTTACTTCTAGGCAAGCGTGCTCCTTCGTCGGCCACATCATCGCTTACCATCAGGTGAGATAGTGGTCGAACGCGAGCCTATCAATACCAATTAACCTATTTGCACGCCTTTTCACCAAATTCAAGTATACAGATCTTAGCACAAATAGATTTCAAATCCAGTGTCTACGTATCTGTGTCGAATGAATCACTATTTAATACGAGAGTCTAATTAGAAAATCAATTAGGTACCACGAGACAAGGCAATTTGTAAGCAATCCAACGCCTTGAGGAACGCCACCATTTTCTTTGCAGACGTGACGAAACATCGCCAAGCAATCATTAGTTTGTGCAATTTGTGTCTGTCATCGCCTCTCAAAATGGAAGAAGAAAATTTAAAAAAAATCGTCGTGTGCTAGAACTAAGAAGTAGTGATGTAACGAATGTAAGATTTCTCACATTCGCGAATGCAAATATTCAAATTCAAAATTCGAATGTTGACATTTCGTGTCAGCCAAGTTTAAACTGAACACAACAGAGCCGTTACAGAGTGATTGAACGAAGCTTATCACATTAAGTTCATTCGAAAGATTTGATATGATTTGAGGTTAAAATGTTGTTTCACAATTTGTGACACTTAATGTGAAATTCAAGTTGTGTGATAGAAAAATATTAAAGTAAATACAAAATTGAAAGATTATATAAGTTTTATTGTCATTCTATATCCATTCTATCAAAATATTACTTCCTTTTTGTTTGGCAGAAACATTAGCATGTTTCTTGCGAATGTCAAAAAAAACTTTTTACAAAAAAAAATAACCGACTTCACTTCATCAAATGTTACTTTTTGACCGTAAATGCTTAAGTTCTCCATGAAAATTCCAAAATCACTATATAGTTGCCTATAATATTTGAGGAGTTCCCTCGATTTCGCCAAGATTCCATCATCAGATCCCAACTTGGTGACTATGGGACCATTAGAGAAGTATACCCTTTCCAACAAACAAAGAATTTTTCAAATCGGTTGGCAAGCGACAAAGTTATGCGCGAACAAACATAAAAAAAAAATACAAACATTCGAATTGAGAACCTCCTCCTTTTTTAGAAGTCGGTTAAAAATGTGCGAATATTCGTTACGTCACTACTAGGAAGTCGCGGATATGTCAACCTTTTTCAGGGAAAATAATATAAGTGACTATTTGCGTATTTTGCAAGGGGTTACTCCTTTCCTAATTAAAAAGTATTAATTATGCCAACAGTTTCGCCCGCATGTAAGTTCCTTCATACAAACTTTGGACCCCCTTTCATCCCCTTAAATGAGGAATTTTGAAAAATCCTCTTCCAGGCCTACAAAAAGTCGTCGTGGGCGAGGAGCCAAAGTGCGCGTCTTCGTAATACAAGGAAGCCTTGTGCAAAATCGACTGGCCTGTTGGTCTAGTGGTTAGTGGCCCTGACTGCTATTCCAGAGGTCGTGGGTTCGATTTCCACTCAGGACAAATGTTTGTGTGATATACTACATTCATTGACTGTTAGGCGGTACGAAGTTCGCCAGGTCAGCTAGTATAATACCATGTATTATCATAATTTTTAAGGAACCTCTAAGGCCGCGAGGATTCTTTCGATTAATACCGCAATCCCGGCAGGCAGACCTTGAGACTATAACAAAAAAAAATCCACGTTTATCTCCGACATGACGAATGCGCTAATAGTACTGCCATTCATTGTACAACAAAACACTT
This sequence comes from Mythimna vitellina, assembly GCA_949316375.1. Classification (NCBI taxonomy): domain Eukaryota; kingdom Metazoa; phylum Arthropoda; class Insecta; order Lepidoptera; family Noctuidae; genus Mythimna; species Mythimna vitellina. The sequence goes on from OX438713.1 coordinate 580,488, forward strand.
AACGTCAACATTATAGTGATTATGTGATGCTCAAGGCTAAACAATTTGAATTAGAGCAATTTTACGCTCATTAACACAAACAGCTAACATCACGGTACGTAACCGAATGGATAAGCTGCTCCCCTAGCCAAGTTACAATCGTTTCGTTCGCGCCGAACGCCTCGAGTAGGCCACGCCTCCGATTCCTTTGTTCTGACCACGTGACTGAGTGTTGAGATGACGTCAGAACAAAGGAATCGGACGCGTGGCCTACTCGAGGCGTTCGGCGCGAACGATACGATTGTAACAAGTCTTTATTTTTTGTGTTATTGGCTAGCTTTTGCCCACGGCTTCAAACGCTAACATAAAATATAGTCTATTTCACTCAGGAATAAAACAGCTTTCTATCAGTGAAATAAATTTAGACTCGATCGGACCAGCACTTTCAGAGATTACCTCCTACAAACTAAAAACTTTACCGTTTTTATAATATTAGTGTAGATAGCTCGCGCTTGACCACTATTTCACCTTTTTTCAAAATTGATATACCTACTAGTGCTTAACTGCGATCCCACTTGAAGGCAAGCAGTGATGCAATCGTTGATGGTGAGGCGCACTAGTTTAAGAGCCTATTCACTATAACCTTGAAGACACCTTAATTATAATTGGATGGGAAGACCGCAGCAGGCAAATTGTTCCAGTCCTTCAATGAACGCGGTATTAAATACGAAGCGAAACGTTTAGTCCGGACCGTAAAGGTGTTAACAACGAAAGAGTAGACTAGACACTCGACGATGGAGCATTCTCGCCTAGAAATAACCTATATACTCTTGACTTAAATACCCCTAGGTTGTAGCTGTCAGGAAACGCAGACATAAAATTCCACTCGTTAGCTGTACGCACAAAAGTTTTGTTATAAACAAAACGGTCAATACACCTATGTATAGTGTCTATGCTACTTCACATATCAATAAATCATGAAAGAGATGGCCAAATTCCTTAGTAATTTTGTTTATTTTAAATATCTTCAGCCAATGTTTTATTTACGATAAAAGATTTTATTTAACTTCTTCAATACTAATATTACGTATAAAGAGGAATGATTTGATTTTTTGTTTGTTTGTATGTTACGATTTAACTTAAAAACTGCTATGCTGAATGTGCTTCCCTTGACATAACCTAAACTTGACATGACCAAAAAAAGCTGTAAGTCCTTCAATCGTAAAATTCGGAACTACTATTTGAAGTTCTCTCAACCCTAGTTCGGTTCTCGTCATAATTGTTATATTTTAAGTTATCTTAATTATAATTTATTATAGTATTTATTCGTTTATAATATTAGCTTATTTTATTATTATAAGCAACTTAATTTAATGATACTACATACTATTTGAAATATCTGTTATTTATTTATTGGGCACACCTACCACTGTATTATCTTTTATGACCCAAAGGTTGACTGGTAGAGAACGCCCTATTGCATTTAGTCCGCCTATGTACCATTACTGTACAAGAAATTTAAATAAATAAATAAAATTATCACATAAAATACCCGTCTTCACTCAAAACACTTGTACTTATTTCAATATACATGTTACACCCCGCACCTAACAGACTCGCTTTGTAAGAACTTTTACTACGAAAAAAAAAAAACCTAGTACACACAAACGCATGTTACCGAACAACAAAAAGCTTGCCGACAACAACTACAAACGTACCGACAACCCGACGACACCCGACCGTTGCCGAAGTGTGCCGATCGGGTCACGGTTCGACTACCGCAGTTACGTCACGAAACATTTAGAGCAGAACGGATGAGTTGTATAAAAAAGCTCATACCGATGACTCATTATAGACTTTTTATTTGTGGACCTTGAAATCACAAACGACACTGTATGGAGATTCGACGCGCCATTGTTGGACGTTTTGGCATAGACTGGGTTTAAAGTTTGACCCCAGCAAATGGCGGTCATCCACCTGATTTACTCGACTTGGTGGAAATTGGCAGTAGCCTATCATTGAGAGAAGCCAGGCGATTTTTATGGGGGTGATATTTGTTAGGATCAAGCCCGAGTCGACGATGGCGCGTAGTGTTCCACGCGTGCCTCAAAGAGATGCCAGCAAAAACCTTAGGGGCCCAGTAGGGTCCGATACGGCCACGGGATTTTTTTGAAAGATCGTGGTCAAGAAACGCAAAGGGTTACTGAAGGATACAGGTGGGTTTTATTCAGTAAAAATCTGACACGTTCTCTCGCTCCACCCAAGAGCGCGAGAAGTAATTATTTGAAATCCCACATAAAAAAGAGGTGAAGTTGGTTGATCAACCGGTCTCAAGGGCTAACTTAATAAATCTGATAACAATACCAATTGTTGTTCGACGAGGATGTTGTCAACAAAATATAACACAGCTTCTGCTAGTGGATTCACCCCTGTAATGGTAGAAAATTATCCAAATGTCTAACTGTGTCGTCCGAATCCGTTTAGCCGCTCAAACATGAAGGCATAACAAACATACACCAACTTATATAATACTAGCTTTTGCCAGCGGCTCCGCCCGCGTGAAAGTCAGTTTCTCCAAACAAACTTTGGACCCCCGTTTCATCCCCTTAGGAGGTGAATTTCGTAAAATCCGTTCTTAGCGGATGTCTACACCCTATAAGGAACCTACCTTCCAAATTTTAAGTTTGTAGGTTTATAGTTTCTGAGATTTCGTGATTAATCAGTGAGTGGTATTTCGCTTTTATATAATATAAATAAGAATCCATAAATTATTTCTCAGAATAATTTATTACTAAATAATAAAATAAAGTATTATCTATGTTTATGACTTTTTTCAAGTGTACACGTGGGCATTTATTATTCCAGTCCTCACCTTCGACTCGGGCGTATATTCCACTTTGTACCAAAATGTACCGGTAAGGTTACCGTCATGCCCGAAGAATCGCCAAACTTAAGTGGCACATTTGCTCGAAGAAAAGATGGTCAATGAGGACGAAAGGTTCTGGTGTGGCGACCACGTACCGGAAGACGCAGCATTGGAATACCTTCCACAAGGACCGATGACCTAGTGAGGGTCGCGGGAATGCGATGGATGCGAGACGCACAGGACTATTTGTTGGACAATTGGGAAAGCCTATGACAACAGTGGACGTCTTTCAGCTAAAATAATGATTGGATGCTCGAAGGTTACAATGATGAGAACGCAGGGATACTGTGGTTCCTTGGTCGAACACGACTCTCTTATTGCTCTGATATATAAATAGAACTGAAATGGTTCACAAGGTCGTCCCCATATGGAGTAGCAGATATTGAGTCAGAGTATATTAGCGTCTATTAGTTTTTATGATATCACTAACAATCGCTAGTGAGTTTGCCCGCTAGCTAGCTCATCATCATCTTCCTGCCCTTGTCCCATCTTATTTAGGGTCGGCGCAACACGTTTTTTTCTTCCATTCTATCCTGTCAACCTTCATACTATCACTAACTTCCTCTTCTTTCATATCACTGTTCACACAGCTAGCTATAACTATAAATGTTATAAACACTTTTTTTTGATCTCCCGCTCAGGGTGGGACAAGAAGAACAATCAAAATCACGTGCCTCAAAGAGGTATCATTAAAACTGTAGGCCCAGAAGGCCGATGCCCGCTAGGGTCACGTGGAATTCCTGAAAAAGAAACCCGTGGTACTAAAACGCAAACAACTGAAGGACACAGGTGTGGTTTTAATCAGTAAAAGTCTAACACGCCCTCTCGCTCCATCCAGAGCGCGAAAAGTCATTTAATGATTTCCCACAAACAATAAAATAAAAATGTTTACGTGGTGTACAATAAAGAATATAATAAATAAATATAGATTACTGTAACCACACTGCCTGTCAACTACATCTGTGCCTAGTGTCTTAGAAGACTTCAGTCACTTCTCATTATTGGTCTGAACTGTTTCGAAAAAGGGATAGTACGAACGTGCCGCTTTTCTGCTCGACTTGGCGGGGCACTGCCCTGCCCCCAGATATTACAGAACAAAAGAAAGCTGTACTAAAACTCGAAAAACATTATTTACTGATAAATAAAGTAATTGATAAGAATGTAGGGTGAATCACCCTGTTGTCGAGTACGAAATTTTTTCTCAATTGTTATCAGTTTTTTTTTAACGATATGAACCAGTGCATAACTGCGATCCTGCCTGATAGGAAGTAGTGATGCAATCTATTACCAATTAATGGTAAAAAATAGTGAGTTTATTAAGATACCTATGCACTCTAGTCTTGATGCCACCTAAATTATAATCGGACGGGAAGATCGCAGCCGGCAATACCGTAGGGCCCCAGCAGGACCGAAACCCTTTTCTTTTTTTTGTTTTCGAGGGGAAACCTTCTAAAGGCGCCCGGACTTTGGGGAAGTCCGGGGAGTGTGGAGGACCGAAGCCTACTTTTTTTTTATGTGTGAACATCATCTTATGACAAATCCCGCTCTTAGGCGGAGCGGGAGATAGTGTCACCGAAGCCTACTGGAGCCATGGTTTGACTTCCGAAAGAAAAACCCGTTGTCATAGAACGCAAAGGACAACTGAAGGAAAAAAACAGGGAACATAGGTGTTGTTTTAGTTAGTAAAAGTCTGACCCACCCTCTCGCTTCACTCTAGAGCGAGAAGGAGAAGTCATTAGATCATACATACCTTAAAAAAAAAACAATAGAATAGTTGACTTATGTCTAGGTCGTGGTCAGATCTTAGAAATTGATCACTTCATGATATGGCCAACTAAAACTGGCGAGATCGTTTAAACGTTAACATTTGATAATATGTCAATCCTCTTTTGGCCTACTTTCTTTAGACCTTTTATTACCATAGAAATCTTACATCAACGATATGGCCAAACGTGGATTGAAATATCAACAAACTTTAACGTTTAAAACGATCTGGCCAGGACATCTATATATTCTGTGGTATGCGTCATGCTCGTTGCAAATAAATTATGCAATTTTCTTTATTTTCTAACAAAAACATTTTTACCAGAGCATTGTACCTCTGTCTGGCTCTCTATTGTGTTCCCCAGACAAGATGACGTAACAAATCTGTCGTCTGAGTAACCCCTTAAACGTTATTTATGTTGCTAAGTGTCGTTTTGGAAGGCAATTGTTTTTATACTTAATTTTCGTTATGAGACAAATAGAGTCAATGGATCTGCTACTGCTACCACCAGGTGAGATATTGGTCAAGGCCTATCAATAATAATAAAAATGCAGGTTTTCGAAATTTAGTTCCCACGCGAAGTCATAGAAGTCACTATTCAATATAGCTTCACTTTTTGTGAATGACCGACCATTTCGATAATTCAAAAGTGTCTGTAAATGGTATATTTAAAATAAATAAAAGGAGAAACCGACTGACTGACATATCAAGGCACAGCCGTGGAATTCTGCACAAGGCTTCCTTTTATGACGTAGCACTAAGACAGGATTTTCCAAAACTCACCCCCGAATGAGATGAAACGGGGTTCCAAAGTTTGTATAGAAAAACCTACATTAACGCGGGCGCAGCCGATGGCAGAAGCTAGTTTGAAATGAACGTTTCTGATTTTTTCTACATCCATATAATTTGGCTAGCCTGTCGTCTGCACAGGGGCGATAAAATCGCAACATTTCCGAGGCGGCCGACAACCGGCACGCTTACCCTCCAATAACTCACTATCTCCAAGTGATTCGGTATCTAATCGCGCTGTCCGCTCCACTTCGGTGTTTTCTTAGAGAACTGCTGATAAGACGGGTTTCAGGGAATAGCTTGAGTGTTTTCTACATTATGTCATTGTAGAATCGTGTAGAAAGGTGGACTACGTGGCTAAACAAGCGCACGAGTCGATGTACAATATAAACAACTCTGGCCAAATACGATCCGACAACTACAAAACAGTTTTATATCCGTTGGGTCACAACCTCAGGTTCAATTGATAACCAGCGTCAAGCTCTGGTTGTCAAGTTAGTTGTCAAAAGTTATCGAGTTGAAATTAAAACCATATACTTAGGCCTGTGGTCCCTTGAAGCTGTGTAAAAATCAAATTTCTGAGTTAACGTAATTAAAAGATACGGCCGTTTATGTCGCAAAAATATGTATTTTGTCGAAATACACATTTTTTGGGAATCAAATTTCATAGGGTACTTCCCATTGAACTAGAATCCTAAAATTTGGCATGAAGCAAGGTCTCATAGCAGAAGTATAGGAAAAATAATCTGAAAACTGTAAATTTGTAGTTACATCACAAAAAAAACTAAAAGGCACTTGTGTTCAGTTGCCCTCTGCGTGCCAGGGTCACGGTAAGTCTTTCCAACCACGCTCGCAGCCCACATTTTTTATACAGCATCAATTGAGTTTCATCTCTTCAACGATGAATTATAAGAATGTAACCTTTAGGTCATATGATAACGATTGACGACAACTGTCACTCAGTTTATATTGACAAATTGTACTGAATGAATTGCTGACAGTTTTGATTTATCAGTAGTTTCGTTATTTATTTATTGGTTCATCAGAAATTATTTACACTGGTTATATTAATTGTTAACTATCGCCAGTGACTGAAAAGTTGAAAGGGAATCGTTTGTCTTGGTATGGTCACGTTAAGAGGAGGGATGAAACGCATGTTACATACATGTGGATGGATAGAGGGAAAGGGAGGCCAAAGAAACTATGGATGGATTGATTGATTGTACAAGGAGTGATATGAAAAAAAAAACTGACAGGGTAGAATGGAAGAAAATCGCCAAATAATATGGGACATGATGATATTAATAGTAAACTATATTTGTGTTCGTCGAATGAATATGTAACAAAAACCAAAACAGAGCAAGCGCGAATCGGACTCGCACATGCTTGGCTCTGTACCGAAACTATTTGAAAAAACTTGCAAATGGCCTTCTTTCAATATTTTTCAAGTATTTGTATCCTAGTTGCAAGTATTCCGAAGAAAATAAAATAAAATTATTGATCGCCTACGTCATAAAATACACGCACATCAGGATGGCGTCCAGTCGGTTCACTTTTAAGGTGATGGCACGTGAGCACATTCGCAGGAAGCGTTGATTAGTTGGATTCGTTTTTCATAATTAGATTGTAAATTTGTATGTATGTATCTAAGTTTGTATTTATTATTGTATTTCCTTTCTATTTCTACCATTAAGCTGCGCCTACCATGTTTTGTTTCTGCACCACCCTAAGGTCGACTTATAGAAAATGCCTAAGGCATTAAGTCCGCCTTTGTACAGTATTTATTACTAGTGCATTAAATTTTAATAAATACATAAATAAGAAGGCTTCCGCCTTGTGCAAAATTTCACGCTCCTAGACCCGGTAGTTTCAGCTGTGCGTTGATATGTCAGTAAGTCAGTTTCTCCTTTTATATATATGGATGACAGCTTGATAACCCAGACGCCACAATGACGGTATCTCCGAATATGATCCGGCTAATGACAGTGACCCTGCGGACAATTGAGAGCCGCCATTCGACTGAATTCCGCTGCTTGTGTCATTATTATACTAGACGAGTACAAGTGTAGGTATTTGAGCTGTTGTTTTTGAGTGCACGAGGACGGACAATTGGTGATTGTCCTTTAATCGATTCCATCGGATTTCATCGAATCGAGCACCCAGTCTACATAAACGACAGTCTACCTTTAGCTCTTCAATCCCCGAAGGTGACATAAAAGCTGACGGGATCGAGTATTTGGTCGTGGATGTGCGACTCTGGTGGAATAAACGCGAGAGTGTTTGTCGGATATACCCGACTTAGACGGTTAAAAGGTCAATTTTGGATCGCATAAAACGATTAAGTACGAATTTTTGTTTTTTAAATACTACCCTCCACTAGGAATAATATAATATTACACGACTATCACACAACGCCATCTAGTCCCAAACTAAGCAGAGCTTGTACTATGAGTACTAGACAACTGATAAACACACTAATATATTTCTAAATACATACATATTTTAGATAAACCACATCCAGACTGTACAAAAATGTTCTGCACAAATGATAGTGCTCATCCCAAAAACATTTGTCCTGGGAATCGAACCCACGACCCTCCGGCATAGCAGTCAGGGCCACTGACCACTAGACCAACAGGCAAGTCATGGAATGAACCCTTTACGTAACTGCAGCCTAGCACAATTACGCTGACATTTCTTTCATACTTTAAGAACTTTATTTATCGACTAGCTTCGCCCAGCGACTTCGCTCGTGACAGTAGCTTTCTCCGTATTAACTTTAGACCCCCATTCCATCCCCCCAAGGGTGAATTTAAGAAAATCCTTTCATAATCTTTGTATAAATCACATATAAGGGACCTCAATGCAAAATTTCATCATTCCAAATCCAAAGAAAATAAATAAATTATCATTTCAGCCGAAAGACGTCCACTGTTGGACATAGGCCTCCCCCAAGCGACGACACAACAACCGATCCTGTGCTTCTCGCATCCACCGTACTCCCGCGACTCTCACCAGGTAGTCGATCCACCTTGTGGAAGACCATCCAACGCTGCGTTTTCCGATGCGCGGTCGCCACTCTAGAACCTTTCGGCCCCATCGACCATCCGTTCTACGAGCAATGTGCCTTACCCACTGCCACTTTAGCTTGTCAAGACTTATGTCTTTTAAAAACACAATTTTTTAAAATTTCTAAAATCATCAAAACCACTCCAAAAGTAAACTTTTAAAACAGTTCCCAACCGCCTCTTCCCCTTACAATCTCAAAACGGCTACAAACCGTGCGGCATCCCATTATTCCATCCTGAGGGATCCCCATACATTAGATGGAGTCTAAATATAGCCCGCGCTATGTAGGTAACCGACTTCACTGTTGCTTTAACCGGAATTTGTGTGTTCACGCTTTTGTTAGGAAGCAGGAAGGCAGAGATTACGTGTAGTCAAAGTTTTGGTTAGCAAAATTACATTGTTATTATTGTTATACATGCGAAATTTTTATTATTATGCTGGTTACTGATGAGGGTCGGGCACGTCCTCAGAGTCGCCAGTTGACTGCTTTCATTAGACTATGCGAAAGCGGTGGGCATCCTTGGTCTGCAAAGTTCGTGCTAGCGCCAATGGCATTCTGAGGGCATTTGAACAGAGGTTCACCTGAACCATTGCTGCATGTACTGAGCAATCGGAGCTTAGAAGTGTGAACTGTGTGTATTTTTTATATTTTGTGTGTCATTGTTTTTATATGATGTGTGTGTATGAAAATATTTGATGTTGAATGATCCATATTATTCGTCGTGCTCTTCTTCTCATCTCATGGCGAGGACTGTCACTCACTGGACGCCTGAGGAAGATAAACGCCGTCGAGGCCGACCGCAGAGAAGGTGGTGTGACGATCTGATCATGTTTGCGGGGTAAACTTGGTCTTGGACTTATAAAAATGTGTTTCTACATTATTTCTTTAGCCTCTTTCCCAACTAGCTTGGTTAACAACCTTTGTACCATATCTCTGGCGATTAAATGATTATGATTATCTGACCTCTATAATCCACTTACTGGGCAACACGTATTCTTTGGATAGACTGATCTTCAGACTTTCTGGTGTCTTAACAAGTCTCAAAGATCTATGAAAACCAAATACTAAATTATACTCCGCATGTTAGAGCGAAGGCTATCTTTTTTCTTTGAAGATGGTAATTAATCGTCTAATTACTTCTCACGCTCTAGGTTGGAGTGGGAGGGCGTGTCAAACATTTACTGACTACAACCACACCTGTGTCCTTCAGTTACTCTGTACGTTCTAGTACCGCAGGTTTCCTTTTCAGAAACCGACGACTTTGGCTCGGCCCGGATGGTTACCCATTGCTCGTCGTCCGTATACCCAGGCGCCGCTTTGTGCAATCGTCTAGTCTAGCATTACTGCTTCGCAAAAGAAAGCGACCATCTTCTATTCCCTCTCAATCCAGATCGTAGCCTCAACCAGATCCTGACGACTATCAAGCAAGCAAGATCAATAATCATTCTTGATATGAGAAGATATTTAATGCCCAGCCGTGGCACAATTACAATCTGCCATTAGCACACGAACCAAGTTTGATTCACACTACAAAGATAAGAGTTATTTTATAAACTCGAATATGATTCGCTTGTAAATGATAACGTTCCAATTACAGCGACTTGAAAAAGATTTCTCTGATATGAATCTGTGTCGATTCCGATAAACTTTCCGTTTCAACGCTTCATTGATTCAGCTACAAGACGCTACTGACTTTGAAATCTTTGGTTCATCTCCATATCCAATCATCCAATGACTTCTCACTCTCTTGGGCGAAGTGGGAGGGCGTGTCAGACTTTTACTGACTAAAACCCAGTCCTGGTGCACAGTAGGCTTCGAACCTGCTGGGTTCCTACGGTTCGCTGACATCTATTTGAGGCGCGCGTGGTATTCGAATGCTAACAGAGTATTCAGGCGTTATCTCACTTTTTTCGCGTTGCCTTTTCGTCAAACATCGCGTTGGATTGCGTTAGATGAAGCAACAAGCTTTTAAACCATGCTCGATGTTGACGATAGGCGAGTGGGAAAGGGCCCTCTTAATGGAAGCCAAATAAAACCATCTACCATATTATTGACTGTACTAATTCAACTTTCCGCAATAAAAACACAAAGAGCTCTAATTCTTTAAGTGCTCAAGTTTTTACAGAAAATTCGTGCCCAAAATGCTATCTCAAATCACCGAGACACAATGCATCAACGGCCAAAATCTTTCTTCTCTGTCACTCCCACAAAAAAATACATCTATCTCGCTCCAGACAGGATTTCGGACGACCGGTTTTATTTCATGTAACAAAAAATAACCGTTGAGCTTCTTATATCCTTAAAGACTTTATACTTAGATGATAATACATTAGTTGTTTTTTAAGATTAATTTCAAATTGAATTTTTTGGTGACATCTCTTAGTGACGCTTCGACAACTCGGGCTTGGTCCGGACATCGAGCTCGTCATCATTAGAAGAAGACCCAATTCCATAATTCGGAAATCCTAACTGGAAACCCACACATTTGAAATATCCATAGAAGATGATTTACTACAATGAGGCAACTACACGTACCCTTTTCAAAACAATATTTTTTGCGACATACCGGCCGGTGAGCAAGAAAGCTGAAAGTTCAAAGATATTGATATAAAACCCGTTCTGTTAGGTACGTCCGCCATTGAAAGCTAGCAATTAGTCACGCTATAAGATATGTCGAGATAGTCATTCTTTTAATTTAAATCAAGCTTTCACAGCGTGCAATGACCGTGTGTTCATTCAATTCAAAATATGCTATTTCACATAGGCCCACAATGGCAATTATAAATCGTCAGAAGTGTACGGTTCCTATGGAGAAAAATCAGTAAAAAAATCAAAGTTATCCTTAAAAAAATATAGATTTTTCTAAGATACAATATTATGGTATGCAAGGGCAGTGCAGACCAGACAACTTTATAAATACCAAATAAGTACAATAATTAAAAAAAAAATAAAAAATAATCTGCGGTGCCCATTCAGATTATAAAAAAAAAATTAAAATGCGCCAAAAAGAAAAGAAAAATCTTACTATCAACATAATAATAACGTCTACGATTTGACAGTGAAGTAAAAAGATTTTTTACAACAAAAATCTCAGCTTAGCAATACTCTAGTCTCGGTTAAAATTAATCTTAAAACCAGCAACCCTAGCCAGGAGTAATCCGGCGAGAAAGCAACCAGCTTCCAAGTCAAGATTAGATAACCATACTCAGCCATCTTTTAGACAAACCAAGGCGGTATTTTAGCAAAACATTAAACAAGTTGTGTAAGAGCTAACAGAAAAACTATTTGTATTACCCGTCGTGCCTAATTAAAGGTACGCACTCCACCTACAGCTATATTATTCACTAGCTTCAGCCAGCGGCTTCGCCCGCGTGAAAGTAGGTTTCTCCTAACAAACTTTGGTAGATATTTATAAGATCTACAATTAATTAGAACATTTTATGGTTCTATCTTTTATAGTTTAGGCAGCGTACGCAAAATAAGTAACTTTTCTGGTTGACTTTTTACACCTTGTGTCCGAAAAATTCAGATATCTTACGGAACCCTATTTTTTTTCCAAAATAACATATAGCCTATTTTACTCGTGGATAATGAATGTAGCTTTCGAATGGTGAAAGAATTTTTAAAATCGGTCCAGTAGTTTTTGAGCCTATTCATTACAAACAAACAAACAAAGTTTTCCTCTTTATAATATTAGTGTAGATTACGATACTATTGAAAAGCTATGTTTTGAATCGCCTAGCGATTTGACCAACCAGAGGCCGCATTGTACAGGAGTGCTAAAAAGGGATCACATTCTTACAAGTCCAGTACAAATGTATCTTTATCTATTCTTACTTAAAATAGAAAATCCCCAGTAGCGTATATCTGTCTGTATGAAACACCTCTACTGTCCGGACTAAGCGCTTCACTTCGTCTATTATACCGCATACATCGAGACTGGAACAATTTGCTTGCTGCGATCTTTCCGTCCGATTATAATTTAGCTGATTTTAAGGCTAGAGTGTATAGGCTCTTAATAAACTAGTAAGCTAACGATAGCATCACTGCTTACCATCAGGTAGGATCGCAGTCAAGCACGAGTTTACGCACAGTTTTTTTTTTTTGACGATGCCTTTAATATATTCCTACTACAAAGCTAGCGGGATCTTATTGCTCGACCCCAGAGTAACAAATGATAAATGAGCTATAAATAACTGCATGTAAATTGCTCAAGGAACTACTGAAGCGATATGAACGAATTAAGCTTCAATTATTTATTAAACAATTGTTACAATCAGTTAAAAAGATAACCTCTTCAACTAAGTTAAATTACTGGCGAGAAAATATAAAAAGTAATCATTATAACCTAAATAATTTGGCCCAACTTGAATGAACCATCTTTTGAAACAACTTAAACGGACTTGGCAATTTTTTCTTATTGTATTGATAGGCTTGCGTTTGACCACTATCTCTCGTGATGATTACTTTGTGTATCGTCGTAGTCGACAATGAAGCACGCTTGCCTAGAAATAAACTATTCACTTTTGACTTGAAGACCCCTCGGTTGTTGCTATCAGGAAACACTCCGGCAAGGAATTTCACTCCTTAGCTGTAGACGCAATGAATGTGTTCCTCCATGTTTTTTACCTGCTGCGATTTTCGCGTATAATTTAGATGTATTCAAGGCTAGAGTGAATAGGCTTTTAATAAACTAGTGCGCTTCATCATCAACGACTGCACCACTGCTTACCATCAGCTGGGATCGCAGTCAAGCTGTAGTTTAACGACTAAAAAAAAGCATATTCGACCAGTCTCACTCAGTCCCCTTTCAAAACCATAGCTTCCGCACATCCATAGCACCGCTTCCACCGTCCCCGATCTCAACAGAACCGGTCGGTCCCTGTCTCCGTCACAGCGAGTAATACCGACTGTTTAAAAGCTCACTTGCGTAACGGTACACTTATTACGAGTTGAGTAAGAATTAAATTTGCCAGCCGCGATACGAATAGACCCTGTGACCTTTTGTGGCGTAATTGACTAGTTTTTATGGCCTGCAGAAAACCACATTCGCATCAAAAGTCCTCTGTGCTTCGGATATGTCATTTTTTTGGAATGGCCTGTTGGTCTAGTGTTTAGTGGCCCTGACTGCTATGCCGGAGGTCGTTGGTTAGATTCCCCAAGACAAATGTTTGTGTGATGAGCACGATCATTTGTTTCGTGTGTGGGTGTAATTTATCTATAATATTTATGTACACACAAACATTTAAATATGAGAAGAACAAATACAGATTGAAAAATAGAAAATAAATAAATGAAGAGATAGATGTATGTTGTATTTAGAAATATATTTATAAGTATATCAGTTCAGTACTCCTAGCAGGCTGCTTAGTTTGTGACTAGATGGTGTTGTGTGATAGATATGAAATATAATTATATATATTAAAATATATATTTTGAGTTCATTTTCATTTATTTATTTAAATTTTTGTTCTCACATGATAGCTGATGAAAACGAAATATGTAACCCGAATTTTTGTAATACATTTATAAATGATTTAAAAACAGTGTCTATGGAGTTTCTTGCACGTTCTTATCCATAGAGATCTACTCGCTTTGGAATGTGCAATTACCTAAATTTTTCTGACTGACTATACAAAAGTGGCTGTAAATGGTTTATTGTAAATAAATGAATTGATTTAACTTTTTTGAATTTTTACATTACAAGGTATGTACAAACAACGTACGTACGTACGTACGTACGTACAAAGTTCTGTCAGAGGTGATAAACTCCAGAGACCAAGTAATTTACTCTAGTTAATCAGTGAAAACACAACCTAATGCAAAACTTAAAAATAAACAATTGTAAATACACAGCCAACCAAGGCGGATAAGGCACGCACTGATGGTCCGAACATGGCGAAACGATTTCGCCATGTTCATTTCCGATGACTGAGTGTGATTACTTTATAGTAAAAAAGACAAGGTTGTATTAGATTTTTTTTTAATTCTTTATAGGTTCGCGCTTGACCGCTATCTCACCTGATGGAAAGCGACGATGCGGTCGACGATGGAACGCGCTTACCTAAAAGTAACCTATTCACTTTTGACTTAAAGATTCCCGGGTAGTAGTCATCAGGAAACACAGACTCCGGCAAGGAATTCCACTCCTTAGCTGTACGCACAATGAATGTGTTCCCAAAACGTTTTGTGCGTATAGGTGGGATGTCCACCATGTACCGGTGGCGCATTGCCGTACGCTTGGTGATGCGATGATGGATCGGGCTAGACGGAATTAGGTAATGCAATTCCGACGCACACTCCCCGAAGATTATTTATTTATTTAAACTTCACGTACAGTAGTGGTACATAGACGGAGTTAATACAACAAGGCATTCTCTACCAGTCAACCTTTGGGTTAAATGGGACAACACTGTGGTAGGTGTGCGTACACAAAAAAATTAATTAAATAACAGATATATCAAGTACAATGTAATAACATCAAATTAAGTTTTGGGAACACATTCATTGTGCATACAGCTAAGGAGTGGAATTCCTTGCCGGAATCTGTGTTTCCTGATGGCTACAACCCGGGAATCTTTAGGTCAAGGGTGAATAAGTTACTTCTAGGTAAGCGCGCCCCATCGTCGACCGCATCGTCGCTTTCCATCAGGTGAGATAGCGGTCAGGCGCAAACCTATCATGAATAAAAAAAAAGTTACTTACAATAACACCTATTATCATTATCTGGCAGTTTGTGTGCCCTTATGTGCGCCTACCACACACATAAGCTTCACCAGTTTATTAGTCAGTCCCATTAGAATTCCGAATTGAGCTACTCGATAACTGACAAACGATTGCACTGCACGGCTCCACTCAAATCCGTGTGGTGCTTTTTTCAAATGACTTCCTCAGTTGAGACATTAACCCAAATGGTCCTCATATGATCTTTCTTTTTTTTTAATTGTTATAAATCAGTGCTTGACTGCGATCCCACCTGATGGTAAGCGGAGATGCAATCATTGATTGTCAGGCGCACTAGTTTATTAAAAGCCTATTCACTCTAGCCTTGAAGACACCTAAATTATAGTTGGGCGGGAAGACCGCAGCAGGCAAATTGTTCCAGTCCTTCGATGTACGCGGTATAAATGACGAAGCGAAACGCTTAGTCTGTTGAAGTTTCAACAACGTAAGGGTGGATACTCGCTGTTCGTCGGGTTGTCCGATGGTATAAAGGAGATGGTGGAATCAAGTCATGCAATTCCCGCGCACACTCTCCAAAATGTAACCTGTAAAATACCGATAGGCTGGCTACTCTGCGCCTGAGCTCGAGGCTTTGAAGATTGGACTTAACCAAATCTGGATCCCCAATTAGCCTCTTCGCACGCCTTTCCACTGAGTCCAAAGCTGCTAGATGGTATTTTGCAGCACCAGCCCATCTGACCATTAAATTAACTGTATGAAGATTAAAAAAGACTGCCTCTGACTTTGTTTCGGTGTGTTATCTAAGAGTAGACAGCAGCTAGGAAACACAAGCGTCATCGACAAAAACTATATCATATAATTTAATTTTAGAACCTTGAACCTCTTCGATTTGATTTCCCTGAGTCTAGGAGATTTGTCATCGTTTTTGCTGTTGAGACAGTCGACGACTTAACGAGATCGTGTCTCTAGGCAAAATGTCTTTTTGTATACTCGAGGCAACGGCCTTTTAAAATCCACCATCTCCTCTTAAATATTCCTAGTTTAATATTTTGCAGTAACTTGGTTGTATTATTAAACCTGCTTTTTGCCAACATATGTGCCAGCAGTGAGATATAACAGGCTAACTAGACTAGGTTTCAATTAAAGATCATGGTGGTTAATGCAAGACCCATGTCTTGCACCACCGGTACATTGTGGCCACCCATACGCACAAAATGCTGGGAACACATTCACTGTGCATACAGTTAAGAAGTGGAACTCCCAGCCGGATTCTGTGTTTCCTGATACTTATAATCTGGTGTTCTTTAAGTAAAGACTGAATAGGTTACTTCTAGGCAAGCGTGCTCCATCGTCGACCGAATCATCGCTTACCATCAGTTGAAATAGTGGTCAAGCGCGAGCCTAACAATAATAATTTAAAAATAAATATTGTTCCAGTGCTAAGCTAAATATCTGCTTTAGACTCACATATGACGAATCAAAATCATATCTTAAAAATGATTCAGCTGTTCTTGACTTGTTGAGTAGTGCGTTCAAAAATATACTGAAAATGACTTTTTTTTTCATTTCTGCAATCGATTTCTAGCAGGTATGTTCCGAGTGTAACCAGATTTGGATGGTGATATAATTATATTGCTTGCGTATCAGTTAATCCCGGAAAGTACAAACACGTACAAACTACATTCCAGCCGGAAATCGTTTAAGCTGTGTTCCAATTCGAAGAGGAAGACACATGTTTTCAATTAGACTGGTTATAAGTATAAACACATAATCGATGAACTAAGGTCGCACATAAAAACGGCCCAGATCTTTATTCCATTTTTTTTTTGTTTTCGAGGGGAAACCTTCAAAAGGCGCCGTGATCACCATCCATACGTAAAAGGGGCCCCGTTACCTCACAAAAGACCATTCCGGAACCCCCTCTGTGCAACGCCTGTTACGGCATATCCATGAAGAGACTGTATAACGGCCTCCCCCTGAGCTTCACTATGCATGGCAGTACCGTCTTCCCTGGAATCACTCGATGGGCGAACAGAGCCCCCACTTTGAGGCCCACGCCCGTGTTTCGAAAGTCCCACAGATCTTTATAAACCTAGGCTTTTCTTCACTACTTTGGCCTCAGAGTCAGTTTTCAATACAACATGAGGCCTTACCACGAGCTCTTAACGCGGTCCATTTGACGACCTAAACTGAACTGTTAAAGACATGGAGCTATAGAGTGTGTATTTTAACACGTCATGGTAAAATTCCTGATGCAGCTGAGTACGTGTATTGTACACAGACCGACTACCACAACACGATACCCCTTGGCAAACCTGGTTGTCACACTTGCAGGCTTCTAACTTCGACTATCGACTGACCAGAACAGCAGATGACAATGTAAACCTTAGAACTATGATGATGATGAACTATGCAGATGCATTTCGGTAATGTGCTTACAAAACAATTTTTGAGCGTACAGTTAAGGAGTGGAATTCCCTGGCGGAGTCTGTTTCCTGATAGCTACAACCTGGGGATCTTTAAGTCAAGGATGAATAGGTTACTTCTAGGCAAACGTGCTGCTCCATGGTCGGTCACGTCGTCGCTTGCCATCAAATGTGTTCAAACGCGAGCCTATCCATAAAAAAAGATAAACTGAGCCAAATCGACCGAAAAAAATCACTTCTGCACTTAAAAAAAAAAACATAACATAAAGCCACGTTTCCAAGGAACCCAGTTCGGTTTAGTAGAATGCAACACGTAAACACACTCGATGACTAGAGCGCGATGTTTCCGCGGCGGGCGGCGGCGGCGGCACGCTGGCACCTCGCCAATGACGTCACCGCCGTAGGCGCAGCCTAGCTTATTCACAGATGTGAATACTACTACTTCAGCTGAATTAGATATATCACGACTTCGGCGAGAGAGAATGCTTGCATCCGATATGGAAGAGACCGAATCGATCGTACCCTAGTAGGCCGGGCTGGTTCAATGGGTTCACAGTGGCCGTAGGAAAAAGGGAACTGAAGGAACATGGGTGTGTTTAAGTAAGTTAAACTATGACACTCCCTCGCACTCCACCTAGACCGGGATATATTATTTGATGATTTCACTTCGAAAAATGTCTCCGCAATAAACTGAACGCTAGATTGCTTCCATGGCTTCTTAGTTGATGGCGGTCTAGAGTCAGCCTAGAAATGTACGCCAACCTGATAATCTTCAGGCAACACACACATCCTGGGCGAACTCAATAACTCTTCACCCGACCTGGTTTTCCGTGCTATCTGGTCATAGTATATTTTTTCCAGGGCAACTCAAAAGGATCAGAAAGTTTTTAAGAAGCAAGATCTCTTAGATGTGCACAAACCTAATGACTTCCTATGCAGTTTCAAAATCTAACGCCATCTTGTTAATCATCAACTCAAATTATGGCAGTCCAAAGCTGGACAAACGCCTCTTTCAATTAATGCCCTCAAAAACTGGTTCACCGCATCCAGGACGCCTAATTATATTATTTAGGTCATCGGTCCATCTAGCGTGGCAGTACGCTACGCCAATTGTTGGAAACCATCAAAATATTGATATAAATGATATTTATTTTTTGAAAACACGTATATTGTTTCATCAATGTAAACTAAATTAGGTCTGTGTTTCCTAACTCACTGAGAAGAAACACCGAAAGACTCAGGGGTCAAAGTCCGAACAGCTAACATATTGTAAGGGTCAAATCATATGAGAACCATGAAGATTGGTGACTGAGATGGTCTTTTGAGGAAAGAACTACACAGATTTGAACCACATTTTTTTTTTAAATCTTTGCCCACTCTAGTAATATTTTTTTTTTTTTTTTAATTGATATAAACCAGTGCTTGACTGCGATCCCACCTGATGGTAAGCGGAGATGCAATCATTGATGGTCAGGCGCACCAGTTTATTAAGAGCCTATTCACTCTAGCCTTGAAGACACCTAAATTATAGCTGGATGGGAAGACCGCAGCAGGCAAATTGTTCCAGTCCTTCGATGTACGCGGTATAAACGACGAAGCGAAACACTTAGTCCGGACCGTTGAAGTTTCAACAACGTAAGGGTGGATACTCGCTGTTCGTCGGGTTGTCCGATGGTAGAAAGGAGATGGCGGAATCAAGTCGTGCAATTCCCGCGCACACTCTCCAAAATGTAACCTATAAAATACCGAAAGGCTGGCTACTCTGCGCCTGTGCTCGAGGCTTTGAAGATTGTACTTAACCAAATCTGGATCCCCAATTAGCCTCTTCTTAATAACTTTGTATCGTGGCTGCGCTCGCAAACATGTAAACTCACATAGACAAGACACCCAGACCAGAAACAGCCATCTGTAGGCCATACGAATATTAGTTCCGTGCGGGAATCGAACCGGCGACCCGCAGTGCAGCAGTCAATTGCTCAACCACTGACTGCACCAACCGTGGCGTCAGATTTATTTAAATACTAGCTTCTGTTAGCGACTTCGCCGGCGTTAAAGTCGATTTCTCAATACAAACTTTGGAACCCCGTTTCATCCCTTTAGGGGGTGAATTTCGGAAAACCCGTTCTTAGCGGATGTCTATACCCTATGAGGAACCTTCCTGCCAAGTTTGTAGGTGTTATAGTTTGAGATTTCGTGATTAATCAGTGAGTGGTATTTCGCTTTTATATATTATAGACAGACATCTTCAAGTAAACTTAAATTTTCTAAAATACACAAGTGACTTTTAAATATCATGTATGTGCTCACTTTCTAAAGTTGTTGACTCATCTTTTTCACAGTAAGCTCGCCTGCCAAATGCAGATTTGAAAGCCAGATTCAAGTCTAGAAATAATTTAAGGCGCGCCTATTGTCGTACTAGTATATGACTATATTTCTGCCTGCGCTCCAGTCTGGAACGCAGCCAAGAATACTATAAACGTCTAGACTTGACAAGTAAAAGTACACATAAAGTTAAACCATTAATAAATTACCGTTTCGTTTGAGATTTATTTGTGAAATGTATTTTTGAGCTGCGGTATAAGTTTTTAAATGATATATGTACAAAATTGAAACTCTCGGATCGTGAGGTCTGAGTGCTCACAAAATTATTTAAAGAACTTTCAAAATGCCTTGTTGACACTTCGCGTGACCTAAGGGCTGGCTTTTACTTTGGACAAAGAATAAGCATTGCCATATAGCGTGGCAATGCCGCCAGTCTTTTGGGTACATTGCCAGTCGACAGCGATGCGGAGGAATTTTTCGACGCCATACTTTAGATTGCTTTTTTAGTACTTTAGAGCTTTTATTTTTATTTTGTAAGTTAGTTTTAATTAGGTTAAGCATATTAGTGTATTAGCTTACTAGCATATTAGTTATCAAAAAAAAAATGTAGTTAATAATAAACTTTAAACGAAATAAAAATAAAAAGTTCAAAATTGGTTCGATTTATTTAGTCGAGGAGAAGTAGCAAACAAAGTAAAAAACAGATTGGCTCCTGCGCTCGCGGGTCGCGAGTTCAATTCCCTCACGAAGCAAATATTTATATGACCTTATGGGTGTTTCTAGTGTGGATGAAAGATCTACGAATGACAACCGGGACCAACGGCTTTACCTGCTTTCCGAGGCGCGGGGTGTCAGAAACGTCTTAAATTTTGAAAAATGCCTGAAAAATTCATATTGATACTTGAAATCACAGACAATTACGCAACTATGTATAATAGAGCTTTAAAACAGCTTGCGACCAATCATCGTACATAAGTACATATATACCGCCAAGCAACGCTGATGTGTTCCGGTAACAAGTATATGGGTACCGGTAACAGGAAGCGCTGCATACACGTTCCCGTCACAAGTCGTACCGTTGCACGTACCTACCAATTCCTCGATACCTCGCAATTTTGATGCAACATGAACGAGCTCTTGTATTTGTGCCTACTCATCATTTGGAGACTTTCCTAAAAGGAGAGTTTTGGCCGAAGGGTGTCGTGTATCGACGATTTCGTAGTTCCACGACATTGTAATAGTTTATTTTATACATATGTATGTGTCGTCTGGGCAGCATTCGGGAAGCTGCGCGGTGTCTTCTCGTTCAATATACTACAGTGTCTCAAAACAAAAGTTTATGCCCAGTGCGTGTTGCCAGTGATGACATATGGCTACGAAACGTGGTCGTTTACAATGGGCCTCATCTGAAGGCTTAAAGTCACTAAAAGGGCAATGGAAAGGGCTATGCTCGGAGTTTCCTTGCGTGATCGCGTCAGAAATGAGGATATCCGCAGGAGAACCTAGGTTACGGACATAGCCCGAAGAATCGCCAAACTTAAGCGGCAGTGGGTAGGGACATTGCTCGCAGAACAGATGGTCGATGGGGACGAAAGGTTCTGGAATAGCGACTACGTACCGGAAGACGCAGCGCTGGAAGGTCTCCCACAAGGTGGACCGATGACCTGGTGAGGGTCGCGGGAATCCGATGGATGTGAGACGCACAGGACAGGTCATTGTGGCGACATTTGGGGGAGCCCCATGTCCAACAGTGGACGTCTTTCGGGTTAAATGATGATGATGATACATATGTATTAGTTTATTATTTTGTAAGAATATTTCTATATTTTATCTATGGGCCTTAAATGCCTGATATTAAAGAATTATTATTATATGGAACCTTTATAGGATCACGGTTCGACTTCCAGTTTAACCAGCGACTGAATACCTGTTTTACATGGAACGACTGTCTATCAGACGTCCACAACCCAGTTACTGAGCAGCACGATACTCCTTGGATGGACTGATGGTCAGGTTTTCTGGCGTCTGGCTACCTGTAGACTGTCAAAGGTCTACGAATCACAACCGGAACCAACAGCTTCACGTGCTTTCCGAGGCACGGGGTGTCAGTAATATCCTAGATAAACTTAAGAAAGAACATATGAATTGAAAAATTCACATTGATACCTGCTCGCTTGCTTTGCTTGATAGGTTAAGTTTGTACGGATATGTCATATGGAGACTAGAGGACCGTATGGTGAAAAAGTGCCTTTCCATGGCTACACAGAAGAGAGGGAGAGGTAGACCGCAAGATACCTGGATGACAAATATCCGCAAGGACATGCAAAAGCTTTGTCTTAAGGTGATGCTTATCAGCGAAATGAATGGCGCCGCAAAATTAAAAAAGCCGGGCTCGCGTAAAAGAGGCGAGGGCAAAGAAGAAGACATTGATACTTGCTCGATTTCGAACTCGCAACCTCATGCATGAGAGGTGAGTGTCTCAAACACCCTCACCACTCAACTTTTTTTTTACAAATCAGCACTTAAAAAAAAAACCAAAAGGTAAGCATTTTTTTTTGCGTGTTTTTTCTTTCGACTATTGTTCTCGATTCTAAACCCATTGTGAAAGATACCGTCCACTTTTTCTAACATGTCATTATAATGACATGTGCTCGACGAGTTCAGTGACATTTTCTTAACACTGACATTCAACTTTTTATTTTTATTCTACGTTTAGAAATGATATGTCTATTTTAAAATGATCTTTGCCTCAAACATCTGTTTAATATTTTTCCAATAATGTTCCGGTCTAGCCAGATGCGATATGTGTATCAAGGTTTTGTAGAACGGCTGGCTTTTGACCTAGATTATTTATTTATTTAAAATTTATGTACATAAGCGGACTTTATGCAACAAGGCATTCTCTACTAGACAACCTTTGGGTTAAAAAAGACCAGTGTAGACTTTGGTAGGTTCATTGTGCGTAAGCCAAGGAATGCAATTCCCTGTCGGAGTCTGTGTTTCCTGATAGCTACACCTAGGGGATCTTTAAGTTAAGAGTTGTAAAGTTACGTCTAAGCAAGCGTGCTCTATCGATGGCCACATCATCGCTTACCATAAGCCGCGAATATTTCGAAAAATAATTTAAAAAAATTGCACCCTAGCGAGGCCCATGCGGGTCATAGTTTATCCCAGTTTAAAAATCACACACGGAAAAAAATACCTCGGGGTTGTGCCACGGGAAATAGGTGATCTGTTAGTGAAAAGAACACCTCCCTCTACAAGATAGACGCCTAACAATTCCTCAACCGTCAGACGCGTCGTGTTGTGTAGACACCGGACAAATTGACGGACGGATCGTTAGTCAGAACCGGTTCGTTTGGCCGGACGCCGGTGCACGCGCACTAAGCTGCTGGACAAGCTTTGTTTCACCTTTTAGATGTGCCATGATGGCGGTACAGCTTACGGTCGTGCGATGTTCCGCAATAAAATTCCGGTTGGTTTAGTGCGAGCCTGACTCGCGCACCGAGGGTTCCGCACAAAGTTACCTACTGAGCTCTTAACGCGATCTATTTGACGCCCTAAACTGAACTGTTAAAGAGATGAGATCCTTCTTTCTGGGATCTAGGATTCTCTTTCGCACGACTTAAGAGGCCCTCGAAATAGATTGAATTGATTTTTAATCGACTTCAAAAAGGAGGAGGTTTTATGTTCGGCTGAATGTATGTTTTTATTTTGAAGATTTACCGAATCGCAAAAAAATAAATAATTTTGTGAATTTGTGATGTAACTACAAATTTACGATTTATCGACTTTTTCCTGTTCTTGTCCTAGGAGACCTTGCTTCTTGACAAATGTCAGGCTTTAAAACCTAGGGTCTAACTCTAACTTTCCGTTAACCTAGAAAAGAAAGTTAGCGAGTATCAAAATATGCGCCAGAAAGTATATAAACGGCCAAATCTTTTAGATTGTGTTGACTTGAAAGTTAGATTTTTTCATTGTTCCATGGTGTAGCAGATCTGAGTATTTGATATTAATTTCAGCTTAATATCTTCGCGTATTCCTGAGAAAAATAACCTTGAAAGATGGAAAAAATGGAGAATTGAAAGAAATTTTCGATATTTTTTTTGTGTTTTGTTTTTAGGTTGATTTGAACTGAAATAGTCCATTTTTAACTAAGGTACGGGACCCTAAAACGGCTGGAACAAGTCTTTAAACAGTAATCAAGAAATTTTTTTCAAACAAGTCTATTTGGATAGTTAGATAACGTGACATAATACACAACTGTAGCAACTGATACGACACACATAGGTGCAGTCCGCGATAAGAGTAATACGAGCCGTCACATGTTTGTGAATGACTCGACTAGCAATTACGTGGTTCGTTACACAGCGGTTGAGCTCCCCGAAAGGGGGCGATAGTTGGGAAATGGCTGGACTGATTTAAACTCCAGCAATGATTGAAATAAAGATCCTAGAGAACGAAATGATTGATAGGGTGCTTAACAGTCCCGCCTATCACCATAAAATCAACAAGGATTGAAGGAAATCGTATGACCTTTTGCTCTTGGTAACTTAAGAACTTAGCCCGAAGAATCGCCAAACTTAAATGGCAGTGGGCAGGGCACATTGCTCGCAGAACAGATTATCGATGGGGACTATTCTGACAGACGTAGAGTTGGAAGGTTTCCCACAAGGTAGACGTGAATAGCCTATGAGTGTCGCGGGAATCCGATAAATGGGAGACACACAGGACCGGTCGTTATGGCGACACACACACATTGTAAATCTTTCGGCTGATCATGCATGCATGATGACGATGAACTATACTTTTGAAGATTATGCAAATATAGAATAGGAATTGTATTTGAAAAGAAACAGTGAAATAACTCATTTTTGTTTTTTAAGTCAGATAAGTTAGAACTGCTTTCGAGACGCTAGGCAGATTGAATTTTTTAAAAATGATATAAACTAGTACCTGACAGCGACCTCACCTGATGGCAAGCGGTGATGTACTCGTTGATGGTGAGGCGCACTAGTTTATTCAGAGCTTGTTCAGTTCACTCCAGCCTTGAAGACACCTTAATTATAATCAGACGGGAAGACCGCAGCAACGAGTCGAAACGCTAGTCAGGACCGTAGAAGTGTTAAAAAATTAAGGGTTGACATTCGCCGTACGTCGTGTCGTCCGATTGTAGAAAGGTGATGGCGGAATCAAGTCTTTTAATTCCCGCGCACACTCTATATGTGAATATTATTTTAAAATAATACGATAAATTATAGTGCTTCTAATAATAAACCCAATTATATTACATGCACATTAGCTTTGATAACTCTCCGCCTCTAACAACTCTACTGCAAATTATTCACATGCTGATAGTAACTTAGTGAATATCAGCGGCTTCGCCTGCGTGAATGTAGTACTTTTCTCTTTTTTTTATCACTTTTAAAGGGTGAATTTTGGAAAATCCTCTCTTAGTGCACGGCTACTCGCCTACGTCATAAAAGGAAACATTGTGCAAAATTCCACGCTATTCCCAGTAGGTAGTTTCAGATGTGCGTTGATATTTCAGTCAGTCAGTTTATCCTTTTATTTATTTATATATTATATTTCACACAATTGATTATCTACACTCAACGAATAACATAATAAGTTTGTGTGGTAAATATAAATATTATCTATAAATGTGTGTTAAATAAATAATTAGCCTACATTTAAGCATACATGTTATTGGTAAATGATTTATCATTAATTCAGTCTAGAAAGCACTTATTTACTTAGATAAGCATACAATGCCGAGCGCAAATCTACAAGTTGTTTGTTCTGACCTAGAAAATACAAGTATTATTAAAAAATAATATCTTTTTAAAGTACAGAACAAAGTCGCTTCCAGTGTCTGTCTGTAATTCTTTTTAAATGACATAAACCAGTGCTTGACTGCGCTCCCATCTGATGGTAAGCAGTGATGCTGAAGCGCACTAGTTTATTAAGAGCCTATTCACTCCAGTAGCCTTGAAAACACCTTAATAATAATCGGACTGGAAGACCGCAGCAGGGAAATTGTTCCAATCCTCCGATATACGCGGTAAAAAAGAGAAGGCGAAACGCTTAGTCCGGACCGTAGAAGTTTCAAGTGTCAACAATGTAAGGGTGGATAGTCGCCATATGTCGGGTTGTCCGATGGTACAAAGGTGAATCAAGTCATGCAATTCCTGTATCTAATAATAATTTTAAAAAATCTCTCATGCGAAGCCGAGGCGTGGCACTAGTTTATCATAATAGCTACCTAATCACCTATAACTTCGCTAAACGAAGGTCAATGAACCGTGTCTAATGAATTACTTTGATGACAATATCATTTGCTAGCACTTAATGACTCATTCAATATTGTCATTACTTCAGCAATTAAAGTGTAATATTACAGAGAAATCACTTGCTTTATTGTGGGATTTGTCATAGATTGCGGTTGTCATTTCTGTTGTGGTAACTTCTTCTCTTCTTTTGGAATCGATGAACTATCGATTTTTATTCTTGCGTATTATATTCCGCGATCGGAATTACACTAGTACGCACTGCGAATAAAATTTCGTACGATTTTTGTCAGTTTAATACTGATCCCGGCAGAGACGCAAGTCTAGAATGGACAATCGAACAAAAATTTTACTGACTGACCGAGCAAAACGCGCGACATAGCCATAATTACTCTATACTGCACAAAACATTCACGCGGATTCAATTCCGCACCGCATCGCGTCAAATCTGCATCAAATTCTTTTACAACCACGCGGTGAAATATCGCTGAGGACAGGCCCTTAGGGCCCAGTAGGTGGCTGCGTTAACAGCAGCATCGGAGGCACTTATCAAATACTCCAAAGTGCAAGTGTATGGGTACTTGGGATATTCTAACGTGTGGCTCATGTTTTGAACACGAGCTTTGCACTCACATTGAGTATCTCGTGGGTCTATAAAACCAAATTTCGCCAAGTTGTGTTTGCAGCGGCCTACCTGAGTTCAGTAGATTCATCATTTCAGCCTATCGGCTGAAATGATGACGTCCACTGTTGGACATAGCCCTCCCCCAAGCGTCTGCCTGTTCATCATAGGGACATAGGAGTAGTCATCACTAATTTGCCGGATTGTTCGAAAAACTCTAGTACTAGTACTTTACAGGATGCATTTTGGAGAGTGTGCGAGGGAATTGCGTGACTTGATTCCGCCATCTCCTTTTTACCATCGGGCAATCCGACGTATGGCGAGTATGCACCCTTACGTTGTTGAAACCTCTACGGTCTGAACAAAGCGTTTCGCCTTGTCGTTTATACCGCGTACATCGAAGGACTGCAACAATTTGCCTGCTGCGGTCTTCCCGTCCGATTATAATAATAAACATTGGTTTTATTTGTGTTGTGTGATATATTATTTTAGTAGTAATTTAATGTATTTTCTTTTTATTTGTAAATTATATGTCCGATTACTTTTTTAATTGACTGGCCGGTTGGTCTAGTGGTAAGTGGCCCTGACTGCTATACCGGAGGTCGTGGGTTCGATTCCCACCCAGGACAAATGTTTGCGTGATGAGCACGATCATTTGTTCTGTGTCTTGGTGTAATTTATCTATAATATGTATGTATTTAGCAATATATTTAAAGAATGTTTATCAGTTGTCTAGTACTCATAACACAAGCTCTGCTTAGCTTGAGACTAGACGGTGTTGTGTGATAGTTGTGGAATATTATTATTAGATTTTTATTTCTTTTTGGATATGTTATTATTGTTTTATTATATGTATTTTTAGTTTGTAAGTTTTCATTGGACAAAGTCTTGGATATCCTCTGTAACATTGTACAAAAGCTTGTAAATAAAAATTTATTTAGGTGTCTTCACGGCTAGAGTGAATAGGCTCTTAATAAACTTCTGTACCTCAGCGTTAACTATTGCATCACTGCTTACCATCAGGTGGGATCGCAGTCAAGCACTAATTTACACGTCACACCCCTAAGTTTATTTCGGTGTTTCTTCTCAGGGTAGTCAGCTAGGAAACACCGGCCTCATCTAGTTTAAAATGACGAAAAAAAAAAATTGACGTGTAAAAGTGTTTTTTTAAACCTACTTACAAAATAATTATCATTTATCATTTACATTATTTAAAAAAATATATGTTACCTAGTTCTGATTACCTATGAGGTCACTTGCTTACTAATAATAAAAAATATGACACGTGTAGGCGTACAGACCACTAGATGATATCACTGTGTATTACCTAATTATAAAAAAATGGATGTGCCTGGATGTGTTCATGGTATACTAATACAAGTTTCCCTATAATAATACTGACTTGCTTTTTTAAAACAGGAAAAATTGTAAAGGAAATCGGAGTTATTTTAATCAACAAAAATAATAATAAAAGGTAAATTATTCTGCTAAAATGATTGTAAATTCTATGTTTTGTATAAATCCTACTTGATATTATAAACGCGAAAGTTTGTATGTATGTTCGTTACTCTTTCACTCAAAAACTACTGAACGGATTCCGATAAAACTTAGTACACGGGTAGACCATGTCCTGGAAAAGCACATAGGATACGTTCTATCCTGGGAGCATGTTACCTTGGAGTGATTTTTTACATACGCAGTGTGTGAGTGATTTTTTACGGCACGCGGGCGAAGCCGCGGGCAGTTGCTAGTCAGGAATAAATCAACCTTGTTGGTCTCATACTAACAAGCGCTACTGTTGAGAATGAGGTCTTGTTTTTGATTCCCAGATCAATGACTCAGTAGCAACCCAGAGATGGTGTGACAGCCCCATGCCTAGATGTGTCCAGTGCCCTCATGTCAAATTGACATCCCATCGCACTACGAGAACAAAGGAACAGAAAGGGATCACTCTTTTGCACTTTAGTATTCTTAGCTAATCTCCATTGAGACTGGCCACAGTGGCCGGTTCCATTCATGCCTTGGCTTATACAGAGGAAAAATAAGCATTGATCACCAGGCATATTCAAGCATATTCAGCTTAGCAAGATGGATAAACTGAGGCAGGCTGTATTAATAGTTCAAGCAATTCGGGCTTGCTCCACTCAAATCTATGTAGAGCTTTTGGGTGAAGACCAACTCAGACGGTTATCAAATCGAGTTTGACATTAATTGTATGGACTTAAGAAACTTAGACCTCTGAGTTTCAAAGTTTCTTAGAGTATTCATCTAGCCCTCACATAGTTTATACAAGCATGTAAAAATGTGTTATTTTTAACCTATTTACTATTATAGTATCTAAATTTCAATTAACATATCCATTTTTAACTGTGATCTGACTATGATGTCATGTTAAAACCAGTAAAACACATCGGTACAAATTATAACTCTAGGGGCATGTTGGAGGCCAGAATTATGATAGATACAACTATGTCATAGCAGTAAATTCACTTTCCTTCAACGCATATTATCTTTTTAAGTACAATTTACTTAACATTATTTCTTAGTCTATATTATCTAATCTTATAAACTGGGTGAAGTTTGCTATAACCACTTATGGATTTCCATCACACTAAAATTATAAAGGCGAAAGACGAGGAGTGTGTCTCTGTATGTTTGTCACTTCGTCACATTCAAACGGCTGAAAGGATTTCAATAAAATTTGATATGCAGGTAGACAATATCCTAGAATAGCACATAGGTAACTATTTATCCTGGGAGTATGTTCCCTTAGGATAATTTTCGACTATGACAAGAACAAAGCCGCTGACAGCAACTAGTTTTATACACACATATGTTTATAGTGTGTGTACATTCTACTGCCATTATAAATGTATGTTTGCTATTTAATCAAGTCTTATTACAGTAAAACCAAAAAAATACTTAAATATGGTGTCAAAAAACTCTTCCACATTGCTGGCAACTGGTAATGTGCCCAAGAGAGCCACAGTTTCCTTTTTTTACTTGTGAACTCACAAACACATGAGACTCAGCCCAGATTCAACCATCTGTAGGCCGTACAGATATGAATTTTTCTGTTTGGAAATTGATTGAATCATTCAACCACATATAGAACATGGGTAGACGATAGCCAAATTAAGACTTAGAATACTTTTTATCTTAATAATATGCATAAAGTTCCCATAAGAATCGCCACACTTAAGTGGCAATGGGCAGGGCACATTGCTCGCAAAGCAGATGGTCGATGGGGGCGAAAGGTTCTGGAATGGCGACCACATACTGGAAGACACAGCGTTGGAAGGCCCCCCCTATAAGGTGGACCAATGACCTGGTGAGGGTCGCAGGAATCCGATGGATGCAAGACGCACAGGACCGGTCATTGTGGTTACATTTGGGGGAGGCCTATGTCCAACAGTGGACGTCTTTCGGCTGAAATGATGATGATGATGAAGTTCCCATAGGTAATTATCAACTAACAGCAGGCAATGCCACTAGCATATACTTATAAGTATACTATACTAGCTTCTGCCAGCGGCTTCGCCCAGACCCTGTTTCATCCCCTTAGAAAGTGAATTTTGTAAAATCCGTTCTTAGCGGATGTCTACACCCTATAAGGAACCTGCCAAATTTTAAGTTTGTAGGTGTCATAGTTTCTGAGATTTCGTGTTAAATCAGAGTGGTTTTTCGTTTTTATTTATATAGATTCTTCACAATGATTCATTGAGCTTGTGTACTATATTAATTTATGTAAGAACCAAAGCTTTTTTATCATTTAGCAGACATTATCTTAATATTATATTTATCTTGCATTCTTTGTAAAAATATGCTTCATTTATCGATAGGTATATTTTTTATTTTTGTATAGCCTTTTTTTATAATGTGAATGTGAGTGCACTGTAGACTCCATAGATTCTGAATGTGAGTACACTGTAGACTCCATAGATTCATAGTTTAGTATTTATATGAATAGTGCTTTAGGGTACTAAGTTGACTAGCCCTCATTTTCTTCTCATATCTATTAATGTAATATGAAAATATCGTACAATCAAAACTTTTTAAAAGAGTAACCATGGAATTTCTTGCCGATTCCTCGCCATAGGAAAGAACCAATTGGAACCATGCGCTAGCTTCTGACGTTTTATAAGTGCCCATGTAGGCCTATGTGAAATAAACAATTTTGAGTTTGACTTCATTCTTTTAGCCTGTTTTTGTCACAAATTTTTGGCCAGATTGCATTTAACTGACTTAAACCCTCTTCCAAGAATGAGTGGAGTTCTTACATTCAGATAATCTATATAAACATCTTATGCTATGCAACCTTTAAACCCTTATTACTCAACTAATTAACGTTAAAGACTTATATACTAACACGTTTATATATTTCCAACGAGCGAAATATATACAGCGATGATACATGAATGAATCAAAGGAGTATAAAAACACTGCCGATCAAATCACTACGAAAATCTCTAGCGGCCACCAATCGCCCAGCAATTTGGCCCATTACACCCGACGTCCTATGCTACCAAATTAAAAACACCTGACCTGTATAACGAAGACGTTACAAGTATGCTGCATCCAACTCGGCCGGATTATAAAGTACCGATGTTACGCGGTGACATCAGCCCACATTATTGAAGAGATAATATGTAATTGATTAGTGTCACGCCCAAAAAGAATGGACACAACTTACTTCTCAGGTATACAAAAGCCGCAAGAAGCTATATTTTTGTGCTAGATCAACGAATACAAAAGATTTTTAGAACTTCGAATATTTACGGGATTAACCTGTTGGGAGTTGATAAGTTTGATGCATAATGCGTCAAAATTATCACAGAACACGGCAATATGCCAATATCAGAGATAAAGATACATGTAAGACAGTACGAACTGAAAAAATTCCGACCCAATTCCTATTAGCATTACCTGACACACCCTATAACGCGGGTGTCGAAAAAAACGCATACCGACATAAAACTACCGCGTTCTTACTGTTAATGTAAACAAATATGTACAAAAGAAAGCTGAACACACGCAATACTCACCGGCAGATCTCCAAGACGCGTTAAAAACTCGATTTTTGAGTCACTTCACACACTTATCGGATAGCGATTGTAACTTACACTAAGCACATAAACGAGGTAACATTATATAAAATAACATGCACAAAACGTTGTTCTTTAATATTCAAAGCACCAGCACCACCGACATTACGCGTAGAGCGTTTATTTCAATAATTCGTTCGTAAAAAAAGAATTTCTGTAACACGCCACCGGAGGAAATCGATGTCGGCGCGAGTTTCGTTTTTTCGCCGTAGCGTCGCTGCTGTCGACTGACATCGAAAGCCACGCTTCAGATGGCGCTGTTGTCCTCTGTATTGCACGCTTTTGAAATAAAATTTCCCTAATAAAAATTTGAGTACTTTTATTTATCTTTTTTTATTTTCAAAGGAAAATCTACCAAAGTCACTTGGACTTTTGGCGGAAAGACCGAGGAGTGTTGGATTATCTCAGTGTAACGCCTGTAAGTGCCTTAAAATATACACACACATCTCTGAAGGTACTGTAAACAGATCTCTTTTTACCTCAATGTGTACGTCAGCACTTAACATCGGTGACATTGTTTTCCCTGGAATCACTTGAGGGGCACATAAAATCCACTCTGTGATTTTAGAATTTATACTAAATGCTACGGTTATATTAAATAATGTAAGTTGAGTTTAGGCGTGTTAGGCGTAGAGGCGGTAGTCTTACCGACGCCTTCTTCTCCAAGCAAGATCAGTCCTTTCACGAACCCATTTAGCAGCCTCTTAGGCAGTTTTAAATGAGTTAACGATATATATTAAACTTTTGGGCTCGGCTAGCATAGCTCTCATTACAGCTGGGAGAGACAACAACCAGCTTGCGTGGTACCGAATGTGAGTCGAAAATGTTGGCAGTTTGCCATGGTCTCTCGCCCAATCCTATTCATATACTTACCGAAGCAACCGTACCCAGTCAGCATTTCCATGGGTAGTGTGAAAACGAAACTCGGGGCCCTGGGACGAAGGCAACGAAGGAACAGGAGTGGGTTTTTAGTCAGTAAAAGTCTGACACTATCTCCCGCTCCGCTCAAGAGCGGGATTTGTCATTAGATGATTTTCCCACCTAAAAAAAAACCCAGTCAGCACTTGAGTGAGCCTACAGAAGATGCGCTCCCATCTTTTCAGTCAGCCTTCAAAATGTAATATTATGGTTTCGACAACGTGCTAGCATAAAAATTGTGACTGCTGTAGCCGCTTATCCCAACACTCGAGCTTGTGTCACTTTTCTTGCCACCCCAGCCTTACGACAGCGATTCGTGACAAGCTTTTAATTACCTTTTTAATAGATGATCAAAATATGGTTATATTTTCTTGAGTCCATATTTGCCAGGATGTTCTGAGGAAAATTGCCATCTTAACTTTTCGTACTTAGAAAAATAATAAAAAAGTCATTGTTTCGCATAGATCTGTATTCTAGCATCCAAAGGGTTAGCTGTTGATGTTAGTCCTGCAGCGTCGGAGATTTGACAGTCGCAATGATCAAACAAAATGCCCATGTCTATAAAGGGCCATCGAACGCAGAACACCCGCGTAATAGCTAACGTCAAGCTAAGATACTTAATGTATCGACCCATCTGGACTTACGCAAATCCAACAGTCACTGATAAACTGGGCTCTCTACCCCTTGGCAGTTTGTTTAAAAACATTGCCTCAGATTTCTGAGGCGCTGTCTTCTATCTCAACTCGTAGATCGGTGCCACGACTTTTGCTAAGTACTCCAAGCACTGAAAGTGGGTCGGTCTCATCGAAGGTGTCCCTACCAGCCAACACTACACTATCACCTGCCTGTCAGACGATATTTTATACCCATGGAGTAATTGACTGATGTTTTTGGTCCTTTCTTAAATTGTGATCATTACAGCCACATATCATGTATACGCCATGGTAGTAACTATATTAACTAAGAGGATCACCGTTAACTTAGACTATAACATCAAAACTTTTTTAACACTTTTTGACTATGTATGACGAAAAAAAGAAAGAAACAAGTATTTTTCAACACTTATTTAAAATCTTACTCCTATCCTTATCTTTTTCAGGCTTACAATTGTACATTGAACTCATCCTCTGCGTCTACTTTTTTTATCAACACCTATTTCTCTCAATGAGCAACGCTTTTTAGCCTCGGTAAGTAATTGTACACGTATGTCTAATTACACAAATAACATAAATTTTTGAAGGCATTTGAAGCCGGATCCTACTATATTCTCTGGTTATATGCTGTGCGAGTGGGCATCAACATTTTAGGTTCATAAATCTAATAAGTAAAGAAGAAATTTAATTCATAGCTCTAACAAATTGACGACAAAATAGTAAAATATAATTAACTCTGTTAGTAAACTTATTTTATAAATTACTTCAATTTAGGGTACCTGTTATAATACGACAACACCAGCGCTCCTAGTTTCAATACACGCAGTAATAGAATTTCAGGACTAATAACAATACGGTTAAAAATGTTAATTGGCATTGGAAATATTTAGTTTACCTTTATTTGTAATAATATTGTCTTATTGGAAATTACAAAAGTCTTTTTATCATTTTTATTTTAGCAAAAAGTGATGGTTTAAACTCATTTCACCCCTCCGTTACATGTGTTCGTATAATGAAACGTAGTTTACGTTTAGTTATTTTATTTAAAAAAACATTTCTTGCAAAAGAATGCAATAAATATTTGGAGTTCATGATTTGAATATACGCAAAAATTGAAACTTATTACAATGATAATTAATGTTTTCATTTATAATTAAAAATAAACAAAAAACACAAACATTGAATGTCTTTACGTAAAATTTGCATTGGTCAGAGCGTAATAAAACGCAAAACATCGTTATAAAAAAAAAGAAAATCGAATGACGAATGAGAGGAACTTTTCGTTCGTTTTCATTCATTCACTATCAAAATGGCGTTGGACTAAGCTGTGCGTTATTGTTACTTTTTGTTTTTGTAAAATTTTAAAACTGTTGACTTAGACTGAGGTAAATATTGTCTTCTATACGATTTGATCTGTGTTAATATCAAATTATATTGTTTATTTATGTTATAAATAATGTTTCTGCAGGTTAAGATGGGTCGTTCGCCTAGCCCTCGGCGGCGCGATGACAGGCGCCGGGACCGAGACAGAGACAGAGATCGAGATAGGGACCGCGAGAGGCGGAGGCCTCGCACCCGGTCCCGTTCGCGGTCTCTAGACCGCCGACGGCGCTCCCCAGACCGCCGTCGCAGCCCCTCGCCGCGCCGCCGCCGTTCCCGCACCACGTCTCCGGGACCCTCCACATCCTTCGTAAAGCCAAAGAAGACCTTCGGTGAGCGTCCAATAGTCACCCCCGCGGATCTAGAAGGTAAATCTCCTGAAGAACAGGAAATGTTAAAAGTGATGGGATTTTGTGGCTTCGACACTACTAAAGGAAAGAAAGTCGATGATAATGTGGAGGGCGATGTCCACGTTGTGTTAAAACGTAAGTACAGACAATATATGAACAGGAAGGGCGGGTTCAACAGACCTCTAGACTTTGTAGCATGAATCTTCAGTCAGCGCACAGCCCAGCTCGATACATCCAGCGTCTCCACCATGTTGGTCTGTTTTAGTTGTAAGACTGATATGTGATATTTTTATAGCTTGGTTTTATATGAACGTTATTTACTATGTACACTTGAAAACTTGCCTGAGTTTACCAGGTAAGTTGATCGGCATCTATAGGCTTAGTTCTGCTCTAGCGAGTGGTTCAATGCAAGTCTATTCAGCTGTAAATGTGGGCCTACTCGGCCTGATGCCGTATCTGAATCCTCGTGGCCAGTCTTGCTCACTGGTTTTTCATTATCACTTAAACTTGAGGTACCCTGGAAATTGTTGCTTAAAAGACTCAAGAAGGTTCCTATGGTCAGAATCGCAACATGAGAATGTTTTTCGACAGGTTAAAGTGTCTCGGATATCTCTTATTGGATCCATACTGTCATGTACACGTGTCCACTTCTATAGTAACATATTTCATATAGTGTAGTGTTGATATCAGAGTTACCAATCAGTAACTGATTGAACTTTTCGCAGGCAGATAGAATATTTTTACCACCTTATTTTACAACTCATAATTTTATTTAAAAATTGTGTTTCCTGTAGATAGTCTATTGTTTTACCATGGCTCTTTAAAGACAATTCAATTCTTCATTAAATTCTCAAAGACGTTTTGAAGAAAAGAGAGAAAAACATTTAGTCCTAGACTGTTAAAGGCTTAAATATTTTTATTTATATTATGACAAGTAGGTTTTTAGTATTTTCATTTATTTACAATTTATTTAACATTAATAATATTTAAACATATTTATATTAAAACATTTTAACAGCCATTTAAAATATTCATGGGAACTTTTAAGATCAAAAATTCAAGTTTCTAAAAGAAAGTACTTCCTATAACGTACATATTAGCACAATAGCCATGCGGTCATCTGCCATATTATGTTAAAATCTCTCCCATGGCTCCCCTTGGCATTGAATTTTGTCTCAAACTTGTTTTCATACAATAGTAGCTTTGATGCAAGGCCTTGATCATGATAGTAACGGAAAAGAAAGTTATTTAGGGGCACTGACAAAAGAATTTCAGTTTCAAAAGTTGTATTCTGGTGAATTTTAGCTCTCAGAGGCATTTCTTTATGACAACAAAATATAAGGGATGTTAATTTACACTTTGGTCATTTTTTTCTGCAAATCCTGTTTATGAAGAAGTAATAATAAGCTAGTATTCTCTATTGAGAATCTCAACGTTGCCCGGAGTTTTTGGCGGGATATCTTCTAGTGAAGTTCAGTGGCTGTTTTAATTATTCGCAAATTGATTCCTAGTGGATGTTGTCATGTAAAATTAGTGTAGTTTTATATTTCAAGTGTCTGCGCAACTGGACAATATGTGGGATCATTGAAACAGGCGCGATCTCGGTAAAATGGAGCTGAGAATTTTATTGTAGTTTTGGCTACCTCAGCGAAGTTTGCCGAGAAGGCTTATTCGAAACATTTGCTGCCAATTACTTCAAAAACATTAGAATGTGTTGCACAAGACTTGACTTAAAGGTCCAAGTGACCAGGTCAATAAAATCCAAAAAAAAAATCAATGTTGACCAAATCATTGGACATTTATTGTTGGAGCCATGACCACAAAATAAAAATTGTCTGAGATAATTATATTATGTGAGGAATACAGGGTAAATGATATAATTCCAGGTTTTCAAAATATAAGGAGTGTAAGGAATTGTAAATATATGTTACCCTTTTAACCGTCGGAAATATCCGACGAACACTTTCGCTTTTATTCCACCAGGGTCGAACATTCACGATCAAATACTCAATCTCGTCAGCTTTTCTGTCACCTATGGAGATTGAAGAGTTGAACGGGATGGAGTATTGCCAACACGACCCTGGTGAATAGGATGCGAAAAGACTCGTCGGACTAATCCGACAAAAGCTGTCAGAGTTAATTTTCAATCTTGAATAAAATTTCAAGCAACTATAAATTGACAAGTGACTATAATATTTCTGTTTAAAATGTTACAATGAATTCAAACATATCATTGATTTAAACATCGCCTTCGTTTGAAACAGAAACAACCTATACAGTTTTCTAAACATTTCTCTATATACAAATGTCTTAAGAATGTTCATATAAAACCAAGCTACTCTATCAACTTTTTGACTTAGGATTAAGTGTTAAACAATTTTTTTAATCTCACATAGATTTGAGAGATATGGCTGCGATATAATATAAATAATCTCACTAAACTAAAAAAATACGCCCTATCACATTAATTAAAAACATCTCTGGGCATATAAAATAAAAATTCCTGCAACTTGTACATTATTCAGGAAAATAAATACCAAAATGTGAATAAATCCTACTTGCTTTCGAAATTATTTTTATGTTGTATTTTATTGGCATTTAAAAACAAAAGAAATAATTGAGAAGTGGGTAGTCTAATGTCTACATAAAGTATTTTATTCTTCTGTTTAGTGTGAAAGTGTTTATCAAAAATTCGAAGCCACTACGCCATTATTATGCCTTTTCACCTAAAATTGTTTTTGTATAATATTTCAGTTTATGTTTACAAGATTACAGCCATAGCTCTTAAAACCATCGTCTTGATGATTAACGTCGGAAATACGTTGTACAAACTTGGGAGTTTATTTTTGAAGCACCTTCTAGCAATTGACTTCTGCCCAAATTCTATGCAATCTTTTAAAAGCAGTGTAGAAATTGGTTCCTCTAAAATCATCTAAAATGATGTAGTTACTTAAAAACAATATTTTGTATCTACGCTATTCCCAAAATTGGTTGAAATTGCCAAAATCATTGAAATTTTTGAACAGCAACTTTTTTAAATATTGGTATTATGTCTTGTATTAATTCACCAGACATATATCACATTTGGTAAGGTTATTCTTAATTTTTAATCCCTTACCGCCGTGTCCTATTCGCCAGGATCTTGGGTTTGCGACTGGTTCCGTCTCGGTTAGCTCTTCAATCCCCATAGGTGACAGAAGAGCTGACGAGATGGTGTATTTAGTCGTGGATGTGTGACCCTGGCGGAATAAACGCGAGTGTTTGTCGGATATATCCGACGTAGGCGGTTTAAAGATTAAAGTCTTTGTTGTTACTCAATAGAGCAAGATTTTAAAATCGTTTGAAGCTGTCTCGTTTTTCTGAAGTTGATCGTCAAGAGCTAGTTGTAAGTTAGGTTAGTCCGTTACTACAGTCCCCGCGCGCAGCTCCGCCCGCGCGGGTCCAGTCAGCGCCTCCGCGCACCCAAGAAGCCGCTTGGAATGAGCACGGGAATGACGACATAATTTATGTGGTCTGTCGGACTCCAGTTGCAGGAAAATGGCCTAAAAAAGACAAATTATTGATGTTTTTTGGATACCATCAAAGTTTTTATCAGTTCTTATAGCAATAATTTACATTAAAATGCTACAAGAACTGTTGAAAATACGCTTCGATTCTATAGTGAGCCGTATAAACTACAAAATTCTCCGCACGATTTTATACACTCAAACTTTTCGATCAGACTTTATACAGCTCACTATACCCCCGAAATTGCTGGGCCATGTCCGATGCAACTCTCGCCGACAGATTGAACTATAAGACTGAAGCGACCCTCACTAGTTGTAAGTTACCGCACGGCGCACTCTAGTTAGTAGCAGATCTATTTATACACACACATATACACAACCTCCCCCCAGAATGAACCCCCTTATCCTCCACAATGTACAATAGTTTTAGATCTTCTTGATAGAATGTTATGTTTATAGTAAATCTGAAGACTATGCGACAATACGATCAAACACAGATTGTATTTGGACGTTACTTTGTCAAATTTTAATTTAGAATTACAAATTGGCAACACACATTCGTTTTTGAATCTGTGTAGCCAATTTAAGATTTAATTATTTTAATTTAAATGAAGTTTTGGTCACCATAAATATCCTCAAAATCATCGTTCGCCATGTTCAATTTACTAATAACATAGCATTCTGCCGAGCCGGTCTCCGATATACAATAATATACAATGGTTAAATATATTTTTTATGTATATTATTACCGCTAGCGCCGTGCGGGTGTGGGTTGCGATCTATCGTCCCCGTACGCATTGCAGGCAGTTTGTCAATACATCTGCCCTTTCGAATGAATCTCCAAAACTTGTAACTCCACAGCACAATTTCGCACAAATAAAACATAAAAATAAATTCTCTATCACTGAAGTAAATGCTTGTAAATCCGAATTCCAATTACTAAGCATTCATTTTAGTGGAAAATTTGCAGTAAAAAAAATGTTTTGTATTTTAAAAATAGAAGTACCGAAAAATCCTAATGTCAGGGTACTTTTTGGCGCCATTTTCGATTATCAAGCGCCATTTTTGTAAAACCACAGATAATCTTGTGTTTATTTCAATAATCATTTATAATTTACAGGCTAAAAATAATTTATGTTCAAACATTTTTATTTTAACCACAATGTTTTGAAAAATCATTACATTAGAAAAATGGTCTTTTTATTTTTTTGATATCTAATGTATGACTAAA
The DNA here is from genome assembly GCA_949316375.1 of Mythimna vitellina. NCBI lineage: Eukaryota > Metazoa > Arthropoda > Insecta > Lepidoptera > Noctuidae > Mythimna > Mythimna vitellina. The sequence goes on from OX438713.1 coordinate 620,504, forward strand.
AATAACATTGTTTAATTTAGTTTCCATAATAATAATTTGTTTGAACGGTTTGATTTATTTAAAATAAGATTTCGTAAACATCCTTCATATGAAAATCCTAATTTTTGTATAAAAATCTACAACAGCAAACATCTAATTATATTACTGAAATATTTTCAGTAATAAACTAACAGGATTCATTCCCAATGTACATACCACGAATTATTTATACTTATTTAAAATAAAAAATAAGAAAAATATGTAATTAAAAAATTACTCCATTGTGCGAATCAGTATTGAAAATAAATAACCATTTTGATTAATGAATCCTGAACTTACAGTGCCAAAAATAAAAATGCTACGATTGATTAATCCAACCTAATTTTTCAAGCGTAAACATATTTGTTCGAAAATTTCTACAATCTTACTTATTTTGATATAAAAAAAAAACTAGTCATGATTCCTTTTCTATACTGATCTCGCAAAATGTGAGCTTTCGTAATATTTCGGTGTTTTAAAGGTTTTTAGTTGTAGCTAGAATAATAATTATACTAAATTTAATATCCTTGGTATTTTTCGACAATCGATGTCTTCACTTCATACATGTATGTCATAATTCCCTTATCGTAAGCACTGAGCATGCATAGATTACTGTCGCAACGTGAATAGCTCTTAAAAGTAAAAAAACTTAAGTGCGACAAATTTTGTATGGAAAATTATTGTATACCATCTTCACTTTTAGTACTTATTATATTAAATTTTGGCATAAGGTACTACTTTAAAATGTCGAAAATTAAAATGTAGCGTTAGTGATTATATAAAAATTATATCAAAATAGTTTAGTTGAAAAAATGTATACGGTGTCGACATTCATGTTCATCTATCGTCATATATTGTTTTATATTTTTTGGTCGATCGAATTGACATTGTAAAGTATTTTGTTTTCTGTACATTTTATGTATAAAAATTGATTTAGTTTTTGTTAACCAAGGATTCAAAATGAATAAATCATTTTGGAAATAAACTTTTTTTTTATTTGGCGTCATTGTTTTGATCCTCTAGAATATGTGTGAAAGTTTAAGTACGAGTAGTTCGAGCCCGCATGGTAGGTACATTTTCCTAGAATTTTTTTAAGGTTCCATACAGAAGTTACCCGCGTGGGTCCCCGCAACGGAGCGCTTTTGTTTGGAACTGCGCGGGCGACCGCTTTACGCAGGTTCAGGCCTAAGTAATTTAGTATAGTTGGTGCTAGTCCAGCACTTTGCCAGCCAAAACTCGTTTTAACTGCAAATCTACGAAGTGGTCTGTTGAAGCAATGTATTAGTTGACCGATACAATTGGGCTTCTCTCCCATCAAAACTGGAAAGTCAGCTGTTGACACTAGGGCCTGCGCACACTTAAGACAATACTGTCTTAGACAGAATTGTCTGCCACAAGACTGTTTTGTCTAGGGCGCACACTATCATGACAAAAAAGTTTACACAAAAAATAAATAAAAAAGTAACCGCCTTCACCAAAAAACACTAAAAGGATCAAAAGTAATATTATTATTTAGTATAAGTTATATTGATCCTTTTAGTTTTTTTTAGTGAAGTCGGTAATTTTTTATTTTGTTCAAAGTTTTTTATTTCACACATTTTTGTTGCGATACACTTATAACCAGAGTACCTATTTCTCATGACAATTCGAATTAAACAATGCTAGGTTACATTATTATGAAGTTCCTATAGCTACCTTCCACCTTCCGGCTCCATCATCAGATCAGTTCGATAGTACCTTATAGCCAAAGTACATCTTATGAAAATTCTAATAAGCCCAAACACGGCTAGGTTACATTGATTAATTACGGATGTCCAGTGCCTACCTTCCGGCTCCATCATCATCATCAGTTCACTTCGATGATACCATTTTCAACATAACTAATCAGAACCACTTGTGTATTTGTATTGTCATAGTCGCTCTGTCTTCATTGTGATATCTATGTGAGTATGTAGTTCCGTTGGCCATTTCTGGTCTTCTTCATTAGTTCCACCTCATCAAATGTTACTTTTTGACTGTAAATGCTTGTTCTCGATGAAAATACTAAAATCATCCAAGATTGCCTATAATATTAGAGGAGTTCCCTCGATTCCTCATGAATCCCATCATCAGAACTGATGAAAAAAAAAAATTGCATTTCCATCCATAAACGACAGAGTTCTGAGGTATCATACATAAAAAATAACCGAATTGATAACCTCCTCTTCCACATCTATACTGTGCCTACTCCTTTTTTTTGAAGTCTGTTAAAAACAGTGCGTACGGCCAGTGTTGCCAACTTAGTGAATTTTACACTAAAACTGGTATTTTAACCCCCCATTTAATTGCGAAATATTGATTTTAGTGGCTAGTGGATTTTACTAGTTCTTTATTAAAGTTCAATTTAGTAATTTTGCGATTTTGTGTGTGGGATAATTTTTTGTTAGTGGTTTTAAAAGTTGGACTCTAGTGGTCAGTTTGTTTAACTGTTGGAAGCACTGGACGTCTCAAAACAGTCTTGTCGTAGACAATCTGCGGTGTCGTAGACAATTCTGTCTAAGACAGTTTTGTCTCACGTGTGCGCAGGCCCTTAGTAAGAATATTGAGAAGGTCGGCGTATGGTGCTAGTTGTGTTGTGTCGCGGGAATTTTTGAGTTAGGCCTACTTAACCGTCCACGGACGCGTAGCTTCATAGGTTGGTGTAGGTGGTCCTGAAACAGAAAGGGCAGCTGAAAGACACAGGTACCCTCTGGCTGCACCCTAAAATGAGAGAAGATATGTGATAGGAGTTCAGTTGGGAAATCAAATCAACTCGCTATTGTATATCTTTTCACAAATTCACTTTTTATGAAAAATCCCGCTTATGAGCAAGTCACCAGATCCGCAGCTCATCAGATAATGATCCTATTAGAGATATTTTACTGACTAATACCCACTTGTATTCCTTCTTTGCCTTCGTTCCCGGGCCCTGAGGTTCCCTTTCTCACAACCCATGGCACCAGTTGGCTTGGACCCTGCTGGCCCCCTACGGTTTGCCGATATCCTGAAGCGCGCGTGGAACTCTACGTGCCGTCGACGACTTGGGCTCGGTCCGGACTGCGAACTACCAATTTCTCGTCGTCCGCAAGCACACACGGCGTATATTCATAACTCCAGGATTAAACTTACCAGCAGTACTCCGAGGGAAGAGACCTTTGATTGGTGGTAAACAGTGAAGGAAGTCAAACGGGAAACGGGTGATTTGAAATAAAACCAACATAGTCATAATTTACATTAATTTCTTACTCGTACACATTTACAACACATTTCTTATTGTTAACAAACGCGTCAATGATTCAGGAATTAGATTTCGAACGAGTTTCTTCGTCCTGGCAAATTGATCCTAAAGAATTACTTCCACAAAAATCTTTCATAATAACCTGTCAATACACAGTACGTATGGTTTTAAAGCTTTAAACTTACAACTCCAACAAATTGATAGGTCATAGTGAGAATATTAAGTAACGAAATTAAAATGAAGCCTAATAAACTAGTATGTTTCACCATCAACGATTGCATCACTGCTTAGAGTTGTCACTAAATAAAAGGTCCGTTTTGACATTTGTATTTTGACTACCTAGCGGCTTGTCCGGTGTAGTGTAGCTACTACTACACCGGACCCCTAATTATTGTATCTTTCAGTTTTGTTCAAAGTTACATTCTAGTGTCTTTCACAAATGTCAAAACGTACCTTTTATTTTTTAACTAGTTTACTATTATGTGGGATGGCAGATAAGTAGTACTTATAATATTAAAAAAAAGCTATGGGCTTCTGTCTAGATTGAATGAATATTCTTAACAAGCACTTTGCCAGCCAATTGGCGTGAATATTTTCATAAAAACTTGGAACACCCCTTAAACCGTATTTTGAAGGTGGTTTTAGAAAACTAATAATGGTAGTTTTTATTTTATTTTTTTATTAGAATTTGTGCCAAGTTTCAAATTTATTAACCCAATAAATAAGAATCCTCCATACAATCTTTAAAACCCCTAAATTCCTTCAAATAATACAACAACTATTTGTGCTAACTTTCAAATATATTGGTACACGGAATGAGATTTTGCATACAAACTAATTTCCCCTCTGTACCCCCATAAAGGTTGAATTTCCAAAAACGCCTTCCTAGTGCTCGCCTACATCATATAAGGAAGACTTCTGCAAATGTTAAATTTCTAGTCCCTGTAGTTTCGGCTGTGCGTTGATATGTCAGTCAGTCAGTTTCTCCTTTTATATCTTTAGATAATAACAATACATGTGTGTATTTATACAACTATACATACTCATTAAAAGGTGGAATTTACCAATACAACTAATCGCGTTTTAACGTTTAGCTCTCATAATCGCGTTTAGCCGCTGTCACTAGTGTCGCTTGTCTGTATTTTTCCTTTGTTGTATTTTTACAAGTGACTCTAGTGACAGCGGCTAAACGCGATTATGCGAACCAAACGTTAAAACGCGATTAGCTTTATTGGTGAATTTTGCCCCTACTCAGACACAAGGTAAAACGTCAAGTTTGTATTAAAACACATATTAGCTCTTCTATAAGTTAGAGAGATATGTATGTCAATGGTTGTATCGAGCATAGTTGTGTAAATACATACATGTCACCACCGCAAATAAATATAATTTTTACCTTACTATACGATATTGAACTGCAAATTGCCGAAAACTTACGCAAATTAAGATTTCGCGGGCTACCCTGGAGCACCTTAAGAATTGGAATAAAGAAGCGAAAAATCATGGCCTTTGGAAGAAAATCGGAAACGTTTATTTCAAATAGACCATTTTATTTTACAGGTATTTTTGAATTGTCATAATGTCAGTCAGTCAAAAAAAGTGAAGCTAAATTGCACGTTCCAAAGCGTAGATATCTATGGAGAAGTACATGCAAGAAACTCTATGGACACTTTTAAATCATATTATGAGTTACATAAATCTTGGTTACATATTTCTTGTCAAGAAAAGGAGGAGGTTTTTGCCCAGCAGCGAGAAAGGCTAATTATAATATTATTCGTTCAATCTAGATTAGCACAAGTTCTGTGTATGATAAAGTCCACATTATATTACATAACATTGAGTATTCTTTGTAAATGCCATCATGAAGTAATAAATTGTTACGTTTTATCAATGTTGGTATGTGATGCCGGGGTGAACATAGAGAGGCGTATACAATACACTTTCTGTTCTGAGTTTTAAGGAATACAATGATTGTGTTTACTTAAAAAACAACACATTTATCAATATGAATTAAAATTGAGGCTAAATTACAGTTACCTAGACTATCTATTTAAAAACTAAAACAATTAGCCTCCTGACGCATTCACAATTCACAAAAGATAAAAAAGGGATAATTTTTTAACTGTGTTTCAATAGTAATCTAAAAATACTAATTGTACACCAAATATTAATTGACTTTTTAAAATTATTAAGGGACTTAAAGCTCCCCGGTTCGAAGACTGGCTTCGGTTAAAAGAAGATGGCGGGGTCTAATGAGCGAGCGGAGCGAACACAAATCCCGCCATCCCCTTCGTAGTTATTTTATTTTAAACCAGCCAGAAGAGCATATTTTAGTGCACTATTAGTATTTTTGAAAAAAAAAAAAACAATGTCTACCTTACCCAGGCATCACAAAACAATATAATCTAATTCAAATAGCGATTAGTCTTATAATTCACTTTTCTAAATAAATACACATCTTCCTGACACATAACTAATCGATAAAAATACGCATAATGTCGTACAACATATTTTTTGATCAACCCATTATAATTATTAAAAAAAAAATCTTATTACATCCAGTTTCTGGTACTGAGATCAGAAACTGATTATTGGTTTCATAATGCAAGAACATTAATTTAAAATGTTTCACGAATTACAATTAAGAATCATTAACAATTAAGATATCAAACTCTCTTGAAAAAATGCACTTTTTACTTTACGACCTTTTGCGTAGGAACGAAAAAGGTAACAATTTCAAAGACTTAAAAATAATTTCAAACATCATACATCTGTTTTTTTTTTTAATGTAAAAGACAGTAAATATAACACGTCGAGGTTCACAATGAGACTCGCACGAGACAAACTGCTCCTGCCCTGTGGGAATTTTTGAAAGAGTTTTTCGTGCCCTGTAACGCAACGGACAATTAAAGGACCAAGGTGGATTTTAGTCAGTAAAAGTCTGACACGCTACCACCCTAAGGCGGGAGAAGTCATTTGATGATTTCAGTTTTTTTCGATCCAATTGGAGTGAAAGTCAGTATCAGACTTATACTGACTAAAGCCCATCATTTTAACTGACTAAGGGTGGAATTCACCAATATAACTAATCGCGTTTTAACGTTGGCTCGCATAATCCGTTTAGCCGCTGTCACTAGTGTCACTTGTCTGTATTTTTACAAGTGACACTAGTGACAGCGGCTAAACGCGATTATGCGAACCAAACGCTAAAACGCGATTAGTCTTATTGGTGAATTCCGCCCTAAAAGTACTTCTAACCAATTCTTGCAGTTAAACTAGTTTTGATCAATGACCAATTTAGACTGTGACATACTTAATTATATAATAACAATATTATAGGACCGTGTAAAGACAATAGAATCTCTTCATTCTCAGATAAAATTGTCTTGGGACCATAGACTAGAGTAATCGAAACACACTCCTAACACAAACTTAATTTGCCTAAAGATAATAATATTAAATTAAATTAATTAACAACTAAGAACAGAGCCAAATGTATCACTAAGTTGAGATTCAAAACAATAACATGAGATAAACTTACAAAATATAAATTAAATAAATTTTTTAGGAACTTGGAAGCGACTATGGGGTTTGTAATAAATAGTTTTAGTTGAATACTGATTTCTTTATACTCCCTATAGCCGCCCGGTTCAGAACATTCCTTTAGCAAAACTTTCTGGAGAAGTTTTATTAAGGTTTTTCACGCCTATATAGGGTGACTGGTAATTAGTGAACGATACTTAAACACGTGATTGTACTCATGATTACAAACAACTTTCCCAAAGTACTAGATCATTTATTTAATATATTTATTTTGTCACATCTGCAGCATAGTCCTATGTTCCGTGGCTCAGATTAGGCATTTAAAGGCTCACGGTCCCTAGTCAGATTAACTGTCTTTGGGTATTATTTAACCGAAACATGTAGGTACATTCACTTATTAGGTACGTACACCTATGGGTTTTCAAACTACGCGGGTGTTCTATCCCTATTGTAGGTACGAAGGCGTCACGCGGCTAACAGCTGAGCGTTCGCCGTATTTAAACAGCTGTTTTGTTATTGTGATAAAACTAGTGAGTATATAAAAAGTTTCTTTGGGAAAGTTGTTTGTAATCATGAGTACAATCGCGTGTTTAAGTATCGTTCACTAATTACCAGTCACCCTATATGCTTGAAGGGAAGCCTGTAAGGGTCTCTTAGAAATAATTCACTTTTGTAGATTCGTGTATGTCGTGGCCAAATTTTAGAAATTGATCACTTCATGACATGTCCAAGTAAAACTGGCCAGATTATTTAAACGTTAAAGTTTGCTGATATATCATTCCTCGTTTGGGCTACTTTCTTTAGACCTTTTATTATCATAGAAATCCTGCATCAATGATATGGCTAAACGAAGATCAACATAATATGTCAATCCTCATACGTTTGATGATACATACATACATATATATATACAAAAGTGAATTATTTATGTACTATCGTAATGTTCTGAACCGGACGCTAATTATTTTTATTTTCAACACGGCTTTACGTAATTTTTTACAAACTATGGAGATAGCACACACGGTCAAATATTTTAGTTTTTTTTTTCAATATTATTTGGGTACAAGCGTCAGATATGTATAATAACATTTACCATACAAACTTTATTATTTACAATGGTTTTTATTTTATATTAGAACACACTTATTTAACTATAAAGGGTGATTTTAGAATGGAATGTTAATAATAGCTTTTTTATTTAGAAGATGCATTTCAAACCAACAGACTGTTGTCGGGAGTGAATTCTGACATTTCCATCAATGTCAGAAAGTGACAGAAGCCTTAGAGTTTGACTTATCCACCTAAAAACTGTAAAAATGCGATTCGAAAAGGAACAGGAACGTCAATGAGTCCATATCTGTCAAATTTAAATACGGTGCAAAGAAAATTTATTTGCGTATCAATATTTGGTATTTTTTCCGATTCGATTTGACAGTTATGACGTCACAAATGGCGCTAAGTCGATCCTATTTTTATTTGAATTGCATAGTATTGTGATATATTAAATATATTGGGTAACTTATGAAAATATTCCCTTGGTTTCTGAAAACATCAATCTGAAGTTAGAACTCGTATCAACTCGAGAGACGATTTGGCAGATTTGATGGGTAAGTATGTAATGAGGAAGAAAAAAAAAAACAAAACACGTTGAAGGAGGAGGAGGAGGGAGGAGACTCAGCAGTACCGCTATATTTACAATACGTTCCAAATAAGAATAGGATCGATTGCCATGACGTGTGTTGACATGTGATGTCACGTCTTCGTGTCAAATCGCAAAAAATTGGGCAAATTTGAAGAACTCAGAGATGACCTAAATTGTAGAACTGGATTCTGATTAAACTTTTATCGTTCACAGTTCGTAAATAAATTGAATTTAAAAAAAAAATTCTTTTGCTCACCATAATAATTCTTCGATTTGACAGTACGACGTCACGTCACAACATGGCAATCGAATCCTATTATTTGGAATGCTCGTTCATCATTGCATCACTGCTTACTATCAGGTGGTATGTTATATATTTAATTGACGATTCTGTCGGCGTCTTTTGGTTGATATGACGATGACGACCCTCACGTCAACGTAGTACTACAGCTTGTTTAATTTTATCCTTCATGATAGTTGGTTAGTAAATTACCCAGACATTATGGCTTACAACGGATTGAGTGATCTTTCAGAAACTGAGGTGGTAAGTACCAAAAAAGTGTACGTGTACTTCTTGGACCTACTGTACACGGACGCATAGCTTCATAGACGCGTATTCGTCACTATACACTTGGTGTCCGCCTGCGTGAAGCTTACATACAAATCTATGAACACACTAATTGTGTTACTCTTTTCGTGTACAATAAAGTTTATTTTCTATTTGTTGAACTGCATTAACAATACGGGAAATACACTGGCTTCTGTAATACATTTTCTAACTAGCTCAGGAGCCAGGGAATTTCATTTAAGTGTGCTTTTACACACTTATGTCAATAAATCATTTTTTTTTATTAATATTTATTTTAATATATTCTATGAAATTCTACAGTTTCATATTTTCGTATTTAAGCTCTGAGCAGGCGTACACCAAGCGTAAAATGACGAATACGCGTCTCTGAAGCGATGCGTCCGCAGACAGTAGACCTGTTACAATAAATAGTATTTTTGTACAATTTATACTAAACAGTTATAATCAGATTTTATTGTTTAAATATAAGTTTATGGAAGTGTACTTGATTTGTGTTTTACAATGACATTTACAATTTAATTTATATTATAATTAATTTGCATAGAAAAAGAAACATTATAACTTACGTGGCGTCCTAAGTACGCAATTCAACGCGAAAGCGATCGAAAAGTGAAGCGGCGCGATTGAAAACAACAATTGACACTCTATTGGTGGCCTACGTGACAAGACGCACGTGGGTGCGGTGCGGTGACGAGTGAAGCGAAACGAACGCGTTAGTTGGTTTGATATTTTCACGCGAACGCTTGCGGTGCAGTGACGGTTTTATATAAATGGCGGTCAAAGCGGCGACTTTGCGCGCACGTAGGACATAGCCGCCGCGTCGCGTTGGATACTTGCTTCGCTACCGTAATCGCGTTAAATCGCCCACTTAGGACGCTGCGTCACGCCTTAGATTGAAGTTTCATTCAACTATTATTTATTTTTCTATACATTTCAATACTGTTTCAACACTTTTGGCGTCAGGAACCCAGCATAATATGTGTAATCCATTCGAAATAAGAAACATTAAACAAACTGTTTTTACAGTCAGTTCAACCTATTTTGACTTCTATTCCGTAGACATAAGGATGGCATTAAAAGCAAATAAAAAGTGGTTACAATACCAACTGTATACTGCAGACACTTTTTGTCACGCCACCATCGCAATAGAAGTCAAAAGGGGCCATTCGAGTATTACGTAAGCATTGTTGGGGGGTGGGGGGTCTTTCCTTTGCTTATTGTTGATGACTTGGGGGATGGGAGATCTAGTTGGTGATTACGTCAGCAGTATATATTTCCTTTAATTTTTTAAGAAAACAATGTCAATGTTCCAATATCACTAGAAAGTGAGCAGACACACATCACTGAGCAGCAAACATCCAATGTTATTGAAGATTTAGAGTCATGGATTCGTGTATCATGGTCTGAGGACTGGTAATTTGAATTAATATATCAAAATTTTAAATAAAGTTTGTTTATTCCATAAATTAATAACGAAGCATTGACAAGTGCTTGTAAAATTGCAATGTTTACGTAAGCATGGGGGGAGGAGGTGAGAGCTTTGTTTATTTTAGCTGACAAGGGGAGGGGGGAGTATTTTTTTTTTATTGGGTGGAAAAATCATCTTATGACAAATCTCGCTCTTGGGCGGAGCGGGAGATAGTGTCAGACTTGTTCCTTCGTTGCCTTCGTCCCAGGGCCCCGGGTTTCGCTTTCACACTACCCGTGGCCCCAGTAGGCTTCGACCCTGCTGGGCCCCTACGATTTGCTGACATCTCTTTGACTTGGGCTCGGTCCGATTACCAGACGGTCGGGCGGCGAGCCACCCATTGCTCGCCTTGGGAGGGGGGAGTTAATATTTGCAAAAAATCTGCTTACGTAATACTCGAACGGCCCCAAATCGGTTGCACTGATAGTGAAAATGGTTTCTTTAGATGTCTCATCTTATTACGAATGGAGTACAGATCGCATGCAGGTTGTACGTCCTTTGCGCAGAAAGTGTTATTAATACCTATATTCGCCAACATTCTCTAAAACACCTGTGTTTGGTACACCGCATTTGCTATTACCGGTAAATCTATTACTTAAATGCGTCATATACTCGATTATTGGTGAACATACCGCTTCTAAGTGAACATCTGACTAGCATACTGCAAGTACACCTATTCAATAAATATATTACACTGCTAACTTTCATATAACTCTTGTTTCGGGCTTTAGAAAGAGACAGACAGAGATGACAGAACACCAACCAGGGCTTTGAATAACGTTAAAAAATTGTTAACGTTAACGTTATTATTAGAGATAACGTTATGCTTGGTAACGATACGTTATCGATGATTTTATCGGTAAATAGTAACGTTACCACAGTCCAAGGATTGATAACGTTACCAAATCTCTATTTTTCGTGTAGATTAATGCAGTATTGGTTTAATCACGTATTGAAAAACGCTTACACACGCTTACGCTTATATTTTCTTTGTTTTTTTCTCACATAATATACTTATAATTGTTAGTTCTAAATTTGCGCCTTGTTCCGCCAAATATTTTTTTCTTTCTTTCTTACGCCGCGCAACGTTTTTCTTTTTATCAGGGACATTTATTCTATTAAAATGTTAAAAAAGATACGACTTTAAAAGGATGCATCGCACCGCAACAACGCATTAAGTAACGAAAAAAATATCGATACTTATAGCGTTAATTGTTAATCATTTAAGTATCGATTTGGTACCAAACTGCCCTCACTCGAGTTACCGTTAAAATGTTAACTTTTTCCGCTTAACTAAACATATAGTGTGAATTGGGTAACGTTATGAAGCCCCGACACGAACACGAACGCTTCCGAAGCCCGGCTCCGGTGTACTGGTCGCAAGTGATGCCGCAGCGTGGCCACTGTTCTCGCAAGATACCACTGAGCTTAATATTTCAATTTTATTTTGTTTTTAGTATTTAACAGACATTTTATGTTATTAAACTTTTTGCAAATTATTGCCATAACATTTTAATAATTGAGTATAGTCGGATGTTATAGCTTATTCTTTTTAAGAAAATAGTGATGCCATCAATAATTGCTTAATATTAACATTTTTAATACAGCGCAACAAAAAAATTGTTTTGATAATATTAGTTCAATTTTTACCCCAGTAATGAATATGGCTTTACTTTGCAGTGATATAGATAACGTCACTATTTTCTTATCGTGAATAGGGTATATTTTTAGTATTAATTGGCTCTATCAGCTCATCAGTATTTCAGCGGCATCTAGAACATGGCCACGCTCGGGCTCCTAGCTTTCACCTGAATTAGCATTTGATTTTGAAGGGAGTGACTCCATGTGACAGAGTGGTGTCCAGCTGCATACGGTGAGTGTAGGTTGTGTCGAGCGGCGCCTAGAAGGGCGCGGCGTCGTCGAGCGTGTGCAGCCAGTTGAAGATCATCATGTTGCGCTCGTACTTGGACAGCGGCCGCCCACGCTCGCGCTCCAGGTCGGCCGCTGTGAGGGCCAGGTGGGCGGCTTCTGTGCAACACATACAGCTTTTACATTACTATAGAATGCCTGCACCTTACGAGGAATGGACATCCATATTTATAAATTTGTCAGAGAACTAAAAAACGGGGCTTTATTCCAAAGAAACTATAAAAATAAAACATATATTTAGTAACAATATACACTATATAGATTGTGCCATTGTGGTATATACATTGGTAATGCAATGTGGGGGGGTGGGAGGGGTTGGAGTTCTTAAATACTGTTCTAGGCTTAGTTTAGACTCCAGATGGTACTTTAAACCTATTTGCGAGATGTGGGTATCCTTTGCCCTCGGTAGTGTACAGACGTGATGTTAATACTGACCGGGGTGTACGATGCGCGCGTGCGTGGGCTTGGTGCTGGGCACCGCCAGCGTGGTGGGGCCCGCGCCCGACACTGCACTCGCCACTGCGCACACAGCTGCTGCCTACACACAAAAATAAAAAACGAAATCACGCCATTCATATAAACTAGAGAAAGGAGAGGGCCAAGAATTGAACCCTGAGGCACGCCCATCTTAACTAAAGACCTCAAGAACGTCGCCTCATTAAAGGTTACTTTTTCTGCATGTAATATAAATAGAAGAGATCAAGATCAGCAGCTTGAACACAAATTCTATAATGGTGTAATTCACAGATCAGAGTATTATGGTCAACGCAATCAAATGCTTTTGAGAGGTCACAGAGTATGCCAATTGTGTACTGGGAATCCTCCCAGGATTCCAAAATGTGTCTGTTTAGTTTCTTACTTGCATCCGTTACCTTCCGCGAAGCCAAACTGACGACTATGTAAAGTTTATATAAAATTTAAAATGTTACATCTAGCGATGAGGAATCAGCCATACACGTCGTCTTCGAATGTGAGGCTGGGACCCGTATGTTTTAGCTGACATCTCTTTGAGGCACGCGGATCTTACCGGACGGCCGGACGGCTTGTCGTTCGTAAGACCGCGCCTGCGGTGGCCGTGTTGTTGTGTCTTACCTCTAGCCTGTCGAGGTTGAAGTCTGACTGCGACATCCTCTCCAGCGCGCGGTACGTTGTCAGCAGCCGACGCTTGATGTAGCTCTGTCTGACCTGGAGACAAGGTCAGAACTTAATGGAAATGTTAAAAACAATCGCTATCAAATTCCGCATTAAGACATCATTTCAGGCGAAAGTGTCCACTGTTGGACATAGGCCTCCCCCAAGTGTCACCGCAACGATCTACTCTGTGCGTCTCGCATCCATCGGATTCCCGCGACCCTCACCAGGTTTCCCTTTCAGAAGTCAACCTATGGCCCCAGTAGGCTTCGGCCCTGCTGGGCTCCTACGGTTTTGCCGACATCTCCTTGAGGCGCTTGGGAACACCACGCGCCGTCGCCGACTCGGGCTCAGTCAGGTCCTCTAATGAGACTAACGTACCTTCTTGTTGTCAGTGGGGAGCTGCCGCGGCGGCGGCTGCGCGGGCTGCGAGCGCTGCGGGGACGGCAGCTGAGACCCGCCCACTGCAATATTATTGCTATGAGTTATTGTACAATTTATTATAATACTAGCTTCTACCTGCGTCTACACCCTCGTGATGGTAGAAAATATTTAGCATATCAGAGAGTAACATAATTACTCTCTGATAATGTTACTGCACATATTACAATAGCTATCCACTAGTGAAGATTTATCAAAATCGGGCAAGCCGTTTGGAGATTAGCCGGAACAAACTAGCAAGCAGACCGACAAAAATGTAAAAAATTGCATTTCTGTTTAGGTACTTTAACAGGGATTTAGTAAAAAAAATATTACAAACAGGCACTTCAATTTTATTTACAATATGGTGCATTTAAGTCCTTATCAACTGTTGCAGGAAAAGAAAAATCCAACGAAAAAAAATCTGCTGTTTATGTTCGCATAACTCGTCAAAATATAATATGGAGTAGCTGATTTTTTTATCGCTATTTCAGGTTTGGTCCCATAGTAAAAGTTTTTCATAATGAGGAGTACAATGTCCCCTCAAAGTTCTTAAAGTTAATTTTTTAACATCTTATATATAGCCTTGTTTGCACGAGAATTGCAGTGGGACAGTATATAATGGTATAATTATTACTTATTTAGCAAATTGCCATGCCATTATTTAATATGTATTGGTTAATTAACTAAAAAGGTAACAGGCTAAACTCACCAGCCACCCAAGTGCTGCAGGATCGCGAGGCGGCGCTCAGAGTGAGCGCTTCTAGTGCGGCGCACAGGCCCACCTCCGAAGTGGCGCTGAAAGTTAATATATACAGTCTATTCGCGTCGAGAAAATAGTGACGTCATCAGTTGACTGCAAAGTATAGGCGAATTCATACTGGGGTAAAGATTATACTAGTGATATTAATTAAAACAAGCTTTTTATTACACAGGATTTTCAAATATAGACTGGAGACTTTGACCCTTGAATTAGTTTCGGTTTTTCTTCTCAGGATAGTCAGCTAGGAAACACTGGCTTCATCTATACCCTATTCATTTGGGCTTGAGACAAAATGTAAACAAAGAAAACAATGTAGGTACTTTCGAACAAGTTTCTTCGACATGTTTCAATACATAATTAACAGTCTCCTTTTTTTGTTGAAAGCATTGGTGTTATCTTTGCACGCTTTTTCTTCGGCAAATAACAAGAATTCAACGAAAATATCTTGTACAAGTTGATCGATAGTGAAAAAGATGGATGAGGCATTAAGTCCGCCTCTGTACCTTTATGTGCGTGAAGTATGAAATAAATAAATAAATGGCGGATTATAACCTGCTCATGATGAAAAAACGTCACATTTTTATGTAAAATATTTGCAGTATCTGTGTTCTATAATTTAGTAGTATTATAAATGGTTTGTTTACCTTTTTTCTCACGGCTCCCTGAATAGGGTATAATTTAAACTGACAAAAAAAATATGTGTAAGGGTTATTAAAACCTATTTGCAAAATAAATATCATTTATCATAGCTTAATGATGTTCCCACTGTTGGGACACGAGCCTCCTCTCTAGGAGAGGGAATGGGCCGTAACGTAATCCACTAACGCGGGCCCTGTACGTATTGGTGAATGTCATATGTATTCGAATTTTTGGTTCTAAGAAATGCCAGTGATGCGCCTGGCTGGGTTTGAACCCGAGACATCTGGGCCACCATGTCCATACTGTTTGCCTTGTTCACATTGACCAGTTGAAATAAGCTACAACTGGCCCAGCATGGAGGTCCTGGTGAGATTGACGTACCTCCTCAGCGGCGGGCATGTGTCCCGGCAGTGCGCCACGTCGGCCGCGCTGAAGGAGCGCCGCAGCCCCAGCTGGGCACAAAGGGCAGCGCAGCCCGCCAGGAGCTCGCGGCAGTTGTCTGTCGCCTGAAGCGGCAGCGACGACGAGGACGGCCTTCTGAAGCAACACACACCATCATCTGCTAGCCTTCTACCAACTATATTCAGGTCAACTTCCATTGGAAACCAATGCAGCTAATTACTATGAATACCAAATGAGTATTCAGACGTAAACACACGACCCTGGAGCCAGTGGTTAAAAATTTAACAAATAAGACACTCACTTTAATGCTTTACTGTCTGGATTAGGACTGGCCACTCGTAGTGAAGGGTCGGGACCCTGTCCTGCCTGGAAATAAACAATAATTTAACAATGTTATGTGGGTTACAATAACACTACAATTAGTTCTACAACCTAGCAAAAAAGAGGGCGCTAACTGTGTAATAATCTTATAACTTCCCAAGATTTTCCTCTCTACAGTCCAGGTAGATCGAGAAGGACTCCGGGTGAATTGAGGGGGGCTCTAGGTGGATCAAGAGGGAATCTGGGTGGTTAGAGTGGGGCTCTGCCCGGATTGAGGGAGGCTCTGCCCGGATTAAGGGAGGCTCTGTCCAGATTGAGAGAGGTTCTGCCCAGATTGAGAAAGGCTCAGGCCGGAAAGAGCTCTGGGTGGATCGATTGGGGTTCTGGGTGAATAGCGAGGGGCTCTGGGTGGATCGAGAGGCGCTCTAGATGGATCGAGAGGCGCTATAGATGGATCGAGAGAGACTCTGAGTAGATCAAGAGTGGCTCTGGGTGGATCGAAAGGGGCTCTGGGTGGATTGAGGGGCTCTGGGTGGATTGAGGGGCTCTGGGTGGATCGAGAGGCGCTCTAGGTGGAACGAGTTTCTTTGGGTGGATTGAGAAGGACTCTTGGTGGACTGACGGACTGGAAGTGCATTAAAAGGGACTGGAAGTGGATTAAAAGGGCACGGGGTAGATTGGGAAGGGCTCCGGGTGGATCGAGTGGGGTTCTGGGAGAATTGAAAGGGGATCTGGGTGGATCGAGAGGGGTCTCGGTAGATCGAGAGTTGGTCTGGGTAAATAGAGGGGCTCTGGGTAGATCAAGAGGGTTTCTGTGTGGTTTGAGAGAGGCTCTGGGTGGATTGAGAGGGGCTCTGGGAGGATGTAGAGGGAAGAAATGGAATATAATAAATGTCTTTGAACTTTGTCTATACATCATTATCAGTGAGGACTACTGTTGGACGGCCAAGAGCTGTGCGGGCTGTAGAAGAAAATTCTCACGCGGCATTTTAATGTATTGGTGGATAAAAACTCACGTGCCTTATTTGTAAAAACTTAAACAATTCATTACATAAAGAAACTTTTTATTCGAGGGCATGCCGTAACAGCAGGAAAACCCTCACAATGTTTTCCTTTACCGTTTTGTTACCAATGGTGATGAAATAAATTTCACAAAGTAAAACGCCTGCTTAGATTTGAATCCATGACGTCCAAGTCGTACATTGAGGCCATGACCACTGGACCACCATTATTTTGTTTACATATTTGTTTTAATTTTTATTTATTGATATAAACCAGTGCTTGACTGCGATCCAGTCGTTGTTGGAAACTTACCTTACAAGCCAGCAGCCTCAGCACCCTGGCATCGGAAGCCGCCGAGGAGACGCTGAACAGCGACAGGTCCGTGGTGACGGACTCGTGCGACGGTGAGCGCGCCACCCCGCCGCGCCACGCCTCCGGGGTGCACATGTCCACTGGTAGACCAACAATGGTTGTAGCATAAGGCCTAATGTCCACGGACGCATAGCTTCATAGACACGTATAACGTATTCGTCATTATACGCTTGGTGTATGCCTGCTCACAGCTTAAATACAAAACTATGAAACACTGTCGACAAAGCGGCGACGACAAATGTTGACGTAGGCTTACACCAAGCGTATAATGACGAATACGCGACTTTGAAGCTACGCGTTCATGGACAGTAGGCCATTAATACCCATCTGTTGGAATATGATGATATTGTATTCCCAGAAAGAAAAAGGAAGGTGTGTGTTTTTATTATTGTATAAAGGCGTTTGGTATAGTATTGTGTAATAGATATTATATCTTGACTAAAGAGAAAAGGATTTATTTTGAGGAGGGCGTGTTGGAATATGACAAAAACAAAACCATCCTACTTCAACACTATGTATATCTTTCTCTTTCTAACCAATAAATATTGTATTTAATTGGTCTGAGTCCCTTGTAAGCACTTGACTGAATTCACTAGTATAGTTACAGTTACTGTATTCCTTTAGCCTGCTTAGAAGCACACGTCTCACGTAATATTACTTAAACACACCTTCCGATATAAAGTAAAGGATTAATAAATAGTTATTATTTCAAATCCTTAAAACCGTGTTTGCTTTGGTGTCTACCTATTAATCCTAACACCATCTGCACTAAAGTCAGCTCAGGCAGAGAGGCAAGAGAATCAATGAACCACAAGCATTTATTTCAAATAAACTATTTACAGTCACTTGAATTGTCAAGTCTTTTTCTGAAGATTGTTTTATCTGACTGACAGTCAACACAATTACGCTAATTGCTCAATCCAATGTGTAGATCTCTCTATGGAGAAGAATGTGTAAGAAACTCGAAAGATATTTATATGTATTATTTAAGTGTGTGTAATTACAAAATCAGAAACTGAATTTATGGCAATTTTACTTCTTGAAAATAATGTTATTATTATATATTACTAGCTTCTGCCAGCAGCTTCGCCTGTGTGATTGTGATAGTAGGTTTCTCCAAGCTTTGGATCCCGTTTCATCCCCTCGGGTGAATTTTGAAAATTCTTCCTTTAATGCTCACCAAAATCACAAAAGGCACCTAGTGCAAATTTTCAAGTTCCTAGTCCCAGTAGTTTCTAGGCTCTGCATTGATATGTCAGTCAGTCAGCTTCTCCTTTAATTTAAATAGATGTGTCTACCTGCACTGTAAATAAATGATTCAAATGTCATGCTTTGCAGCTCTGGCACTCTTCAAAGTGATCTCTAGCATTCATGAAAATGTCTCAGAAGTTGAGCAGGAATGTTATTTATTTCTTGTCTAATGTTTTACTTTTGATCCGGGAAATATTTTTTATAGTCTGTTGGATAATTTGTTACTATCACGCAAGCAAAGCCGCTAGCAGCATTTGGTATGACAATATTCATATTACACACACTTACAGGTAAGCCATAAAGGCACTATAGTAAAGCCAATAATAAGGATTTTTAAATGTCTTAAATTTGATGTTTCGAGCTGAAAAAAGAATAATTGCTACAATTTATGTTTTTGATAATGTTTCATTTGGATTATCATAATCCAGATCAAGTAAACTATATACAATGTTCCACCAATCATTTAAAACTCCATTTTACAAGTTATTGATATATTTTTTAAATGTGTAATGTTAGTGATGTAACATGTGGAACAAACCTTGTGATGCAGAATAAGTTTTTTGCGTTTCAAGTAACGTGCCGGTAAATATGATTACACAGACGTAGTTTTCGGAGCTAAATAATATATTTAGAACAATAAGCAATCAATAAAATGCTATAATTTTATGAGAAAAAAAATCATTTTTCGCTCACCGTATACAAATTGCGCATTCGATAAAAATACGTTCAAAATCTTTTCCGAAGCGATCAAAACTCTCTATAAATATAAAAGTAGCTGTTGGAAAACGATTTCGATATTATATATGTGAATGTGAATAAAAAAATACAAAAATGCGACGAGTTTTCGTAAAAATCGGTAAACATAACAATAACAAACACTTAAGACTTACCGCTCACGTGAGGATCCACGGTTGCGGCGGACACAATAATTAATTAAATACACAAAATTGTATAACGTATTTATCACTGGCCCTACACTACTCGAACAATCATCAGTTATATTGCAAAAATATATTTGCAACTTTCGGTTTGTGCTAATGGCCGGATGAATTTGACATTAAAATTAGGCCATTGAGTTGCGTTTTGAAAGTATGGATTATAGTTTGTTTTGAGAAATACATTGAAAAAAACGAACAATTTATGAATAAAAATTATTAAAAAACTCTAATAAATTAATTTTAATGACAATAATATGTAACATTTTTACTATAAAAGCATAAGTTTGGTTTTTCACGAACAGAGATCATGAATAAAGACTCAATTTTAAAAAAGGGTAAGTATAAATTTTCAGAACGCACCCAGGAACTTCGGAATTTTGTAGGATTACCTATTCTGAAAGATTTTTATGTACCATCATAAATACTGATTTTGATTTGTTACGTCAATAATCTAAATTTGTTAATAATAAACATAGGAATGTATTTGCCAAAAAATATTACTGTCCTGTATATTTTTACAAAAACGTAACTTACATCGTGACATCGTCATTGGGTGGCTTAATAATGTTTACATGATTGTAGCGACATCTAGTTGCGAAGTACCTCAAACATGTGCGTAGAGTTTAACTATTTGTACTATAGATGGCAGTATAAGCCACCCGACTTTACTCGTTAGCAATTCCATCAAATCCAAGTCGTAAATTGATCTATTTTTTTCTTATTTATTCATTTGCTTAGGTACATAGGAAGAACCTTGACCTCAAACCAAGATAAAATGAACCGCGACGCCACCGCTGAGAGCAAACTTTTTTTGATGCTATTTTATTTTAGACATAAAGCTTCCTTATTGAGTTGTTTGTAATAGGTAATGTTAAATAAAAACGAATGAGAATCTAATCATCATTTCTTTTATCTAAGGGGAAATAATAACATTATCCTGTGAAACCTAACTACCTAAATATTTTCAAATCGTTCACGGGTTGTAATAAAGATACTTACCAACTTTTTGTATTCCTACCCAAAATTATAATACATAATCTAGAAGGTGCTTTCTATGATAAAATTCTAATAAAATACAGCAAATCAAAAGAAAGCCACGTGTTTTTATTGATTTGGAACAAATTCCTGGAAGCCGACCATCAAATGTTGACAAACTCGGATATCGCCCGCTTAGGAGAGGCTTACATGTTGGAAGTAACCTTTACTATATTTTTTACACCACCTGCTCGATAATGCCCTTTTATATGTCATACAACCCTCATCTAAAGTAAGAGAGGAGGAGGGAGGGACTTTAGGGATCTAACGTAGTATGGGCGTTCCATAATGAATAATGTGATTTGAATTTGGAACATCAAGACCATTTGAAAATAAAAACTTACTAAGTGAATTAAAATTACGTGAAATAAACAAGTTTATTTAAAAATCAAACTGACCATGCAGTAACTAATAAAAAGAATAAAATGTTGTTACTGTGTGTTGTCTCAAAAAAACTGGGCAAGTGCGAGTCGGACAAGCGTCCTGAGACTTCCGTAGAAACTTACCTATGTAAACAGTTCAATTCCCGAATGGAGTTTTAAAGATTTCATTCATCAAGATTTTAGAGATCGCATTTTTTTTTTTACTGTGTCGTAAGAACAAATTTACAGTTTTCAGAGTTTTTCCTATACTTGTACTATATAGTACAAGAACTGTGTTACAAGAACTTACTTTATGCAAAATTTCAGGATTCTAGGTCAACGGGAAGTACCTTATGAAATTTTGATTTCCTCGAGAGTGTCGAAACATACGTTTTTGGAGACATAAACGGCCATAAATTTGATTTTTTCACAGCTTCAAGAGACATCAGACTTGAGTATACGGTTTTAATTTTAACTCGATACCTCCATGCGTTCCGAGATAGAGGGTCTTGACAGACAGACAGACAGATGGACAACAAAGTGAGCTATAAGGGTTCGGATTTTTCTTTTGAGATACGGCACCCCAAAAACATACAATAATTGGCGGCCTTAGCAGACTTGCCAATTTCTGCCAGGCAACCTGGGATGGACAGAAATTGCTTGGACACAAAACGGGGCTGCACTTGAAGCAAATATAAAAGTCAGCCATGGAAAGCAGTAATCTGACGGTCTTAGCATTGCTAGATTTTAGTAATGCTTTTAATACGGTTGATTTTGATGTTTTACTTGGTATTTTATGCTCTCTTAATATATCTCCACCAGTGATTGATTGGTTTCATAGTTACCTGTTCGGTCGACGGCAACGTATTTGCATCGGAGAGACCATGTCTTCTTGGTGTAGTACTTCTGCCGGAGTTCCACAGGGTGGCGTTTTATCACCATTACTTTTCGCAGTTTTTATTAACTCAATCTCCAATGAATTAATTTCTTCCTACCACCTTTATGCAGATGACCTTCAAATATATTCACGGGCACCTCTTGGAAAACTGTCTGAGGCTATCTTGACCATTAACCTTGATCTGGCTCGTATATGCGACTGGAGCAAGAGGTACGGACTTATGGTGAATCCCGTAAAGACGCAGGTTATAGTGGTGGACAGTTCTAGGATGGTCTCGAAGATCGACTGGATGACTCTTCCCAAAGTTTCTTTTGACAGTTCAGTAATTCCCTTTAGCGAGAAAGTTAAGAACTTGGGGATATTCATCGACAAGAATTTCTCTTGGACTGCCCAACTACAAGAAGTTAGCCGCAAGTTATTTGCATCTGCTGGATCATTGAGAAGACTACGTAATTTTCTGCCGACTGCCACCAAGATTGCGCTTGCACAATCTCTTCTTCTACCTATCCTTGATTATGCTGATGCCAGCTATCTTGACCTCTCTGAAGTACAACTGGATAAACTTGAGCGACTTCAAAACTTTTGTATAAGGTTCATATTCGGTTTGCGTAAATATGACCATGTTTCTGAATTTCGTGTTAAACTCAAGTGGTTGCCGATCCGCCTTCGCCGTAATGCTCATATTCTTTCCCTCTTGTATAATGTGCTCTTTTCCCCTTCTACCCCTCGTTACCTCAAACAACGGTTCCAATTTCTTTGCGACTCCCACATGAAGGTTCTTAGGTCATCGGATAACTTGAAACTTAAAATGCCAATCCATACGACTACTTTCCTGGATAAGTCTTTTACTGTCCAGGCCGCTCGTCTATGGAATGCATTGCCTGTGGCAATAAAACGTGCGCAAACACTGCCTGTATTTAAAAGGCTTGTTAAGGATCATTACTTGTCACTGTGATCATGTCTTCGTTTCATCACTTATTTCTCTTGCTTATATATTTATATTTTGTATGTATGTATATGTGTATCTATTTTAGTATTAAGTTTTTGTTTACTTTTATATTTGCACCAAGTGCAACCCCATTTTGTGTCCAGGCAATCTCTATCCATTCTGGGTTGCCTGGAAGAAATCGCCGAGTGCGATAAGGCCGCCAATTGTATGTTTTATATTGTATTACAATTCAATTTGTAAATCTGTAACTTGGTATGCAATAAAGTATATATAAATAAATAAATAAATAAAAGTAAACAAAAATTAAATAGGTACTTAATAATAAAATTAAAAAATCGATCCGTCTCCCTACCGCCATGTGAGCCGCTGCGAATCGTAATACCAACATACAAGTATAAATACAGAGCTGAATACTTTATCAGCAAAATGGATGTTATGTTCTGTAATGTTGCCGGTTTTAATCGGAGTTCAGACTTATTGGAAATTGACTTTTTTTTTACGTAGGATTTAATCAAATGACTTTTCGCGCTCTGGGTAAAATGAGAGGGAGTGTCAGACTTTTGCTGACTTAAACTTGTGTTCCAAGGCCGTGATTACTCTTTCGAAGAATCCCGCAGTCATGGCAGGATTAGAAATAGACCAGCAGCTGGGTTAACATGACGTTTAAAGTAAGATTGTTTCATTCTTATTTCCATTGTGGGTAAGAGATGGCGCTAGACAACCTGTATAGCTCTGTCTCTTACCCACACTGAAATAAGAATGAAACAATCTTACTTTGAACGTCATGGTAACCCACCAGACCCTTAATTTGTTGTCGAGTTGTTTTTACGTTAGTGCGATCGAAATGTTTACTGCGTTTGTCTCTCTCTCTGATTGGTTAAGGCGTATAGCCCTGTGAACATCTGACCGGATAGAGCCCCAATGACCTTCAAATCCGTTTTCTTTGCAAAATTATTTATTGATTTAAGTAGAGCAATGGTGGCCGAGTGATATTGGCCCCGACTTACAAGTTGTAGATCGCGGGTTCAAACCCAGCCAGGCGCATTACTTTGTGTAATTTATTTAATCACCAAACTCTTAAAACGGTCAAGGAAAACATCATTCACCAACCCGCACTCGGCCCGCGTAGTGGATTACGGCCCATCCCCTCTTCTTGAGAAAAGGTCTGAGTCCCAGCAGCGGGAACATTAAAAGGCTGATTGTGCTATTGATTGATTTACATATACTATGTACATTCTAAAGAACACATTACCAGCAATTTTGTGTAAACATATTTCTATATTCTACTATGCGGAGCGGGAGATAGTGTCAGACTTTTACTGACTAAAAACCCACTCCTGTTCCTTCGTTACCTTTCTTACCGGGGCCGAGTCTTCCTTTCAGAATCAGACCCTTGGTCCCAGTAGGCTTCGACCCTGCTGGGCCCTGACATCTGCTTGAGGCGCGTGAAACAGTACGCGCCGTCGACGACTTGGGCTTGGTCCGGACGGTTACCGGCGGCTTTTGGCTTAAGTATTAGTGTTACGAAAAATTCATATGTTGATAATGTTGTACATGAACCTATAATAAATGTATATTTTTTTCAAACCTTAACCCAGCCGTTACCGAAGAATAAGCTCCAAGAAGTCACGGTTTTATAGTACTTCTCAGGAGTCTAAGGAGATGGCCTTAAGAGCCGGGAGCGAGCCAATCGGAATATCATAAAACGTGTCGAAACTCGCACTAGACACTCTGAATTATGTAAGTGTGGGAAATGTGGGGTTACCATGACGTTTAAAGTAAGATTGTTTCATTCTTATTTTAGTGTGGGTAAGAGACAGAGCTATACAGGTTGTCTAGCGCCATCTCTTGCCCACACTGGAAATAAGAATTAAACAATCTTACTTTAACATTATGGTACAGGTCCAAGCCGCTTACACATCTTCATGACCTACAAGTAAAGTAAATTAAGGCAATTAAAACTCTTTCAATTACAATTTCATAACACCTACAAAAGAACTTTACACTAAAACTAAACTATTTAACTAACAATAATTAATTATACACACACCACAATTACTAATAACGAAAATTTTATGTTACAAAATACACTCACAAAAATGACCACCTCGCTAGGAATAAGGATAATAGAGAACTAACTTCAGTTAGAACTTTACAAGGAAGAACCATTCGATTTGAGTAAGTGCACTGAAAGAACTAGCGTAGCCAGCAAGCCAGCCTTATCCATCCAATGGATCAAAGGACACAGCGATCCCCAAGGCAACGATGCAGCAGACGAACTCGCCAGAAGGGGATTTAATATGGCAGCAATAGGACCTGAGCCCATTGTGCCGCTCGCCTTCGGATACCTACGCAATCTGGTAAGAAAACTTACTAGAGACCTACATCACAGACTATTGGTAGACCATAGTGAGTGCAGGCAGGCCAAGGAGGCACTTCCTTCCATCGATGGTCGCTTTACGAAACAGGCCTTGCAACTGACTAAACCTCAGTTGGGTAAAGTGACGGCCGTAATAACTGGCCACGGGACCTTTAATAAGCACCTCTCTGTCATAGGAGTTACAGACAGCCAGGCAGTCTGCAGAGCCTGCATGGAGGAAGAAGAGACAGCAGCACATCTGCTTCTAAGCTGCCCAGTTGTCGCTGGATACAGGGCAAAATACTTCGGAAACCCAGGTAACCTCCGCGAAATGGTCAATAACACCAAGACGCTGCTGGCCTTCCTGGAGGAGCTGGGGTTGATCGAATGACGCATTTGTCCCACCCGTACGCAAAATACGCGCTTTAGTCGTGGAGTTGCGGACACCAGCCCGGAAATACAAATACAATTACAAAAGCCAGCCTTAGCCAGTGTTTCGGTATTTTACAGGTTACATTTTGGAGACTATGCGCGGGAATTGCATGACTTGATTCCGCCATCTCCTTTCTACCATCGGACAAGCCCACGTACGGCCCCTTACGTTATTACCACCTCCACTTTTCAGTTCGAATACCAGAGCTGCGTTATTTATCGTTTTTATTATCGCAGCATATGCTGAGTTAGGCGCCTTTTTGGCCTTGCACAGATTTTAAAGTTGTTTTTTCATACTTAATTCTACTGTATTATAATTCTAATGCATTACTAGTACCAATTTATTTCATTTAAAAAAAAAATTTGAAAAAAGCGATTCTCCATCAATGAACATCTTCAAAAATAGGTTAAAGTTGTATTTGTTCAACCAACAATAACGACTAGATACTGTGTGTAGGTACTCGAGAGATTATATATTTATTACTTAAGATATTTTTATGTAAATTTTCACAAATACCAATCGACCGGATAGCTATCACATATATATGTATTGTGCCGATATCATGTTACCGTCTAATGTGAAAACGGCCAATGTCGAAAGATCTCCATTCTCAGTTAACCCGGAAAGAAAAAAAAAAACTAAGTAGACATAATCCAAAACGCCTGAATTACAAAACTGCTCGCGACACTCGCTATACATAAAACATATAATACCTACCTGTACACTGAGACACTATCTACACATACATACACACAAATTTTATTCACATCGCTACTAATAAAAGGAGATCGTACTGTCTTTCTGTAATATTCGAAAATATACTCTGTAGTTATTCTGTCCCCCCGTCCAAACTCAGTCAAATGTCTATTTTCTTTTTTGTTTACTCGTTTTATATTGTATTTAAACTTATTAATAAAATTAAGTTGACAAAAACTCTCCTCGTTGTTCGCTCTCTCTATCCGAGAACACCGCAATGTATATAGTTTAGGAGAAGTTAGTAGATAAACACAAATAAATAAATAAACAGAAAGACAAACGCAGACAGCGGCTCTGTTTTATCTGTATTAAGATTAATAAAGAGAAAAGATTTGTACTTTTGTTTGTAATACAGAGGATGGACGTACGTTCCCTCACTCTTCCGACCTCCTCCTTCGCTAGCATTACAGCTTCGCAGAGGATGCGAACGCACCTGAACCAAGGTCACCGCCGCCGATGATCTCCACTAGGACACGGCGGTGCTCCGCACAAGCGGGGCACACCTCCACCGTGTCCTCCGGGCGGACCGCGCAATTGTGGCACTCGGACGTTTCTTCTGCCTGAATTCGGAATTGGAACCTCCCGAACTTACCATGTCCATTAAGACCCGAAGACTCCGTGGCGCCTGTTCAGCCACTCCTCAAATAGGAGACTTATCGCTGTAACCGTGGCGTACCCAGCGCTGGGCTGCGACAGTTCCATTCGCCATATCGTCATGAGATCCCGCTGGAACTCTGTCCGCCATGTCGTGACTTGTGTTGGCAGCAGAGTTTGGCAGCCACGTTGATACACCATGTGCAGGTCGTGCATATATGCAAGGACTGTTGCCTACTAATCCTATGGTGGTAGGCCGACAAGAAGGCTTGCCGCTTCACGTGAGATTGTGTGGTATCCCCGCACCATACAGATAGCCATGACCCTCTGGACACGTTCAGCTTGTGCTCCAGTCGCCTCAGTATCGACGGCGCCCACACCGGCACTCTGTAAAGGGCCATGGGTCACACGATCCCCTCGTAGAGACTGGACCCCCTTAGATTAGTGGCAGCCCTGGCTCGCACCAGTTTGGGAGCCATCATCATCTTCCTGCCCTTGTCCCATCTTATTTGGGGTCGGCGCAACACGTGTTTTTCTTCCATTCTATCCTGTCAACCGTCATACTATCACTAACTTCCTTTTCTTTCATATCACTGTTCACACAATCCATCCATCTTTTCTTTGGCCTCCCTCTCCCTCTCCACCCATCCACATGTATACTCAATACTCCACCACACCATGACCACCATCACCATTACCATCTCTCACCAGTTTGGGAGCCAGTCGTCGAAAATGCAAAGAACACGGGTGGGTGGCAGTGATAACATCCGAGCCTAAAAATAATGTACTATGTTTATGTAAAATAAAATATTTTGAGCTTGAATGTTATCAATATTTCCGCGCTTGACCGTTCTTAACGCGAATTGTTTTGATAAAGCGTGAGTTTGACCTAAATACCTAGTGATTACGTTTGTATGTAATAAGTATACGTTGTGATGGATTTCATAAGAACATAGGAAGAATAGAAGAAATCTACACAAAAAAAAATGTATACCAACTACGTACATCAAAGGATTGGAACAATTTACCTGCTGCGGTCTTCCCGTCCGATTATAATTTAGGTGTCTTCAACGCTAGATTGAATAGGCTCCTCCCAACTAGTGCGCTTCACTATCAACGATTGCATCGCTGCTTACCGTCAGGTGGGATCGCAGTCCAGCACTGGTTAATACCATTAAAAAAAATGTAAGTTGATTTACAAATTAATAAGAAGTAACTAACTTAATAAGTAATACAAGATTACTATTCCTAATAGTCTGAATTTCACATTTCTGTACCTCCAATAATTTGGGACAGACATAATATGTCGCCGGATTGCAAATACCGTCAGATTTTATAAAATCTTGCGAGAGTGTAGACTTGTGACATGTTATGTAGAGATAGATCATTACAAATACAAAAAAAAAAACGTTCTAATAAAATATTTTACATTGTATCCAGGTCTATCTTGCCATAGCCATGGTTATTATTATTATTATCCGAGATTTTTTGCAAACTGACAGCTGGTAGCGGCTTCACCCGCATTATCCCAGGGGAATATGCTTCTGGGATAAAAAAGTATCCAATGTAAAAAGTATTCCAGTACATGGTCTACTCCTTCACAAAGTTTCATCGAAATTCTTTCAGATGTTCAAGCTTGGAGAAGTTACAAACATACCTGCACACTCACAAACTTTCGCTTTTATTATATTAGTGTGATAAAAAGAATAGTTTACAATTTTACGTAATTTTTCATAAAGTAGCGGCTTTTGAAAGTCATTTTGTTTTAAAAATAATAAACTGAAAATCTGTGTAGAGTGAATAGACTCTTGATAAACTAGTGCGCCTCACCATCAACGATTGCATCACTGCTTACCATCAGGTGGGATCGCAGTCAAGCACTAGTATATATCAATTAAAAAAAAATATTATACATAGACTCGAGTTTGACCACTATCTCACCTGATTAAGACGATGATGTGGTCGACGATGGAGCACACTTCCCTAGAAGTAACCTAACTACGAGTTAACCAAATGATATTTTTATTCCTGTCATCTCAAACGCCTAACAAATCCATTGTCTCGTCAATAACCAAAAAAACCGAACAAATAAATGATGTCTCCATTCATTTTTGAAACAACTTGGCTACTTACGGTACGATTTTAAAATTAAAAACTTTAATGGTTGTGTGTGTGTGTGTGTTTGTACGTGTGTGTGCGTGACGCTTACATAATATATAAGCTGTCAGTTTATGTGGAAGCGTGCTGGTGTGTGTGCGGTGTCGTTGAGTGTGGTGGGGAAAGAATATTGCGGATGGAGCGGGGAATATATCTTGGAACAAAGAATAAAAGACGATAACATAATATGAAGTACTTTAGAAAATAGGTACTGCTTATGACCTGTACAAAGACGTTTAAAGTAAGATTGTTTCATTCTTATTTCTAGTGTGGGTAAGAGATGGCGCTAGACAACCTGTATAGCTCTGTCTCTTACCCACACTGAAATAAGAATGAAACAATCTTACTTTGAACGTCGTGGTAACCCCGCATGTCAGATATATATAATATTACTTTGTTTTCTATCAGCCGAAGATCTTCATGATTTTTACTTCTTCCAAATACAAATTTGTTCAAAGTAAACTAACGAATTTGTGGCTGCAAATGACATCATGACGACTTAAGGGCATGCAACTCGACATACATTTTCACTGTTTTTCATACAACCGCTCTTACGCGATTATGACGCTATTACACATTTTTCCTTATATATTTTGGGAACACAGTATCTCGGGGATATTATCTAAGCTTATATTGAAATCAATTTATAAATGTGTGTAAAACGAATCCAGTAAAGACCTCTGAAAATCTGCTATTCTGCATGGACTTTGATATGTCATAAATTATTCAAAAATTACAAAAGTAAAAAAAATATAACAGTAGAAGCCTTGCAAATTTAATCAAGATTCAGACAGATGAATTATTTTTTTCAAAAACTTTTAAATGTTAAAAAACACGTATTTCCTGGAACCACCATGTTATATTTTTTCCCAAAAATATTTTTAAAAAGTCACTAGTTGGACGACAAACGACCCGTCAGTCACCCGGATGGCGCGGTAACCATGTATTTGTGCGGACAACCAGGTAAAATAACAAAGCTTGTTATAACTTTGCAATTTTTCAGATGATATACACGTGTTTCGGGTTACGCATGTACTAAAACTAATATTGTATATTATAGGGAAGGATATAAATATTTTATTATATTGTCCCTGAAAGGGTCCATAATTGTTTCCATTCTTTATTTTTTAACATCTGACATATACAGTCAGGAGTCAATAGTGCAGTTGAACTCTATCAATGCTAAAAGGTCTAAAATGTCTTTATAAAAGAGGGTCAATGGTTTATACCTGATTTGATTTGTAGCATAGAATCTATAGCATTGATTAAACTAATTGTAGACTATGAAACTTCTACTACAAAGAAATTATAGATACTTCAACATTGGTAGAGTGCTACTGCACTTATGACCCCTGATTGTACATGAGATGATTGAGATGAGATTTAAAATATTATTATTATTATTTAATTGTTAAACAATTACGAGTAATAACTCTGACTAGTTAACAATACAAAATATTTTGAAATTAACTTGTAGTTATTTAAATTCTTGTATATTACTACTTAAAATAGGGTTACAGGATCACGATTTTGATACAGAATTGGTTTCCCTAGTTCCTGGTGACAGTTTTACAGAAAAGTAGGTAAATTAAACAAGTATAATCCTGCGGGTAGGTCCACGCTGCGCTGTCGCCCGCTCGGGTATTGTACTTGATTGTAGCGCGAGTGTTGGCGAGCGGAATGCAAACTAAACTGTTCAGGGTTGTCCGCAATGTTATTATTATTATTATTATCTAGGATTTCAGCGGGTTTTGCTATTTTTGTTGGTATGAGAACGAAAATTACATTTTTTTTTATTTTTGTAGTCATCAATATGTATATAATGTGTATATTTTTATTTAATTACCGTTTGAATTCGCTGCATCAAGTCTAAATCTTAACATGATGAGTTTAAGGTTTGTAATTTACTTTTTTTGTTATAAAACGTGTGTTATTGAATATAAATTTTCTAAAATATTTCTAACAGTCTCGTAAAACTAACTTTTTGATTTAAGTACGAAATACATATATATTCATTTTTTGTTTCACATTAATATTATCTATCAATAATTTATTAATCTAAAGTATACAAAATAAAAAATAATCCCTGTTTCTAATTGAATACAAAAAAGAACTACCAAAAAAACAAAATATGTATTACACCGCAAACAAAATAACCTACTAAAGTACCTCCTACCCAAAACTAAACGTAAACTTCTCGCACCCTACTAACTTATGCTCAAAATAATAAATTGCGCACGAGCGCAGCCCTAGCGTTATATTAGCGCGCACACATACACATCGCCGTGCGCACACATGCACGGTCGTGTCCGCACGCACACACACATACACCGCACGAATTAGGGTCGTTGTGTTTGGGCGAGATGGTAAACTTGGTTAAGTGTAATATTGAAGATTTTTTGATAGATTTTTAGTGAAGTATTTTTGTTGATTTTTTAAAATTTAGTGAGAAAACTTGCTCGGTTTATGTATATTTTAATTCCTTGTTTTATTTATTTTAAGACTCATAATAATTAATTTATTTCTTTTAAAAATAAGTATTAAAAATGAACAAGTACAAGTGATAGTCAAAGAAAAGAAAAAATACAAAAAAATACCTAATAATCAACAACATTTATGAAAAATCAATAAATATGAAAGAAGAAACTGACTGACATATCAATGCACAGCCGAAACTACTGGGACTAGGGGGTTTTTTGTGAATTTTTTTAGATTTTTTTTTTATAACATAATCGAAAACTTAGAAAAGAATTTCCAAAAGGGCAAGGGGATGAAACAGGGTTCCAAAGTATGTGTGGAAAACCCTACTTTTTTTTAGAGCTTTGTGATGTACCTACTTAACAATTTTTAGATTTAACACTGGGATTCTGTAAAAAGAAAATCTTGTGTAAATGCCGTAAGTGAAGTGAAGGCAAAGTGAGATAAGTGATGCCATACGAATGTTAGGGACACCGACCGTTCGCTCCACACTCAATTCGCTTTTTTTTTAATGCATGTAATATTTTTCACAAAAAATAAAAACATAGGTACTTATTATTTATTTACCTAAATGCAATATACATGTATTTTTTTTTTTTGATGATTACCTTCAAAATAAAATCTGTTTTAATCATGTTAAATATAGTAGTATTCTTTAATTCAATAAAAATTGTTAGAAAATTCAAAAGAGCTCGAATGTTCAAATTTCCAACTTACGCCACTTTACCAGTTGGCCGTAGCCCGTTTTTTATTACGCTTGCTAGATGTCCTTACATATACTACACTGTTTAGATTATTATATTTTTTGTACGAATTTCACGAAAAAAATCTTCGAAAAAACGCTTTACCTTATCCATGGGTGTGTTTGTTGATTTCTTTGCAAAAAAAAAACACTCTTATGTAAAGTATTTAAATTTTTGAGATCTTTAGACCTCTATTAGTGCTAAAATGTTGTAAAAGACACGGTTGAAGACCACGTGTGTTTTGCTTCAATTTTGAGGTTAAATATGTACACGGAAAAAAAATATATCCATGGTTGTTGTAGTATCCATGCAATAAAACGACAAATAGCTAAATGATTCTGTCTACCAATAATTAGGTACCCTAAACTGTAAAAATCTTTATACATTATCTTCTATACGTGTGTTTGTCACTTAACTCCTTCGAAACTGCTTAACTAATTTTATTTGAGTGGGTCCCTGAATGGTTTGACAATACAACTTGACAAAAAAACCCGGTAGGTGGCGCTACAATCGGGAGCCCAATTTTTTTTAATTTGTTTTTTCACAGTTTAAAACTATTGCTGAATAAAAATATTATTGATCAGATTCTCATTCCGGGGTTCTTGGCAGAGAAAGGGCACCCTCTGTGTTAGAAGGGGTGTGTGTCGAGGAAGGTGACTCAGGGAATATATGCTGAGAACGTGTGTAATATTGAGTAAGTAAATAATACTTACATTGAAAATATATTTTTATATTGTTTTTTTTTTTAATTTATTTAGTTAACATGAAAAAATATGTTCCTCAAAAGAACAGTTATCTAAGTGATTAAAACTAAACAAAGGAATAAAAACAAACGGGTTAAAACCATAACCCTTCTTTTAGCTTTCGCTGTAGTCGGTTAAAAACTAACGTATTACATATTTCCAATTGCAGTATCCAAAGAAAAATAAAAATAAACATTAACCAGTTTTAAAAACCAATTTTATTGTGTCTAAACAAGACTATAAATAAAAATATAGTCTACCAGCTTCTGCCAGCGACTTCGCCCGCGTAAAAGTATAAAATTATCCTAAGAGGAAATATTAGCGAGATAAAAAATATACTATATGCTATTCAAGGACAAGGTCTACCCGTGTACCAAGTTTCATCGAAATCCGTTCAGCCGTTTAAGCGTGAAGGATTAACAAACGTACATACATACATGCTTTCTCCTTTTTAAGAGTGTGAAGCAAGAAACAAGCAAGCAAGTATTTATTATGAATTTTATTGTATTATAATACTATATTATGTGTTAAATTTGTGAATTAACTTCTATGGGTTTAGTTACCTGAAATTGATTTGAATTGAAAATCATTGTATTAAAGAAAATGAATTCTAACCTACAAAGAGCATCATGGAATCCTAAACCTCAAACTAACATTAAGTAGCAAGACAAAACTCTCTGTATATTGAAAATTTGTAACTAAACCATAAAAATTATCGCGTTTCTCGGTTGTGTGCGTGCCTGTCGCGACACGACGCCCACACACCCACACGGGTAATTTGTTGGTCTTAAATCTCAGGGCTGGCATGAACTCACGATAACAGATCATAATGTGTGCAGGAAAAATATTTGTTTTGTACCTAGGATTGGTTTTTAGGTGATGTACCTACTTACAGATTGTTTAGCCAATTTTTTTTTTTTTGTTAAGTGTCACCGTGACAGTTTATGGTGAAGTGAAGTAAACGTGAAGTGAAATGTCATCATGTCAGGAGAATTACGTGTTAAAATGTCGGTCGTGGGAGTGAGAAAGAGGGATGGAGCTATACTTACACTCTTTTTGAATTGTAACAATCGGTCTGTCAAAAAAAAAATGAAGCTAAATTGGTGAGGTGAAGTAAGCGTGAAGTGAAATGTCATTCAAAACTGCGAAATCTTTTAAAAAAGCCACTGTATCGTGGCTCTGGAACACAAAGGGTAATTGAAGGAACACGGGTAGATTTTAGTCAGTAAAAGTCACTCTTTCTGTCACCCTTTTTGATTTGACTATCCACCTAAAAAAAAAAGACAATTTGGTGAAGTGGGCGTGAAGTGAACTATTACTGTAGTAATTATTTTATACTAAACCACAAATAAAACTAAAAATAAATCATATTCTAAAAACAGCATCAAAATTGTTTACGAAATATATACATACGTGTACATTTCAAATATTGGCACGCAATCTAATGGCGGTGACGTCACATTGCAGTTCGTGCAGCTTTTTTCTTTTATTTCAAACAGTTTCTCCTGAAACACGCATCGGATTTTGATGAGATTGTCACTAATAGAAAGAGGTAGTAGAGAAGGTATGTGTGTATATTTTGCACACACGACGCCGGCGCGGGTCAACAGAATTGTACAATTTTGGAAGAAGAACTTTCACACAATTTATGTAATTCACTTACGTGAAAGGTACACCGAAGCTATCGCATATCCGAAATAAAAAAATATTCGTAACCGTATCCGTAACCGGTATCTAAGTCTCGGATAAAGGCGGAGTTCAAATGATAGGTTTTTGTTTTTATTTTTTATTTATTTTTTTTTTCTCGATAGGTTCGCGCTTGACCGCCATCTCACCTGATGGAAAGCGATGATGCGGTCGACGATGGAACGCGCTTACCTAGAAGTAAAGAAGTTTGTTTTGCCCGACGAAACAAATGATAATCTAGACTAGAAACAAAATTAAAATCTTGCTATTTGTATTTTACTTTTATAATTCTTATATCCGTAACCGAAAATATCGGATAATCCGAAATAGTTTCATATCCGTAACCGTATTCGAAACCGGTATAATATTTCTATATCCGTATCTAGATCCGAAATTTCATTTTCTTATTAGCTCTGTAAAACTATATTTAACATCGGTTAGATAGCGCCTCACCATCAATGATTGCATCACTGCTTGCGGGATCGCAATCAAGCACTGGTTTATATCAATTTAAAATAAAAAAGACAAATATAACGCAGTTTTCCAAAGCCAGAAAAATTCACATTCTTGGTTATGAGCGCTCGTGTAATGAGTATTTATAATAATAATAATAATAATAATAAACATTTATTTCGGACCTTTCCGTCCATAGGTAACACATACAGCTTTATAAAACACACACAATATTAAACACAAAACACAACGGAAAAAATAAGAAAACAGTTCACAGTACATTAACCAAACAGAAACATATACAAAACAAAAAAAACTACACACATTCAGTGCGGTGAGGGGAACCGTCCAGTACTCACCGTGTAGCGTGCAAGCGTATCCAATGGTGTAGCAATGGAGAGTCCCACCTGTCCGCAAACACGTTCACAATATTGTTGTTACTGGTCCTAACACGGCTCATCAGTGACGCACATTGCTTCCTAATAAGGGCATGAAAGCCATCAGTGTGCGCTTCTGCGAACATGGCGGAGGCACTGCAGAACCGTGGTAATCCCAGCAACACCCTGAACGCGTTATTGTATTGAACACGTAAGGCGCTATATGCTCCCAGCGTGTAGTTAGCCCACAAGCTGCACGTGTAAAGTGTTTGGCAGTAAGACTTAAAAAGCGTAACTTTCACTTGATTACTGCTATGTGCAAACCTGCGGGCCAACATATTACACCGGACAGCTAACGCCCTACGTGCTCTCTCAATATCCGTGTTATCTCTAAGGTCTTCGGAAACCCAGTGGCCCAGATACTTAAACTGTGTGACTCTGTTTAAAACAGTACCAGCTAAGGTGACTGAGGGTACAGTTACATAACTTTTACCACGCCCTTTAAAGACTAACAATTCACTTTTCTTAGCGTTGTATCTGAGCCCATGGGCCTCCGCATAAGACTCACACATTCGAACCACTTTATGCAGAGAAAAATATTTTTCCAAATATAGTTTTGTTTTTCCAATAATTCTCATTTGTTTTTTTACTACTCCGGCTTTATTCCCTATTTAAACAGCTATGTTAAAATGTTTATTTATTTGCAGTAGTAATCTGTTTTGAGCTGCAAGCTATTTAATGATTTCCAATTTCAAAAAAAGAAAGTTCTTTTTTTTGTCTTCGCACGGTCTGTGCATTGAGCCAATGTACTTGACATGAAGATAGCTCTTAGCTAAGCTGGTAAGTATCTGTCTATGGTCATCCCGATATGATTGGTCTAAAAAGGTGTACAACTAAACCAAACATCGATGACATTACTGTAACAAAACCTAATTTAAAACAATAAAACACTTGTTTGAAAACACACAACATCACTAACTGGCAGAAGTTATTAACATTCATTATAATAATCCGCAGCCCTGACGCACACAGGCGCGTGTGCCGCATACACACACACACACCACGGACATATGAAACCAAATGCTTGTCAAACTAAATGGATACGGGGAGTAGGGGTGTGCGCGTGAAGTTCAATATCGATGTGGGATTTATTTTCGCGAGTTTTCTTCTTTGTCTACGAAAGCAAAGTCGCTGTCTGCTTTTGTATGTTTCTTTGCTTACATAAAGTGAAAGCGCCAAAGTGGCCGTTAAATTCATTTTTTTCTATTTTTTTTTTGCATTTTCAAGGTTAGTGTTAAGTTTTATGCTGTTTAAAATACAATTGGCGGGCGTAATACGTATTTATTCATTTGAATCATTAATACAACCCTCTCAGTTCGTATTACCCTATTTAATGGCAATTTCATGAAAACAATAATTTATTTATTTCATAATTTATGTACATTTCATATGATAAAAGAAAAGAAGGCGGAAACAGAAAAATTGGTACATAGGTATTTTATTTTCATCCCCCTTTTTTTAAATCACGCGACGGATTTTGACCCAGTTTTAACTATAAAGAAAGCCAGCTAATTAAGGAAGGTTTCTGTTGTTCTTTGTAAATAAGAAAATACTTTCTCAGTAATTAATGCAATATGTATTTTTGGCTTAAGTGGATGATTTTTTGTTAGTTTTATCTTTAATACTATATATATTTGGTATAGCTCTTTATTGTGTAATTTTAATTTATTAACAAATGAAATTTTGTCATATTATAATTTTTTTTATATTTTAGATTTTCGATGATCATATTGGCAAGCTATGTTACAAATGAATTTCATCATCGAAATTCTTCTATTAATAAACGAATGTGATTTTCTGAAATAAAATAATAATACTCTGTTCATTATATTATTATTGTTCGCATGAGTTGATAAAATGTAGGAAGCCGACTTTACCTTATTTTGAGCTTATTTTAGCTTATTTTGAATGTTGCATGCTCCATCATCGACTATAATTATCATCGCTTACTATCAGGTGAGATATTGGTCAAACGCAAGCACATCATTAAAAAAAATCTAGTCTATCGATACTTTATCGTGCAACCATCGACAATTCCCCCGCGCAGGTACTTCACTCGGAGAGCTTGCGCTAGTATTATTATTAGCGTTGATAAGGCGCGTGCACACCGACTACTGTTTGGAAATATTATTGTTAAACTGTAATCTTTGTTACTAGGCTAGCCTAGAGACTGTACTTTGATGATTTAAGTTAGGCGCCAGATAAATAAATTGGCAATAGCTGTCATTCACCCTCCTACATTCATTGACGTTCTTAACTTCAAAAACAGAACTAAAAACCGAACCCTGTTTTTTTTTTTTTTTGACCATGGATACGTATGGTAAGTCCTTCAGTCGGAATAATAGAGACTACCTAGGTGTCTTCAAGGCTAGAGTGAATAGGCTCTTAATAAACTAGTGCGCCTGACCATCAATGATTGCATCTCCACTTACCATCAGGTGGGATCGCAGTCAAGCACAGGGTTATATCATTTAAAAAAAAAAAACTGTCACTAAATAGTTAATTTGTTTACCATTACAATGTGGGTGTACACATTCTATAGTTTTTGTAGTATTTGGCTGCAAATATATCAAGTCAATCATGTCGGTAAACTTCACTGAGGTAGTACAATACTACAATAAAATTCTCAGTCCTATCTCACCGAAATCGCGCCTGTTTCAATGATTCCACACATTGTCCAGTTGCGCAGACACTAGAGATTCAAAACTATACCAATTTTACATCACAATATCCACTAGGAATTTATTTGCGAGTAAATAATTAAAACTTCCACTGACCTTCGCTCGAAGGAATCCCGCCAAAAACTCCCATAACGCTGTCTTGAATTGACATGTATCGCAATCCTTTACATTTTCTAGTCATGAAAAACAGTTCATTGTTTGATTTTCGGGTACTTTACTTATCAAAGATTCAAAGCTTTTTATTTCAAATAAACCATTTAAAGGCTTTTTTGAAAGGTCAAGAAGTCACTCAGTCAGAAAAAATGATGTAAATTGCACTGATTGCACATTCCAAAGAGTATATCTCTATGGAAAAGAATGCGCAAGAAACTCCAAGGCCACTCTTTACAATCATGTTATGTATTACAAATATCTCGTTAAATGTTTCTTGTCACTCCATTATGTGAGAACAATGTAAATAAAGTAGAAAAAAAAAACCAAATTCTAAATATAGATACTAAAATAAACCACTGGCAGATAAGAGATGACCAGTCTCAACTGTCAGTACCCGTTCACGGACATGACGCGTATATCAGCACCGCTCAGCTCACTTCTATGGTCTTGCGCAGAGACATTAGTACAAGGTCCATGTACCACCTAGGTTCTTTATTGCAAATTTATCTAGCGTCATAGTTAGAGCGTGTGTTGACACTGTAAGAGAACAGAATAGATGGGTCGATCATGTCATCTATGTATGAATTTCTATGTTTTATTGTACCTACACTTATATTGACATTATCATTGCTATTTTGTATGCCTTTCGGTGGAACATAGGATGGACAAAACATTATATATAAAATCCTGGTACAAGAGTACCAGGAAAAAAATAAATTAATTGAATAAAACATATTTTATTGCTTTTCCTTTTTTCGTAAATATGGCAGTATTACAGAAAAAACATAACCCAAAGATACGAGCAGAGGTCCGAATTAGGTAGAGTTATTCATGTACTTGCATCGAAATGTTGATATTAATATGGATCTTCCCTGAAAAATCCCGTGTGGCCAATTATTAGGAAAATATTACAAATAAATAATAATAAAAACCTCAGAGATAGATAAGACCAATCATTATCTTCCTGCCTTTGTCCCATCTTATTTGGGGTCGGCGCAACACGTTTTTTTCTTCCATTCTATCCTGTCAACCGTCATACTATCACTAACTTCCTTTTCTTTCATATCACTGTTCACATAATCCATCCATCTT
This sequence comes from Mythimna vitellina, assembly GCA_949316375.1. Taxonomy (NCBI): domain Eukaryota; kingdom Metazoa; phylum Arthropoda; class Insecta; order Lepidoptera; family Noctuidae; genus Mythimna; species Mythimna vitellina. The sequence goes on from OX438713.1 coordinate 660,197, forward strand.
TTCTTTGGCCTCCCTCTCCCTCTCCACCCATCCACATGTATACTCATAACTCTTTTAGTAACATGCGTTTCATCTCTTCTCTTTACATGACCATACCAAGACAAACGATTCCCCTTCAACTTTTCAGTCACTGGCGCCACTTTTAAACTTCCTCTAATATATTCATTTCTCACTTTATCCATTCTCGTCACACCACACATCCATCTCAACATTCTCGTCTCCGCTACATGCAATCTTTTTTCATCCGTCTTTTTCACAGCCCAACAACAATACAGGTCTTATCACGGACTTGTAGATTTTACCCTTCAACTTGAGGGGCATCCAATAGATAAGAGACCAATAAAAGAAAAATAATTAACATATATTTTTTATAAGTATTTTTCATTGAAAAAGTACTCCCTGCGTCAATTGAGGTGAGATTAACTAATTAATACACTTCCTCCTTCTCGTCATTAATACAGGAAGTAATTTTTTCTGCTATATTTCTGATTGAGTCATAAAAAAATTCTACTATTTAAAATTAATCTTGTGATTTGAGGCATATCCACTTTATTCTTTCGCTGTATGAAATCTCTATAAGTATATGAATAACTCTACCTAATTCCGACCTCTACTAATGAATAACTTATTTTAAAACGAGAATAACACACCTTAACGTTTTGTTTTATTTATTAATCATCATTCAGTTAATTTTAGCATTCCTAATATTAGATTAACATTTTACTTTTTCTCCTATTTTACATGCAACCATATTTATTAACTGCTTCTTGGCATAACATAGCGACCTCATCTTCCTGCCCTTCTCCCATGCTACTTGAGGTCAGCGCAACACGTTTTTAACGGACTGCAATAAGCTTCTGCCAGCGGCGTTGCCCTCGTTAAAGTAGGTTTCTCTATACAAACTTTGGACCCCCATTTCATCCCCTTAGGGGGTGAATTTTGGAAAATCCTCTCTTAGTGCTCGCCTACATAATGAAGGGAAGCCTGGTGCAAAATTTCATGTTCCTAGTTCCAGTAGTTTTGGCTGAACGTTGATATGTCAGTCAGTCAGTTTCTTTTTTATATATATAGATGTATGTACATATGTATGTAATATTCTTTATTACCTGATATCTTTTAAACCGCTGAACGGATTTACATAATTAAGATATCTTTAGATTCGTCTTGATAACCCAAGTGTTCTTAGATAGGTGACGTTAAAAAACACTAATAATTTCTTAATAATTTTTTGTTACTGCAATATTGGTTTAAGTTAAAGAGCTTATCATGAGGATTTCAAAATGGGATATCATGACCATATTAAAAAAATATATATTATAGGAAATATGTTATTTATTATCTACTAGCTGTTACTTGTGACTTAGTTACTTCCCTTTTTTGAGGCAATCGTGTAAATTTTTTTTATTCATTCAGAGTTATATTCTCCCCTGGGAATTAAGTCCTGTTCCCGCAGGAAAATGAAAAGTAGCCTAAGTTACTGCTTGTAACATCAACTATCCGTCAGTTAAGCACGTCATTATCATGGTGGTAAGTCCCCTCTTTGAGCAGTGGCTGGAGAGGCGTCACGGCGTCCTCACCTTCCTCACCGGTCATGGTAAGTTCAGGAGATTCCTGCACCGGATTCAGGTGGAAGAAACGCTCGGGGGTGTCGCCGTTGTGCGGCCTGGAGGATAAGGTGAAGCTTACGGCGGAGGTGAGCCCTGCACGGTCGGAGCACCGCTGTGTCCTCGTGGGGGCAATCGGCGGTGACTTCTCGCGCTGGGCCCTGGTCCAGGCCATGGTCCGGAGCGCCCGTATTCTTTTTATTCCTGTTAAATTAAAAGAAGCCGAAGTTAATCCTTGTAACATCAGCTATCAATCAGTGAAAGTCTCTCAAAGTCAGTTCAGCCTTTTTGGAGATATCCCCTATCCCCTGATATTAAGATAAACTCCCTCCCTTGAGAAATAAGATAAAAAAAGTTTATACGGAACATATTGACTGCAACTGATCTTGTTTTTTTCTTTTTAACCGACTTCTAAAAAAGGAGGAGGTTCTCAATTCGGATGTTTGTATTTTTTTTTATGTTTGTTCGCGCATAACTTTGTTGCTTGCCAACCGATTTGAAAAATTATTTTTTTCTTTTTCTTTTGTTTGTTGGAAAGGATATATTTCCCAAATGGTCCCATAGTCACCAAGTTGGGATCTGAAGATGGAATCTTGGCAAAATCGAGGGAACTCCTCAAATATTATAGGTAACCATATAGTGATTTTGGTATTTTCATCGAGAACATCGTATTTACAGTCAAAAAGTAAAATTTGATGAAGTGGAACTGATGAAAAAGACCAGAAATAGTCAACGGAACTTCTTACTCGCATAGATATCACAATGAAAATAGTTATGCGACTATGAAAATACAAATAAATGAATGGTTCTGAATAGTTACGTTGAAAATGGTATCATCGAAGTGATCTGATGATGATGATGGAGCCGGAAGGTAGGCACTGGAACTCCGTAATTAATCAATGTAACCTAGCCGTGTTTGGACTTATGAGAATTGTCATGAGATGCACTTTGGCTATAAGGTGCTATCGAAGTGATCTGATGCTTGAACTAGGAGGTGGATGGGAACTTCATAATAAAACAATGTATCCTAGCAGTGTTTGGATTTATTCGAATTGTCATGAGAAATATGTACTCTGGCTATAAGTGTATCGCAACTAAAAAGTGTTAAATAAAAAACTTTTTACAAAAAAAGAATAACCGACTTCACTAAAAAAACACTAAAAGGATCAAAATAACTTTAATTTCGGAAGTCGGTGTTAAATAAGATACAAATAATACCGAGTAACACCGACTTCCGAAATTAAAGTTATTTTGATCCTTTTAGTATTTTTTTTTTTTTAGTGAAGTCGGTTATTCTTTTTTTGTAATCAGTTTTTATTTAAAGTTATTTTTTACGAAACCGGGTCATTTTTTCTTCCATTCACCCGTCACGCTATCACTAACTCCATTTTCTTTCATATCTCTTCTCACACAATCTATCTATCTTTTCTTTGGCCTCTCTCCCCCTCTCCATCTATGCAAATTATACAGCTTTCGGATTCGGGTAAGGATATGAATTTATTTTGGACGATCCGCTAATTTGGGATAGTTTCTATTCCCGTAATAGAAACTATCCCAAATTAGCATTTAAGAATTTTTTTCAATTATAATAGTACCTTTATCTTAAGTTATGACAAGATTTGCCTTTTATTTTTTCTGGTTTTGCCGGCAAAATAAACAAAAGCCTGACATAACCTATCATTTAGACTTCAACTTTATCCGAAACAATTCGAAACTTTTATATTGGCTTCCACTATACGATTACGGATATTTTTTTATTCCCATATCGAATACAAGGTGGACCGATGACCTGGTAACGGTTGCGGGAGTACGATGGATGCGAGACGCACAGGACCGTTCATTGTGGCGGCACATGGGGGAGGCCTATGTCCAGCAGTGGACGTCTTTTGGCTGAAATGATGATGATGATGATGATATCGAATAGGTTTGATTACGGATATTTTTTTATTTCGGATATCCGATAGATTCGGATGTAGATATTTTTTATTTCGGATATATATAGTTTCGGTTATGGTGATTACGGAGCTTCACAACATCCCTTATTATGATTGAACACAAAGTTTATTTGTACATATAATTCCATATGTATTTTCTTTTTATTTCTAAATTATATGTTAGAGAGTTAGTTTTTTTTCCTTCTTCAATGTGTATGGATTTGTTATTAGGGTATTATTGTTTTTATTAAATGTATTTTTTTAGTTTGTAAGTTTCTACTTTACAAGGCCTTGGACATCCTCTGTAACGTTGTACAATTGCTTAGTTAAAATGTGTAGTTTTCATAATAATCACCATCACATTAATAAATGACGATGCACGTCTCCAAGCCATGGTGTCCACGCCCTTGCTATGTGTCATTGCGACGCAGCTAAACTGCGGTACCAAGGTCTTATACACTTAAATTAGTATTTAGCCCAGCGTTGGGCAAACTGGGGTAAACATATGTTTGGTAAACGATCTCGCTTGATTGCGAAATTTTGTGTTTGAGTTTTTAATCGTTAGATGATAGGTTTCTTAATTAGTAAAGTCACTCTTGGTTGAAATAACCCCAGGGGGCTTACCATCAGAAGCGTAGCTATCGTAGGATCTCGGTTTCCCTTTCAGGAATTCCCCGTGGAACTGTTCAAAAGGGTTACCGTGCTCCTAGAATGCATAGGGTAACTGAAGGAACACAGGTAGATTTAAAATCAGTTAAAGTCTGACACTCCCTCTCGCGTCACTCAAGTGGGAGAACTTATTGTTGCATTTGAGTCAAGAGGGCAGGGTGTTCGACCAAGGAGCATGCCTGCTTAGAAGTACACAAGCGTGCTTCGTTATCAACCATATCATCGCTATAGGTTACTTCTAGGCAAACGTGCTCCATCGTCGACGGCGGCCAAATCATCGCTTACCATCAATCAGGTGAGATAGTGGTCAAGCGCGACTCTATCTATTAAAAAAACTTGTCAAGTGCGAGTCGGATTCGTGCACGAAGGGTTACGTACCGTCCGTTGCACAAAACGGTAAAAAAATCACGTTTGTTGTATATTTATTTTATTATGTTTTTAGTAATCTCAAGTGAAATAGAAAATACTCAAGTAAAATTGGAAATAGATAACTCATAGTTAGGCTACAATTATAAATTATCTTTTAGTAACTTGTATGAACGACTATTGGATGACCTTTTCCTGTTCGGTCAGTTTTTATTAGTAGTTACAACTAAAGATTGCTGAGTGGAACAAAAACGTGCGAGTTCTTATTATTTTATAACGAAAAACAAAAAAAAATGTTTTTTTTTTTACCAAATCTATGTGAGTGGGAATCTGACGGATAAAAGACGCTTTCAAAAAAAGGAGGTTATCAATTCGGTTGTATGTTTTTTATTTGGGTTACCTCAGAACTCCGTCGTTTATGATTTGCAATTTTTTTTCTCTTTTTATTGGGTGAGAAAATCATCTTATGACCAATCCCGTTCTTGGGCGGAGCGAGAAATAGTGTCAGACTTTTCCACTCCTGTTCCTTCTTTGCCTTCGTCCCAGGGCCCCGGGTTTCACGGTTTGCTGACAGCACCTTGAGGCGCGCGTGGAACAATACGCACCGTCGACGACTTGGGCCCGCAATAAATAGGGTAAATCATTAATATTAACTAAAAATAAAAAAGGACCTAAAATTGAACCTTGGGGTACCCCGATTTTTACATTTTAATCCCGACGAATTGACACCGTTTATTTGAACTAGTTGCTGTATGTCATTCAAATAAGATTTTAATAAGCTTAACGCTGTTTTGCCTAGTCCGTAATGCTCAAGTTTCAGGAGTAATATTTCATGAACCACACAATCAAACGCCTTAGACAGGTCACAGAAGATGCCTTTAGCATCTTGTAACTCTTCCCACGAATTAAAAATGTTTTTTAGTAAGGAGACACCGGCATCAGTTGTACAACGTCCTTTGGTGAAACCATACTGTTTATCGTGTAAGATGTTATTTGTGTTAAAATGATTAAGCATATTTTGATTTTTTCAAATATCTTGCTAAAAACTGGCAACACAGACACCGGCCTATAATTATTAGTGTATATACTGTCCCCGGATTTAAAAAGTGGTATCACTTTACTATATTTCACTAGATCTGGAAAGACTCCTTGATCTATACACAAATTATATATTAAAGCTAAGTACGGCGCTATAGTCTCAATAATTAAGGTACAAACTTTGATAGACATACCCCACAGATCTTCTGTCAATTTAACCTTGATTTTTTTTAAAGATTTTATTACTGTTATGGGGTTTACTTATATGCTTAAAGTTAAATTCAGTCGAACAGGCTGCAACGTTCGCCTGTAATAAACCAAAAGCATGCGATGGCGATGAATTTAGGGCTTCAGTAGTTTTACTTGGTATACTAGCAAAGAAATTTACAAATTCTTCTGCAACTAGTTTGTTATCACTAATAACACCATGATGAGTCTCCAATGTGTAATTATTGTTATGTATTTTGTTCCTGTTGGTTTCATTATTTATGATTTTCCAAACAGTTTTTATTTTATTTTCGGCTGATTTAACTTTGTTGCTAATGTATAAGGCCTTCGCTGCCTTACATGTATTTTTAAACATTTTTGATTATGTAGCAACATGCTTATTAAAAGTTTCAGTATTAATTAAGGCTCAAAAAGTCTTTCCCTACTTATTCCAATTCCTTGTTGCCCTGTCACTAAATCTAACTTAGGGCACTTTTAGTTTTTTTCTCTAAAGTCTTTTTAAACTCCGTTTGAACTAAAAGAAATCGTTATACAAAATATTACCATTGTTCACCGCAAAGTTCCAATCACCTAACTTGCTAATTAAAGTGCTGTAAATTTAGTTTACCGGATGTTATTGGTCTGGATTGTATCTTCACAGGTTTTTTTTTATTTTTTTTTCTTGATATGTTCGTGCTTGACCGCTATCTCACCTGATGGAAAGCGACGATGTGGTCGACGATAGAACGCGCTTACATAGAAGTAACCTATTCACTCTTGACTTAAAGATTCCCGGGTTATAGCCATCAGGAAACACAGATTCCGGCAAGGAATTCCACTCCTTAGCTGTACGCACAATGAATGTGTTCCCAAAATGTTTCGTGCATATAGGTGGGATGTCCACCATGTAGCGGTGGCGCATTGCCGTACGCCTGGTGGTCCGATGATGGAACGAGCTAGGCGGAATTAGCAGCGGTTGTATTGGTACATTAGATTCAAAAGTTACTATTAAGCCGCTATGAACAGAAGGCAGATAATTAACAATGCCTTTTCTAAATAATTGCAGCAACAAAAAACATTATCGATACATGTAGCAGTAGTTGTCGTAGTTCGAGTAGGTTCTATAAACACATTTGATAAATTAAATGATTTGAAGAGATTTAATAATCGACTGCTAACTGAATTATTTTCTAAAATATTAACATTAAAGTCTCCACTATATGCTCGGAGTTTCCTTGCGTGATCACATAAAGAATGAAGATATCCGCAGTTGAACCAAGATCGCCGACATAGCCCGAAGAATCGCCAAACTAAAGTGGCAGTGGGCAGGGCACATTGCTCGTAGAACGGATGGTCGAAAGGGCCGAAAGGTTCTAGAGTGGCGACCGCACACCGGAAAACGCAGCGTTGGAATGCCTCCCACAAGGTGGACTTAACCTGGTGAGAGTCGCGGGAGTGCGGTGGAAGTGAGACGCACAGGATCGGTCGTTGTGTCGTCGCTTGGGGGTGGCCTATGTCCAATAATGGACGTCTTTCGGCTGAAATGATGATGATGATGATGAAAGTCTCCACAGATATTTACTAGTTTTTTACCAGTTGCAAGTTTTACCATTGTACATAGTATAATGTGAGTATACTCCATCTGTTTAGGTAATTAACTAAATGTAAACAATCTTGACATGTCTTTTATCTAAAAGTTGGCTAAAAAATGTATCTAAAAATGTTTACAATTTGTTCTTTACATAAACCGATGTTTGGTAATTAACTAGATTTAAATAATCTTTGTATTTCTTTTACACAATTTTTTTTTTATTAAAAAGATATATCAAGATTATTTACGTTTAGTTAACTACTTAAACAAATGGTGTATAGTTAAATTACCTTTGATAATTGTGTAAACCATGCAGGTACATATTAGTTTTTTTAGGTTAGGTAGGTTTGGGTTGGTTTTGTCTTACGGTGCTCTCCGAGACCAATTTAATAATGTGTTCAGGATGCTGATGGGGCTGCGGCGATTCTGTAGTGCATCAGGGATGTTTGCTGAACATCGCGTCGACTGTTTTTACACTACGATGCGTAAAAGATGCGCATCCCTGGTGCGTAGAGCGCGGAGCAGCGCCAACAGCATCCTTAGCATGATCGCTAGTCGGTCAATCATTGTTCCGCCATTTGTCATGGAATGGCGGAATAGTAATTATTTGTTCTTTTTACAAAAATCAATCAAAAAGTCAAAATCAAAAAGCATTTATTCCAAATAAACCATTTACAGGCACTTTTGAAATGTCAAGAAGTCAGTCAGACAGAAAAATAAAAATAAATGATGCTAATTGCACATTCCCAAGCGTAGATCTCTATGGAGAAGAATGTGCAAGAAACTCCATGGACACTCTTTTCAATCATGTTTTGTAATTACAAATATATCAGTTACATGTTATGTTGTGGGTAGTTTTAAGTATCACTTACACTAGTCTATAAGAACATTGTTACTAACAAATTGGACGCCATGGTCTGAAATAAAGTGTTTATTATTATTAGTGCTTAGATAATTAATTTAGCCAAATAATCTTTTGTTAATAATAATTTTAACTATCCATTTGTGTGGACAAAGTTATTTATTACTTTATTATAGCTATTCTATTATTATTAAATACTGTTTTGCGATGTACCTTCTTTTTATTTGCACACACCTGTGAAAACAAAAAAATAATAATTATTCTATCTAATATAATTATGTTATTATAATTATGTCTGGCTTGCATTCACGGTGACTTCTTTTTTTTTTTTTTTTTTTTTAAATTGATATAAACCAGTGCTTGACTGCGATCCCACCTGATGGTAAGCGGAGATGCAATCATTGATGGTGAGGCGCACTAGTTTATTAAGACAGGTTATTCAGTTTATTCTTTCTGTAACGATATAGTGTAGGTACATAGGTATGTGTTGTACACTAGCTTTTGCCCGTGACTTTACTTTTGGATTACCTTTGTTTTATTGTTATTAATATTTATGACCGGTTAATTGCAAACACCGCAAGATAATAATAAGTCTTCTGGATGTGTACTCGTAATCTAATAAACAGTTTCACTTAGATAGATTATAATCTGCCGAAAAATAATGCGTTAAATTGTAAACAGTATGTAACGGTTCACAATCTTTCGACAGTTTATAATCTTGCGAGATATAACCTAACGGTATTTACAATTTTACGTTGACTCATACATAGTACAAATATTCAAAGTCAAAATTCAAAGTTTTTGATTTCACATAGGCCTACATGGGCACTTATAAAACGTCAGAAGCTAGTGCACGGTTCCAAATTGGTTACTCTTTAAAAAAAAAAAAGTTAAGTATATTGTTACAATATTTCCAAATTACAGCATAAGTAGATTTTATGTAAGGACAGTGTATTCGAAAAATATAACCCTTCTTCTGGCGCAGTCGGTTAAACATGAAGAGTAGGTACTCTTTATTGTAAGGCCACGTCATGGCACGTGGTGTGTGTTATCCGACCAACATACATTACGAAGGAGAGCGGCGATCGCGAGAACACCCTTGTCAATAACATCATTACGTATGAGTTCTCCGAAGGGGTGAGCAGGGGTGGTATGAAAAACAATTTTTTCATAATATATCGAGAAAGTACAATCTAATTAAAATTATGTGAAGTCTCAATTTTCCAATGACATGTTTATTTTAAAATTTTGAAGTTGATTGTTATGATGTGATAATTCGAGATAAAAAAAACAACCAGCTAAGTGCGAGTCGGACTTGTGCACTGAGGGTTCCGTACCGTCAGTGGCAAAAAAAAACACGTTTGTTGTATGGGAGCCCCAGTTAAATATTTATTTTATTCTGTTTTTAAAACAGAATTAATAATAATCTGTGAAAATTGCAACTGTCTAGCTATTCATGTGATACAGCCTGGTGATAGACAGATGGACAGCGGAGTGATAGCACTTTGAACCTTTGGGTACGAAACCCTAAAAAAGCAACAAAAGGGTTTTTTTTTTTTTTTTTATTGGGTGGGAAAATCATCCTAATGACATCCCCGCTCTTGGGCGGAGCGGGAGATAGTGTCAGACTCTTACTGACTAAAAACCCACTCCTGTTCCTTCGTTGCCTTCGTCCCAGGGCCCCGGGTTCCGCTTTCACACTACCCGTGGCCCCAGTAGGCTTCGACCCTGCTGGGCCCCTACGATTTGCTGACATCTCCTTGAGGCGCGCGTGGAACAAAACGCGCCGTCGACGACTTGGGCTCGGTCCGGACGGTTACCGGACGGCCAGACGGCGAGCCACCCATTGCTCGCCGTCTGCAAGCCCGCGCCTACGGTGGCCGGAAATCGGGATCGGAATCCCGGCGGCGGTTGGAGCGTAAGGACCGTTGCCTCACGCGATCGGCCGCCTCCTTAGCTAGCATTACTGCTTCGCAGAAGGAGGCGACCGCCTGCCACTCCTCCTCGCTCCGGAGCATGGCCTGAACCAAGGCCCGGCGCGAGAGATCACCGCCGCCGATTGCCCCCACGAGGTCACGGCGTTGCTCTGCCCAAGCGGGGCACACCTCCACCGTGTGCTCCACCGTGTCCTCCGGGTGGGCCACACAGTGGCGACACCCGGGCGTCGTTTCCGCACGAATCCGGTGCAGGAACCTCCCGAACTTACCGTGTCCGGTGAGGACCTGCGTCATGCGGAATGTGAGGACGCCGTGAGGTCTTTCCAACCACGCCTCAAAGAGGGGACTTACCGCCATAATTGTGGCGTGCCCAGCACGGGGTCGCGACAGTCGCTGTCGCCATTTCACCATGAGAACTCGCCGGAACTCTGTCCGCCATGCCGCGACTTGTTGCGGCAGCGGAGTTTCGCCCCGGCGTTGCATCTCCATGCGCCGTTCGTGCATGAGTGCAAGGACTGTTGCCTCCAGATCCCATGGTCGCTGGCCAGCAAGAAGGCTCGCCGCTTCGCGGGAAATCGTCCGGTATCCTCGTACCATCCGTATGGCCATGACCCTCTGGCACGCGTTCAGCCGGGCCGCCGGCTGCTTCCGCAGCCCCGGCGCCCACACCGGCGCGCCATAAAGGGCCATGGACCGAACGATCCCCGCGTAGAGCCTCCGGCAGGAGGCGTCTGGACCCCCAAGGTTGGGCAGGAGCCGCGAGAGAGCAGCCCCAGTCCGATTTAGTTTGGGAGCCAGACGTCGGAAATGCTCGTCGAAATCCCATCGGCTGTCGAGAACGAGTCCCAGGTACTTCATCGTTGACCCGACGCCGATGTGGACTCCTCCCACCGTTAGCCGGGAACCCGGTGGTGGCGCGTTCCGAGGGCCGTGAAAGCACATGGCCTCGGACTTGTGCAATGCCACCTCGAGTCCCAGCTCCTGGATCCTGCCAACGACCGTCGCGACCCCGCGTGTCGCTAGTTCGACCGCCGCCTGGTACGACTCTCCCTGCGCCAGGACCAGCGTGTCGTCTGCGTAGCAGACCACGCCGACCCCGTCAGGGAGGTCGCCGCGCAGCACGTAATCGTATCCGATGTTCCACAAGGGCGGCCCTAGTACCGATCCCTGCGGAACACCGCACGACATCTCTCGACGTTCCCACACCCCCTGGTGACCGGGGTAGGTTATGTACCTGTCTGACAGGTACGCCTCGACCACACGACAGAGGTAGTCGGGCATCCGGTGATACCGGAGTGCCCTCCCAATGCTACTCCAAGGCAGGGAGTTGAAGGCGTTGGCGATGTCCAGAGACACCGCCACGACACACCTGCCCTGGGCCACTGCATCCCCTGTCGTGAGAGCTCGCACGCACATGATGGCGTCCACCGTGGAGCGCCTCCTGCGAAAGCCGAACTGGCCGTCCGCCAGATCCGGCCCCACCCGTGTTAGGTGTGCGACGAGGCGGTCTGCAATTACTCTTTCAAAGAGCTTGCCCACCTCGTCGAGCAGCACAATGGGCCGGTACGCGGACGGAGAGTCCGCGGGGCGCCCCGGCTTCGCAATGAGGACCAGTTTCCCCGTCTTCCAGCGAAGTGGGAACTGGCCCCTCTCCATGCATGCGCTGAAGAGCCCTCTTAGTCGAGGCCCGAGAGCCTCCATGGCCAGGACCCATGCCTTCCCAGGCAAGCCGTCGGGTCCTGGGGCGGTATTTTTGGCACTCAGCCTTCGTACCGCCACTCTCATCTCTACCTCGGTCACCTCTGGAACGTTGTCGTCGTCGTCGCCATCGTGGTCCGCGTCGGACACCGCTGGTGGCGGAGCCATGGGCGGGGGAGAGTGTTCCCCTCGCGTGGGGAACAGAGTGCTCACCACACCCTCCACGAGCTGGGGCCGGAGACTCTGCGTCAGCGGGGGAGCCCAGGGGCGGAGTTTGTCCCGTACCAATTTGTACGGGCGTCCCCATGGGTCCCCATTCAGAGTCCCCAGCCACACGTTGCCCGCCTTATCTCCGCTCGGAGGGTGCGCTTTGCCGCTCTGTATCCCTCGTACAGCTCCGCCTCTCTGGCCTCCGCATCCGGTGGACGGATGCGGCGCCTGCGGTATCTGGCATACCGGCGTCGCGCGGCATTGCACGCGTTGCGCAGTGCCGCAATCTCCGGCGACCACCAGTATACCTGGCGCTGAGCACGTCCTGGAGGGACTCGGGGCATTGCCGCGTCGCAAATTTGCGACATGGCCTCCCGGAACCACTCTGCCTCGACGTCTATGTCGACAGGCCTGTCCGGTGCTTGCACCCAGGCCTGTACCGTCGCGGCTTCCAGGAGGAGCTCCCGGTCCATCTGCCTCAGCGCCCACCGCGGACCACAAGGGTTCCGTCGGACCGGCGCAATCGAGGTTTGGGCGGAGACGTCGAACCGGATGTACCGGTGGTCTGAAAACGTCTCCACCCCCTCCATAACGCGCCAGTCGACGACACGCGGTGACAGAGCGGGGCTGGCGAACGAGATGTCCACCACTGAGTCACCCCGCATCCGCACACACGTGGGGACAGAACCCCGGTTTAGGACGACCAGGCCTGTCTCCAGAGCCCAGTCCTCCACCATCCGACCCCGCTGGTTCGTGAGCCGGGAACCCCAAGCCAAGTTCTTGGCATTGAAGTCCCCGCAAACGACCACGGGGAGGGAACCAAACCCAGCGACGACGGCTTTCAGCTCCATTAGGGAGATGTGAAGATCGCCGAGAGATCTGCTCGGGGACAGGTAGACGCCTACCACTGCAATGTCCCCGAACCGTGCTGCCACGCAACCCCGTCCCCTCGTGACGGCCTCGAGGGTCGGGGTACCGGCGGCGGCCGACGAGATTAGGGTCACCGAGCCGTCCAGGTCCCGCACCCAGTCTCCCCTGGGCAGGACATTGTACGGCTCGGAGACCACGGCGATATTGATCGACCACTGCGCCATGCTCTGGAGCAACAGATCCTGAGCGGGGGCGCAGTGGTTGATGTTCGCCTGGAGGAGACGCAATGGGGTCGTTATTGACAGTCCATTACAGTCTCCTCCCGAGCCCCCCGTGAGGGCCCTGCCGCGGCGGGTGCGGCGGCGACAGCGGCGGCAGCCAAGGAGGCGGCTGCGGCGGCGAGTACGTCCGGGTGGATGGGCCTCCGTACCTTGCCCTTGGCCTTGGCGGGGGGGTCGCAGGACCTGCCCCCAGCCCGGTGGTCGGCCGGCTTGCCTGCCGCCGCACATGCGTAGCAGTGCGGCGTTGCACGGCATTCGACGGCCTTATGACCGGCCTGACCGCACTGGTAGCAGCGGTCACTGCGGTCCACCTCCGCGGCGCAATGGGCCCCCACGTGGTGCCCCACGTGGCAGCGGTAACACCGCAGAGGTCTGGGCTCCAGCAGTTTTACCTGCGCGGAGACCCAGCCCACCAAGAGCCTACGGCCTACAGCCGTGATGGCTTTGGCCGCCGACACGGGGCAGCTGACCGTAACGGCCCGCATGCCCGTGCTGTCAGCACGGATGGTGCCAGCCCGCACTTGATCGGCCTGGCACCCTCCCGCCCTGACGACGGCGGCCACCACCTCTTCCACCCTAACGGAGTCATCCAGGCCCATGATGCGCATGTCCATGCACTTTGTGGGCCCGGATACTCGGACCTCCTCGACGTCCAGGGACGCCCTGATCCTTGCGGCCAGGGCGTCCGCGGCAGGGCCGCTGTCCGCACCAGGGACCTCCAATATTCGGGCCCCGGTTGCGGTGCGCCTCATTCGGAAGCCTTCAGAGGCTCCGAACTCGTCGAGGTGATCCACCACCGCCTGCTTCGCCTTCGCCATGACCTTGTCATAGCTTACGCCCTTCTTTTCCGCAGCTGGCTGTAGTGTGATCACTACAGCTGCGGAATTTGGGGCGCGAAGCCTGGCTGCCATGGCCCGCTTCTTGCGCTGCTGTCGCCGCTCGCGCTTCTTCGCCGCTCTGGCCGCCTTGCCCGCCTTCCTGCTGGCGCCGGCGACCGTCCATTCGGCGCCAGCCGAGGGTTCTTCAGGCAAGGGAGGCGGCAGGCGCGGCCTAGTCGCCGCCGCCGCGGAAGGCCCCGCCGATTTAGCGGCAGGCACCGCTCTGCCTTTCGGGGGAGGAGCAGGTTTCCCCTGCCGCTGCTGCTGCTTGGGCGCCGGGACCGGCCTCGCCGGCTCCGACACCTGGGTTCCACGCGCTGGTTGCCCCGACGGGCCCGCCTTTGGCGCAGCAGCCGTGGCCGCGGCGGCGGCGGCGTACGACACCGCCCTTTTCACGCCGGAGGCCGCAAGCGGGGGGCGCAGCACTATGCCCTCCAGGACAGCGAATTGCCGCTGGACCCGCTCCTGGAACTGCTGCTGCTGTTCCAGTTGCTGCTGCCGGAAGGCGGCCAGCTCCTGCCGCAGCAGGGTCAGCAACTCGCTCTCCGCCCGGGGCAAGGGCTGGGACCGACTCTGCCCCTGCTTGCATCCCCCTTTTTGCGCCACCTGCGCCACCTCAGGGCCAGATCCACGGAGACCGGCCAGGTCCGCCTCGAGCCGCTCAATCCTCTTATTGAGGGATCGCTTGAACGGCTCCAAGACGATACCAAGTGCCTCCGTTATCGAGGTCATGGCCTGGGAGATGGATCGCCTCTTGGCAACCCTCTCCCTTTTCTTGGCCACGCCTGATATGGCAGCTGCCACGATCTCCGTGAACCTGTTCAGCGCCTCCTCCAGACCTTCTGGCTCACTGCCCGAAGGCTCCGGTTCCGGAGGGCCGACCAGGCCACTGAGTGCCCCGGGGTGGCACCCCTCCCTGGCGACTTTGAGGGATCGCCGGGCCACTTCCTCGGCGGTGCGCCGGCTCCCCTTCCCCATCTTTCGGCCCGCACCCCGCACAGCGGTGGAGACTTTGCGGGCCGATACGCCCAGGTCGTCGTCGTCGGAGGATGTCCTCCGGCCATCCCCCAACATGCGGCGCTTGAGGAACTGGGTCTTGGAGGTGGACTCCTCCACCTCCATCCTCTCCGATCCAAGCGAAGACGCGGCATCGGAGTCCGACGCCGCGTCTCCGCTCACCTCCCTGAGGCCGAAGCTCCTGCCGGCCTCTGCAGGACCCACCGGCGCAGCGGACGTGCTGGGAACAGGTCCCAGGGACTCCACGCTACCAGTGGGTGAGCCACCCTGGCTCGTTGCGTCCACGAAGGACGGTAACAGGTCCTTTTGGGACCTGACGCGCTCTTTGCCCCCCCCAGAATACGAGGGGCAGCCCGAGCTCTGCTCGGGGAGGGATTCTCCGCCTGCGGTGCAGGCGGTACCCTCCTGGGGTAATAGTTCTTTGGGAGACGCGTCCATAGGGGTGCTGAACACAGCTTTGCCTTTTTTGTGGGGTGGGGTCCCCAATAACCACGTTCGCCATCGTGGTCACGTCTGATAAGCAGACGCGTACCCGAGGCGAACCCACTCTCTCAAAACCACTGTCCAAAAACACCAACAGCTGTTGGTGCCGATGCTTCTGGACAGTGCACCCTCCTTGGCGGTCCGTCTGGACTCCGCCTGTGTGTTCCTCTTGGTCTGGTCTCTCGCTTGAGGCCTTCCGGCATGAGTAGCTCTACCGGCATAGCCCTCAAGGTCATAAAGACACGCAAGCCCCACCACGGCGACAACGTGGGAACAAGGTCGGTGGGGAAAAGCAACAAAAGGGTGAGTTACAATCAAATTTTAAGTTAGTCTCATATACTTACGATAGGTATTTTCAAAAGGTGGTTAACTCACGAATTTTGAACTCCGAAGTTGAAACTTTTTTAGTCAGTAGTCGGTCATTGTCCGTCTGTTTTAATTATTCGCTAATTGATTCCTAGTGCATATTGTGATGTAAATTTGGTGTAGTTTTGTATCCCAAGTGTCTGCATAATTGTGCAAGTGGACAATATGTGGAATCATTGAAAAGGCGCGATCTCGGTAAAATGGAGCTGAGAATTTTATTATAGTGTTGACTAGGAACCGTTACATATTTGAATGTCGAACATCAAAATATAGATACCGGCACGGATCTTGAGCGCTAACTTCTACAGTTCTACTTGCGCAGAAGCACGCAGACAGAAGTGAAATATCGGGTCTCTTTAGTGGTATGAAAAGAAACGCGGGGGCGGGGAGTGCAATCCTTATACAGTGATTGGCTCGCTGATATGTACGATGCGTAAAGCGATCCCCGCTCTTTCGCCGAGCGCTCAAGATTCGTGCCGCTATCTTTTTTTTTTGTACTCACGGGTAACATGTTAACGTTCAAATATCGAATGACCATATGACCGAAAATTAAAATAATGTTTGTTTATAATGTCGAATGGTTAGATGACCTACGTCTAATATATCTAAACTCTATTTACAAATGTCAGGCGTTGCAGCGAGAAAGAAGGATAGAACTAAACACCCTATATAGCTCCATCCCTTTAACAATTCAGTTCAGGTCGTCAAAAGGATCGCTTTAAGAGTTCGTGGTATCTGTATTAATGTAATAACATGTCAAGTGCTACAAACTTACCTACGTAATTAAATCAATTCTCCAATCGAGTCTCGAAGATTTTTCCGAATCGCAAAAAAGTATTTTTTTTTTGGTGTTTTTCTGACCTTTACCTCTACTTCGCTATGATATCTTGCTTTTGATCAACGAGAAATTACAGCGACATTGGGTTTGGGGTTATAGGGTAGCGACAGTCCAAATATGTGTCTAAAAACAAAGCATAAATAAACGGCCATATCTTTAGATTGTGTTGACTTAAAAGTTTAATTTTTTCACTGCTGCTTGGGGTAGTACACTTGAGTATATGATATTAATTTTAGCTTCATACCTCTTTGAGTTCCTGAGAAAAAGAATCTTTCTTGAACGATTGACGGAAAGACAACAAAGTGATCTTATTAGGGTTTCGTTTTTGCCAACTTAGGAAGGGAACCCTAAAAATCATTAAACTAGTATATTAAAATTAAACAATAACCTACTATTATCTCAATAACTATAACAAATAATTATTATAATTCCATGCACAGTTCTACCACGTTCTACATACATACGTCACTATTATGTTATCTATGGTTCCATTATATATTCTGTGCTCTCTTACAATACCGAGTCTTCGTATCGAATCGAATTATCACATTTTTAACATTGAGAATACCGTCACCAGTCCTATGAGTGCGAATAGACTTAGTAACGAAATAGAACTTCCAACAGAGGCTTCCAGTCGCCGTTAGCCGCTTTGGAATGGATTTTAGTCAATAAAATCCTTTGATGATTTTCCACTTAAAAAATTAAAATTACAATAGAGTGAATAATGTAAAGAGACTAGAGATCAGTGGTGGCCGAGTGGTAACGGCCCGGACTTACGAGTTGTAGGTTGCGGGTTCAACAAAAAATTCTACTGGGCCCGCGTGGTAAATTACGGCCCATGCCCTCCTCCAAGAGAAGAGGCCTGAGTCCCAGCTGTGGGGACATGAAAAGGCTGATTATGCTACGCTTATGCTACTAATAGTCGAATTGACAAACAGATTGGCATTAAGGAGAGCCACAAGAGAACCTAGGTTACCGATATAGCCCGAAGAATCGCCAAACTGAAGTCATTTTCAAATATCTTAATAAAAAAAATTACTTACCCTAAGATACATTAACACTTTTTTTTTAATTGATATAAACCACTGCTTGACTGCGATCCCACCTGATGGTTAGCAGTAATGCAATCGTTAATGGTGAGGCACACTAGTTTATTAAGAGCCTATTCACTCTAGCCTTGAATCACTTATACACTTACATCTAAACACTTTATCAGGCTACCGATTCGCTTTTCAAAGTTTTTAAGATTGTTTTTAGGGTTCTGTACCCAAAGGGTAAAACGGGACCGTATTACGAAGACTCCGCTGTCCGTCCGTCCATCTGTCTGTTGGTCCGTCACCAGGTTGTATCTCATGAACTGTGATAGTTAGACAGTTGACATTTTCACAGATGATGTATTTCTGTTGCCGAACAACAAATATTAAAAAACAGAATAAAAAATATTTAAGGGGGCTTCATACAACAAACTTGTTTTTTTACCGTTTTTATATACACTGATAACAACATAAAATAACTTGAAATAACATAGACATTTATACAAATTATATAGTGCACTTATAATTTTGCTGGTTACTTGTCAAAAACAATTATAACATCAAATTCAGATCACACGGTATACTGTAGGTAGCAGGGCACATTGCTTGCAGATCAGATGGTCGATGTAGCTGAACGGTTCTGTAGTGGCGACCGCGTACTGGAAGATGCAGTGTTGGAAGGCCTCCCACAAGGTGGACCAATGACCTGGTGAGGTAAAGACCGGTCGTTGTGGCGACACTTAGGGCAGGCCTATGTTCAGCAGTGGATGTCTGCAAGCTTGCAGCTGCAATAGGGTTATGCTAAATTGGCTGAACGGATTTGGATGAAACTAGACACACAGGTAGAGAAGTTATTTTTGTTTTTTCGGTGGGAAAATCTTCCAATCCTCCGCCGGCGAGAGGGTGTGTCAGACTTTCACTGTCTAAAAACCCACTCCTCTTCCTTCGTTGCCTTTCAAACCAAGGCCGAGTCTTCCTTTCAGAAGCAGACTCTTGGCCCAAGTAGGCTTCGATCCGGCTGGGCCCCTACAGTTTGCTGACATCACCTTGAGACGCGCGTGGAACAGTACGCGCCGTCGACGACTTGTGCTCGGTCCGGATGGTTTCCGGACAGTCGGACGGCAAGCTACCCGTTGCTCGCCGTCCGCAAGCCCGCGCCTACGGTAGCCGGAAATCGCGATCGGGATCCTGGTGGCTGGGGTGTGAACGCCGCTCCCTCACGCGTGCACGTGCGGCCTCCTCCTTTGCTAGCATTACTGCTTCGCAGAAGGAGGCGACCGCCTGCCACTCCTCCTCGCTTCGAAACATAGCCTGTACCTTGGCTCGGCGTAACTGGTAGAAGCTAGATATACGAATAAGTTACTGACGATTGAGAAATTGGCTCTAAAAGACAATAATATTATATTCAAAAAAAGTGCGAGTCGGACTCACGCACGAAGGGTTTCGTACCGTCCGTAGCAAAAAACGGCAAAAAACCCCACTTAAACATTTATTTTATTCTGGTTTTAGTATTTGTTGTTATAGCGGCAACAGAAATACATCATCTGTGAAAACAACTGTCGAACTATCACGGTTCACGAGACACCCTGGTGACAGACCGACCGACTGCGGAGTTTTAGTAATAGGGTCCCGTTTCACCCTTTGTGTACGGAATCCTAAAAAACAACGCAACCGTACTGGCCATTATTCAAAGAGCTGTCATAATGATGGGGCCCGCTTGGGCCTGCCAGAGCTGCTGGATTGCACGAAAGGGTGCGCCACCCTGAAAGAGCAAATGAAGGAACACGGAAAGAAAGAAAGAAATATATCATAATTGGCACACATAGATAAATTCAGTGTAGGAAACCGGATGGTTGAACTCGCTAAAGTCAATTGAGGAGCGAGTCAAGAGGATGGCTTGGAAGCTTCAAAGTCTTGAGCATCAACGATTAGTCGCTCCTATTAGTTTCTTATCGGTTGCAATTAGGGGGCTGTGCGTCGGGATTGCCTAACTTAATTCCGCCTAGCCCGTTCTATCATCGGAGCACCAGACGTACGGCGTTGCGCCATCGGCACATGGTGGACTTCCCATCCATTAGCACAAAAAGTTTTGGGAACACATTCATCATGTGTACAGCTAAGGAGTGAAATTCCCTGCCGGAGTCTGTATTTCCTAATAGCTACCTATGGGCAGGGGGCCCTATTATTATATAATTTTATCTATAGTGTGCAAAATAAATAGGTTACTGTTAGGCAAGCGTGCTCCATCGTCGATCACATCTTCGCTTTCCATTAGGTGAGATAGTGGTCAAAAGCATGCCCGACAACACACTGACTTGACTGGCCTGTTGACCTAGTGATTAGTGGCCTTGACTGCTATGCTGGAGGACGTGGGTTCGATTCCCAACCAGGAGAAATGTTTGTGTGATGAGCACAATCATTTGTTCTTGTGACTAATTTGTGTGTGTGTGTAATTTATCTATAATATGTATGTATTTCAAAATATTTAAGTATGTTTAACAGTTGTCTAGTACTCATAACACAAGCTCTGCTTAGCTTGGGATTGGACGGCGTTGTGTGATAAAAAAATAAATATAACAACAGTATAAAAAGGTGGGATTTAGTCAGTAAAAGTCTGACACACCCTCTCGGTCCACCCAGAGTGAAAAAAGTCATTTAGTAATTTTCCAAACCAAAAAAACTAATATTGTATTAGTCAGCCATCTTACAATTATCCTCTCTTTCACTGCAACTATAATAAAAACTCTCTTAAAATATAAATGTGCAATCTATACTATTTATAACTCTACGCTCTATGCCATGAGTCGCACACACACACATGTACAAACATACCGAGCTCTGGTGGTGTGTGTTTGTCAACATGCAGAGTTTGCGTTCGAGTCATATGGATTGTAGGTACATATTGTTTTTCCTTTTTTTTTTCTTTTGAGATAAAGTATGTTTTTTTGAAAATTGTAAACATTCTTACATAAAAAACTTAAATATTAACTAAACTATACTAAAACCTAATTATGTACATAAATATAATACAAATACACAAAAATCAAATTTCTAAGTTAACAAAAAAAAAAAAGATACGGCCACTTATGTCTCAAAAAACGTATATTTCGACAAGCTTGAGAAAATCAAAATTCATAGGGTACGTCACTATGTACTAAAAAAATTTGTTAAATAATAGTTAGTGGGTGAGAGGGCATGTCAGACATTTACTGAATAAAAGCCACTCGTGTTTCTTCAGTTGCCGATTGCGTTCCAGGGCGATGATGACTCATTAATTCCCGAAGCACAGCAAATTGAGCCTAATGATGGAAAAGAAATATTGTTTTAAAGTTCTATTCGTTTTTAGTAACAAAACCAGATCAGAATCATTAAAAAAATTAAATATTCCAGTCTTACTCATAGTCGAAATATCAATTTTATATTACCTAGCTAGGTATTTTGAATAAAAACAATGAGAATTTAAAAAAATTAAACACTTGTATATGTATATACAAACAATGTATAATTTAACTATTTTCCTAAATACATTTAAATATATTCTATTCAAATAAATTCTTGTCCATCAATGACCTTAGACAATAAAACAAAATAATGACAAAAAAAAAATCAATAAAAAATGACATATCCACTCTATGCTAACATATGGGAAGACATTCCGGTTCCAACGTGAACGCACACACACAAGGGAATGCACACATAAACGAAATTGAATGTGTTACAATCTTCGCAAACCTTTTTGCCGTTACTTAAATACTTTTCATGCAATTTTGAACCTTGAGTCATTGACATAGAGGTTGTGCAGTTTTTTTGGAATGGTATTCTAAGGTTGAGTGCACATATCTCGCGTATTAGACTCTGTTTTAACAATAAAGGTAGATAAAGGTTAAAAATTGTTGAAAATTAAACTTAATTAATTGTTTACAGATTTCAACATTGTTTTTTTAACGTTATTGTTACTTCGACGAAATATGAATGACATGCTTCTGCCAACGACTTCGCCCGCGTAAAATTGGAAAATATTTATTATATACCTATGTTAGTCGATGATAAAGTAACATTCTGCTAGTGAAAGAATTATGAAAATCCGTCCTGTAGTTTTTGAGTTTATTTATTGCAAACAAAAATACAAAATATTTTTTATATATATATATTGGTGATTAGTGTAATAAGTATGTATAAAATCGAGAATTATATTTACTTACACAACCAGGTAGCTAATTATTTTTAAGTAAAACAAAAAATTGCTTTGATTATTCGTCGAAATCATTAAAAAATATTATTATGACCAAAATAAAAAAATAGCATACTTACCTACATATTTTTATTTGCTTAATTAAACAAGGTTTAATTACCTCTAGTAAACAAACATCAAAGAATTTTCAAAATATCTTCATCAACTACGAAGTTATAAAGCTTCAAAGCTGATAATAAGAAAGAGAAGTTCGATATGAATTTTGACGTCAAAAGCCATGACACCCGTACATCCGCCATAGAAAATGGCGTCGCGGCGAGAGAGATAGATATATGTATTTGTACATTATATCTCGTTTGCTCTTCTACCAATTTTGATATTGTTTTAACAGTTAGGTATCATTGGTTAGTATTCTATTTTCGTATATTTATTGACAAATTGGTTAGATAACAAATATTTATTCATGCATAGGTATTCCTTTATCGAGTAGTTACAATGTCCAACCATTAATTTTAAACCATACTAGCTTATTCTTCAACTAACACAAAAAAGCACCTAAAAACTGCATTCAGTCAAGCCATTTATCTAATATGCCTACCCCAAATACAACAGCAAAAAATATTACAAGAAAAAAAATCAAACCCACACGAAAAAACTAGTCTATGATATGTTTTTGTATGCAAAATGAACGTACAGGATAGACTGAGAGCGTGCGAGAGGGACGGCGATATCCAGACAAAGGCGAACGAGCGAGACGGATATATAATTAAAAGTTTTGTCGCAGCGGCTTTCCGAGGGTACGCTCGAGCAGGACATAGGAAACTATTGAGATTGTTTTTGTTTTCGAATGTTTATTTTTATGACATGGTGTTATTTAATTTGTAATGTTTTAGTGTAAATAAAATGTTTAAAATAAAATGTTTAAAATATGAAATTATGATAATATTTCTTTAAACATTTACCTAGTAGTAAAAAATTTCAATAAAAAAGGCTTTGCCTTTGTTTAGTAACTTGCTTTAAGAGTGATATTAATGAATAATGCGAGACGCACAGGACCGTTCATTGTGGCGACACTTGGGGGAGGCCTATGTCCAGCAGTGGACGTCTTTCGGCTGAATTGATGATGATGATGATGAATGAATAATTGACAGATAGATAAAAAATATTTGTTGCAACACAAAACGCACACAAAATCACAATTAAATTATACAAAACCAAGCACATACACAGAAACAAACAATAAAATAAAAAAAAGGAAATAACATTTTTTTTACATAGTGGTGACCAGCATAATAATACACTTAAAAAGAAAACATTAAAATTAAAAATACGAGATAATTATACAAAGTGACACTTATATGGTTTTTTTTTTATTGGGTGGGAAAATCATTTTATGACAAATCCCGCTCTTGGGCGGAGCAAGAGATAGTGTCAGACTTTTACTGACTAAAAACCCACTCCTGTTCCTTCTTTGCCTTCGTCCCAGGGCCCCAGTGGTCGCTTTTACACTACCCGTGGCCCCAGTAGGCTTCGACCCTGCTGGACCCCTACGATTTGCTGACATCTCCTTGAGGCGCGCGTGGCAGTACGCGCCGTCGACGACTTGAGCTCGGTCCGGAAAAAGGAACACAGATAAAAGTCATAGTGCGGTGTCCATCCCAATGTTGCACCAAATGGGAGCCCAGATCAGTGTGTCAGGAAGATATATACCATTTCGTTTTATTCAATGATAAAGTAACATTCAACTGGTGAGAGAATTTTTAAAATCGGGTCAGTAGTATTTATGTTAATTTATTAAAAATAAAAAATTGCCACTGCAATTAATATGATAATCTTGATGATAAAAAACACTTATTTATTTAAATAAAGAAGTAAGGTATTTTTTGTTTTATAACTTTTTTATAATAAAGTGAAAATAGTATTGATTACAAGATACAACTAGCTGTAATATTTTATTTCATTGCTAAGCTAACACTTGTTTTTATTTAATTCTGTTCTGTATATATATCTATAGAGTGACTTCAAATTAAAATTAAAAGAAAAAAACAACAAACCAAGTTTAACAATGTCTGTACAATGGCCTTCAAGGTTGCGTTCAATGTCACAGGCTAAACAATAACAAGAAAAAAATAATTCTACAACCTCGCCACTCTTAAGTTTCCTCTGTCCCGTTTTTACAGAATATATTCCGATGAGTTCCGTTTATACCCTCCTTAACCGACTGCGAACTGCGAGGTGCGTGTTATCTAGTTATTTCCTACTAGTTCGCCTGTCAGTTTACTCACCGATAACCAATCTAGTTTGGATTTCAATTTTGCTTTGTGTATTGTATTGATATTTAGTTGTAACTGGTCAGACTGGATGCCAATCACTTGGAAAAATGGCAAAATCTATCTCTATACATATAAATAATGTTGAAATGTAAGTATGTTTGTAATATATATTTTTTTTAATACATAATTAGGAAAGTACATTCGATACCTATAACAAAAATGCTATTTAAAAAAAAATATCTGTCTGTTAGTGTCGGTTAGTATCCGAAACGGCTGGGCCGATTTTGACAGATAGCTCATGTTACAAGGAGTAACTAAAGCTACAAAAAGGATGTTCTTTTATTTGTTACTATACAACAAATATTCTGCTTGATTTCTGGTTAAATCAATGTTTAAAAAATGTACCTTTGCTGTCCGTCCGTCCGTTCTCTGTCTGTTAGCGACCCGTATCGCATGAACGTAATAAAAATGTTGAATGTGTATTTCTATTACCGTTATAGAAAATTAATAATAGTAAAAAGAAATTCAATATTAACCGTTTATGCTCGAGTACGACACGCACTTGGCCGGCTTTTTTCTATAATAAGCTTTTCCCGTGTCTTCACCCGTGCATAGCTTCTGGCACTCAGCGATCCTCCAGCTCCTTACGAATATTAGCAAAATAAGTATATATAATTATGTATTTAACACATATATGTAACCACTAGCCGCACAGTCTATGTGTAAGTAAACAATTAACCCAAGGGTACATAATCCCTAGATAAAAAGTATCCTATGTCCTAGTTCAGGATATTGTCTTTCCGTGTGCCAAATTTTATCCAAATTGGTTCTGTCGTTTAAGCGCGAAGGAGTAACAAACACACAATTTTACCTCTTAATTAGAAGTGAAGTAAAGACCAAAAAAACCGGGCAAGTGCGAGTCGGGCTCGCGCACTGGGGGTACCGTACAAACTTACCTATGAATACAGTTCAATTTCCGAATTGAGTTCGAAGTTTTTTTTTTGTGACATAACTACAAATTTACAGATTTCAGTTTTTTTCCTATACTTGTGCTGTGAAAACTTGCTTCACGCCAAATTTCAGGATTCTACGTCAAAGGGAAGTACTCTATGAATTTTAATTCCCTTGAGAGTGTCTTGTGTAAACGGCCGTATATATTTTTTTCGTTAACTCAGAAGTTTGATTTTTTCACAGCTTCAAGGGAGAGCAGACTTGAGTATATGGTTTTAATTTCAACCTGATACCTCCACGCGTTTCTAAGATAACGGGTCTTGATAGATAGACAGACAACAAAGTGATCCTATAAGGGCTCCGTTTTACCTTTTGAGGTACGGAACCATAAAAAAAACTAGAGACGAGAGATAAATATAAATTTATCTATATCCTAAGATAAAAAATAAAACACATTCGTACCTACAACACAGATAGCTAAAAACATAAACGTCCCATTTGACTTTGATATAATCTGGTAAAATAAACAGAATACATCTTTTTTTATCTTTTGCAAGCAGAATCGATTATATTAATATTATTTAATGCGATATTTTTTCTTTTCGCTTTTACAATGCTTTTTTTTAATAGTTATAATAAACCAGTGCTTGACTGCGATCCCACCTGATGGTAAGCGGAGATGCAATCATTGATGGTCAGGCGCACTAGTTTATTAAGAGCCTATTGACTCTAGCCTCGACGACGCCTAAATTGTTAAAGTTTGAAACCAAATATCTGCCTAAATAAGTTAGGTAGGTAAGAAAATTTATTTGTTTCAAAATTTCTTAATTTATTACAATATTGTTATTGCCATACAACGAAAATCTCTCAGGGTTTATCTCTGTAATGGCGAGCCGCTCATTTAATTATGTAACAGTGATCTTCTGGAATAATTTTATAAGCTTACCCACGTTATTATTAATATTATATCTAGCTGTCCCACTGCTGGACAAAACCCTCCCTTCATTCCTTCCATTGTTCCCGGCTCTGTGCTACATAAATGGTGAGAACTACATTCAAATATTTAAGTATGATTTTGTAGAAGTATATTTTATTGTCAACTTACAACAAATCATGATAAATAAATTTGTTGTCAAAAAAATTAGCTTTATGAAAACCAGGATCATCAGATTTAACTAAAAACGTGCAATATTTACAAAGAAATATGGTATATATAACCTTAATCATTTTTTCCTGAATAAATATCAGTAATTTCTCTTCATGATACAAATAAATTATATTTTCAGTAAAAAAATAAAATTTTCTACAAATAATAATAAAATATTAGTAAAAATGTAAGTAACGTGCAATGTACAACGACTAAACAGCAATTTCAACCAAATGGATACGACACGCGGCGCGCGCACACTACGCGACATACTGCCGATGATAACGTTATTATTATTATTACTTTGTTCAACTTTTGTTTCGACTGAAATTTTATGTTTATTTACAGTTTTTTGTATTTTAAATTGAAATTATTAATAGTTAAAACTATCTGATTATGACTGTATGTTTTTTTCCGATGCAATTTCTTGAAAATTAACGAAATATTACGATTTTTATTTTCGATCAAAAATCATATGAGATTTCAACAGCTATGTTTGTAACGTTCCAACAAATCAATATTCACACGTTTAAACAAAACGACCACTTCCATAACAAAAGAAAACTCTTAGAATTCCATCTTACTGTACCAAAACCAGCTTATTTAATTATGAACTTCACTAATCTATCAAAATTGTTACAAAAAATCACATTAATAAGCGTGTCACACCATTTTTTTTTTAATATATGAAATTTAACGAGAAATATTAAATAAAATATAACAATAAAATACAAAAACAAGGTAAAGTTTTCGGCCCGTGTGCGCGCGCTGACCCGTACGCCGCTTGCTTCAGCAAATGAATGTGTACAGACATCGTACACACTACGCACACTTTTGTTTCACGATTTAAAAAATATTTTTAGATATGTGTTACTTGTTTTGAGTTTTTAACGTGATTTCTTTGAGTGAAGTTCATTGGCTCTTTTAATAATTTTATTTATTTGAAAATTGATTCCTAGTGTATAAGTGGAATCATTGAAACAGGCGCGATCTCGGTAAAATGGAGCTTAGAATTATTGTAGAGAAGGCTGACTCGATACATTTGCTGCCAAATACTGCAAAAACAGTAGAATGTGTTACAACCGCGTTCTGTCTCCCTCAGTCAACCTTTTAGTTAAAGAAACTCTTTGATGAGTGAATAAAAAAAAATAAAAAACTTTAAAAATCGAAATGACTTGTTGTAAAACTGACTTATTTCACAGAAAAAAAAAATCTAGCAGATTTTGTTAAAATAAAAAAAAACTCACAGGTACTAATTATAATATAAAATTAATTACACCATTAATTTTATATTATATACATATTTTTTTTAATAAGTGATATAATTGTCATGCAAGTAGCTTGTATCCTTGCCTTTATAGTCTATTTTAGAATGGTAATCTGTGAACAGCGCTGTGGGCTACATTATTATTTAAGATATTTATGTTATCATGTTTTTAATATCGCATAATGTAGTTGTTTGCTGTTCCTAATCAATAAAATAATATAATTGTGGATATAGCAATTATAAGATAAAATTATTTAGGTAAGTTTCTCCCCGTTCTGGGTGAAATGGCAGATTTTAACTGACTAGAACTTGTCCATGTTCCTTCAGATGCCCTTTGGATTCAAATAATCCTCCAAATATATTAAAGTTATCATTTCTGCCATTTACCTACTATGGAAAAAATAACTCTAGTCTATCTTGTCTATGACGAAAAATCACACACAAAATTTTGATGAGCGCAAGCATTCGAAATTCAAAAGTTTAACCGACTTAAAAAAAGTGAGATTACACATTCAACGAGTTTTAGCTCGTGGTAAGCGAGATCTATATAAACAGGTTTCAGCAGTTCCTTATCAAGCGAAGCTACAATGTTTCCTCAAACACATTTTCCTTGCCATTCAATTAATTATTTATTTAAAAAAGTTTGATTGTTTGTTTGTCTTTTGTTATGGCGCATAACAACACAAATTATATACATATATTTTTATTACTGACAGAAAAAATACACCGAAGGACTGGGAACAATTTGCCTGTAGCGATTGGTAGCGATCTTCTCGTCTGATATTGGTAATTTAACGGAGTGGCACTAGTGGTTATATCCTATTGTAATTAAATTAAGCGGGTTTTGTAATAAGCTGTATGCATAATGTTCTAATGGCTATATTGTCGCATTAGGTTTCCTGCAAAGATAGTATAAGTTTGATAAATAATTTAGGTGTCTTCAAGGCTGTAAGTAGGCTCTTAATAAACTAGTGCGCTTCACAATCAACGATTACATCACTGCTTACCCATCAGCTATCCCAGCTGATGGTAAGCAGTGATGTAATTGTAGTTAAGCATTAGTTTATATAATTTAAAAGAAATTGACACTATGGCCATGTTTCAACGCGACCTAAAAAACTACCTATATCGTTAGGCAACTTAGGAAAATCATTAAATTGATGAATTCGTCTGAAACCTTGATAAAATTCTAGTAGTTTATTTTTATACTTCATTTATTTTTTGTAAAATTGATTCTGAATGTCTGAACAGGCAATCGATTACATGACATGGAGTTTCTTGTCGGTTCTTATCCATAGACAAAGACCAATCGGACGAATTGGAATTGTGCTTCTGCCGTTTTTTAAGTGTCTATGTTTATTTTGAATTTGACAACCATAAAAACTTGTTTTTTTTTGTGCCAATTTTTGACAGCTGTCAATGTAGGTGACATTGACAGCTGTCAATTTTTTTTATATAGGCTATATATTATTATATATAACACTGGGACATTCAGTCAATGATTACTGTTTTAAACATAATTGAATATGTTAAAATGAATTGTTAAATAAAAAAACGTGTACTATCTTGCAGAGGTCGCCATGTTATTGTATTTATTGCAACATCTGAGTCAACACGTACCGGCTTACATTGTACAAGTTATTAATTAATGTGATTAAATTTTATACATGGATTGATTGTTTATGTTTTTTTTTTTAAATAAGTTATATTAACCTCGCATACAAAAAAAAAATCGTATAGATATTTTAAACGACTTCAAAAAAAGTATCTATTCAACAAAGGTTTTTTTTTAAATTTATCTATGAATTTTCCCTATTCTCCCGTTTACCTCTTATTTTGACTCATATAGAAGGCGTTGTGATTTTTACCCGACTGCAAAGATAAGGTTAAGTATGTGTCTCTCCACTGCGTACCTGCCTCCCAAATCCGTCATTCGTCATACCGATCTCTGTGTAAGCTAGTGTATTGTTAAATCGAGATTGTTTACAGTTTTTTCACAAACAAACGAGTAGACATTTTGATTCCTAACGTAACTCTACACGTACACTTGCCCGACTGACTCATGTAATGATATAAGTAATGCAGCCGACACTGCTTATTATTCTTGATAAATATTTTAAAACAACAAACAGCAAAACCAGGTATTTATTAGGTTCTGAGTAGTTTTATTGATTTTGCATTTAGACACATATTTTTTTTTAAGTTTGGGCCCACATTTCCGTAAAGATTGATTTTATTCGGTAAAAAAAGCTCGTGAAATCATAAATTTCGTTTAAAGACATCAAAGTTTACATAAACAAGGCGATTAAGAAACAAACTTTACTCCAATTTGCCAGTTTGAACCGTTAACCTTCGATATTTTTAATGAAAGTCAAAAATATTCGAACATTCAAATTCGGCAGCCATTTTGTATTTTTTAATCTTGCCAAAGACACTCAAAATAGTAAGTGATGTTGTCGTTTGAAATATATAACGAGAATCGATAGTAAATCGATTAGAAATCGTAACTCGTGTGCATTTCGATAGCATTTTGCGGAAATCCATAGGCTAAGCTAAAAATAAATTAACTAAAATACCGGACAGTCTATAATATGAGAGTGTAGTATATGCGCGACTCGCAGATAACTTTTGAATAATATTTTCTTAATTTAAGATGGCTGTTTTGAAAAATTAGTTTGTTAAAGCAAATAAAACACTTTAAATAGCACTCAATTTATCTTAATCATTAGACGAAGTATTTATAAGTATTTTTATTCCCTTCTGGTGTTCTCATTTGGCATAAAAGTTAGTTTGTAAAAAATACATGTCTTAATTTTATTAATAACTTTTAGTAATTTTAAACACTTTAAAGTGAAATGAAAATCTTAATAAGGGAGCCATAGCTGTAAAAAAACTTTTATCTGATAATATTATATAATTTAAATATATTTATTTTTGAGTTGTATTGTTTTATTATTTTATTAGATAATGAATTGAATTTTAGTAATGAATTCGATTAAATTGATATATATATGATTAAGATGTTCTTATTAATGTTTTGTATTGCAATACTTTAATGAACTATTTATATTTAATTATTCTGGAATGTAATTAATTAATCAATAAAAACGATTACGTAGTGGCACTCATAGCCAAACATGTTTATTAAAATGCAAATAATGCAGTGGGCTGCAATATTGTTACGACTTAGATTTATCATTCATTTATAAGTCAGCACTGTATATTCTGACTGTTAATTGCCCCTAAATAAAATAAAATACCACGCACACATATGTACCTACCTACCGCCTAGTCATATAATTTATGTTAAGGAATTAATCTATTTGAAACTACTGTTGGCATTATTCAGTATTCAATCTTTTATCTTAATTGCTATTGTTCTAAAATTTGTATTAAAATTCATGTAATGTTCATCAAGGGCTGGCTATTACCTTGAATGGAGTAATCATTGTCATACAATGTGGCAATGCGGCAATACCGCCAGTCTTACGCAGTAGTGTGTGATGATAACCAGTCGACGTTTTTTTGTTTAAACAGTTGACTCTCGTTAATTCGAAACTCGAGGAACTCTTAAAATGTTAGGAAATATCGAGAGTGTTCGAAATATGAAATGATTCGAAATTTTTGAAAGAGTAACAGTAACTAAAACTTAACTAAACAAACCAATTCGTGCGGAAGTGTGTGTTAAGCTAATCATTACAAAACAAAGGCTCGTGTACGATGATACAAGTTTAAACTTGTCTCAAAATGTACTTACACACCTCTACAAGTTCTGCAATCTTTCTCTCTTTCTCTCTGGAATTTTGGATTGTCGAGTGTTTGACGCCGATGAGTTCGAATTTACTCGTCATTTTGTTACGTAACGATGATTCTTTCGTTCAAATTACCAAGTGCATTAAAATGTATTGATATAGTTCGAAATACAAAGATATTTTGTAGGGAACTCGTGATAACTTTGAATTATAGAGGAGTTCAGATTATGGCAGGTTTCAATTAATGAGAGTCGACTGTTTATAACTGTAGTTAGATTTTTTGGATTAGCTAAATATATGTATTATTTAAGTCATTCTGATTAAATTTTTGGCGTTCTTGATTAATAAATAAATTTAATTTAAAAAATATCTTGTGTTTCTCACCCTACCTGATTCGATTTGACAGTTATGACGTCATAACATGGCGTCAATCCTATTCTTTGATTCGTAAAAGAAATGTATTTATTCAATTAGAAATCATAATTATATTAACTCAATTGGTAGACTACACGGGTAGAAAAAGAAATTATTGGGCATTAAAATTCATTGACATCGATTAAATCAATGGGAAAAGTGCCCAGAACGCTGACAGCATTGCCACGTTGGATTAAAATGCTTATTCATTGACCGAAAAAAAGCCCTCTCAAAATAAATGAATTAAATCCTTACGGAATTAATGAAAAGCACAGATTTATTTATATTTATCTGTATTTGTGCAGTTTTATGAACTTGTGCAAGTGTGCAACCACTAGAAGGTAGGTATTTTATAAGTATGCAATTATTATATAGCAGTAATATAAAAATAATCATTTATGCATAATCATCATTGAAGAAACATTTTTCCTGCATCACTAGATAAAAGAAAAATACCAAAAAGGATTATTTAGTAATCTCTTTCCTTTTCGTATACTACGACAATCTTTATTTACGTAAAAAATATGTATAGAAACCGTTCCAATGTGTGCGTGCAAATCTCTGTGTGCGTCTCAGGGCTGACACGAGCACTTAGTTGAGTTTTAATTTTAATATTTTTGTTTTATTGTGTATTTTTTTGTTTAAATTACGATTGGGAGGTTTTAAAAATGATTTAGTTTAGTTTTGTTTGCACGGAATGTGTTTAGTAATTATTTTGTAAGAAAATTGTGAAAGTGTGTATGTTAAAGGGTGAATTATCTTGTGAAACAATGAAAGTACTTAAAGGTTATTCTAATTAAAAACAAAACAAAGTATAGACATGTGAGACGAAGAAGATGTAATGCTCAAACGTATTTTTAAGACCCTTTCTTAAAAACTACGTTTGAGCATTATGTGTAAATAATTAAAAAAAAATTATTGTTCTATAATGGCAAAATATACTTAGGCCTGATTGTTAATAGTCAGATTGTTATCTAAAAATAAATATGGCGGTTTAACATATTTTTTTATACAAAAGCTGTCTAACCGCCATTTTTATACCCAAGTTAAAAAAAATATATCTGCTAAGCTAAGACTGGTCTGTAACCAGTCCTAAAAATCAGTCCTTAGACATAATACCTATTTACTTGACTTGGATAAGCGAAATCATTACCAGAACTTGGCAAATAAAAACACAAAAAAATAATTAATTATAATTCCAATACGTTACACACAAACATACATTTGACTAACAAATGCAATAAAATTAATCATTACATATTTTTATTGTTCATATTAAAACAAAATTAAATTCGAAATTCAAAAAGCAGCCCTGTCAAGTTAGCGTGTGAGCGGGCAAGAGAATACGAACTAACACAGATACGGACCGGCCGCGCTCCGCTATGGCCGTGCGCGTCCTCAACGTCACGCGCTCTCGTGTTTTCCCTCATATCTGTCGAAATACGCCATATTGTTTTATTGTTCACTTTAATTTATAATTACCAAAACATTTCGCAAACAAACAAAGTGATTTCCTCGTCAAAATAACAACTAAACGGATTATGTCAAACGTTAGATGTCATCAATACGTTTATTGATAATTGTAATATTTATCTCGATTTATCGCGATCGACGAGTCGTTACGGACGTGTGTAATTTAAAAATCGGAAATATGTTTTATAATTAAATGTATATATATGTGTACGAGTGCGTGTTGCTTCTAAAAATATTACGTTGAAAAATAACTGTTTGTACTCTGTGTTGTGTTAATTTTAGTGCAATGTCTACGGTGTTAAAATAAGAATGCATTTATTATTGCCATTGTTTTAGTTTTTTTATTTTTTTATTTAGAAAAGTGGATGTGTTTGTGCAGTGATATGGATTATCCTTTGTGTTTCGGATTGTAAAAATGGATAAACCCTCATTCAAGGTATGGCATTATGATTTTATTACCTTTGCCTCGCATAATCTCTGATTTTTTATTCAAACAAGCGGTCAATACAAGTACTTTTTATTTACATAATTTGCATATTTAATCAATTGAGCAGAATTTAGTAAAAGATTGATTTGAGTTAATGAATGGGTGCTTTTCAATTGATTAAATAGTTAAGTACATAATTAAACCGATCTGTTTATAGTGGTCAGATAATAATTGGCAGTCAAAATAAACGTGTAAACGAATGACGTCACCCATTGTCTCTAGTTCTTAGGATGACTTCTCACTGCACGGATTTCTTTCATTAATTGTTTTCAAGCCTAAACAATAGAGATTCGATTTTAAACTTATTATTTTTAATATTTCTTTTTTATTAAGGCTGATTATAGGACATTGATATATTTAATAGTAAAGAAAATGTTATTATTATTAGTCCCCTACTCTGCCTCTGTCCGCCATATCAGCAAGTAGGTAGGTACTAGAGATGTGGCGCAATAATAAAATAATCGACATCGATGTTTCGTAATTTCAATTAAGTTTCTGCATTTTTATGATTTTTATTCACTTTGTGTTAGAGTTTATGGGTTTTGGTATAGTCGATTAGTCATTCGATGATTTATGGACTTGTAAGGTTGGCACTTTGTGTTATTCTGAAATTTTTTCGAATTTTATTTAAAAATTTGTTGATGTTTGCCACCATTATAAATGAATATTTAATTATGGAATGTAAGAAATGAATAATAATTATGAAAGTGAAGATTTCAAAATGCGATCAATGTGTAATAACAGTTGTTCAAATAACCAAGATCTACGTGTATTTATTTGAATGTGACGCAATTAATTTAAAATTCCTATTCTATCCCATTGATGGACAAAAGTTCTATAGTTTGCCATTTTTCGTTGCATCTCCTTGAATTTGCCATTGCTTATTATTAATGCGAAAACTTGAAAAAAACTGAAGTTGATTTAAAAAAATTTAGGGCTGATCTTTCAACCATTTTTAATCCTGTGGTTAAAGTTAGTGAAATTCGGCTCTCTGATAAATAAATATAATCGTCTGTCCAGCAAGATTTTTGTCCATTTTGAAAGCATCCGCTAACGCAGAGCGTGAATACTTCGGGTAATCGGCGACCCATAAACCCTAAATTAGAACATCTATTTATAAAATGCAGCGTCTCACTCTAGGACTGGTTTATTACCGTTTAGTTTAATTTATTAGGCTATTGTTTAGTTAGTTTAAACTTAAAACAAACCTTTGAGTGTTGAAATAGTTTTGTTTTATTTAATTATTTAAGATTTACAAAGGGCATACACTATATATGTCATAAAATAAGTATTTAGGTGTCTACCTATTTGGTACCTTGTATATACGAGCTAACCAAAAAAAAACGTTTTTTTTTGCTGTCCCACTTCTGAATTCTGGGCGGACCTCTCCACAAGACAATACTTGAGAAAAAAACGTTGCTATGTGGCATTATGTTGATTCTCTCTCCTTTGTCGTTCAGCACTATTAAAGCAATTTGTAATTATTATTATTCTTTCTTATCTATAACACCATATCAGCCAGACAGTGTAAAATTAATGTGATTTTATTTGATTAATTAGTTATCTGTCGTTTCGTGGTAATAAGCGGTCCTATTACGTTAAGTGAAAAAATAATGTTACCGATAGTTGTGTACTAATTACTCATCGGCTGAATTGAGAAAAGAAAAAAAAGTGGAACAGTGCAGGTGAAGCCGCATCGCAGTATCAGATAAATTTAACCTTAGCAACAAAATAGAAACTGTCTCTATCTGTTCAATAACATAATGACTTAAGAGTTGAACCGCCACGATCTAATTTGATCTTTAACTGTAAACATTTAAAGTTGAATTTATATTACATCATTACTTATCAGTAGGCACTTAATGACGGAAATAATTTTATGTAATGAAAAGAACAATACTTTAATAAATAATTTTGGAAGTAATCTAATGGTTGTGTTTGCATATATTTGACATAAATTATATCTTCAAGCTCCTAATTATAATTTCAAATACCATTGCTTTTTTACACGGGAATTAATAATTCAAATACTTACTGATGGTTAATTTTAGTTAAATTCAAATACGGTAATGATATCGTAATTTATTTTGTAATTAAGTTAATCACTGTTGCATTGCATTGCAAATTACGGTTCGGTTTTAAAATTAAACTGTAATCAGTTGTCTCAATGGGGTTGTCTTGACGTTTATTTTAAATCTGATATTACTTGTATATTTATGTACTTTATAAACTGTTTAATACATAAACTTGACCTAGCCTATAGAAAAGTCGGAAGTCGGTTAAACATGAACTATTTGATTGGTTGATCAAGATACCACGGGATACGAGTTTTTAAGTCAAGAGTGAACAGATTAGTAGTAGGCAAGCTTGCTCCATCGTCGACCACATCTTCGCTTTTCATTAGGTGAGATAGTGGTCAAAAGCGTGCGCAACAACACATTGACTTGTTCATCCACCGCTTACCATCAGGTGATATATTATTTATTTAATCTTCATGCAACCAAAGGTACAAAGGCGGACTTAATGCTTTAGGCATTCTCTACCAGTCAACGTAGGGCAGTGGAGGCCATGGGTAGTGTGAAAGCGAAGCCCGGGGCCCCGGGATGGAGGCAAAAAAGGAACAGGAGTGGGTTTTTAGTCAGTAAACGTCTGACACTATCTCCCGCTCCGCCCAAGAGCGGGATTTGTCCTAAGATGAATTTCCCAACTAAAAAAAAAAAAAAGTGGAGAGACAATATGGCGGGTACATAAAAACCAAGAGATACTGGTCCAGCGCGAATTATAAAAGTACTTAAAACTTTTCCTAACTATCGACATTAACAACTATCGATATCTTTACCGGCCAACACACTATGCCGGGGCTATTCAATAGCATTATGAGCCATTTTATTCTATTTTTTTTTTCGACTCTGAAACGACGGTTCTGCGCATTCTGCCGATAACGGTGACGAATTCTGCATAAAAAGAGTTTAGTTTCTTAATGGTAGCAAAAGATCAGTGTCATTGGTCCTTTTGAGAATGCAAATTTATCTAGAAAAGATGTTTATTGTGTCCAGCATTGTTAGAAAATGTCACCGCGGCCGGCCGTGGAACGCTAAGCGCAACTGTGAACGGGGAACATGCTTACTTTTATTTTATTTGCCACATACTTAATAATAATAAAAGTAATAATATTCCACAACTTTGACACAACGCCACCTAATCCCAAACTAAGCAGAGCCAGTGTACTAGACAACTGATGAACTTCCTTATATGTATACAATTTCTAAATACATACCTATCTATATATATAAAAATGAATCCCTATTCCCCTTGGTCACGCCATCACGCGTGAATGGCTGGACCGATTTCCCTAATTTTTTTTGTTGTGTTTGTTATTGTCAGGAGAAGAATCATAAGAAAGAAAAAAAATTTAAAAAAATGGTTAAAGGGTAGAGCGAATAGAGTAGTCAGTTGACGGGAGCGAAGCCGCGGGCAAAAGCTAGTAAGAGATATTTGAGACTGGCCTCTACTGAGGTCGTATAACTCGATAGAAATTTGCGTGGATATCTACTATCATTGTCTGATCTACTATTTAATCTAATCTATATAATGATGTTCCTTCAAAATATGGCTTTCGCATCAAAATCGTATCTTGATCGTTTGTTCTTATACTATACTTTTGGAAAGGAACATGGCTAAGTTTTAGTCCGTAAAAGTCTGACACTGTCTTTCAGAGCGCGGGAGAAATCACTAGATCCCTTACCAGTGAGACCACGTAAAAAAAAAAATAACCGTATGTTTTACCGAGATCAAAAGTATCATCAAGATCAACAGTAACAGATTTTCTAAATTGAACTGCCGTGTTAATCTGTAAACATCTATTGCGTTGGCTCAAAAGACTTAGTAACAAATCTTAAAACTTTTGTAAAAAAAAAGACTACTTAAGTGAAGTTAGCTACGTAAAGCGGTTTTTTGGCGGGATTTCTTCGAATGAAGTTCAGTGGTTGTTTTAATTATTCGCAAATTGATTCCTAGTGGCTATTACATTTTGGAGTTTTATATTTATTATTAGCCTTGAATGTGTACATACCCATGTAAAAAAAATAATTAGAAAATACGTAAGACTAGGCAATACGGTCAAAAGCCCAAAGGAGTAAACAATAAAAAAAAAATCTAGATACGTTTTTTTTTTGGCGGGATTTCTTCAAGTGTAGTTCAGTGGCTGTTTTAATTATTCGCAAATTGAATCCTAGTGGATATTGTGATATAAAATTAGTGTAGGTTTGTATTTCAAGTGTCTGCGCAACTGAACAAATATGTGGAATCATTGAAAGAGGCGCGATCTCGGTAAAATAGAGCTGAGAACTTTGTTGTAGTTTTGGCTACCTCAGCGAAGTTTGCCGAGAAGGCTTACTCGATAAATTGTTTGCTTTCAAATACTGCAATGTTACTGTCTCAAATTTTGCATCAAAAACTAATTTACCTAATATCTAATCGGTACCAAAATGTAACCGGTCTGGCTTCAGACCAACACTTCGTCAGCCGAGGTCGTTACCCTCGAGTAAAGTGCATGAAAACCGAAAATTTTCCCAAGGGAACTTACGCTTAGGATATAAAGTATCCTATTCCAGGACATAGTCTACCTGTGTATCAATTTTCATCCAAATTCGTTCAGCCGTTGCGTCCGAGCGTGAAGGAGAAACAAAAATACAAGCGCACACACAATACGAACTTTTGCCATTACAATATTAGTGTGAAAATATATTTTTTTAACTTTACAATTTTCTCTACCTCTATATGTATAGGCAACCTTTTAAAAAAATAATATTCCACAACTTTCACACAACGCCATCTAGTTCCAAACTAAGCAGAGCTTGTGCTATGAGTACTAGACAACTGATAAACATACCTAAATTTCTAAACTGGCTAGATTCTGCCAGCGGCTTAGGTCGCGTGGAAGTAGGTTTCTTCATACAGAATTTCTGGCAACTATCTGTGACAACTGTCTGAGCTCTGCGAATGAGAATCGGAAACAAATGGACGCGAATTGCAGTGGCCAATCTGGAAATCTCTTAATCGACTGCGGACTCAGGTTAGCCGCTGTAGAAACAATTTTTCCAAAGGGGCTTTCTCGACCCATCTCCACCACACTGCCAGTGTGGAGCCGCCGCACAGGGCATGCGTCATCTCCTATGCTGTCCATCCTGCACAAACACCTGTAGTTTTCAGGATCTATACGAGGCCAATAACAGAGCCGTAGAGGTTGCCAAATACTGGTCAGAAAAAATTTAGTTAGAGAACATCGACACGAAAAGAAGAAGAAAAAGAGTCGGAACCAACACCTTCACGTGTTTTCCGAGGCACGGGGTGTGAGTAATGTCATAGATAAACTTAGAAAAGTACTTACGAATTGAAAAAATCACATTAAGTAGTACTTTTTGCCCATCTTATACATGAAAGCGGGCCTTAAACACACATCACGAGTTTCCTTTCCAACATTCATAGATAGATAGATAGGATATATATACTCTTTATCTACACTAATATCTATTATAATCTACATCTACACTTCTACACTAATATTATAAAGAGGAAAAGTTTGTTTTTTTGTTTGTAGGAGT
Organism: Mythimna vitellina; assembly: GCA_949316375.1. NCBI lineage: Eukaryota > Metazoa > Arthropoda > Insecta > Lepidoptera > Noctuidae > Mythimna > Mythimna vitellina. The sequence continues at coordinate 699,639 of OX438713.1, forward strand.
TAATCTCTGGAAGTACTGGTCCGATTGCTAAAATGTTTCACCGATAGAAAGCTGCTTTATTCCTGAGTGACATAGGTGACACTAAAAATAAATTTACAATAGGAACTTAAAATTAATAGGGTGTTACAACTGGTGGGATTCATTGAGCAGAAAATACAAAATTTTAATGGTGTCTCGGAAATTCACATGCATTCGGACTTTACACTTGAACAAAATTTACATATAGTCTTCGCTCCTCCCATCTGTGAAAACACTGAATTTACAAATTAATTAATTAGGAACACACTTAATTCTTAATTGTACACAAAAACATAACATAAAATGTGGAGATACAGACAGTTCATGTACAAAGGCAAGCTTAATTCAGCAATGAGTTTTCTCCCAGCAAACCTTTGAATTATAGAGAGAGAACATATTCGAGGGTAGGATCCAGTGCACAATATAAACCTACATAACTACCAAGTCTAATATATAATTAAGTATAATATACACAAATCGAATATCTAATATTATGTCAATAATGAAAGGAAGTGCTCTTTAAGTTTCCTTTTGAAGACATCTAGAGAATGGCTATCGTGAAGACAGTGTGGCAGAGACATCCAGAGACGTACTACAGTTACAGAAAAAGAGCCATCATAGCGGCTAGAAGTATGACGTGGTGTACGAAGGAGAAGAGAAGAGGTGGTGCGACAGAGTTTAACTCTCGGGACGATGTACTCAAAGCGTTCACGAAGGTATTGAGGAGCATTAGGATTGTGAAGAATTGTATAGAGAAGAGATAAGAGTATGTGTATCTCGCCGACGCCGAATTGGCAGCCACTTTATTCTGGTCCGGAACTCCGACACGTGATCGCATTTGCGGAGGGCAAAAATCGGCGATCGTCGGCGAGGATCTCTCGTGCCGGGCCCTGGTTCAGGTCATGGTCCGGAGCAAAGAGGGAATGGGAAGCGGTCGCATCCTTCAGCACTAATGCTAGCGAAGGATAATAAATAAATAAATAAATATGCCAGTGGCGGCGGCGACGTTTTGTGGTTGTAGGCGGTGGCCCGTGTGCGGCGGCCCTTAACAATAATATTAATTTTTATCGCATTTACGTTCAACCGGGGAAGGAAGTTGACAATATTGTCAAGGACAAGAGTTCTATCTAGACGACTAGATATTTAAATAATCGATATGCTTACTGCGTACAGGGATAAATAAATAATTACTGCACATTATATACTTTATAGTCGATAGAGTGAGTACATAATTGTATCGAATCTATGTTTGCTGTTTAAATAATTATCCAAACGCTTAGTAGACACTTCGCGTGACCCAAGGGCTGGCTTTTACCTCGGTCAGAGATTAAGCATTGCCATACAACGTGGCAATGCCGCCAGCCTTTTGGGCACACTTCCAGTCGACAGCGATGCGGAGGAGTTTTTTGACGCCATATTTTAGCTAGTATAGTTTTAATTAGTTAAGTAAGTGTTTTATGTATTCATTTTACCTGAAATAAATATCTCGGTTACATGTTTTTCTGTTATTATTTCTTTATTTTATTATTTATGTACACACAAATATACAGAAGATAGGTATCTTAATATAAAAATTTGTACCTACAAAGGTACAGCTTATTTCAAAAAGAAATTTCTTCCAGCAGACCTGCGAAAGGAGAGATTAGAAGAGATGTAGACTATAGTGTGTAGAAATAAGCAAAGAAGAGTTTTTGAAATCCTAAATCAAACCAATAAATACTTATATAACTATAAATACCTTATACTAAAAATAAATACATAATATGTTTTTATTTGCTACAAGTATGTATCTTATAATAAACAACTTGAGGTAAGGGAGTAATGCCTCCTCCGTCCTAAACCTCTGTTGAAAAGGGAAGATCCTCCGACAATACGGGTGTTATATCTGGTGTGGGCAACTGCCCGAGAGATGATTTCGGGTTGTTTTGTATGTTCAAATCACGCGGAGAACTTTAACTGTGCGATGCAGGATTAAATAGTTTAGTTTGTATGTGGCGCCATAGATGTCGCTAAATCATAACATAATATATACAAACTGATAATAAATAAATATACAAACACGAATAATAAAATATCTCATTGTGTTTCAAAAAGTCATCCACATTATTATCCGATGGAAAAACAAAACGTTTTAAGAACATATTCATTGTGCTGGCGGACGGCGAGCAATACTACCTATTGCGTCCGTTTCGCCGTCCGTTAAGGATCAAACCCGGGCGGATGGCGCGTTGTATTCCACGCGCGCCTCAAAAAGATGTCAGCAAAATTGACGGGGATAGTTATGAACTAATACCTGCCAGGACTGCAGATGGCTCGAAGGAGTCACCAAAGCCCTCGCAGAAAAGGGCTACTGAATGAACACTGGCTCCACCAAGAGCGAAAAAAGTCGTTAGATAATTTATCAAATAGAAAGATTTATTCCATTTTAATATCAACAACTAATACCACTGGTATTTGTTTGGACTCGTATTTAAAATTTATTTGGACATAGATGATTTGATGTTTAGGATCAGCGGAGAAGACATTATTCATTATATAGAGAAATATGTTTTGATTAGGTTTGACTAAGCTGACAGTCAGCTTAGTCAAACCTAACAACAAATTCAAGTTGTTTGTATTCGTTCGGAATGAACAAAAAAAATATTTAAATAAATACAAGTGGTATTCGTTTTTGGTATTAGAACGAAAAATATCGAAAAAAAGGAGGATGGGGATGACCCGTGATAGACAGTTGAAATTATCACAGATGATGTATTTCTATTGCAGCTACAATAACAAATACCAAAAAAAAACTACAAAAAAACAATAACCGACTTTACTAGAAAATAATACTAAAAGGATCAAAATAACTTTAATTTCGGAAGTCGGCGTTTCTCGATGTTATTTGTTTCTTATTTTACACCGACTTCCGAAATAAAGTTATTTTGATCCTTTTAGTATTTTTTGTGTTTTAGTGAAGTTTTATTTCACACTTTAGTTGCGATACACTCTTATGACCAGAGTGCCTATTTCTCATGACAATTCCAATTAACCCAAACACTGCTAAGATACATTGTTTTATTGTGAAGTACCCGTGTCTACCTTTCACCTTCCGGCTCCATTATCAGATCAGTTCGATAATAGGTGCCTTATAGCCAAAGTGCATCTCATAACAATTCTAATAAGCCCAAACACGGCTAGGATACATTGATTAATTACGGAGTTCCGATGCCTGGCTTCCGGCATCATCATCATCATCAGGTCACTTCGATGATACCATTTTCAACGTAACTATTCGGAACCATTTATTTATTTTTATTGTCACAGTCGCTTAGCTATCTTCATTGTGATATCTATGTGAGTATGAAGTTCCGTTGGCCTTTTCTGGTCTTCTTCATCAGTTTCATTTCATCAAATTTTAAGCTTAAGTTTTCGATGAAAATACCAAAATCACTAAATGTTTGCCTATAATATTTGAGGAGTTCCCTTGATTCCGGATGGATCCCATCATCAGAACCAGAATTTGAAAAAAAAAATGGGACCAATCTGGAAGCATATCCTTTAAAAGGAAAAAAAAATTGCAAATCGGTTCATAAACGACGGAGTTCTGGGATAAAACACATTTAAAAAAATACAACCGCATTGATAACCTCCTCTTTTTTTGAGGTCGGTTAAAAAACAATAAAATAAATATTTAAAGGGGCTTCCATACAACAAACGTGATTTTTTTTTGCTCAATAATATAGATAATGGTACGGAACCCTTCATGCGCGAATCCAACTCGCACTTGGCCGGGTTTTATATCATCAAATAACTCCTGTGGAGGGAGAGGGAGTGATCCACCCGTGTTCCTTCAGTTGCCCTTTGCGTCCCAGAACCGCGGTCACTCTTTCTAGCAACCCCAGAACCCATACTCAGAGTACTACTAACTACACAAAATGGTTGCTCAGGGTCAGAACAGCGTCCGATAGATGTCAATTAGCTAGTCGACGTCAAGGACTTTATACATGAGGACCTATTAATAACAGTATCGAGGAACTAGTTCATGCTCGCGTCTCCGTCTGCATGAGACTCGTAAAACAGTCTTGAGCTTGTGGTCTTCCCGTCCGATTATATTTAGGTGTCTTTAAAACTAGAGTAAACAGCCAAGTTACAATCGTATCGTTCGCGCCGAACGCCTCGAGTAGGCCACGCCTCCGATTCCTTTGTTCTGACGTCATCTTAATGCTCTGTCACGTGGTCAGAACAAAGGAATCAGAGGCTTGGCCTACTCGAGGCGTTCGGCGCGAACGAAGTAATTGTAACTTGGCTAGGGGGGCCGACTCTTAAAAAACTAGTGCGCCTCACCAGCAACGATTACATCACTGCTTACCATCAGGTCAGTTCGCAGTCACGCATTAGTGTATAATTTTTTAAAGCCTCAATTTTATTCGGTCATAATTTCAAAAATTGATTTTTTTTTGCGCGGACTTCTAAATTTTCTAATATAAAAGTAGCTTAAGTTACTCTTTATAACAAAAGCTGTCTTCCAGTGAGAGTCCCGTCAAATTCTGTTCAGACGTTTCAGATATTAACAGGATTGAACAGGATATAAACAGACAGATAGTCAGATTGACACACCGAAAAAATTTTGAAATTTGCATTTTTGCTACAGGTATCGAATACACTTTCTATGCATTTAATATTGAATTCTTATTTAGATATTATAAATAAATTGACACTTCAGTTTTATTATATGTAGTTACATTATACATATGTAATGTCATGTGTTAAGACATTATCAATCTATTGTGACAAGGGCCTCCCAAATCGTGTGCCATTTCATCATAGCAATATTTCGTTTGTACCTCGCGAATGTGTTCGTGAGGTACAAACGAAAGATTGCTGTTTCAAATTCGGCTTGTGCTACGGTATGGTGGTGATTGAGAATCCCTTTTATACTATAAAAGAATTCCTTCAGTTCAAATTTAATTAATAATAATCTGTTTATTTGTACTACAACAGAAATAATATCTAATTAATTACCTGTAACAAAATTTTGCATGTCATTATGTTATGATTAAAAATGTTAAGCAATTAATATATAACCATTGTAAGAACTTTTATAACCATATTTATCTGCAAATAAATCTTTAGATTTTAGACTATGGATGTGACAAGTCGTAAAAAAATATAGCGAGTGACTCATCTCTTAAGAGGAAGGTTTGCATAATACTTACCTGGTTAGTCCTCAGTAGGGAATTCTATTCCGCAAGCGTGGGATCCCGCACCTTTTTTGCGGGATTACTCATGCGGGATTGAGTCTTTTGCTAAGAAAAAATGGGTTTAGATGGCGTTTGTTCTGATTACCTATTTATTAGACCCAGCTTCATTAACACGTGATTTACAAATTTCCATGGAAGTCGTAATTTTTTTTGTAGAATTTGTATTTATGGAAAACTTATTTCATATATCAACTAACATTGATAATGTTTTATTATTTTATTTATTTATTTATACTTCATGCACATAAAGGTACAGAGGCAGACTTAATGCCTTAGTCATTTTCTACCAGTCAACCTTTGGGTGACGCAGAGAAGAATAGCAATTCAATAGATTTTCAATTTTTATCTTACCTACAGCTAAATCAATTTTGTATTCCTATTTGGTGTTGTGTGAGTCCTAAATAGGAAGTGGAAAGAAACGTAATCAATGTCAGTTGAAGTACTCTATCTTCGTAAATCTGATAGACGAAACGTTAAAATATTTTATTTTATCGTTCCTTATTGTTTTTACCTCTGCGAAATTCAAATAGAATAAACTTTATTATGCACCATAAAAGTAACACAATTTATACATAAACTTAAATCTATGGGTACAAAGGCGGTCTTATCGCTAACAGCGATATCTTCCAGACAACCTTAGTCAAATTGTCTAATTTTTTTTTTTTGTATTTTGCAAGTTAAAGTGGCATTGTGACCTGCAAAATGCAAAAAATTTAAGAAATTTTTAATTTCGCGGGCTATCTTTGAGCACGGGATTGCTAACTTCAATCCTGCAGGCTTGCGGGATCGCGCTTTTAATGCGGGATTGGATTCCGTAGTCCTCAGTACAGCTCAGCACACACCATGGCACAGTTTTCGGGATATAACAAAATAACAACAAACATACAAGTTTCCGTCTTTCTTCTGCGGATGCAACGTGAACAGGACGAATATCTTAACCTAAAATACCTATGTCTCATGTTCTTGATTAGCCTAGGACGATATGATTGTAATGTAACGACTGCTGTATTTACCTAAACTGATTTTCACTAATTAACCGTTACTAAATTATCATTGCAATGACATCGAGGGCGTCGCCCCCAAGGTGGCTTCCAACCTCCCCTTATAGCCAGAGCCTCGCATCTGAGAACTGGTCTGATTTACGAGTTGTATCATTTCTGATTCTGATCGCTTTTAAAACAATACACATACACATGTCGACAACATTAGAAAACAATATAGGTACAGGTATCGGCACGGATCTTGAGCGCTCGGCGAAAGAGTGGGGACCGCTTTGCGCATCGTACACTTATGCCAAAAAAATGTACACCTATTTTTTTTTCTTTTACCTGCTATCTTCTTAATTCTGGTTGAAAATAAAAGTAAAAAAATAATTCATAAATAGTTTAAAGCAAAGATGCTGTTTTCGTCTGTCTGTTTTTCCGTTTACTTATTAACCGTTCAAAAATTTGTAACACCCCCTATGAAGAAATTCCTAACATTTTACCTACTTTTGAAAGGAACTTTCTCTGTGTGCCTGTTATGCGTTCTCGGCTAAACCATTTTTGGTTAATTATATAACCAATAATAAAAATAAAATCGATGGATTAAAAATCACGAGTCATTTTTTTGGCACAGAAGTGTACTCGTCGTCGTTAGGTACGTGCAGCAAGCGCAGGGAACCAATCACGAGTGTCGTCTATGATGCGATGCGTGGCGAGCCAATCACTGACACTCCCCGACCCCGCGTCTCACTTCATACCACCAAAGAGACCTGATATTTTACTTCTGCGCAAGTAACAGTCAGCGCTCAAGATCCGTGCCGATACCTGTACACTTACGAAGAAATACTTTCTCTGAATCTGACGACGCATTTTTTCTTTCTTTTTTTTTGAAGAAATTTTTCCAAACTTGCCATACATTATAATTTTGATTTAGATTGCATCAGGCTATCGCAAGTACAACCTTACCTCAATTACCTTTCCTCAATTGCAATATCCGGCGGCATAGCATCTAAAGAATTCCCTTTAAATCTTAAATTCGTAATTTTTTTCACGAATAACACAAATGATTAAGTAGGTTAGTTAATAATATTTAATTTACTTTTTTCCCGCGCTTTACCTTTGTGGGTTGAAGGAGAAGCAAAGGTATCAAACCATTATGCATCCTAATATTAAAAATATAAATTCATTCATTTTTGAATTTAGAATACAGATGATTCTGTCAGTCTTCTTTTAAGCTGCACCTCGGACAGATAAGCATTGCCATACAGCGTGGTAATGCCGCCAGTCTTTTGGGCACATTACCAGTCGACAGCAAGTTTTTTTGACACCATATTTTAGTTTGATTTTAATTAGTTGTAATTAGTGTAGGGTTTTTATTATTATAATTTTTTATTTTATTGTAATTATAGTTAGTATTTTTAAATGTAAATACCATAGGCAAAGTTTCATATAAATCTAAAATATTTTGTTCATAAACACAATTTAAATTTTCATTAAATATTAAAACCTTAAAAAATCCGCTTCTTTGCTTTAAAAAAAATAATCTATGGCTTTTTTCTTTCCTATTTCGTCACAGTCAACGAAAGAGGAAAGAAAAAAGCCCTTGTTGTGATAAATTAAAAAAGAACACGAGAGTGATATACATGGCATGTTGAACCTAATCGTAGTGCGATAAGAGCCAGTATTCAAGGAAGTGTATTGAAAAATATTTAGCATGTACAAACTTTGAGTGCCGCAGCCTGGATCCCAAGCGTCATTACTTTGTACACAAATGAAACGCTAAGCTTTTTACCTTCAGGGGTCGGCAGAGTTGCTCAATCTGTTCATTATGCATTCAAATTCAATTTCATAATACACAATTTTTTTTTATTGGGTGGAAAAATCATGTTATGATAAATCCCGCTCTTGGGCGGAGCTGGAGTTAGTGTCAGACTTTTACTTACTAAAAACCCCACTCCTGTTCCTGCTTTGCCTTTGTCCCAGGGCCCCGGGTTTCGCTTTCACACTACCCGCGGCCCCAGTAGGCTTCGACCCTGCTGGGTCCCTACGATTTGCTGACATCTCCTTCAGGCGCGCGTGGAACAGTACGCGCCGTCGACGACTTGGGCTCGGTCCAGACGATTACCAGACGGTCGGATGGCGAGCCCCCATTGCTCGCCGTCCGTAAGCCCGCGCCTACGATGGAATACCTACTATACTCCATTCGACATAAGATTGGATATTTAAACAAACCTTCACTAACCGTTCAACCGATTTTGACCTCTATTACGTTGGTGGCATGACAAATGGCGGCTGCAGTAAATAGTTGGTATTGTAACCACCTTTTATTTGCTTTTAATGCCGTCCTTATGTCTACGTTATAGAAGTCAAACTCGGTTGACTGGACAGTACAAAAGGTTTGTTTTAATGTCTGATCTTAATTTGAATGGAGTACTTACTTATAAATTTTTTATTTATTATTAAGGGCGATTTCTGAACTGAAAATTCATTATTGAGAACATGTCAAACGGTACTTATGCCCGAGCTCGTCAGGTTTTCGTGGTAAAATCATCATCTACCCTACCTTTTCTCAATTAACTTAGGGTCACCTTCCAGTCTAACCAGATGCGGCTAAATACCTGTGTATTACATGGAGCGACTGCTTATTTATTTATTTAAACTTCATGTACAGTGGTGGTACATAGGCGGACTTAATGCAACAAGACATTCTCTACCAGTCAACCTTTGGGTTAAAAAGAAACACTGTGGTAGGCCTGCACAATAAACAAATAACAGATAATTCAAACAGAAAAAACAAAATAAAAAATAAGTTATTTATAGCTAATAATAAAATACATGTATTTATGCTAAAATTATAAAGTAATAAATACTATGAAAAATATCAAATCATTAAGAGAACTTAATAATAATTCTGACGAAGACCAAACTAAAGTTGAGAGGACTTCAAGTAGTAGTTCCGAATTTTACGTTTGAAGGAAAACTTACTTTCAGCTTAGCCTATCAGACACCCACAACCCAGTTACTGGGCAACACGATACTCCTTGTATAGACCGATGGTCAGACTTTCTGTCATCTGACTACCTGAAACATAATAGAGCTTGTCAGAACCGACTTCCAAAAATAACTAAAAAAAATGCATCATAACTTTAATATCGGAAGGTGATGTCAAATACCAGATTCCGAAATTGAAGTTAAGTGTTTTTATTATATAACCTAAATGAAAATAAAAGCCATAAAGAACTAAAAAAAAATCTAAAGTACGGCATCGAAAAACTCCTCCGCATCGCTGTCGACTGGTAATATACCCAAAAGACATTGCCACGTTGCATGGCAGGTTAATATTGTAAAGTTAACAATTGATAGAAAATAAAGTTCACGAAAAGTGAACGAAATTTAGGTATTTTTATTTAAAAAAAATATTATAGCATGTTTGAGCACCGCTGGCCGGCGATCCCTAAACCAATATACGGGTGTTACATTAGAGAATGGGGTCTGGCGCAGGGCTGGCGCGACACGACAAAAAATATACAACACGTTTGTAATTGGAAAATATGCTGAAGTATAAATTTGTGAGAAGTTCCAACGTTTACAAGTATAGCATGTTAGTGTAAATACCTAATTGAATAATATTAGTATTTACCTGTTAACCGCCTACGTCGGATATATCCGACAAACACTGTCGCGTTTATTCCTCCAGGGTCGCACGAACACGACCAAATACCTTCTCCATCTCGTCAGCTCTTCTATCACCTATGGGGATTGAAGAGCTAAACTAGATGGAGTACTGAGTCGCAAATCCCCATCAACCCTGGCGAATAAGACGCGAAAAAACTCGTCGGAAAAAACCGACGAGTGTGGTTAAAGGGTCAAGTCATAAAACTAAAAGATTCGACTTTACTCAGTGACTGTCATCATCATTTCAGCCGAAAGACGTCCACTGTTGGACATAGGCCTCCATCAAATGTCGCCACAATGACCGGTCCTGTGCGTCTCCTATCCATCGGATTCCCGCAACCCTCACCAAGTCATCGGTCCACCTTGTGGGAGGCCTTCCAACGCTGAGTCTTCCGGTACGTGGTCGCCATTCCAGAATCATTCGTCCCCATCTACCATTTGTTCTGCAATGTGCCCTGCCCACTGCCACTTCTGTTTGGTGATTCTCCGGGCTATGTCCGTAACCTTGGTTCTCCTGCAGATATCCTCATTTCTGACGCGATCACGCAAGGAAACTCCGAGTATAGCCCTTTCCATTGCCCTTTGAGTGACTTTAAGTCTTCTAATGAGGCCTATTGTAAGCGAGCACGTTTCGGAGCCATATGTCATCACTGACTGTACTAATAATGAAAGTAGAGTTCCCTGCCGCTGTCTTGTGTCTCTTGATAGCTAGGTACACCTGCTGGCTAGCTAGTTAGCTAGCGTGGCAAGCGTGAGATAGTGGTCAAGCGCGAACCTATCAATAATAAAAAATAATCCAGCCAGCGACTTCAGAAAGAAACAGTTTACATTTGTCAAATTCAAAACTAAATCAAAATCGCTTAATAACACAACTCCCCTTTAATCTACTGTAGTCGGTAAAAACTTCGTCAACCCTGAATCGAACCTTCTGTAGTTCATGGTCGTCCGTCCTGCGAGCCCTACGTGCGACAGAGAGGACACATCCTTCTATCTCCCTCGCACTTTACTTAGCTTTATGTAGGTATATGTCAGAGGTTATCTACCGAAAATATATTTTCAAATAAAAAGTTTTTTGAGAGTAAAATGTGTTTTATGTTTAAGTTAAAAGTAAATTAACTTTCGATTGTATTGAGAGCAGGGATGTTATGGAACTCCGTGATGGTAGGTAACCGAAACTATCGGATATATCCGGAATAAAAAAAATATCCGTAACCGAAACTGATATAGGGTTGCTGACGATTCGGACACATTATATTCGGACACAGTGTTAATTGACACATTTTAATTTTAATATTTTTTTCACTGACGATTCGGACACACTGTTTATTAAAGTCAAATGAAAAGTTTTAAAATATAATATAATAAAGCCTAGAATTTCGTTTTTGTATGGTCTCAAATAAAGAATAAATAAATAGAAGCTTCGGATAGATTTTTGTTATTATCCACAAGCTCTCGTTTGATCTCTATCTCACTCACCTGATGGTCGACGATGGAGCACGCTGGTTTAGAAGTAACCTGTTCACTCTTGATTTAAATACCTCCAGGTTGTAGCTATCAGGAAACACAGACCCCGACAGGGAATTCTACTCCTTAGCTGTACGCTTAATGGATGTGTACCCAAAACGCTTACGCGTATAGGTGGGATGTCCACCATGTACCGATGGCGTAAGGCCGTACGTCTAGTAGTCCGATGATGGAAAGGACTTGGCGGAATTAAATTGTGCAATTCCAATGCTCTCCCCGAAATGTATTCGATAGAAAACCGACAGGTTAGTAACACTCAAGACTTTGGAATTTCGACTCGACAAGTGCATCATTGTCAGTGATCTTCTTGGCTCGCTTCTCAATCGGCTCTAGTGCATCAAGCTGGTATTTGGCAAACCCAACCCAAAGATGAGACCAGTTTCAGATAAAGGTGGAGTTTAAATGACAGGTTACGACAGGTTTTTGTTTGTTTTTCTCAGCTAAACAATGATAATGTAAACTAGAAATAAATGCCAAATCTTGCTATTTGTATTTTACTTTAATTTTTAGGGTTCTGTACCTCAAAAGTAAAAAACGGATCCCTTATAGGATCACTTTGTTGTTCGTCCCGTTGACCCAAAAAACTGAAATTTGGCATAAAGCAAGGTCTCATAGCACAAATACAGGAATAAATGTAAAAACAGTAAATTTGTTGTTACACATCACAAAAAAAAATCATATTTTTTGCAATTCGGAAAAATCTTCGAGACTCCATTCGGGAGTTGAACTCTTTGCATAGTTGAGTTGCCTAGTTTTTTTTTTGGTCTAGTGATTGGTGGCCCTGACTGATATGCCGTAGCTCGAGGGTTCGATCCCCACCCAGGACAATATTTGTGTGATGAGCACGATCATTTCTTTTGTGTCTGGGTGTTATTTATCTATAATATGGATGTTTTTAGAAATATACTGTATAATTAAGTATGTTTATCAGTAGTCTAGTACTCATAGCACAAGTTCTGCTTAGTTTGGGACTAGACGGCATTGTGTGATAGTTGTGGAATATATAATCGAAACTATCCGAAACTAGTGGATAATCCGAAATAATTTAATATCCGTAGTAGGTATCTGAAATCGGTATATTATTCCTATATTCGTATCCGCACCCAGATCCGAAATTTCATTTCGGAGGTCGGAATAGGTAGCTTATAACTTTAACTTATAACTTTAGGTAAATATTACCTAAAGTTCGTAGAAGTATCTAACATAGAGTTGATAATACTTGCTCTAATGTCTGGGAATCATAAACATGACGACTTAATACCGGGATTTAAGAATTTACCGGGATTTTTGTATTTGGTGTACAATAAAGGATACAATAAATATATAAATAAATTTAAATAGGCCATTTTTATTCCTAAATACATAAGAATTATTTTAGTTCATTAAACCCCGATACTAAATATATAAATATAAAGAAACATCTTTAAATAGTATTATAGAAACTCGTTGGTGTACCGCCCCCGCCCGCCCCCTGCGCCTCTTCTGATGTGGCCAGTCGTCCACGCGCCCCCCAAGAAGGAACAGGAGTGGGATTTGTCATAAGATGATTTTCCCACCCAATAAAAAAAAGAAAACCCCGCGCTCCTCGCTGTATTCTTCCGTTTAGATTTTGTTATAAATTTTGCGGAAGCTGAAGCGTAAACGGAAGTGAAAAAGCTTGCGGAACTTCTGCAGAAGCGGAAGCAGAGTTTTGTTGCAACACTAGTATGAGGGTGTGCATTATTACAGTTAAATGTTGTAAATGACGTCTACTTCAGTTCACAGTTTAGACATGTTTTCAGATGCATTAAGTTATTATCGTAAAAACGTCAAATGTTACTTCTGAGCTTTTCCTAAAGACACTTGAGGATTTTACGAGGTTCTCTCGAACAGTCATTGATGGTGTTACGGCTTACTAAACTTTTTTATGCCAAAATTGACAAATTAAGACCTACGTATCGTAGTTTTTTTTTTTAATCTATACATATACACCATAGTTGGTATGGTCATGTGAAGAGAAGGGATGAGACGCATGTTGCTAAAAGAGTTATGAGTTTACATGTGGATGGATGGAGAGGGAGAGGGAGGCCAAAGAAAAGGTGGATGGATTGTGTGAAGAGTGATATGAAAGAAAAGGAAGTTAGTGATAGCATGACCAGTGACAGGGCAGAGTGGAAGAAAAAAACGTGTTGCGCCGACCCCAAATAACACGGGACAAGGGCAGGAAGATGATGATGATGATGATGACATATACACCATAGTTCATAAACCGGTCGTTATGGCGACGCTTGGGGGAGGCCTATGTCCAACAATGGACGTCTTTCGGCTGAAATAATGATGATGATGATACATACATCCTACGTACTTATACATACATAATCAATAAATAAATCGATCTATCTAGTTGTAATATTAAAGTAATTTTTTTTACTGAATGCATATGAAAGTATTGAAACTACTTTCATATGCATTCAGTAAAAAAAATTAAAATTAAAATATGTTTTTTCGTTAAATACGTAATCGATCTATCTAGTTGTAATATTAAAGTAATTTTTTTTACTGAATGCATATGAAAGTAGTTTCAATACTTTCATATGCATTCAGTAAAAAAAATTACTTTAATATTACAACTAGATAGATCGATTACGTATTTAACGAAAAAACATATTTTAATTTTTGACTTTTTGTCTGTCTGCTTTTTCCGGTTAAACTCCGAAACGCCTTGACCGGTTTTAACGGGACTTTCACTGGTAGATAGTAATTTAAGACTACTTACTTTTATTTTAGAATAAGAAATAGGGTACCGCGCACAAAAATCTTGAAATTGCGACCAAATTGCATGTATTTATTGAAAATTCATGCAACTCAAATATACAAAGACGGACTTAGCATTCTCTACCAAGTCAACCATGCGGGCTGGAGAGACAACACAACAGGTGTAATAAATCGATCTATCTAGTTGTAATATTAAAGTAATTTTTTTTACTGAATGCATATGAAAGTATTGAAACTACTTTCATATGCATTCAGTAAAAAAAATTAAAATTAAAATATGTTTTTTCGTTAAATACGTAATCGATCTATCTAGTTGTAATATTAAAGTAATTTTTTAGATCGATTACGTATTTAACGAAAAAACATATTTTAATTTTTGACTTTTTGTCTGTCTGCTTTTTCCGGTTAAACTCCGAAACGCCTTGACCGGTTTTAACGGGACTTTCACTGGTAGATAGTAATTTAAGACTACTTACTTTTATTTTAGAATAAGAAATAGGGTACCGCGCACAAAAATCTTGAAATTGCGACCAAATTGCATGTATTTATTGAAAATTCATGCAACTCAAATATACAAAGACGGACTTAGCATTCTCTACCAAGTCAACCATGCGGGCTGGAGAGACAACACAACAGGTGTAATAAATCGATCTATCTAGTTGTAATATTAAAGTAATTTTTTTTACTGAATGCATATGAAAGTATTGAAACTACTTTCATATGCATTCAGTAAAAAAAATTAAAATTAAAATATGTTTTTTCGTTAAATACGTAATCGATCTATCTAGTTGTAATATTAAAGTAATTTTTTTTACTGAATGCATATGAAAGTAGTTTCAATACTTTCATATGCATTCAGTAAAAAAAATTACTTTAATATTACAACTAGATAGATCGATTACGTATTTAACGAAAAAACATATTTTAATTTTTGACTTTTTGTCTGTCTGCTTTTTCCGGTTAAACTCCGAAACGCCTTGACCGGTTTTAACGGGACTTTCACTGGTAGATAGTAATTTAAGACTACTTACTTTTATTTTAGAATAAGAAATAGGGTACCGCGCACAAAAATCTTGAAATTGCGACCAAATTGCATGTATTTATTGAAAATTCATGCAACTCAAATATACAAAGACGGACTTAGCATTCTCTACCAAGTCAACCATGCGGGCTGGAGAGACAACACAACAGGTGTAAAAAATAAAAAGAAAAACGACTATTTTCTTTTTTTTATTTATGTAATTAAAATAAATATACATATTGATTATATACACTATTGGAAAGAAGTTTTTGAGACGACTCTGCTAATGGCATTGTACTTTTATATGAGACTGACGCCGACAAAGTCGCGGACTGTTAATAAGATATAAATTATCAAAATTACACTCTTGGGCTTATCATCTATGGCTATTGGTAGATTCAATGTACCCAAAGTCACCAATTACTTTGGTGACAGAACACTAAAAAAGAGAATACCATACCTATTGAATAGTCTGTCGGCAGACATAAGGAGTGAAACAAACACAAATAGATTTAGACGCAAATTAAAATTATATTATTTAGAAATGTTTTAAGTACATTTAAGTATGTCTAGAGACTCACCGACCCCACAGTCAAACCATTGCAACGGTTTTGTGGGGCTTATCTTATAAATTACTTACCTTTTGGAATAAAGATAAATAAATAATAATAATAATTCTAAATATAGGTGGGTACAGGGAACATTCGTTTTTGTAAACAACTGCATTATTGACCTTTGGTCTATTAATTAAGACAATGTTTGCAGAAACGGTTGTCTCAGTTTACCCAGTTCAATAAATTCTCCTCTTTGTATGAGACAAGCCAGTGTATCGATATGTTTACCTATGAAGAAATATGTAACCAAGATTCATGTGACTCATAATAATTTTGATTTAAAAGAGTGTCCATGGAGTTTCTTGCACGTTCTTCTCCAAAGAGATCTACGCTTTGGAACGTGCAATTTAGCTTCTCTTTTTTTTTTTTTGACTGACCGACATTTTGTCATGTAGTGGAGGTTTCATCAACTCTATGTTACTTATTTCTTCGTACTTTAGGTAAATATGCTCTAGCTATTATCTCTCTGGTAATAGCAAATAGCAAACGCATACAGATACAATATGCACAATCGCACATGAATCTACACTCACAGCAAGTTTTGTCTTCGAGAGACAACTGTATATTTAATAAGCAAACGGAAAATCTAAAAAAGACTTCATAAAAAAAAATACATCCGAATTCAATGTAAAAAAAAACACTAAAAAAGTACAAAATAACTTTAATTTCGGAAGTTGGTGTCTCTATAATAGTTTTGTCTCTTCGTTATTTAACACCGACTTTCGAAATCAAAGTTATTTTGTATTTTTTTAGTGTTTTTTTTACATTTATGTTGTTTTTTTACACTTTTTAGTTGTGAAAGCACAATTAAAAAGTATGCATCAGCCAAACTTAAATACCTTATAGCCAGAGTGCATCTCATGACAATTCTAATATGTAATCCCAAACTCGGTTAAATTACGTTAATTTATTACAGAGTTCCGGTGCCTAACTTCAGAGTTCATCATCAGATCAGTTCGATATATTCCCCCTTTTCTTTCAGTCAGTCATCGACTACACGTATAAACAAAGCCATTTTACTTGTTACGACAGTTCAGCTGTGATCCTATGGGGAGTTCCGTTCCATATCTTCGAAGATCCTCATCAGATCATAACAATATTTCTATGGGACCAACTCGGAAGTATAACCTATAACTCACACAATTGACCGAGAATTCGGTGAACATACATAAAAAAAATACATTCAGCCGAACATAGAACATCCTTCTTTTTGAAGTCGGTTAAAAACATTAATTAATAGGTTAAGAAGGAAGTGACCACTGAGATTATTGGAATGGAGGCAAAAATCTTTTTTTCCTTTAACTTTTAAGATAAAAAATTACTTAATTTAAAAAATAGCTGAAATCGATTCTGTAGCCGAATCTGAGTTTGTAACATCATCATCATCATTTCAGCCGATAGACGTCCACTGCTGGACATAGACCTCCACCAAATGTCGCCACAATAAACGTTCCCGTTCGTCTCGCATCCACCGCACTCCCGCGACTCTCACCAGGTCGTCGGTCCACCTTGTTCTTCCAACATCTCCAGAACCTTTCGGCCCCAACGGCCATCTGTTCTGCGAGCAATGTGCCCTGCCCATTGCCACTTAAGTTTGGCGATTCTTCGTGCTATGTCGGTGACCTTGGTTCTCCTGCGGATATCTTCATTTCTGATTCGAGTTTGTAACATAATTATTGTATAATTTGTACCCCCTGCAAAACCGGGGCGGAGTGACTAGTTTAAAAAAAAAAACTCCAAAAACAGTAAGGTAACGTTTCTGCTGACTGTCCAAACTAATCACGTGTTATTATTCTGCTGACGTTACCCGAGTTTACCTGACAGTACATATTCGGCGATAGATTTACAAAATTTTATCAAATCCCTCTTGCAAACAGAACGGAAACGTGAGAAGTATATCTGTCTCTTTCACACGTACGACGCCGTCTCCCTCTAGCCAGGCTGCTTCAATTTTATACTTATTGATGCCGAGTTGAAACTCTTTTGAAAGTACCGTTAGCATGTTAAATTAACTGAGTTGTTTTTTTTTTGTTTTTTGTTGCAGTTAATTTGTTTTCTTTTTTTGTTTTGTTTGCAAATTAGTTTGTAGTCGAGGATATGGTTTTTTATTTGGAGAATTAAAGTGTTAATGTTATAAATGATTATGATACATGTGCCCCGAAATAGTTTCTGCCGGAATCCGTGTTTCCTGATAGCTAAAACTTAGGGCTCAGTCAAGAGTGAATAGGTTACTTAGTTATAGTGGTCTAACGCAAATTTATCAACAGAAATCCGGCCAAGTATGAGTCGGACACGAGAGTTCGGAAATCCGAACGAATCATTATTGTTTTAAAACCATACAATTGTTATAGGGTTTTTTGTAATCTATTTCGTTATTTATTAGTTAATGAATTTGAATTATGTAATCAATTGATTTGCAAATAAATACAAATAATTTATTTCCTTCCACAAATATAGTACCCACTACATCTAGTGGTTGACTCGGCCTTGGTATGAAAGACAACGAAGGAACAGGAGTGGGTTTTAAATCAGTAAAAATCTGACACTATCTTCCGTCCTGTCCAAGGGCGGGGGATGTCAGAAGATGATTTTCCTACCGAAAAAAAAACATCTAATGATGAAGTGATCTTTTAGACAAAAAATGTTTGTGTTATGGCACTTCGCTCTTCCGAAACTTAAAATTACGTGATGTGACCTGCTAACAATTTAATTTAAATTTGTATTTAGTAATAAAATATTACAGTTTATTATAAATATATTTAATATTTTATCATGTGATTATTTAATCAATAATAATGATCATTTAATGACACTCAATTTAAAATCGTTTTTGTTTAAAATACGGGTAATGCAGTGGGCCGTAATATTGTTACCATTTAGATTTTATTGTTAAATATTATCACTATTAGCACTGTATATTGTGGATGTTGTCCCTTTTAAACCTTTCTTGTCATGTAATTTAAATGTGATTATATGTTTTTTTTTTTTTAAATATTTAAAAATATTGAATTTATGAACAACAAAAAAAAAAAATTGTGTTTTGTCAAGTTTTGAAGCACTGTCACGACTTTGCGAGGTTATTCCACCAAGCTAGGTACGCATTCAACTTAATAGACGACAACTGACAGGTTTCGAATGAAATTTTTCGTGAATATAAGAATGTGCGTTATATATAAGCTGTTCTTTCCAGAAATATAATAAAATAATTTAAAAATCTATATAGAGGTTTTCACACTAAATCATCGATAAGTAAACAAAGGTGTTTTTTTACTTATAGATGTTTTTTCCTAGGACGTACGGAAGCAAAAAAGAAATGATAAAATTAAATACATGTGTTATCCAGCAGCGGATAGCTGGCTGAATTGATAGTTTGAAACAAAGCAAGGTTTTGATTGCTAAGCTTAATAGAATATCGATTCTTATAACTTAATTCACTGTACATATAAGTAGTATAAGGTCATCAGTTTCCCACGGTAATGTTGAATCATCATCTATATAATATGAAAGGAAAAACTGACTGAAAGACATATCAACGCACTGCCGAAACTAAATGGCCTAGAAGCGTGAAATTTGATCCAAGGTTTCTTTTTCGTGGAGGAAGGAGGATTTCCCATAGTTCCCCCCTAAGTGAATGAAATGGGGGTCCAAAGTTTGTATGGAGAAACTTAATTTCGCGTAATCGAAGCCGTTGGCAGAAGTTAGTTTCATTATAATAAAGATAGCTAGCTGATATTCTGCAACTTCGTCCGCGTCAAACTTTGATAACAGCACAAGCCATTTGGTCAGAATTTCAAGAAGTTGTTTTTTTCGTGGATTCCATATTTTTTAATCCTTTTTCTAAAATAAAAATATATGTGAAGTCTAAGCTACTCTTTATAGCGTTAGCTGTCTACCGGTGAAAATCCCATCAAAATCGATTCACGGAACAAACAATCAGACATCATCATCACATCAGCCGAAAGACGTCCACTGTTAGACATAGGCCTCCCATAAATGTCGCCATAATGAACGGTCCTGTGCGTATCCATCCATTGCATGAACCGCACTGCGATCGCCAATCCACTTGCCAAGCGTGAAAGCCCCTTCAAAAATCAAAAGCAAAACTAAAATCTGACTGACAAACAAAAAATATAAAAATTGCATTTTTGTTAAGGTATTGAATATACTTTCATATGTATTTAGTAAAACAAAATTATTCAGTTATTATATAACTTTTTATGCGAACGCTACTTTGTCAAACGAATTTCCGTTCGAGGTTATCGTTTGTCTACGATTATACTCGCGTCTCATACTTTTTAGTTTTTCTTACCTCGTAATGCCTTTTGTTAATTGAAACCAGATACCGAACAAATACTAGAAAGAAAGAAAGAAAGAAAACACGTTTATTTGACACACAGGTACACACAATGAGGTAACAATTACAATTAAACTATCCAAACGCTTAGTTGACACTTCGCGTGACCCAAGGGCTGGCTTTTACCTTGGTCAGAGATTAAGCATTGCCATACAACGTGGCAATGCCGCCAGCCTTTTGGGCTCACTTCCAGTCGACAGCGACGCGGAGGAGTTTCATGACGCCATATTTTAGTTAGGAGTAGCCTTTAATGTATATATATAGTTTTAATTAGTTAAGTTTATATAGAAACTTAAATACTAAAACTTAAAAAATACATCAACATTGTGTGTCTCACGGCTGCGCCAAATAGGTCCAGTTCAGCTTAATGCCATTATACTAGTTTGATGCACTGGAGTCGATTGAGTAGCGAGCCAAGAAGATGATCGGCAATGATGCATTTGTGAAGTCAAAACTCCAGTCTTGAGCATCGACGCCGAGTTGCTGGCCTGTCGGTTTTCTATCGTTTACATTTCGGAGAGTGTGCATTGGAAATGCGCAGTTTTAATTCCGCCAAGTCCGTTCCATCATTGGACCACTATACGTACGGCAACACGTCACCGTTACGTGGTGGACATCCCACCCATACCGTTTTGGGAACACATTTATGGTGCGTGCAGCTAAGGAATCAAATTCCCTTCCGGAGTGTGTTTCCTGATAGCTACAACGAGGGTCTTAAGTCAAGAGTGAATAGGTTACTTTTAGGTAAGCGTGCTACATCGTCGGCCACATCATCGCTTACCATCAGGTGAGATAGTGGTCAAGCGCGAGCCGCCTATCAACTGTTTTTTTTTTGGGATATTATTCAATGATTTGTTGCGGTTAGCGCTTGTCAGTCTTTTATTGATTAAAACAACACCTATATTCCTTCTTTGCCTTTTGCGTTCCAGGACCATGGTTTTCCCTTTCGTAAGTGAACCCATGGAGCCGCCCCAGTAGGCTTCGGCTCTGCTAGAAACTATGTTGGAAACGTATTCCAGTCTAACCACACATAGGTGGATACTTGCCAGTATTTTACATGGAGTGAATGCCTATCTGACCTCGACAACCCAGTAAGTGGATAACAACATATCTTGGCAAGACTGGTGTCAGATTTCCCGGTTTCTGACTATCTGTAACGACTGTCAAAGATCTACAGATCAGGACCAACGGCATAACGAGCTTTTCGAGGAAATTAGAAACTTATTTTAAACTAGCTTTTGCCCGCGGCTCCGCTCCCGTCAACCGACTACTCTATTGTGCTCTACCAAACTCCACCCTGTTCTACCTTACTCCATTTTTTTTTCTTTCATAAGATCCTTCTAACAATAACAAACACAAAAACAAAAAAAAATGTTAAATCGGTCCAGCCTTTCACGCGTAATGGCGTGAGTAAGGGAAATAGGGATTTAATTTTATATATATAGATCGACATTTACACGCACTTTTGAATTACCAAAATATCGGTCAGTCAAAAAAGTGAAGCTAAATTGCACGTTCCAAAGCGTGGAAAACGTGCAAGAAACTCCATGCACACTCTTTTAAATCAAGTTACAAAAGTCTTGACTACATAAATAAGACTGCCTTTGTGCCTATAGATTTAAGTTACCTAATGTAAAAGTTTTGTTACTATTTTGGTGTACAATAAAGTTTTATTCTATTCTTTTCTAGAGCATAATGTTAATAAATAATTTAAAAAAGACACAGAGGAATCTCGGTATGTTAAGATGCAGTCACTCATCCTCAAAACGTCCTCAGTAACCTAGCCATAAGAAAACAAAAACATTAAAAAAATATGAGTAAGAAATTAATTCGTAAATCTTTAACCTCAATAGATTTGTTCTGCTGACGTTACTAGGAAACTTTACACCAAATTATGGTGCAAAATGTACACATTGTGTTCTCGCATTTTACCGCCATAGCCGAAACTAGCTCGTACCTGCGGTTTCATCTGCGAAATTTAAGTTGGAAATTATCCCATGGGATTGTATTAAGCGGGAATTACATTAGACCGACGCACACGTAGGCCACGCCTGATTTGAACGTAAAATTGCGTTGTGTGGCGTGGATCTAATGTAGCTCAACTAGTCTAGCTGCCATATAAAATGTTTGAAGAACGACGCGTCCAGATCGACGTACGTGGCCCACGTGTGTTCAGTGTAGTATCTTTACTTACGAGTAGATACTTAAGTGGGACCTACATTAAAGCGACGCACACGTGGGCCACGCCTGATTTGTATGTAGAGTCGCAGCGCGTGGATCTAATGTAGCTCTACAAGTCCAGTGACCATATAAAATGTATGGAGAGCGACGCGCCCAGATAGGCATATATATACGTGGCCCACGTGTGCCCAATGTAGACATTGGATAGTTAATTCCCGCTTTAAAAGCGTCACATTACATTTCCATACAACCGCTCTTACGTGATTTTGACGTTATTAAACATCTTTTTTTTTTCTTAACTCACGCTTGACCGCTATTTTACCTGATGGAAAGCGATGATGCGGTCGATGATGGAGCGCGCTTACTTAGAAGTAACCTATTCACTCTTGACTTAAAGATTCCCGGGTTGTAGCCATCAGGGAACACAGATTCCGGCAAGGAAATCCACTCCTTAGCTTTATTATTATTTATCTTTCTCTAGATATTTTGGAAACTCAGATATCTTGTGGATCTAAGGTCTCTTTTGAAACCGTAGGGGCCCAGCAGGGTCGAAGCATTCTAGGGCCATAGGTTCGCTTCTGAAAGGAAAACCCGGCCCTGGAATGAAAAGCAATGAAGAAAGAATTAGGTGTGGGTTTTTAGTCAGTAAAAGTCTGACACTATCTCCCGCACCGCCCAAGGGCGGGAAATGTCATAAGACGATTTTCCCACCAAAAAAAGGCTTTTTAAAAATAAAACGTATTCTCTAGAACAAGCTTTCTGAAATATTCACAATTTTTTTTAATGCCTAAATATGAAGAACGCTTACAGCTAAGGAGTGGAAATTCCTGCTGGAGTCTGTTTTTCCTGATAGCTACAACTTCTGTCTTTAAGTCAAGAGTGAATAGGTTACTTCTAGGCAAGCGTGCTCGTCGAGCACCGACCATGACGATGGAACACGCTTGGCTTACCATCAAGTGAGATAATGGTCAAAACGATGTCGTTGTACAAGATACTATAATTATAGTTACTTGAGTATTTTATAAATGTAAATTATTCGTGTAAATAAGAAGAGCTAAAAATTTGTTTGTTTGTTTTTTGTCGTTTTTCCTTTTGAGGTACGTAACCCTAAGGTTACGTACCTCAAAAGGAAAAACGGACCCTTATAGGATTACTTTGTTGTCTGTCAGACAGATAATTTAAGACTATTTATCTCGGGAACGCGTGGAAGCATCGAGTTGAAATTAAAACCATATACTCAGGTCTACGGTCCCTTGAAGCCGGTGCCTCTCTCCTAACTTTGCTGTGCCCGACAGGGTCCATATTGATCTTGACAATATTTATACCACCTATACGTACATAATATGGAATGCAATATAGTATTGAGTATTAAAGCTGTGAAAAAACCAAACTTCTGAGTTAACGACAAAATAAAGATACGGCCGCTTATGTCGAGAAAAACGTGTATTTCAACACTCAAGGAAATCAAAATTCATAGGGTCTCGTTGACTTAGAATCCTGAAATTTGGCGTGAAGCGAGGTCTCATAACACATATATATATATAGGAAAAAAATTATAGTTACGTAACAAAAAAAAAATTTTTTTGCGATTTGGAAAAACTCTCGTAACAAAACTTTCAATTCGGGAATTGAACTGTTTTCATTGGTAAGTTTGTACGGAACCCTCATTGCACAAGTCCGACTGGCACTTGCCCGTTTTTTTGTTTGGAGGAGGTAATCTCAGGAAGTACAGGTCCGATTGCTAAAATTTGTTCTCTAATAGCAAGCTGCTTTTTTCCTGAGTGTCATAGGCTATATTTTATGTACGCGGACGAAGCTGCGGGCAAAAGCGCCTAAATAAAAATTTCCTTATTGAAAAAAAAAGATACAAAAAAGAAAAAACACATTCGAATTGAGAACCTCCTTTTTTTTTGAAGTCGGTTAAAAATAGAGATATCATGATGACTGCGCTATTTACGTAGTGTTATGTATTTATCTATAGATCATGAATGATTATGTTGACAAATGACAGTCGTCATTCAGTCTTCCTCATTTTTTGGACCTGTGCCAGAATTCGTTCAGGAACTTTTAAAAACCAGTTTAGAGACATGATTTTTTTTCTTTACGTGGGAAATCATTGAACGAGGTTTCTCGCTTTAGGCGGAGCGAGAGGGAGTGTCAGACTTTTACTGACTAAAGCCCACAGTCTTCCCCCAGTTGTCAAACGATATAATAAATTTCATCTTTTAATTCTTAATTCTTTATTGTACACAAAAACATACATAGTACACGGAGATAATACAGTTTATGTACAAAGGCGAGCTTAACTCAACAATGAGTTGTCTCCCAGCAAACCTTTGAGTTACACAGTGAAAACGCATTCGAGGGTGAACCAGTGCACAATATAATCCTTACAATAACTAAATCAAAAATATAAATATTATATGTAAGTCTAATATATAATTATAATATAAATACATACTAATATATATTGTTGCTAGCCTGTCGGTTTTCTACCGGTTGCATTTCGGGGAGTGTGCGTCGGAATTGCATAACCTAATTCCGCCTAGCCCGTTCCATCATCGGACCACCAGGCGTACGGCAATGCGCTACCGGTAGATGGTGGACATCCCACCTATACGCACGAAACGTTTTGGGAACACATTCATTGTGCGTACAGTTAAGGAGTGGAATTTCTTGCCGAAACCTGTGTTCCCTGATGGCTACAACCCGGGAATGTTTAAGTCAAGAGTGAATAGGTTACTTCTAGGTAAGCGTGTTCTATCGTCGACCGCATCGTCGCTTTCAATCAGGTGCGATAGCGGTCAAGCGCGAACCTATCAAGAATAAAAAATGATAATAATATTATGTCAATAATGAAAGGAAGTGCTCTTTAAGTTTCCTCTTTAAGTTTCCTCTTGAAGGCATCCAGAGAAGAGCTGTCGCGAAGGGAGTGTGGTAGAGTGTTTTAGATTCAGGAATATATCTAGTTATTTTTCTTCGCGACCTTTTAAGCAGTCTAAGGTCTCAGTCCATACCGCCTTGTCATCAGTACTTAATATCTTTTTCAATTCCATTAGAATAAGGGTCACAGGTGCAAATCATTCTAATGTTTTTGTAGTATTTGGCAACACTACAATAAAATTCTTAGCTCTATTTTACCAAAATCGCGCCTGTTTCAATGATTCGGCGTTCTTGCAAAGGTCCGGCGGTACTTCACACCCAGAATAGCTTTTAATGTTATACAAAGCACAGGTCCGTTCGGGCTGGTGCTGCAAAATACCACCTAGCAGCTTTGGACTCGGTGGTAAGGCGTGCGAGGAGGCTAATAGATCTGGTTAAGTCCAATCTACAAACCTTTGAGCACAGCCGTAGGGTAGCCAGCCTTTCGGTGTTTTACAGGATGCATTTTGGAGAGAGTGCGCGGGCATTGCATGACTTGATTCCACCATCTCATTTCGACCATCGGACAACCCGACGAGGGCGAGTTACCACCCTTACGTTGTTGAACTTCTACGGTTCGGACCAAGCGTTTCTTCTCGTTTATACCGTGTACATCGAGGGACTGGAACAGCTTGCCTGCTGCGGTCTATCCGTCCGATTACAATTTAAGTGTTTCTAAGGCTAGAATTAATAGGCTCTTAATAAACTAGTGCGCCTCACCATCAACAATTGCATCACTACTTACCATCAGGTGGGATCGCAGTCAAGCACTAGTTTTTTTTTTTTTAAATACACATATTGTACGACTATGTAGACACTTGAGACACAAACATGCACCAATTTTACATCACAATATCCACTAGGAATCAATTTAGGAATCATTAAAACAACCATAGATCACAAGGAATTTTTTTTAATCACTTATTAAAGAGATTTTAAGGGGATGGTGAGGTAGACCGGGACGTAACACATCGGATCAACGCAGGATGGATGAAATGGCGTCAGGTCACGGGAACAACTTGTGATCCACGGATGCCCCTCAAGTTGAAGGGTAAAATCTACAAGTCCGTGATAAGGCCTGTCATACTGTATGGATCAGAATGTTGGGCTGGGAAAAAGACGGATGAAAAAAAATTGCACGTAGCGGAGATGAGAATGTTAAGATGGATGTGTGGTGTGACGAGAATGGATAAAGTGAGAAATGAATATATATTAGGGGAAGTTTGAAAGTGGCGCCAGTGACTGAAAAGTTGAAAGGGAATCGTTTGTCTTGGTATGGTCATGTGAAGAGGAGGGATGAGACGCATGTTACTAAAAGAGTTATGAGTTTACATGTGGATGGATGGAGAAGGAGAGGGAGACCAAAGAAAAGATGGATGGATTGTGTGAAGAGTGATACGAAAGAAAAGGAAGTTAATGATAGCATGACGAGTAACAGGGCAGAGTGGAAGAAAAAAACGTGTTACGCCGACCCCAAATAACACGGGATAAGGGCAGGAAGATGATGATGACTTATTAAAGAGATTGTGCTAGGTCTAGTAAATAATTAGATTGGCGCGTCGTCTGAACCCAATTCTCTTATAGAAAAATGGGATGGATAACCTAAACCTGACGCTGGCCAGAAAAACCCAAAAAACTTTACAAAATTTAATTTCTCAAGCTCTTTCATCTTAACAGCAAATATAAGTGCAATAGAGAACCTCAAGTTCCTTTTTATTTGTCCACAGCTGGTGGGTGCTCCCTGTGGTCAGCACGGCCAGTACACCTTCTATAAGGCCCTGCGGCTGACGGGACCCTCGGAGAAGATCATCGCCATCGGGGACTTCTTCTTCGTCAAGGTCTGGCAGGACTCCGAGCTCGTGTCTATAGGTAAGTCTAACCTAACTGATGTTTTTGCAGTCATCATCATCATCATCATTTCAGCCGAAAGAACCACTACTGGACATAGGCTTCTCACTTATGTCGCCACAATGATCAGTCCTGTGCGTCTCGCATCCAACGGAATCTCGCGATCCTCACTAGGTCATCGTTCCACCAGGCCGTTTTTGCAGTGTTTAGCAGCATATGTGTTAAGTCTGTGTTCTCGGAAAGCATTGCTGAGATAGACAATAATTTTTTTTTTTCATTTTACGAAGATTCCCCCCCCCACAAATTTCACACAACGCCGTCTAGTCCCAAGCTAAGCAGAGCTTGTGTTATGAGTACTAGACAACTGTTAAATATACTTATATATTTCTTAATACATCCAACAACCCACGACCCCCGGCATAGCAGTCAGGGCCACTAACCACTAGACCAACTGGCCAGATTATACTTGTTTCAATAATACCACATATTATTCAGTTATGTAGACAATTTTTTTTTCGGCCATCCGTCTTTCGCTTGCATTATTGCTTTGCAGAAGGAGGCGGCCGCATTCAATTTCTTCTCGCTCCAGACCATGATCCGGACCCAAACCCGGACAAAGGCTGGACAACTACGAATGATGAAAACTAAACTTGACATGAAATAATCTTGCCAATAATTCTATCCACAAAGGTCCCTTTAGCCTCTGTTCTGTTTCCTGCTTGAGTTGGAGTAGAAATCAGGTTTCCCTTACTCTTCCACTGTTCTTTTCCGACTATTTTTGTTGCGGGATCCAAGGTCCTTTCTCCAGGACTCGAATGAGCTCCATTGTCCCAGTGCTTTTGATCCTGCTTCAAGGAGAAGGGGAAATGTCTCAAAACAATAACCTGTTTGTATTGTCAACAGGAGAACTGCAACTGCTATGGACGGACAGGGTGTCGGACCAGACCCTGGTCAGCCTGCGCCTGTACTTCCTGCCGGAGAACACGCCGGAGGGGAGGAACCAACATGGCGAGGTGAGTCTTAAAACCGTAGAACTAAGTTTTTGACAATATTTCAGCAAGTAAAAGTACAAATAGATAAGAATATCTTTAGCTTTAGGAGTAACTTGAAAATAACCTCCGTTGAAAAGGGAGGATCCTCCGAGCGGATGGATGTTACCTCTAATCCGGGCAACTGTGCTATAGTTGATTTCGGGCCTTAGAATATATTTCGGACCCCAGTACATATTTCGGGTCCTAGTATATATTCTAATCGCATAGACAACTCTAATACAACAATGCAAGATTTTTTAATTCCTATTTTACGTCATAGATGTGTTGTGATTGTGGTGGGGAGGAACAAAAAAAAGTGTGTAAAGATTGTAGCATTTCATCATTCATTGTAGCAGTTCCGCAGGTTCTGTCTACCTCCTTGAGAACTTGGCGTGAATTTATATTTGTACCACGGAGCAATTTATCTTTTTAGGTTACTGCTTGACTTGTATGACATAAATTACTAGTGCGCTTCACCATCAACGATTGCATCACTGCTTACCGTCAGGTGGGATCGCAGACAAGCACTGGTTTATATAATTTAAAAAAAAATGAGCATAGTGTAGCAGTTGAGAGTTTGTCATGCTCACTCAACAAATGTTTCACTGATTTTGGCACATGTGTTGTATCATTCGGTTCCCTCCAAAAGGGGTTGAGCTGAGTAGTGACCGTGAACGGGCGTTGTCACTGACTGGTCAACATTTAAGAAACCAAAAGCTGTTTTGGCTAAGTGCGATACGAGGTCAAAGTGACCCCGTATTAAAATAGATACACCACTGCATTCTGTTTTTATACGGCATTTTAAGTATATATTCATTGCACTAAAGTTAATTGAAAATATAGGTAAGTACAGGTTAATTTCTTATATTTTAGGTTTATGTTGTTTTTAGTTTAATAGTTTATGTATATTGTTTGTTATTTCTTTGTATAAAAATACAGATATATTAGCTGGTAAATAGCATCGCATTGGTGTTAATATATGTAATGGTGTTATTTACATAATTTTAATTAAATCGTTTTTCAATTAAACCAAATTGAAGTTGCGACTTCCGCACGGCACAGAAGACTATGTTTTTCTTAGCCGCGCCGCAAGGAAGACACGTACGAGGCATATTAGACCTCGTTCCGCACTGAACATGTTAACACAACTGAAACAACGCATTGAACCCGTCGTATCGGCTCTCTCGTCCTGGACGAAGCTCGCAGATGACCCAGTGCTGTCCCGCTCTGGTCAGTTGCATATAGAAACTTAATCAATACCTTTCAGCCAACATTTGCCACTGGGAATGTAAAACAGAAGGCTCATTAGAATAAGGGTTTATGAATGTATGGTAAGCACCACGAAGTATATGCGAATGTTTGCGTACTACTCTTGTATAGATTGGACGACCTTGACTAAAAAATAAAATAAAAAAGAAACATTTATTTCAGGTAAAAAACCTTATTAGAGATCATCCAAAAAATACAATAAATTGAATACAATAAAAAAAGCAATAAATTAAAATTAAAAAGTGATTATCAATGTATACGCTACTAGTTATTCGTTTTTCGAAACTATCCGTATAGCCGTTTCGTTTCGATTCTCTTTCGTCAATCGCTTCGAGTGGGCCACGCCTCCTATTCCTTTGTTCTGACCACATGACTGAGCGTTGACACGACGCCGGGTTTGAACCCACGACCTACAACTCGTAAGTCGGGGCCGTTGCTACTTTCAGCATGTGCGTTTATTTTTTCACAAGCTGTATATTTAGATTTCTGTTTATGTAATATTGTAACCACAGCATAAGATATAAATTTGTTAGTTAGTTTACTGCGTTTCATTTTACTGTTACAATTCCAGGAAAGAAAAACAGGTCACGACTATAATGGCGACCGGTACGTGGATTGGAATTATGTCCTGCGACTCTGGCTATCTATGCATGATATATTATGATGATGATGTGATGGAGATAGGAAGCCAGCTCAATAGTTTGGATAACACAAAGGATTTAGAAATAATAAAAACTGGGCAAGTGCGAGTCGGACTCGCGCATTAAGGGTTCCGTACTAACTTGATGATTGCATCTCCGCTTACCATCAGGTGGGATCGCAGTCAAGCACTGGTTTATATCAATTTAAAAAAAAAAAAACCTATGTCGTCATCATCCTGCCCTTGTCCCGTGTTATTTGGGGTCGGCGCAACATGTTTTTTTCTTCCACTCTGCCCTGTCACTCGTCATGCTATCACTAACTTCCTTTTCTTTCATATCACTCTTCCCACAATCCATCCATCTTTTCTTTGGTCTCCCTCTCCCTCTCCATCCATCCACTTCATCATACTAACTTACCTACGTAAACAGTTCAATTCCTGAATGGAGTTTCAAATATATTTCCGAAAAAAAAAAAAAAATGTTTTCAGATGTATTCCCCTATATTTGTCCTATAAGACCTTGTTTTATGCCACATTTCTGGATTCTGGGTCAACAGGAAGTACCCTATGAACTTTGATTTCCTTGAGAGTGTCGAAAATACGTTTTTTGCGACATAAACGGCCGTATCTTTTTTTTAGTTAACTTAGAAGTTTGATTTTTTCACAGCATCAAGGGACCGCAGACTTGACTATATGGTTTTAATTTCAACTCGATACCTCCATGCGTTCCCGAGGTAAAGGGTCTTGACAGACAGACGGACAACAAAGTGATCATATGAGGGTTCCATATTTTTCCTTTTGAGGTAGTTACGAAACCCTAAAAAAGAAAGAGTGAATAGGTTACTTCTAGGCTAACGTGCCTCATCGTCGGCCACATCATCGTTTACCATCAGGTAAGATAGTGGTCAAGCGTGAGTCTGTCAAAACAAAACTCTTCTTCCGCTGAAAAAAGGTTTCTTCGGAGCCCTTCCACATTTATTTCCTTCCATTACATTATTTTACTACATTCCTAGCTACTGCTCGCGTGATAATAGAAAATTGTCCAACGGAACATAACCTCGAGATAAAAAGTATCCTATGCGCTACTCCAGGACATAGTCTACCCATGTGCCAAGTTACATCCAAATTCGTCCAGCCTTTCAGGCCTGGAAGTGTCACAAACAAACAAACATTCTCATTTATAGTCTTGGTTAGGTAATTATTCATTTATCGTCTATATCAGACACTAATCAACCCACAGTTACATTATTGAATTAAATTCAATTACATTAAATTGTTATAGCATAATAAATAAATTAAGTAGGTACATTGAATTAGATGAATAGTGAATAATAAATTAATAAAATTAACAACGTCTAAGCAGGTACAGGTGGCTCCGAAATGTAGTCTCTTACAATACGCCTCATCAGAAGACTTAAAGTCACCCAAAGGGCAATGGAAAGGGCTATGCTCGGAGTTTCTATGCGTGATCGCGTCAGAAATGAGGATATCCGCAGGAGAACCAAGCTTACCGACATAGACCGAAGAATCGCCAAACTTAAGTGGCAATGGGCAGGGTACGGGGTAAGGGAAAGGTTCTGGAATGGTGACCACGTACCGGAAGACGTAGCGTTGGAAGGCCTCTCACAAGGTGGACCTACGACCTGGTGAGAGTCTCGCGACTCGACCCACAGGACCGTTCATTGTGGCGACACTTGGGGAGCCTTATGTCCAATAGTGGACGTCTTTCGACTGAAATGATGATGATAATGAATGATGAAGCAGGTACACACCATGGAACACTTCAGATACTATCTTATTCTTACATTGAGTCAGTCGAGTCAGGAAAAATGCCTTGAGTTTACTCAAGAGCCCGTGAAATATGTACGTAATACATAGACATACATAGTATGTGAAGAGTTAGGTATTTATAGAGAAATTAACTTTTTTTTTAAGACTGAAATTCAAGTCAACAAACAATTAGAGATCGACCAGGCTTCGGCCAAAAAGCGACCGAATATTCGGCGGCATAATTGAACTGACAGTAGTGATGGATACCTCAAAACTGACTGACTTGTTCACATTTATTGTTTATCATTCCACCATTAAAATGAATCTATCCAATAAAACTAACACATTAGCATAAAAGCACCCTTTTAATGCTGGGACTCAGACCTCCTCTCTAGGAGAGGGTAAGGGCCATAATCCACCACGCGGGCCCAGTGCGGGTTGGTGGAGGTCACATGTCTTCAAATTCACGACGTTTTCCTTCACCGTTTTGAGAGCAGTGGTGATGAAATAAATTACACAAAGTAATGTGCCTGGCTTTCGGGGTCGTTACCACTTGACCACCACTCCTCTCAACACATTAAAATCAACCTAATTATCTAGTACGGAACCCAACAACAGCACCACTTCCACTAACCCCTAAAAGATTCGTTTAAAATAAGCGGAGTTCAGAAATCGAGAGAGCGCTGCGAACGCGGCTGTGCGCTGTCTCCCTCGCACGCCTACGAGGCGATAGTGCTGTCTCGCTCTAATCCCTATTTGGTAACACCAACTATTTCATGGATGAAATTACTGTTCACGTATGGTGTTGGGTATTAGCGGTAGCGGGAGCGGGGATTTGAATATAGGATTGTTGAAAAATTTGAAGTTGGATTTTATTTGTATATATATTTATTTATTTGGATCGCAAACATTACAGACACTGGGTATTTACAGCTACACTTTATTACTGTATACAAATGCGGCAACACTTAGAGAAAAGCACTACATTAACATAAAACATATGATTTTAAAACACATAAGATTAGTTATTTAAATTCATTCGATATAATGTCAAAGGAAAAATAAGAAGAATTATGGCAGTAATAATAACACAAAAACAGTAGAAAGATTGATTTTAATAGTATTTCACGAAATCTCTGTAAAAAACAAAGTTTTTCTAAGGAACATTGTAAGATTTATTTGTAAAACAATTTTTAACTTAAATATTAACCTACAATAGATTGTTTTAACAAATGATTACATGAGTAGGTATAAAAAAAATACTACCTTTATTATTTACTTAGAAGGTTACTATTTATGCTATTCAAGAATAATAATCAACAATATCCATCCTCCTATAATTCTCTTAAAATTTGAATTTTCCGAAGCCCCTTCTTAGGGCCGTCGCCCACGGCGACTTTTTGTAGCGATGCTGTCGCGCGTCCGCATCTATATAGTCGCGATGCTGTAGCGCGTTGGTATCTTTTCTATGGCGCTTGAAAACGCGTCTAACGCGCGTTAGTAGCGATGCTGCCGCGCGCTTAAGAAATGCGCGACATTGTCTCCGTCCCGTGGGCGGAGGGCCCTTAGTGTTTGCCTAGCCTACATCATAAAAGTAAAAAATATAGGGAGTCTATCTCTGTCTCTCTATCTCTCTCGAACGACGGACATTTTATCAAGTCATGGTATAAAGGCGCCTGTTCTCTACAACGGCTTCGTTTATAAACAGAGATCGGAATAGGTAAGTATATTTACTTAAAGTTCGAGGAAGAAAATAACAGAGTTGATAATACCTCCTCTAAACTCCCAAATCCATAAACATGACAATTAAATCTACTAATAAAAGAAAGAAACTAAAGAAAATGTATTTATTTGGCACAACACAAGGCACACATACAATAGTTAGGTACAAACGAAACAAAAAAAAAATGCAAAAATAGGTCCAGGTCAGCATGAATGCCAGACAATTAGTGCCTAACGCTGGTAATCTATCTATAATCTACCAAAGACGCAACTTGAGTCCATTTCTTATTTTTCCATTAAAATGTTACACAAACATACATACTTACACAAACTTGTAATATTGTAAGGTTATTTTAGCATTTTTTTTAATAATCCAAACGATGTCTTCGATTAGATTCGTTGTTTTACAATTTTATAATCGCAAAACTGTTCAACAATTTTCCTCAATACACATAACAAGCCATTTCATTTTCTATTTGTTTTTTTTTTTTTAAACAAAATTATATTTAGCC
Organism: Mythimna vitellina; assembly: GCA_949316375.1. Classification (NCBI taxonomy): domain Eukaryota; kingdom Metazoa; phylum Arthropoda; class Insecta; order Lepidoptera; family Noctuidae; genus Mythimna; species Mythimna vitellina. The sequence goes on from OX438713.1 coordinate 733,720, forward strand.
TTTAGTTACCGGTTTTATCATTTTCAAAATTCAAAATTCGAGTTTTATCCGTTTAGGAAAAAACCAGCCAAGTGCGAGTCGGACTCGCACGTTGGGGTTCTGTACCGACCGTCTGCCCTGATGTCGCCTTGCGTTTAATGGGACACAAAAAGAGGCTCTTTCAGCCCACTGCTTATCTCACATGCGGCAAGACCAGACACGAGGTTTGCCAGCAAGCCATGGAGTGCAGTATCCTGGGGGTTCGAAAGTGTAAGGAACAACATACTGCGCGCTAAAACTAAGGTCACAGATGTTATCTACACGAAAAGCTGGTATTTTTACTGGACGCTGAGCCCTATTACCCCCCTTCTGAATTTGCTGGGTCCTTCCTCCTTGCGTCATTTATCCTCAATGCTGAGGACCGTGACCTCAACAAATAACTTTTTTATGGATTTCGCCATGTTGTCCTATCTTCGGCAACGTGGATGGTGTCCCTGACAGTCTGTCTCCAGTGTAGTACGGATTTGGTCTGACCAACGTATCGGACTCCTGCCCCTGGGTCTTTTCCCGTCTACTTCTCTCTTATCAAACATTTTTCTTTGGCAAGCAAGTAGGTAGGTAAAAGCATGATAATAAATACTTCAAAACAATATCTACGTACTGACTATCCTCTATACACATTGGTTTTTCCAAATGTTTTCGTGTTACAAGTTCAAGTATCTATAATACTAACTACCTTATGCCAGCGGCAGCGCCCGCATCAAAATAGTTATAATTTTCTATTTTGATGCGGGCGCTGCCGCTGGGAACATAGTCCATAAATAAAAAGTAGTATCACAAGTCCAAGACATGGGTCTAAGAGTGTCCATGGACTTTCTTGCACATTCTTTTCCATAGAGCAGATGGTTTTGAAAAGTGCAATTAGCTAAATTTTTCTCATTGACTGACTTCTTGACATTTCAAAAGCGCCTGTAAATAAATGTTTTAATTGAAATATAACGCTTTCAATCTTGAATCCTTGAATCTACCCGTGCGCATAATTTCGTCCAAATTCGTTCAACCGTTTGAATATGACTGGGTACAAAACACACAAACTTCAAACAGACAAACTTCTGCACCGGATTCGTTCAGAACTTTGTCTGTATGTCTGAAAGATTACATTGGATAATTTCTCAATTAAACCAAATAAAATACAGACAAACTTTCTCCTTAATATATAATATATAAATATGATTAATTATTACAGCTCTTATCAGTCACGCTTAACTTACATGATATCCATAGTACAAATTGATAAAATTAAAAAGTCCCGTGGACTTACTAAATCTGAGCTGTCACAAAACACCACCAGACGTCTGGTAGTGTTGGTAACCTACCCCAGGTTGTAGCTATCAGGGAACAGGGGTATCAATCTTAAAGTCAAGAATAATAATAATATTTCAAGGAAAACATCGTGAGGAAACCGGCATGTCCTGGAACCAAAAATTCGAAGACATGTGACATTCACCAACCCGCAATGGGAATTGGAAACTGGGAAACGTGGTGGATTACAGCCCATTCCCTCTCCTAGAGAGGAGGCCTGAGTCCAAGCAGTGGGAACATTAAAAGGCTGATTATGCTATGCTAATAATATTTCATAACTTTCACACAATACCTCTAGTCCTAAACTAAGCAGAGCTTGTGCTATGAGTACTAGACAACTGATAAACATACTTACATATTTCTAAATACATACATATTATAGATAAATTACACCCAGACAGAACAAATGATTATGCTCATCACACAACATTTGTCCTGGGAGGGAATCGAACCCTCGACCTCCAGGTTATAGTCAGGGCCACTGACAACTAAACCAACAGGCCTATCCGAATGAATAGGTTATTTCTAGACAATCTTGCGCTATCATCGTCCAAATAATTGCTTACCATCAGATGAAATAATTGTCAAACGAAAACCTACAACCCATATTAATCAGACTTATTTATTTATTTAAACTTCATGCAACACAAAGTACAAAGGCGGACTTAATGCCTTAGGCATTCTCTACCAGTCAACCAAAGGTGGTGGAGAGACAATATGGTAGGTGCATAAAACTGAAATTTTACACGAAAAACAAGATTAAAAAAAATAAATAAAAAGACTTCGCGGCTGTCTGTCTGTTTTATCCACTAACTTTGAAACCACGCATCGAATTTTGTTTGATGCACTAATAGAAAGAGTGATAAAAGAAGAGAGGGGTGTGTGTACGGGGCAGGTCCGTAGTTGGCTTTTTCCTTTTTAATTCTTCATCATGGCTATCTGTTTAATTCACAATAAGCTTGGCTTTTGGCTATATAATTCATCTGGAGTGATTTCAGTGGGCCTCATTAGAAGACTTAAAGTCACCCAAAGGGCAATGGAAAGGGCTATGCGCGGAGTTTCCTTGCGTGATCGAATCAGGAATGAGGATATCTGCAGGAGAACCAAGGTCACCGACATAGCACGAAGAATTGCCAAACTTAAGTAGCAATGGGCAGGGCACATTGCTCGCAGAACGGATGGCCGTTGGGGCCGAAAGGTTCTGGAATGGCGACCACGTACCGGAAGTCGTAGCGTTGGAAGGCCTCCTGCAAGGTGGACCGATGATCTGGCAACGGTTGCGGGAGTACGATGGATGCGAGACGCACAGGACCGTTCATTGTGGCGGCACTTGGGGGAGGCCTATGTCCAGCAGTGGACGTCTTTCGGCTGAAATGATGATGATGATGATGATCTTAATCACAGTGGCACTTGTGGTTCAATTGGCAGACTCCATCCAGGAGCGTAGGCACACTATATCTCTTTAAACGTCTGTACTGTTGCGAGCCGCATCCACTGATTCTGTAGTGATATTATAATCAGTCAAAACAACCTCTAAAGTGTTATCTGAGACAATTGGGTACTTGGATCAATTTATTTTATTATTTATTTATACTAAAAAGTAATTTAATCAAAAAACACAATCAAATTTGTTCAATCTTAATCAACGGGGTTACCATGACGTGCAAAGTAACATTGTTTCATTCTTATTTCAGTGTGGTTAAGAGGCAGAGCTATACAGGTTGTCTACCGCCATCTCTTACCCACACTGGAAATAAGAATGAAACAATCTTACTTTACACGTCATGGTACAGGTCCAAGTTTTACCAATCAATTCTAGTGGAAGGGGAAACAGTCAAATAACAGTTTAAGCATGCACATATTGAAACGTGACGTCACCGCCTTTAGGTTACGTGTGCGTAAAAGAGATAGCGAGATATTCCCATCACGCCCCCACTCTTTCTCAAACCAATATTTGGAATGCTAATTGCTGCAATTGATAATTTTGATGCTTTCAGAAAAATATATGTTTTTACTGTTATTTTTTCTTTATTATGTATAAAAGTAAGCCCAATTAGATGACCTTTAGATATCAATAATACATATATATTACAAATATGTCCCCAAATTACATTAAACCCATTAAAATAATAATCGTCAATTCCTAGCGGAACAGAAAACTTTAAAAGACAAAGAAAAAAAATACCTATATATTTGTTTTCGCTTGTACCACAAAAGCCATACCTATTGCCGGACGGACGCAAGCGATATTCGCTCTTATACTCACGACGTAACCGCGAGATTCCCTTGTAAGGTCGTGGAGTAATTTTGTAGTACGTTATGGGGATTTTTGTACTAGGACCAAATGGTTTTGGGCTTGCATGTAATTTTTTGTCTAAATAAAGGTATTTTTGTTGTTTATTTATTCTTTGATAAGTAATTATTTAGAGTAAATGAGTGTTATAAATACATTTTAAATGTTATTTCATATGAATGTGAGGGTTACCATCCCTTGTAATAGAAAAGAGAAAACTAGTGCGCTTCATCATCTACGATTGCACACTTTTTACCATCTGGTGGAATCAACTAGTGCTTGACTGCGATCTCTATATCCCTCCCTAAATTATTAAAAAAAATTTTTTTTTTTGTCGATACGTAATAATCCAATGTTTTAGTAATGTAGCGTCATAAGTGTTAATTTAAATTTTAGTACTAGTAAATTAACATCATTCGAAAAATACTCCATTATGTGTTTCAATACAAACTGAACAAATACATTAAAATGATCAATATTAGCAATTTAAGCAACTACGTCAAGATGAACGTTGGAGCAAATTGGATCCTTTGGTTTGCGTTCTTGATACTCATCGAAAATATATGAAACGAAATCATTTGCCTGCTGCGGTCTTCCTGTCCGATTATAATTTAGGAGTCAGACTAGAGTGAATAGGCACTTAATAAACTAGTGCGCTTCACCATCAAAGATATCATCACTGCTTACCATCAGGCGGGATCGCAGTCAAACACTAGTTTACATAATATAAAAAAAATCTACTCTTACCCGACTTTGACTAAACCTAAACTTAGAAAGGTGATGTTCTTCTGTTTTTATCATTGTAATTTTATGTATGATGTGTGGGTGATTTGATTTTATATTTCCAATTGGTTTTAATACCTCTTGTGGATATTTTAATGATGTAATATAATATATAATGTTTAATATCATTAGTTTTTGTCAACTTTATACATTCTTTTACACAACTAGGACTAATCTGGAAGAATGAGCATTATTTTAAGTAAAAAAAGAATTTTGCACATCGGTTCATAAATGACGGAGTCCTGAAAAAATATACAATCGAATTGAGAACCTCCTCTTTTTTTGAAGTCAGTTAAAAAGTTGACTGTTGGAGAATGCCATGTATAAATCCGTCTACTGTAAATAAAGCTTAAATAGATATATAATATAAAAATTGAGTAATAATAATAATAACATCAAGTATCGTGGAGTGGTGGGCGCAGTTCACAATACACTAGAACTGCGACGCGCCATGTGACGACTTTAGAGCTAGAGCCGCGGTGGAGTCGAATTTAAACTAAAAATGTTTTGTGCTAATCTTTTAAAAATATTTTTATTATCTGTATTTCTCAGTTACTGGGTTCTGGAGGTCTGATAGGCAGTTGCTACTTGTTAGTAAAATACTGGTATTGAGATACATTTGATTAGATTGGAAATCCACCCCGAAGATAGGAAAAAGTGAGCTAGATTCATTGATAGATCATTATTTAGCAACACTAGTAGAATATAAAGATATCTATAACATCAAGGAATTCAAGAACTGTTGCAAAAAACTTTCTAACTAGCTGATTGACCCTTTGAAATTAAAATAAAAACCCTATTGTTAGTTTTTTGTCAGTTGATTAATGCATTGAATCTACAAGAGAAAAAAACTGTAAATCTTCTGTTTTTTTTTCTTGTAGAAAGATAGGGTATTTTTTTATTAAGCACATCATTTAAAGTAGATATAACTAGAAAAATAGGAGTAAGGGACCGAATATATTTATTTATTTATACTTCATGCACATAAAGGTACAGAGGCGTACTTAATCCATTAGGCAATATAGTACCTACATTTTATAATTTATGGGTTACTAGTTACCATATTTATCATTATATAAGTCGACGTTGTTTGATGCAATTCAAGATTACTGTGAATACCTTTATGTTGGTTGATAATGCCTAGAGATATTATCTTATTTAATAAAAAGCAATTCCATTTTGTAAATCTAAAATTAGATTTAAGTCCTTAATCCTTCTCAATTTATCAGTATTAAAAAAAATAAGATTAGCACTTGTATATGGATTAATATACTGTGTGTTCTCAAAATGTTTTTCCGAAATTAAATTTAACATTTGAAAGTTTATCCAAAATGTAGTTGTTTTCATTAAAAATGAATAAATACTACACGACTATGCGAGGGCACAGTTTTATAAAAGTAAACATTCTTAAACAAAAGTAATATTATCCCCTTGTATGTATAGACGATATTTATTTAAAATATTAGTTAAATGATGTGGTTTGAAAACGTATTCAACATCGATTGTATTATTACAATTTTCCTCTAGAACAAAACCCACGTTGGTTTAATTTTAATGTTGGGTTTATGATAAATTATTAGTTATAGTACACATCAAGCATGCAACTTACCCACTGTAATAAATTGAAATATTTTATGACTAAATTATGTTACAAGAATACTTTTTTGTAATGCAAATGAGATATATCACTTCTGATAAAAAAAAAAACATATGATTTTAATTAATCATGCATATTTTTATAAGTAATATTAAAAATAATCCAAGAATGTAGAGTTTGGCAATAATCGCGAGTTTCGAGTGTCCCTAGGTATAAAGTTTATCTAATCTTTGAGTTCATTCGCTGTGTAAATAACTGATAACACTGTCCGTTAGGTACAGGCGAGTGATTCAGTGGAAACACATTTCATTCCTTTGTACCTATTTGTTTTTAGAGTGAATAAATTGCTAAATGCATATAGGGCATAAAGCAGGAAATTATGGAATCACTTCAGGAATTTAAAAAAAAAAAAATATTCTCAAATTAAAGGGATTTTTTAATTATTTGCTTGATATTCTAACTATTAAAATATTTTTGTAAGTTCTAAATATAGTTTTTGTTTCAGTAATGACAGTTTTAAGGAAAAATCTCAACATAATACGAAATAATATTAAAAAATATTTAATTTAATATTTTTATCCGTAGTATAAATTTCCTAATAACTTTAACAGTTTTACTGATAGATTTGTAATATCTTTTTCTGTGTAGCGACCAGAATGTTCTGGAAAGCCAGCAGACGAATGTTTATCAGTCAAAAATGCTAACACAGACCGTTTACTATTCGTCTGTACGAGTAATAATCGCATTGATATGCTTTATTATGTCGTTTCAAACTGAAATAAGTTTTTTGTTTGACAAGATAAGTGGTAAATGTTTCTCAAAGTTTCTTTTGTAGGTCAATTTTAACGTTTTGTTTTCTTAATAAGATGACCTACTGAGTCGTGTGTGCAAAAAAACGTCAGCTTTTGTTTTTATATCGTGTACAGATTTTAATTTACTTATTTTTATGATTACCTAATACAATTAGTCAAAAAAGTACATGGCAGGTGATGACACAATTGGCTTGCTTTGGACATTTATCAATGGCTTTTCTTTATATGGTAAAAAGTTTTTTTTTTTTTTGTATTTATGACTTGTCTTGTAATTGCTAAACGTTATTGTTCTTCTACTAATACTCTCTCTTTTTGTAAATTAAATACTTCAAGTTAGCTCCTTAGGTTACAGAATCTTAAAATTAACATGGTGCTAGTTTAATGTTCTGAACGATATGACGAATGTCTGATTAAGAAAAATGCACACTTGTTAATGTTTTTTGTTTTATTCGTTACTAGCTTCAACCAGCGGCTTCGTCCGCCTGTAAATTAGAATTCATCTCGAGTGAACATAATCTCGAGACTAAAAAGTATCTTATGTTCTAATAATATCCAGTACTATAATCCAGAACACGGTCTACTCGTGTGCCAAATCTGATACAAATTCTTTCAGACGTTAAGACTTTTACTACTTTCGCGTTTATAATTTTAAAATGGATATGGATGGATGGCTATATTGTGACTTTATTTGATTTTGTCCAATTGAGAATAATACGGAAGCAAAACGATAACAAACAGACAGACTTATGTTACTTCCACGTTTTAGTATTAATACCTATGGATTTTAGTCATTAGTATTTTTTTTTCTTGGCTGTGGGAAATCATAAAATAACTTTTCCTGCTCTGGGTTGAGCGAGAGATAGTTTCAGACTTTTACTGACTAAAGCCCACTCTTGTCCCTTCAGTTACTTTGCGTTCCACGGCCACGTAGACTTTTTCTAATAGTCCCGCAGATTAGTCATTAGTAAGCGTTGGAAAGCCTCCCACAAGGTGAACCGATGACCTGATAAGGGTTGTGGAAATCTGATGGATGTGAGACGTACAGGACTAGCAGTTGTGGCGACACTTGGGGGAGGCCTTTGTCCAACTGTGGATATTTTTCGACTGAATTGATGGTGATGATGAGCCATTAGTATGGATATGGATTTAGCACATGGAAGAAAGACACGGTTAGTATCGTGGTTATTATTGGTATAAAAGTTATTAGTTGGAAACGACCAATGATGTTTTATAAGTGCCCATGTAGGCCTATGTGAAATAAAAAACCTTTGACTTGACTTGACTATAAAGCTTAATTTTTCTGTCTGACTGACTTCTTGACAATTTGAAAGTGCCTGTAAATAGTTTATTTGATATAAATGCTTAGAATCTTCCAAACCCTTATCTATAAAATCCCTTTGTTCTAAAAATCTTTAGAGCGGAGTCGTCTCCACGCATTCTCAGTTAAGCAATTATTTACCAGTGACGCGGCGCTCGGCCAGGGCTGCCAACCGACAGATTATATTTTTTAATGATGCCAACATTTGAATAACGTAGTATGTGCCACATGACCCCCGGGTTCGCTTGCTTTCTTGTAATGCACTGTCTTAGGTCTTAGCACTACTTATTACATAACACACACGTCAATTTGTATAGCAACTGGATTAGCGCTGTGGGTGGTAGGGCTCTATGGACCGGGACTGCGGTCCCAAATTCCGCTTATATTTTTTTTTTAGTGTTTTGGGACCATAAAGTAATAGGCGTTAAAGTACAGATACTAAAAAAAAACTGTATTTATTTTATTTGTGGTCTCAAAATACTATTAAAAAAATACATTATTTTTATAAGAGGAATTTAGGACCGTGGTCCCGTTCTATAGACCCAGCGGTGTCTGGTGACGATACAGTGAACATATTTAATTGTGTCTTACGATTTGACATAAATAGTTTTACAATGTCTTAATAAAAATAATATCCCACAACTATCAAACAATGCCATCTAGCGTCAAACTAAGTAGAGCTTGTGATGTGAGTACTAGACAACATACATACATATTACAGATAAATTACACCCAGACACAGAACAAATGATCGTGCTCATCACACAAACATTTGTCTTGGGTGGGAATAGAACCCACCACTTCCGGCATAGCAGTTAGGGCCACTACCAACAGGCCAGTCAGGTTGGCCCGCGGGAAAATAGAAAATTCTCCCAAGAGAATAAACAGAGAACAATTTGCCTGCTGCGGTCTTCCCGTCCGATTATAATTTACGTGTCTTCAAGACTAGAGTGAATAGGCTGTTAATAAACTAGTGCCCTTCACCATCAACGATTGCATCACGGTTTACTATCAGATGGAATCGCAGTCTAAGACTATATTATGGAGTTTCTTGCCGGTTCTTCTCCATAGGAAACGTCCATTTGGAACCATGCACTAGCTTCTGACGTTTTATAAGGCCTATGTGAAATAAAAATATTTTGAATTGAATTGAACTAAGTTATATCAATTAAAAAAAAAAAGATTCTATGTACTATTCTGATCTACTCATGTGTCAAGTTTCACTGAAATCCGTTTAGGTCTTTAAGCGTGAAGAAGTGATGAACATAAATACAAATGTACACACTATCGCCTTTATTATATTCATGTGGTACTGTGTGATCTTATTAGTCATATTTATAACTGATCTGATGATGGAACCACGCACACCCACAGGCTAAAGTAGTACTTTATAAAATAGAATAGCTTTTTTCCAGTATTCAGTGATAGCCTTCAGACAGTTGACAATGTAACGCGCGATAGATTATAATCTATCGAAAAATAATGCGTTATATTGTACGGTTCACAATCATTCGATAGTTTACAATTTCGCGAGATAGAATATAATGTAATGATATTTACAATTTTACGGTTACATATACATAAAGTTTTTTTTTTTTTAATAGATATAAACCAGTGCTTGACTGCGATCCCACCTGATGGTAAGCAGAGACGCAATCATTGATGGTCAGGCGCACTAGTTTATTAAGAGCCTATTCACTCTAGCCTTGAAGACACCTAAATTATAGTTGGACGGAAGACCGCAGCAGGCAAATAGTTCCAGTCCTTCGATGTACGCGGTATAAACGACGAAGCGAAACGCTTAGTCCAGACCGTTGAAGTTTCAACAACGTAAGGGTGGATACTCACTGTTCGTCGGGTGGGCCCGACTAGTTACGATATCAAAAATAGAAACTAACCTTGTATATTTGCCTCAAGGAGATGTCAACAAATCGTAGAGGCCCAGCAGGGTCGAAGCCTACTGGGGCCACGGGTAGTGTGAAAGCGAAACCTGGGGCCTTGGGACGAAGGCAACGAAGGAACAGGAGTTGGTTTTTAGTCAGTAAAAGTCTGACACTATTTCCCGTTCTGCCCAAGAGTGGGACTTGTCATAAGACGATTTTCCCACCCAATAAAAAAAAAACCTTGTATATTTTTTTTTTATTAAAATTATGACCAAAAAGAGAAAGCGTTTCTTTGTCTTAACGGTTTTTACTACGAAACTGCTGTTTCCGATAGCGACGCGGTTACGTACAACTTTCATACGCTACCTTCACGCTTCACTGGGGAAGGGGCCGGCAGAGACATGTGCAACGAGCTACATCAATATCTGTTTAGGATTCCGTACCTCAGTTGGCAAAAACTTTCATACGAAGTTTAAAAAAAAACGAAGCTTGAATTGAATTGTGTTTGTTAATTATCTAAAACAAAACTAAAAAAACTCTTATTGTTATTAAAGGATCACTTTGTTATCCGTCTGTTCGTCTGTCAAGAGCTTTTGTGTCGAGAACGTGTGAAGGTATTAAGTTAAAATCAATATTAAATACTCAGGTCTGGTACCACAAGCAGAAGTGAAAAAGAAAGAAAGAAAAATTAGGACGCACACGGAACCCTTAGTGCGCGAGTCCGACTCGCACTTGACCGGTTTCTTTTTTTATTATTGCTGTGCTCGTGTTTGACCACTATCCCACCTGATGGTAAGCGATGATGTGGCCGACGATGGAGCACGCTTACCTAGAAGTAACCTATTCACTCTTGACTTAAAGACCCCAAATTTGTAGCTATCAGATCAACACAGACTCCTGCAGGGAATTCTTCTCCTTAGCAGGCTGTACCTGTCCTTAGCTTGTGCTGATCTACTTTTTTAATAAGTACTAAAAACCTGCTAAATGGGTTAAAGAAATTATCCTCATAACTGAAGGAACGCGGGAGGGTTTAAGTCAGTGAAAGTCTGACACTCCCTCTCGCAGCATCCAGAGTGGGCGGAGTCGTTTAATGATATTCCACGTAAAAAAAAAAAGAAACTGAATGTCCTAACTAAAACGTAATCAAGGGTTTTTCCTAGAGAAGGCGTCTCACCGTCTAATAATCATACAACACACTATATATATACATACCTATATATATGTTATATATATATCACATCACTAATATAGGCGAAAGTTTGTATGTATGTGTGTTTGTCAACCGTTTTACGTTCAAACAGCTGAATGGATCCGGATGAAACTCTTTATTCAAAAGACCATCTCAGACACCAATCTGCATGGTGCTCATATGATTTGACCATTACATGTTTACTGTATGGACTTTAAAAGAGACTTTGACCTCTGAGTTTCGGTGTTTCATCTCAGGGTAGTCAGCTAGGAAACACTGGCCTCATCTAGTTTAAACTTATGAAAACATTTACGTGTAAAAGTGTTTTTTAACCTTTTAACCGCCTACGTCGGATATATCCGACAACCACGCTCATCCACGACCAAATACTGCATCTCGTCAGCTCTTCTGTCTACTCTGGGGATTGAAGAGCTAGACGAGATGGAGTACCCAGTCGCAAACACACGACCCTGGCGAACACGAAAACATTTGTCGGAAAAATCCGACGAAAACGGTATTTGGTAAAAATAAATATCTTTAAAGCTAGAACTACATTAGACCAACGCACACGTGTAACACGCCTGATTTGTACGTAGCATGACGTCGCGTGGCGTGGATCAAGTGTAGCTCTACAAGTCTAGTGTCCATATATAATGTATGGAGACCGACGCGCCCAGATCGACGTGTGTGGCACACGTGTGCGCTGTGTAGTTCTAGCTTTATTATCACTTGACACACAAGTAGACAATGGCAATGGGCAGGGCATATTGCTCGCAGAACAGATGGCCGTTGGGGCCGAAAGGTTCTGGAGTGGCGACCGCGTACCGGAAGACGCAGTGTTGGAAGGCCCCCTACAAGGTGGACCGATGACCTGGTGAAGGTTGCAGGAATCCGATGGATGCAAGACGCACAGGACCGGTCTTTGTGGCGACATTTGGGGGAGGCCCATGTCTAGCAGTGGACGTTTATCGGCTGAAATGATGATGATGATGACACAAGTAGACTATTTCCTGGATTAGCACATAGTATACTTTGTAACCACGGAGTGTGTAGCCTTAGGACAGTTTTACACTTTCAAGCAGACGAAACCAGGGGCTCAAGCTAGTGACATAACGAATTCTTCGACAACCGATCGTTTGCCAAGTGATTTTGGCAAAACTCTTCATTCACTGTCTGAAGCAATATTTTAAACATTCAACTGGTCTTCATTATCACAGGTCTCTCGTTTTGAGATGGGGAATCATCAAATAAGTCCACCTGTTCTGGGTGGAGCGCGAGAGACAGTCGGACGTTTACTGACTAAACCCCACCCGTGTTCCTCCAGTTGCCCTTTGCGTTCCAAGGCCGCAGCAACTCTTTATAAAAATAAGAATTTTTAGTTAACAAAAATATTTTTTTATTTTCGGACAATTTTCCGCTAAATCATTGGAAATTCTTCAGCAAGGTGGACCGATAACCTGCATTAACCCAAGGGAATATAATCTCCTTTGTCCTATTACAGGATACTGTCTATCCGTGTGCCAAATTCCATCTAAATCCGTTCAACCGTTTCACCGTGAAGGAGTAACAAACACAGACACATAAAACATTCGAATAATTTCTTGAAATCATTAGTGTGATATTGTGCAGAACATTGCTGCTAAGGACGATACTCGCTTTTTTTTTTATTTGCCTTCGTAAGGCATCCGAATCGAAGTCAGCCGTATTCGTAGCTGTACTGATTGCAAAAAAAGTTTACGAAATAAACTGATATATTTGTTTGAACTATGTTTAAAACTCCTAATTTAGACTTCCTAAGGGCCCTTATTAGTGTGTTATTGCAGTGTCAGTAAGGCGAACTCAACCACACACAATTTAAAAAAAAAATGGTCAAGGACTTTTTTCCACTACCTTTCCGCTTGAACGTCGTCATTAAGTTCATTATTTCTCTGTTTTCATAATTATATTTATATATATAAAAATGAATCCCTTTCCGTGGTCACACCACCATCACGCGTAAAAGGCTGGACCGATTTCACTAGTGGTATTTCGCTTTTATAATTAAAAGATAGTAAATTTTTGTCAAATCTAATTGACTTGTAACTCACGCTAAAAATTAAGATATTTTTAAGTTACATTAGGTACGTATTAGTGTATGTTATCGTAATAATTTGACACACAATATTTGTTTAATATTGCATAATCAGCCTATTAATTTTCCAACTGTTGAGACTCAGGCCTCCTCTCTAGGAGAGGGAATGGGCCGTAATCCACCACGCGGGCCCAGTGCGGGTTGGTGAATGTCACATATCTTCGAATTTGTAGTTCTAGGACCTGCTGGTTTCCTCACAATGTGCTTCTTCACTGTTTTGAGAACAGTGGTGATGAAATAATTTACCAAAAGTAATGCGCTTGGCTGGGTTTGAACCCAACCTAGGGGCAATTGCCTCTGGGCCACCATTGCTCCGCACACACAATATTAACATAACATTATTAGGATTTTATTCTAAAAGCATTTTCAGTATGGCGCCGCGTATATACAATCAAATCAAATTGTACCTTTGTACAATTTTTATCTGAATGTTTCTTCTTTCTGTATGTATTCGTGTGTACTTAAATTATAAAATAAATAAATAAATAATACAATCACTTGCCAAAGTCCATGCTAGAAACTTCATCAATTGATGCGTTCAAAAAGAAATTAAAAAGATTCTTGTTAATTAAATGTTAATTTAGTGTTCAAGATTATTTAATGGAGGATGTAATTACATATTGATGTAACTAGTGCACTAATTTAATATTAATATTTGATATCCTTTGACATTTATTTACAGATATATCTTGACATTCTCATTTAATACATGACATTTCAAATTGTAATTAAACTATTGACATTATTGTTTTTCATAGTGAACAAAATTGAAATATTAATTGTATTTTTTTTTTTCATGAATTATAACAATAAAAAAGCTTGTGATTTGCATACTTCAAGGTGTAATATGGTTGGACTGTGATTTAATAATTTTATGCAATTACCCATATTAGCAAATAAATGATAATTTTTTTTTTTTTAATATTATATTGTTATGTTCAATGTTTTTGCGATCGCTACCATCCTCCGCTAGGTATGTCAGAATAACTTAGCTGACTCAAACTATACACTCGTGCACAAAAGTGTTTCGTTCATAATATATTCTAAATTAACGTAATATCACGCTAGATTTCACTGTAAAGGTAGGCAGGGTGCATTCTGTCAGTATTATAATATGTATCAATAATAGTTTATCGTCCAAGTACCTACAATGAAACTAGAAGCAATTTAGGCTTAAAAAAGAAAAAAAACCGGCCAAGTGCGAGTCGGACTCGCGCACGCAGGATTACGTACCGTCCGCAGTAAAAAATTAGCTAAAAAAAATCGCGTTTGTTGTATGGGAGCCCCTTTAAATATTTATTTTATTCTGTTTTTAGTATTTCTTTAAAATTTCAAAATTTCAATTGTTTAGCTATCACGGTTCATGAGATACAATTTGGTGACGGACGGACAGACAGACGGACAGCGGAGTAGTAGAACCATTTATTGATAGTTGTAATCATTCATACTTTTCTTTTTTTTTGTATAGCATCTTTTTTATAATGTGAATGTGAGAACACTGTCGTGTAGACTTCACGAATTCTTAGATTACTTCCTATTATGACGACTCACTTTTTTATTATGATTATTTTTATTGTGCTGTTGGGTACAATATTGACTGGCTACACTGTTCTTACACAATTTCTATTAATACTGTAATATGGAAATGTTCAACCACTTTTTTCAAAAGAGTAACCATGGAGTTTCTTGCCGGTTCTTCTCAATAGGAAACGACCAATTTGAAACCGTGCACTAGCTTCTGATGTTTTAGAAGTGCCCATGTAGGCCTATGTTTAATAAAAATATATATGATTTTTTTTTTAACTCTAAACAATGGTAGTCAATTCTGCAATGCAATTGGAATCGAACAATATTCGATAGGTAAATTTAGGTCTACAACATATGGACTTCTGAGCGGGTGTGCCTTTTGTTGGACATAGGCGTCGCCACAACGACCGGTCCTGTGCGTCTCGCATCCATCAGATTCCTGCGGCCCTCACCGAGTCACCGGTCCAACTTACAGGAGAACTGTCAACACTGCATCTTTCTGTACACGGCCGCCACTCAAGAACCTTCCGGCCCGGCGACCATCAGTTCCGCGAGCAAAGTTCTGCCACAAACTAACACTCTACCGAAAAACTTTGAATAGAAACACACGAACAAACAATAAAGCATAAAAATATGTCGATAAGACAAAGTAAGCGGTATGTAAGAGAAATATATTATGTATTGATGTCAAGGTAGTGATGAGCCGCGGCGTCGGCTGTACGGTGCTGTCCATTCAGACTAATTGAAGATGGTTTCGAATTTTGTACACTAGCTTCCGACTCGTGTCTTTGCTCTCTCTTATTATTTCGGACACAAATATTAATAAAAAAAAATTGCGCGGTTCAAGAGAAAGATGTACTACGTGAGCACGACAAATGGATGTACGATTAAAGGTAGAATTACATTGCTCACACGTCACGCCGATCTGGGCGAGTCGGTCTCCATACATTTTGTATGGAATCTAGACTTGTAGAGCTACACTTGATCTACGCCACGCGACGTCGTTCTACGTACAAATCAGACGTGGCGGACTATACGCCTTAATTGATATCGGATGAATGAAATCCTCCTCCACCACGCCACGAGAGTGAATTAAAACCAACATTAGCTTCGTAAGCTCTGATGAATTAAATATGATATGTGCTATTTAATTATGTACTGATTTTAGTATATACAGTGAAACCTGGATAACTAGGCGCTCAAGGGACCTAGGAAGGCAGGGCTGCGGGAACGCAAAGGGCAACTGAAGAAATCTGGGTGGGTCTAAAGCTATAACAAACTGCCAATGGCGGTAACTGAACTTAGCGAGGGAAAATTCAAAACTCATATTAAGCGTGTTCTAACCAAAATAGCGTATTACAAGGTTAAAGACTATGTTGAAGACACGCTTGTTTAACAATGACTACTTCTGCCATGTAGCTTCCTGGTAACTCATTAGTATTTTGTCTATTAACTACTCTGTCGTTGTTTTAATATATATATACTTTTCTAACACATTGCTTCTGCAATATTTTTTATATTATTTAGACCTCAACCACCTTAACTTCGTTACTAATTTATTTTGTTAATATCTCGTAGAATGGTAGTTGTAATTATTAATTATTTCTTGCTTTTTTATATAGCCTCTCTTTTATAATGTGAATGTAAGAACACTGTAGACTTCGAATTCTTAGATTACTTCCTTTCACTTCAGTTTTTATTATGATTATTTTTATTGTGCTTTTGAGTACAATATTGACTGGTCTACACTGTTTTTACATAATATCTATTAATACTGTAATGGAAATATTGTAAGAACAACCATTTTTGGGGGTTTCTTGCCGGTTCTTCTCCATAGGAAACGACCAATTTGGAACCGTGCACTAGCTTCTGACGTTTTATAAGTGCCCATGTAGGCCTATGAGAAATAAAAATAGGTATTTGAATTTTGACTTCCTCTCGCACCACCATGAGTGTGAGGGAGTTATTCGATGATGTTAAAACGGAAAAAAAAGCTCCTGCAGTTTCATCTAAATCTCTTGTAACGTGAAGAGGAAGGAACAGGAGTGGGTTTTTAGTCAGTAAAAGTCAGTCAGTATCTCCCGCCCCGCCCAAGAGCGGGGGATGTCATAAGATGATTGTCCCGCCAGAAAAAAAAAAAGGTGAAGAGAAAACAAACAGACAAAGTTAGTTTCATATAGTATATACACACTACCTTGTGCCAGCGGCTTTCTCCGCAAAAATATAGGTGTCTCCATACAAATTTTGGACCCCCGTTTCATCCCCTTAGGGGTTGAATTTTGGAAAAAACTTCTTTTAGTACTCGCCTATGTCATAAAAGGAAACCTTGTGCAAAATTTCACTCGCCTAGTCCATGTAGTTTTGACTGTGCGTTGATGTCAGTCAGTCAGTTTCTCCTTTTATATAAATAGATAGATAAGTATAGATACGGCTGGGTTCAATGTCCTTTTAAATAACGTTATAATGTCTAGATTATATCAATATTTGTTTTTTTTTTTTACATTTATTATGCGTTTTTAATAGCCAAAGTCTAGAAAAATAAGAAAAACGGAACCCTTATAGGATCACTTTGTTGTCCGTCTGTCTGTCTGTCTGTCTGTCTGTCAAGATCCTTTCTCGCCGAAACGCGTGGAGGTATCGAGTTAAAATTAAAACTATATACTTAGGTCTGCGGTCCCTTGAAGCTGTGAAAATATCAAACTGCTAAGTTAACGGAAAAAAAAGATACGGCCGTCTAAGTCGCAAAAAACGTATATTTCGACACTCAAGGGAACCAAAATTCTAGAGTAGGTACTTCCCATTGACCCAGCATCCTGAAATTTTCCATAAAGCAAGGTCTTATAACACAAGTATAGGGAATAAATCTGAAAACAAAAAATTTGTTGTTACGTCAATTTTTTTTTTGTTTTTGCGATTTGGAGAAACTTCGCGACTCGAATCAGGAATTAAACTCTTTACATAGTTAAGTTTGTACGGAACCCTCAGGGCGTCTGTCCGACTCGCACTTGCCCAGTTTTTTTTAGGTCACGAAATTGTCAAGTAACTTATACAGATACAAAACGTTTATTTGTACACATAGATACAATATTAAGATGTTACAAAAAAATGTATTCTAAATAAATCAATAATTTATTTCAAAGAGTAACCATGGAGTTTCTTGCCGGTTCTTCTCCATAGGAAACGACCAATAGGTACCGTGCACTAGCTTCTAAGACATAGCATAGTCGGCTTTATAATGTTCTCACTGCTGGGCCTCAGGCCTCCTCTCTAGGAGAGGGAATGGGCCGTAATCCACCACGCGGGCCCAGTGCGGGTTGGTGGATGTCACATGTCTTCGAATTTTTGATTCTAGGACATGCCGGTTTCCTCAAGATGTTTTCCTTCACCGTTTTGAGAGCAGTGGTGATGAAATAAATTACACAAAGTAATGCCTGGTTAGGTTTGAACCCGGAACCTACAACTCGTAAGTCGGGGCCATTACCACTCGGTCACCACTGCCCACGCCAAATAAAGACATATTATTTTGATTTGATGTGATTTCTTCCGTTCTGGAGCGAGAGGGGGGAGTGTCAGATTTTTGGTGGTGGGTGCGTTCACAATCATGTAAACTCACGTACACCCAGACACGGAACAACTATCTGTAGCTCTGAGAAATATTTTTTCCCAGCGGTGATCGAACTTGCAACACAACTGACAGCTGCCAATCTATCGACCACTGCGCCAACAGTGTATGTACAAAAATAGTAGTAGGGAAAAGGCTGAAGCTGGACAGACAGAGAGAATCATCACATTGTCAACACTTTTACGGTCCGCACTAAGCGTTTCGCCTCGTCGTTTATACCGCGTACATCGAAGAACTGGAACTATTTGCCTGTTGCGGTCTTTCCTTTCAATAATTTAGGTGTCTTCAAGGCTAGAGTGAATAGGCTCTTAATAAACTAGTGCGCCTCACCATCACTGCTTGCATTACTGCTTACCATCAGGTGGGATCGCAGTCAAGTACTAGTTTATATCAATATAAGAAGAAATACTTAATATAATTTGTAATTCTCAAAAAATATTTACAAAATTCATGCGAGTGCCTTCCCTACATACCGTATCGAAAACATTATGACGTAACCTACTCAACAGCCAGTGGAGTATAAACCTTATGTCCACGAGATAAGGTTTATATTCGTGAGAAGGTGTCGTCGGTGTAGTAGTGCCCGTAAAATTATTGGGCATGTGTGTGTATATTAAACATGGAAAGCTGAGTGGAATAGCGTTGCAACTCGGTTTGTTGTTTAATACTTTTTTATGGTTTTGTTTCTTTCAATATTTTATTTTTTTGTAAGAAGGATTTATTTTTTTTACTTGATATAAACCAGTGCTTGACTGCGATCCCACCTGATGGTAAGCAGAGATGCAATCATTGATGGTGAGGCGTACTAGTTCATTAAGAGCCTATTCACTCTAGCCTTGAAGACACATGTTGTTAGATTATTGCGTGGTAGTTTTAGGGATGAAAAAATGGTAAAAATTAAATAGGCAAGTAGGGGGTAGTCGATTAAAATTAAATTATACAACTTTTGTTTGTATTTTTCTATGAGCAATTTTGTTGTTAAATAAAACATATCATAAAAATAAACTAAAGTGTAAAGTGGAAAATCGAGAGAAGAAATTTAAAGTAGTTACATAACTGATTCTATTATTCTTAGTTTTAAATAACTATGAACACAATAGATTATGTTAATAGAGCAGGAATTCCGTAACAATAACATTAAACTGATTTATGAATTATTTAAGTGTATGATTCATATAAATAGTATTTATTTATAAAGTAATAATGACATAAGCGAACTGATTAACGTTGTTTTTTTTTTTAGGATACCGTACCCAAAGAGTAAAATGGAACCTTTTACTAAGACAGTTGAAATTTTCACCGATGATGTATTTCTGTTGCCGCTATAATAACAAATAAAATAAAATAAATATGGGTGAGTGGGTCTCCCAATCTCCCATACAACAAACTTGATTTTTTGCCGTTTTATGCTACAGGCGGTACGGAACCCTTCGTGCGCGAGTCCGACTTACACGTGGCCGGTTTTTTATTTGATAATCATGAAACCAATTTTCAAATTTTTTGTAATTAAAATTTGAACACAAAACACAGTAAGTATAATTAGATTTATTCTTTTTATGCCTCTCTGTGACAAATTACTTTTGATCTGTAGAAATAGTCAACTTTTTGGTACTTACACTTCTAGTACCTAAAAGTTGATTGGTAGAAAATGCCTTGTAATATTAAGTCCACTTTTATAGTACTATTATTAAAGTTTAAATAAAGAATAAGTATCTAAACAAAATATCAGACGGAAAACAGCAACCTAATCTACAAAAATAATACAATATTATCTCTCACCATCACAGTTACAACGCTTGTCCAGTCAGCCGCATAAATATCAATGTACAATCGGGGTAATTTCTCCACTCTGCTATATGTTCAGACGCAGGGTTCGCTCGCGTTTCTAATGTTATTTGAAAATTAAATTAGTGTTATTTGTTAAAGAGACAAGATTTTTTAATAGTCATCCATCATGTGAAGCAAGGTTCCTTAGGTGCAGTGTTTAAGAGACTGTTTGCTGCACTGCGTGTCACAAGTTCGATTTCCACACGGAATAAACATTTGACTGGCCTGCTGGTCTAGTGGTCACCCCTGATGCTGGAGGATTTGGTTTCGATTCCCACCCAAGACAAATGTTTGTGTGATGAGCACGATCATTTGTTGTCTCTGGATGTAATTATGTATAATATGTATGTATTTAGAAATATATAAGTATGTTGATCAGTTGTCTAGTACTCATAGCACAAGCTCTGCTTAGTTTCGGACTAGGACCTGTACCATGACGTTTAAAGTAAGATTGTTTCATTTTTATTTCCAGTGTGGGTAAGAGATGGCGCTAGACAACCTGTATAGCTCTGTCTCTTACCCACACTGAAATAAGAATGAAACAATCTTACTTTGAACGTCATGGTAACCCCGTAGATGACTTTGTGTGAAAGGTACGAAATATTATTATTATTTGTATGTTGAAATGTGTGTAAACGCACCTAAGATACAGCAGAATTCTTAATGTGCGCAACATATCTTTCATAATTTAGGTATAAATTATAGATACTAAAAAAATCGTGTAGTTTCTTGCCGGTTCTTCTCCATAGGAAACGAATAATTTGAGCTGTGCACTAGTTTCAGACGTTTTATAAGAGCCCATTCATTTATTTATTTATTTAAAAGCACTTGTATAACATTACGGAGGGTGTCCAAGGCGTTGTACAGTAGAAACTTACAAACTAAAAAATACATTTAATAAAAACAATAATAACCTAATAAATAACAAATCCATACACATTGAAGAAAAGAAAAAACTAACTAACATATAATTTTGAAATAAAAAAAAAGAAAATACGTATACTTTACCACTAAAATAATATAACCCTCAAAACAAATGAAACAATGTTAACTTATTTTTATGTATGCCTAAGAATGTTCATCACTTTTATTATTATTAAGCCTGTTGTATACTTCTACAGGGAAAATGCCTTCAACTGGTTCTTCCAATTTCTCTTTCCTTCCGCCACATCTGGGCAATCCTTTAGGTAGGAGTCCAAATCGTCACACCATCTCCTTATGGGCCTACCGCGTCGCCATCTCCTGCTGCTCGGGATCCAGTAAGTGGTTTTCTTCGCCCAATTTCGTTGCGACATGCGGCAGATATGACCTGGCTAGTTCTATTTTAGTTTCGCGGCTGAGTTACTTACATCTGCGATTTGTGTTTTGGAACGAAGTATTCTGTTCCTTATGCTTTTGACCCAGAGAATACTTCGTTCCATCGGTGGCAGACCCCAGAGTGCAGACTTTTGCCATTTTGTTAATGACCACGTTTGCGCTCCATAGATGAGGGCGGCAATTTGCCTGCTGCGGTCTTCCCGTCCAACTATAATTTAGGTGTCTTCAAGGCTAGAGTGAATAGGCTCTTAATAAACTAGTGCGCCTCACCATCAATGATTGCATCTCTGCTTACCATCAGGTGTATATCAATTTTAAAAAAAAAGGACGCACATGTCCATGAGTTTGCTTTTAAAGGAATATGTACGTAAGTGATCCTTTCATCAGATGTTTCATCGAGCAGTAGCTCTTCCAGGCGAAGTTTGACTACACAATTTAATTTGACCTGCTACACAGCGGCGTATTTAAAGGCCGATCCTGTTTTAAAGTCTGATTCATCTATTTATTTTTAACACTTTACATTTTCAGTTCTTCACAAAGATCTTATAGTAATGAAAACGGACTAGAATAGATTGTGCTAGGAAAAATGTAAGCTGCTAGGTGGTAGTGGGAGTGTATGGTAACCGACTTCAAGACAGAAGGTTTTTTTTTTTATTGGGTGGGAAAATCTAAAAACCAACTCCCGTTCCTTCGTTGCCTTCGTCCCAGGGCCCCGGGTTTCGCTTTCACACTACCCGTGGCCCCAGTAGGCTTCGACCCTGCTGGGCCCCTTCGATTTGCTGACATCTTTTTGAGGCGCGCGTGGAACAGTACGCGCCGTCGACGACTTGGGCTCGGTCTGGACGGTTACCGGACGACTGGACGGCGTACTACAGATTGGTCGTCGTCTGCAAGCCTTCGCCTACATCGCCTAAATCGGGATCGGGATCCCGGCGTCTGGGGCGTGAGGGCCGTTCCCTTACTCGTGCGGCCGCCTCCTTCGCTAGCATTACTGCATCGCAGAAGGAGGCGACCGCCTGCCACTTCTCCTCGCTCCGGACCATGGCCTGTACCTAGCCCCGACGCGCCTCTCGACGGTCGGACGGCGAGCCACCCATTGCTCGTCCGCGTTTATGTATTTTCCTCGTCTACTCGAAGACTCCTGAACCAAGGTGTACTTCCTAGGTGGTCCCATGGTCATCATGACAGAATGTGGGCAGCGTTCGGGAAGCGGCGTGGTATTTTCTCGTCCAACTTACCACAGAGTCTCAAGACGAATGTCTATGACCAGGGGGTGTTGCCAGTGATGACATATGGCTCTTAAAATTGTTCGCTCACAATGGGCCTCATCAGAAGGCCACTCAAAGGGCAATAGAAAGAGCTATGATCGGAGTTTCTTTGCGTGATCGCATCAGGAATGATAATATTCGCAGAAGAACCAGGGTTACCGACATAGCACGAAGAATGGCTAGAAAGTGCCAGTGACAGATGGTCGATGGGGACGAAAGGTTCTAGAGTGGCGACTGCCTACTGTAAGACGCAGCGTTGGAAGGCCTGCCATAAGGTGGACCGATGACCTAGTAAGGGTTGCAGGAATCCGATGGATGCAAGACGCACGGAACCGGTCGTTTTGGCGACATTTGAGGAAAGCCTATGGCCAATAGAGGACGTCTTTCGTCTGTTATGTTGATGATGATGAAAGCAATGGCCTTTCAGAAGAAAGCAATGGGTGGCAATGCGGACGGCGAGCAATGGGTGGCTCGCCGTCCGACCGTCCAGTAACCGTCCGGACCGAGCCCAAGTCGTCTACGGCGCGTACTGTTCCACGCGCGCCTCAGCGAGATGTCAGCAAATCGTAGGGGCCATGAGTAGTGTAAAAACGAAACCCGGGGCCCTGGGACGAAGGCAACGAAGAAACAGGAGTGGGTTTTTAGTCAGTAAAAGTCTGACACTATCTCTCGCTCCGCTCAAGAGCACGATTTGTCATAAGATGATTTTCCCACCCAATAAAAAATAAAAAAACATCTACCTACTCCATGTTACGTATGGTGATCTCTTAGAAATTCCTTGTCAAAACCATTAGTATTTTATTAAGTAAAGGAGGTCGACTGAGGGAGATTCTCATCTAAAAATAGTATTTCCCTCCTCCCGCCGTTGTCTTCGCAACCGGTAATACCTACACAAACGAATCGTTGTACTTACAGTTATGTGTATATTCGAATTTATAATTTACAAATATTTTTCCCGCAACTTCGTTCGCGAAAATAGTCTTATATTAAAATAAAAGGAGAAATTGACTGACTGATATACCAACGTACAGTCGAATCTACAGAGACTAGCAGCTTGAAATTTTGCGAGCACGGGCGACGCTGAGCTACCGATTATTCGTCGTTCGCAACTTCGCGCCTACGGTGGTTGGAGATCGGTCTGCGATTCCCGAGCCAACACCCGGGGCGTCTCGTTAAGCGGGGTATACTTCCACCGTTTACTCCAGCGTGTCCTCCTTCCTTGGCCACGGTCACTCTTTCCATCATTACTTGACTGACAGGCATCGGCTTACGGGTTCGAAGAAAAGTATTAGTTACATACTAAGCGTTTCGCCTCATCGTTTGTACCGCGTACATCGAAGAACTGGAACAATTTGCCTGCTGCGGTCTTCCCGTCCGATTATAATTTTGATGTCTTCAAGGCTAGAGTGAATAGGCTCTTAATAAACTAGTACGCTTCACCATCAACGATTGCATCACTGCTTACCATCAAGTGGGATAGCAATCAAGCACAGGTTTATGTTAAAAAAGTCAGTCAGTTTTAGCACAATAACGTCAGCTGTTTCATTTGAGCCGAATGTTTGGCCACTTCTTTGCCGAAAGTTGTTTTTGGCCAAAACCGAATCTTCCACCATCAGGTGGGATCACAGTCAAGCATTAAATTAAAAACACATTTAAAGAAATATATCAGTGCACCCTACATTTACAGTGAACATAAGTATTATGATGATTAAAACTGCTTGTAAGTTTTATAGTTGAAACAACCTCACTTGTAGCGTACGACAAGCTGGGATATCACAAGCTATACCACTCGTATACTCTAGCGACCCACACAGTTTCACACGGATGTTACAATACATAAAATCAAAATCAAAAATATTTTTATTTCACATAGACCTACATGGGCACTTATAAAACGTCAGAAGCTAGTGCACGGTTCCAAATTGGTCGTTTCCTATGAAGAAGAACCGGCAAGAAACTCCATGGTTACTGTTTTAAGAAACGTGGTTGATTACAATATTTTAATATTAGATATTATGTAAGAACAGTGTAGACCAGTCAATATTGTACCCATAGATACATAATCTGCTTTATTTTTTTACTTAAGTGTTCCAATTGTTCATAATGATGCATGCAAAACATTACTGCTGTTCCAATATTTCGGAACTGTGAGTCGGTTCAGTGAAGAGTACACACGCATACTTTTGAACCAATGTTAAAATATACAAACAAGTTGAGCATGCTTCGTGATTAGAATCATTTTCCGTAACCTTTGCCATGGCCATCATAGGGAGGCCTTAAACTTTGAACTCGGTAGGATCCTACAAATTAACATTATGTTAAAGAAAATCTTATAATTTATAAGTTTTTCATGACAGTCATAAATACAACTGTACGGGTTTGAAAACGGCCCTTTATTTGATTATATAGCATAATAGTGTATAGTCAGTCTAATGTTCCCACTGCTGGGCCTCAGGCCTCCTCTCTAGGAGAGCCGTAATCCA
Organism: Mythimna vitellina; assembly: GCA_949316375.1. NCBI lineage: Eukaryota > Metazoa > Arthropoda > Insecta > Lepidoptera > Noctuidae > Mythimna > Mythimna vitellina. The sequence goes on from OX438713.1 coordinate 759,111, forward strand.
CCGCGCGGGCCCAGTGCGGGTTGGTGGATGTCACAAGTATTCGAATTTTTGGTTCTAGGCCAGTTTCCTCACGATGTTTTTCCTTCACCGTTTTGAGAGCAGATACACAAAGTAATGCGGCTGGCCAGATTTGAACCCGCGACCCGACTCGTTTCCCTCGTCAGGCTCGATCCGGGCAAGTGAATGTGAATGTTTCAATTCTTTCTAATGTAGTTCTCAGCTCTAATTTAGCTCTACAAGTCTAGTTATCATATAAAATGTATGGAGACCGACGCGCCTTGATCCGCGTACGGGGCCCACGTGTGCCCAATGTAGTACCGTAAGGGCCCAACCACCAGCTACTTTTTTTTTCTTTTTTTTCTGGTGGAAAAATCATCTTATGACATCCCCCGCTCTCGGGCGGGGCGGGAGATAGTGTCAGACTTTTACTGACTAAAAACCCACTCCTGTTCCTTCGTTGCCTATCGTACCAAGGCCGAGTCTTCCTTTCAGAATCAGACCCTTGGCCCCAGTAGGCTTCGACTCTGCTGGGCCCCTACAGTTGCTGACATCTCCTTGAGGCGCCACCACCAGCTACTACCATTACAATAGAATTAGTGTACACCGTCCAGAGCTATATCTCGCTCTCCTTGTGCTCCAAGCCTCCTGTACCACATACGTCGCTAGCCTCATTGATAAGGTTTTATATTCGAGCGCTGATAACGCACAGCTCGGGCATGATGTCTCGAACTTATGTGGTTATTGTACTATGCTACTTGAGGACTGTCGCTGGACTAGAGTCAAAAGTGAAAAACAAAGTAAAAACAAAATTACACAAAGTAATGCGCCTGGTTGGATTTGAACCCGCGGCCTACTCGTAAGTCGGGGCCGTTACCACTCGGCTACCTCTGCTTTTTGGTATGATTTGCCAAACGCTACTTGAAGTCCTCTCAACTTTAGTTCGGTCTTCGTCAGAATTATTATTAAGTACTCTTGATGATTTGATATTTTTCATAGTATTTATTCATCATCATCACAACAAAATTCGAAGACTTGTGTCATTCACCAACCCGCACTGGGCCCGCGTGGTGGATTACGGTCCACTCCCTCTCCTAGACAGGAGGCCTGAGTCCCAGCAGTGGAACATTAGAAGGCAGATAATGCTATATTATATTATATGTATATACTATAAGCATCCTTTAAATTATGTCTGCATATAAACATATGACTTTATTAGTAATAATATACTCGTTGATATTCCGTGTGCGCTCGTGTGGAGGTCATTGATCAAGTTGAGTTGTTTGGGAGGACGAGCAGAGATACTGAATGACTCACTTTAGTTAAAGCAGAAATTTTGTCAGTACTTAAGCTTGTACTTTTTTTCTGAGGTGGACAATCATCATGTACCTCGCCTCGCTGTTTTTACCGCATACTTCAAAGGACTGGAACAATTTGCCTGCTCCGGTCTTCCTGTCCAATTATAATTTAGGTGTCTTCAAAGCTAGAGTGAATAGGCTCTTAATAAACTAGTTCGCTTCAGCATCACTGCTTACCATCGGGTGGGATCGCAGTCAAGCACTAGTTTATTCTATTAAAAAAAAAAACATACCTGTAATACTATAACTAGCGGTCCCGGCAGACCTTGTCCTGCCTGAAAGCTGGCTTTTCGTCGCTGAAAACCCGATTGCAGCGCCACCTACCGGGTCCAATTATATTTTCAAACCATCCAGGGACATATATACACAAAATTACATCCAAATCCGTCAAGCCGTTTAGGAGAAGTTAGGTGACAAACACACATACATATGTAAAGATATTATAAAGAGATCATATTTGTAAGTTTATTTGGTAATCTCTGAAACTACGGGATCCATGCTGAAAATGGTTTTTCTCCAGTAGTATGCCTATTTATCACTGAGTAACGTAGGCTTTATATTTTCTACTATCACGCCGGTGACACCGCAGTAAAATATTCAAAATTCAAAGCATTTTATTTCAAATAAACCATTTACAGGCACTTTTGAAATGTCAAAAAGTCACAAAAAATTATGCTAATTGCACATTCCAAAGCGTAGATAACTATGGAGAAGAATGTGCAAGAAACTCCATGGACACTCTTTTAAATCATGTTATGTATTACAAATATCTCGGTTACATGTTTCTTGTCGTTACTATTATGTGAGAATATTTATTTATTTTATAATTTATGTACACACATAAATACGAAAGAAGATACATTCTTATAAAAATTGTACAAAGGTACTGCTTATTTCTAAAAGAAATTTCTTCCAGCAGACCTGCAAAAGGAGAAATAGGAAGAAATGTAGACAATAGTGTAAATAAAGGAAAAAAATCTAAATATAAAGATAATAGACAATGAAACAAGAACCATTCGAGCAGATATTACTCTAATTTATAAAACGACTATTAGTTTACGAATCCCCCTCTAATTTTCAAATAATCGATGACTCTTATCCACAAAAAACATCGATTGACATTAATGAAATAATAAAATAAATAAAAATAAAACACTAAGCAGCCAGCTACTTACGTAAACGCTACTTTAAACCCTTCGCGAGTGTGCGAGCGAGATGGAAGATGTTCTAGTGAAGGAGTGGAGACGAAAGATGTTTGTTAGTTGTTGATAAATTTTGTGAAAGTTATTAGGCTGTCTGTTGTCGTGGTATTAGAAGATAGCATTTGTGATAATATGACTACTCGTATTAGTCTTAGATTTATATTTTTCAGAGCTGATTGGTGGACTTACCTATGAACAAATGATGACTTAAATATGACCTTTTCCAATAAAAAAAATAGATTACGAATATTTATTTGAATCTGTGTTTCCTGATGGCTACAACCCGGGAATCTTTAGGTCAAGAGTGAATAGGTTACTTGTAGGTAAGCGCGCTCCATTGTCAACCGCATCGTCGCTTTCCATCAGGTAAGATGGCGGTCAGGCGCGAACCTATCAAGAATAAAAAACATCTAGTCTTTGAAAAACAACTGTTGCAACAACAATTGTTTTTTTTTTATTATTATTTATAGGCTCGAGTTTGACCACTATCTCACTCCATGTTAAGCGATGATGAAGTCTACGATGGAGCACGCTTGCCTAGAAGTAACCTATACACTCTTGACTTAAAGACCCCCAGGTCGTACTTATCAGGAAACATTTTTCAACTATCAGTTTCAGTTAAAAGTTATCTGCAAAAAAAAAACAAACGAAAATAAAAACAGTACTAAGTCGACTCCATTGAGCATTTGTTCTAGCAGTGAAAAAATATCGGGCGCATACTTGCTGCAGCGTCAGGGCTGGCACGCGGCCGACATTATTGTTATTACTTTTTATTTTTTCATTATTTTTCTAATTTGAGTATATAAAATTAATTATAACTTAAAGAAAAGTTAATATTAACTTTTGAGTTAATACAAAGGTACATACTGCTTCTTATTCTTAAATCTTTTGTTGTGTTTTTTTTTAAATTAATTTCTAATATCTATTGAAAATGATAAACGATATGTAAGTACTGTGAATTAACTAATAAATTATTTTAAAAAAGGGTACAATAAAGTTATAGTAAAAATAAGAACGATGAGCTGACTTACGAGTTGTAGGTTCCGGGTTCAAACCCAGCCAGGCGCATTACTTTGTGTAATTTATTTCATCACCACTGCTCTCAAAACGGTGAAGAAAAATATCGCGAGGAAACCGGCATGTCCTAGAACCAAAAATTCGAAGACATGTGACATCTACCAACCCGCACTGGGCCCGCGTGGTGGATTACGGGCCATTCCCTCTCCTAGAGCGGAGGCCTGAGTCCTAACAGTGGGAACATTATAAGGCCGACTATGCTATGCTAAAAATAAGAATATATAAACATGTAACAGAATAGAATATAACAAACGTAACTACAAACTAGCGTTTACAATATTAGCGTGATAACATATCAGTATGATAATATTTTCTAGACATTTTCAATTGATTAAAAGTAGGTAAAGTAAGGTGGACCGATGACTTGGTGAAGGTCGCGGGAATCCGATGGATGCGAGACGTATAGGGCCGATAGTTGTGGCGACACTTGAGAAGACCTATGCCCAAGAGTAGACATCTTTAAACTGAAATGATGATGAAATTATTAAATCGACGTCTTTAATATACAAAACGAAACCCGGGGCCCTGGGACGAAGGCAAAGAAGGAACAGGAGTGGGTTTTTGGTCAGTAAAAGTCTGATATTATCTACCGCTTCGTCCAAGAGCGGAGCTTGTCACAAGATGATTTTCCCACGCGATAAAAAAAAAAATACAAAATGAAAAAAAACTGTTAATTTTTTTATTTTTTTTAATTGATATAAACCAGTGCGGAGATGCAATCATTGATGGTCAGGCGCACTAGTTTATTAAGAGCCTATTCATTCACTCAAGCCTTGAAAACACGTAAATTATAATTGGACGGGAAGACCGCAGCAGGCAAATTGTTCCAGTCCTTCGATGTACGCGATATAAACGACGAAGCGAAAAGCTTAGTCCGGACCGTAAAAGGCACGTTTTTGATATTTTAATGAATATTTCGTAAACGAACAAGGAAAACCTCACATTCTCGTTTCTAAAACCGCATCCAATTAGTTGTGATGCTCGCGCCGCATTTGCGTGTATTGTTACAATTTGAATTGCTTGCTTTTCCTTCTTGAATTTGGTACACAGTATCGTGTGCAATTTTTGAGGGTTTAATGCGTTCAATCTTTTTACTGTATCTGTATACTGTCATACTATATACTGTTGCTGTCATCAGCACATTCGCAAACAGTTTTACATATTAACCAATCAATCTGACAGCCTTTTGCCAGTTACTTTGGAATATGCAGTTAGCGTCATTTTTCTGACTGCCTAATTGACGATTCAAAAGTGCCTGTAAATGATTCTTCATATGAAATAAATGCTTTGATTGATTGATTTAACTAGTCATTACTATAGGAAAATTATTCTATATTTTATAAAGTTGGGACTCGCACACGAAGGATTTCATACCGTCCGCAGCAAAAAAAGGCAAAAAATCTCGGCTGTTGTATAGGGGCCCCACTTAAATATTTATTTTATTCTGTTTTTTGTATTGTAGCAACAGAAATACATCTTCTGTGAAGCATTTCAACTGTCTAGCTTACTTGGTTCATGAGATACAGCCTGGTTACAGACAGACGGACAGCGGAGTGATAGTAAGGGTTCCGTTTTTACCCTTTGGGTGTGGATCTCTTAAAAAAGTTAAGTTGTATCCAGAAAAATAATTAAGTACAAAAAAAAATACTTGTCATTATCTTAAGCTCACGTCATCATTAAACGTAAAGTACCAACTGATAAGGTCGTCATATCATAACGTATCATGATAACACTGATAGCAGAAATTATGCTTATTAATCAATGACTTACCGAAAATGTCATTGTATTGTAATCCTGTTGTGGGTCCCGTACGTAAAGGAGCCAACTATATTCATCATCATCATCATTTCAGCCGATAGACGTCCACTGCTGGACATAGGCCTCCCCCAAATGTCGCCACAAAGAACGGACACACTTAAGTTTGGCGATTCTTCGTGCTATGTCGGCAACCTTGGTTCTCCTGCGGATATCTTCATTTCTGATTCGATCACGCAAGGAAACTCCGAGCATAGCCCTTTCCATTGCCCTTTGGGTGACTTTGAGACTTCTGATGAGGCCCATTGTAAGCGACCACGTTTCGGAACCATATGTCATCACTGGCAACACGCACTGGTCATAGACTTTCGTCTTGAGACACTGTGCCAACTATATTAATCCATACAAATATCGACCCTTTTTAGGGAGATGATTATTTGGTTGTGATTAAAAAGTATGTCTGCGAGTTAAAAGTATCCTATGTCTTATTCCAGGACATGGTCCACCTATCAGCTTAGCATAACATAGCACAGCATAATCGGCCTTAGAATGTTCTTACTTCTGGGACTCGATGCCTCCGCTCTGGGAGAGGGAATGGACCGTAATTCTGGTTGGACGTCACATGTCTACGAATTTTTTTTTTAGAACATGCCCTTTTCCTCACGATATTTTCCTTCGCCGTACATCCGTGATGCTTAGTGTAAACCAAAACCAATAAGACTTGAAAACGTAACAAACAGACAGAGTTACTTTCGCATGATAATATTAATATTGACTTTCAAAGGAAAAAGACCAAAAAAATATAGATATAAAAATAGATTATAATATAAAACGCTTAGCAGCCCTGTGTCCTCAAATTGTTCGCTTGCTAGAGCGCTGTAGCTGCATAAGTGCGCTAATGTATATTTGTGTTACGTTAATTTTTATGACTTTTTGTTTTTACTTTCTTTTTTAATGCATTTTTAGTTTTTAGTTGGAAGGGGGAATCGGTTACCTGTTCTTTTTTAGTAAGTAATTAATTGATGATGAATTTACATAGATTCTGTTTTTATATCTTCAAAAAAAAAAGTGTAGAATGCATAAATGAAAATAGTTATTAAGCATTTGTGCCACTTTGTCAAATAATTAACAAAAAATTTCTAACATAATCTTGGGTGCTTAATTTCTTTATGAATAAAATTAAGAAAATACGACAAAAGAAGTGAGATCAAATGATAATTATTTTTAAAAAAATCAGTAATCAACTCTAGAATTAATGTCTTTAGAATTCATAAAAAAATAATTAAATTGAATGAATACTTTGAATATCAATGTCTTGCTCTTATTCCCGTGGCTTATTCCGTAAGAACTATATATACATTTTTGTAGAACATAAAAAAGTCTGGCACTCAATGTTAGAGTACCTTTCTGTTTAGGAAAACATACCTATATGTTTCATACATTTTCATTATAAACCATCAAACAAAATTATTGTAAAGTAAAAATTAAGTAGTAATTATTTATTACGCCAAACACCAGAAAAGTAATTGGCTATTTCACGTAAATAAAACCCCTATGTTTCAAACGAAAAAACAATTCTATATCTCAAAGAACAGTGTAGTTTTTTATAAATTATATAAACCAGTCCTTGACTGCAGTCCCACCGGATGGTAAGCAGTGATGCAATCGTTGATGGTGAATCGCACTAGTTTATTAAGAGCATATTCACTCAAGCCTTGAAGACACCTAAATTATAATCGGACTTTAAATTTCAAAAGAAATTCATTTTAATATCAGTCAAGAATGTACCTAAAACATTGTAGTGTAAAATAGTAATGCATAAATATACAAATTTTGCCGCTACACCGTCCCTCACTTCCGTAGCAAACGTTTCGTAAGCCTCGACGTCACATTCCGGCGCGCGCGGCCATTAGTCTTGATACTTTGATTATTATTTGTACACAAAAATTACTATTAACTTTTTTTTTATCGATATAAACTAGTGCTTGCACTGCGACCCTAACTGATGGTAAGCAGTGATGCAATCGTTTCTGATTAAGCGCACTAGTTTATTAGAGCCTATTCACTCTAGCTTTGAAGACATCTAAATTATAATCGGACGGGAAGACCGCAGCAGGTAAATGGTTTCAGTCCTTCGCTGAACATGGTAAAAATGACGAGGCGAAACGCTTAGTCCGATTCGTAGAGGTGTTAAAAATGTAAGGTTAAACTTACTGAACGTCGGGTGGTCCGACGGTAGAAAAGTGATGGTGGAATCAAGTCATGTAAATCCTGCGCACACACACAAAAAAAGCAACCAGAGAAATACCGAAAGTCTGGTTGCCCTACGCCAGTGGTTTGTAGAATAGACTTAACCAAATCTGGATCACCAATTAGCCTCTTCGCACGCCTCTCCACTCCAAAGCTGCTAGCTATGGAGAAAATGTCGTATTATTACTGTGTATTGATGATATATTGATGAGTAGTGGTGGCTCGTTGGTATCGGCCCCGACTTACGAGTACGTCCAGGGTTCAAATCTAGGTAGACGCTTTGCTTTGTTTAATTTATTTCTTCACCACTACTTTCAAAACTATCTGACTCCAGCCGTTGAACCCTCAGTGCGAATTTCGTCTTTTACCGCACGTATTCTACAATGTCTTCCACCCTTTATGTTTCGTCTATATTTAAAAAAGTTCCTGTTATAATAATGTGAAGCCGGAAATAAAGATTTTATTTTTTGACTAACATCCGCCAACGGCTTCGCCCGCGTGACAATATATGCCTAACTCAGTGACAAAGTAGCATTCTGCTGGTGGAAGGATTTTTATAATCGGTGCAGGAGTTTTTGAGATTTTCATTACAGACAAAAATATTAGTCTTTCTTCTTTATAATATTACTAGCGGCTGCAAGCAGCTGTTCGAGCGTGAAGAAGTAACTAATGTACACACACGTTTACAAACTGTTGGCCTTATAATATTAAGTGACACCAATAGTTTTTAATTAGTACAAATACTTAAAAGGCTCATTAGAAACGGTCTTGTTATTATTTAAGTCGAGTCTCAATAAATGATACTCGTAAACAGCAAAAATATCAGCGTTTGTTTATTTATAACCCAAAATGTTACTGTCAATTTATGGAAATATTGTACAGGCTATTGATCATGAATGAATAAACGACGAACAAAATGGAAAAACACTGCGCGTAGTGTTTTCTAGTAGCAATTGTTATGAATTATTGATTCTATTGTGAATTTACCAATTATGACTCATGTTCGTGGATTTTTTTTGGATTTTTGTTTACTTTTGACTACAAAAATATGATCAGTAACGAGTACGGATAGAGCCCAATTTTTTTGTACTATATAAAAATATGTGTGTATATAACTGTAACTAAATGTAAAAAGTAAGTGATGTAAGTGTAAATTTTAACATGATGTCTGACAATTTTGAGTATTTGTTGCGGCCTACCCTAATAATTTCCTATTTTTTATTTAATGTCCTTCCTTTGGTATTATTCGTCAAATCTTTGAGCTCCTTAGTAGTCCTAAGTTTGAGCTGCACAAACACTGACAAGTGCTTTTTTTTTTTTTAATTGATATAAACCAGTGCTTGACTACGATCCCACCTGATGGTAAGCGGACTGCTGCACTGACTGGACTGGTCCACTCAAATCTGTGTGGTTCTTTCTTCAAAAGACCATCTGAGACACTAATCTGCATGGTTCTCATATGATTTGACTTTTACATGTTTACTGTAGGGACTTTAAAAGAGACTTTGACCCCTGAGTTTGTCTCGGTGTTTCTTCTCAGGGTAGTCAGCTAGAAAACATCGGCCTCATCTAGTGAAAACCGACAAAACAGTTTTTTTTAAACCCATTTGCAAAATAAATATCATTTATATTTTTAATATTTGTAAAGATTATTACTATACTATTATTAAGTAAAGAAATAATCGTCTATATTTTAAACTCAGGCTATCATCCTAAAGCAGATTAACCACGATTCTAAAAATTCATATCTCTATCTCCAAAACAAGCAAATATACAATATTAGTTACTGACATTTTAATCAAAATAACCTTCATGTAAAACACAGAACTCGATATTTAAGTTAACGTACAAAAATGTGCATGGCGTCCTTCACCGCTGCCTCGACACGAGCGACGTTACATCAGTTGTACTACGACCGCGCTGTTTTGATACTTTGCTCACAGAATTTATAAAACTAGCTTTTGCCAATGGATTCGCCCGCGTGAATGTAGGTTTCTCTATACAAACTTTGGACCTGGGAAAACCTCTCTTTGTACTCGGCTACGTCATAAAAGGAAGCCTTGTGCCAAATTCCTTGCTCCTAGGCCGAGAAGTTACAGCTGTCCGTTGATATGTCAGATAGTCAGTTTTTCCTTTTTTGTTATTTCTATGTGTGCTAATTAAAATATTTTTCTTTCTCTCTCTTAAGACACTTTATATCCGGTGCGTATATTCCTTTGGGACAATTTTCTACTTATACGCGGGCGAAGTAGCGGGCATAAGCTAGTATTCTCAGTTCCAATGGACCAGCAGACTCCTCAGTCTTAACGGGTTTTGTGGCTCTTTGGCCCGCGGTCCAAACTTCCACCTATAAAAACAATTTCTTTTTTGAGTACTATTTTGGGACCACAAAAAAAAGGCATTAATGTCTAGTTATCATAAAACTGTATTTGTTATTTGTGGTCCCTAAATACTACTCAATAAAAAATATTTTTTTTATAGATGGAAGTTAGGACCGCGGTCCCCATGACCCGTCTTAATAAGTTCGGTCCGATTTAACCTACTTACAATAAGTTGTCTCTGCATAGTTACGTCACAATTAAAGGAAATTGACCATTTGAGCTAGAGTGTAGGACGTGAGCCAGTTTGCGCTTCGTTATAATACAATTGGTTTATATGCTCAAATATTAACTCAATTGATATTTAGCATCTGTGATTAAATAATGTAAACTTCTAGGTCGTCATAAAACTTGATCAACTGGGATTAGGTACTAGACTGTAGCGGAATTGATCCACGTCCTTTTCTTCTATTCTGACCCGTCAAACCTCTTTTTTAAAATTTTATTATTTAAAAAGAAAATATTGATATAAACCAGTGCTTGACTGCGATCCCACCTGATGGTAAGCAGAGATACAATCGTTGATGGTGAGGCGCACTAGTTTATTAAGAGCCTATTCACTCTAGCCTTGAAGACACCTAAATTATAGTTGGATGGGAAGACCGCAGCAGGCAAATTGTTCCAGTCCTTCGATGTACGCGGTATAAACGACGAAGCGAAACGCTTAGTCCGAACCGTAGAGTTAGAGAGTAGGTTTTTTTTGACATGTAATTACTTATTCTATTTTTGACATTTGTATTTTTATTCCATTTGATTTGTAGTATTAATTTATTTGACATTTAGTTGATTATTATTAATAGTAACTCTATAAATTTGTATAAAAGCCAGGGCGTGGCAGTAGTTAATTCAAATTATTTACTTATCAATCTGCCGTAACTGGATCCATCATTGGAATTAATAACCTTGCTAATTTGACGCTAACGAGAGATTCTAGCCAGACCTAGTTAGTACACATACAGTATTACCTCCCACCACCCCCATCCCCCCCCACTCCCCCATAGGGGGTTGTATCAACTCTTGTGTTTACCGCTGAAACACATCCCACTACTAATTTCACTAATATTGTATAGTCGTATAATCTAGATTTAGGTGTGTTGTAATGGGCCAGTGGTTAACGGACCCGCCTCTCATGCATGAGGTTGCTGGTTCGAAACCGGGCAATTACTAATGTCAATTTTTAAATTATTATTTATAAGTTCAATAATAAAAAGAAATAAAGGTTCTGGAGTCCACGTACCGGAACATGCAGCGTTGCCGCGGCCTCCTACAAGGTGGACCGATGACTTATTGAGGGTCCCGGTAATCCGATGGATGCGAGACGTATAGGACTTGTTGTTATGGAACACTTGGGGGAGGCCTATGTCCAACAGTGGACGTCTGTAGGCTGAAATGATGATGATGATGGTTTCTAAATTTATCTAGGACATCACTGACACCCCGTGCCTCAGACAGCAGGTGAAGCTGTCGGCCCTGGTTGTCATTCGTAGATATCTGACAGTCATACCAGATAGTCAGAAGCCGGGGTATCTGATGACCAGTCCAGAACAGTGGCTATTGATTGGTATATAATAATAATAATAATTTATAATATTCGCGTGTCTAGTCCCAAACTAAGCAGAGCTTGTGTTATGACTACGGCACTACTAGACAACTGATAAAAATATTTAAATATTTCTAAACACATACATATTATAGATAAATTACACCCAGACACTTCTGTGTCTGACAAAAGATCGTGCTCATCACACAAACATTTGTCCTGGGTGGGAATCAAACCTACGACCTTTGGAATAGCAGACCAACAGGCCAGTCAAATAGGTAATAGAATATCTTGCTTGTCTTGAATTTTTGTTACTCAAGCACGTTTTTAACCAGTGGCGGTTTAAGCCAGCGCGGTGCCTGCGGCAAATTCGACCAAGCGACCCCTGTGTAGACCTATTTAGTACTATTATTTTCAATAACCTCGTGGATTTTAAGATAAGATATTTTTGCGCAGATGTGACGCATATCTTCCCAATATTTTTATAGTTGTTGTTATTGTTATTTCTTATGGTATGCGCCATGTTTTCTTTCATACGTGGAAATTACGGTAATGAAGGAAATCTAAGAGATTGACTATTGTAGTCAATAAAATAATCAGCTGTATTCGGATTTCAATATAGATCATACTTTGACTAGATTTTTTTGCGTTCAAGTGCAGGATCCCCGAACGCGCAGGGCCCACGAACGCGCGGGGCCCCCGATTGCACGAGACCTGTAGTATTTGCTACTCTTGCTACATGGCTGATCCGCCACTGTTGTTAACAATACAAAGTTGCAAATAGAAACTCATATTCTATTATCGAGTGTGTTTTAGAGGAAATTGCGAAGAGCGGCCATTTTGGTTTAATTACAACAAAATAATGCTGTGTGTACTACAGTATCGATCAGTGCAGTTATACAGGATGTTGCGTTTTTGCTGAAGTAGTAATGGTCTGTCTTTTGAGAAAATGTTTTCAAAGAAGAAAACACTTTTCCCTGAATTCAAACTCAACTTGATCTCATATATTTTTACAAGCTTTTCTTTAGTTTTATCTGTCCCGATGTTTGTCGGTAATCAAATCTTGTAAATTGAATTTGATCCACTTCCCGGTTACCAATTGAGCTGTTTTTCATGCATGTGTAAATCAGATGACAATGCAAAATTATTATGACATGGAGCTAATCTGCCCTCTAGCCAAGTTACAACCGTTTCGTTTCTATTCCTTTGTTCTGACCAAGTGACTGAGCGTTGAGATGACGTCAGAACAAAGGAATCGGAGGCGTGGCCGAAACGATTGTAACTTAGCTAGGGGGGCTGATGATGGAACCGGAAAGTGGCTATAGGAACTCTGTAGTTAAACGACACGACCCCATGGAGTTTGGACTCGTTTGATCGATCTTGACGAGTGCTTTGGTGCTAGATGGTAACCAGGGTCTGCTGATGGAGCTGGAAGATGGCCATAGGAACTCGGTAATAAGCCTATCGTGTTTGAGGTTTTTGGAATGGTCTTGATAGGTATTAATTATATAGGTTTACAGAAGTTTGGCATAAAGGAAGATCTTGTAGCACAAGTATTGGAAAAAATCTGAAAACTGTAAATTTGTAGTTACGTCACAATTTTTTTATTTGCCTTTTGGAAAAATCTTCGTAACTCACTTTGGGATTTGAACTCTTTTCATAGGTAAGTTTGTACGGAACCCTCACGGCCTCGGTGCGTGAGTTCGACTCGTACTTGTCTAGTTTATTAATTTTTCGTATGTATGAGCACTGTCACAGATGAAAGGGGCGTGTTGCCACAATTAACAAAACAATTTACGATTATAATGCTTTTTTATTTATCTATATACATATAATAAAACAGTAAAATTCTTTTGTGATGGTATTAATTGGCGCAAAAACTACTGAACCGATCCTGTTCAAATTTTGCATACATAATCCTTATAGGTCAGGGCAACTGATAGGCTATAAACTATCACGCTATTTGCTACGGGGGGTGAGCAATAATCCAAAATGTAGTTATTGAACGACATTTGCCGCGAGTTCAATTCCCAGCTACAGTTAAAAATTTTGTCATTATTTTGTCTTATTTTTTTGTATTTAAATAAATTTTACCATTTTTTCAAAATAAAATTGACATTTCTATTCGATATCTTCTAAATGTTTTGTAAAAACTAATCAAAACACACAATAAAATCAAAGCGACGAGTAAAATCACGTACACATATTATTACATTATTCCATTTAGCTGCAAATTTAACTTCTAAAACGAAAATCATCACGCTATCATCGTTAGGGAGCCAACCAGTCAATTATGACGTGTATATAAGAACGTTTATTTTATAGTTTATTCATCGAAGACTGCAGTACAGTGGTTTCGTAACTAGACTTTCATGTAAAGTGAAGGTGGTTCAAATCCCATACGGCTCTCTTAGGAGAAATTTTTGTTCTATTTTGTCATCGTGATTAAGATTTTTTTATATATTTTTGCATGCTTACAATTTTTTTTTTTATAAATCTACGTATATAATATATCTGTAGAAATTTTTAGTGAAGTGCGTATTATTAATTTTAGAAATCGATGTAGATAACTTTTATACATTTAAATTGTGTGGAACTTGATAATTATCTTACTTAGGCTTTGTTTCATCGCAATGAAACAAAGCATATGAAAGACAAACGGTATGAAATCAAAGTTTTCGAGAAGTAAAATATGACACCATAAGCAATTCAGATACTCGCAACGCCATCTAAAGACTCAAAGTAGAAATAATGATGACAATGACGGTTAAACTTCATATTAAATTTGATAGATGGCATTGCGTATTTTACGTAATTTTCTGAGTGGCAGAAGAATGGCCATCGCCCACGTTTACAGTTATGGTTAAACTGGTGTAAGACGGAGGCATTTTTAACAATCCTACTGCTTATTTTTATTATTTTTTTCCCATTATTGTAGCAAGCTAATTGACCGTGATTATTCAATGGATACCCTCCAAAGACGGAATGCTCCTGGATCAGAGCCCGGCGCGAGAGGGCACTGACGCCGATTACCTCCACGAGGACACGGCGGTGCTCCGCCTTTGCAGGGCACATCTCCACTGTGTCTTCCGGCATGATGGCACCTTGCGGATTAATAATGGTGTGTTTTATTATTTACAGTCACTGCTTCATATAAAACGGGATCGAATGTGTTTTTCTGATCACAGTTCGACAACGTATAATGTATCTCAGATTCCTTGCAGCCTTACGTCAATATCTGGACGTTACCTCTTTGCAATGAGTGGTGACCAACACTGGAACAACCCTCTAAGGGAGGCCAGTCTCAGGGATAACACTTATCGTCTGCTACATTTGTTAACCGTAATTTCATTGTTTTATGGATAAGCTCAGGACTGTTGTGGGTGTTTCGAACGGTTTCTGTTCTGGGTTCGGTTGAAAGTACCCTGATATTACCATTTTGTGAATCGCCTGGAGGACTCGGTGTAGCATGTGGTGGAGGTCTATCCATCTTGAGTGAACTGCCGTGTCCTCATAGAGGCAATCGGTGTCAGTAATTTCTCGGTTTGGCCATCAATATGCGAGTTCGATTGAACGGGGATACACGCGCACAAGGTTTCGCCGTATTTCATTCATAAGTTGGAGACTCCTCATAAGGTAGTTCCCACTATGGAAAAAACATTTGTCTTATATACGGGGATATCAATTAAATACACACCAAAGTATCCTAGGTAAATGAACAAGTAATTCTTACGCTTAAAATGATCAAACTGCAATAATCAATGCAAGCATGCTCTCGCAAATTCTTCATAAGTACTGTTGTGGATGAAGATAGTTGATGATTTATTTATTTATTTATTTAATCCTTTATGCACAAATGTACAGCGGCGGACTTAATGTCTGCCGGATGATGATGGTAGTTTTTGGATTCACTTAAGGCTTTTCACTATCAGTGCACGTTATCCAGCTGAAGGTCTGTGTCCCGATTATGCTCCTTCGTTTACCTCTATCAAAGCTGTCTAACTACTTAAACTCTTCAGTGAAAAGTTATTGAGGCAAAAATTGTTATGGGAGATAACTCTTTCGATCAATCTTGCAGCCCTAGCAGACATCGGCCCTAGAGGGCCCTATCCATTTGCTGAAATCTCTTTGAGTCGCGCGTAGAATACTACGCGCTGTCGATTCAGGACTGCTTTGACCAGACGGCCTAACAGCACCACCGCAATCCCGTGTTTGCAATGGCTGGGAATTGCCTTGCGGCTTTCAACACCCGGAGCGTCCCTTGCAGCGACCGCTGAGGAGTCAGGATGTCCTATCCCTCATAGTTTCAGCCACCTTTTTTGATCGTAGTGCTTCACTGAAGGAGGCTACTGGTTGTCATTTTCTCCACCAATCGCCCCCATAAGGACAAGGCGGCGCCGGCGCTCCGACCAAGCGGGACTGACTTCCATATGATCCATTTTTTTTTTTTTTTTTTATTGTTTGGGAAAATCATCTTAATGACATCCCCGCTCTTGGGCGGAGCGGGAGATAGTGTCAGACTCTTACTGACTAAAAACCCACTCCTGTTCCTTCGTTGCCTTCGTCCCAGGGCCCCGGGTTCCGCTTTCACACTACCCGTGGCCCCAGTTGGCTTCGACCCTGCTGGGCCCCTACGATTTGCTGACATCTCCTTGAGGCGCGCGTGGAACAATACGCGCCGTCGACGACTTGGGCTCGGTCCGGACGGTTAACGGACGGTCAGACGGCGAGCCACCCATTGCTCGCCGTCACCATATGCTCCATCGTATTCTCCAGGCGATTTGCACAATGGTGAGACCCGAGTGTTTCTTCCCGCTGAATTCGACACAGATACCTTCCGAAACACCCACAACCGGTGAGTCCTGCACAAAAAGAGGATGCCGTGACGCCTCTGTAGACACTTCTCAAAGACAGGCATTACCGCTGCGATTTGATTGTGGCGTGCTCACTGTGGCGAGAGGTTAAAATCATACAATGTTGTTTTACCAGAACATAAACCAGAAACATACATATGCCCATGCATACATATGCCTTTTCCCTTGGGGTAGGCAGAAATGACAACTGCTACGACCCATACATGCTCTTTCTATTCAGTGACGGTAATACATCTGGATCTGGACGAGTACATAACATGTTTCCTGAAGGTAATTTGCGTTTTTACCCGACTTCTAAAAAAGGAGGAGGTTCTCAATTCGGATATTTTTACCTTTAACCGTTTTATGTTAAATTACAATAAATTATTGCGATGCTTTCGGAATGAATTGCAAGCACAGAGTAATTGTACAGTTTTACGAACTTAACGCGGACGAAGTCGCGGGCAACAGCTAGTTTATTAAATAAAACTTCATGCAACACAAAGGTACAGAGGCGGACTTAATGCCTTAGGCATTCTCTACCAGTCAACCGAGGTTAGTGAAGAGAAAACATGGTAGGTGAAAAAAAAACGAAAAGATTAATAGGAAAACAAGGGATCAAATGTATATATATAAAAATAAACATATTATATTAAATATAATATGAACTTACATATACATAAATATATATTACTTTTATAAGGAAAAATGAATGGAAGGATTTGGAAGATTTGTTTTTAGGTTGTTTTTGCAATAATAATAATTATTATTATTAAAATATACATTCACAGCCCCATTTTAACCCCACTCTGTATATGACCTAGTTTACGATATAAGTATAATATATTATTCATTCCATTACTTACTAATGTGAGACGCTACAGGCAGTTAGGATCTAGAAAATTCTGTAATTATTAAAGGCATCCATTTTTTTTTTAGTTGGTAAAATCAAATAATGACATCTCTCGCTCTTGGGCGGTGCGCGAGGGTGTGTCAGACTTTTACTGACGAAAAACCCACTCCTGTACCTTCGTTGCCTTTCATACCAGGGCCGAGGCTTTCCTTTCAGAAACAAACCCTTGGCCCCAGTAGGCTTCGACCCTGCTGGGCCCCTACGGTTTGCTGACATCTTTAGGCGCGTGTGGAACAACGCATCGCGAACGCATATCGGACGGCGAGTTACCCATTGCTCGCCCGCGCCTACGGTGGTCGGAAATTGGGATCGGGATCCCGGCGGCTGGGGCATGAGGTCTGTTCCCTGGCGCGTTCGACCTCCTCCTTTGCTATCATTACTGCTTCGCAGAAGGAGGCGACCGCTTGCCACTCCTCCTCGCTTCGGATCATGGCCCGGCGATAATATCTAGGTACCTACAACATGTAATTGAAAAAAACTAAATAGTGAGCAACTTATTTGGTAAGGTACCTTTTTTTGTGATGGGAAATCAATACAAGACTTCTCCCGTTCTAAGAAGCGAGAAGACATTTCAGACTTTTACTGACTGAAATTCGCAGAAGTTAGTCAAATAATAAAAAATGGAAAGAGCTATGCTCCGAGTTTCCTTGCGTGATCGAATCAGAAATGAAGATATCCGCAGGAGAACCAAGGTTGCCGACATAACCCGAAGAATCGCCAATCTTAATGTGGCAGGGCACGTTGTTCGTAGAAGGGATGGCCGATGGGGCCGAAAGGTTCTAGAGTGGCGACCGCGCATCGGAAAACGCAGCGTTGGAAGGCCTCCCACGAGGTGGACCGACGACCTGGGGAGAGTCGCGGGAATGCGCTGGCTGCGAAATGCACAGAATCGGTCGTTGCGTAGACGCTTGGGGGAGGCCTATGTCCAACAGTGGACGTCTTTCGGCTGAAATGATGATGATGATGAGTTAAATAATTACCTCAAAATCAACTTGCCAAAAATAATTACCGAGCAACACTTTTTTTTTATTTGGCTCGTAAAGGGAAACAATACGATCTGAAGTCTAAGTGCCCCATCACTAGAAGAGAGTGTGACATATATACTATGTAATGCACCTTAACAGCTAATAATAACTAAACCACAGAAAATAAAACAAAAAGAAATCAAAACAGAAGATAATGAAAACAACATAAATTTACCGAACAATACATTATTACATATGACATATTACACACATATTATTGTAATATAAATTACACCCAGACACAGAACAAATGACATGTCTAAGAATCGTGCTCATCACGCAAACATTTGCCCTAGATGGGAATCGAATCCACGACCTCCGGCATAACAGTCAGGGCCTCTAACTACTAGACCAACAAGCCAGTCAAAAGTCAAATATGTCACTCGGAATGTCAAGGCATACACTCGTACACTGTACCCCTCCTTCAGGGTCAACCTGAACGTAAACATAAATCATCATCTCCCTAGCCTTTTTCTCAACTACGACGAGCAATAGGTAGCTCGCCGTTCGGCCGTCCGGTAGTCAAGTCGAAGCCTATTGGCGCCATGGGTTCTCTTCTGAAAATAAAACCCAGAATCTTGGAACGCAAGGCAAAGAAGGAACATAGGGGGTTTTGGTTCGGTAAAAATCTGTCACGCCCTCGCGTACCGCCCTAGAGCGCGAGTAGTCACTGGATGATATCTCAACTAAAAAATAAAATGTTTGTACGGGTTACCTACCAAAATCTTTTTTTTTTTATTGATGTAAACCAGTGCTTGACTGCGATCCCACCTGATGGTAAGCTGAGATGCAATCATTGATGGTCAGGCGCACTAGTTTACTAAGAGCCTATGTAACAAAACACGGAACCCTCCTCTTGCAAGTCGGCTAGCTAGCTGAGCCGTCCA
Source organism: Mythimna vitellina (assembly GCA_949316375.1). Taxonomy (NCBI): domain Eukaryota; kingdom Metazoa; phylum Arthropoda; class Insecta; order Lepidoptera; family Noctuidae; genus Mythimna; species Mythimna vitellina. Next base: position 778,346 of record OX438713.1, read on the forward strand.
CGAGCCCGCCCTGTCACATTTAACTCCGTATATCGATTGGACTACTAATAATAGAACCGGTGGACGTGTGGCGCAAGTCATGAGCGGAGCGATTTTCCTTTATTTTTTTTACACAAGCGTCAGAAATACATGTCGTTATATTAATAATGTTTGAAGTCTCACTCAAACGCCAAGACACTGTTATCATCTTCATGGGTTGTGCGATAGTGTACTCCGGGACCTGGAACGAAGGTAAAAAAAGAATAGGAGTGGGTTGTAGTCAGTAAAAGTCTGACACGTCCTCGCGCTCCGCCCAATTTTTCTTTCCTTTTTGATATTATTATATATTTTTTATAAACATGCTTTCGCATATATAAAATATAGCCTATGATACAAAGGAAAAAACAGCTTTCTATCGGTGAAAAAATATTCGCAATCGGACCAGTACTTCCAGAGAATTACCTCCTACAAAAAAAACTCTAAAAATATTATTGTAGATTATATTTAAGAAAGAATGGGTCAAAAGGGTTATGTCCTCATATTCAGAAACGAAGGTCTCCATTGCGTCAGTATGTCTTCAATAAACTCAAAAACTTAACGAATTGGGGGAATTGATCGCTAGGTTTGATTTTTTTTTGTTACGATTTAACTCAAAAACTACTGCATCGATTTTAAAAATTCTTTCGCCATTAGAAAGCTACATTTTTACTGATTAACTTGGGTATATATTTTCTATTTATACGCGGGCGAAGCCGGTGACAATTTTAATATTTTTAAAAGTACAAAATAAAGTCAAAACGTTCGAGGATCGTAAACTTATACTCAAAAATGCTTGTCCCAGCCATATTGTGGTTTAACATGTTAATTTTTTACATGGAGTGTCTGTCTACCTAACCTCAATTGAATCCTATCATTAAGAAGGTCCTTTTCCACTCGCCTCTCGTCAATATCGAGCATGGTTTAAAAGCTTGTTACTTCATCTAACGGAGTCCAACGCGATTGTTGACGAAAAGGCAACGCGAAAAAAGAGAGATAACGCCTGAAAACTCTGTTAGCATTCGGTTATTCCGTGATTTACTCGAATATTTTACAAAACTTGTTCCAGGAAAAAACGTGTTTTTTTTAAACCCATAAAAGTTTTTGAAAGAGTTGTCGTCATTTAGAGTCTTGATTAAATTTGCAAGGCTTCTATTGTTATACTTTTTTAACTTTTTCTATTTTTGAGTAAATTATGAAATGTCAAAGTTCATGCAAAATAGCATATTATCAGAGGTCTTTACTGGATTAGTTTTACACAAATTTATAAATTGATTTCAATAGAAGCCTAGATAATATCCACAAGATGCTGTGTTTCCAAAATATCTAATGAAAAATGTGTGATAACGTCATAATCGCGTAAGAGTGGTTGTATGAAAATGTATGTCGACCTGCTACCAGCGGCTACATCTGAAAGATTTTCTTTTCCACAACTTTCATACATCGCCATCTTGTCCCAAACTAAGCAGAGCTAGTGCTACGAGTACTAAACAACTGATAAACATATTTATATATTTCTAAATACATACATATTATAGATAAATGACACCCAAACAGAACAAATGATAGTGCTCATCACACAAACATTTGTCTCGGGTGGGAATCGAAACCACGACTTCCGGACTTCCGGCATAGTAGTCAGGGCCACTAACCAATAGACTAACAGGCCAGTCAATTACCCCAAGGGAACGTACTTCCGGGAAAAAAAAATATCCTATGAGCTATTCCAGGACATGGTCTATCTGTGGACCAAGATTCATCGAAATCCATTCAGTAGTTTTTGCATGAAAGAGTAACAAACATCCAACAACTTTCGTGTTTATAACAAAGGATTTGCATTTTTTGAATAAGTTACTTTAGCATAGCATAGTCGGCCTTATAATGTTCCCACTGCTGGGACTCAGGCCTCCTCTCTAGAAGAGGAAATGGGCCGTAATCCACCACGCGGGCCCAGTGCGAGTTGGTGGATGTTACATGTCTTCGAATTTTTGGTTCTAGGACATGCCGGTTTCCACACGATGTTTTCCTTCACCGTTTTGAGAGCAGTGGTGATGAAATAAATTACACAAAGTAATGCGCCTGGCTGGGTTTGAACCCGCGACCTACAACTTGTAAGTCGGGGCCGTTACCACTCGGCCACCACTGCTCCCGAATAAGTTACTTTGATAAAAAAATAGATAATAATTCATGATCAATTGCATGAATGCGCAATGTAAGCGTGAATCGATTTTCATTTCTTCTCGATTTGAGAATAACCTTTTGTCATTCAACAATAACAGGTAACCGATATTATTCAAAAACCAGTGACTTTAGCAAACAAAAACTATAACTTCATACAAATATCAGAAAAAAAAAATAACAGAACAAAAAATACGTTTTCCTAATCTCCAAATTCTATGTAAGCTAGTCTTTATTAATAAGTTAAACAAACAACTTTAGTAATTGAGACTTTCTTATGTTCAACTTAAGGTTCAAAATCAATTAGCAATTAATGTAGTATTCGGTTTATATGCCTTTCTGAATGTAGCGTTCGAAACTTCGTAAGCAGTTGTTTACTGAGCTCGACAAGTTTTGATACTCACATTTTTATTACGAAAATGGGGAAAAATATTTGTGTTAGGTACGTATTCGGATTTATTTTCTTGATTCTTTCAGGAATTATCGCATTTTTTTATATTTTTTGTTTTTGGAGTACTTAATTACGGCATTTAATTTTTATTTTAAATTACTTCTGAAAAATGAAAACTTTTATTTATTTATAAGTTTTGACGTTATCGTTATATAGTCTGGAGGGTTTGTAGGGTGCGGCCCACTGCGGGGCCTGCCTGCAGAAGTGTATCACTTCTGGGTGACTTTTCTGGTCAAAGATGTCACTCTGCTGCTTCAATCGGTGAATACTTAGCTGTCCTGCTAGCTGTTTGGCTGCTTTTAGAGACGTGACTTGCAGTTGCCATTGCAATTTATTACTTATTCATCCATTGGCACATTTAGGAGTTCATGGATCTCCTCTGTTTTGTTCAAACAAGGCGATATGATATCAGCTTGAGAATTTAGTTTTGTGCCCTTTGTATAATCAAAGTCTACACTAATATTATAAAGAGGTAAAGTTTGTTTTTTTTTGTTTGTAGGAGGTAATCTCTAGAAGTACTGGTCCGATTCCTAAAATTTTTTCACCGATAGAAAGCTGCTTTAATCCTTTGCCACATAGGCTATATTTTATGTACGCGGGTGAAGCCGCGGGCAAAAGCTAGTAAGTAATAAAAGTATTAGCTCTTAAAACATCTGAGGTTTAGGTTTATCCTAGTTCATGTTAGATCGAATTATTATTTTATACTATTTCTGTTCTATTTTAAGGCCGTCTTTAGTGTAAACTTGCACTTTATTTTTGTTAATAAAAAAAGTAATCTTGCAGTGGACCTCACAGGTCAATGCCATAGGTCCAGATTACTTCTTCTTCTTTGCTTCTACACACAGTGTTTACATCTCTATTTTCTCTAACTTTCCTTTCGCAGGTATGCTGGAAAAGATTTCTTTAAAAATAAGCATCACCTTTGTACTATGCTTCTGTTTCTTTCTTCTTTTCTTTTATTATTGTGTGTACATAAATTGATAAATAAATAAATAAACAGGTTTCTTTAACTGTTACAAACCTTGAAATATCTTTAACTAATTACATATAATAATTAATGATCTTCGCGTGATAATTAAGCACAAGTAATTTCTTTATTATCTTTCTGATGAATAAGAAGTTATTGTAAGTAGGTTAAACTCATAACACTATTCGATAATAATAAACTTCGTTTAATTAAAACCACGAGTAAATTTTAGGTAGCTAATTATTATTTTAGTAGAGCAGTGTTGAGGAAAGTTCCGACTGGTTTTATAATACATATCGATAATATTGTTTTCATGTATTGGTATTATTTTTCTTATTGGCATTTTTTATTTTGACACTTATGGGGTGGGTACTTAGAAACAGGAACACAGATAAAAATCATTATGCGGTGTGGATCCCAATGTTGCACCAAATGGGAGCCCACATCAGCGTGTGTCAGGCAAATATACCTCAGTTGGTTTTATGAGAGAAATTATATTTCGGAGTGCATTTTGTAAGTGTCTGTTGGATTGCATTTTGTATGGCGTCTCTGTCCATTTGAGGTTGCCAGGAAGAGATGTCAGAATGCGATAAGGCCGTCAATTGTATGTTTTTAAATTTATGGCTCAAATAGTCTTTTTTTTGGTGTACAATAAAGTATATACAAATAAATAAATAAAACTAATTTCTAGCAATGAACGAGTTACGTAAGGGGTGCAAGCATCAAGTATGGCTGGCCGTAGTCTGCGACCCGACTCTCATCTTTCACTGCTTTCCTTTGGGGCCGGACTCGGTCGGCGCCATATTGCTTTTTTGTTACAATTTTAGAATACGTTGCGAATAATCCAGCTTGAAATTGATTTTTTGAGTTTTTGTTGCAGATTTTTTTTTTTTAATGCCAATTTCTTCTTTTTATTTTATTTTTAAACTCTATGCATTGTAATTATAAAATAAATACTAGTTACGTCACACAATATTATATTATAAAGGCGAAGGTTTCTGAATGTGTGTGTGTGTTTCTCTTTCACACTCGAACGGCTGAACGGATTCGGATGAAATTTGGCATACGGGTGGACCATGTCCTGGAATAGAAAATAGAATTTTAAACTTTTTATCACGGCAATAAGTTCCCTTGGGCCAATTTTCTATTTTCAACGTGGGTGAAACCGCTGAAAGCTACTAGTTTAAAATAAAAAAAAGGATAGGTTAGGTAGGTAGTATTTCATAAGTTAGGATTTAATTTGTATTTACTTAATCAAGTTTTGATTAAAAAATGCTATAAGCATAACTTGTTTGCAAGACTTGTGTAATTCTTTAATATACAAAAAACAACATAGTACACTGCTATTTGACGATTCAATCAATAAAAAAAAATCAATTATCAACATCATCATCAAGATTATTTATGCATTATCTAGACATTACTCGTTTATCGATAATTTTTTAATCTTCATGGTATTAGAAAGTTTTTTTTATATTTTATTACCACTTTATTGTACACCTCATAATAATAACCACTACACCAACCCATACCACCTCATCCCACCTCACCTCACCACATAATTTATTTATCACTTGTACTATTTAAAAGTAGTTCTAGATAGATAGTGAATTAAAGTTTTTTTTAAAATATGCATAGGCTCGTGTGTAGGTAGTTTTGTATTTTTAGGACCAAGACTTACTAGTTACACTATTTTATTAACATAATCTATTAATAATTTAATATACAAGCTTTTTTAAATAAATACCTATTCTTTGCTCAATTTTTAACAGACTTAAAAAGAAAGAAGTAATTCATTCGGCGTTGTTTTTATTATTTTCTAAATGGTGAAACTCCAATTATTGTGCAAGTTGTTTCCTAACCTTCGATTTATATTCAAAGAATATTTTAGTATCCACATAAAAAAAAAAATTAGAAGATTTTTGTTTTTATTTTTAGAATTAATGCAAATAACTGTTGTAACATGAATAAAACAACATGTTTCTTGTATCCATGCGGCTTTAGATTTATAAATGAAAGCTAAAATTTATCTGTTTTATTATTTATAAATATATCCATTTTTATTTTGAAAATTTACATTATTATTAAATAAATCGTTATTATTATCTACCTGCACTAATAAAGAAAGAAAGAAAAAACGTTTATTTGTGACTCACACAATCGTATAAACTAAAGATACACAATAAAAAAAGGAAAGGTAAAATCAGTGTGAGACCAAAAAGGCACCTAACTCAGCATATGCTGCGTTATTTAAAACGATAAATAACCACAATGATACCACGAACACACTTACGGACACTAGTCTCTAATCTCTCTAAATCTAAGTTTATCTAGGACATTGGTCAGTGGGTAGCCTTAACATTACTAACACCCCGTGCCTCAGAAATCACTTAAACCCTTTGGTCCTGGTTCTTCTTCGTAGATCTTTAACAATCGTTGCAGATAGCTAGACACCAGAAAGTCTGACCATCAGTCCATCCCATCATGTGTTTGTCATTAAGTGGGTCGTGGTGGTCTGATAAGCATTGCTGATCCCGCTCGAAAAAGAAGGCGTCGGGGAGGCAACCGCCTCGATGCCTAACACGCCGAAACCCCGCTTGCATCATCCAATGCAGACGGGACTTTGGAACAACGGGCGTGCAGTGTGGGGACTCTGCCGCCCTTCGAGTGATTCCAAGGAAGACGGTGGCACAGTGATCACGTGCTGCCGTGCACAAAGAGGCTCAGGGGAGACCGTTGTACAGTCTCCTCAGGGATGTGCCCTAACAGGCGTTGCACAGAGGGGGTTCCTGGTCTTTTAAGAGGTAACGGGGCCCTCTTCTATATGTGCTGATGATCACCGGGGTGGTTTTAGTGAGGTAAAAATCCCACACTTCCCGGACTTATCCCCAAAGTCCGGGCGCCTTTTAAAGGTTTCCCCTCGAAAACAAAAAATAAGCAGGTTAGACTGGTTACGAAGATTACTAGTCAGTAATTGAATGCTTAATTATTAAATTAATAAAATATAAGCACAGGATTTAACGTGTTTTAGTGTAAAATAAATAATAATAATTACCTAGATGGCCAGGTGGCCACAATAACAACAAAGATCAAAGCATCAGGAGTTTTTATCGATTCGTCAATTACTATAATCTTAACTAATAATATGATAAAATGGTCAAATTGGTTGTACGTATGTTTGTAAAAAATAATATCTGGAAGTACTTAACAGATAACAAAGTGATTTCGCCCATAGATAGCTGCACGGCCGCGACACCGCGGTAAAAACTGGTGACAAAAAACATTCATGACACTTTATATTGTCATTGATTTGTCTAGCCTTTTCGCAACTATCTTGAGGTCAGCTTCCAGTCTATCCGGATGCAGCAGTATTTTTTACATGGGGCGACAGTCTATCTGACCTCCTCAACCCAGTAAATGATAAATGATATTTATTTTGCAAATAGTTGTTTAAAAACACTTGCACACGTAAATTTTTTCGTCAGTTAAAACTATATGAGGCAGTTTTCTAGTTGACTACCCTGAGAAAAAACACCGAAACAAACTCAGGGTCAAAGTCTCTTTTAAAGACCATTCAGTAAACACGTAATGGTCAAATCATATGAAAACTATGCAGATTAGTGTCTCAGATGGTCTTTTGAGGAAAGAATCACACAGATTTGAGTGGACTTGTCCAGTCAGTGCAAGTATTTGTCAGTATTCTTATAGCTCAACTTAGGAATACTAAGTAGAGAGAGATTTCTTGGCTTCTGATCATTAGTAACGACTGTCCAAAATCTACAAAAGAGATCAACTGTTTTACGGTATGTCAGGATAGTCACCCATCACCCTACAGACTGACTTAAGGAATTTTTGCTTAACCTTTCAGATCGTCCAATACAGCTATTATTCATGATTACTGCATGAGGTCGCCGCACTTCATACTGTCATTTAATCATTATCATCATTTCAGCCAAAAGACGTCCATTGTTGCAAATAGGACTGCCTCAAGTATCGCCATAACGACCAGTCCTTTGCGTCTTGCTTCCATCCGATTCTCGCGACTCTCACTATGTCATCGGTCCATCTTGTGGCCTTCCAACGCTGCGTCTTCCGGTACGGGGTTGCTATTCCAGAACCTTTCACCCCCTTTGACCATCTATTCTGCGAGCAATGTGCCCTGCCTACTGCCACTTCAGTTTGGCGATTTTTCGACCTATGTCGGTAACCTTGGTTCTACTGCGGAAATCTTTATTTGTGATGCGATCACGTTTGCGATCTGTCATAAAGTAAATTCTTTGTGATTGAGTAAAAAGCTATAATAGATTAGATTTTTTGACTTCTGCGAATGCCTAGTTTGGTTTATTAATGAGATGATTATACAATTACTTAAAGTTGAATTCATTTTATATGTTGGTACTATAGCCGAATAAGGAACATATTGTGGCTTATTTTTAGTATAAGTTTTGGAGACACGGAACACAGTGTAAAGCCCCACCAACCTGCGTTGCTGCGGGAGGTTCCTCCGAGCAGACGGGTGTTTTGTCTGTTGGGCAACTGCCTAATAGTTAATTTTTATGTTCTAATCGCGCGGAGGACTCTAACTCATTTTATGTTGTTACAAAGTAAATAGGATTGGAAGAGCTAGGAAATAATGAATGGATTGTGAATTTTGTGAAGCATGATATGGCTGGAAAAATTGTGACTAATGGGATACCGATTGATAGAGCCGAGCTGGTTAAAAGATGAAGCATGCTGCACCGACCTCGAAAGAATTGGGTTAGGATTTAGGTATGTGTATCTTCTGCAGGATCAAAACGAGAAAATGAGCTCCAATACAGTTCTGGAGATGATTGCTGGCAGAATTGATTGCCCTTATATCGGACATTGCTGTAGCAGACATGTTACTAACTATGTCCGATAGTGTAAATGTATTTTCTTATGTGTGTGTGTTCTGTTTTGTGATTGTTATATGGGTGCTATTAGTTGACTGAAATAAATGCTTTTATTTATTTATAAAACGTTGGGCTGTGAAAAAGACGAATGAAAAAAGATTGCATGTAGCAGATATGATAATGTTGAGAAGGATCTGCGGAGTGACGAGGATGGATAAAGTGAGAAATGACTATATTAGAAGAAGTTTGAAATGGAGATGGAGAGGGTGAGGGAGACCAAAGAAAAGATGGATGTATTGTGTGAGAAGTGATGGGAAAAAAAAGGGCGTTAGTGATAGCATGGCGGGTGACAGCATAGAATGGAAGAAAAATACGTAAAGTGCAACTAAAAAGTAAACAAGTAAAAAGATGATGATCTTTCGCGGGCTTTTTCAAAAGATCAACTGAAGGAACGTGGGTGGGTTTTAGTCAGTAAAAATCTGACACTAAGGGAAAAATCATTCCATTGTTTTCCACCCCAAAACCAAAGGCATGTGTCTACACATGTAACTATGTACTTTGTAGGTACTTGTTATTATAATCTGTTGATAAAAGCAAATGATACTGATGTATTGATCACACAGTATCACAGTTAATTAAAAGATAAATAACATGACTATAAAATTATGCTTTGTTTGACCTTGAAAAAACTTGTTTAAGTTAATGCATTATGTATGAATTTGTGACAGCGCTCATCTAAATGAGGTGGTTTAATTAATGAATTTGTAGTTCTAATATTAAGAAAACAGAAATACGATTTTATGAACTTTAATGGCTTAAATCTAGGAATATTATAATTTAAATATATATATTTGTGATCGGTGTAATATGTCTCAGAGGACACGGTGGAGGGGTGCCCTTGCGCTTGGGCAAAGCAACGCCGAGTCCTCGTGAGGGCGATCGGCGGCAGCGATCTCTCGCGCCGGGCCTTGGTACAGGCCATGGTTCGGAGTGAGAAAGAGTGGCAGGCCGTGGCCTCCAAGTGCGAAGCAGTCATGCTAGCAAAGGAGGCGGCCGATACCGTGAGGCAACGGTCCTCACGCCCAACCCCCGCCGGGCCTCCGATCCCGATTTCCGGCCATCGTAGGCGCGGGCTTGCGGACGGCGAGGAATGGGTAGCTCGTTGACCGACCGTTCGTTAACCGTCCGGATCGAGTCTAAGTCGTCGACGGTGCGTACTGTTCCACGCGCGCCTCAGAAGATGTCAGCAAACCATAGAGGCCCAGCAGGGTCGAAGCCTACCGGAACCAAGGGTTTGCTTCTGAAAGGAAGGCTCGGCTCGGACTTCACCCAAATCTATCGTTTCTTTGAAATTAAAACCTTGCCTACTTCTAATTCGGTTAATCAAAATCGTAGCCCCCGTGAATTTTCCTCTTAAAGTGTTTTTTTGTGCTGAGTGTCAGTATACAGTGAGTATTATGAACTTTGAGGACTATGAAACCCTTTCGAACCAAAACTCCATCACACATAATATGACTGCCGGAGCAATAGCGGGGGTGATGGAACCCGTAATATATAATTTATTAGGAATCTAAGCTTATTTAATAACAATACTACGATTTAATACACGTTACACACAAAAGGAAAACTATTTTTAGTCATCCAAGTCAATGCCTACTTAATTAGCGCATCTGTTGAATTTAGGTATCATAATGAAACCAACCAATGTTTTATCCTCGAAAATAAAACTAAAAACCTGTTTTTTTATATTCTCTTTATACTCCGTTAATTATATTTTTTTTAAAGAACGTAAACAGTCAATTGAAAATAGTGATTATAAAAATAAAAAAGTCTACTTAAAAAATCTCTTTAATAGAAAGATATATAATAGCCCTCTTATTACAATATACTAGCTGAAGCTAGCGGCTTCACCCATATGAATGTTGGTAAATTTTCGTAAGGGAACAAACTAAAAAAAAAAATAGTACACCACGCTCTACTTGCGTATATTTTTCACCTTCTCAAATGACAAATCTATCCAAAGGTTGTCTGTATAAAATCGCTTGTAGCGATAAGACCGCCCATTGTGACACCCTATTAATTATAAGTTCCTATTGTAATTTTACTATTGTGTACAATAAAGAATATATCTATCTACTCCCGGGATAAAAAGATCCTATGTACTACTCCAGGACATGATCTACACGTGTGCCGAATTTCATCCAAATCGTTTAGCCGTTAGACTTTGAAGATTTAACAAACATACATAATAACTTTCGCTTTTTTAATATAGTATATTTTTTTTTTTTTTTTGTAATTACTGCTGTTGGTACCTAAGGATAAATAAATACTCTGAATTTTACTACCTTCAAGAAAAAATACAACCGTAAAAAAAAAACAAAAAAAAATGCTATTAATATACTTACCTCATAATAAATAACTAACTACTCTTAATTTTACTAACTAGTAACAATGAAAAAAAAAACAATCTATTTCGATCAAAGAAAAAAAAAATTACAAAAGAAAAAAAAATAACAATGCCTACTTTAATAATAATACGTGATCGGCGGTGAGCCGAGTGCGTCCCTGTGCGCCCCCCGCCCCCCGCGCCCCCCCGCCCCCCTCGCCCCGCGCCGCCATTTCGTGTTATTGAGAATTTATGTCGCTAAGGACGCCTGCACACTGACGATGTTGAGCCTTCAAATATAAACTTGCCATTTAATATGTCAATAAAAGAAAATTTTGTTATTACTATTTTTTGTTAAAAATATCATGTCAATTTAAGTTAACAGTGAAAAAAAAAGGAAAATGTTTGTTGTCTTAAAACGCGGCATTTTGGGGGCAGCCTATGTCCAACAGTGGACGTCTTTCGGTTGAAATGATGATGATGATGACGACAGTAAAAAAAAAACAAGATTTTATTTAATAAAATATTATTTCTTCTTTTTCCGCAGGTGATGCACATTTAACTTAAAACAAAGCATTACACATGCAAGTTCGTACTTAATAAAAATCTAAAAATAATTTAGGAAAAAAAATCCATGTTCAGTCTTTCAAACTAGTTATTGAACACGGCATTAATCAGGGTGTGTGACCTTACAAATACGCCCGTTAACTTCTTAAATTGTTATTTTATGTTGATTTTATGAAACGTCGTACATAGGACCAAAACTATATTAAAAATAAATTCAAGGTTGATCAAATTTAAAAATAGAAAAACGCAAATTTTTCATTTTTCTATTAATTTTGTATACTTATTACAATTGTACAATTCTAAACAAGAAACAACACTAAAAAGAAATCTTTTTCTAAAAATAGCATCAAAATTATTAAATGAAGCACTAATAAGCATTCCAAACAATGACATAAAGAAGGGCGGTGACGTCACTTTTCACTATGTGCATCCTATGTAATGTATTTTTCAACATTACAATATAAACTGAATTTTGCGTTACTAATTTTCAGATGCAAAAGTTATGTAATAACGAAAAGTAAAAAGTACAATCATTTTATTTTCGTTGAAGTTAACAGTAATATTCTCTTTGCACAAAAATAAAAACAAATAGTGTAAACAAAAACAATAATTTGCAAAAGACCTCATGTGTGTGCGCCCTAAAGGCCGGGCGTTGCACCGACTAGATCCGACCAACGCTATCAATGTACTCGTGCCTGTGTGTGTGCGCGCTTGTGTGTGTGCGTGTCACATGTCGTCACTACAGCGGGTTGTTTTTTTTGAAGGGGTTATAATAATTATAACTAGTTTTTGGCAGCGGTTTCGACCGCGTGTAAGAAGGAAAATTATAAAAATTGTATGTGCTATTTTTGGTTATGGTCTATCTGGACCCAAATATCATACAAATCTGTTAATTCGTATGAGCGTGAACGAATATTAAAATACACAATACATCACACACACTTGACTTTTTAATATTAGTGTGATATAATAGTGGTATTGTTTCGTTTTTGGAAAGAAAAAAATACATTAATTACTTAATTTATTACATAGATTTATTTATTTATGCAAATGAAACTGTTGAAAGAAAAAATAACAAAAAACAGTTATAAAAGGGCATAAAGGTGATGAGAAATAATTATATGGAATTGTATAGGAGTTATTATTTTTATTTAATGTGTGAACATAGTTTAGATAATGGACATGAATTTATAATATTTATTTAAAAAACTAGGTTAGTGCAAGTCGGACTTTCGCACTGAGGGTTCCGTGCAAACTAACTTATGTAAATAGTTCAATTCCAGTATCGAGTCTCGATGATTTTTCCGAATAAATAAGTTTTTTTTTGTGATGTAGCAACAAATTTTCAGTTTTCAGATTTATTCCTATACTTGTGCTATAAGACCTTGCTTTGCGCCAATTTTCAGGGTTCTAGATGAACGGGAATTTCCCTATGAATTTTGATTCCCTTGAGAGTGTCGAAATATACGTTTTTTTGCGATATAAACGGCCGTATCTTTTTTTTTTTCGTTTATTTAGAAGTTTGATTTTTTCACGGCTTCAAGGGACCGCAGACTTGAATATATAGTTTTAATTTGAACTCGATACCTCCACGCGTCCTCGAGATAAAGGGTCTTGACAGACAGACAAACGCATGGACAACAATGTGATCTTGTAAGGAGTGATCCTGACCGTTTTTTCGTTTTGAGGTACGGAACCCTAGAAATTAACAGCCGCTAACACCCACAATATATTTTTCATTAACTAAAAAATTTCATTACATTGTGAATATGTGTGTTCTACGTGGATTTGGTAAAATATGAATGGTTTTGAATAAACAGATAAAATAAACTTGAAAAATCTTTGTATATAAAAGTAGAAAATTACTAACATATCAACGCGCAGCCGAAACTACTGGGACTAGGAGCGTGGAATTTTAAACAATTTTTTTTTTTGTTATGTAGGCGGACAATTCGAGAAGATTTCCTAAAATTCACTCTCTGAGGGGATGAAAAGGAGGCCCAAAGTTTGTACGGAGAAACCTACTTTCACGTGGGGAAAGCCGCTGGCAGAAGCTAGTGTTTCATTTTTTTTTTTTTTGGTTTTCGTATATAATATGATAGTAGTTAATAGCCTTCGCTCTAATTAAACGCGATGGCCTTTATGATAAAATTTATTTATTTTATTATTGATAGGCTCGCGGTGTCTCATCTGATGAGAAGCAACGATGTGGTTGACGATAAAGCACACTTGCTTAAAACCTATTAACAAAAACACAATAAAATGTAAACTGGGTTATACAACCAACCAACCACCAAACATCGTATACCATACTATAGCTATGAATTATCCGAAATATAAGATTTTTTTTATACCTATGAAAATAATAAAATTCCGATTTATTATTTTAATCTTATAAAGAAATAACAGCTCTTATGTTTTTTAATAAAACGATTACACATCAAATACATTACAAAAAAAAAACAATATTTTTTTTAATAAAAATGTATTTACTCCACTACTCTTGCTTATAACTATTCATGAAAACTTCATCGATCATCTTTTAAACCCCCACCTACCCTCCACCCGCAACTTAAATAAACCAAAGTAACAGAAGGCAACACCCTGTATACGCTCACCTTGTTCCCACACACGCATAATCTCCTTATTGTATACATGTGTATGTACATATGTGTACAATATCGACTAGTTTAGTCCAAAATATTGGAGTTTAAAATGCTTTAGTATTTATTTAGTTTTAAAGATACTTTTGGTTTGATTATTTCTTATAGGTAGTCAAATTATATGTTCACGTTCACACCTCGTACGTCGAAGGACTGGAACAATTTGCCTGCTGCAGTCTTCCCGGCTGATTATAATTTAGATGTCTTCAAGATTAGAGTGAATAGGCTCTTATTAAACTATTGCGCTTCACCATCAACGATTGCATCACTGCTTACCTTCAGGTGGGATCGCAGTCAAGCACTGGTTTATATCATTAAAAAACAATATCTTTAGTTGTTGTTGAATTCTATACTAATACCTGACCTACTGATGTTGTCCTGTCCGGAAGATGGCTTTTTGTCAGAAAAAAATGATAACTCGATTGCAGCGCCACCTACCGGGTACAATTACAATTTTAAACCATCCAGAGACCTACCCAAATATATACACAAAATTTCATCCCAATCGGTCAAGCCGTTTAGGAGATTGGTGACAAAGACACTTACAGAAGAATTATATATGAAGTTTATAAAAGCTGAAGAGTTCGTTTTCAATCAAAAATTCGAAGACATGTGACATCCACCAACCCGCACTGGGCCCGCGTGGTGGACTTCAAGTTTCCTGCACCTTCTTCTCCATAGAAATCTACGCTTTGGAACATGCATATAGTTCAACCTTTTTTTTAATTGACTGACTGTGACAATTTAAAAATGCCTTTAAATGGTTTATCTATGTATATAAAAGGAGAAACTGACTGACATATCAATGCAAAATCGAAACTACGTGGACTAGGAACAATGTGAATATTGCACAAGGCATCCTTTTATGACGTAGGCGAGTGACTACTAAGAAAGGATTTTTCAAAATTCAGCTCATAAGGGAATGAAGCGAGGCATTAAATTTTGTATGGAGGAATTTATTGTCACGCGAGTAAAGCCGCGGATAGAAGCTAGTTTGAAATAAATTCTTTGAGTGTTAAGTTTGGGTTTTTTACTTCGTCAAACAAAGTTTCAATGCTCAACAGACGTATGACAGTTCTTTTTTTTCGATTAGATTTATATCGATGTCACATCATTATCGGAATGGCATTTTCATGATTTTATCTAGATTTTTGCACTTAAAACAAAAACTCTTATCTAAAACTAGCTTTTGCCCGCGACTTCGTCCGCGTAGAAGTCGAAAATAGTTTTATTTGGTTTTTTGAGATACGAAAATATGAAATATTATTTATTATCTTCGTCGTGTGTGATAGTCCATTGAATTGTATGGCGGGCGATATTGTATCTTAACATAAAATATAGTATCTTAGCCGTGTGCAGCGCCCTTTAGTGAACTCCACTGCGGGTGACGTAACCTACGACAAACTTATTATTTGCGGTTAGTAC
Source organism: Mythimna vitellina (assembly GCA_949316375.1). Lineage (NCBI taxonomy): Eukaryota > Metazoa > Arthropoda > Insecta > Lepidoptera > Noctuidae > Mythimna > Mythimna vitellina. Next base: position 793,872 of record OX438713.1, read on the forward strand.
AGTAATCCAGTCTAGGGATCGAACCGCAAAATTAAGTTTGTTTTTTATTGTATGTACTTTTTCGGGATAATAAGTACCCAGAGTGGTGCCCAGGATATTAAAGAATGATGCCTGAACAAACAGACAGACAAACAAAATTTTTTTTAATCACATTTTTGGGTTCGGTGTGGGTCTAGTAACGACCCCTGCCATTTATTTTTTTCATATTTTCAATGTACGGAATTTTCACTTCTACAGATTTATTATAAGTATAGATATCTTAAAACAAGCATTTGCTAGCGACTTCGCACGCGTAACAGCAATTTTCTCCATTTCGTCACATAGCACGTGGTGATATCCACAGGAGAACCAAGGTTACGAACATAGCCCGAAGAATCGCCAAACCTAAGTGGCAGTGGGCAGGACAGTGGGCTCGCAGAACAGATGGTCGATGGGGCCGAAAGGTTCTGGCGTGTTGACTGAATACAGGAAAACCAACGTTGGTACGGCTTCCGGCAAGGTGGACCGATGACCTGGTTAGGTTCGCTGGAATCCAATGTATGCGACAGGAGGAGAAGGTGCTTGGGGGAGGCCTATATCCAACAGTGGACGTCTTTCAGCTGAAATGATCGTGATGAATAAACACTAATGTAACTAAAATATGAATATTTCTCTTCTTTTGTCTTTAATAATATAGAATTTCATTATGAAAATAATATTTGTAAAGTATCAAGTGGTAGCCTTCGTGCTATTTTTAGAAATGTTAACTGTTAAGTAAACATGAACCTTAGTACCGTGGAAAATGATTGAATTTCCTTTGAAAGGGATTAAGTTTTGACTTTTGTGAGCACAGAAAGGTACGATTCGTGTATTTTTTTTTTACTTTTCTTTTGTTTTTTACGGTTCAATAGTTTTGAGGGGTGATGATCGGTAACGGTATGTTGGTAAAAAGACTGGTTTTTGTAGGTTAGGTACCGGGTACAATTCTTCATTACTTTTTTTTTGTTTTTGTACATAATTACGGTGGGGTGAATAAATAGGTTACTGGTTAAGTTCGGCAAAATGCCCGATAACTATAGAGTTGACAATGGTTTCCAACTTATCTTTATTTTTTTTATACAAAGTATTTGTCTGATGCTGGTATCCAATTTTACAAGCTTTGTATTAAATTGAAATGTATGTATGTATGTTCGTGTCAAATCTAGCTACCCAATGTTGAGACATCTTCAACCGATTGGCCAGATTTTTTTTTTATACGAGTATTGGTCTGTCGCTGGTTTTCAACTTAATTTTTCTCTATTCTGAATCTTAAATTGAGTGTACAGATGCAAATCAGCTTTCTTTCTTTCTTTCTTTCTATTAAATATCGGAGGTCTGGCGAAATTTGTCCACTTCGTCTCCAGTTTATCCCAATATTTACGGTTCCCATAAGTTAGGCTACATGAGCAAAGCCGCGGTAATAAGTTATATAATAATAATATTCCACAACTTTCACACAACGCCATCTAGTCCTAAACTAAGCAGAGCTTGTGTTATGAGTACTAGACAACTGATAAACATACTTCTAATTATATAAGTGGTTAAAAAATTAACTTTGAGAATTTCGAGGGGACATTCTACTCCTCATTATGAACAACTTTTACTATGGGCACCAAACCTGAAATCGCGAAAAAAAATCAGCTGCTCCATACGTTTATGTTCGCATAACTCGTCAAAATGTATGGAGCAGCTGATTTTTTTTTTCGCTATGTCAGGTTTGGTCCCATAGTAAAAGTTGTTCATAATGAGGAGTACAATGTCCCCTCGAAATTCTTAAAGTTAATTTTTTAACACCATATATACATATTATAGACAAATTACACCCAGACACAGAACAAATGATCGTGCTCATCACACAAACATTTGTCTTGGGTGGGAATCGAACCCACGACCTCCGGCATAGCAGTCATAGCCACTAACCTCTAAACCAAAAGGCTAGTTAAAAATAAATATCTATAAAACAGCAACCTGTACATACATACACACACATAGATATTAACGTTTTCACAACACACACACATTTATTTTAAATTTAATTGTAAATGTACCACGCTCGGGTCTCACGTAGGATCGGGTTCTGTATATTTAAGAAGGAAGATTAGGGTTCCGTGGTTAAGGAAACACGTGTTGTTATCAGGGGCCTTACCTTGAAGTCTCAGGGCGCACTTGTTCAATCCGCTAACAGTTACTTTGATTTTTCTGTCATGGTTGTCCATAGTTACACTAACTGAAAAACGGCAAAGTTTTCTAGCGATGCTGTCGCGCGTTCTCATCGATACAGTCGCGATGCCGATGCGCGTTAGTAGCGCGTTGCCATCTTTTCTTTAGCGCTTGCAAATGCGACTAACGCGCGTTTGTAGCGGTACTGTCACGCGCTTACGAAACGCGCGACAGCATCGCTACAAAAAGTCGACTTCTGACTCCATTGAAAGGAGTTTTGGTGATTTCATACCTCAAATAACAAAAAGTAAAAAAAAAACTAAATCCCGACTACGATAAAAAACGACGCTGAAAAAGTATGAAACAAGATTTTCAGGATGCTGAAATAAACAAGGTTACTGAAGAAACAAGAACACACATTATTAAAGTGTTGAGGGCCTATTACACTACTCGACATTCAGACAGTCATTGTCTATGTATATCTTATGTATCTCATCGTTCTGTTTCATTCATTTACACGTCTTTGCCGTAGTCAGGTAAAAAATAATTGTCAGTAATATTAATCAAGAAGGCATCCTGAAGGTATTCGCACAGACTTGTACCATTGCTGTATGATGCATATACTGAGCAATCGGAGTTTGTTAGTGTGAAGTGTGTGTATATTATGTGTGTGTACCAAATGTTATGTGTGTATCGCTTTCATATGTTGTGTGTAAGAAATTTTTATTGATGTTGTATGATCCATGTTGGTCGAAATAAATTATATTATTATTATTCCATTTATTAAATTTATATACATATTAATTACATTTTTAAATATATCTTAAAAAACAAACATTTAAAAATATAAAAAAATAGTAGCCCATCTGGAACAGGGTCCAAGCTACCGGTGGTCAGGGCTCCTGAGAGAGGAATCTCCGAACAATACGCGCCGTGTCCAGGAGTACTGCCTTCTGAATCAAGCCCTTGATCTAACTGCCTAACGAGAGCCTCCTCAGATGTTGGTCGAGGCTCTTGGCAATTAAGCCATTGGCCGTCACGACTATCGGCACAATGATTGCTCTATCCACTTCCCACATGTCGACCACCTCGCGAGCTAATTATTATTATTATTAATAGGGAAATTATTAAAAAAAAATTGAGCTTTTAGTACGGTTACTGAAAGTATTTTTTCTTGTCATGTAAACAAAAAATAATTATCGTCCACATCACCGTTTAGGTGCCATCAGATGAGATAGTGGTCAAGCGCGAGCCTGTCCATGATAAAAAGAAAGCATAGGTTACCACTCCGACCTCATAATAAAATTCTTAATGTGAACAAGCAAAGCCAAAGGAAATAGGTTATTAACAAAATTGCGAATTACTATGAAACATTCTTATGAACGGTCCAAAATAAACCGCAGCCTTATTCTGGGAGGGTGAGTGAATTTCAAGGATTTTTAGCCGTTTGATTCTGAAGACGTCCTTGGATATAACTGTGTAAAAATATACAATGCAATTTACACAATTTATATTACAATTTTTTAATTAGTACAAAAAAAAATGGGGCGCTCCTCTCCCTCTATTCAGAAATCAAAAAGATTTATTTCAAATAGACCAATTAATTACAGGCACTTTTGAATAGTCAAAACATCGGTCAGTCAAAAAAAAAAAAACAAGTGAAGCTAGATTGCAACTCATAATAAAATCAATTATTCAATAACAATTGCTACTAGAAAATACTACGCGAAGTGTTTTATGGTTCCGTATCTCAAAAGGAAAACAACGGAACCCTAATAGGATCACTTTGATGTCCGTCCGTCTGTCTGTCTGTCAAGACCCTTTCTTTATCTCTGGAACGCGTGGAGGTATGGAGTAGACTGTAAATTTGTAGTTAGGTCACAAAAAAAAAAAAACGGAACGGTTCCGTTTTCAAATCAGAACTTGCTTTATGCCAATATTCAGGATTATGGGTCAACGGGATGTACCCTATGAATTTTGATTTTCTTGAGAGTGTCGAAATATACATTTTTTGCGACATAAATGGCCGTTTCTTTTTTTTTCGTTAACTTAGAAGTTTGATTTTTTTCCCAGCTTCAAGGGACCGCAGACCTGAGTGTATGGTTTTAATTTCACTCGATACCTCCACGCATCCCCAAGATAAATGGCCTTGACAGACAGACAGAAAACAATGTCATCCTATAAGGGTTCCGTCTTTTCCTTTTGAGGTACGGAACCCTAAAAATACTCCGTAACAACAATGCAGTAAAAAGTCATTTCGTCAAAGGACTCATAAGTACAACGAAAGAAAAGAATCATATCGCCATCTCTTTCTAAAGCAGCTGACTGTCAAAATCAGCTGTCTCATGTACAGCGTGATATCGTCACGGCATAGCAGCGAGATCGCAGACCCCGTCCCAAATATCCGGGGGTCGGGGGTCGGTTACTTATTCGAAAGCAATTTTAGTTGAACCCCCACCCACCTTCATTTAGAATCGCGCAGGGACGGCTTTGGGGAAAGGGTTTTTGAGGGTTCACAGTTAAAGGTGTTTTTTTTTATGGGTGAAGTAGTGGAAAGGTGACAATGTAGTAGATATTTGTAATAAATAGTGCGACTTTTTGTCTAAGACAGGCCCCAGCATCATGGAAGCGAGGAGGATTGGCAGGCGCGCATTTTTGCGACATAAACGGTCGTATCTTTTTTTTTCGTAAACTCAGAAGTTTGTCTATTTCCCAGCTTCAAGGGACTGCAGACCTGAGTATATGGTTTTAATTTCAACTCGATACGTCCAAGCGTCCCCGAGATAAAGGGTCTTGACAGACTGAAGCATAACAAAACCATCCTATAAGGGTACCGTTTTTTCCTTTTAAGGTACAGAACCCTAAAAACCACCATATAACAGTCAATAGTACATTTTAATACAAGTGTTGAGTTGCAGCTGATGCGGAATTCACCCGAGCACAGGCAAGGGTACTATGGAGCCGAGTGCTGAAAATTTGCACGTGTACCAAACGACGTTTTCAATACACTTACGAAGAAATAAATAAACGAGGGTTGACGTCGTTGGTCGCTTAGCTCCCAGCCTGATACGATAAATACAGTAAATTATTGTAGGAGTGGGTAAGCTCTCGCATTTTTCCGCACCAGTGCTGAAAACACCACTTTTAGGCACTTATATTACACGTGCCTAAAAGTGGTACTGATAAAATGGGTTGTTCGAGTAAGTATCAAAAAATAAATTAATCTCACCCCCTGACTCCCGAGTCCGCTCCCTGCGCCCCCCGCCCCCCCGCCCCCCAGTAACTCGGGCAAGCTGCCTTCTCTCCGATTTATTTGTGCCCGCTTTAATTATGTACACATACTGTGTAGCGTCAGCAGCCGAGCGGTCGTGTACCGTCAGCAGCGGCAGCCGCTTTATGGGGTAGGCAGAACTTGTGCTTCTGTGCCTGGAGTATTGTCCTCCTGATAGAATTTCGAACAGCCCTAATATCCGATTTTTTTTTTCACCTTTATTATTCTTTTTTATTGGGAGCTGTGGTGGCCGAGTGGTAACGGCCCTGACTTACGAGTTGTAGGCCGCAAATTCAAACCCAGCAGCGCATTACTTTGTGTTATTTATTTCATCACCACTGCTCTCAAAACGGTGAAGGAAAACATCGTGAGGAAATCGGCACGTTCTAGAACCAAAAATTCGAAGACATGTGACATCCACCAACCCGCACTGGGACCGCGTGGTGGATTACGGCCCATTCCTTCTCCTAGAGAGGAAGCCTGAGTCCCAGCAGTGGGAACATTGAAAGGCTAATTATGATGATGATTATTCTTTCCGTTGTTTTTTCTATACAAACAAAGTTTCATCGTAATCGGTCTAGCCGTTTAGGAAGACTTAGTTGTTAAAAACACACAAAAGAATTATTTGTATGAAGATGATTAATGAAAATATAATATTATTATTATAATATTTCAGAAAACAACATAAAATATCGTTAGGAGGTGTTAGGAAATGTGCCCTTTTCATGTTGTCGACAGCAGAATTAAATACCATGTACAGATACCGGCACGGATCTTGAGCGCTGACTTCTGCAGTTCTACTAGTGCAGAAGCACGCAGAAGTGAAATATCGGGTCTCTTTAGTGGTATTAAAAGAGATGCGGGGGCGAGGAGTGCATTCCTTGTACAGTGATTGGCTGCCGATGTGTACGATGCGCAAAGCGATCCCCGCTCTTTCGTCGAGCGCTCAAGATTCGTGCCGCTACCTGTACAGTTTTTGAACATAAAGTACTCAAACAGTATTTATATGAAAAAAACCTATTTGTCAAAATATGCTAGTTGAGGCCTTTTCCAAATTGCATATTAAATCTGCCAAAAACAAAAAAAAATATTTATTAAACACACAATTATATAAAAACGAAAAAGAAAAAAAAAAAATGATCACACAAAGGTGCTGCTTATTTCTAAAGTTTGTTTGTGCAGACCAGCGATAGGAGAGCTAGGTGAGGTGTTACGAAATATTTTGATTACTTTTATTAATTAATTCATTAACCTTTTAACCGCACGTCGGATATATCCGACACACACTCGCGTTTATTCCGCTAAGTTCGCACATCCACGACCAAATACACCATCTTGTCAGCTCTTCTGTCACCTATGGGGATTGAAGAGCTAAACGAGATGGAGTACCCAGTCGCAAACTCACGACCCTGGCGAATAGGACGGAAAACACTCGTCGGATCAAACCGCAGGCAGTTGTAATGGGTGGCTCGCCGTCCGACCGTCTGGTAACCGTCTGGACCGAGCCCAAGTCGTCGACAGCGCGTACTGTTCCGAGAGATGATGTGAGATGTCAGCAACTGTAAGGGCCCAGTAGGGTCGAAGCCTACTGGGGCCACGGGTAGTGTGAAAGCGAAGCCCGGGGCTCCGGGATGATGGCAAAGAAGGAATAGGAGTGGGTTATTAGTTAGTAAAAGTCTGACACTATCTCCCACTCCACCCACGAGTGGGATTTGTCATAAGATGATTTTCCCACCTAAAAAAAAGCGGTTGTAATAGATGTTTTATTTCACAAAAGATGGACCGGCGGCGTTGGTTTCCAATAGCTAGTATTTTTTAGCTCATGCCATAAGTTTACCTGTTTTAAATAACTCGTTTATGCTGTAAACGTTTCAAAACGGATATTAAACCATTAGCGAGGATAACTGGTATTGTGAATATCTTTTATGATTCTCATCTCCGAAACGATTAACAGGGATTTAAATCGTTAAAAGGTTTCATTTTAGAAGGACGAGAAATCGCAGCATTCGTCTGATGTCAGACTGTCATACGTTGTGCACTCGTTCTTAGACCATTGAACTAAAAAACCGCCCAAATGCGAGTCGGACTTGCGCACGAAGGGTTCCGTACTGATCTATACAACATTAGACACTAAATATATGCAAAAGAATCACGTTTGTTGTATGGAGCCCCCTTAAATAAAGACCTCTGAAAATCTGCTATTTTACATGAATTTTAACACTTCACTATTTAATCAAAAATTTAATAAAGTTAAAAAATATAGAAGCCTTGCTTTAATCAAGATTCTGAATGACGACAACTTTTATGAAATACTTTTAAGGATTAAAAAAAAAAAACACGTATTTCCTGGAACAAATTTTGTGATATATTCGAGTAAATCACGGAATCACCGAATGCCAAGAGAGTTTCCAGGTGTTATCCTTCTTTTTTTTGCATTCATCAAACATCGCGTTGGACTACGTTAGATGAAGCAACAAGCTTTTAAACCAGGCTCGATGTTGACGATAGACGAGTGGAAAAGGGCCCTCTTAACAGCTTGCATCGTATTGGTCCAATGAATGTTTTCGCGTCCTATACGCTAAGGTCGTATGTTTAACTTGTGACTGGGTGATCAGTTGGATCACGCTTAGCTCTTCAATCTCCATAAGTGACCATCACATGAGTAGGAGTATAGTGGTGAATATTTGGTCGTGGATGTGCGACCCTGGCGGAATAAATGCGAGTTTTTGTCGGATATATCCGACGTAGGCGTAATAATAATAATATTCCACAACTATCACACAACGCTGTCTAGTCCCAAGCTAAGCAGAGCTTGTGTTATGAGTACTAGACAACTGATAAACATACTTATATATTTCTAAATATATACATATTATAGATAAATTACACCCAGACACAGAATAAATGATCGTGCTCATCACACAAACATTTGTCCTGGGTGGGAATCGAACCCACGACCTCCGGCAGTCAGGGCCAATAAACCAACAGGCCAGTCAAAAGGGTCAATACTCCAGAAAGAATTGCGATTGCGGTGGCCAATCTTAACAGAGACTTAGCCAGGTACGCAGGAGATAGTACACTGCTTAAGTATGTGCGCAAACACAGGTGCCCTCTCTGTTCCTTTACTTTCCTAGTCCGGTGGGACGGCAATCCGACGCGACCGGAGAGGGATCAGACGCAGGACCAACGGTGCCACGTGCTTTTCGAAGCATGGGGGTATCACACCATCGAAACTCCGGGCTGCTGCAGAGCAATTCTTAAAATCAATAGCTATTTTTGCCCGATTTAGGCATCGAATTCAGGCTCAGCAGTCGCGCTTGCGACCACGAGACCGACAAAGCAGTTGTCACGCATCATTTATCATAAACAAAGCCTCTAACCAAATTTTCTCCTTCTTTCCAGGACGAGGTCCTCGCCATCAACGACAAAGTGGTCCTCCGGGCCGACGACCTGCTGTCCTGGATGTGCGTGGGCACGGAGTGGCGCTGGGGGCTGCGCGCGGTGTGGCGCGGCGCCTGCGCCCCGCCCGCTGAACTGCCGCGCCACGCGCCCCTCACGCACACCAAGCTGGACTTCAGTGATGTTGATAGTGAGAAAAGTTCCATTGGTAAGTGGGAATCCAAAGGTTGTCTGTGATGGATAGCTAGCGATAAAACCTCCCATTGTCACCAAAACACCAGGGTGGCCTGGCTCACGTAATTGAAATTTTCTAAGTTTGATGCATTTAGCGGGTTAGTGTCGGCTATTCATTAAAATATGATTTGCAACCGTAACAAATATGATTTTCCTGAGTCCAGCTAACCCTACTCAATGACGTTTTCGTGAAATAACTTTTCAATAGGGTTAGACGAACTGAGAGGGTTGGTTGTAATAATTTTGATGATTATAATTCTTTAGAGGTACGCGGAACAGAGAGTAAAGTCTCGCAAACCGCCGTTGAAAAGGGAGGATCCTCCGACCAGACGGGATGTTATGTCTGGTGGGCAAATACCCGATAGATGATTTCGGGCTGTTCTATATGTTCTAATCGCGCGGAGAGCTTTGATTGCGTGATGCAGGATTAGTTCCTATGTGACGTCATAGATGTCGTTACAATTCCATAAATATATACGTATTACGGTTGCAAATCGTATTATTTTAAAAAGACAAAAACTTTAGAAAGTTTGAATTTTGCGGACTATCCTGGTGTTTTCACCAAGTTTCTACCTTGATTCGTAATTATATTTTGTCCAATAGTAGTAGGGATGTTCTTGGCCTATCTTTCAATCAATCTGCCTGCCTTTTGCCCAACTATATCAGCTTCCATTCTATCGTAAGACTGCTGTCAGATTTCCCGGTTTCTGACTACCCGTAACGACTGCCCACCATCTACAAATGGAATTCCCTGCTGGAGTCTGTGTTTTCTCATAGACCATACAACATACAACCTCGGGATCATTAAGTCAAAAGGGTGAATAGGTTACTTCTAGCCAAGCGTGCTCCATCGTCGACCACATCATCGCTTACCATCAGATGAGAGTCAAGCGTAAATTTTTTTTTTTTTTTAATTGATATAAATCAGTGCTTGACTGCGATCCCACCTGATGGTAAGCGGAGATGCAATCATTGATGGTCAGTCGCACTATTTTATTAAGAGCCTATTCACTCTAGCCTTGAAGACACCTATATTATAGTTGGACGGGAAGACCGCAGCAGGCAAATTGTTCCAGTCCTTCGATGTACGCGGTATAAACGACGAAGCGAAACGCTTAGTCCGGACCGTTGAAGTTTCAACAACGTAAGGGTGGATACTTGCCTATCGCCGGTTTGTCCGATGGTAGAAAGGAGATGGCGGAATCAAGTCATGCAATTCCCGCGCACAATCTCCAAAATGTTACCAGTAAAATACCGAGAGGCTGGCTACCCTGCGCCTGTGCTCGAGGCTTTGTAGATTGGACTTAACCAAATCTGGATCCCCAATTAATAAAAATGTTGCTTATGTGCTGTTACTAATAAGTCCTTTTCTTCCTTTCAGTGGTGGACGAAGAAGCACCTGGCGTGGTAGTCTTCTCGTACCCCCGGTATTGCCGCTACAGGGCGCTGATAGCCAGGCTGGAGGGCATCCAGGCTTCCTGGCTACGGGATTCCTTGGTGGCAGCGCTCGGGGGGTATGCTGCTCCCACCAGAAACACCAGGATACTGTACTGCAAGGTGAGGAGTTGAATGTGCTGCTCCCAGACTTTTAGCTGAGTGATTCCTTGGTGACAGTAATAACACCGAGGTACTATACCGCAAAAATTGACGATTTGCTTCGATGTATTGCAACCAGGATTAAATAATTATGGATGCAATAATTAATGAAGGGACTCCTTGGTGGCAATGCATTGATAAAATCAAGATACTGTAAGGCGAGGAGTTCTTCTGATGATGTACAGCATTCACTCTTTTGTGCCGCACTGTCAGTCATTTTGGCTTCTATATACCCCTAACGAATTTCCATCTTTCCATTTCGATTTCCGGCCACCGTAGGCGTGGGCTTGCGGACGGCGAGCAATGGGTAACTCGCCGTCCGACCGTCCGTTAACCGTACGGACCAAGCTCAAGTTGTCGACGGCGTGTACTGTTCCACGCGCGCCTCAAGAAGATGTCAGCAACTGTAGGGGCTCAGCAGGGTCGAAGCCTGCTGGGGCCAAGGGTCTGATTCTAAAAGGAAGACTCGGCCCTAGTATGAAAGGCAACGAAGGAACAGGAGTGGGTTTTTAGTCAGTAAAAGTCTGACACTATCTTTCGCTCCACCCAAGAGTGGGGGATGTCATAAGATGCTGTCTCACACAAAAAATATCCCTTCTGTTGGGGAGATCAAGCAAAAGACCTCAAAAAGGTCGAAGAAATAAAACTAGAAACAAAAACCGGCGAAATTAAAATGTAGGGCCGTTAAACCAGTGTCATTGTAATCTGTGGTTTCGTTCCCAGGACACATTCGAGTACCCCGAGCTGGAGGGGCACGAGTTCGTGTGCAACCACCTGGCGCCGCGCCTCAAGGGGAGGCCGCGCGGGCGCCGGCGCCGCGCCGTGTCGCCCGAGCGCGCGCACGAGCCGAGCGACGCGCCCGACGCGCCCGACGCGCCCGACCGCTCCGACCGCTCCGACTCCGACGAGCCGCCCGGCCCGCCCGCCAGCGACCCGCCGGTCAGTACATCACCATATCATCGTCATAGCATAGCATACCATAAGACTAACAAAAAATACAGGCAGCAAGAAAATGGACAGTTTACACAAAACCCTTTGTCATATCAGATTCTGCTCCTAATAAGAACCAAAAAAATGTTGGAGCATTTTTTTTTTATTCTTGGTAGGTTCGCGCTTGACCGCTATCCCACTTGATGGAAAGCGACGATGCGGTCGACGATGGAGCGCGCCCTAAAAGTAACCTATTCACTCTTGACTTAAAGACTCCCGGGTTGTAGTTATAAGGAAACAGTTTCCGGCAAGGAATTCCACTTCTTATCTTTATGAACATCTGAGGTTTGGGCACCAGAAAAGCCACAAATCGAATGTTTTCTTGTAACTGTAATATTTTAGTTAGCTGCCCTGCCCCGCCTCAGAACTCCATCTTGCATACTTACATGTTGAAGCCTATTCAATACAGCAGTTTCCCATCGGTTTATGGGAGTGAGAGACTAGGATTGACCCCCATGGCTAGAATTGGCTCAAAAGGACTAAGTATCTTTGTGAAGTAGAAGTACCAATATTTATTGTTGCAAATCAGTATTAGAACAGTTTCGAATATATTTATTTATTAAAACTTTATGCACTAATAAAAACACCATACATAGGTGGATTTAATGCCTTAGGCATTTCAAACCCTCGATACATTTTACGATTTGCTTCATGACAATATCACGTTACAGGACCTACATATATATCTCTAAACTTAAAATGTAGTGTTGCCGATAAAAAAAAAGTCCGGGCAAATTCGAGTCTGACTCGCGCACTGAGGGTTCCGTGCCTTGCTACATGCCAAATTTCAGGATTTTTCGGAGTCAAGCACTAGTTTATATCAATTTAAAAAAAAAAAATGTAACTCAACGGGATGTATCCTATGAATTTTGATTCCCTTGAAAGTGTCGAAATATACGTTTTTTGCGACATAAATGGTCGCAACTTTTCGAGATAAAGGGTCTTGACAGTCAGATAGCCGGACGGAAAGTAATCCTATAAGGTTTCCGTTTTGTCCTTTTGAGGTACAGAACCCTAAAAATATATTAAATCACCGTCACCATCAAATTAACAATATAGTTTCCTTTTCCCAGACGCCCCGGCGCCTCTCCCTCCGCAACGGCGCTCCCCCACCCAGCGATGAAGATGAAGAAGACTACAAGAGAGTAGAACAGACTCCTGAAGACAGAGCCTTCCTGCAGCAGCTCAAGATGTTCCATAGGACGCGCAGCGAACCCTTCAAGAGTGGACACACTCTGAAGCACTGTAAGTAATAATAATGTTATTATATCTTTTCCTTACATGTAATAAAAAAACCCCTACCGCGCAAGCAATGGAAATGTATCGACCTCTATAGCGCCACATAAGAACTAATCCTGCATCGCCCAATTAAAGTTAAAAATCTCCACGCGATTTGAACATATAGAACAACCCGAAATCATCTATCGGGCAGTTGCCAATCAGACATAACACCCGTCTGGTCGGAGCATCCTCCCTTTTCAACGGAGGTTTGCGGAACTTTACTCTCTTCTCCGGATACCTCCAAAGGTAGCCCGCCATCCCACCGGGTCCGCTTCGCTACACTCGTCGCCATACCGCACCCATGTGCGGCTGGTCACGTAGCTCCCCGCATAATAGAGCGTAAATGAGGGTGTTACTGCGCTGAAATGACATTCACCAGGTGGCAGCACTGAGTCGTCAGGTCCAGGCACCCGAAAACGCAATGTTAATGACATTAGTGTCAGACATCAACATCAACGTCAAACGCTAGACGTCAACGTCTTTCAAAGGAAAAGACCTGAAGGCTAAGTGGCGCCAACTGGCGGTGTGAATTTCCCAGAGCACGTGTCATTATTAGTTCCATTTGCGCCGCATCGCTTTTTGTTCACCGTTGCGTTGAATTCCCTTCGTAGGACACCGTGGTGTAAATGGCAGCTGAAGCGGTGACTTCCCTCGCACGTAGGACAGAGTAGCCGCGTCACGCTGATTATCAGCCGCATATGACGCTGTGTAAGCCGCTGGTTCTGGCTGACAATTATTATAGACTAGCTTTTGCCCGCGGCTTCGCCCGTGTATATAAAATATAGCCTATGTTACTCGGGAATAAAGCAGCTTTCTTTTTCTATCAGCTCTCTTTTCTTTTTCTTAAAATGTAGTTATCGGACCAGTACGGTCAGAAATTACCTTCTGCAAACAAAAAAAAACATAACAAACGACGTCTCTATAATAAACGTGTCCTTATCCGGCGAATTCATCCTTTAACGACACAAATAAGAAAACGATAATTTCTTATTACATTTATTAGCGTTTAAATTGGTCATTTATTTATTCAACCAGAACGACAAAATGCCAATTACGCTGATTACATTAGTTTGAAATTATGTTAAATACATTATAACACAGATAAAAAAAAACAGAAAATAAAACAGATAATATAACTAAACCTCTCATTCAAGGAGAGCGTTGAGTGCGATTAACATTCGCGGGATAGGTGACATACGTCGTGCAACCGTGCGGCAACGTGGCACTACAAATAATTTATGCCGTCTTGCCCGGCAGTAGTTATCGGGAACAAAAATTTTACACAACTCCCCATGCAAACAAGGCGCGTCGATGGTTCCGTGTATGATCTTGCAGGCAGTTATAAGCTGATCAAAAGCTCGTCTAACCTGAAGCGAAGTAAAGCCCAAACAACCTAACAGAAATTTGGTTGGGTATAAATATGGATAGTATCCAAACCTACATTTGTAGAAAAAAAAAGACGGGTTGCACTCCGGGAGTGCCGGCAGCATGTTTAATATTTTGGATTGGTTAGGGAATAATTTTGCACCAATTGCTTTATCAGTATAAAAGTACTATCATTTATGTGGTAGAATACAATATTCATTTATTGCGCTATCGTACACAAACATGACAATTTCGATATTACACACATAAGTTTAGACTGCGGATTGTTGTGATACCGCAAGTTTAATTCATTCATTTAAAAACTAAAGTCTTAACTTCTTGCAGATTCAAGTAAAAATGTCAATTTATTTTTGTAATCCCAGTGATTACAAAAATAAATGAAGTAAATAAATGAATAAAAAGACTTAAAACATAACTTGCGAAATGTGGGTGTACTATTCGGTGCACCCCTGCCTGAGCCTTCGGGGATTACAGGATGTTATGTTATCATTGAATCCTGCCTAAAGAATTTGTAATTAAAAGTGTGGAAGTAATCTGTCGCACATAAAAATGTGTGCGATACATCTTTTCACAGGCGCTTAGTAAGCACGTGTAGCGACATCTATCGCGTCACATAAGAAAATCCTGAATCGCGCAATCAAAGTTCTCCGCGCGATTAGAACATATAGAACAGCCCGAAATCATCTATCGGGCAGTTGCAGCCCACCAGACATAACATCCCGTCTGGTCGGAGGATCCTCCCTTTTCAACGGAGGTTTGCGGGACTTTACTCTCTGTTCCGCCTACCTCCAAACACGTAAGCAGGAACGTCACATTCGATCTTACTACAGAATTAGCTGAGAATTTATTGGTTTCCTATACCAATAACACTCGTGCTTTTTAACTTACTTGTAAATACTTGTAATCAAATTATTTTTAAAGCAGATTTAAATAAACTGAACTTTATTTTACCAAACAACAAACGCCTTAGTGAAAATGTTTAGCAATGTAATACTCGGAAGGTACTTATTGCGATTGAACGATTTCCTTTTTTATTTTATTATCATGATTGTGCTTGCATCTTAAAAGCCTTCACAAGTACTTTTAATAGCTACTAGATACTAAGAAAGCTGCAAACTCAAAGACAACACTGTCTTATTGATTTTAGAATCTCTTGTCATTATGCGTCAATCAATAAAATTGCAAGGAAATACGGAATTTTAGCTACACTAACATACCTGGGTAGGTACCATACAGGTACGTAACGTTTGTAAATAGCACGTAAATTGCCTTCGTAGTTAGCACGGTGCGAATCCCCCAAAGACCACGGTTCTATCACAATCTTAAGGACGATGAAGATAGCCAGAGGACTAGGTTTCGCGGCGCTGCGCCGGCGCGCGGCGGGTGGCAATTTATTTAATAGATTTGTCAGCTTTATCCCTAAAGCATTAGGTTCAAAGTTGATTGGAAACATTTAAAAATTTCTTTAAATGATTTTAAACCATAAAATGTTGAAGGTTAAGTTCAAAATCGAATGAGAAAATTTGACTGGTGGCCGTCTTACGCTTTTTCGATCAGGTCACGTGTCCTGTCGCGAGTTTAAGATTTTATACCCATTACAGAAAAAGTGCTCAACGCCGCTAAAGAAGTTTTCACTTCAAAAATACCTTAAGAATGATTTTTGGACTTTTTCAATCATAAGGGTATAGGATTTCTCGTATGGACTCCAAACACAAGAGCTTGAATCAAGTTTACTTCTAACAAGTGTGTTAAACAGAAGTCGGATTACTTGATGGTTTGTAAACTCACGACAATTTCTGAGGACAAACCCCAACCTCCGAAACGACTCTTTGGCTAGAGAAACAATGTGATCATGAAAAGTAAACTTATTATCGAAGACGACACCAAGATCTTTAATGGTCATTACTCTTGCTATTTCTACATCATTTATAGTATAAGTGTATTGCATTGGGTTTCGTGATGGGCTAAAGCTCATAATGCAACATTTGGATGGATTGAAATTCATTTTGTTAATCACTGACCACTCATTTATAGCGTCAATATCTTTTTGTAGAGCTCCACAATCTGCTGGAGTTTGAATCTCAGAGTATAATTTTAAATCATCGGCATATAGTAAACATTTGGAGTGGTTTAGAACTTGTGGAATGTCGTTTATCATTATAAGAAATAGTAAAGGTCCTAATATTGAACCCTGGCTGACTCCTGAACGTGTTTTATACGGCTGAGAATTGTACAGGCCCAGTCGTACATACTGTTGACGATCACGGAGATAGTCAGCGATCAATATAAGGAGATTGGGAGTAAAACCTATGGCACTTAATTTTTCTAATAGGATATCGTTATTGATTCTATCAAAAGCTTTTTGAAAGTCAAAATATAATACATCCACCTGCCTCCCTAGGTCCATACTGGTAGTGATGTAATCGGCTAGTGTTAGTCATGTAGTTGTGACTGTGGCGTGCTGGATACGTTATGCATTGTCATGTATATGGAGTAGGAGATGGTGATAGAAGCTAGTGAAGATACAAAAATGACGGGTTATTGTCTGTTACAGTGTCCCTGCGCGCGCTGTACATGTCGGTGGCATCACGAGGTGGCTATGAGGCGGTCTGTCGCCACCAGCTCTGGCGCGCCCTAAGTGCTGACCAGCCCGCCAGGACTAGGAGACACTACGAGAGGTAAGGTGTCACCACCAGCCCACAGTAGTCCAACGCTGTAAGGCGAGAGACAGGTGGAAGCTCTGTTCATCGTCAGTGTTTCAGCCGATCAATAAAAGTAAGTCGTTTATGAGGAAAAAGACTTATACGAATACGTCGGGTCGTCACAAAATTGCCCTGCGAAATATACACTTTAGTACATGTATAAAAAATAAACAAATATTATAAATTGGAGCATTTTTCATAATGCCTGGGCATTTTCAAAAATGAGAACCTACTTAGGGCAAGGAAATAATTTTAATTTCAACTTCATTCCTTTGGTCAATGATATACACAGATACATTCCACGGGGTGCGGGGAGAACAGACGTCATAACACGCGCTGACGAACAACAGGCCGCGACGGTTACGAGCGAACGTCAATCAGCTCTTTCGTTTTTATTAGGGTTCCGTACCTCAAGACGAAAAAACGGAACACTTATACGATCACTTTGTCCATCCGTCTGTCTGTCTGTCAAGACCCTTTATCTCGGGAACGCGTGGAGGTATTAGTTGAAATTAAAACCATATACTTAAGTCTGCGGTCCCTTAAAGCTGTGAAAAAATCAAACTTCTGAGTTAATAAAAAAAAAGATACGCGTTTATGTCGCAAAAAAACGTGTATTTCGACATTGTCATGGGAATCAAAATTCATAGGGTACTTCCCGTTGACCTAGAATCCTGAAATTTGGCATGAAGCAAGGTCTCATAGCACAAATATAGGAAAAAAACTGAAATCTGTAGTTACGTCACAAAAAAAAAATGTTTTGCAATTCGGAAAAACCTTCGTAACTCAATTCGGGAATTGAACTGTTTTCATAGGTAAGTTTGTACGAAACCCTCAGTGCGCGAATTCGACTCGCACTTGCTTGGTTTTTTAGTTTTGGATTGAAAGCGAATAAAGAGTTCCCTAATGTTTGAAAAAAAAAGGGATGACATAGATCATTTTAGAAATAACATTATATAAAACTAATTATTTGACAATCATCTCACTTCGCAGACATATTATTTAGATTAGAACATTAGGCAAGAATTCGAAAACATTCCTAACTCAACTGCTGAGGTGCGTTTACATGAATGGCCAATGAAAAGCGTGTACCATACCGTCTTGCAGAGCTGCTAGTCTGCGTAGGCCTTAGCTGTATTCGAATGAGCCTACAGGGCCCATAGAAACC
The DNA here is from genome assembly GCA_949316375.1 of Mythimna vitellina. Taxonomy (NCBI): domain Eukaryota; kingdom Metazoa; phylum Arthropoda; class Insecta; order Lepidoptera; family Noctuidae; genus Mythimna; species Mythimna vitellina. The sequence continues at coordinate 812,077 of OX438713.1, forward strand.
TGCTGGGGCCATGAAGACCTACTGGGGCTATGGGTTGTCCGAAAGGATCCTGGAACCAGCAGGCAAAGATCCTTCTTTGCCTTGATCAAATCCATTTATAAGTTGCTACATAGGTATGGATTTTAGTCAGTAAAAGTCCGACACGCCCTCCTGCTCCGTCCTATAGCGGGAGAAGTCATTAGATGATTTCCCATGAAAAAAAAGCTGTATGAATATATATTAATTAGTCAACAAATAATTTCGTTTCAGATTTCTCCTCCCCTTCGAGAACCACGAGCGACGCAACGGTTCCTCCTTCAAACTAAACGGCAAGCTGGACGCCGCCGAGCCGCGCACCATCGCCACCATCGACGTGACGGAGTCCCCGCGCCGCGACGACGACAAAGTGCTGCGCACCCCCTCCCCCCCGCCGCGATACGACTACGACCAGGTCACCAACTACGACAACCCCGACGTGGACAGCGAAACAGGGGAGATCACCACCAAAGATGACGTCATAGTCAAAAACGCAGAGGAATTGAACAGAGAGTTCTTAGAATCTTTACCTAAAGAGGAGAAAACTGTCAAAATATCTGTCAAACCGGTTGAGAAGTTGATTGAGCCCGGCAAGTTCGAGGGCTGCTTGGAGGGCGTCAAGTCGGAGGGAACCAAGGAGGAAATCAGGGATTTTAGCCAGAACTACTTGAGTGATATACAGAAATTTAGCATGGGTGAGATTCATTTTTTGTATTTTACGTCAAAACCATCATAATAATATAGTATAGATAAGGCAGTGTCTTCAAGTCCCGGGCGGCATGTTGGATTCCGAACTAAAACGAAGGTTGCTAAGTTTTAATCCCGAACTCAGTGAGAGTTTTAAATTATTAACTCCCGAGTACTGTGAAGAAGTTAAATGTGCTAATGTTGAGTGCTCACGTCTGAAGTCGTTATATTTGTAAACGACCACTGGGTCCGCGTTGTATATTACGACTCATTCCGTCTCCTAGAGAGGAGGCCTGAGTCCCAGCAGTGGGAAAATAAAAAGCTGATTATATAATAATTATATTCCACAACGTTCACACAACGCCATGTAGTCCCAAACTAAGCAGAGCTTGTACTATGAGTACATACTAGACAACTGATAAACATACTTATATATTTCTAAATACATACAAAAGAAAGTCGTGTTAGTTTCACTATTTATAACTCAAGAACGGCTGAACTGATTTGGCTGAAAATTGGGGAGGAGGTAGCTTGGAACCAGGAGACGGACATATGTTACTTTTTATCGAGTAGGGTAGAGTAAGGTAGAGTAGAGTATAGTAGATGGGAGCGAAGCCGCGGGCAAAAGCTAGGGTAAATTACACATTACAGCACACAAACATTTATCTTGGGTGGGAATCGAACCCACGAGCTCCGGTATAGCAGTCAGAGTCGCTAACCACTAGACCAACAGGCCAGTGTAGATCAGCTCCGGACCCAAATGAATTTTTTGTATTATGATTTCAGGAGCCGAGTCGTTCTCGCCCCGGGCGACTCCTCTCAATGGACACGCCGCGCCCGGACCCACCGACCTTGTAAGTCACCATTGTTATTTCAATATATCGTTTCGTAATTTTCAATTGCCTACATCCACCTTTAATAGTCTTTTTACACGTATGGCAAGGCTATATAATGAAAGATCTAAAACTTAAGAGGGTCCTTTTTCATTCGCCTATCGTCAACATCGAGCATGGTTCAAAAGCTTGTTACTTCATCTAACGCAATCCAGCGCGATGTTTGACGAAGAGACAACGCAAAAAAAGAAAGATAACGCCTGAAAACTAACGAGGTACTGGTATGCGATGACCGTCGACCACCGACGGTGGAGCACGCTTGCCTAGAAGTAACGGCTCGTTCAAGATTTTGCCGCTGTGAGCGGTAGCTAAGTGCGGGGTGGTGAGCGGCAGAATTAAAAGTACCGATGCTGCTCCTAAGACCGAAGTCGTGAACAGGCCGTAATCTCTTCACTTTTAACTTAAACTGGTTTTAGCTATCAGAAAACACAGTCGGTGGGCTGTCAGACGGCCTCCGGTAGGGAATTCCACTACTTAGCTGTATGTAAAATGTGTTCTCAAAACGTTTTGATCTTTTAGAATAATTTTCTATTTCAACGTGGGCTAGGCTGCTGGAAAAAGTTAGTAAAAAAATGAAACGATGTAAAATGTGTTCCAGAAGACGTCCCGTCCGGCGGGGCGCAGCTCGCTGCGCGCGGTGCGCGTGAAGCCGGCGCGGCCGCACGCGCAGCTCGCGCCGCCCAGCACTAGTGAGTGTACACTGCCGATATTGTAACTAGTATTTCACTTTTTTAGAGTTCTTTATCTCAAAAGGATAAAATGTAACCCTTATAGGATCACTTTGTTGTCCGTCTGTCTGTCAAGACCCTTTATCTCGAATCAAGTTTGCGGTCTCTTGAAGCTGTGAAAAAATCAAATTTGTAAGTTAACGAAATAAAAGATACGACCGTTTATGTTTCAAAAAACGTATACCATTTCAACACTCTCGACGAAATCAAAAGTCCTCGTATTTTATTCAATGTCAGACCTAGTGGCCTGTCGGATACCTTTATGGGGGGCAAGCCAAGGAACCTTGACTTATCAAAAGTACTACTCACCTAATATTTCAAATAAAATAAAAAACTCGCGCTATAATGTAATGCTGATTTTAATTGCTACATTTTCATTTATTAATAATAAGATAGAAATTATTTAAACATCATACCTGTATCATAAATGACGTAAACTGTATAAGATCCATCTATTGATATTTTTTTGCAACTCTTGCTCGCTCACAACATTCTATTATAGCTGGCTACTTCGCTATCCACTAGGTGGCGCACAAAAGATTGAAGTAATCAATCATTGGTACTATATTTACTATTACGATATCTATTTTCACAATTTAAACAGCCATAGCTTTTAGTTCTTCGCTTCTTTATCACACAAGATTCTGATCAGAAAACAAAAAAAAACAGAAGCTGGGCCTTATTTACTTGTATTGCGCGCACGTCCCTGGTCAGACTTACTTTCGTTTTTGAGTTTTAAAGCCGCGGTGGTTTCGTCAAATAGCTCCACTCTCTAACTCACTGTCTCTTTAAACGTTTATTTTGGGGTTTCCGTACATGACGGGTAAAAACGGGACCCTATTGTTAAGACTCCGCTGTCCGTCTGTATGTCACCAGCCTGTATCTCATATTACGTGCGCATTACAGTCCGTCACGTGGTTTAGGAGTTAGCGGATGAACAGATAGATAGATATATTCTTTATGTATACCAATAAATAGACTTACAAGCAGAGCGACTGTTTCATAGTGTGTAGAGATGAAATGAAGAACTGTTGTGTCCCCAGCGCCGCAGCCGCTGCGGCCGTCGTCGGTGTCGTCCCCGGCGGCGCTGGGGACCGCCCCCGCGCCGCCCCCCGCGCCGCACTCCGCGCCTCCAGCAAACAACTTCGGCATCCACCGCCCTCCGCCCCCAGGAGACGATGATATCGTCGAGGTAAGTTCATGGAGATAATTGTTACAATCTTTCGTTATACGCGATGTTCTGGCTCATATCACATGTTAGTTGCAAACAAGGAAATTAAAAAAATTGCTAAAAATCTTCACCCGGTTTCTTGTTTATTATTATTAGGTAGAAATAAAGTAAGTGAGGGTTACGGGAATCCGATGGAAGGGAGATGCCCAGAACTTGTCGTTATAGTGACACTTGGGGGAGGCCTGTGTCTGACAGCGGACATTTTTTGGCTGAAATGATGATGAAAGTAAAAAAATGAAAAAAAAACCTTTTTTATATAAGTTTTTTTAACTTTTTTATTTCCCATCATATATGAGTTACATGAATGTACAGTGAGGAGTCAAAAGTGCAGTGGCTCTCTACTAATGCTAAAGTGACTAACATTTCTTTATAGAAGAGTGTCAATGGTTTATGAATTATTAAATTAATTTTGTAGTGTAAATAAACGACTTATGCATCATTCAGACTTATGGAACGTCTTCTATACAGGAATTTTAGGCACTTTAGCATCGGTAAAGTGCAACTGCTCTTTCGACCCCTGACTGTACATAAATCTAAATTTCACTTATAATTTAGTTTTTTTATTTTTATTTTCATTCACTATCGTTTTGTTGGATAGGAACCGCACTTTGGGTATAGGCATCCTCCAGTTTTCTCCACTTGTCTCTGTCTTCAGCTTGCGTACTCCAGTCCTTGCCGGCTGTAGCTACAATGTCATCACTCCACCGCGTCGTAGGTCGGCCTTTCCGGTTCCTTTTTTGGATCTTATATACGGAGTTTTAACTTGTATATAAATGCTATATGTGTATTTACACAGAACAGATAATATTTACTACTAGCGGCTACATGACTCCTCTGTGGTCTGAACAGAAAAGTTATTTCAATTGCGCCACGTGGGTCACTCTGTCGCACACGCTTGTGTATATGACACACCCCCGCCCTTTTTATCTCGCTTGCAAACGGAAGAAGTCGTGTCTGTCACCATTGGCCGACGTGATGACTAAAGTGTCAACTTAATTTATTATTATTAAAACAATTAGAATATAATCAAAATGTCTCCACCCGCAGGTCCCCTATAAACCAAAAACCCCAGAAATCATAGACTTGGACGAGTACCCGGAGAGCCCCCAGGCGGTGAAGAGGAAGAAGCTCGACATTCTGAAGCAGCGCGGTCTCGAAGTGACCGCGCTGCCGCCCCCCTGGCCCGCTCCCCTCGCCGCCGCCCCCCTCGCCGCGCCACCCCCCCTCATGCTCAACCCCGCCCTGCAGCACCAGATCATGACGCAGGCACAGCTCTTCCAGATGTACAACATCATCCCGCAGAGCTACGCTAACGGTGTCCAGCCGCCTAAAGTCATCCAGGCGTCTTCTATCTTCGGGTCCTCGGGGCCAGAGAAGACAGTGTACGGCAACCCTAAGGACCCCTTCATGCCGCCCCCGCACGTGCTGCACGGCGCGCCGCTGAAACCACTGAAGTCTGCGCCCCCTCCGCCGCTTCCTCAAGACATCCTCGACCTCACCTGCAAGTCCTCCAGCCCACCTCCGCAGAAGCCCGCCGTCGAGATAGTCAGAGTGCCGCCCTCCCCCTCCCCGACGGCACAGAACCTAACAAAGAACTACACTCTAGTCGACGGAAAAGCAGTCGTGGGCTCGAATTTAGAAATAACTTTAGTCAATAAAGCTGCGAGTCCTGGCAAGAACCGGCCTCCACAGAAGAGGTCCAGCAATGGTAAGTTTATGTCGGCGAAGACTCCGACCCCGCCTAAGGACGCCTACCCGAAGTACGCGTCACCGAGTTCAGCGCAGAAGAAACCCCCCATCAACATCCCTAACTACCAGGTCAGGGAGGACTCATCGCCAACACAGAACCAGGTTCTCCAGAACGCGATGAAGAACCAAAATCTAGCTCAAATAATGGATTTGCAGAAGAACTCAGTTCCTATGAGTTCGTTCATGGACCCTTACGTGGCGCTGTACAGTAGCCTGGCAGGTCAGATGGATCAGAGGCAGCTGGCCATGTATCGCGACCTCATGAGCAATCAGTTCCGCTACCCTGGTCTGCTGAACCTGGGCGTCGCCACTCCCACAACGAAGAATTAGATTCTAGTCTTTGGTTACTTGTGATATACAGTTAAATGGTGGCTTAAAGTTCTTTAATGATGACGAACTTGACGAAAATATTCGGTGTTTTGGGGCGTTGTGTAATTTTTGTATACGATTATTAATTTTAATATGAACGCAGCGTAAGGGCTGATTTCTGAGTCGAGTATTTAAAAAAAAAAGAATGTGTCAAACTCAAAGTTTGACAGTTAAGTTTTTGGCGGGATTTCTTAGAGTGAAGTTCAATGGCTGTTTTAACTACTCGCAAATTGATTCCTAATGGATATTGTGATGTGAAATTGGTGTAGTTTTATATCTCAAGTGTCTGCGCAACTGGACAGTATTGGAATCATTGAAACAAGCGCGATGTCGGTAAAATGGAGCTGAGAATTTTGTTGTAGTGTTGACTACCACAGTGAAGCTTGCCGTTAACGCTGATTCAATAATACAAAGTGACTGTATTCTATATTAAAAACAAAATACTTTGTAAAATTGACACTGGCTAAAAGCACAAACAGTGCGAAGCAAAAAAAAAAACAGTTTGACCAATTTTCAGGCAAAAATTTGACAAAACTTCAATTCAGAAATGGGGCTGAAAGATTGTCAAACGAACAAGAGTTTGAAAAGGACTTAACAGAATTGCCAGAGATGCCAAGGTCTTATTGAGACTAAAATTACAGCTTAAGAAATATAGCAGAACAGGGCAAATACCAAAACAGCTGCAGGAAAGTCTAGAATGGCTCTAGAAGATAAGAATGGATGTAGGAGACACCTCAAAGGTCCTAGGGATTTCTAATGAACCCAGAGTGGTCTAAAATTATTTTATTAATGGCTCTGGACTCAAAAGGAATTCAAAATCGGTTGAGGACTCAAAATTAAAGAAAAAAAAAGAACTAAGCCACCAAAATGATCTCCGGGGATTGATTTATTTTAATTATATTGAAAAAAAAATTATGGGAACAATTAAAAATATTGTTTCTAAATGAAAAATATAAAAATGTTGTAAATATATGTTTGTAAGTAATTATTATTAAATAATTGTCGATAGTTATTATTAATATTGCAAAGTTTTAATTTGAGTGGGTAGTGACTATTATTTTCTCTGTTTGTATATGTTTTATCTATGGAACGTGATGTTTAAGCAAAAATTTGTATTTTATTTTATTCGCGGAGTTATTTTAAAAGATTTTAACTTGATTTTGTTAATATTTACGGCTGATTAGATGACCAATTGGAAAATAATTTGGTTTTTTTTTTAGTTATTGAAGAAAAATATACTTTATTTTATTAAAATTTTCATCTGATTCTGTCCATCAGTTTCCGAGATGTACACAATCAACAAGTCAACATGACTACACACTTGTAACTATAAAATATTTTTATTCTAACTGTTAGCTGAATTTGTAGTTTTAATACATTCTTCTTACAAAACATCTGATTGACGTCAGGATTCAAGGTTTGGAAACGGATGGGTGTGCAATAACACGTCTTAGAAAACAATTTAAAAAATTAAATTTATTTTTAGTGTCTCGAAACATATAAACAAGCATTCAACTGTATTTTATACAGAATACATAATTCTTGATAATTGACAAATTTTGTTACTTAAAAATCAACTTAAAATACATATTAATAAAGTTGATATTCGAGTCGGCGACGATTAATTGAAATTCTCTCGAATATTATAAATATTAGTGCCAGTTTATATGGTTCAATTTACCAAAAAAACATAATCCTGATGTATTTCAGATGTTTGAAACTTGGAAACAACTTTTGGATATATTAAAACCACTTGGAAATAAACCTTTAACCACCTACGTCGGATATATCCGACAAACACTCGCGTTTATTCCGCCAGGGTCGCACATCCACGACCAAATACTCCATCTTGCCAGCTCTTCTGTCACCTATGGGGATTGAAGAGGTAAACGTGATAGAGTACCCAGTCGCAAACACGACCCTGACGAATAGGTTGCGAAAACACTGGTCGGATTAATTCGACGAAAGCAGTTAAAGGGTTAATGTTCTTTTGTAGCTTCAATACCAAAGTTTAAATTTATGTTATGAAGGGACTGGCTCAGATGTGTGGTGCATCCTAGTAATTAAGTCAAATTTTTTTAAGGGTTATCATCCAATGGCTTTTCCCGCTCTAGAGCGAAAACTAGGACTATATAATTGGATTTTTGAAAAATCGATATTTCTGTAATTTGAATGTTGTAATTTTGAAAAAAAAAATCTCGCTGTATTATTGTAATAAACGAGTGTCGCTGGTTAGAATAGAATGCTGTGAAGTAATTACTTATGAAAACAATTTTATTCTTCTGATAATAATATTCAATAACTTTCACACAATGCCATCTCATTCCAAACTAAGCAGAGCTTGTCCTATGAGTACAAGACAACTGATAAACATACTTATATATTTCTAAATACATTATAGATAAATTAAACCCAAACACAGAACAAATGATCATGCTCAACACACAAACATTTGTCTTGGGTGGCCACACCCCACAACCTCCAGCATAGCAGTCAGGGCCACTAGACCAACAGGCCAGGCAAACCAGTTATATTTCACAAATTTTCTTTAAGTCCCATGAAGCAGGCCTATTGCCATCATATCTAAAATTTAAGTCACTTTTTCTGAGCCAGCAAAACAGCCTGTATCACTACCCAACCCGGGAATCAAATCTAGAACGAATTAAATGGTTTAAATGACAAAAGTTGTTTCCAAATAAATGGTTCCCCTATAGTATAATGATTGTCTTGGCAATGTGTAAATATAGAAATAATGTTGCAATGTTTGTGCGAGCGCCGTACAAAATAAAATTATTAAAATTTTATACTTTTGTATTATTTACAACTAGATTCTGTTAGCAGCTTTGCACAAATACCTCTGCGTGAGCTTTTGCTTTTAACCACCTACGTCGGATATATCCGACAAACACTCGCGTTTTTTTCCACCAGGGTCGCACATGCCCGACCTAATACTCCATCTCGTCAGCTCTGTCACCTGTGGTAATTGAAGAGCTAAACGAGATGGAGTACCCAGTCGCAAATACGCAACCCTGGCGAATAGGACACGTAAACAATTGTCTGACACATCTGTCAACAAACGATTAAAGGGTTAACTTTCAATGTACACTGCCACAACACCAAGCAGAAAGTCGGGACTCGAAATGGCCTATTATCTCTAGTAAATGGGGAGCCGATTTTCTTCGCAAACCGGCATGGTCTTTTGCTTCTCTGCCCGAGAATTTGCATGTCCAGTGTGGCTCATCATGGTAAGCAAATAGAAGCAATTGATAAGTAATTTTTAGGCACTATTTCAAAGCTAAATTTGAATGTTGAACGGAAAAATTGCCGTTCACGAGGGGCACAGTTTAGCTATTAGCTAAACTGTGACAACAATGACGTTACTATTTTAACGCGTATAGGCTATAGTATAAATACCGTACAGGTATTTGAATTTTAGGGCCGAAAACGGCGTCTGCGCGGACGCCCGCGCGTTTCCATACTGCAGTGCTTCGACGAGGGGACCCGCGCGAGCGTCCGTCGCGGCTTGCGCGCCCCGCATTTTGCTACGTAATGAATATTAAGTTCTCCATTGACACGACCACATGCACACCGTTAAAGTTGAACTAGCGACGCTGCGCAGGTAAAAATTGGGTTTGCGCGATGAGGAACCGATCACACACGCGCATAGTTACGCGACCCGTGCTCAAGCGGGCGACCGCCAGACGCAGTTTCGGCCCTTAAATCACTTAATAAAACCACTGAAATCTTTCCAAATGAGTTTATTTTTATTCCTTATAGTATATAAAATATAACACACGGCAAAAGTCTACGCGAGGTCGGGCGCCCACAGCTTGAAGGTTCTGTCATATGAGCTGGTCGCGATGAACTTGTTGTCGAAAGATATGTCTGCGCTCATCACCTACAACAATAGATTAATATTTTAACAAGTTTACTTTGTTTTACAATCAAACTGCCTGCCTTTTTCCTACGTCAGAGTCGTTTTCTAATCTAAAGGTGTCCACGGACGTCGGTGTCGGGGTGGTGCTGTTCAATGAGTCGGGATGATATCCCAGTGAGTCGGGGTGATGATGTCCCAGTGATTTCGGATGATGCCCCGGTGATTCGGGATGATGCCCCAGTGAGTCGGGGTGATGCCTCAGTGAGTCGAGGTGATAATGTCCTGGTGAGTCGCTACAGATAGAATGGAAGAAAAAAAAACGTGTTGTGCCGACCTCAAGTAACATGGGACAAGGGTAGGAGGATTATGATGAGTAGTGATGTTCGTTACCTTGTTGTCGTGTCCGGAGAGCGTGCGCAGCGGGTGCCAGGCGGGGTTGGACCACAGCTTGGCGGTCTTGTCGTACGATGACGTCAGCAGGAAGTGCCCGTGACTCTTCTGGTAGCGCACGTCTGACACAACATAATATGGATAGATTATAAAAAAAAACACCACAAGACCACACAACAAGTGAAAATTTCATCAACTAGCAGTGGTGGGTTCTGTACTTCATTCTTCAAAATGGAACCCTTAAGGTCATCGCTCATTAGGCCCACCCTACACTCGATTAGCAGTGGTCACTCGGTGACCACTCGTTGTTGAAAGGTGGTCCTGGGTTGGATGCCGGCCGCGTGTCAACTAGTAAACATCAAGTGGTCCACGGGTAGAAGCCGCGTTGTTCACCAGTAAACGTCACGTTTGACTACGTGACGTCGAGTCAAAAGAAAGAAATAGACAGACAGACACACACACATTGAGACAATGAGCTGTCCTCGAATAGATGAGTAGTTTATCAAGGAATGACGGGAAAGAGTGCAGTGTGTCGCCAATGCATCATCTTCGCGTGCGAACCACTCGCAGACAGCACACGAGCCCTTCGGGACCTGCGCAACCCAAGACAAGCGTGCGAGCAATGGGTGACCACCGAGTCGTCCACTCGCCGTCAACGGGTGGTGAGCCCGAGGCGAGGCGGTCAGGAGTGGATGTAGTGGGCGTATTCCGTAGTACTCTATGCAAAGAATACTAACCGCTGGTTGGGTGTCGAATAGCTCTACCTAATCACTTTTTTATCCCGTCTATTAAGACCCTTTTTCCCAGGAATGCGTGGAGGTAATAAGTTGAAATTAATACCAAATACTCAGGTCTGCAACCCCTTGGAGCAGTGAAAAAATCAAACTTCTGAGTCAACATAATCTAAAGATATGGCCGCTTTTACTCCGTTTGGGCACATATTTAGACACTAGTAAGGAAATCAAAACCTATGAGGTACTTCCCGTTGACCTAGAATCCTGAAATTTGGCAAGAAGCAAGGTCTCATAGCACAACCAAAGGACAAATTTGAAAACTGTAAATTTGAACTTACATCACAAAATAATTACTTTTTTTTGCGATTCGGAAAATTCTTCAAATCGAGACACAATTCGGGAATAGAACTATTTACGTAGGTAAGTTTGTATGGTTTGTACGGCATGAGTCCCACTCGCACTTGACAGGTTTGTTAAATCATTTACTCTATATTAAAGTACGCTAAAAACTCACCACTTAAAAGGTGCGTATGTGAGGGTATCGTGTATAAAGCAGAACGTCTCCTTAGGTCCCATATCTTAGTCTGAAACAAAAATATTCCATAAGTAATCTTGCGTTACAGTACCCTACACTGGCGTAGCCAAGTGGCTACGGAAGGATACGGGAAGGCTGCGAGTGCCGATTCCTCTGAAGAGCCTTTTACCATCGAACACGAAGGCAATGCTTGTGCAAACCCTAATTTTTCCATCATTGATTATGACTGCAGTATATGTGAGGAAGAGGAAAATGATTCAGGGCCCCGTGTGACGTGTTACCTGGTGGTCGGCGGCGGCGGTGGCGAGCTGGTGTCCGGCGGGGGCCCAGTCGGCGCCCAGCACGGCGCCCAGGTGTCCCTCCAGGAACATGACGCAGCGCCCCGTGCGCAGGTCCCACACGCGTCCGAACGCATCCATGCCGCTATGGGGGACGATAAAAAAGCATAACTACAGAATTTGAGAAATAAACTAAACAATATAAAGACTTGTGGTCAGAGGCGTAGCGTGGACTAATTAAAAGGTGGGCAAAGCACATCAGCGAGACCTTAATGCTCCGCGCCCGTTTTGCAACGTAATAATACGTTAAAGTTCTCTATCGACACGACTACATGCACACCGTTAACCTGCGCAGGTATATCATTGCCACACACGACACACGCGCATAGTCACGCGACGGGTGCCCGCTTAACGCAGCGTTAGCCCTCAAAGCTACACCCTCATGATATAGGTATCAATTGAAATGGTGAAACATAGCAGATAATATAAGCTTGAAATTAAATCAAACTCATCAAGTTATTTTATATGAAATAAAAGCTTATCGCGCTTAATTTTATATTTATAAAGCATTAAAAAAAGCTTGTTTTTTTAAATGTTTTTTATTTAATACATACATTTTTTTCTCTTTCGATAGAGAAGTTGATACAATTTAATTTTTTTATTATTTGTTTTTAAATGTAACTACCCAAATAAAAAAATAAAAAGAGTCCGTTCAATATTAAGTAAGTTAGAAACTTTACCAATCTGATAGAAAAGGATACTGTCAAATAACACAATAAGGATGCAAATACTAAAATGTGACGTCATCGCACATCAAGTTAAATGTGTTTAAAAGAGACAACAAGATGTTCCCAACACGCCCCCACTCTTAATCAAACTAATATTTGGAATGCTAGTTGCTGCTTCAATTAATAACCAATTTTGATGCTGTTTTTAGTGTTCATCATCATTTCAGCCGAAAGACGTCCACTGTTGGACATAGGCCTCCCAAAAATGTCGCCATAATGACCGGTCTTGTCCGTCTCGCATCCATCGGATTCCCGCGCCCCACACCAGGTCATCGGTCCACCTTGTGGGGGGCCTTTCAACGCTGAGTCTTCCGGTACATGGTCGCCATTCCAGAACCTTTCCTCCCCGTCGACCATCTGTTCTACGAGCAAAGTGCCCTGCCCACTGCCACTTAAGTTCGGCGATTCTTCGGGCTATGTCTGTAACCTTGGTTCTCCTGCGGATATCTGAGTGTGTGTTATTTTAGTGTTGTGTACAAATATAAAATAATTTCAATGTCAAAATTAGTGTTGCAACCCACAAATAAATAATTGAAATAGTCGATTATTGTAAATGCTAACACCAGCCAGGAATAACACAATTTTGTTGATTGGAGTACCATCTCTGGGTCAGGCCGAAAACTTTTCACCCTACTGTATTGTACAAAAACAAACGCAGGAAAATATAAAAAAAAATATATTTCAAGGCCTTAATGAGCAGTCCAAGAGGATTATTGGCAACGATGCACTCGTTAAGTCGAGGCTTCAAAGTCTTGAGCATCGACGCCGAGTCGCTAGCCTGTCGGTTTTCTACCGGTTGCATTTCGGGGAGTGTGCGTCGGAATTGCATAACTTAATTCCGCCCGCGCCCGTTCCATCATCAGACTACCAGGCGTACGGCGTTGCGCCACCGGCACATGGCGGACATCCCACCTATACGCACTAAACGTGCAGGGAACACATTCATTGTGCGTACAGCTAAGGAGTGGAATTCCCTGCCGGAGTCTCTTTCTTTAAGTCAAGAGTGAATATTAGTTACTTCTAGGTAAGCGCGTTTTATCATCGACCGCATCATCGCTTTCCATCAGGCGAGATTACGGTCAAGCGCGAATCTATCACCAATAATAAAAAAAAAGTTATAAACTAATTCTTACCCAGTAACAGCGAGTGAGCCGTCTCCTTGGAAGGCCACGCAGTACACTGCCTTCGCGTGGCCCTCCTGATGCAGCACCTCCGTCGCTGAAACGTAACATAACATCACGCCTGTTCACCGTACAAGGTTAGGCAGAGGTGCACCTGGAGGAACTGGAGGAACATCTTAACTAAGAATTTTTAACCACTTGCGTCGAATGGGTTCGACGACTGTTTTCTCGTCCTATTCGCCAGGGTCGTACGTTTGCGACTGGGTACTGCATCTCGTTTAGCTCTTCAATCCTCGTAGGTGACAGAAGAGCTGACGAGATGGTGTATTTGGTCGTGGATGTGCGACCCTGGCGGAATAAACGCGAGTGTTTGTAGGGGATTTTCCTTTGCCCTTTGGGTGACTTTAAGCTTTCTGATGGGCTCTAATGTGAACACCCACGACCTCATATGATCTACGATTAATGGATTGTAGCATATTGGATTCAACTTGCATAAAATGAGGAAACGTAAACTTAATACATTTCGTTTTTTTTTTCATTAAGGAGCAGGTTGACGCAACATTTGATGACCATTAAACCAGTGTAAGAGAGCGATATTTATATCCTCAGTAACCGGCTGCTGACACAAAAGTAAAAGGTCCTCTGTAAACAATATTATTAAAAAAATATATATGTAAATAAAAACAGAATCGGGTCAAGAATAGAGCCCAGAGAGACACCCACTGTTACTACAGACCCGTAAGACATTTTTTGGGTCATTTCAATTCTCTGAATCCTATCACTCAATTATGAAGTAAGAAGACCCAGAGAGGAGTTCTAGATCCCACAATGGTGTAGTTTCTTTATTAATGTTTCGTGAAGAACGTATTCGAATGCCTTGGACAAATAGCAGATGCCCAGGGCAAATTGTTGCTGACATTGAAAATAAGAGAACAGTTTTTTTTTAAACTGGTTATTACTTAAAATCACACATTTAGATAATTTAGGTGAAGGAGTAAAGTTTTTTCTTCACTTAAATTTAACTAAGACTTAGTTAAATGAAGTAAAAAAACCGTTATTGACACTCAAATAAGTTGATAGAAGTCATTGTTATTTCCATTCCTATAAATGTATGGCATTGTATACTGACTGACTTATAACTGTTAAAGTGTCGTAATATGAATACTGACCAGTTTGCAAGTCCCAGAGCCTCCAGGAGTGGTCGAACACAGCCGCGGCGAGCATGCGGCCGGACGGGTGGAACTCCACGCGCGACACGCGCGCCGGGCTGTGCCCCGGCAGCGACGCCAGGGGCGCCTCGCTGCCGGACATACAAACATCTTTAATCAATCAACTTTAATTTAACTTTGACGCGAATATATATATTATTATTGGACTGAAAATTATTGCATCTTATAATAGAATTGTTTTTATTTTAATTTGTAATTTGACTTCGATTTATTTGTTTTTCTTGTATTTCCTTTTATTTGATTGACATTTTTTATTATTTGACATTGTTATGTAATCATTTGTTGAGTAAGTATAATGTAACATTCTTTATATTTATTTATTTATAATAAGCACACCAACAGCACAGTCACTTACAATTCAAATAAACTTACATCTAAAATTGGCATTTCAGTAACCATGCAAATAACAGGTATGCAAGACATTGACTAAATGAATATTACAGACAAACACAGAACAAAAAAGTGTGTCCAAAATATCTAAATCTAGAACACTACAAAGACGAAACACAACGAAATATAAAGACGTACATTATTTGCACTGTTTATACAGGCAGCGTCTGTATGAAGCGAAACTCATGACGAAGACATCGATAGGGTAATTCATCAAGTGTGACCTTTCATTATAAAGTCTTGCCATACGTGTAAGGGGACTATTAAAAGTGATATTTAAGGTGGATGTAGGCAATTGAAAAATTCGATGATGTCGCTTGCTGCGTTGGCTAGCCCTGAAGTTAAAATAATTAACCAACTCCGCATCTATGGAACCATTTATAATTTTATGTAGTAGATGTAAGTCAGAATGGATCCGCCTTTCTTTCAAGCTAACCATCTTATAGTGCCTAAACCTATCGCTGTAATCTGGTATAGTTTTTCGGATCCCATTCTTCATACACAGGTACTTAACAAAACGGGCCTGAACAGATTCAACATTATTATATGACTTGTAAGAATCCCTTACCAATAAATTACAATGACTATGACTATAAATTGTGTTTGGAATTTACACTGGTATTCAGTGTAATTAGCAAAAGCGAAAAATAGTGTAGTATAGTACTTTGATGAAGAGGGTTTAAGAACAACAAAAATCGATCGTCCTTTATTTTCTTGCCATTTTACAAACCTGCGAAAGTTCCAGAGATGTACGGTACCGTCGTAGGCGCAAGAGGCCATGGTGCACGCTTCTGATCCTTCTGTCACTTCTGACGTGTCCATGGGAGGTAGGCCGCTCTCAGCGGTGGAGTCTTCTTTCTCTTCTGATAGCTGAAAACTTACAGGATTCATTTAACAAAATATATTTGTATTTTGATCTTGAGCCTCATTTTTTACGCTTTAATGAATGATTTAAGCGCAATTTTTGTTTATATGCTTTCCTCACACAATAACCTTCGCCGTCTTCCACTACCCCATGCAGTTTTCCCCCACCCCTTGCCGTCTTCCACCGACCCATATTGTCTTCCCTCCCATCTCTCTGTTTTTCACCGCCCCATGCTCTCTTCCCCCACCCCTTGCCGTCGTCCACCACCCTATGCTGTCTTCCCCCGCTTCATACTATCTTTCCCCACGTCCCTTGCTGTTCTCTTCAATCCATTGCTGGTAGCACCTGCCTCAACCTATTGTCCTCCCCCGTCCTTTGCTGTCCTTCCACACATTTGCTAACTACCTCGTAGCTAGCCCTACGAGGGGTACCTCCATTTTTTTTAATGATTTATCAGCTAGGGATAGTACGTGGCAAATAATTTGAACTAAAATGGCCGTCGTTGTTATGGTTACGCGCCAAAAAATCTGTTACAACGTATTGAAGATCGATCGCCATTTTGTTTCAACTTATATGCCGCGTATTGTACCTTCTTAACGAAGTGGTCGGGTATGGTCGCCTGCGGGTGGAAGGCGGCGCCGCTGACGTTGCATGTGTGGCCCTTCAGCACCTGCAGAAGCCGGCACTCCGGCACCGACCACACCTTCGACAGACCAGACCTGGAAACGTTCACGACAGTGACCTCTAGTATTTACCACACTGGACTGGCGGCCATCAAAGTGCTTTTGTGCCCGTTTGATATTCGCCATTTTGGCGCTGTCGGCTGCAGCGAGTTTATGGTACTAAAACTAGTAATTTCACGCCACTTACAATATACACATGAGTTAATTTTTCATAGGAATAGCACGGAATTTGAACGAAATTAATTCAAAGTGCAAAAAAATAGTTCCGAGTACCGTACACTTCTCTGCAGCTTTATGCATTATACGTTAAAATAAGTTATCTGGACGCTCGCGAGTGGCGCTTCAAATTGACACAAAAAAAAACTAAGCAAGTGCGAGTCGGTTTCGCGCACTGAGGGTTCCGTACAAACTTGAAAGGTAAATTGCGGTTTATAACGTATTAAAAAAAAAATCTTACTAGATCTCGTTCAAACCAATTTTTGGTGGAAGTTTGCATGGTAATGTACATCATATATTTTTTTTTTTGTATTATCATTCTCTTGTTTTAGAAGTTACAGAGTGGAGGACACACATTTTACCACTTTGAAAAAATCTCTCGCGCAAACTATTCAGTTTACAAAAAAAATATATTAGAAACCTCAATATCATTTTTGAAGGCCTATCCATAGCTACCCCACACGTATGGGCCTGTGAAAAAAAATTTTGAGTTTCAGTTCTAAGTATGGGGCACCCCCAAAATTTATTGTTGTTTTTCTAATTTTGTGTGAAAATCTTAATGCGGTTCACAGAATACATCTACTTACCAAGTTTCAACAGTATAGTTCTTATAGTTTCGGAAAAAAGTGGCTGTGACATACATACGAAGGGACAGACAGACATAACGAATCGATAAGGGTTCCGTTTTTTGCCATTTGGCTACGGAACCCTAAAAATTAGCCGTCGAACATATGGAACAGTCAGTCCAGTGGTAAATATTAGAGGTCAGTGTTTGCACTTCATTCAATCTGCCTTCTCCAGTGAGCCGCATGATGCTGAGTACCACTGATAGACATGGAGCGACAGTCTATCTGACCTCTACTACTTAGTAATTGGGCAAAGAAGAAGAGAGAGACTTTTTATTTGACGTTGGGATCTGGGATCTAATAACTTTACCCGCTTCAGGTGGAGCGAGATCCCTCGCCTTAGTTAGTAAGAGTCTGACAAATCAAATCAAATCAAATTATTTATTTGCATAATACAGGTAGAAAAAAGATGTTGCAAATAGGTATAAAGTGCACTGTATCATTACCTAATTAGGTGTGCAAATATTTATGTTGGATAGCCGGGAATTTAGTTTTTCAAATCAAATTACATAGTTCTGATATAATCTTACAAATTTATCATATTCCAGAATAAAGCTAATAATAAAACATTCAGAATAATTACTACAAATGTCAAAGGATTTAAATATTAAATGTCAGAAGAATTATAATTCATGTCAGTTATATAAAAAAATAAATAAAAATTAAATAGATTAAAATATTATACATAGTCAAATTTACAGTTTCTTATCAAACAAAATTAATACTGTATGTCACATGACATTGGAGATGTTAAACTCTTACTGACTAAGGCGCAAAAGGCCTGGTTCTCAAAATGGCAAGAGTCGCAAAAGGCCTAGTTCTCAAAATGGCAAGAGTCGCAAAAGGCCTAGTTCTCAAAATGGCAACAGAGGCTCAAAAGGACTAGTTCTCAAAATGGCAACAGAGGCGCAAAAGGCCTGGTTGTCAAAATGGCAAGAGTCGCAAAAGGCCTAGTTCTCAAAATGGCAAGAAAAGCAAAAGGCCTAGTTCTCAAAATGGCAAGAGTCGCAAAAGGCCTAGTTCTCAAAATGGCAAGAGTCGCAAAAGGCCTAGTTCTCAAAATGGCAACAGAGGTGCATCAAATAGCCTCTTCTGCTCTGATTGGAGCGGAGAGGAGTGTCAGACTTTTACTGACTGAAACGAGTAGCCATAAAAGTAGTGTTGCAACCTATTTTATTTAGATTTGGAAGGCTAAAACTTCTCGGTAGTTCAATAAGAGGTTTGCTAATGAGGTTTTGAGGGCCCCCGAGCTTGGGGGCCCTGGGGCACTGCCCCGCCTAGCCTTTTAGTAGTTTGGCTTCGCCAGTGGTTTCAGGACCCTTTCTCGGTTCCCTTTCGGACTACTCATGGTGCTGACATCTATTTATGGCGCGCGTAGAACAATACACGCCGTCGACCACTTGGGCTCCGTGTCCGGTCCGGCCCGTTACCGGACGGCCAGACGGTGAGCTACCCATGATTCGTCGACTAAAATCCTCCCGTGTTCCTTCAGTTGCCCTTTGCTTTCCATGGACGCGGTGACTCTTTCGGAATGATCTCGCACCTTGGAAGGTAACGGGCGGGTTAACATTAAGACAAGGTGAACGCACTTACCAGCTCGTTGTGATCAGCATTTGGCTGTCACTACTGAACCTGCAGAAGCTTATGGGGCGCGTGTCGCCTATCTGAAAGTAATTTAGATGCTGCCTTAAAAAAACAAAAACAAGTAATTAATTAGCTTGCATTATCCCAACTATATTGGAGCTCCCCTACAAAAATACAAGTTCACGACCCACTCACACGCACACAGACTCTCCCGCTAGCTACACGTATACATCCACTCACACATACACATACAACCAAACATCCACAACACTCAGGTACACTCAACAACACATACACACTCATCCACACGCACACGTAATTATTTTTTGTTTTACTCCACCCATGTACTGTTTTTATTGTGTTTTAATTAGGTACCTACTGAGCGAAGTTTTTAAACACAGGCATTACTTGCTTAAATAAAGTCTCTAAACCCAAAATTCTTCGTGTATAACTTTTGGACACAATATACGTTATTATTATTATTGGGTCGGCTTCCAGTCTAACCAGATGCAGCTATACTCTATTCGAAATGAGATTAGACATTCAAATAAACCTTTTTTACTGTCCATTCAAGCGATTTTGACTTTTATTGCGTTGGTGGCATGACAAATGGCGGCTGCAGTAAATAGTTGGTATTGCAACCAGTATTTTCTTTTAATGCCATCCTTATGCGTACGGAATAGAAGTCAAAATCGTTTGAACAGACAGTAAAGTACTATAGTCTATTCGCGTTAAGAATATAGTGACTTCATCAGTGCAACTGCAAAGTAAAGACGTAGGTATTCATACTGGGCTAAAAATTAAACCATTAAACTTAAAATTAAAGCAAACTTTTCAAAACACTGTACTTTCAAATATTAGAAATTACATGTAAAATTTAATAGGATTTGTCAAAATTTTCACTATTATTTATTACGAATAGGTGAGGTATCCATTTTTTGAAATTGACAAAAGACGCGTCTGTACTGTCTAAATAGTTTTCTTAAACTGGCCAATGGTATCACGGCTTTCTATTTTACTATGATTTAAGTGGTCAAAGGGCATGACTAAGTCAAGTGACAACGATGACGTCACTATTTTCTTAAAAATTACCTGTAATGACTGTCAAAGATCTACGATTGAAAATCGGGACCAACGGCTATATGTGCTGTCTGAGGCACGTGGCGAGAGGCGGGTACCTTAACCACTGGACATCACATGACTGAGGCATGAGGATGTCCGTTCCCTCACGGCTGTAGCCATCTTTTTCGATAGCATTACTGCATCGCACGTGGAGGCGATCGTCTTTCATTTCCCCTAGCTCCAGAGAATAGACCAAACCAGGGCCCGGCGCGAGAGGTCATCGCTCATGAAAGCGACGCTCCAGCCACGCGTGGCACACCTCCACCGCGTCTTCCAGGTCTGTTTTGGTGATTACTAACCTGGCTGCAATATATGGACATGGCGGAAGCCTTCCGCTGGGACTCCTGCTTAGCGGCGGCGCGCACGCTGCCTGCTAGCTTCAGTTCCTCACGTGCCTTACTCAACCTGCACAAAAGGGGATTCAAATATTACTTGAACAAAACTTTCATCATCATCATTTCAGCCGAAAGACGTCCACTGTTGAACATAGGCTTCTCCCAAGCGTCGCCACAACGATAGGTCCTGTGCGTTTCACATCCATAGCGTAGCGTGTCACGGGCTCGACTCCCGCACGGAACAATTAATTATTTGTATGACTTAACTCGCCAAATTTAAGTGGCAACAGGCAGGGCAATGGAAAGGGCTACGCTCGGAGTTTCCATGCGTGATCGCATCAGAAATGAAGATATCTGCAGGAGAATCAAGGTTACCGACACAGCTCGAAAAATCGCCAAACTTAAGTGGCAGTGTGCAGGGCACATTGCTCGCAGAAGTGGTGACCGTGTACTGAAAGACGTAGCGTTGGAAGGCAGGAGACCGAAAAGGAGTACCGATGACTTGGTGAGGCTCGCGGGAATCCAATGGATGGGTAACGCATAGGACCGTTCATTATGGCGACACTTGGGGGAGGCCTACGTCCAGCAGTGGACGTCTATCGGCTGAAATGATGATGATGATGATGATTTATATACAAATCTATCTATCAGCAGAATTTCCTGCGTAAAAAAAAATTCAAGCTTTACTTATGTCCTATTCCACTGGATTTTCATTCATATCCATTCAGCCGATAAGACGTGAAGAGGTAACAAAACATACAGACACGTATTTTAGCCATAGGGTTTATTTTGGGAGGAAGGAAGGAGGCGACCGCCTGCCACTCCTCCTCGCTCCGGACCATGGCCTGTACCAAGGCCCGGCGCGAGACATCGCCGCCGATTGCCCCCACGAGGACACGGCGTTGCTCTGCCCAAGCGGGGCACACCTCCACCGTGTGCTCTACCGTGTCCTCCAGGCGGTCCACACAGTGGCGACACCCGGGCGTCGTTTCCGCACAAATCCGGTGCAGGAACCTCCTGAACTTACCGTGTCCGGTGAAAACCTGCGTCATGCGGAAGGTGAGGACGCCGTGAGGTCTTTCCAACCACGACTCAATTGTGGCGTGTCCATTTTTTAGCCATAGGGTCACAATATCTGCCTATGCGGCTCACCTGAGCTTGGCTTTCGGCAGCGAGTAGCGCGCGATCCACAGCCGCGCTTCCCTCAGCTCCGGCGGTCCCTCGTGGTACCACGTGCCCTCCCGTCCTCTGTCTCGTTCTATCCTAGCTTCTTCTTCTTCTAACTTCTTGTGGATTGCATCTTCTCCTAGACTGAAAAGTATTAGGATCTGTTAAGAGGTCTACAGGACCTTAAGCGCGGTCACTCTCGGACTGCAAATAAATGAAAGAGATGAGAGATAAAGTATTTTAGCAATTTTTTTAAAACCATTTTTACGCAAATCATTTTATACAGATTAGTGTTGCCAGGAGTCCCCGATTTGCGCGGGAACACTTGATTTTCAGAGGTCTAGTGACACGACAATTATTTATTTTTCTTGCTTTTATTTATATAGCCTCTTTTTTTTATAATGTGAATGTGAGAACACTGTAGACTCCGCGAATTCTTAGGTTACTTCCTATTACGACTCACTTTTTATTATGATTATTTTATTGTACTTTTTAGTACAATATTGACCAGTCTACACTGTCCTTACATAATATCTATTTATACTGTAATATGGAAATATTGCAAAAACATTTTTTTTTTAAAAAGAGTAACCATGGAGTTTCTTGCCGGTTCTTCTCCATAGGAAACTACCAATTTGGAACCGTGCACTAGTTTCTGACATTTTATAAGTGCCCATGTGAAATAAAAAACTTTTGACTTTGTCTTTGACTTTGTTCCAACACTTGATCGGGACGCCTAAGCTTCCGATTTTTCACTAACCTCCTTAGTCTGTTACATCAATATTTTTTTCCCAAAATCTGTTTAAAAAAAAGGAGAAACTGACTGACTGACATATCAACGCACACCCGAAACTACTGGGACTAGGAGCGTGAAATTTCGCTAGTTGAAATATATTATCTTTGCTTATATATTTCACCATGTTTTTCTCTAAAACTTTAATGCTTTTTCTGGTACTTCTGTATGAATTTTGAAAAGAAATCTTAGCCTTTTCTAACACGTTTTTTTCCTTTTGTCGCAATTATATATAAGTGTCCCAATTTGAATACCAAAATCTCGATTATTTTCGTCTTTCATCCCGAATTTTCACTTTCTCATACCTGGCAACACTATTCTAGATGGAGGCTGGGTCATCTCACGTGTACTTAGTGTACTTACTAGCTCAATAGATCTCTGAGTCGGACCCTCCTTTCCGCCGGCCCTTCTCCAAACAGGCACACAGGCTCACCCAGCTGGCGAAGGCTTCTTCGAACCTGTCATAGGATAAGTTTAGGTTAACATTGAATAGGTATATTAAATCAAATTGCAAAGGCTGGGGGAATTTTCGGAAGGCTGTCGCAACATGTCTTTTTTACAATACGTCTTTTTTTTTTCGCTGGTAAAATCATCCAATGACATCCCCCGCTCTTGGGCAGAGCTGGAGGGTATGTGAGACTTTTACTGACTAAACACCCGCTTCTGTTCCTTCGTTGCCTTTCATACCAGGGCCGAGTCCTTCTTTCAGAATCAGAAGCTTGGCCACATTAGACTTCGACCCTCGCTGGGTCCCTACTGTTGCTGACATCTCTTTGAGGCGCGCGTTGAACACTATGCGCCATCGACGACTTGAGCTTGGTCCGGACGGTTACCGGACGGTCGGACGGCGAGCTACCCATTGCTCGCCGTCCGCGCCTACGGTGGCCGGAAATCGGGATCGGAGTCCTCCTGACTGGGGCGCGGGGGCCATTGCACGTGCGGCCTCCTCCTTTGCTAGCATTACTGCTTCGCAGAAGGAGGCGTCTGCCTGCCACTCCTCCTCGCTCCGAACCATGGCCTGTACTAAGGCCCAGCTGCCGACAATACGTCTACTGGTTGTAAATCGTCTCTTTCGCAATATGTCTGCTGGTCGCAAAATAACTCTTTCTCATAATTTCGTTCAAATATACTAAACAACCTACCTGGCAAAATTTAACGAAAGTTTTGCGTGGAAGACATTCTGCAAAAGAGGAACTGTGAGAAAGAGTCATTTTGCGAAAGCGAAATTATAAGAAAGACTGCGAAAGAAATTTAACGTTACGACTAAGCCATTCGAAAGACTCCCCACAGCCATGAAAAGCAAAGGGCGACCGAAGGCATTTTAGTTACTAAAAATCTGACACTCCCTCTCGCTCCACCATGAACTGGAGAACCTATTTGATTTCGCATTCCAAAATAAAAGAAACCCGTACCTCGTCATCATCAGTGGATACATTCAACTGGCGCGCTTTCCGTCTCCTCTCGAATTCTTCAAGTAGTGCCTTCTTGTCACGAGACATTTCTTCTTCAAGCTCCATGTATTCTGCACACAGACAAATGTGGTTAGTACTCCCACTACAATTATAAGCTAGCTTCCCTAGGCCCTACTATAAGCTCCAAACGCGATTCATTTTAGGACCTGAACTGAACTGTTAATGTGATAGCTGAAGAAAGCTATATAGATATAGATTGGAGATACACAGCACACACTGGCGCAACACAACGGGCCAGAAGCATGCAAAGCTATTTCTCAATGACATAGATAAGGCCTGGACCCAAAAACTATGGAGGTACAGCAGACCACAGCTCCAAACAATTACAGGAGTCTTCATGGGGCACTATGCCACCAACAAACTGCTCCACAACATGGGACTAGTAAGCAATCCAACTTACAGGATTTGTGGAGATGCAGAGGAGAATATGCTACACTTGCTATGCGACTGTGCAGCACTAGGCTCCAAAAGACTATCTAGTATAAGAGTATCTGGGCCAACCATATCCAAGGCCAGAGGACTACAGGCTCAGCCCCATTAAGGCCATACTGGGTCTCATGAAGAAGGTGCACGGAGGGCTAGGGGTTGAGTAGACAGGAGGGGAACAGCTCAAGAGATCCAGAAGGGTCGAGTGCTCTGGCCCAGGGCCAGCCCCAGAATAAGATAAGATAAGCTATGTAGATAGGGTGTATAGCTTTTATCTATTTCTCGCTAACACAATAGCTATTTTAATGCATGATGATATGGCCCCAATAAGGACTGAGCCTAAGCAGCTGACGGCAAAGAGATGTCAGCAGAACCATAGGAACCCAGCAGTTAGGCCAATGGGAGTTTCCTGAAAAGGAAACCTGTGGTTCTAGAACACAAAGGGTAACTAAAGGACACAGGTGTGGCTTTACAAGCCCTCCTACTCCACCTTGGAATGGGAGAAGTCATTGGAGAATTTCCCATCACAAATACAGAGAGAAATGAAGAATTTGTTATACTGCTAATATTGTACAAGAGTGAGTTAGATAGTGTTTGGAGTACTACTCTCATCTTTGGGATAAATGAGCCAAATATCAGCTTGATGCGCTAGATTCGATCGAGAAATGAGCCAAGAAGATCATCGCTGTTGATGCACTTGAGTCACAACTCCAAAGTCCCACTGCTGGGACTCAGGCCTCCTCTCTAGGAGAGGAAATAGGCCATAATCCAATATGCGGACCCACTACGGATTGGTCAATGTCACATGTCTTCAAATTTATTTGTAATTGTCACCTCATTATGATTTTCTTCACCATTTTGAGAGCAGTGGTGAAATAAATTACACAAAGTAATGTGCCTGGCGGGGTTTGAACCCATAAGATACAACTTGTAAGTTGGGGCCATTACTACTAGGCTACCATTGCTCCATAGATGTAATATATCTTTCTTTATTCGTGTGTACATAAATTATAAAATAAATAAATAAATAATTTACGATAATGCCTATATTTGAACTGCTGTCAGTTCCTACCTACTCATGGACACACATCAATGCTTCAAACAGTATTTTTTTTCTACTAGATGTCCCCTATGATGTCACCCATGTTCTTGGTTACTGCTCCACTCCTAATGTTTGTAGCGTGAAGTTATGCAGCCTGAATTCTTCCTCAATACATGGACTATCTAACATTAAAGAATTTTATAGTTAATGCGCTTCAATCAATTAGTTAATTTTCGTTCCTTTTTCTTATTGGGAATGTCGGTAAGAGGGTCCTTAAGAACCCCAGCAAATCAAAACTTTATTTACAGTCAAATGGGGTGAATAGAAACAAAACTTCAAAGAGTATTTTCACAATATTTGAATATTTTTTGCAGCATTTAACTATGTCAATTTATTAATGAATTTTTATTCTAAAAAGTCGATGCTTTGTTAGAAGCCGATAATACGGTATCAAAGTGAAAAACAAAACCGAAGTTTTCTTTCTATTCACCCCGTTTTACGGTATAGCAAAAACAATATAAATAATCCTTACCGCTAGAGATTTGAATGTCTCCCAATTCTTTCCCGCCAAGATCGTCGACGCCTTCCTTGGCAGCAGCGGCCAGGGCGGCCAGCCGGGCCTTCTCCTGCTCTTCCAGAGACCCATAGTGGACCTGTTTGGGCTTCTTCACCAGGATAACATCATCATCGTCAGACATTTTGAGGTTATGTTTATTTTCTAGTTTTATTACACTTGCTTACTTTATTTACTTAAATCAATTGCTTTCGAAAGTTTTAACTTGATTACAGTCTTAGAACACTTTCTTAAGTAACATTTGTATGAATTTGTTAATAGTCTGGTGCGAAATCAAACCACCTACAAACCACCAAAACAACAATTTTTCTATTAATCTGTCAGATGTCAGACGGCAGTATTTTTTTTTATATTTTGGCTTGGGTAATAAGTTCTTCAAGCAAGGTATTCGCATGAATAGTTTTTATTCTAATTTTCATACACATTCTAAATGTTTTTTTATAGTATTTGGCGGCATTTGCCGCCAAATACTATAAACACATCGTCACATCATGAAGTGATCAATTCTACGATCTAGCCACGGCATTTATACTATGTAAGTGATCTTATTTTGCTTCAGATTAGGTTCACGCGTGACTTCGACCTATAACTATAATAATAATATTCCACAACTATCACACAACGCCGTCTAGTCTCAAGCTAAGCAGAGCTTGTGTTATGAGTACTAGACAACTGATAAACATACATATATATTTCTAAATGCATACATATTATAGATAAATTACACCCAGACACAGAACAAATGATCGTGCTCATCACACAAACATTTGTCTTGGGTGGGAATCGAACCCACGACCTCCAGCATAGCAGTAGACCAATAGGCCAGTCACACTATCCACATGAAGTCGATGTGTTATCACACGCGCGAAACCAGTAGGTACCTTGTAATTGCGAGTCGACGTTATCTTGCTGACTGATAACCTGCTGTCCAATGGGCTAGGTAATTAGCTAATATCTGTAGGTTAGGTGATATTCGGAGGTCAATGCCCTGAGTTTGATCTGTAGCGACATCTATTGCGTCACATAAGAAAATCCTGAATCGCGCAATCAAAGTTCTCCGCGCGATTAGAACATATAGAACAGCCCGAAATCATCTATCGGGCAGTTGCAGCCCACCAGACATAACATTCCGTCTGGTCGGAGGATCCTCCCTTTTCAACGGAGGTTTACGGGACTTTACTCTCTGTTCCCCATACCTCCAAACTGGTGACCCTCGACAAAGAACGTCAGCGCAGCCTTCGTGCAGCTACTACTTCGTGACGTCATCATCACTTCCTCAAGCTTTCGAGCAGCGAGCCATACAGTCAGCACCCACGGCTATAAAGGGTATCCTGACCACCAGTATGCCTACCTGGTCATACCTGGTCATCACCCTCAGCGTCATCAGCGACCTTGGCGAAGCACACTGCACCTTCGGCCAGTCACATGAAGAGCAAGGAAGAACCTCTCCTGGTCGACGCAAGCAGTAAAGCCGCCACTACGTCGCAAAGCACCGCTCCAACTCACTGGAGCCAGCAGCACTACTCCGACTCACTGGAGCCTGCAGCATCATCCCGACTCACTGGGATAGCACCACCCCGACTCACTGGGGCATCACCGCAGACAGTTCCGACTCACCGAGAACTATGCGGCATTCGGTTCCGACTCACTGGAACCAACTTACCACTGGCCTGGCACGCATCAAGAAGCATCAAGAACCATCGATCTCCGATCTCCGGAGGGGAGTGATGTAGCGACATCTATCGCGTCACATAAGAAAATCCTGAATCGCGCAATCAAAGTTCTCCGCGCGATTAGAACATATAGAACAGCCCGAAATCATCTATCGGGCAGTTGCAGCCCACCAGACATAACACCCGTCTGGTTGGAGGATCCTCCCTTTTCGACGGAGGTTTGCGGGACTTTACTCTCTGTTCCACATTCCTCCAAAGATCTACATTCATAGCGTGCTGGCCATACAGCCTTGCGTTCAAAAATGAGGTTAGAGTTAACTCGAATGACTTCATTAGGTTAGATACTCTACGCTCGCATTTTTGAACGCGTACGCAGAGTTCTACTGTCAATGCCAAGCAACTGTCATTCCTGCCGCTTACACCAACCTACCCTGCTCGGAGTTAGAGTTAGTTGGGTTAACTCTAGGGTAGCTACTCGAGTTATAAAAGAACGACTCTGGATTGCAACTCGAAGCATTTTTGAATGGTTAGAGTAATGACCCCACCCTACTCTGATTCGATCCCTAGACCCGATTACTGTACCAACCGTAAATAATAAGTTTGTCGTAGGTTACGTTGTCGAGTTCACTAAGGGGCGCTGCACACGGCTAAGATACTGTAATATTTTATCTTAAGATACAATATCGCTCGCCATACAATTCAATGAACTATCACACACGACGAAGATAATAAACAATATTTCATATTTTCGTATTTCAAAAAACCTAATAAAACCATTTTCGACTTCTACGCGGACGAAGTCGCGGGCAAAAGCTAGTATAGTAATATGAACTGACCATTCGTGACCATTTTGCGATTTTTAACATAATTTATATTATTTTCCTATACGATTCTGCTAAAGTGACCTTTTTAGGCCTTTCCTCCTGACTTTAGATTTTTTCGTCTGGTAGCCCTACCCGTGAGGTAACCCTAACAGTCAAGGTACCTATCATGACTGCCCTATCACACAAAGCCACCATATATATATAATATAACTAAGTTGAAATAAAACCACCCAAACATATTAATTTATAATCTAAATTTAATTTTACTAAAACTGGGTGCAATCAAAGAATTGAAGCTGGGAAGCACTGGCGCCAAAAGTCCATCAATCACAGATTTTACAAACCATTCTCCTGTGACCTGTTGTTTAGTCCACTCTAAAAACAAATTACATAATACTTCTTTATTATTTTCCATTATACTTTTCAGTATTTTGTCATTCTTAATTTTCCGATCAAACACGAATGTGGCTCCAATGTCAGAAAAAGAAAGCATCACATCTAAAAAAAATTGAATCCATTGAATTTGGTTTTCGCTATCATTTTCATTTTTTAATAAATCACAAACGTATTCCACAGCAAAGTATTCAGTAAATGTCATGTGTATAAAAATCGGGATATCGTTTACTACACCGCATATCATACCAGTTTTCTCTCCTCCCTTTTCTATAACTTTTATCATCACCTTTATTTCATCCAACTCTTTTTCAGTAAACAATTTCTCAATGTCCCGATTGAAGATGGCATAAGCTGCCAATTTTTTGTGCTTTAATATACAATCTGCAAGTTCCTTTTCATAAGCAATTATAATATCAGGATTATAAGTGTCCATTTTGTTTTTATTTCCAAACCGTATAGTTTTCAAGTTCGTTTCTAAGAATTTTTTGTAAAAAGTAAAAGTGTTAACGTCTTGATTCCACTTTGGTATATTTTTGTCAACGCTTTTTATTCTGCTTATGAAAAAATGAGCCTTTAAAAGTAAATGTAAAGGAGTGGTGACACCACTGAGTTCAAAGTAGCCACCGATAAGTTTAAAATATTGATTTGAAATTGCCCTAGAAACCTGTTCATAGTCATATTTTATATCAACTATGAATGAAGACTGGCATGTGTCTTTAATCTCACTGTTCAAATAACACCACGCGTTAATATAAACTTCGTATAAAGACCATTCAAAAGGCGGAAACCATTTCTCTTTTAAATTGAACATAAACTCTAGGAAGCCATACACATTTTCTAGTTGCGCATTATCAAGTTCTCTCAATACCAAATTGGTTTCCCAGATTTTCTTTAAATATTCATACTTTTGCTTCAAAGACATGTGTTTAATGCAATAAGGATTACCGAAAGCTTCTTGTAATATCAATTGAATTTTCGAATATGACCTGCTTGTGACCCATATTTTATGCTTTTTCCGATGGTTAGTGATAACTGCTATAAATTGTACAGTCTCATTCATATAATGTGGACAGATTTCGTCAAAACCATCGAATAGGAATATCATCTTACCATCATTATAAAAATGTAGAAACATTTGCAACTCGAAATCAGTCCAGGGATCACCTGTACAATCTTTGAGATACACCACACCGTCTTGTTCTTCCAAATCAAATGCCACATTATGTTTTTTGCCAAGTTTCTCACGCAGTATTACTTGACACATAAACTTTAAAGTCTCTAATGAGTTGATGTCTGTTTTCTTTTCCTTCCAGTTGTTTAGTTCCTTCGAATATTCTAATAAGTTGACCCGAACAATCCAAACTTCTGGATGACTTTTTTTTGTTTCAAGTGATAAGTGAGTGAGCAGAGTCGACTTGCCCATTCCGGGTTTTGCAGTTACAAGTACAACGTCATCTTCTATATCGTAAAAAGTTTTTAAGGGGTGAGACAATTTAACAGATATATTGGTAGTAGGTTCCGTCTTCTGGATTCCTGGGTCGAAGTACAAGTGCTTTATTTCATCATAATATCTCGCGACATTTAGTTTTCCAAGTTGAATTGTATCGCTATGGATTATTTTGTTTAGAATGTCCGCTTTTATATATGCTTTTGACTTATCATCGACTATTAAATCTATTCTTACTTTTACGCCTTGAAACATCACTCTAGTAGTCGCTAAGATGCTGTTCTGTGACTCTATACTCATTTTGAGAAGACTGTTTTCATCATGTACAGGACTATCTGCTGTTGGGAAATATTCTTGTAATGTTTCAGCTGACGTAGAATTGGTAACAAAAACTATTTTTTTGTTTAGCACACCTTTTGCAATGTCTTTTAAAGTTTTGATTTCATCTTTGTTATTTTGCATTTTATCGTAAACAAAAATTAAAAATTTAAAGTTATTTGTATTTTTCAATTCGGTGCATAATACTTTGCGTTCGTTCATTGGGAGATTTACAATGTATTGTAAATCTAATACCACATGGTCCGTATTCTTCAAATGCTGCAACACTTTAACTACAGTCAGTGTGCTGTTCTCTGTAATGATGATAGTACTCGCGTGTTCCAGCAAGTTCCAGGAGCTCACCGCGTCTTCAGTGAATGTGTAATCAATAACATGTTCTATTTTGCTCATACTCATTATGTTTATTGAGCTCAACAAAGGGTCTTTAATGATATGATTGATTGCTTTCTCAAATATATCGCTGTCTTTGGTAAGATACGATGCTTGTTTCGGCTGCATCCACCATTTTTGTATCTTGTCGTGATATTTAAGGAACATTGCATCAGTTTTAGTTTGGAAGTAGTTCGGATGATCAACCTGATATTCTTCTATTTTATCTTTTATTATCTGTTCCACATCGTTCTCATTGGCTTGTTTACTGTAGAATAACAACTTGTTTAAGAAATCCCTCGCTAGAGTCTCTTCATACTCACTGCAGTCGAAAGAAAATTTTGGAAACTTGTTTACTTTGAAACGAAATCGAAATGCATGCAAATTGAGAATTTCGTCTGTTAAGTTTTTATACAGAGCTTGAGCAAGCTCTCCTAGTGATTCCCAGTTTTCTGTAATCTTCATCAGTTTGGTATCATTGTCAACCACAAATACGTTTCCGATGGCTCCAGCTATACCCCCATTAAGCTGCAGGAATCCGCTGTCTAAAGAGTTATCTACAGTGACAATGTTACCTGATGTACACTTGGCTAACAAATCGATGAATTTCGACGTTAAATGTTTTATTCTTCGTTTTTTTTTTGCATCGTTGCCACTCAACATTAAATCTTTGTTACCAAACGCAGCCGGGACTTTCAGACCCTTTGATAATATTTCTCTCGCAGCCAGATCAATTGCTTTATTAACAG
Organism: Mythimna vitellina; assembly: GCA_949316375.1. NCBI lineage: Eukaryota > Metazoa > Arthropoda > Insecta > Lepidoptera > Noctuidae > Mythimna > Mythimna vitellina. The sequence continues at coordinate 843,793 of OX438713.1, forward strand.
TCGATCGAGAAACGTCCACTTGGTTCAATTGTGGCTTGAAGTCTTTTTGCAGTTTTGTGGATGTTTTTACAATTTCTAGTTGGCCATTATTATATGTTATAACGGTTCCTATCAGTTTGCTTAGTTTTGTAACGTCAGTGGGCTCGGCTAGGAATTCAGACAGTAGATTATTTATAACTGAGGGTTTTATCATTCGTTTTTCAAGAACCTCTTTGTAAAGCTTATTTTTAAACAGTTTAAGGTTTTCGTCTTCAGTATCGAAGAAGTCTTGTTGAAAAGTAGCGATCCTGTGTCCAGCAGGTTTAATTTCTGAAATGTTGAACACTTTCAGCGCCAGAGCAACGTGATGGATTAGCATAAGCTCATTAGACAGCATCATTTGAAAATTTCTTTCGCCACTCATAAAAGCGGCTACCTGTTTGGCCAGCGCGATTGTTTGCTCTTTCATAAATATTTCGCATAAGAATTTTACATCCACATCATGTTTATAGGGTTGCTTGGCTGTGCCACCGGTGCCAATCAGATTATACAGTTTTGAGGCAAAATCACCTACAACCAGGTGATTACCAAACGTATCTTTGCCGGACGTGTATATAACGAAATAACTTTCGGTCTCTTGAAACTTGCCCTGAAATAGCACGTCTTTATTGTCTAATTCGAATCTCTCTCTAATTTTCAAATAGCTTCGAAAGCATTTCATCATATCTATGTCGAGTGTCTGTTCGCTGTCGTCTTTATGTTTGGCCTGTATGCACACGACCAGAGGTTTCGTAATTCCCTTCACTTTAACTTTGATACAAATATCGTCGAATGCCCCTATGTCAGCGATATTGGAAGCTAGTTGTAACTCTTCGATATCGTCGTCATGTTTCGCTCTGTAGAATATTAAACTGAGCAATTTAGTCTCGTATAGCTGGCCTCGTATCCCTGACGTTCCTTCACCTTTCTCGTACATTGCATCACTCATATTTCTGACTTCAAACTACTATACGACACTGGCTACTAGCTGGTATATCAACACGGAAGCAGGCGGCGTTCACAGCCGTGGAAGCACTTAGGAGCAACAAATTTGTATCTCCGGCTACAACCTGCACCTGTGAGCAAATAAACATCTTTATATTAGTGCGTTGGGGCGTAACTACCGAGATATCAATGATACGCAAAAAATCGCAACATATACGTGCCTCAGTCGGTAACGTGCCTCACTTGAAAAACTATGACATGCCTTTGGTACTTATTTGGAAAAATTTTGGTAAAAAAAATTTGGTACTTATTTGGAACCGATCTATTATTATGACGGCGTTGTATACTGGGTGTGGCGTAAATAGCGGTCCAACGTGAATAGTCAGAATAAAACTGTTCTTCATTTTTTTTTTTTTTTTTGTAAAATAACATCTTTTGATACTAATTTGGCTTTAAGTTCAACAAAAAACATTATTTTTCCGTTTTGTTTTTTGTTTATACCTGCTGAATACATGTGCTATAATATGCAAATAACTGTTATACTGTAAACTTAAAGAAAAAAAATGTCCAATTAGGTTCAAAATATTTTGCAACATCAGTAACGTACTTAAATTAAATAGTGTATTTTTTTTCAAATTCAGCTCTTTTTAAAGTTAATAGCCATAACTTTTTTTTTTAATTATGGCATCTGTTATTATCATACCAGATTAGAATCTGCATTTAATGGAATTTTTTGGTACCGTCAGTGTAGTACAATTCTTTTACATCATTCGCGTCCAAAGTGTCATGGTTCTCTGAAGATTACAGTTAAAATTTGAAAAAACACTTTTTTTCTTTAATATCTTTATGTTTACAGTATGACAATTATATTCATATTATAGCACATGTATTCAGCAGTTGTAAACAAAAAACATAACTATTTAAAAAAAAAATATCTCTTATCATCGGCGCAATTTGGTTTTAGATCCAAATTATCCACAGTACACATTTTGACAGATTACGTCTCAGAAGAACTTGGCAAAGGAAAACAGACTTTGCGGGTGTTCCTTGATCTAGCGAAGACCTTTGATACTGTGTCTGTTTCTATACTTGTAAACAAATTAGAGGCCATAGGCATAAGAGGAACACCTTTAAAACTTTTTGCTAATCACTTAGATGATTGATGGGTGATTTTCAAAATTTTTGTACAGTTACAAAAATGAAACAAAAATGAATATCGTTACAAAAGTGACCAATGTTACAAAAAAATAACAAAAAGGAAATATTAGGGTTATTTCACAACACTTTTATACAATGAAATTAGAGCTTAATCATTTATTGATAACATTAGCAGTCTCTATCAGTCTCAGAATAAATTGTGCATTCTGTTTGGTCATTAAGTATTTCTTAAAAAGTTTAGCCTACAGAAAACAAACCATTGGTGATGGAACTTACGGTAAAAAATTATTAATTACTTTTAATAGGTAATTACAAAAATAATAGTAAAGTTAATTATTATTTAACAGCATTTTTTGTTAAGAATAAACTAGTAATAAGCCAAATAAAAAATACTCATAAGTGACGTATAGATACTACGAGTAGTATCTATACGTCACTTATAAATTATTGTGAAGAAAACTGTTATATCTACACCGCAAAATTTTGATCGTTTTAATCCCGTGGAGGGTCACGATTTGTACGTCAGCTGATCGAGTCCATTGACCTGTAGGTAAAAAAATTGCGCACGAGTTAAAACATTACCCTGTATGTAGGTACGCATAATTAAAAAAATAATACCATTATGAAATCGGCTTTGCTTCATATTTGTTACATCCTTTTTGTTACGCAACAAAAATATGTAACAAATCGTTATGAAAATGAAAATCAACGGTTTGTTGAATAACGACTTTCAACATTTGAAGGTTTAAAATACTGTTGTTGGACTTGTCTATCACCTTAATCAATTTGAATCAATAATATTTTTTTAATTTAAGCAAAAATAGTAAGACAGAGACTTACCGTTGTTTTTATAGCTGATCAACTAAAATGAAAACTTTATTGTGGAAAAAACAGTACACCGCAAGAAACACACTTTTCACAACAATGACAGCTACAGACAAAATGGCGGAGTAATATTTTGTTGTCATCTGATTGGATGTCTTTGATAAGAATGTGTTGATAATAAAGAATCTCAAATATCTACTAATATTTGTGTTACAATAATGATCAACAAAATTGAATGAAATAGAAGACACATTTTGAAAGGCGTATATTATAATTATTAAATAAAGTTTTTAATTACAATTTTGTATAATTTGTATAATAATTACCCACTAGGACATTGCGCAAAGAGAACTTACAATAAAATGAGTAGTTTAATCTTTATGATGGTTTTTGTAACGCGCTCTCGCTTAGAGACACGAGGTAGATGTATGGAAATATTATGACGCTAAGAGCATAAATGTCATATATTTCAGACTACTTATTTTTTTTTAAACTAAAATGTTGAAATCCTTGTAAATAAACTTTTATTCAATGATAATAACAACAATTTGATCATTTAATATGTTATGCCTGGACAATATTCCGGGGGACGTTTTTACGTCCCACAATGTACAAAAATTTTGAAAATGACCCTGATATCAATGTGTTAGATTAGATTACGAGCGATGAGCCAAAAAAAAGTACGGGATATGGTGTTCCCCAGGGAAGTATTCTTGGCCCAACTCTATTCCTGGTATATATTAACGATTTGTGCAATTTAAATATTGAAAAAGGTAAAATAGTTTCACATGCCGATGATACCGCTTTAATATTTAATAATATAATATAATAATAATAATAATAATAATAATAATAATAATAATAATAATAATGGGGTCTAGGGGCCAACCGGCCCCGAGCCGGGTCCCCGCTGCCGGTGGTTGTGTGCAGCGCATGAAATGGACTCAGTCTATAAATGAGAATGTCATGCGCGCATATTACGGGTCTACAGAGGGGGGAACTAATCTCACTGCGTATCGCGATAGGATGCTGTCTCTTTTTCAGGAACTGGAACCAACCGTCAACGTCTCGGCCCAACGATTGTCGGATCAGGTGCGGGTTATCCAACGCAATCACAGGTTGGACGACGCTGCACTTGATCGGCTGCGCTCAGAGATACTGAGCAACCAAATCGTCTTGACATCTACACAAACACAGACCGCGGCAACGCCGACTACTAACGCAATCTCGCCGCGGTCCAGTCCTAATAATGATGATGCAGATGATAGGGTTGTCACAGTAAGTAGCCAGTGCAACGATGAACTGAGGAGTGCTCTGGAGGATGCGCTTCACGAGTACAGATCGATTCCGATTGAACTTAGACCCCGTTTGCCACGGTTACCCATGCACAAAAAAAAAGGGCGCTGGTGTGTACTTTGGACTCGCTGCTTAAAAACATCTTTGAGAGTAGCGAGAACCTTGTTGATACGCACTCAATTTTGTATTGTGGGGCTGTTGCGGCATGTCGTTTAGCAAACATCAAGTTATCTAATATAGATGAAACTATTCGACCAAAGCTTGCTGTACCAGCCTGGCAATGCAGGATCGAGAGGCGTATCGATGAGGCCAGGGTACTCATCGGCAAACTACACTGCTTCAGGGAGGGTAATACGCGACCACGAGTGATGCGCTTTGTGAGGCGGGCGTTTCTGGGGACTGGTATTAGCCCTCAAGAATACATGTCTCGTGTCACAGAGCGCATCAACTTCCTGAAGCTGAAGGTTTGTGCATGGGCGAGCCGCATTAGGCGGTATAAGCGGCGGGTTGATCGGTACTCGCAGAATCGCATGTTCCAGAGCGATGAGAGGTGGGTGTATAGAGCTTGGGAGCGACCTGAACATAATGTGATTGACGGGAGCCGCCCAGATGATTTTGCTACCATTACATTCTGGCGAAACATTTGGTCGGTACCTGTCAGTCACACTGAGGGTGGCTGGATGCGTGACGTCGAGAGCGTGTGTGAAGCTATACCAGAAATGGCAAAAGTTACTATTACTCCAGCGGACATAGCCAAAGCAGTTCGTCCGTTACCGAACTGGAAATCACCGGGACCGGACGGACTGCAAAATTTCTGGCTGAAATGGTATAGCAACTCACACGCGCCCCTGGCATCACAATTCCAGTCAGCCTTAGAGTCTGGGTCGCTACCAGAGTATCTAACAACTGGCGTAACCCACCTGCTCCATAAGACAGGTAAACCCGCGGAACCCAAGAATTATAGACCAATAACATGTTTGTCGACGGTCTATAAACTTTTTACATCCATTCTGAGAGCAAAAATTAATCAACACATAGAAAATAACTTGATTATGTCAGCCTCTCAGAATGGATGTAAGAATGGGTCCCGGGGTACCAAGGAGCTACTCCTCATAGACATGGCCATAAGCCAACAGGCTCGTCGATCCCGCAAGGATCTGTCGACGTGTTGGATAGATTACAAGAAGGCCTATGACTCTGTTCCACATACATGGCTCATGAGGGTGTTGGAGTTGTATAAAATAGATGCAACTCTACGCACCTTCCTTGAGTCATGTATGAGGCAATGGAAGACAGTCCTTCGCTATCCAGGATGTCGACCGATCCAGGGTAATGATGAGCCTATTAGGATTAAACGGGGAATATTTCAGGGCGACAGTCTGGAGGCTTCTGGACTGGGCTATCGGTTGAGAAGAGGTGGTCAGGCCATATCTCACCTTCTTTACATGGATGATCTGAAATTCATTGCCCCCAACAAGTTACCACTGATGGAACTACTGAAGGTAACTGAAACTTTTAGTAGTGCCATCAGGATGGAATTTGGTGTGGATAAATGTGCAGTCATGCATGTAAAGCGAGGGAAGATTATGGAATCTGAGGGGATTCAACTCTCAGATTCCATATACCTTAGATCCCTCTCCTCGACCGAAACCTATAAGTATTTGGGTATGTCGGAAGCGTTAGGCATTAACGTTGCTGACATGAAGCAATCGTTGAAGGAGCGCTTCTTTGGCCGCCTGAAGAAGGTATTAAACAGCCTTCTGTCAGGCGGAAATAAGGTGCGCGCCTTCAACGGTTGGGTCATGCCAGTTTTAATGTACTCTTTTGGCATACTCAAATGGACTCAAACCGAACTAGACGCTCTGGATAGGCGGGTCCGTACATTGCTGACCGCAAATCGGATGCATCACCCACGATCATCGGTGATGAGACTGTACATCTCGCGGAAGTGTGGAGGTCGAGGCTTTTTGAACGCAAAGACTCTGCACAACCGCGAGGTGTGCAGCCTCAGAGAATATTTTCTTAAAACCGATGTGGGTATGCACCGAGATGTGGTCGCAGTGGACAAGGGACTCACCCCGTTATCCATGGCTAAAGAGGACTGGCGCAAACCTGTAGTACTGACTACTGATGACCGCAAGGAAATATGGAAAGGCAAGGAGCTCCACGGGCGCTTTTACCGGGCTCTTCCTGAGCCTGATGTAGATTTCTTGACGTCCGTGGCCTGGCTACGTTTCAGCGACCTCTTCGGAGAAACTGAAGGTTTTGTCTGTGCGATTATGGATGAAGTTATCTTAACGAACAACTACCGGAGATATATAATGAAGGACGGGACGGTTGACATGTGTCGGGCATACCACCGTCCGGGTGAGACTATCAGACATATTATCTCTGGTTGTTCTCGTTTGGCTAACGGCGAGTATTTGCACAGACATAACCAAGTAGCCAGGATTATTCACCAGCAACTTGCTTTGAAATACAACCTAGTGGATTCTGAGGTACCGTATTACAAGTATGTGCCCGACCCAGTTCTCGAAAATGACCATGTCACGTTGTACTGGGATCGGTCTATCATCACTGACAGGACTATTGTAGCCAATAAGCCGGATATAGTGGTGATAGACCGATTAGCGCGCCGTGCAATGATAGTCGATGTCACCATCCCACATGACGAGAATCTCGTGAAAGCTGAGAAAGAGAAACAAATCAAATATCTCGACTTAGCACACGAGGTTGTCGACATGTGGGATGTGGACTCGGCTGTCATTGTTCCGATTGTCGTGACCGCCAATGGCCTTATAGCCAAAAGCTTCGACGACCATCTGTCGAAGCTGTCGTTGCCCGGCTGGATCAAGGGCCTGATACAGAAGGCAGTACTCCTAGATACGGCTCGCATTGTGAGGAGGTTCCTGTCTCTGGAGCCCTAACCACCGGTAACTTGGACCCTGCTCCCGTTACCAGAGGACTACTATTTTTTATATTTTTAAATGTTTTTTGTAAATTATTTTTTTAAGAAATATTTAAAAATGTAAATTATATGTAAATAAGAAGAATAAAGAAAATAATAATATAATAATAATAATAATTTATTCAATAAGTAGTTTGTACAAGGCATACAGAGTAGTCTTAAATACTAGAGAAAAACAGTACATTCATTACAAAGTGGGTCCTAGGACTCCCTTTCCTAAACTAGGCAGAAATTCTGTCTGTATCTTAGGAAAGAGTTTCCAGTTATAGGGGGTCGTATTACGGTTACAAAATAAAATAATGACATTGGTACGTGCAGTGGGTGAACAAAGTACTTAGTTAAATATGTGTAGTGTGTGTGTGTGTATGTGTGTGTGTGTGAGAGTAAGTAAGTGTGTGTTTGAGAGTGAGTATATGTGAGTATGAGAGTGAATATGTGTGTGTATGAGAGTGAGTATGTATGTGTATGAGAGTGAGTATGTGTGTGTTAGTTTTAAGCGTATTGTATGTGTAAGCCTATCTCGTTTAATGTATTGTAGTTAGAAGCTCCTCGGTATCATTATATGTTAGTGTCTGAAGCCAGGAATGTAGTTTCTTCTTTACCTCGCACTTAGTCAAGACGTATATATTAAGCAGTTTGTGGGCTTTATTATATAACCTAGCACATAGACCATTAAACTGTCGTCTTACAAAGGCAGTCCTGCAAGAAACGGTAGGACATAACGGAAACCCACCGCGCCGCTGACTCAAAAGCTGCTTATTGTAAGAGAACATAGAGTGTTTGTAGAGGATGGTTCTAAGGATATACAATTTCCTAACAGATAGGACATTGCATTCTGTATATAGCATAGATGTAGGGTAGTCACGCGGTTTGAAGTTTATTACTTTTAGCACAGCTCTTTGAGCTCTTTCAAGCTTTAATAGCTCAGTTTTATAGGTCCCCCCCCATACAGGGATACAGTACGTCAGAATTGATTGACACAGAGCCAAGTAAACCATACGGAGAGTATCTTTATACGCCGAAAACCTCAGATTTTTAAAAATGTATATGAGTCTTCTGGTTCGAGATGTTAGTGACTCCAATTGAGTGGTCCAGTCTAGTTTCTCGTCAACGAACACTCCGAGATATTTTATAGATTTGACCATCGTCAGCGACAGACAAGTACAAGCTGTATTGTTTTGCGGACAGTTATGGGCTATTAGGTTTCCGGTTTCTTTAGCTGGTTTTGGTACGTTCGGTAAAATAAAGCGTAAAAATTTGGTTTTTGTAACGTTCAAAGTTAATAAATTCCTTGCTAGCCAATCCATTACTCTCCGCAATGCGTTTTCCGAGTGCAATTTAGCGTCATCCCAACTCTTACCATATGCCACTAGTGCAGTGTCGTCTGCGTATGTAAAAATATCACAGTTGACGAGTGGCAGTTTACAAAGGTCGTTTACATAAATTTGGAAAAGAGTTGGCGCCAAAATACTTCCCTGGGGAACTCCGAAGGTTAATTGTTCCTCTGCGCTAATTATATTATCTATCTTGACCGATTGTTTACGGTCAGATAGATAGTCTTTGAAAATATTAAGAGCTAGACCACGTATAACCACAAACTTACCGCCAATACCAGTAGCGAATTGTACAAATACGCTCAATTAGGTTTCAACACTGTGACTAATTGGCTTCAAAGCAATTTACTAACATTGAATGCTGACAAGACAGAATACATTCACTTTTGCATGCGCAAGCTTCAATTTAACACTACTAACTCTTATATGTATGCCCATAAATGTGGGTTCCAGTCAGCCAGCATGTGTGATTCTTTGAAATACGCGACATCAAATATCTTGGGCTTATAATAGATGAAATGCTCTCTTTAAGACCACACATCGAAAGTATAGTTAAAAGAGTGAAAAAAAATCTATGTCTTTAAGAAATTGCGATCGATCGCAGATTCAAAATTGGTGACACAAATTTATTTAGCCCTAGGTCAATCTGTAATCCAATACTGTATCACTTCTTGGGGTGGAGCACTTAAAACTCACCTACTGCCTCTTGAAAGAGCTCAGAGAGCAATTTTAAAAGTAAACAATTTCCTACCCTTTCTCTATCTTACAGATCAGTTATACAAATCCTGTAACGTGCTTACTGTTCGCCAGCTTTTCATAATGCACTTAGTATTAAAACAGTAAACCATGCTTTCTTACAACGCCGAAATTACTAATAAGAGACGGAATAATATTGTTTGCCATTCTAATGCATCATCAAAATTTGTATTTGTAAAAAGATTTTTTACTTTTTAGGCCCATTTCTGTACAATAAGTTAAATAGAAAATTGAGTATTTACAAATAAAATCATTTTTAGTTTTTGTTTTGTTGAAAAACCGACTTCAACAAAACGTACCGTATTTTTAGTAAAAAAACATTTTTATTTTTCTATTGTTTACCCCACAGCTAAAAATAAGTGATGATCAAGTTCTCTGGAGAATTACCTATAGGATTGTCAAAATACCCATAATTATTTTCACTGAGTTTTATTTTTAACCAATACAAAAATAATCATAAAAACTGGTCCAAGAAAAGTAAGAACATAATTGGTGAATTGAGGATATACTAGAGTAGACTTACACATCTGCGGTACCCCTTCAGGGCATACTGGCGTTATGTTATGAAATGATGTTAACAATAAACAGACACCTAACTCTCTAATAAATGTCTTCCGGGAATACTGTGATCGCATACGGCAGCATTCTCGGAAGATTTTGCTATTATTATCTGAAGTATTCCATGGTTTATCTCCGAAGTTATTCTTCAATCTTCACCAAATTTAAATGGGACTGGGGATCTAGAGAAGCAAAACCCTCGCAGGCAAAACAATAATCATTAAAAAATTTACTAAGACATCACTGAAAAAGATAAAAAAAATCACGCAATTGGAGTACCTTCTCCTTTTTTGGACCTCGGTTATTTTAAGAAAATAATCATATTAAACATGAGTAGACCTTTAGTGTGGGACGCAACCTGTGTCGACACTCTTGCGCTGTCTCATCTTCCTAGTTCATCGTGCTGTGCTGGTGCTGCCACTGCGGCTGCAAAGAACCTCAAGCGGCGAAAATATAACAACCTCGTCGACAATTATATTTTTGGGCCGTTTGGGGTTGAAATTCTTGAGCCGTGGGGTTCGAGTGCTCATACGCTTTTTAAAAAATTATTCAAATGCTTAGTTGAAACTTCGCGTGACCCAAGGGCTGGCTTTTACCTCGGTCAGAGATTAAGCATTGCCATACGACGTGGCAATGCCGCCAGCCTTTTGGGTACACTTACAGTCAACAGCGATGCGGAGGAGTTTTATGACGCCATATTTTAGTTAGGAGTAGCTGTTAATGTATATATATAGTTTTAATTAGTTAACTGTTATTGAAATAATCGTATTAAAGAATGATTCGAAAATAAAGACACGTATTTTAATGGTTTTAATAAATGAAGTAATTGAACTTGTGTTCAATATCGTGATGACGGCATTGAAAAAAAAACGGTATTTGAAAGCCCTAACTGTGATACGAAATTTTTATATATTAGATGTTTGGGATATTAATTTATAAGCATTTAATATTAGTAGGATAACGGAATTTTATTAAAATCTACGAGTAAATATCACCTGTATTCTTATAGTTGTTGTCTGTAAAAATAATGTATGTATTTCTTTTTAAGTAACTAAAACAAAGCCGTTCTTCTTAAACTTTTTTTCTTTTTTGTATTTCGCGTGAATATTTTTTTTCTTTCTTTCTTTTCTTTTCTTCCAGCTCAAATAATCAGCCTTATAATGTCCTCACTACTGAGACTCGGGCCTTCTCTCTAGGAGAGGGAATTGGCAAAAATCCACCATGCGGGCCCAGTGCGGATTGATAGATGTCACATGACTTCCAATTTTTGGTTCTAGGACATGCTGGTTTCCTCAAGATGTTTTCCTTCACCGTTTTGAGAGCAGTGGTGATGAAGTAAATTACAGACAGTAATGCGCATGCCTGGGTTCAAACGCGCGACCTAATAAGTCAGGGCCGTTACCACTAGGCGACCACTACTCCTGCTTAAGTACGAACGATTTTTTGGTTCTAGGACATGCCGGTTTCCTCCCGATGTTTTCCTTCACCGTTTTGACCAAACCAAAAAATCAAAGACAAGTGATATTCACCAACCTGCACTAGGCCCGCGGGGTGGATTACAGCCCATTCCCTCTCAAGAGAGGAGGCCTGAGTCCCAGCAGTGGGAACATTAAAAGGCTGTTTCTGCTGTATTATTTTATATAAAAAAACCTATCGAATGAAAATGGTACCTTGACGATGGCACTATCGGGGGCAGACCGGAAGATGTTTTTCAGGACTTAGAGGCTCTAGTCCCTCGCCTCAGAGACCTGGGTCTGGAGTTGAATCCCTCGAAGTGCGAATTTTTCCCCTTTAGTATTGAAGCTCGTACACACTTTTCTCGCTTTAACTCCTTTCTTCCTGGCCTCAGAGAACTTTCATGCTCCGACTTCTATCTCTTAGGATCCCCTATCTTCCTTAGTGCAGTTCCTGAAGCCATTACGTCTCGAACTCGGCTCCTCCTTTCTGCTCACGAGCGTCTTAAAGATCTTTCCGCGCACGTTGCGATTGTCCTATTGCGCATGTGCTTCGCTCTCCCAAAAATCACATATATGTTGCGGACCACCCCTACTTGGTTATGTCCCGAGGAAGTTTTCTCGTTTGACGATGCCTTGAAGGTGGTGGTGGAGTCTGTTCTCAATGTCTCCCTAGATGGGCCCCAGTGGAGGCAGGCAGCTCTACCTATCCGTTGTGGTGGTCTCGGGGTGCGGTGCGCACGGGATGTGGGTCTGCCGGCTTTCTTGGCGTCTGCGCATGGGGTTGCCAACCTAGTCACTGTATTACTCAATACTAATGGTGACGGGGGAAGCATGCCCTTTGCGTCAGATGCTGTCTCAGCTTGGTTGACCCTCAACTCGGGTGCGACAATCCCCGAATCAGAACATGTTCAGCGGGCGTGGGATGACATTGGGGTGAAGCTGCTTCAAGAGCAATTGTTAGAGGGTGCATTGGGAGTCGATAAGGCCAGACTACGAGCAGTGTCGCAACCCGAGTCCGGGGCGTGGTTACAGGCGATTCCTTCGCCTCATTTGGGCACTCTACTCGACAATGACTCTTTGCGTGTGGCGGTGGCTCTCCGCCTAGGCTGTAAGGTGTGCGAGCCTCATATATGCACCTGCGGTTCTTTGGTGGAGGCCGATGGCCATCACGCACTGAGCTGTCGGCGCTGCACAGGGAGGTTCCCGCGTCACCACGCCTTGAACGACATTGTCCGGAGAGCCCTTATATCGGCAAACATCCCCTGCGTGCTTGAGCCTCCAGGTCTTAGCAGGTCTGACGGTAAGAGGCCGGATGGGCTGACTCTGGTGCCGTGGAAGAACGGGAAGTGCCTGATCTGGGACGCAACTTGCGTCAGCACTGTCGCCGCCAGTCACCTGAGTCGCACCATGCACACTGCTTCTGCCGCCGCTGAAAACGCCTGCTTTAAAAAAAGGCTGAAGTACGCTTCCTTGGTGCAGCTTTACCATTTTGTGCCTGTTGCTGTGGAGACTCTGGGCAGTTGGAGTACGGAGGCAAAGCGTTTTGTGGGGGATTTAGGCCGTAGGCTCGGGGAGGCAACGGGTGACTCCCGGTCCGGGTCGTTCTTGGTGCAAAGGATGGCCATCGCTATCCAGCGAGGTAATGCGGCCAGTATTATGGGCACTTTTGCACCGGGAACGATCAGGGGCGGGTTGTATATTGACGTGTGACGTTTTAGACATATGTTGCGCTATTTATTATGTTAGTTATTAGTTTCTATATTGTAATATCATTGTGTGTACCTGTGTGCCAAATAAACGTGAATTGTATCGAATGAAATTATTTCCGACGCCAAAATGACATTTTTTATTGGATGTCCACTATTTTTCAAAACGGGACCAGTGTGCGCCTGGCTGGGTTTGAATTGAACCCGCGACCTACAACTCGTAAGTCGGGGCCGTTACTACTAGGCCACCACTACTCCTGCCTAAGTACAGTGTTCTATAAATAAAACAGAAATATTATCAAACAGTCTTCATAGTTATATTGCATTATAGTTATATTACAAAAGGACAATGCCCATGCTGTGTGGTCCGATGAACCAAACTTATGAGGCAGACACAAGAATACAACACTCACTACTTCACTCACTCACTCTTCGATCACTTCTATAAAATAGAAGTGATCGAAGAGTGAGTCTTTATCTGGGGGGCTATTGGCTAACTCGATGTACACTAATCTCAGTTGCCAACTGAGCATCTCATAATATTGGTATTACGTATCACACGAGTGACTAATAAACTACGGTGGAAATGTGGTGGATATTAAAAATTTACGGTGCTATATGTGACCACTCTAAAATTTTATCGACTATTATACAGCTAAGTTGAATATCGCATCTTGCGCGTTACAATCCTGCACTTTAGAGAACATTTTATTTTACGCGGCTTATAAAATTCTTTTGACATTTAACGTAAATAAACAGAACTTAAGTATCATTCTTTCGATTTTGCCTGTATCTGCAAGTTAATCGGAAATATTGTGTTTTGTGAAAGAAAAACCTAAAATGAAAGGTAAGTAACACCACGAAATGCATATAGATTTATAAGAATAAATATAAAATATGTAATTTCGTTCCTAACCTAAATTTGAATAGATACTTAAAGAATATTTAATTTCAAGATGCCTGACCGAAGAAGGGTTTCCGCAAGGCAGCTGGTGAAGTTTAATTCCAATGTAGAATTGGGACGCCCTCCGATACAGCCACAGGTAGTTCGGTTTTTTCCGGGAAGCGTGGAACTCCGTAGCAATCAGCTAAACTCACTTACTTGAACAACCAAAACCTCAGACATCAGACCAATAGCGAAGGGTAAGTCAAGTTTACATTTTACTTATTTCTTTTCACTTCACTAGAACTTTCTGAAATACATTCAAAATGTTGATTTTTCAAGCATTTTTGTCACTTAATGTGACATAAAATGCCATATTAGGTACTAATGTGGACAAAAGTGCATGGAGACCCTTAGGTCGACTTTTGACTGTGAGGTTTTGCATTCCGTTTCGTGAGACTACTAGATGGCGCTGTTCAAAAATGAAAATAACACTGCAAAGCTTAAAAACCTTATTATGCAGAGTCCCATAATAAGGTTTATAATACCTAAAATAAGTAGTTACTAAGAAATAAACATAAATTATTTTATTTTCTTATTTCCGAGTACTTAATACAGCGCCATCTAAACCAAACCAAATAAACTAATTGGTATATAAGTTAATTCGACTACAGATGGCGTAGATCATAAATAATAAAGAATACCTACATTCACAAGTAGCTCCCATTTTCGCACTCTCTAATAGTTAGATCGGTAGCTCAGATGGATAAGCATGTCAGAGTAACAAAGTTCGTTCCACAGGGCGCCGGTTCGATACCCAGTTCTCAGTCAACTTTTTTAAATTTAATTTATTATAATTTATATTCTATTTTTATATTTTTAAAAGTATTTTATTTTATTTTTTGTTATAAATAATATAAAAAATATGAGGTATAAGATGTATAAATGTATAAAGGCATAATATACAAGTATACTAATACTACTATAAATAAAATTATATATAAATATATATATATATATAATGTTATATATATAATTTCTATATATATTACTTTCATAATTGGTGGTAAGTATTAGGTAAAAGAAACATTCATGTAAGAAGATCTAGATATATTTTTCTTACAGATTAAGATTTACTAAGTTTGTTTTTCGTAAAGGATAAGAAATAAAACTATTTTAGTGATATTATAGTTTAAGACATTTAATTCTCAAAGAATACAATTTATTTCTTTCTTATACAGTGTATAACCTAATCTAACAGCTTTACACCCAATTGACAATTATTTAATTCACTTGTTATGAGAAATACAAATAAAATTTATAACTTAAACATTACAAAATGGAAAACATTAACAAAGTAAAACTGTTTAATAGATATTAATAAGCATTCTAAATCAAAACTGTGTTGTGCTATTCTTTTATTATTTAGTTTTATTTACACAATGTTGTATTACCTTTCACTATATATGCAACCTTAGTTCTGTAAATATTTTACTTAATCATAAATTATAAAAATATTACGTTTTGCATAATTATGGTTAGTGGGTATTGACTATAATGATTGATTTGTGCATTATGTTATGACTAAGGTTTATAGCTTAAGTATTCGTTCCAGAACGAGGAAGAAATTGAAGCTAAACCTCAAAATATTATATAACAAATTAAAATCATTACTGTAATAACACTTTTTTGTTATACTCGTAAATTAGTGAATAAATTTATCCCACTACGCCAAGTTTGAATACTGTAATTTATCAAATAAATTATAGCTACTCCGGTCTATGTTATTAGTCAATCTAATAGTCAACACTTTATATATTTTTTTTAATAACTCGTGTATCCACCATTTTGATCGATTACAGCTTGCAAGCGCGAACCCATGGAGTTTATTAATTTTTCACATAAATTTTGACCCCGTATAGAATCCCATACCTGCATGCAGTGAGAACTCAGTGCCTCCTTAGTCCTTTCGTTCCTATTGTCCCACCTTTGAACCATAACGCCCCATAAATTTTCAATGGGGTTTAAATCTGGCGATCTCGCAGGCCAAGGAATTATCCGTATGTCCGATTGGTGACTAAACCACTCTTTCACAATTATGGAACGGTGTATAGGACAATTGTCCTGCACGAACGTTATCACTGGCATGTCTTCTACAGGAAAAACATTCCGCACGGTGGGCAACATGACGTCATTCAGCACATCTATGTAATTTACACTATTTGCACGACTGGGTATTACAGTAAGTTCTCCTGGTCCTGCAGCACTCATCCATCCCCACATGTTCACTGTTATACGACCGGATTCACAGTTAGGCACGACGTGATCACTATCATAACGCGTATTATTCCTACGCCACAACATAACTCGGCCGTGCTGGCTAGACTTGAAAGTCTTTTCATCACTGAAGATGACGTTGCTCCAGTCGAAATTTCTGTATTTCAAAGCGAACTCCAATCGTGCTCTTTTATTAACTTCGGTTAGTAATGGCTTAATAGCATGTCGACGATAATGTAGACCTTCACTATGAAGAGCACGATACACCGTCCGCAAAGATGTATCAAACAACTCAGCGTAATGTCTTGTTGGTGTAAAGCCATTTTCCTCATAACCTTGCACCATAAGTTGACGCTGGTCTGAGTCAATATGGCGTCTTCTGCCAGATCTACTACGGTGTTCCAACGAACCCTCTTCTTGAAACCGCTTTATCCATAAAGTGACAGTCTTTACCTGTAAGGGAAATATATTATTTATTATTTTCGTGTATTAATAACCATGGATAATAAAATAAATAACGAACACTGATTTTGAAACATTACTTACGTTTAAGCCAGTTACTCTCGAAATTTCAGAATAATTTAAGCCTTGATTATGCAATGCTATTATTTGGGCCCTCGTAGCGATATCAATATTTGAACGCGAACTCATGATGAAAATAAATATTAAAAACTTGTTAAACGCAATCGTAACTGAACTCACTCTAAAGGTAGTAAAGAACGTTAAGATTGAACAAAAAGATTTAATTTTTATACAGTCAATATTAAACTAACCTCAATTCTTATGAGATTTATGATACGGGTTAAAGTCGCTAAACAACTGCAATATATTAAAGAGTAGGATAATTTCAACTCATTGCGTAATGATGCGATGGTCCAGTGGCTAATGGTATCGGTAAATTTTATGCTACCGAGTTCGAATCCTAGTTATTACGTGCTTTGCTTTATAAGGTTTGTAATGTCGTAGGAGAATTTGTGTTAAAATTAAGTGATATTGTAACTACCAAAAAGCAATATAATATTCTTTAACGAGAGATGTACATTTTCTAATCCAACTAATGTACTAGCGCCATCTATGTCATCCAAGACATATTATTAAGGCGATGAAACCCTGCCAAACGATTTTGGTTTGGAACTCTCCATGCACTTCTGTCTTCGTTCGTACCTTTACCCCACATAAAGTTACTTAGACCACTTACAAATATTCATCACTCCAAAAATAACATGAGTTTTAATTGAATTATGTAGTTAATATTTTAATTAGTTTTACTTGGTTTAGGGTAATGTTTAATCTAGATGTTGGTAGGCATTGGATTAAGGTATATTTTCAGTTACAAAATTATTATTTTTTCTTTCTAGTACATGGAGTAGGCCAAAAGGCAAAGCTGCAGTTTCGCAGGAGGAATGTAGTCCTAACTGACGGAGGACCTACCAAGTTTATTCCTTTGAATGAGTTTATGAACGAAGTGCTGGCAATTATTAGGTCCAGCGGTGGAAGAGTGATGGAGGGATTGAGTGGACCATTGGCAAAGAGTGAGTTAATTTTATAATAATAATATCTTACTTTTAACAACTTTAAATCTCACCTAATGGATTTCTATTTTTTTATTTTTTTACTAGAAGTAGTATACATTCGAAATGCTGATTCTTCGAGCATTTTTTGGCACATTATCCATGGTACCTTAGACCACTGATAAAATATTCATCACTCTAAAAATAACATGCATTTTGATTTGTGTAGTTAATGTTTTATGTAGTTTTTCTTGGTTAAGGGCAGTATTTAATCTGGATGAAGGTATATTCACAGTTACAAAATGTGTTTTCTTCTTTTTAGTACATGGAGTTAAAGGCCAAAACAAAGCTAAAGCCTCGCAGAAGGAATGCAGGCCTAACAAGTTTATTCCTCTGATTGCGTTGGAGAACAAAGTGCTGGCAATTATTAGGTCGAGTGGTAGAGGGCCGGTGGAGAGATTGCCTGGAGTGTACTTACTAAGTAATGTTATTTCAATAATTGTTCATTATTACTTTATTTTATGAGAGAAATATGTGTAATTAATAATTAAATTGTCATTACTAAATTCTTTCACATGTATATAGGTATATCTAACAAAGACTACTTTTGGTGTGGTGTGGTATTTAGGATCTTTTTTAATGTTACAGGTATCATGAGTAGATGAGGTTGCAGCTACTGTTGATTCCAAAAATGCAGCAGTCGATCCTCCAGTACATCAATACTCCTTCAGTACTCTGCTCCTGTATTCGTGTCTTTAGATCCCGTAGTGAATGTGCAATGGCTTGATGACTGATATTCTCCATTTATTGATATAAGTAACTAAAAATATATCATACCTAAATTCTTCATAGAAAAGATGAGTTGCTTTATCTCCCCAAGTTCTAAGTTTCTTAAAGCTTATATTATTATGTTGTATTGAATAAATGTGAAATTAGGTATAGTTATAAGGTTCATTAGTGTGATTTTATTGGGCTTAAAAGCTGTGATTTTCAAAGATAATTTAGTTTGTGTTTGAAATTCTGTGATTGTTATTATATGTTATATACAACTGTTACATTTATATAATAAAAATATAATATACTACATGATGTGTTTATTTTCAATTTTTCTTGGTTAAAGAATTACTTGCTGGATACCTCCAACACAACTAAAATTCTTTCTATTAATTATTTTTTTCTCCTACTACATTTTTCCCTAGAATAAATAACCTGTTATCTTATAATTTATCCACAACTTAACACAAGTTGCAAAGTAGGTATAGAATAAAAAAGCAAGTAAAAAAACCATGGATACTTTCTCATATTAAGTTTATTATATCTAACAAAAACTATTCCTAGAAAATATAATTATCTTATAATTGTCTTCAGCCAGTGGCTTCACCCATGTCACTAGAAAATTATCCCAAGGGAACATACTATATGATAATAATAATATCATTTATTTTCTTTACTCTCGGAATAAAACATACCTATCTGTGTGCAATTCCAGGACAATTGATAATGGAATGTTGATTATTGTGTCTATACATGAAACATGTTTCATTAAAATCCGTCCAGCCATTTGAATGTGAAGAAGTAACAAACATACAATCTTTTGGCTTTATGATAACAGTTTGATTTATAAAATGATTGTAAGACAAAAGCTGTAAATAAAATAAACACAATAGAAAAATACAAATATTGAAACTGTTAATGCTGTTATTTTAGCTTTTTAAAATCTTAGGACTAATTTATCCCTTGAGTTGTCTGTTATCAGCCTTGCTTGCCACCTCTCTTGCAACTTGGTTCTGTCGGTCCGATTGTCCACATCATCACTCGACTTTCGCATTGCAGTTGAACACTCCTTAAGATACACACTTTAAGTTGGATTGATTCTAGATAAAGGAATCATGTGAAGCATCAACATGCACTTTATTTAGATTGGCGTCACAAATCTGAAACAAGAGTTTTATTTTAGGGTTTTGTATAATTTTATTTACAGACTTATAAATACTCGGTACTTGTAGTAGTATTTTTCAGTCTTACTATTAAAAGATTTAAGGAATCATAATTGTTTCTATTAAATTATACATTGTCATATTCAGTTGGTCAGATTAAAGCCACATGTGTAGCCCAATTATTCTAGGTAAAGCTAAAATTTAATTTAACCTTGTTATGGCTGGAGCCATAACAAGGTTAAATTAAATTTTACTTTTTAAGAACACCTATTGGTACTTATATTAAAACACATTCAAAACTCACTCTCTCATAATAATTTCCCTGTCTTGCTGAGGCGAAGGGAACTTTATGTACACTTCCCGGACATCGATTGACCTTGTGTAGACATATGCAAAATATAGGCTGGCACATATTACACAGATATGAAGCTCCTACAATGCTTTGGTATGATCCATTCCCAGAGAAATTTAAAGCAGCCAGAATCTGCAACAGAAAATGAAATAAATAGTAGTAAGTTGCTCAGACATACAAGTTGGTACGTAATACTATTATATATTTTTATAACGAAAGACGAAGGATGTGTGTGAGTAAGTTACTTACATTTAGTTCATTGCGAACAACCGTTTTACTTGATTGTGGTAGGTGTGGGCGAAATTCTTCCAATATCCTTATCCAAACGAAAATTTGCAATAAGTTCCCTGTCTGGCAACTACATAGGATTACATTACTAGCGTCGCAGCCGGCGCCTCTGAATTCGCAAAATCTTTTGTATTTGCTGTTCTTCAGCAGATGCAAACAATGTTAGGCATGAAATTCTTTTTAACAACACAAATTAACAAAATACAACAACATAAATAAGTCAACTTATGGCCAAACTAAACTCGAGCACCGGTGTATATGACTAGAATTCTTATAAAACACTACCCAAGAGCAGTGTCTTTCAAGTCGTTTGGTGGCTATTCATTTAATGTCCATTGGAAACTTCAAAAGCTTACACAATCGCAATTTTAAAACTATCGATACAATAACATCTGTCAAAACGAGTTACGGTGCCTTTCAAAGGCACCAGTGGCTAATGACGTCACTGCAGTTGGAAACTGATGATAGGCAATACGAAACTAGCTGTTTGACAGTTCGATGATGCACATTATTAACAAGTGATCTTCACTTGAGAGTTACGCAATAGCCCCGCTGGAGGCCTAAAAAAGTCACAATGGGCAATTCTGCTAAAAGCAAATCATTTCCCGAATTGCTGCCTACTTATGATGTTTATGCAATTCTTCTAATAATCGCAAAATGGTTACACAAATTAGCCGAATCATACTTAATTCATTTTTTAGCAGAATCATATTGTGAATATTGCCACATGAAAAAAATTAAAATCTTGGTTTTACTAGTTTTTTTTTTCTTAGCTTTTTATTTATCGGATTATTATTTTGTAGTAACTTTATTGTATTTAAATATAACTTTAGTACTTTAGGGTAATAATTGATTAAAAAATGCAATTAAGCCTTTAAAAACGAAGTTAGAAATTCCTAAATCTATGGGAATAATAAGTATCAACTTGTTAGGCTGGCAACATACATTGTTGTTTACCCTTTGCTTGTGTCAATATTGTGTCAACATGATGTAAGCGAAAATCGGTTGAAAACAATAAATTGTAATTTTAAGTTGATTTTTCAAGTGCAAAATCCCAAAAATGGTTGTTTTTTTTTAAATAATCTGAAGCAAACCATCCGCTTGTAAACTTTAGGACTGCATTTTAAGAAAGTGAAACCAAACCAGCATCTACTTTTTTTTTTTTTATTGGGTGGGAAAATCATCCTAATGACATCCCCACTCTTGGGCGGAGCGGGAGATAGTGTCAGACTCTTACTGACTAAAAACCCACTCCTGTTCCTTCGTTGCCTTCGTCCCAGGGCCCCGGGTTCCGCTTTCACACTACCCGTGGCCCCAGTAGGCTTCGACCCTGCTGGGCCCCTACGATTTGCTGACATCTCCTTGAGGCGCGCGTGGAACAATACGCGCCGTCGACGACTTGGGCTCGGTCCGGACGGTTACCGGACGGTCAGACGACGAGCCACCCATTGCTCGCCATCTGCAAGCCCGCGCCTACGGTGGCCGGAAATCGGGATCGGAATCCCGGCGGCGGTTGGAGCGTAAGGACCGTTGCCTCACGCGATCGGCCGCCTCCTTAGCTAGCATTACTGCTTCGCAAAAGGAGGCGACCGCCTGCCACTCCTCCTCGCTCCGGAGCATGGCCTGAACCAAGGCCCGGCGCGAGAGATCACCGCCGCCGATTGCCCTCACGAGGTCACGGCGTTGCTCTGCCCAAGCGGGGCACACCTCCACCGTGTGCTCCACCGTGTCCTCCGGGTGGGCCACACAGTGGCGACACCCGGGCGTCGTTTCCGCACGAATCCGGTGCAGGAACCTCCCGAACTTACCGTGTCCGGTGAGGACCTGCGTCATGCGGAATGTGAGGACGCCGTGAGGTCTTTCCAACCACGCCTCAAAGAGGGGACTTACCGCCATAATTGTGGCGTGCCCAGCACGGGGTCGCGACAGTCGCTGTCGCCATTTCTCCATGAGAACTCGCCGGAACTCTGTCCGCCATGCCGCGACTTGTTGCGGCAGCGGAGTTTCGCCCCGGCGTTGCATCTCCATGCGCCGTTCGTGCATGAGTGCAAGGACTGTTGCCTCCAGTTCCCATGGTCGCTGGCAAGCAAGTAGGCTCGCCGCTTCGCGGGAAATCGTCCGGTATCCTCGCACCATCCGTATGGCCATGACCCTCTGGCACTCGTTCAGCCGGGCCGCCGGCTGCTTCCGCAGCCCCGGCGCCCACACCGGCGCGCCATAAAGGGCCATGGACCGAACGATCCCCGCGTAGAGCCTCCGGCAGGAGGCGTCTGGACCCCAAGGTTGGGCAGGAGCCGCCCGAGGGCAGCCCCAGTCCGATTTAGTTTGGGAGCCAGACGTCGGAAGTGCAACCAGCATCTACTTGTGTATTTCTTGTGAGTTCGAAAGTTTACAACAAAGTAAGTGCTTGCCCACTAATATTTTAATATTAATAAGTTTTTATACCTACGCAACTAGGTATTAAATGACAATTTAATTGTTTCAGACCGCACGCTGGCTTCTCTAATGATGAGGCTTGAAGGATTCTGTCTAAGGTGGAGATGTAACATACCGCAGCTGATGCCAATACTGCTCAAAGACATCCAATACAAAATTTGAGATGCCTTGCAGATGCAGCTCAAAGATATATTGCTATTTTAGATTGCATGTAAATTTGAGTCACTAAAATGAATAATTACATTCTTTTATCCATATATATGGTTTTATTTTGGTAATAATTTACCTAAGCTTAACCCGATAAACTCGTTTATTGATTATCTATAGATGATAATATTAAAAATACTCTAAACTCTCTACTTTATTTAAGAACAGTGTATTTACCTTAGTGTTTAGGGTGGATACTTAGTACAGTTACAGTTGTGGTACCAATCGTTAAAAATAAGACTGGGGATGTATCGGACAAGGCGAATTACAGGCCGATATCCTTGGCGACTGTGATTGCGAAGGTGTTGGACGGTTTGCTCGACAAGGAACTTGACAAATGGATATCGTTACATGATGCACAGTTTGGGTTTCGACCTGGACTTTCCACTGAGAGTGCTATCCTTTGTCTAAAGCAGACCGTCCAATACTATAAGGATAGAAGTACTCCGGTGTATCCCTGCTTCCTTGATCTCTCAAAGGCATTTGACCTTGTGTCATATGACGTCCTGTGGGATAAGCTCAGGGGAGCAGGTGTACCACCTGAGTTGACGGGTTTGTTCCAGTACTGGTACTCTAACCAGCTGAACCAAGTTCGGTGGGGGGACGTGTTGTCTGAAGAGTATAGGTTGGAGTGCGGGGTGAGGCAGGGGGGGTTAACCTCACCTAAGCTCTTCAACCTGTATGTAAATGAGCTAATCGTTGAACTCAGCAGCAGACCAGTTGGGTGCAAGATAGGGGGCGTAAGCGTCAATAACTTAAGCTATGCCGATGACATGGTGCTGCTGGGTCCAACGGCTGGCTCAATTAGGGAGATGCTAAGCGTCTGCGAAAGGTATGCGGCATCCCATGGCCTGCTGTACAATGAAATTAAAAGTGAATACCTGATCTTTGCTGCTCCCGGGAAACACCTTAATTATGAGCCCTCAATATTCCTCAATGGTCGGGCACTTAAAAGGGTTGCCCAATTTAAATACCTGGGACACTGTGTTACCGAGGATCTCAAAGATCAGGTTGATATGGATCGTGAGCGAAGGGCACTAGCTGCCAGATGCAACATGTTGGCTCACAGATTTGCCCGCTGTAGTAACGAGGTCAAAATAACTCTGTTTAAAGCTTATTGTCAAGCGTTCTACACGGGCAGTTTGTGGGTCAATTATACGCAGAAGGCTCTAGATGCTCTAAGGGTGCAATATAATAATGGCTTCAGGGTACTGTTGAGGTTGCCCAGATTCTGCAGCGCGTCTAGTATGTTTGCTGTAGCACGAACGGATGACTTTTATGCCATTATGAGGAAGAAGAGCGCATCCTTCATAAGCAGAATGAGGGGTAGCAGCAACAGTATCCTGAAAACCCTAGCTGAACAACATGATGCGCCAATTCTGAGACACTGTCCGGTTGCTTGTGCGGCAGTGATGATATATAATTGTGTGTACTTAGGATAGTTACTAACCCTTAGTTGGTAAGTATTGTACTAACCAGTGGACCAATGTTGTCAGATGAATTAAATAAATTATTATTATTATTATTAGTACTATTTAACTATTTGAACAGTGATTTCTAAAATTTAAATAATTTATGTTAGAATCTTTATAGCTTTAATAAATATATGTAGGTACACATTGTAAATCCAATAAAATTTTGTGATTATGAAGAACATTCATAGTTTTACCTTTTGAGTAGCGTAATTAGAGACAATAGAAAGACAATGACTGAGTGAACAAGGCGTTCGCTCGGGGTTTAATGAATTAAGCTATGGGGAAGTGACTGAGGTAGGTTCTTGCTGCCCATTTTTGATGACATAACCCAGCTGCATAAATGCTTTAGTGCTCAATAATTATATACAGTACTTTTTTTTAAGTCTGTTTAACCCGATAAACTCGGGGTTCGGCATTTCATAAATTTCAAGCCAATTCCACTTTTCGAAGAAATGCACTTCCTTGGCGACATAAAAAGCTCTCAGTAATGCGCATGTCTCCTAGAAAATACGCATAAAGTCCTAAATCTGCCATTTTTTAAGTTTAAATATATAATTCCTGAGAAATGAATTGTAAGATGTTGCTTTTCAGTAACATCTTATGATTCTGCTAATGAACTCTAAAGCGATTCATAATAAGTGAACCATTTTACGAATTTGCTGTCAAATAGACCCGTCTGTCAAAAACACTGTCAAATAGATGAATTGCCGAATTGAATCACAATATGAATATTGTTTACGTCAATGATTAGTAATATATATGTCAATGGTTTACGTATAGAAATATGAACTGACAATTCGTGACCATTCTGCGATTTTTAACATGATTCATAATATTTTCCTATACGATTCTGCTAAAGTGACCTTTTTAGCCTCCCTGTTTGTTTGCAAAACCTATTTAATAACGCAATTGAAATATTGATAGCGTCATAAGTATTCTAAGTTTCGTCATAAGTATTCACGTCAAAGGACGTGAATCAGCAAACAAAAATAATAACAATAATGCAACACAATGCGCTAGTTTGAAAACAACGTAGAATGGTCAGTGTGATCCTCAAATGTTAGCTTATTGATCAACGTTGTTGTTTCTGAAGCCTAAATTATGAGATAATGCTTGAGTTAAACTCAAGAACGGGGTCACCGGGCCCTGGTTCAGGCCATGGTCTGGAGCGAGGAAGAATGGCAGGCAGTCGCCTCCTTCTGCGAAGCAGTAATGCTGGCGAAGGAAGAGGAACGAATATCCTCACGCCATCACAGTCTGTAATTTTGACTTAGATGTGGCCAGATATATTTTATGTATTAATTCGAAAGAACTTGTGATACTTAATAATTGGTAAAAATTCCCACGGTAAAATTGTCTATGATTTCAGAGAAAAAATTTTTTTTTGTGAAAGTTCAACGACCTCAAAGAAAAGTTATTGTTTTTTTTTCTCCAAAAGTATTAATGGTATCGTTTTTTCCAATACCACAAACGACGTAATATCAAAATATTTATCCATATAAAAAATTAAGGAGCTGTAGCTGTGATTGTTAATGAGATACATGAACATTTTTGCATTTCACTTTTTATTAAAAAAAAATTACCCCTATCATTACCGCATTTTTTTCTTTGCTATAAATATGTACATAATTGTTGTTTATCACGTCCTAAAAAATTACATACGTAACTCAAAGGGGTGGTGAGAAAAAGCGTTTCTAAATATTTTAGAAATTTCTATGGAAATAGGGTTGTCCAAACGATAAAAAAAAAACAAATAAAAAAGTTACATTTTGTCGATGTCGTCATTATCGCAATCGATAAATACTTCGTCTGACGATAACACGATGTTGATATCGTCGGAATCACATTCGAATACATCGACAGTTTTTTTGCAAGAACTGGTCGCCGTGTATGAGTACGTTATCCTGAGTCGGCTTTACAAGTTTTAGTACTTTTTCGGGAATTTTAGACCTTTTATTGTTTTTTTGTCTCTTGTCAATTGACATACTCGACAAAAGCGGATCAGAAGACTCTAAAGCTCGGTGAATCAAGTCAAGGACGGTCGCTTTACGAGTGTGATGCTCACGATCGTAGCGCCAAAATTTGTTGCGTGATTCACCGGCTTGCTCTGAGAACATTCCTATAGGAATAGAATCAATCATTTGTGCACCATGCACAAATATTCACCAACTATATTTTTGGACATATTATGTTGCGACATCATTACAAAATTCCTGAAACTTCTTAGATTCTATTTCTAAGCCGCATGATAATGTCACCAGAATTGTATGAAGGTCAATGACGAGCCATTCTTCAATACCTAAAATATTGGCAAACGTCAATCGATTGGAATCAGACAAAGCCGTACGGGCAGTGTTCCCATCATTGGTTGTACCTGAATTTGGACGAACTACGTCAACCAATAAGCCCATTTTTTGTCTGATTTCATCTTGTATTTGTTTTTTTCTTCCTTCTACAATTCTAGCTTCTTGTGATTTTTTTGAAACTCGCCACTTTTGCACAGCAGTGTCATTTTTATAGCCCAAATGTAACAAGAACTCAAAAATTCTTATCCACGCATGCAATGGGCTAAGTCCATGACGCAAAGCTTCTTGATTTACAGGTTTTTTAGATATCACATCTAAATTTTTGAATTCGCTACAAGTAGCTCCACAACAGGCACACCGTAATTGTGAAGTTGTGTTTGTAATGGCATTAAACACCTTTCCATCTATGATGGTCAAGTATAGTTTTGGGTCTCCAATAACTGTTTTTCCCGAAGAGTTTTCAGCAAAAATCGGCGAAAGATTCTTTATTTCTTCTTCAACTCGGGTTTTTTCGTTTACGATTAGTTGTGTTGTTTCTGGGTTATATTGGATTCGTATTGGGCGACAAAACCTGTAAGATTGGGGATTCGGATTGATCCATAGTACATAACCGTCGTCAATTTTTATTCGTAAAGGTGGTGGTGGTGGTTATGTGGTTGCAAACAGGCAATGTTCATCATCGTTTGCATCACTGAAGCTTTGTTTGTAGGCAGATTGTCCAGTAGTTCCGTCAAAACCCCATGAAGCCTCGAATACGCAATGGAGTGTATCTATTCTTTTTTGTTTGCAGTACTCTGAAACTTGTTGGTCGCACACGTCAATAGTTCGACGAAAAGTGTGCATGACTAAATCTGATAACGGTATTGTTGCTTCCCGTTCTGATATTTGTATATCCACATCGGGATAACATAACTTTTTGACCATTTGAATTTTGTAGTAGGGAGGGTAAATATTAGACCCACGAGATTTGGCTCCTTCACGAATACTAATATAGTCGTCAACAGATAGTTTTCTATCTATAATTAAGCATAGGGCTTCATTAGGAGTATAAGGTTCATCAGTTTTTTGACATGACCTTATTAGTTTGGCAATTTTGGTAGACTCGGTAGGAGATTTTAGGCACTCTTGAACAACAAATTCAAAGTCACTAGCTGCAGCTTTTTCTAATTTGTTACCTGTTTCATCTACCACAACTTTTGAAAACACCTTGATCAGAGAGTCCAAAGGGTAGTTTTCAAGTTGTAGTTCCAAAGACTTTCTTATACGTCGCTGACTACGATCGCTAACATTATCATATTGGTTGGATCTAGAAGTTGAAGGAACATCTAGTGACTGTCTAACTTCTTCTGAGGCTGAAGGTATTATTTTTATTAAACTCTTTTCAGGTTCATCTTCAAGGTTTTCTCGTCTATTGCAGTTTATTTGTTCTAAAGTTTGGTGGAGTTGAAAATTGTGAAGAAAGTGTAGAAGAAAGCCATTTTTTATTTTTAGCTATAAAAGTTTTGCGATTCCTACTACTAGCTTTGTAAAGCTGTTCGTATTTGCAAATAAACCTGATAGTATTTTTTTTAAATATGTCAAATTCTATTTGTGTGTAATTAGGAATACGCTTCGGGTAAATTGCACTCATAACTATTTTTGTTCTTACGTTTTCAGGAATATCTAGAGGTCGCGATTTGGGTCCTTGTAAATGAGCTCTATTTTCTAATAACTTAAATAAGTCAAGATGCGTAAGTTTCTGAGTAATATTGATAATTTAGCCACTTCTCGCGGCTCGTCTTGAGGGTCTATATTCTCTTGCCCCAAGTCACTCGGTTGAGACCCGAAATGACAAGCCCCAGGAGAACGGGTCAATTCCTCCTCAGGGACAATATATGACTGGTCCGATTCCATTGTTTCCTATGAATTCAGTTTTCCGAATTCAGTAAAATGTTTAGTGGCTGCTCCCCTGCGTTACCGGGTAGGCTACCATGCCACTATTAGATGTAAGGGTACGACAAAACAACTCAACATAAGCCCGAAGGCATCTATCTATATGAAGCTACGTTTCATATTGATATAATTATGTACATAGGAATGGGAGTTTTAGTCAGTAAAAACTGTTACCGCCTTCACCACGTGGAGGTACTCCCAGCTTATGTTGTTAAAGTTTTGGTCTTTCACACTTTAGGATAGTATAACTTTATAAGTTATAATAAAATAATAATAATAATAAACATTTATTTCGGACCTTTCCGTCCATAGGTAACACATACAGCTTTATAAAACACACAATATTAAACACAAAACACAACAGAAAAAATAAGAAAACAGTTCACAGTACATACATTAACCAAACAGAAACATATACAAAACAAAAAAAACTACACACATTCAGTGCGGTGAGGGGAACCGTCCAGTACTCACCGTGTAGCGTGCAAGCGTATCCAATGGTGTAGCAATGGAGAGTCCCACCTGTCCGCAAACACGTTCACAATATTGTTGTTACTGGTCCTAACACGGCTCATCAGTGACGCACATTGCTTCCTAATAAGGGCATGAAAGCCATCAGTGTGCGCTTCTGCGAACATGGCGGAGGCACTGCAGAACCGTGGTAATCCCAGCAACACCCTGAACGCGTTATTGTATTGAACTCGTATGGCGCTATATGCTCCCAGCGTGTAGTTAGCCCACAAGCTGCACGTGTAAAGTGTTTGGCAGTAAGACTTAAAAAGCGTAACTTTCACTTGATTACTGCTATGTGCAAACCTACGGGCCAACATATTACACCGGACAGCCAACGCCCTACGTGCTCTCTCAATATCCGTGTTATCTCTAAGGTCTTCGGAAACCCAGTGGCCCAGATACTTAAACTGTGTGACTCTGTTTAAAACAGTACCAGCTAAGGTGACTGAGGGTACAGTTACATAACTTTTACCACGCCCTTTAAAGACTAACAATTCACTTTTCTTAGCGTTGTATCTGAGCCCATGGGCCTCCGCATAAGACTCACACATTCGAACCAACTTACGCAATCCACCTATCGATGGACTCAGCAGTACCATGTCATCTGCGTAGCTGATATTGTTGACACATAGCCCGTCTATATAGCACCCGACATTGGCACTGCTGAGCTCACCGACGAGTCGGTTTATGTAAAGGTCATATAATATCAATAAAATAGAAAAAAATATTCTATCGAATTGAAACATCATTCTTTTTCGAAATCGGTTTAAAACTGCTAAGGTTTTTGCGCGTGTGATATATTCATTTAAATAATCTAGTATAATTTGAAACAATCAAATGACGATTTTATTAATGACCGGAATACATTAATCTGTTAAGAAGGTTAGTGACAACCCTAAACAAAAATTTTAAAAAAATATTTCTCATCACCCCTTTATTCTTTTGAGCTGATATTTTTTATTCAAATGTATTATTATGTCGTACATATTTTCCATTAAAAAGAAAATGCGGTAATTTAAAAAGAAACCGGCAAAAAAATATTTATGTTTTTGCTAAAAACATTGAATAACGTCTTTATTATCCGCGTTTCGAATCTAGTTTTTGGCAATATAATAGTTTTGTATTTTCTTAATGAGAAGATATTTAATTTATTCGTTACTGATGTACCTGAAAAAAGATATTGCATTTCTATGGTTTCTATGGGGTTTTCTCGATAATTGCTATGTAGCCAAAACTACTCAAAAAAAATTGTCATTGTCTTTGATAAGCCTCAAAAATAGTAAAAGCTATCAAATAAACACATAAATTGAACCTGGCCACAAGTAAGCCAAAATTACATACTGTCGCGCCCTAGTCTCCGAGACCCTGACCTCGACTACCAGCCACGGTAGACACGGGCTTGCGGTCGTCGAGCAATGGATAGCTCGCCGTCCACAGTCCGGTAATCGAAAGGACCGAGCCCCAGTCGTCGATAGCCCGAGTCTATTATTCTTCTGTGGTGTCTTCACTGTTTTCACATTCACATTTTAAAAATAAACCTATCAATAAACTTAGATCTTATCAAAAATAAATTATAACTACATATAGCATAATCAGCCTTTTAATGTTCCCACTGCTGGGACTCAGGTCTCCTCCCGACATTCCTCCCGAGAGGGAATGAGCCGTAATCCACCACGCGAGCCCAGTGCGGGTTGGTGAATGTCACTTATCTTCGATTTTTTGGTTCTAGGACATGCCGGTTTCCTCACGATATTTTCCTTCACCGTTTTGAGAGCAGTGGAGATGAAATAAATTACACAAAGTAATGCGCCTGGCTAAGTTTGAACCCGCGACCTACTACTCGTAAGTCGGGGCCGTTACCACTCGGCTACCACTGCTCTAATGAAATTAAGGTGATTGAGGACTTAAAATTATAAAAAATATTGCAAAAGCATTGCAATATTTATTAGTCAATGCTTTAGCTCCACCCGCTCTGGCGCTTATCCTTCTCAGGGCTACGAAATAGGGAAAATGCATGCAATTTGTTTTCATAAGTAAGTAGTAGGTATTCTATTTTTGTATATATATATTTTTAATTCTTGATAGGTTCGCGCTTGACCGCTATCTCACCTGATGGAAAGCGACGATGCGGTCGACGATGAAGCGCGGTTACCTAGAAGTTTCCTATTCACTCTTGACTTAAAGATTCCCGGGTTGTAGCCATCAGGAAACACAGATTCTGGCAAAGAATTCCACTCCTTAGCTGTACGCACAATTAATGTGTTATCAATATTATTGATAAACTGCGTTTTATTTCATGCATAAGTACCTATTCTCTATTAGCTTTTGCCCGCGACTGCGTTCACGTGAATGTCGGTTATTGCAGGCACGAAACTCGAAACTCAATAAAAAGTCTATGTCCTTTCTTAGGGTTCAAGCTAACTTCGAACTAAATTCGAATTTGAATTCGAAGTAAATTTTCCTTCAAGCGTAAAATTCGGAACTACTATTTGAAGTTCTCTCAATCTTAGTTCGGTCTTCGTCATAATTGCTATATTTTAAGTTCTCTTAATTAGAATGTTTTCTTATGTATCATAGTATTTATTAGTTTATTATATTAGAAAAAACAAATTAGTAAAAAAGCACCTTTGTTTACTTATCGATGATTTAGTGTGTTTTTCTATTTCAAAATATCTGTTATTTATTTATTGTGCACACCTACCACAGTTTTTGTCTTTTTAACCCAATGGTTGACTGGTAGAGAATGCTTTGTTGCATTAAGTCCGCCTATGTACCACTACTGTACATGAAGTTTAAATAAATAAATAAATAAATTACATCAAAATCGGTTCAGTGGTGTAAGCTTGAGACAGACCGAGCTAGTTTCGCATTTATAATATTAATATGGATTACTACAGTCTTTGTCTACCATTGGTTAATCTTCGAAGATCTAATATGAATAACGAAATAAATAAATGGGACCCAAAGGCCGGCTTTTACCTTGGACAGAGGATAAGCATTGCCATTCAGCGTGGCAATGCCGCCAGTCTTTTGGGTACATTACCAGTCGACAGCGATGTGGAGGAGTTTTTGGACGCCATATTTTAGTCTGATTTTAGTTAGTAATTACAATTAGTGCAGGATTATTATTAAATATTATTATTTTTTATTTTTATATAATTATAGTTAGTGTTTTTAAATGTAGGTAAACCTATTAAAGATTGTAAACAAAAAAAAAAATAGGTATATAGGTACAATTTTCTTTTTTCTGATTCTTTCAAGTGTTACTATTATTGTTTGCAATGATTTATGACAAATACTAAGTCCATTTTACCCAAACACAGGTGGAAAGTTGGCAACCCTATTATGAGGTGCAATAAAATACAGGGTGCCTTATACTTTTGGTTCAAGATATATACCTAATAATAACAAAAAAAAACACGAAATTTGACTTTGTACACTTACTTGTTAATTGTTGCTTTCGACGACTGTTTAGAGCAAACGCGCATAACATTGCAGGTATCTCGGTGGAGGTATCTCAATAAAAAATTACACATAAATTCACTAAGCCGTTAGAATAGTAACTTGTAATAAATGTGTGATAATTATATAAAATACAAAGTAAATGAAATGTTATTACGTTTAGTCTCTACTGCGGCGAATAGAAATATTGGTAATGAATTTACGACACAACTGTGACGTCAATGAGCTGTGACGTCAATGAGCTGTGTTGCCAGACGAGTCGAGTCAGACACAAATCGGCGGAAATTGTGTTTCACCGATTACATAAATAAATAAATAGGTAGCCTAAATTCATCAAATAATAGATATAGATATTCTTTATTGTACATCAAAAATACCCTTTACATTAGGAAATTAAAATTGTGGTGTCACAATGGGCGGTCTTATCGCTAAAAGCGATTTTTACAGACAACCTTTGGATGGATTTGACAGAGAAGGAGAAAAAAGATACGCAGGTAGTTCGTGGAGTATTATTTACATATATACAATACGTAAACTAATAAATTGCATATAATACAAAAGAATATATATATAGATAATTATGAAAGCAAAGAATGATGTACTTAATGACAACGTTCAAGAGGAAAGGTAGTGATCCTTAACCATATATATACAATATATAAAGATGATTTGGCACTTTTTGTTAACCAATGCAATTGTTTTTTTAGCGCTTAATCAATTTGTTAACTGACATTGAAAGAAGTTAGCTTGAGCATACCTACATAACATACAGTAAAAACAAATATCCTAAATCCGCCGGATACCTTGAATGAATATTATTGACTTTTTTACTTTATTTTGCTAACTAAAAGAATCATCATCTTAGACAAAACATTTTTCGATACTTCTCTAATTTCCGTGTGACTTAGGAAAACAAAATAAACGAAAATAGAGATATTGTATTAAACGTATTTTATACCAGTCATTTTCATCGTTCTTCATATATTGTTGTATGGGCGCATTTGGTCCAAAGGTCCACCATTAAGGACACCTATTGTAAGTTGTATACGCAAAATATAGAGTAACTTTCGTTACAAAACCATAAAAAATATGCTGTTAGTAAAAATTTATAACAAAACAATAATTTTACTATCATAGATTTTTTCAGTCAATTGTTTTTCTATTCGTCACCGTCAACACAGCGTTCAGGATCTTCAGCTATCTTATCTTTGTGTTTTGGTTTTCGCACTTAGTCCTTATAGGACCATTGTGCGTGGGCCATGGCAGCCTTTACTCCAACCAGCCCACCTCACTCCAGAAGCAGATGAGTCTCTTTAGTCAGGGCGTCTATCAGTGAATTCGACGCTCCCAAGGTTGGAGTTCTTATCTCGCTGACGGCTGTACACTCGAGGAACACATGCGCGACAGTTTCTTCTGAATCCATGCATCCTCTGCACAGAGGGCTACGTGTGATATTCATTGTGAAGAAGAAGTGTTTGTTCCTGAACACCTTCACCGGACACTGCTCCAGAGAGCAGTGTCCGGTGCGGTCCGGTGCATGACGCCGTCTAGCCCCAAGAATAGATTAGAAGTTTATTGTACACCAAAACAGTAACAAAACTTTTAAAGTAACTTACTCTATGAGTACAATGGTGGTCTTATCGCTGACAGCGATATCTACCAGACGACCTTAGGATGGACTGTAAGAACTTAACATAAAAAGGAGGTAGTCTGCGATGTGCTGCAAATTAAATTTTACATTAAAAATATATATTAGATATAAAATTATATTATATAGCTATTATACGGGGACTTTCAACAAGGACGGGTCGATGTTGAAATTAAATAAAACAAGCGGTATGTGAGATATTAAAGAAATTATTTTTTTATTTGAAAGGCCCATTTATGCCATTATTAATGAAATATGATATCGTTTAAATGTCCACCGCGGCTTCGAACGGTGGCACGGATCCGACTGGTGCAATTTTTCAATTACCTACTCTACTGCATAGATTCGGCTGAATCTGAGCGATGGCCTGTGTTATGTTGACTTCAGGGCATCTGTTGATTGTGCATTATTGGTATAGACCTGTGACTTGAGAAAACTCCACAAAAAAAAGTCTAGTGGGGTTAAATCGCACGATAGAATAGAATAGAATAAATCTTGGTGGCCAATCCACGTCACTTCTGCGAGAGATAACCCTACCCTCGAACCGTCCATGCAGAATGTCCATTGTGTCGCTCGCTGTATGGCACGTAGCGCCGTCTTGTTGGAACCACTTCAGGCCAAAAAAAATTGTTAATTTTTTATCTGTAGCACTCGCCGTAAACAGTAAAGGCCTCGCCATCATCGTTTTCGAAGAAGTACGGTCCAATGATGCTGCCGGACCAAAATCCGCACCAAAGAGTAACTTTTTGTGGATGCATTATCACCTGGTGAACCTCATGTGGGTTGTGGTCGTCGCATATACGGCAATTTTGCTTATTAAACAAAACCATTCATCCAAAAATGCGCCTCGTCGATAAAGATGATTTTTCGGCCAAAATCGGGGGAACAAACGGCGTTGTGGTCATTCACTTTGAGCTCCTGGGTCAGTTGGGTTTTGTACGGGTGTAGGCCTAAGTCCCGACGCAAAATTCACCAAGTTGAAGTCTGCGAAAGGCCGAATTCTTGTGCACGGCGAGAAGTCGACTGCCTCGGAGTCTCCTGCACACTCTCACGGATAGCAGCGCTAGACGCTAACGCTAACGCTGATCGGCCGAGATGTTCTCGGCCGATCTACGGCTGTCACGGAAGAAAGTGTGCTGGCAGTAAAAAAAATAATTCAAGAAACCAGGCGAATTACATAAGAAGAGATTCAGCATACACTGCAGATTGGTTCGGGCAGCGTTCACAAGATTCTACAGGAGCACTTTTGCGTGAGGAGGATAGTTTGCCGCTGGGTGCCGCACAACCTTACCGAAGCTCAGAAGCAGGCCCGTGTGGAGTGGTGCCGTGATATGATTCAAAAATTTGAAGCATGCTCGTCTCGTCGCGTTTACGACATTGTGACAGGTGACGAATCCTGGATTTATCAATACGATTTAGAAACAAAGTGTATAGTTTGACTGTTTCAAAACGAACCAACGCCTATGAAAGGGAAGCCATCGAGAAGCGCAGGGAAAATTTTGATCGCTAGTTTCTTCACTTCGGCGAGGTATGGATCTGATTTCAATTCTATCACGAGACTAAAGCAGCATCAACGCCGACGGTATATCACAAAATACCTGCCAGAGGTTATGTCTGCAATGAGCAACAAGCGACCGAACACCGAGCTCCGCGGGGTACTGCTTCATCATGACAACTCACCCGCGCACTCAGTGCTCAAAACGAGGGACTTCTTGGACAACACACCGGTCAGAGTCTTGGGGCACCCTCCTTAAAATCCTGATCTGGCACCGTGTGACTTCTTTTTATTCCCTAAAATAAAAAAATCAGCTGAAAGGGATACCTACAGTTTTCATCGCCTAAAGACACGCTAGCAGCGTTCATGAAGGCCGTGGAAGAGGTGTCTTCGGCAGGCTGAAAAAATGTTTTGAAAATTGGTTTAGATGCATGAAATTTTGTATAGTCTGGTGGAAAGTTCTTTGAAAAGATTTAGTAAAAATATTTAATCTATAAAAATTAGTTTTTTAGTTTCATAACTTTAAGTGTTCCGGTTGTAAGGTTCCTACTAATATTTTGTTGATTAGTGCAATTTTTTTTACCTCAGTTTGCCAAGATAATTTTGTTAGGAACGTTGAAAATTACTGTACAACGTTACACTTATCAATGGCTTTAGCTACATCGCCCCATGAAAACCGTCAGAATATATGTTTTTCGTAATCCTGATAGGATTACTTTAAAAAATAAAAATAAAAATCAATCTCACTCGATTATTTTCTTACACGCTCTCCCCCCCCACTAAAATGGAAACTTGTAGGGGTTAATTCACGCCTACACTTAGATGATAAATGATATATGACTGCTAGTCTGAGGTTCATTGCATAGACTTTTTTCGTTTTAAAACCTAATCTTCACCATCACATAGGTCTCCATGACGCTTTCCCGGCCTCCCCTACTATTTGAGGAAAGGGTGGAGGGTCTCAAGCTAAAGGTAATGAAGTTGTTTTTTTTTTAGGTTTAGGGCGAGGTTGTTTTTTCCCAACCATAGCATTACTTTGCTGAGTCATCAACAATCTCTTTTGCTGAGGATTTTTGTGGAGAGGAGGGATAGCTGACAGAGTTCGTTGACATATTTAGATTTGAAAAAGAAGGGGACTGAGAAGACTTCCTTGTGGCAAGCCGACAACCACATTACTTGTGTCGCTAATATATTCTATTATGAGCACTGAGCGCGGGTCGGGTCGTCGCAATCCAAAGGAACGTTCTGTTATTGATAACGGGAACCAAATGCTGGATGAACTACTGGAGTTTCGTTTAGAGGTTAAAACTCGTCTGGATGTGCAAATGAAAGAGTTCATACTACTGCAGAACCAATTAATTAACACAGAAACAGAATTAAAATGTGTCAAAAGTATATTGAAGGTAGTTCAAGAAAAAGCTAATAAAGTAGATATTTTAGAAACTAGAATTAAAGAATTGTTAGGAAAAAATGAACAGTTAGAATCCAGATTTAGTTCTAGAAATAACAGGGTTATGTCATTTGCAAAAGTAGTCAAACAAAATCAAACGGAGGTAACTAGAAATTTACCAGCGAAAGAATGTGTGGCCATGAAATCTGCCAACATAGTGATGATTGGAGAAACACCTAAAACAAGTAATGCAAGGAGTTTTAATAAATCAGTTTATATTAAGGAAAAGGAAAATGAGGATCCAGAAAGGGAAGAAAAATGGGCGGTAGTTAATAGGAAAAAAAACAGATATCCGCCTCTGTACCATTATGTGCATGAAGTATGAATAAATAAATAAATATCCTAATAGCGAAGTAAGAAAAGGAGGAAGTAAGGATCCAACTGAAATTCAGGGAACTGAGAAATATACATATCTTCATGTATGCAGAAAGAAACGACTTTGGAAAATTTAGAAAAACACGTGAAAAAGCTATATGGAGAGAAACCAGTACAGGTTAAAATAGAAAAAATAAAACACAAGACGGAAAGAGACTATGCTTCCTTCATTATAGGAGCCCGGAGAGCAAGTATGAGCAATTGTGTCAACCAGAAAGTTGGGCTGTAAATATTGAGTTTTGTGAATGGGTGTGGTTTCGGAGACCTGCAAATAAATCAAAACCCCCGGAGTAAATTAGTGGAGATAGTTTATCAAAACGTGAGGGGGCTCCGAACTAAATTAAAAGAGTTTTATGCGGGAGTTGTGTCTTCCAACGCAAACTTGTTTGCCTTAACAGAAACAGGATGCAACGCTGCTATTCATGATGCGGAATGAATTCCTCCTGGGTACTCGATTAGTAGATGTGACCGGGCAGACGGGCGTAAACACAGAGGCGCTTGTCTCGTGGCCACACCGCGGTTCGAGTTGCGTCGAGTGTCGCCATCTAGGGAGGTCAACATCGATGATCAGTTGTTTGAACTAGTTTGTACCAACGTAGTAGACTATTATTTTTGTTGTGTGTAGTTTATATTCCACCTAACAGTAACGAAAGTGAATATATGGTATTATTTAATATAATTGAACAGCTGTGTAAACGTTATAAAGATGATGTTGTAATTGGAGACTCCAACTTGCATTCTTGTCCTATAAACGTTCAAAATTATTTTCAATCTTTTCAAACTCATTGTGGATTCACTCAGAGTAACGAAGTAGGGAATTGTATTGGAAGACAGTTGGATCTAGTGTTAAGTGCATTCGAGGAGGATGGGAGTGTGAGTGTGCGCACGGCGGAGGCGCCGCTCGTGCCGGTCGACGCCTATCACCCGCCGCTCGAAGTGACGGTGAGTATCCGGAGTATGTAGTATATGAGTAGACGGTGTTTCTTGGTATTATTTGTATCTTATTTAACACCGACTTCCAAAATTAAAGTTATTTTGATCCTGTGTTTTTTTTAGTGAAGCCGGTTATTTTTCTTTTTTGGAAAAAGTTTTTTATTTCACACTTTTTAGTTACGATACACTTATAAACAGAGTGTCTATTTCTCATGATAATTCCAATTAACCCAAACACTGCTAGGTTACATTGTTTTATTATGAAGTTCCTGTGTCTACCTTCAATCTTCCAGCTTCATCATCAGATCAGTTTGATAGTATCTTATAGCCAAAGTGCATCACATGACAATTCTAATAAGCTCAAACACGGCTAGGTTACATTGATAAATTGCGGAGTTCCAGTGCCTGCCTTCCGGCTCCATCATCATCATCAGATCACTTCGATGATACCATTTTCAACATAACTAATCAGAACCATTCATTTATTTGTATTGCCATAGTCGCTTAATTATGTTCATTGTGATATCTATGCGAGTATGAAGTTCCGTTGACTATTTCTGGTCTTCTTCGTCAGTTCCGCTTCATTAAATGTTACTTTTGACTGTAAATGCTTAAGTTCTCGATGAAAATACTAAAATCACGATATTGTTGCCTATAATATTTGAAGAGTTCCCTCGATTTCGCTTAGATTCCATCATCAGATCCCGACCTGATGACTATGGGACCATTTGGGAAGTATACCCTTTCCAACAATCAAAGAATTTTTCATATCAGTTGGCAAGCGACGAAGTTATGCGCGAACAAACAAAAAAAAATACAAACATTCGAATTGAGAACCTCCTCCTTTTTAGAAGTCGGTTAAAAAGTGCCTAATCAACTTTATATTATTTGGTGAATTTAGGCTACTTGATGAAACACAATTTCCGCCGATTTGTGTCTGACTCGACTCATCTGGCAACACAGCTCGTTGACGTCACAGTTGTGTCGTTAACTCATTATCAATATTTCTATTGGCCGCAGTACAGACTAAACGTAATAACATTTCATTTACTTTGTATTTTATATAATTATCACACATTTATCACAAGTTACTATTCTAACGGCTTAGTGAATTTATACGTAATTTTCGTAAATTTTGATTGAGATAACTCCACCGAGATATAATATACCTGCAATGTTATGCGCGTTTGCACTAAACAGTCGTCGAAAGCAGCAGTTAACACGTAAGTGTACGAAGTCAAATTTCGTATTTTTCTTTTGATATTATTAAGTATATATCTTGAACCAAAAGTATTAGGCACCCTGTAATTTATTGCACTCCTTATAGGGTTGCCAACTTTCCACCTGTGTTTGGGTAAAATGGACTTAGTATTTTTCATAAATCATTGCAAACAATAGTAGTAACCATTGAAAATATCAGAAAACCATTTTTTTATTAGTTATTCATATTAGACCATTGAAGATTAACCAATGCATGGTGGACAAAGACTGTAGTAATCCATACTACTATTATAAATGCGAAACTAACTCTGTCTATTAATTACGCTTTCAAGCATAAACTGCGAACCGTCTTTGATGAAATTTCGTTCGAAGTTAGCTTGAACCCCAAGAAAGGATTTAGGCTACTTTTTATTGAGTATTGATTTCGACTTCGTGTCTGCAATAACCGATATTCACGTGAACGCAGTCGCGGCAAAAGCTAGTAGGGAATAGGTACCTAAGCATGAAAAAAAAAGCAGTTTATCAATAATTTATAATATACTACTACTTATGACAACAAATTGCATGCATTTTCCCTATTTCGTAGCCGTGAGAAGGATTACCGGGGCGAAACTCCTCTGCCAAGATAAGTCGCGGCATGGCGGACAGAGAGCGGCGGGATCTCACGGAGAAATTGTGACAGCGACTGTCGCAACCCTGTGCTGGGCACGCCATAATTATGGCAGTAATTCCCCTCTTTGAGGCGTGGCTGGAAAGACCTCACGGCGTCCTCACCTTCCGCATGACGCAGGTCCTTACCGGACATGGACAGTTCGGGAGGTTCCTGCACCGGATTCGTGCGGAAGTGACGCCACTGTGTGGACCGCCCGGAGGACGCGATGGAGCACACGTTAGAGGTGTGCCCCGATGGGCAGAGCACCACCCCCGTGTCCTTGTGGGGGAGATTAGCGGCAACGATCTCTCGCGACGGGCCTTTGCACAGGCCAGGGTCCGAAGCGAGGAGGAGTGGCAGGCGGTCGCCTCCTTCTACGAAGCAGTAATGCTAGCAAAGGAGGCGGCCGCACGTGCACGCGGGCGCGGCCCTCCCGCCCCAGCCGCCGAGATCCCGATCCTGATTTCCTGTCACCGTAGGCGCGGGCTTGCGGAAGGCGTGCATTGGGTAACTCGCTGTCCGATGGTAACCGTCCAGACCAAGCACAAGTCGTCGACGGCGCGTACTGTTCCACACGCGCCTCAAGGAGATGTCAGCATACCGTAAGGGCCCAGCAGGGTCGAAGCCTACTGGGGCCAAGGATCTGATTCTGAAAGGAAGACTCGGCCCTGGTACGAAAGGCAACCAAGGAACAGGAGTGGGTTTTTTAGTCAGTAAAACTCTGACACGCCTTCGCGCCCCACCGTGGGGGA
Source organism: Mythimna vitellina (assembly GCA_949316375.1). Lineage (NCBI taxonomy): Eukaryota > Metazoa > Arthropoda > Insecta > Lepidoptera > Noctuidae > Mythimna > Mythimna vitellina. Next base: position 884,919 of record OX438713.1, read on the forward strand.
TGTCATTGGATGATTATCCCACTGACAAAAAATAAAAAATAAGCCCCGAGAAGGATAAGCGCCAGAGCGAGTGGAGCTAAAGCATTGACTAATATATATTACAATGCTTTTGCAATATTTTTTATATTCTTCAGTTCTAGCATTACTGCTTCGCTTAAGGAGGCAGCCTGAACTAGGGCCCGGCGATCTCGTTCTTGAGTTAAAACATTATCTCATAATATCACAAAGATGTTAATTAAGTGATTCTAAGTTGTTTCCAAACTAGCGCATTGTATTTGCTGATTCAAGTCTTGAGCATCAACGCCGAGTTGCTAGCCTGTCGGTTTTCTACCGGTTGCATTTCGGGGAGTGTGCGTCGGAATTGCATAGCCTAATTCCGCCTAGCCCGTTCCATCATCGGACCACCAGACATACGGCAATTCGCCACCGGTACATGGTGGACATCCCACCTATTCGCACAAAACGTTTTGGGAACACATTCATTGTGCGTACAGCTAAAGAGTGGAATTCCTTGCCGGAATCTGTGTTTCCTGATGGCTACAACCCGGGAATCTTTAAGTCATGAGTGAATAGGTTACTTCTAGGTAAGCGCGCTCCATCGTCGACCGCATCGTCGCCTTCCGTCGGGTGAGAAAGCGGTCAAGCGCGAACCTATCAAGAATAATAAAAAAATGAAACAGAAATCAGAAACGTTTATTTCAAATAGACCAATTACAGACACTTTTGAATTGTCAAAATGTCGTTCAGACAAAAATAAAATAAAAATGAAGTTAAATTGCACGTCAAGGAGAATTAGAACATGACGTCATCGATATTTCAATTGCATTATTTGAATAGGTTTTGCAAATAAACAGGAAAAGACTAAAATAGATCGGTGTTGTTTTCGTGTGTCTGCCTCATAAGTTTGGTTCATCGGACCACACAGCTTGGGCATTTTCCTTTTGCAACATAATATGAAGACTGTTTGATAATATTTCTGTATTATTTATAGAACACTGTACTTAGGCTTGACAGGATCTTGGCAGGAGTAGTGGTTTTCTAGTAGTAACGGCCCTGACTTATTATTACAGGCAGGCGCATTCAAAGTCAAAGTAAAATTTTTTTTATTTCACATAGGCCTACATGGGCACTTATAAAACGTTAGAAGCTAGTGCACGGTTCCAAATTGGTCAATTCCTATGGAGAAGAACCGGTAAGAAACTCCATGGATAGTCTTTAAAAAAAAAATGTTGTTTTTACAATATTTTCATATTACAGTATAAATATATGTTATGTAAGGACAGTGTAGACTGGTCAATATTGTGCTAAAAAGTACAATAAAAATAATCATAATAAAAAGTGTAATAAGAAGTAACCTAAGAATTCGTGGAGTCTAAAGTGTTCTCATATTCACATGAAAAAAGAAGCTATGTAAATAAAAGCAAGAAAAATAAATAATTACAATTATTAATATTTTTTTTCATTACTGTCTGTAATTTACTTCATCACCACTGCTCTCAAAACGGTGAAGGAAAACATCGTGAGGAATCCGGCATGTCCTAGAACCAAAAATTCGAAGACATGTGACATCTATCAATCCGCACTGGGCCCGCGTTGTAGATTTTCGCCCTTTCCCTCTCCTAGAGAGGAGGCCTGAGTTCCAGTAGTGAGGACATCATAAGCCTGATTGTTCTTGTACTTGGGCTTTGAGTTATGCTGAAAGAAAAGAAAAGAAAGAAAGATAAAAATTGAATTATTTTTTTAAAACCCCTGACCCAAAAAAATAATATTAAAAAGTAAAAAATAAGTTAATAAATTACTCTTTCGTAAGCGTCCCCCGACTCAGCGACGCTCATCTTAAAAATATTTATAGTTGTTTTATTGAAGTGAAAACGGCTGAACGCTGAGCGACCCGCGAACGTAAAACTTAACTTTAAACCGAATTATTTACGCGGTCTAGAAACTGCCCCCCAAGCCAAGTTACGATCGTTTCGTTTGTAACTTGGCTAGGGGGGCAGATGTTGCACTATACATGTTTTCGAGCCACATCTTTACGGTACGTTCCCGTCGCCGTCCGGCGTTATTAACTAACAAAGGATATAGAACTTTTATACTTCATTTTCCATTTCATAAAGTATTCCTATTTTATTACAACATTTTCTATAAACCCATTTTTTTTTTTAAGTTTTAGTAGTTAAGTTTCTATATTGTAATTGTTATTTCACTGTGTGTACCTGTGTGCCAAATAAACGTGTTTTTTTTTCTTTCTTTCTTTCTTTTTCTTTATATTATTATTTTTTCTTTAATTTTGTGTTACAATAACGCGTTACATAACCGACAATGTACATTTATGGATGCAAACTAGATGAATTTACCAGTAGGCATTCCAGATTCCATCAGCTATCTTTCAATTCCAGCATCACGCCCGTGTCATCAAAAGAACTGGACAGAACTAATTAAGACGATTCTAACGAGCCCAAACTCAGGGTTTACTATTTAGCATTCTAGGGTTCCATCAGCCACCACTCATTTTTGGCATCAGGTCCTCGTCATCATAAGAAATGTATAGAACTGGTTAAGATAAGTCTAATGAGCCCAAACTGGATGGGTTTACTAGTAGGTATTCCAGGATTCCACCAGTCATCTTTCATTTCTAGCATCAGGTCCTCGCCATCATGAAAAATATATAGAACTGATTAAGACAAATCTAATGAGCCCAAACTCGATGGTTTTACTAGTAGGTATACCAGGGTTCCATTAGCACCCTCCTATTTCTTGCATCAGGTCCTCGTCTTCATAGGAAATGGATAGAACGGGTTGAGACGAATCTAACGAACCCAAACTTCATGGGTTTATGGTGCTGTTGAGCCCAGCTGTCAGTGCGTTGAGGCAGCTCATACATATTTGTGAGAATTATGCCCAAAACCACGGTCTTTTGTACAACTGCATGAAAAGTGAGTATTTGGTTTTTAAGTCTTCGAATAAAAGCCCATCTAGTGTGCCCAAAATAAAGCTAAATGGCGTGGAACTGAAGCGGGTAAATTATTTTAAATACTTGGGACACTATGTTACCGAAGATCTTGATAACCAAATGGACATAGAAAGGGAACGCAGGGCACTGGCGGTTAAGAATAATATGCTGGCTCGTAGGTTTGCTCGTTGCAGCGAGCATGTTAAGATTTCACTTTTTAAGGCGTACTGCCAAACCTTCTACACGAGCAGCCTGTGGATTAGTTATACACAGAGATCGCTCAGTGCCCTGCGCGTTCAATATAATAACGGTTTCAGGATGTTGATGGGGCTGCCCCGTTTCTGTAGTGCATCTAGCATGTTTGCGGAGGCTCGCGTTGATGGTTTTCATGCCATTATACGCAAGAGAACCGCCTCCTTACTGCGCAGAGTGCGGGGCAGTACTAATAGCATCTTGAAGGTAGTCGCTGACAAACTCGACTCAAAAATAATGCAGGCTTTCATGCGGGTTCTTGTTAGACAGAGTGAAATGTGTAACTGAGCCTGCATATTTAAGCAACATTTTTATTATTTTCGTTAATGGTATTTACTAACATAGGTTTTTAAGCAATTTGTACTACTAACAAAATATGGATATTTGTCCGAAATAAACTTTATTATTATTATTATTATTATTATTAGTAAGCACTACAGGGTTCCATTAGTCACTTTCCAGTTCTACCTCGTCCGGTACGCTCCTCGTCATCAGGTTTTCGTCATTATGAAAAATAAACAGAACTAGTTAATACAAATCTAAATGAGCAAAATCTGGATGGGTTTACTAATAGGCAATCCAAGGTTACGTCTCGTACCATCGAGCTCCATCATCAGATCAGCTCAATGGCATAGCATTCATGAGTATTTTAATTTAAATATTAAGGTACACATATGTTTGAAAGTAAAGTAAATACCCATTAAGTGTCAAAATCCCTGCCGCAGCTAACAAACGAGCGAATGACCTTGAACACCTGGATAGATCTGTATAAAGTGTACCTAAGAACCATCTCGATTACGTCACCTTTCAAAAAAAAACCGCATCAAATTCGGTCCATTCGTTTAAGAGCCACAACGCCACGGGCAGACACAGATACATAGACACCTAAACGCGTCAAATATAACAGGAAAACTGACTGACCTGTTGGTCTAGTGGTTAGTGGCCCTGACTGCTATGCCTGAGGTCGTGGGTTCGATTCCCACCCAGGACAAATGTTTGTGTGATGAGCACAATCATTTGTTCTTTGTCTGGGTGTAATTTTATCTATAATATGTATGTATTTAAAAAATATTTAAGTATGTTTATCAGTTGTCTAGTACTCATAACACAAGCTCTGCTTAGCTTGGGACTAGACGGCGTTGTGTGATAGTAGTGTGAATATTATGTGAATATTATATTATTATATTAATATTATTATATATTATGACACCCCTCTTTCTTGTTTTTTTCTTTTATGTATGTTCACCGATTTCTCGGTCAATTATGAACTGATTTTGCAAATTATTTTTTTTATTGAAAGGTTATGCTTCGAAGTTGGACGTAGAATTATTATTATTAGTGCTGGGCAGGCCATAATCATAGTGGTAAGTCGCCTCTTTGAGAAGTGGCTAGAGAGACGTCACGGCGTCCTCATCTTCCTCATGACGCAGGTCCTCATCGGGCATAATAGGTAAGTTCGGGACGTTTCTGCACCTGATTTGAGCGGAAGAAACGCCCGGGTGTTACCATTGTGCGGACCACCTGGAGGACACGATGGAGGATACTACGAAGCAGTAATGCTAGCGAAGGCGGTGGCGGCACGCGTCAGAGACCTAACGTTCTCACTCCCCAGCCGCCAGGACCCCGAACCCGACTTCCACTACCGTAGGCGTGGGCTTGCGGAGCACGAGGCGTCGGCGACACGTAGTGTTGCCACGCGTACCTCAAAGAGATGTCAATAAACCGTAGAGGCCCAGCAGGGCCGAAGCCTACTGGGGTCATGGTTTGACTTCCAGAAGGGGACGTAAAGGGTAAAGAAGGAACATAGGTGTGGTTTTAGTCTAAAAGTCTGTGGGCGACTCACATATATTTACCCAGTTTACACACTACACGGAAACAATAAATATATAAATCACCTACATCTATCTATTTCTATATATTTACACATACATATTTATTTATATATATATTTCCAAGATGTCAACACACATATACACTAACACTAAACACTACGTATAAAATGACGTGACGCAGTCGTGTATGGAGTACTGCTCTCATCTTTGGGACGGATCTGCCCGATACCAGCTTGATGCACTTGAGGCAATTGAGAGGCGAGCCAGGAAGATCACTGGCAATGATGCATTCGTTGAGTCGAGGCTCTAAAGTCTTGAGCATCGACGCCGAGTTGCTAGCCTGTCGGTTTTCTACCGGTTGCATTTCGGGGAGTGTGCGTCGGAATTGCATAACCTAATTCCGCTCGCGCTCGTTCCATCATCGGACCACCAGGCGTACGGCGCCGCGCCACCGGTACATGGTGGACATTCCACCTATACGCACAAAACGTTTTGGGAACACATTCATTGTGCGTACAGCTAAGGAGTGGAATTCCTTGCCGGAATCTGTGTTTCCTGATAGCTACAACCCGGAAATCATTAAGTCAAGAGTGAATAGGTTACTTCTAGGTAAGCGCGTTCCATCGTCGACCGCATCGTCTCTTTCAATCAGGTGAGATAGCGGTCAAGCGCGAACCTATAGAGAATAAAAAAAAAGCGCATTGGACATCTACTACATCTACTTCTACCGCCGCATTATTATATTCGTTTAACATATTCGTTTCTCACTAGTCACGACCTACGCTGCTAGAAAGACATACGTGCACTCGCGCCGATAAAAAGTTGTTGACACCTACCCGCGCTAACTCATAGCTAACTGGCAAAAGACTGTATTCTAGCTGTTCATTTCACTTCATACGTGCTTGTACTTAGCTCGCTTGCGACTTCTAACTTACAGTGTTGTAGTGTTGTGTGTGAGGAATATACCTGGAGATTCAGCAAGGACTTTTATTTATTCACACACACACCACACACACCATCCATACAACCAAAAGTCTGACACGCCCTCCCACTCAGGATGTCATTGGATGATTTCCTACCATAAAAAAAATAGTGCAGTCATGTCAGGTTTTCGTATATTCATATTTATATTATGAATGTGAAAATAAACTCTGTTTGTTTGTTACCTCGTCACGTTTTAATGGCTGAATGATATTTGGCATACGGGAACATATAATGACGCACTAATATATGTTTATTTGTTCACAGGTGCAGGTTGTAGCCAGAGATTTGTATCTCCCTTGTACAAACTTGTGTTTGTTGCTGCCATGTACTTCCACGGCTGTGCGTACCGCCTGCCTCCGTGTTGATATCCAAGCTGGTAGCCTGTATCACGTAAAGTAGTTTGAAGTCAGAAATATGAGTAGTGCAATGTATAACAAAGGTGAAGGAACGTCGGGGATACGCGGCCAGTTCTACGAGACGAAACTACTTAGCTTACTATTCTACAGATTAAAATATGACGACAGTATCGAAGAGTTTCAACTAGCTACCAATTACGCTGATATAGGGGCATTCGACGACATTTGTATGAAAGTTAAAGTAGCGGGAATTGCGAAACCTCTGATCGTGTGCATACAGGCAAAACATAAAGACGACAGCGAACAGACGCTCGACATCGATATGATGAAATACTTTTGCAGCTATTTGAAAGTGAGAGAGAGATTCGAATTGGATAATAAAGACGAGCTATTTCAAAGCAAGTTTCAAGAGACCGAAAGTTATTTCATTATATACACGTCTGGCAAAGATACATTTAGTAATGACTCGGTTGTTGGTGAGTTAGCCTCAAAACTGAATAATCTTATTGGCACCGGCGGCATAGCCAAGCAACCCTATAAACATGATGCTGATGTAAAGTTTCTATGTGAAATATTTGTGAAAGAGCAAATAATGTCGTTGGCCAAACAAGTAGCCGCTTTTATGAGTGGCGAAAGACATTTTCAAATAATGCTGTCTGATGAGCTTATGCTAACCTATCATGTCGTTCTGACCCTGAAAGCGGTCGACATTTCAGCAGTTGAACCTGGTGAATATCGAATCGCTTCATTTCGACAAGACTTTTTCGACACCAAAGAAGAATACCTCAGTCTATTCAAAAATGCTTTATTCAAAGAGGTCCTTAAAAAACAGAAGATGAAAAAACCCTCTGAAATAGCGAATTTACTGTCTGAGTTCTTGTCTGATCCCACTAACATTACCAAATTAAGCAAATTGATAGAGACCGTTATAACATATAACAATGGCCAGCTAGAATTTGTAAGAAAATATACAGAACTGCAAACAAAGTTCAAGCAACAATTGAATCAAGTGGACGTTTCTCGATCGACTGTTAATGAAGCAATTGATCTGGCTGCGAGAGAAATATTATCAAAGGGTCTGAAAGTCCCGGCTGCGTTTGGTAACAAAGATTTAATGTTAGGTGGTAGCGATGCAAAAAAAGCACGAAGAATAAAATATTTAACAACCAAATTCACTGATTTGTTAGCAAAGTGTAAATCTGGTAACATAGTCACTGTAGATAATTCTGTAGACAGCGGATTCCTGCAGCTTAATGGGGGTATAGCTGGAGCCATCGGAAACATATTTGTGCTTGACGATGACACCAAACTAATGAAGATTACAGAAAATTGGGAATCACTTGGAAATCTTGCTCAAATGCTATATAAGGACTTAACAAACAAAGTTCAAAATTTACACGAAATTAGATTTCGTTTCAAAATAAACAAGTTTCCAAAACTTTCTTTCGACTGCAGTGAGTATGAAGAGACTCTAGCGGGAGATTTCTTAAACAAACTGTTATTCTACAGTAAACAAGGTGATGAGAACGTCGTGGAAAAGATAATAAAAGACAAAATAGAAGAATATCTGGTTGATCATCCAAATTACTTCCAAGCTAAAACTGATGCAATGTTTCTTGAATACCACGATGCGATACAGAAATGGTGGATGGAACGGAAACAGGCATCGTATGTTACCAAAGACAGCTGCATATTTGAAAATGCAATCAGTCAAATTATGAAAGACCCTTTGTTAAGCTCGATAAACATAACGTGTATGAGCAAAATAAAACAAATTGTTGATTATACATTCACTAAAGATGCGGTGAGCCCCTGGAATTTGCTGGAGCACTCGAGTACTATCATCATTACAGATAACAGCACACTGACGGTCGTTAAAGTTGTGCAACATTTGAAGAATAAGGACCATGCAGTGTTAGATTTACAATATATATTAAATCTACCGCCGAGAGATCGTCACGAACTACACAAAGAGTTGGAGAATACAAAAAACTTTAAAGTTATCATTTTTGTATGCGATGAAATGCGAAATGTAAGAGACGAAATTAAAACTATAATTTTCGAAAACATCGCGGAAGTTTTGCTAGCCAAAAAAACAGTTATTATTACCAACTCTGTGTCAGTTCAAAATTTACACGAAATTAGATTTCGTTTCAAAATAAACAAGTTTCCAAAACTTTCTTTCGACTGCAGTGAGTATGAAGAGACTCTAGCGGGAGATTTCTTAAACAAACTGTTATTCTACAGTAAACAAGGTGATGAGAACGTCGTGGAAAAGATAATAAAAGACAAAATAGAAGAATATCTGGTTGATCATCCAAATTACTTCCAAGCTAAAACTGATGCAATGTTTCTTGAATACCACGATGCGATACAGAAATGGTGGATGGAACGGAAACAGGCATCGTATGTTACCAAAGACAGCTGCATATTTGAAAATGCAATCAGTCAAATTATGAAAGACCCTTTGTTAAGCTCGATAAACATAACGTGTATGAGCAAAATAAAACAAATTGTTGATTATACATTCACTAAAGATGCGGTGAGCCCCTGGAATTTGCTGGAGCACTCGAGTACTATCATCATTACAGATAACAGCACACTGACGGTCGTTAAAGTTGTGCAACATTTGAAGAATAAGGACCATGCAGTGTTAGATTTACAATATATATTAAATCTACCGCCGAGAGATCGTCACGAACTACACAAAGAGTTGGAGAATACAAAAAACTTTAAAGTTATCATTTTTGTATGCGATGAAATGCGAAATGTAAGAGACGAAATTAAAACTATAATTTTCGAAAACATCGCGGAAGTTTTGCTAGCCAAAAAAACAGTTATTATTACCAACTCTGTGTCAGTTCAAAATTTACAGAAATATTTCCCAACAGCAGATAATCCTGTATATGATAAAAATAATTTGATTGACATGAGTGAACAGTCACAGAAGAGCATATTGGAGACTAGAGTGATGTTCCAAGGCGTAGAAGTAAGATTAGATTTGATAGTCGATAATAAGTCAAAGGCATATGTGAAAGGAGATATTTTAAACAAAATAATCCATAGCGACACAATCCAACTTGGTACAATAAATGTAACAAGACAATTTGATGAAATAAAGCACTTATACTTTGACCGAGTGGTCCAGAAGACGGGACCTACTACTAATGAATCTTTTAAAGTGAAAACTCTTTACGATATAGAAGATGACGTTGTACTTGTTACTGCAGAAGCCGGAATGGGCAAGTCGATTCTGCTCACTCACCTATCGCTTGAAACCAAAAAACGCCACCCAGAAGTTTGGATTATTAGAGTCAACTTATTAGAATATTCGAGAGAACTGAATAACTGGAAGGAAAAGAAAACAGACATCAACTCATTAGAGACTTTAAAGTTTATGTGTCAAGTAATACTGCGTGAGAAAGTTGGCAAAAAACATAATGTGGCATTTGCCTTGGAAGAACAAGACGGTGTGGTGTATCTCAAAGATTGTACAGGTGATCCGTGGATTGAGTTCGAGTTGCAAATGTTTCTACATTTTTTTAACCATGGTAAGATGATATTCCTATTCGATGGTATTGACGAAATCTATCCGTATTATATGAATGAGGCTATAAAATGTATACAAGTTATCAATAACCATCGCATAAAACATAAAATATGGATCACAAGCAGGCCATATTCGGAAATTCAAATGTTATTACAAGAAGCTTTCGGTAATCCTTATTCCATTGAACACATGTCTTTGAAGCAAAAGTATGAATATTTGAAAAAAATTTGGCAGACTAATTTAGTGATTAAGGAATTTGATGAAGCACAACTGAGACGTGTGGATGCCTTCCTAAATTTTATATTTATAACAAAAATCTGCTGTCGGTTGCAGAAATTTCAATGGTCTCTACACGAAGTCTATGTGAACGCGTGGTGTTATTTGAACAGTGAGATGAGAGCCGCAGGCCTTCACGCATTCAATGTCAAATATGACTTTGAACATGTCATTACCGAAATTTTACAACAATTAAGAACACAGTTACATCTTTACTGCGAAGCTGTCAGCAACCAGACTCCTTTACATTTATTTTTACAGGCACAATTTTTCATAAGCAAATTAAAAAGCGATCACAAAGATTTCTATCAATGGAATCATTACGTTAACACATTTACTTTTTACCAACAGTACTTGGAAAATAGCCTAAAAACAATACGGTATGAAAATAAAAACCAAAGGGACATCTGTTATCCTGATAATAAAGAGGCTTACGAGAAAGAACTTGTAGATTGTATAGTAAAGCATAAAAAACTGGCCGCTTATGCTATTTTTAATCAGCACAATGACAAATTATTTAAAAAGAAAGAGTTGGATGAAATCAACGAGACGATAAAAGAAATAGAAGAGGTTGGAGAGAAAACCGGCCTGATATGCTGTGTTGCGAACGGATACCCGATTTTTATACACATGACATTTACTGAATATTTTGCTGTGGAATATGTTTGTGATTTATTAAAAAATGAAAAAGAACGTAAAAATCAAATTCAATTGATTCGATTAATATTTGCAGTGATGATTTCTATATCTTTCTATGACAGTGTTAAAGCCATTATTGATTTTAAAATTATAATTGACGAATATTTTAATAGTATTATGAAAAATAATATAGATGTAATAGGCAATTTGTTTGCCGAATGGATCACACAAATGGTCGGTAAGAACGCACGTCTGTCAGTCCTATTATTGTTAAGGGAGACTATTCCTAACTTCTTTTCTTTCTTTATACCAACGATAGCTAAATTTAATAGATTCCCTGGTTTTGACAGTATGTTACTACGTTTATTTTTTTAGGCTTTATGGTCTATGCTGTCTATAGTTCTTAAATGATCGGCTACTGCGCTGCGTTACACGAGTTTGATTATTATCTTTGAATACCTATTTGTATGGACTAAAGATAGTAGTTCCGGGTCCGGGTGTCTTGTGTATGTCAGTTTACGTGTTTATTAACGCAGCCACGATACAGGATTAGTTAACAGTTTAGAGCAACAATACATAAAGCAAGGCTCCACGTGAATACTGATTGTAATAAGAAAAAAAAAACACTTCTCTCCAGTCAACTATCGGATGGGTCGCGTTCGCGTCACTCGTGTCATGCCGCCATCGCATTGGTTCACTCGCAAAAATGTGTATTGGCGACAGGACACTAGCCGTAGCAAAGATAGCCGAACGGTGTTGCGTGATTGAATTGGCGAGGAGCACATACTTGCCGCAATGGTCCTTAATGTCCTTTTCCCGTTTCCAACTTCAAAGGTACTTATGAAAAGCGGGGTTCTCGGCATACCGCAACAGATGAACGCTGAACCTGATAAGCGACTCCAAATTCCAAGTATCTTGCATAAAACCGAGTATTCATAAATTTTTATAAATAAAAAGCATTGTCAAATCTCACATTAGATTTTACTATCATGATTACTTGAAGCCCTGGGCATTTTTTGCGATTTGTCTAAGGCTTTCGATTGCGTTCTCTATGAAATATTAATCAAGAATCTCTACCATTACGGGATACGAATTCTGTTGTATTTTTTATTTATTTAAACTTCATGTACAGTAGTGGTACATAGGCGGACTTAATGCAACAAGGCATTCTCTACCAGTCAACCTTCGGGTTAAAAAGACAACACTGTGGTAGGCTTGCACAATAAACAAATAACAGATAATTCAAAAAGAAAAAATAAAATAAAAATAAGTTATTTCTAATAATAAAACACATAAGCTAAAATTATAAACTTATAAATACTATGAAAAATATCAAATAATTAAGAGAACTTAATAATAATTCTGACGTAGACTAAACTAAAGTTGAGAGGACTTCAAATAGTAGTTCCCGAGTTTTTGGTCTTAGCACCTTCCCTTTCTTCACCAGAACTAAAAATTCCTCTTACTTCAAGTAGTAGTTCCGAATTTTACGCTTAAAGGAAAACTGTATTAAGAGCGTTCACTCTGAATTACGCGCTATTTAGCCCAAAAACCATGATTTTCAAACCCGTTTATATCCATTAATAATTTATTGTACAAACATGTGATTTACCAATAACATTGGGAAATATTCTTGTCTAAATAGTTAAGTAGGATTTTATTTAAATTAATAGCACGCTTGTGAACTATATTCAGATATGTAAAGAGAATTTTTTTAATTTGCCTTTCAGAGTCTTTTTCGAAGCTAGACAACTTCTACAGTTCTAATAGAATTAATAAACAAAAAATACAAAATAGTTACTGAAATCCTTAACAAAATAGTTATAGAAAAAGATTTATTGATTTAGTTTACTAATTAAGAAAATTAAAATAAAAACATTTTCAAATTATTAAGAAATAATGGGTAAATATAATGATCATTAGCACTAATTTAACTTCCTTTTATCATTAAAATAATAGCATAATCTAATAGAAGGACATTTTTTTCAAAATATACATTTTAAAATTTGAATCAAAATAGCTATATCAATTTTTAACGAATATTTAAAAAAGACCATAAATATCGGCGCACAATCGTCGCAAATTCAGTCACCCAACAATATTCATCATCACGCTCGCGCGCCGAGTTTTGTGATATTTATAAAAAATTGACAAAGCCATTTTAACTCAAATGTTAAAATAGTAACTTTTGAAACACATGTTCTTCTATTAGAATAAGCTATTAGTATAATGATAAAATTAAGTTAAATCAGTGCAAATGATCATTTTATCTACGCATAATTTCTTATTAATTTGAAATTGTTTTTATTTTAATTTTCTTAATTAGTAAACTAAATCAATGAATCTTTTTCTATAACTATTTTTTTAAGGATTTCAGTTACTGTTTTGTATTTTTTGTTTATTAATTCTATCAGAACTGTAGAAGTTGTCAAGCTTCGAAATTGAATCTAAAAGGCAAATTAAAAAAACTCTCTTTACATATTTGAATATAGTTCACAAGCGTGCTATTAATTTAAATAAAATTCTGCATAACTATTTAGACAAGAATATTTCCCAATGTTATTGGTAAATTACATGTTTGTACAATAAATCATTAATGGATATAAACGGGCTTGAAAATCATAGTTTTAGGCCAAATAGCGCGTAATTCAGAGTGAACGCTCTTAAGTTTACCATGCCTCTTATTAGGCAAGTAGAAACTCGAGTGCTAATAAAAGGTAGACAAATTATCAAAAAGACTCATCATTAAAGACATTAATATAATAACTGTACTTTCACAGTATATTTACGAGAATATTTGGTATGCCAATGAAAATAAAAACATGTTTTAATACTAGGAACAAACATAAATTTTAGGTTCTTGCTACCAGGCTCAAAAAAGAGAGAACTCATTCTAATACCAATGTATACATTTTTATAGTAAACTTCCTAGTCATATTTAAGAACTAATAAATTCAAAATATTTGTAAAGTGAAAACTTTAACAAAAGGCTTTTTACACAAAGGACGCTCTACAATTGTTGTAATTTTTTCTTTTATGTTTTTTTACAATTTAACATTGATAATTCTTTTTTACAATTTGACATTGATGATTGTCTTTATTTTATTACGTAGGTATTTGTTATTTTTTCTAACCATTTTTTTGACATAAATATTTTCTTTGTTAAATATTACATTTTTGTACACTTTATTTTATAAATTTTCTTTTATAATTGTGAATGAGGACTATGTGGATTGTTTTTTTTTTCAGTAATTTTGACGTATGTCTGGTAATTTGAGTGTTTTCTACGTCCTACCCAAACGTCCTTTCCTTGGAATTGTTCGTCAAGTTGTTGAGCTTCTTAGTAGTCCTCAGTTGAGCTTTGCGAATACTGACAAATGCTCGCACTGACTAGACAGGTCAACTCAAAACTCATATGATTTGACCATTAGGTACATATTTGTTGTATGGACTTTAGAAGAGACTTTGACCGCTGAATTTTTTTACGGTGTTTCTTTTCAAAGTTGTAAACACAGGCCTCATCTAGTTTAACATGACTAAAAAAATTGACGTGTCAAAGTGTTTTCTAAAACCTGTTTGCAAAATAAATTTCATGTACTTATCATGAAAAATATAGATTGCATAATTATTATTTTGGATTTTAGTTTTTTTTTTTTAATTATGAGCTCCGCCAAAACAAATCCTTCTAAAAGGGTTGCATCGATAAAAAAGGTAAAAAAAGTTTGGAAACCATTAAGAGTGTCCATCCCGAGGCACATTTCCATATAACCAATATAGCTGATATCACGAACAACTCGTGAATGAGCGCTTGGCCCCACGGCTCTATTGTTTCAACTCAGAACGGCTCAAATATATTTGGAGGTAGGCGGAACAGAGAGTAAAGTCCCGCGAACCTCCTTTGAAAAGGGAGGATCCTCCGACCAGACGGGTGTTATGTCTGGTGGGCTGCAACTGCCCGGTAGATGATTTCGGGCTGTTCTATATGTTCTAATCGCGCGGAGAACTTTGATTGCGCGATTCAGGATTAGTTCTTATGTGACGCGATAGATGTCGCTACATCACTCCCCTCCGGAGATCGGAGATCGATGGTTCTTGATGCTTCTTGATGCGTGCCAAGCCTGTGGTAAGTTGGTTCCAGTAGGTCGGAACCGAATGCCGCATAGTTCTCGGAGAGTCGGAACTGTCTGCGGTGATGCCCCAGTGAGTCGGGGTGGTGCTGTCCCAGTGAGTCGGGATTATGCTGCAGGCTCCAGTGAGTCGGAATAGTACTGCTGGCTCCAGTGAGTCGGAGCGGTGCTGTGCGACGTAGGCTTGACTGCTGGCGTCGACCAGGAGAGGTTCTTCATTGCTCTTCATGTGACTGGCCGAAGGTGCAGTGTGCTTCGTCAAGGTCGGAACAGAGAGTAAAGTCCCGCGAACCTCCTTTGAAAAGGGAGGATCCTCCGACCAGACGGGTGTTATGTCTGGTGGGCTGCAACTGCCCGGTAGATGATTTCGGGCTGTTCTATATGTTCTAATCGCGCGGAGAACTTTGATTGCGCGATTCAGGATTAGTTCTTATGTGACGCGATAGATGTCGCTACATATATAACTTCCGATAAGGTTATTATATTTATTTATTTACATACTAGCTTTTCCCCGCGACTTCGTCTGCGTAGAAGTCGAAAATGGTTTTATTAGGTTTTTTGAGATACGAAAATATGAAATATTATTTATTATCTTCGTCGTGTGTGCCATTGAATTGTAAGGTGAGCGATATTGTATCTTATGATAAAATATTATAGTACCTTAGCTGTGTGCAGCGCCCCTTAGTGAACTCCACTGCGGGTGTCGTAACCTACTATAAACATATTATTTGCGGTTCGTACAGTAATCGGGTCTAAGGATTGAACCGCAAAATTAAGTTTGTTTTTTATTGTACATACTTTTCCGGGATAAAAAGTACCCAGTGTGGTGCCCAGGATATTAAAGAATAATTATACCAAGTTTCATCGTAATCTTACCGGTAGTTTTTGCGTGATGCCTGAACAAACAGACAGACACAGACATACAAAAAAAAATTGATTCACATTTTTGGGTGACACATCGGTGTCGGTCTAGTAACACCCCCTGCCATTTATTTTTTTGGTATTTTCAATGTACAGAATTTACACTTCTACAGATTTATTATAAGTATAGATAAAAAAAAATACAAATCTCTTTATAATAGTATATAGATAGATGAAGCGAAGTGCACGAGTATCTCAGCCGTGCTTCGCCGTGAAGTAGACCATCAGCTAGGCTGGTCTATGCAATCAACATCAGCACACAGGTTTGCTGCATGAGGCGTCGTCTTGTGTGCTCGATAGCGATGTCTCGACAACTGGCGCGCCGACTTGAACGCTTGAGAACAGTGCTCACACTGGAACAAGACAACCCTGCTTAATCGTTCGCATTCCTATCTTTATCAGATATAATAATATAATATTCCACAACTATCACACAGCGCTGTCTAGTCCCAAGCTAAGCAGAGCTTGTGCTATGAGTACTAGACAACTGATAAACATAGTTATATAATTCTAAATACATACATATTATAGATAAATTACACCCAGACACAGAAAAAATTATCGTGCTCATCACACAAACATTTGTCCTGGGTGGGAATCGAACCCACGACCTGCGGCTTAGCAGTCAGGGCCACTAACCTCTAAACCAACGGGCCAGTCAGATTGTTTAGGCAGGGGCCATATAGCCTTAGCATAGTCCCTGGTAACCAGTCCACTTAAGCCTCTCAAAACTATAGCTCTATCTTTTTTTTCCGTATGTTTATTTTATTTATATGTGGTCAATCAGACTACACTAGTGAGTGCGGGGGCGGCGTGGGCGAAGGCGTGGTCACAGTGGCGAACGAATACCCATGATGACGCTTTATCAGGTGAATCAAAATGTTTTTGAACCACATGCGTGGTCACCTAAAAGACGCTATATCACTGTGAACGATACGGGGGAACTGAGCGATTAATAATACCCGTGCCATCCGTAGCCGCCCGCTTCATGCAGCCGAGCGGCTCAATGGAACACTGTGAACGCAACTGGCGTCTACATACATTTTTTGTTACAGGCGCCCGCGCTAGCGCCCGCACCCGACTTCATTCTGAAAGAGTACTAACAAGCCAACGGTGGCCCAGTGGTAACAGCGTTGACTTACAGACCCAAGCAGGCGTTGCACATTGTGAAATTCATTTCATCACCACTGCTTATATAACGGTGAGGGAAATCATTATGAAAAGTTGTCCCAAAGCTCAAAATTCGAAGATATGTGGCATCTGTCAACCGTCAATCGTGGTGGATTTAGCCGCTCCCTCCCACAGTGAGGTTTATTCCAGCAGTAGAACGTTAAAGGCTGATTGGTGAAAAAATAAGTACACAAAGTATAGTGCCTGCCTGCGATCGAATCTTAAGACTATTGTCCACAGACGCGTAGCTTTATTGACACTTCAAAATACGCCAGAGAGAATGAGCAGCGCAGCGTACTACTCGTACCCTGTCTACGAGGCGTATTACAAGCGTACGTTTCCTATCATTTGTGACAATGCCGTTGGACGATGAAGACATCACTTTCCTGCCATTTTTACAGAAATAAATACGTGCTTTCGCTCGCTGTACGCCCCGACGTATAACATGCGGTGCGGCAGGTGTCACGAAGCGCATGCAGCGACGCCAGTACGACAGTAGACAGAGTTTCATAGTTTAGTATGTAAGCTGTGAGCAGGCGTACACCAAGCGTATAATGACGATTACGCGTCTATGAAGCTATGCGTAGACAGTAAGCCACAGATATGTGACATATCTGTGCAGTAGGCCTTAGGCGCCAAGAGCGAGTGGTCCGCTAAAACTTCGCCCTGTTGTGGTCATGTGGTCTCCACGATATAATTCTTTTTACACCACCGCGATGGTACGCTTCTTGACCGCAACGACTCGTCACGAGTGCGACGGATTGCCGCAAGTGCCCATCGTTGTATTGTACAGTTTCTGTATTTGCTGAAAAGTTTTGCAGCGTATCGATGGCTTGGAGTGAAAACCTCGGGTATGCAATTTTAGGTAATTTTTGTTTTATTATATTTCTGAAAAGAAAAGCTCGCAACGCATAATCTTGTATCACGCAAAATTTAGATTTGATACTCGTAGCGCCATCTACGATGTTGAATGCATACTTTGCACAATCCAGTTCGGTGTGATAACTTCGCAATGGCGCGTCAAATCGAGTGAAAAAAAAAAAGAAGAGAAACGAGAGTTTGAAATAAATCAATATTTTAAATATTAGAATAAAACACGTAGAAGCCCATTATAATTACATGATAATAAAGGTCTAGTTTTTTTATATTTTTTTAATTTTTTTTTTTTATTTACCCACCGTAAATCATCTTATGACATCCCCCGCTCTTGGGCGGAACGGGAGATAGTGTCAGACTTTTACTGACTAAAAACCCACTCCTGTTCCTTCGTTGCCTTCGTCCCAGGGCCCCGGGTTTCGCTTTCACACTACCCGTGGCGCCAATAAAGGTCTATTTTGTTTTTTTCTTCCTCCTGAAAAGTTACATATTTCACAGTTACGAGGTATTCACTATAAGCCATCGGTATGCGTCACGGGTAGGTTGTATCTCGCGGCATGTCATTGACGTTTTACTCATCCCATCACTTCTATAATATAGCAGTGTAGAGAAACTATCATAAACGTGATATAGAATGAAGCGGCATAATTGTAAAGGTGGGTCTACGCTAGAGGAGGCGAGCACGAGCCGAACACAAATTCGTGTAGTGTCACTCGTCTCCTCTCAAGTCAGTCACACGAATTTGAGCCACCTTTTCATCACCGTGATACAATCGCTCGTGAAGTACGCCTGAGGCTTTATTTTTACTGAGGCCAGGTGATAATGATGAAGTCAATTACCTGTACAGCCGCAACCGTGCGATGACTCTCAATATGCTGCACCAGGCATCGTCGACTGTGGTACGAGGCTCCGCACTCAGCGCAGCCGAACGGGCGCTCCAGTGTGTGCACACGCCGCTCGTGGAGCTGAAGCAGAAGCACATAGCGTGCAAAGATAGAAGACAAATTACAGCTCCCCTAGCCAAGTTACAATCGTATCGTTCGCGTCGAAAGCCTCGAGTAGGCAACGCCTCCAATTCCTTCGTTCTGACGTCATCTCAACGCTCAGTCGCGTGGTAGGAACAAAGGAATCGGAGGCGTGGCCCACTCGAGGCGTTCGGCGCGAATGGAACGATTATAACTTGGCTAAGGGGGCTGGGGACTAGTTTTAATAGGTGTCCAAAGAACGCGTTGAGGACAATGCGTTTCGTTAAGGATATTAAACCGGGTGTAATTTTTTTTTTAATGATATAAACTTGTGCTTGACTGCGATCCCACCTGATGGTAAGTAGTGGTGCAATCGTTGATGGTGAAGCGCACTAGTTTATCAAGAGCCCATTCACACTAGCTTTGAAGATACCTAAATTATAATCGGACGGGAAGACCGCAGCAGGCAAACTGTCGCAATACTTCCAATATTGCTGGCTATACAGGCGCTAGGCGTGATGTTGTTTTAATTTTTCTGCCACACAGAAAGACACAAGTACTATCACAGGGCCCTGAGGTCCGGGATTCTATTTCCAGATCATAGCATAGTCGGCCTTATAATGTTCCCACTGTTGGGACTCAGGCCTCCTCTCTAGGAGAGGGAATGGGCCGTAATCCACCACGCAGGCCCAGTACGGGATGGTGGATGTCACATGTCTTCGATTTTTGGTTCTAGAACATGTCGGTTTCTCCACGATGTTTTCCTTCACCGTTTTGAGAGCAATGGTGATGAACACAAAGTAATGCGCCTGGCTGGGTTTGAACCCGCAACCTACAACTCGTAAGTCGGGGCCGTTACCACTCGGCCACCACTGCTTTTCCAGATCGAGCAAGATATAATTGTGTTTATCGTATGGAATTTCTCAGTAAGTCCTCTAAGTTTGGATTTGTGGGCAAATGGCTCCGTATGTCTTGATCACATATGGCAAAATATGGGTGCTCTATCTATGGAAATTCCTCCGTCCAATCGGTGAAGTTAAACTTATGTCGTGAACATCTCTGTTACAACCGATAAAAAATCTATACACCCGTCTCTCTTCCTCACCTTGAGCTGAGCGCTATCCAGAGCGAGATAGCTGCAGTGTTGGCATGCCAGCTCCCTCGTCATTCCGTGGTAGGATCTACAGTGACGTTTCAGCTGCGTGGTAGAAATGAAACTTTTGCCGCAAAACTGAAATGTTCAAAATGACTCGTAAGCATTAGCAGCCCCCTCTGCGGAGACACAGCAGTTCTGGTGGTCCTGGTGGTGGTGGTGGTGGGAATGGGCCACTATAGTTTGACTTCACATGTGTTCCTGTTTTTCGCCTTGGGAATTGTGAGGAAACCTACATTTGGTTTCCTCACGAGCGCAGGTGATGAAACAAATCACACAGAATGATGCCTAACTGGGTTGAGCCTAACATTTGCAGCTTTTCAGTCGCGTCACTTCTGAACCTCCACTGGGGCCTCATCATGACCTGTCAACCAGCAGCAGCAGCAGGGGGGCCAACGAGAAACAGGGATGGAGCTATACACACACTAACACACACCCAACACCCAACTATTCAGATTAGGTCGTGAAATGGTTCGCGTTAAAAGTTCGTGGTAGAACTGGAGGTCTCAAGGGAGTTTAATACTTGCCTCACAAATAAAATTGAATCCCAAATGCAATTTCGCATGACTGATGAAACATTTCCAGTTACTGACTGACTTTTTACATACTTTACATTTAACTGGCCCTTCAGGATCGAATTTGCCATCCACTATGTCCAGATACTGCTGTCTTTTTTCTTTTCTCGATAATTTTTTGACAGTTCCATCTGGCGGCCATTTTGTTTCGCCGCCATTATGGTCTAACCTGTCAAATTCAATTTCTACTTGTAATTCGGGTAATCCGTCGAAATTTACAAAATCCTCGTAGATTTCATTGCTTGCGTTGGGATTTTCAACTATTTCGGCTGTGAATTCATCAGTTTTAACTGTATTTTCGTTAAAATCGTTAGTGTTTTCGATAGTTCTTTGGTAGCCAAGTTCTGTTAGTGTCTGTTCACTTTGCTGGCTCCTGTTTCGTAGATGTGAAGCTAAACTTACGTCTTCCATGCACTTCCCGCAAATGTTTTGTGGAAGCCCGTCATTGTGCTGTATCTAAACAAATAAATAGTATTAATTATGTTGTATCTCAATAACCGAGCCCTGCCCCCCTAGCCAAGTTACGATCGATTCGTTTGCGTCAAACGCCTCGAGTAGGCCACGCCTCCGATTTCTTTGTTCTGACCACGTGACTGAGCGTTGAGATAATTTCAGAACAAAGGAATCGGAGGCGAGGCCTACTCGAGGCGTTCGACACAAACGAAACGATCGTAACTTGGCTAGAGGGGCAGAGGTGGCCATCAGTTATTTAAACGTGTTAAGTAATTTAGAGGTATGAGGAACAGGGTCCCATATACCTCCGTTGTGAAGATACTTCGACCAAATGGATTTTATCTCTGGTCTGGCCAATTGCCCTAAAGTTGATTTCGGGCTGTAGTATGTTCTAATCGCGCAGAGAACTCTAGTAACGCGATAAAAAAAATCGATTTTTTTAGTTCCTACGTTGCGTCAAAGATGTCGCTACAGATATATTGATCTTTAAATCTCATCATATGCATCAGTCTATAACGAACCATTACTGGACAAGGATATTCTCACCAAAACATATATATATATAAATTATTTACGTCTTCTTCTTTTCGTGTCGATGTACTCTAATTTTTTTCTGACCTTTATTTGACAACCTCTAAGGTTCTGTTATTGGCCTCGTATAGATCCTGAAAACTGCAGGTGGTTGTGCAGGATGGACAGCATAGCAAATGACGCATGTCCTGTGCAGCGGCTCCACACTGACACTGTGTCGATGAAGCCCCATTGGCCAAATTGTTTTTACAGCGGCCAACGTGGGTCCGCAGTCGGTTAATAGATTTCCAGATTGGCCACTGCAATTCGCGTCCAGGAGGGAGATGTTCTGACGGGGTGATGAAATGTGTAGGAGTTGGGTGCTTCTGCTTCCATAGCGCCCAACTCCTCGTCCTCTGCACTTTCTTTTGAAGAGGTCGTAAATAGCATAAAGCTTCTACGACTCTTTAGACGTGCAGGTATAAGTTAATATTCGATGTCTCAAACTCATTTACGTCTATTGAATTACTTTTCATGAAATAGCCATTCAACAAGTTAAGACGGGCTGAGAGGGATGTATTGGTGATTTCAATTATTATACATCCGTAAATAAATACGTATTACGTTCGCCAATTATATTTAATTCAGCATAAAACTTGACTGTGACCTGCAAAGTGCTAAAAAATACTTAAGAAAAATTGAATTTCGCGCGCTGCCCTAGCGCTTTCACCATATCTATACTTATAATAAATCTGTAGAAGTGAAAATTCTGTACATTGAAAATATCAAAAAAAAAAAAATGGCAGGGGGTGTTACTAGACCGACACCGAACCCAAAAATGTGATTAAAAAAATGTTTGTCTGTCTGTCTGTTTGTTCAGGCATCACGCAAAAACTACGGGTTCGATTACGATGAAACTTGGTATAATTATTCTTTAATATCCTGGGCACCACACTGGGTACTTTTTATCCCGGAAAAGTATATACAATAAAAAACAAACTTAATTTTGCGGTTCGATCCCTAGACCCTAGATTACTGTACCATCCGTAAATAATAAGTTTGTCGTAGGTTACGTCACCCGCAGTGGAGTTCACTAAGGGGCGCTGCACACGGCTAAGATACTATAATATTTTATCTTAAGATACAATATCGCTCGCCATACAATATAATGACTATCACACACGACGAAGATAACAAATAATATTTCATATTTTCGTATCTCAAAAAACCTAATAAAACCATTTTCGACTTCTACGCGGACGAAGTCGCGGGCAAAAGCTAGTTAAGCGTAAAATTTGACTGTGACCTGCAAAATGCAAAAAAATTTGAGAAAATTTGAATTTCGCGCGCTTCCCTAGCGCTTTCACCATATCTAATATGAAAAAATAATAATAATAATTAATTATTATTAATTAATATAGCTATGCAAACTGATGCAACCTTTCTGATGATGTTAATCGCGTAATGACCAGCGTGAAAAGAACATTGCTATAGATTAATCGAAAATTACAGAGTGGTTTAAAATAAAAAATAAAATAAAATACAAATAAAGTTTAGGTTCTTTCAGAATGATTAATTATCATAGGTGAAAGAAATATCTGCACCTACTTAGTTTATTATAAATTTATTTTTAGATAATCGCAGTAACTTATTTTAAAATTCATATTATATCTAAGACGTCAAATCTTTAAAGTGTCAAAAATGCAGACATAATATTTATTTTTCTCAATAACATTTTTGAAAAAAAAAATGCTAAAAGAATTTACTAAATAACTGCTTATTATTACTAAATTATCAGAAAATCGCAAAATTGCAGATATTTTTTTTTGCTTTGCACCCGCCGAAAAAATATGTTGCGAGGTATACCTAATTGCAATTCATTCGTTGTCTATGCTAAGCTACGAACTATAAAAAGTCAATGAACTTTAAAACTTACTTTCAATCCAGTTGTTAAATACAAAACATGGCTAAAATTATCCTTTTCTACTATATTTGTGAATAATGGCAGCAAATTCTCTTTAGATAAACACAATCTACACAGCTCGTCACACATTTTGGGAAATAAAACTTATTTAGGTTAATTTCGTCAGTCGAGTATAACAGGATTTTGACAGTTGTGGGTGGCAAAACCCAAATTAAAATTACCCGTAACATCTTTCAGGGTTGCCAGAGCAAAGTATTTGTATTTTATGGGAATAAATTAATGAATTAGTAAAACAGAAAAAAAAAATATTCAGCCGTATTGTTAAATAAAACGAAGGACCTTTTTTTAAACAGTTTATTCATTTAAATTTTCGCCGAATTTGATTATCAAGCGCACACGGTACAACAGTTAAAAAAAATTACAACATGAAGTTGGTCTTAGATATAGTAAAGTACATATTTTTTGTTTTTCTTCATAATGATCTTGAAGCATCAATAAAATTATAGAATTACCATGTAATTTATGCAACAGCATATACATATACTTACAATATTTCAAAACCAGGTTTTAGGAAAATATGTTTTTTTTTTTTTTTATTCCACAACTATCACACAACGCCGTCTAGTCTCAAGCTAAGCAGAGCTTGTGTTATGAGTACTAGACAACTGATAAACATACTTATATATTTCTAAATACATACATATTGTAGACAAATCTATCCCATATTGTAATTTACTTTATTATCCAAATAATTCGACTTGCAGTGAATTTGTAATGCAGTTTTATACAACTATGTATTTCATTTTATCACACAGTGCTTATAAAATAATTGATTTCTAATTAACATACAAGGAATGTGTTTCTTCAATATTCATCGTGAAACGGGTAGTCCGGATGGTGGGTACTGAAACAGAAAATAATATTATGTTAATTTGGTTTATTAGGTACTTACATACTAACTTTGCTCAGTAGTTTCGCCTGAATGACTGTTGGAAATTATCCTAGGGCAGGGATTGCAACCCTTTATTGGAGTTTTTTTTTTGGAGTGGGAAAATCATCTAATAACATCCCCCGCTCTTGGGCGGAGCGGGCGATAGTGTCAGACTTTT
This sequence comes from Mythimna vitellina, assembly GCA_949316375.1. Lineage (NCBI taxonomy): Eukaryota > Metazoa > Arthropoda > Insecta > Lepidoptera > Noctuidae > Mythimna > Mythimna vitellina. The sequence goes on from OX438713.1 coordinate 909,541, forward strand.
ACTGACTAAAAACCCACTCCTGTTCCTTCTTTGCCATTTTTTCCAGGGCCCCGGGGATCTCTTTCGCATCACCGATGGCCCAAGTAGGCTTCGACCCTGCTGGGCCCCTACGGTTGCTGACATCTCCTTGAGGCACGCCTGGAACAGGACGCGCCGTCGACGACTTGGGCCCGGTCCGGACGGTTACCGAACGATCGGACGGCGAGTCAGCCCTTGCTCGTCGTCCAAACCTTTATTGGAGAGTGTGTCACTAAATCTACACTTAATGTTACTCGTATAAAGAGGTACAGTTTGTTTTTTTGTTTGTAGGAGGTAATCTCCGAAAGTGCTAATCCGATTGCTAAAATATTTTCACCGATAGAAAGCTGCTTTATTCCTGAGTGACATATATTTTATGTACGCGGGTGAAGCCGCGGGCAAAAGCTAGTATTGGAATAAAAATGATGCGGTTCAGATGAGCCACCCAAGAATCGCGACTGAGGTTTAATGGTCGATACTATTAATTATTCATTTAGTTAGTGTGATTACTGCTATCTCAAATTAACTCAAAGACATTCAATATATACTACCAATAGACCGGACATAGCGAACAAAATGGTGATCCGATACTTATTCCCCGGTGGTCATAAGTCACTCAGTCTAGTATGGCAAACCTACACGTCAAGTCGTGTTTGTATCCGTTCTATGCACTAAAAGAAAATCATTTTCTGAGAAAATATGCCGAACTACGCATTACGCTATTGTAAATCTTGCTATGGTAAAATGACTGGACCTAACTTCGGTTTATTTTCGTAAATATTTTTGGTATTTACGAAATATTTAATTAGAATTCAATAATTTTTATAAATAGTTCCAGAACATTTTCGGATTTTGTGTTAACGCCATCTGTTGCTGAAAAGCTTAACCTTTCCATTATCACACACTGAGGCTCTACCACGAGCTTATAACGTGATAAATTTTTCGACCTAAATCGATCTGTTAAAAGGATGGAGCTATATAGGGTGTATAGCTCTATCACTCTCTTTCACTCGTACGACTAACATTTCAACATTATCATGGTAAGGCCCCTGGCCACCTACCGAGCGATAGTTAAATCATTATAAATTTTGACAAATTTAATTCGCTTGTTTGCTATTCCAAGCCAGATGGCGTCACTGAGCCATAGGATGACAGTTTTTCTAAGACATTTTTTCAGATAGCCGCTCTATTGTATCTCTTTAAATCTCTTTGAATTAACTAGATGTCAAATATCTCACACAGGTGTGCCCAAATTATTTTTCAATACACTTACTCGAAAACCCGCTCTTATCCCACCGCTTTTAGGTACGCAATAGGCTGTTTTCCGCACTAGTGCAGAAAAGTGTGCGTGCTCTCCCTCGCCTTAATGTTATTACATGTATCGCATCAGGCTGGGCGCGCGTCGACCCTCACGAGTCGCCAGTCAACCCTCGTAAGTGTATTGAAAAAAGTCGTTTGATACACGTGCAAATTTGACACTGCAGCCCTCGACTCCATAAACACACTCGCCAAACTTTCTGCACTTGTATCAAAACATACTATTACCACGTGCCACCACTGGCACGCGTGCTTTAGGAATAGAATAGAATAGGACAATATTAGAGAATAGGCTCAAACTAGTGCGCCTCACCATCAACGATTACATCACTGCTTACCATCAGGTGGGACCACAGTAAAAAAAAAATGCGCGCACCATTCCTACGATAGACATAGACGGATACAAATAGAGACCCTCTTATCTTATCTTGTTGTGGGGCTGACCTATTTCGACCCTTCTGGATCTTTTGTGCTATTCCCCCCCTGTCTACTCAACCCCTAGCCCTCCGTGCACCTTCTTCATGAGTCCCAGTATGGCCTGAGGGGCTGAGCCTGTACTCCTCTAGTCTTGGAAATGGTTGGCCCAGATACCCTAGTCTTTTGGAGCCTAGTGCTGCACAGTCGCACAGCAAATGTAGCATATTCTCCTCTGCATCTCCACAGAACCTGCAAGTCGGGTCGCTTGCTAGTCCCATGATATGGAGATGTTTGTTGGTGAAGACTCTTGTAATTGTTCGGAGCTGTAATCTGCTGTACCTCCATAGTTTTTGGGTCCAGGAATAGAGACATTAGTACTCACTCTCCCATCATGCAAATACGTCCATTGCACTCCAGTGCGGCGATGGACTTGATGTCATCCAGGGTCAGCTGGAAGTCGAACACCTTGAAGTTGTCCACGATGCGCGCCGGCGTGACGGACTTCGGGATCACCACTATACCGCGGTCGATGGCGTATCTGAGGAAGGAAAGATGAAACAGAAATTTGTCACAAAACTGTCTAAAAGAAAATATTACCTATTAATTTAGGTATTAGTCTATTTTATTATTTTTGACCGACTTCAAAAAGGAGGTGGTTATATCTTCTAATATAAACATCTCGTGTCACAGTGTTTGTTATAGACAAATACATCAAATAGAAACTAATTTTCTGAAGAAATATGCCGAGTTCCGGATCATGCTATTGCAAATCTCGCTATGGTAAAATGGCTGGAACGAACTTCGTTTTTTTTTCGTAAATATTCTTGGTACTAGCTGGTGCCCGCGACTTTGTCCGCGTCAAGTTCGTAAAAATGCGCAAACACAACTAATAAATCTGTGCCTATGATTCATGCAGAAAGCATTTAATGCATTTATTTTACTTTCACATAAAACGGTTAAAGGCCAAAAAGAAAATTACCTCCAGTAAATATGTTATAATCCAAACTAATATTATAAATGCGAAAGTAAAAAAAGTTTCTCTCACCAAAAATAGAATACACTTAAATGAGATACATCAAAACTTGTGAACGTCAATAATCAGACAGATACATGTAGCCCCCGCTTTGGGTAAAGCGACAGGTAGTGTCAGGCTTTTACTAACTAAAACCTACTTATATTCCTTTAGTTGCCCTTTGTATTCCAGAGCCACGGTAACTTGAATACGCTACAATCGCGGCAGTAAATCTCTTCTTTAAGGAAAGGCTAAAAATGGCATTACAGCGTTCATTGATGCAGGTCTACATCGGACATAGGTTTTTCGGAAGGCCCAGAGGACAACAACAATGGGGTATAAGGTGGAAGTTAACCACACTTGGCTTGGGCAATTAGTGGCAGTGACAACCTCTCGCGCCCGGACCTCGTTCAGGCCTGATACGGAGCAATAGGGAATGGGAAGCAACCACCTCCTACGGCGAAGCAGTAATGCGAGCAAATAAGGTGGTCGAAATAATGTGGGAGAGGAAATGATCACGCCCCAGCCGCCGTAGGAGTCAACCGGGTGTCGAGACGCAAACTTGATGGCGAGCAGGTGTTCTATGCGCACCTCAAACAAATATCAGCAAATAGACAGAGCGCTTTTGAGCTGATGCCTGCTAGGGCTATGCGATTGTTGGAAAGAGTTACCTCCCATAAGTTTTGCCTCGATGAAAGTACTCTGCAGGGTTTTAGGCGACGCCTGTTATAAAGCTTTAGTGGAGGATTTTGAAGGAGAATAATCGGCAGACTGACGTTTAGCTGGATAATATGCATTGGTAGTCCACCACCGTTAGCAAATTTAAAATTTCTACGGAGTGATTTGTGACGTCATCTTGTTCCACAATTACTGTATTTACGAAGAATTTGCGAGAGGATTGTTGCATTTGATAATTTTGGGCGTTGCTCCTCTAAAGCGGGGCAGCCTTCACCGTTTATTCCACCGTGACCTTCGGCCAATCCGCCGAATTCGAAACAGAAGCCTCTCGAAACACGCACAACGGCTCTGTGTTTGTCACTTCACAAACCAATAAAATGACGGCAAACAAATCTCGCAGCCAATTGCGGCTGTAACTGACACTGGCCTCCATCAAAATGTGGTCTCAGCGTTGGACACCATTCACTGTCAAGAAAGTAATGACCGGAAGGCTGCAAAGAATGTTGGATACATTATACGTACATAATCAAACTCTTCAGTAACGCAAACCGCGTCGGCCCCGTACTGTGTGAGCGTTAACCGTAAATAATAAGACTCGCTATTATTGGGACGCTTGGTGTAACTCTTTCGCTTTCCAATGCAGCCCTACATCGACATGCATTAAATACACATCTTTATTCGTTCTACATATTCTACGATACTATGATAGCGCAAGAGGCTTCCAAGAGCCATAAATTAGCGCCGATTTTTAACACGTTATGCATCCAACCTCTTTGTAACATGTATGGTTGCTTAAGTCTACAATTTGAAAGCGAGACCCAATCTCGTTCTTGTAAAATATGTATTTATGGGTTTTTCTGGAAATGCTAAATAATCCACAATTTTTTGAATTTTTGTTGATGATTTTTGAGTAGTTTCTCTGAGTGTGTAATTGATGTGACTACACCAAAACACTACCTTCTGACTTTCTCCCAGGCAGCTTAGGGTACCATTCCTCCAATACTTCATGGAAAAACAGTTGCTCCTGAACTACACGACAAATAGTTCCATCTTTTTGCTTCGATCAACTTTAGCAGTGCCAGGAAGCACAGCACTAATAGAATCAGTACTAATAGAATTATCTATACTCCGTTAAAGCATTTTCTTTGTACTAAAAGTTGTATTATATTATATTTTTATACCTTTTTACTATTTATTTACATTTTTCCGATGAAGTTTCCGATGAATTAAAACAATAACATGAACCGAACACGTGTAATGACACCATTGCGCGATCAACGCCATCTATCTACGGAGCATAGGAAAACCTCGATATTTATAGTACTGAATTGTTGCCGACTTTTGACCAATAGATGGCGCTGTATGTCCGGAATAAATTTTATTTTTTATTTTTATTTTTTGTAATAAAAACTATCCTATGTCCTTTCTCAAGTTCCAAACTATGTCTGTACCAAATTTCACACAAATCGGTTCAGTAGTTTAGGCGTGAAGAAAAGACAGACAGACAGACAGACAGAGTTACTTTCGCATTTATAATATTAGTTTGGATTTACGCAGTAATTAATTAGAATCCAATAATATTCATAAATAGTTCCAGAACATTTGCTGATTTTGTGATAACGCCATCTATTGCTGAAAAGCTACACTACTACTTTAGTTTAGTTTTCGCCAGAATTATTTTTAAGTTCTCTTAATGTTTTGATATTTTTCATAGTATTTATTAGTTTATAATTTTAGCATATATATATGTATTTTATTATTATAAATAACTTATTTTTTATTTTATTTTTTCTGTTTAAATTATGTATTATTTGTTTATTGTGCTAGCCCACCACAGTGTTGTCTTTTTAACCCAAAGGTTGGCTGGTAGAGAATGCCTTGTTTTTTTTTTTTTTTTTTTCTGTGTGGCCTCTCGCAGGTCAACCTAGGAGGTTGTCGGCTGCTTAACCGGTCTTGCCTGTGGCGGCCTCGATTAGAAAATCAAAGCCTCCAGCCAGGGCTTACTTAAAACTACTTAAAAAAACTAAGCGACTACACGCTAAGGGCACCCCCTGTGGGGTACGGACCTCGGCTTAGGGCGTCGCTGGGGGGGGGCAGCAAGGGACGAGCTGGATCGAACAGTATTAATTATTATTTATCGGGGATTTCAAAACTACAGGCTCAGCGGCGCGGGCTGGCTCGAGCAAGGGACGGGGTAGAGAATGCCTTGTTCAAAGACATTCAATATATACTCCCTGATAGCCGCTCTATTGTATCTCTTTAAATCTCTTTGGCCTTGTTGCATTAAGTCCGCCTATGTACCACTACTGTACATGAAGTTTAAATAAATAAAAGCTTAACCTTACCTAGTACACACTGAGGCTCTACCACTTGTTTTTTTTTCTGTTTTTATCAACGTTGTGAACATAACACTTTCTAGTCCAAGCTAAGATGTACGATGTTTACTGAGTTTATCTAAATACGTCCGTGAAAAAAGTGTGATAACCAGGCATATGTAAAAACTGGCCAGACCGTTTTAAACGTTTAAGTCTTCGTTTGGCTTGCTTTCTTAAGAGCTTTTATTATCATTGATATTCTACATCAATCTTCTTCTTCTTTTCGATTCGATGGTAAACTCGTCAAAGTTTTTGGGCCCAATAGGTGGCTACATTAATAGCAGCATCGGTAGCACTCATCAAATCCTCCAAAGTGCAGGTATACGGACACTTGGGGCATTCCAACATGTGGCTCATGTTTTGAACAGGAGCTCCGCACTCACACCGAGTATTCGATGGGTCTATAAAACCCCATTTTGCCAAGTGGAGTTTGCAGCGGCCTACCTGGGTTCGCAACCGATTTAGTACCTTCCATACAGGCCACTGCAAATCGCGTCCAGGCGGGAGATGCTCTTGGGGTCTCAAAAAGTCGGGCAGGTGGTGGTGGGTCCTACATCAATGATATGGCCAAACGAGGATTGACTTATCAAAATGATCTGGGCAGTTTTAGTTGGTCATATCATGAAGTGATAAATTCTAAGATCTGGCCACGACATTTATATCAAAAGAACGTCGTAAGTGCTACTGTATTGCTACATTTGCTAGTGCACTTCTGACCATGATGGTACCTAGTTTATTTTTCAGGTTCCTACAAAGAGATTTATGGAAAATAGCTGCGATTACCACGCCAAAATGAAAACAATATTCGAAAATGTTTCTGTAAATTATTATCTATCTATATCTATCTATCTATCTGATCACCGCAACGAACGGAATTTTTCACAAAATGCCGTTACTCACGGAATATTTCAGTTCCGTTACTACACTGATCACCGCTACACGGGATATCTCAGTTTCATATAGATAGATAGATAGATAGATAGAACATTTATTTGATGCACACAAAAATTAACAGACAATACACAAAAGTACAATAAAAATTACAAAACAAAGCACATAAATTAAAAAAAAAAAAATTAAACAATCACAAACATCAATGTTACGAGTACCTACATTAAACACATAATCATTGGTAGGTACTTCGTTTTGTGAGACAAACAAAACAAGAAATGAATATCATAGTGCGGTGTGCGCTTCAAGGCTGCATCAAATGGGAGCCCAACTCAGCTTGTGTCAGGCAAATATACCTGACGCTGGTATTCTGCTGGGTCCCGGTGGTGGCATACGGACGTCGAGCTGAATTCGTGGAAGAAGTGCTATGTGTGTGTTATATATGTAGTGTAAGTGTAATGTGTGAAGAAAGCTGTGTAAGTATACCTTACGATTTAGTGGTTTTGCATTTTGAATTTATTTCTATTTTTATTTGTAACTTATTAGGTACGTGACTAAAACAATTATGTATATTTCTGTTGTATAGTTGTGAGGTAGGTCTTACGTGTGTGTTAGAAAAAATCATAAGTTGTGTATTTAAAAATCATTGGTTCATTATAAACAGGCTACTAATCTTATTTCTGCATTTGTCTACAGTTCAGTGCTCACAAGATACGTCAGGTGGAATGACTTAGGAACACAAGAACACGTTAACCAGCTATATAATGGACGTGTTCGAAACAGTCATGCCTAGTTCCTTTTGCGAGGCAATCAGAAACTGCCGTAGTCTAGTCCTGAACGTATTGAGACATTTGATATTCCTTATAGGCGGGGGTATGTTGTTCCAACATTTGGATGCTGCGTACCTAAAACTGCCTCTAAAAGCCGCTGTCTTATGCGGTTGCGTGGAAAGCTGCTGCGAGCACTGTCTGCTGGCGCAATCCCTTCTACCAGCGATCCAACTCAGTTTGGCGTACAAGTAAGTCGGTTGCTTGTACTTTATGACTCCAAAAAGTAGGCAAGCCAAGTGAAGCTTACGACGCGACTTCATCTTCAGGATTGAGTGCTTATTTAAAAATGGTGTCACGTGAGTTTTTGGTGGAATGTTGAAGCAGAAACGGGCGCAGGCGTTTTGCACTCTTTGCACCAGTCGATCAGTTCTCGCTAACAGTCGAGGGCCAATAACTGTGTCCGCATAGTTTAAATTAGAGAGTACGAGCGACTCAACCAGCTGTATTCGCAGCTCCTCGGATAGATAAGGTCTTATTTTATAAAGGACCTTCAACCGATAGAAACAAGTACGCACTGATGCTGCCACGTGCGCTTCGTACCTCAACTCAGCATCCATATTTAATCCCAGATTACGCGCTTCACTGACTCTACTGACCGACTCACCCAGCAGGGTAACATTGAGTGTAGCCGGCACTGCATTGATTTGGCACTTAGTTCCGATGAGCAAGTATTTAGTTTTGGTAGGATTAAGAACCAAACCATTGCTCTCAGCCCAACATGCTATATTGTCGAGATCATCGTTGAGATCCTTTAACGCACTGCCATAGTCACTAGGTTTAAAAGAGATATATACTTGCACATCATCAGCGTAAATATGGTACTTACATCGCTTCAGAGAGTTAATAATGTCTGCGCAATACAAAATAAATATTATGGGGCCCAGTATAGAACCCTGCGGAACTCCCCTTTTAACGGGGGTGAGTGACGAGCTAAAGGATGACCCATTGCTCATACGGATTTCCACACGCTGCTTACGGTTGGTAAGGTAACTTCGGAACCAGTTTATAGCATTTTGATCAAATCCGTAAAAGCTCAGTTTTGAGAGGAATAAGTCAATATTAATACAGTCAAAAGCCCGCGAGAAATCGAGTAGAACTAGTAGTGTACACAAACCCTTATCCTGTGCCGCCAAAATGTTATCCGTAACATCCAAAAGAGCCGTAGCAGTACCACGTTGTTTTCTAAAACCTGACTGTAATTCAGGCAGTATGTTCTGTTTTTCTAAATATTGTGTCAACTGCTGGCATACAGCCTTCTCGGCTATCTTGGATAGACACGGCAGAATACTAATGGGCCTGAGATCCTTCAAATCTGTTGGATTGTTTTTTTTAGGTAATGGTCTAACGATTGCAATCTTCCAGATGTTAGGGAACGTTGCTGAGCTGATCGAATAATTTATAATATCTGTTATAGTCTTAAGGGTGTATGGAAGGGTGGATAAAAGCATATTCAGGGTAACCATGTCACAGCCTTCAGCATTAGACTTAAGTTCGTGAAAGTATTTCAAGATTTGATTTGCGCTAACAGGTTTCAATTTGAATGTATAGCTATCGTCGCCGAAACGATGGGACTCAAAAAAATCCTGTTGTGCAACATTGCAAACGTGGTTGCCAGGTACATTTAAAAAGTGATTATTTATCTGATCTGGATCTCTAAAGTGATTCGGTAGGTCGTCAGCTTGTTTTCTTAGTAATATCGTGTTTTTTAAGTTGTTCCATAAATTTTTGGGGTCTTTTATTTTATTATTAATATTATATTTAAAGTAAGCTACTTTTTCCCTATATATGGAACTAACTACCAATGATTTCAGCTGTTTATAATATGCCCTTTTAGAATCTGACCTCGTCTTGCGATACTTGGTCAGGGCGTCATTTCGTAAGTGCATCATAAGCTTGATGGTCTCAGTAATCCAAGGATATGACGGCTCCTTTATCAAACATGTCTTCACCGGAGCGTGCGCATCGTATAATGCCAAAATGTTTTTATTAAATTCTTCAACCATTTCATCGACATTATGCAAGCTACAAATGTTGTCCCAATGCACATTCGACAAGTCACTATCAAATACTTCACCATTAATGTTCTTAATCGGCCTGTATTTAATTGTATGGGGTCTGTATCTACTACGCTTAATATTAAGTTCACAGATGACAAGCGAGTGACCATTGATTGAGCCATAGGGCTCAACTGACACACTTTTATGGTTGATATTGGAACATACTAGGTCGATCAAGGTTTCACTATGGTCTGTAAAATGGGTAGGAGAACTTACGAGTTGTTTTAGGCTCAGGCTATTCAAAAACTCGGACACTTTTTTAGTTTGCCCGTTGGCATTTAATAAGTTGACATTGAAATCACCTAGTAGTACGTAATGGTCACATTTTACTAAGGAACTAACGGAGTCGGTTATGGCATCGAGAAAAAGGTCCAAGTCAAAGTGCGGAGGGCGATACGCTGTACCTATTGCGATTTTATTCCCATTTAGAGTTAAGGTAATCCACATTTGTTCAACGGTCTCGTATCTTGGGTCACCTGGAGTGGACCAGGTACGAATGGTCAAGCCGCGTTTGAGATAAAACCCTACACCACCCCCGCGACCGCCGTGTACTGTCAGTGGCCGCGGCGTGTGACGCAGACGGTAACCAGGCACAATGGGCGCGCGCCCCTCCTCTCCAGCTCGCAACCAAGTCTCGTTGACCGCCATTACATCAAAGGAATGACTTTCAACTGCAGCTATAAAATCATCTTGATTAGTGCTAAGGGAACCCACATTTAACAAACCAAGTTTAAGGTATTTTTCAAGCATATTTAAATATATAAATTATACGAAAGTACAGAGACCTAATTTCGTGGACATGAAATTCTGAAATTTTCACATGCAAAATAAAATTGCAAGGCATAACCCAACGTAAGTAGTGCAACTGATAACAACAAATATAATTAAAGGCTAAAGATAAACATACTGCGGGTAGATGTGTAAATAGAAAAACACCATTATAAATAATAAACCATGTAAAAAATAATTCAGTAATTATTATTGTAATTATTAATTTCCTAATAAAACTATATGTAAATAATGACTGTATATCAACACTGATCACCGCAACGAACGGGATTTTTCAGAAAATGCCGTTACTCACGGAATATTTCAGTTTCGTTACTACACTGATCACCGCAACACGGGATATTTCAGTTTCATAACAACACTGATCACCGCAACGAACGGGATTTTTCAGAAAATGCCGTTACTCACGGAATATTTCAGTTCCGTTACTACACTGATCACCGCTAAACGGGATATCTCAGTTTCATAACAACACTGATCACCGCAACGAACGGGACTTTTCAGAAAATGCCGTTACTCACGGAATATTTCAGTTCCGTTACTACACTGATCACCGCAACACGGGATATTTCAGTTTCATAACAACACTGATCACCGCAACGAACGGGATTTTTCAGAAAATGCCGTTACTCACGGAATATTTCAGTTTCGTCACTACACTGATCACCGCAACACGGGATATTTCAGTTTCATAACAACACTGATCACCGCAACGAACGGGATTTTTCAGAAAATGCCGTTACTCACGGAATATTTCAAATACGTTACTACACTGATTACCGCAACACGGAATATTTCAGTTTCGTTACTACACTGTGATCACCGTAAGGAACGGGACGTTTCCATTTTTCAAATTTATTTTAGCTACCTGAACGCCAAACACGTTACGTTACCGTACATAATTAGACTTACTTAGATTTTATTGATATTTTAGAATTTTATTTGTACACAGATACCATCGCGGTCAAAAGTGCAATATATGCACAGCAAACCAGGGGCTTTGTCATGGCGTGTTAAAATAAAAAAAGAAGGTTGGAGCAATACACCAAAACCAGCCAGTTATTTATGCTGAGTTGCCAGGCATTTATGCTGAACTGGACCTATTTTGGTGCAGCCGTGAGGCATGCAACTATATTTTTTTTGCTACTGTTTGTTTTTTTATATATTTTAATTTAATTTTATTGTTTAGTGTTATCTAATACTATTTTTGTGCCTTGTGCTGTACCAAATAAATTATTTTTCTTTCTTTCTTTCAAAATAGCTCCATGCTCCATTCCTATAACAGTTCAGTTCAAATGGATCGCGTTAAGATCTCATGGCGTTCATATATAGATACATCTTACCCACACATGCGTGTGTTTCGGACTTTTTGATCATGAATTTAATCAGAGGAATGCAGTATACATCGTTCATCTTAGTTTCACTGGGAAGCGTTTTTTCATAATTATCTTTGATAAAGGTGAAAAAAAAACCGGCCAAGTGCGAGTCGGACTTGCGCACGAAGGGTTCCGTACCGCCCGTAGCAAAAAAAACAAGAAAAGAATCATGTTTATTGTGTGGGACCCCCTTACGGACGGACGGACGGACGGACGGACGGACGGACGGACGGACGGATGGGCAGACGGACGAACGGACGGATGGATGGGCAGACGGACGAACGGACGGACGGACGGGCAGACAGACGACCATACAGACGGACGGACAGTCAGACGGACGGACAGAGACAGATAGATGGACAGAGACAGACAGACTGACAGAGACAGACGGACGGACAGAGACAGACCGACGGACAGAGACAGACAGACGGACAGAGACAGACAGACGGACAGAGACAGACAGACTGACAGACGGTCAGCGGAGTCTTAGTAATAGGGTCCCGTTTTATCCTTCGGGTAAGACGACTTTTCCATATCACAAAAAAAGTTTTTTTTTTTTGCAATGTAACAACAAGTTTACTGTTTTCAGATTTATTTGTCTATATATATAAAAATGAATCCCTATTTCCCTTGGTCACGCCAGTACCATTTTTTGTTGTGTTTGTTATTGCCAGGAGAAGATGCATATGAAAGAAAAAAAATAAAAAAATTGGTAATAGAGTACAGTTGGGTAGAGTAGGATAGATTAGGGTAGCGTAGAGTAGGGTAGAGTTGGGTAGAGCAGAATAGAGTAGTCAGTTGACGGGAGCGAAGCCGCAGGCAAAAGCTAGTATAATTATACTTTATTGAACACCAACATAGTAAATGATTAATGATTTATTCCTTTTCCTGCTTTATAGGACTTTAGTTTAATGATTTCCCACGTCAAAAAAAAGGGCCCCAGATTTTTTTGCCCCCTGGTCATTGGTCACTGAGCTACACCACTGCTCATTACATTAGTGATGTTTTGTATTAAACATCTTGACTCAAAACAAAATGCTCCAAAGTCAGGGCAAACATTAGGCATTATATTAGAATGGTCTTGTTCCACAAACTTCTGATAAAACTGGCCTAGGTATGTGGAAGTTATTTTAATAGATTAGGTGATGATCTGTTGTAGGGTGAGTACAATTTTTATTTTAAAATAAGAAATTAAATTGCTCCTATGAAATGTGTGAAATGGTTTTCTGTAATTTCTAGAAAAATATTTTAAATTGATAAGTGAAGAGACTGATAAAACAAAGGACTCAGAAAAATCGGTTTACGGAGCCATGTGGATGACATCATATTTTTATTTATTTATTAATAAATTAAGATTAGTAAATACTTACATAGATTTATTACTTAGATATTTATTTACTTACTTGAATTTTAGGTTTTTTTTTGCGAAAAAGATGTCGTTTGGCTTACATAAGTAAAAAAAAAACAAAAGAACATCACACCAACAACATTGGTTTCATGTAAAAATGTCAAGTAACTTATAATTATTATTATCCTAAGGTCATCTTCAAATACTATAAGATAGGTACTCGTCGTCTACACTGTGACGATTAAATTAAAATATTAATACAAATTAAAAAAAAAACATGGAACTTACATTTGGTGATCTTCAAGTCGAAATAATTGTACGGCAAACCTATCAAATACTTACGGATTGGTTCTATATGTTATTATACATTTTCTTACTTCCATGTTCCCAATATCACATTAAAATGTAAAACTAATTTTTATTTTTTTCAAAACATAATACTTAACTTTCATTAGCGTATAAACTCTTAGAAATAAAATAAAAAAAATTGTCTAGCCAGTTATCCACTTTTTACATTTTGCATTTATTTACTTACATTCTTACAATGACCTGTAAGAATATTATTTTCATCTAATACTTTTAATACTCTTCCATTCTTATTACTTAATTTTTTTTTCGAACTTCTCAACGCGTTCGCGGCAAATAAATAATAATGGCCGATTTGGTTTTTTCACAGATTGACAACGTATTGACAATTTGTTTTTTTTTCTTGACCATGGATACAAAGTTCAGACTGTTAAAGGGATGGAGCTACATAGGGTATATAGCTCCATCACTCTTTTTCGCTCGTACGACTGTCATTTTAACATATCATAGTAAAGCCCTTGGCCACCTACCGAGCAAAAGTCGGACTCATGCACTGAGGATTCCGTACTAACTTACCTATGAAAATAGTTCAAATATCGAATTGAATTACGAAGATTTTTCCGCAAAAAAAAAATGTGACGATACTACAAAGGACATTGCTCTGCGTCCATACATTGTTTGCCCCGAAGCCAAGAGCATCAGAAAATTATGCATCGTATTCTTTATCATTACTAAACTCATATAAGATCTTATTTTTATTGCGGACTAGCTGCAGAATTGATATATTTCAAAAAAAGTATCAGTTTTTTAGGTTATAATCGAACCATAACACCGATAATTAGGTATGTTTTTTCATAGTTCCGATTGATTTTTAAGAAAACAAAAAACAATACCTTTAGCTATTTTTAGAACCTACCTGGATAGTTAGGTACCTATGCAGTTTTTTTCTAGCACAGGACAAACCAGAGTATAGTAAATATATAAAGTGGTGACTCTGACGATGACTACTATAGTTGCGTCAATAATAGGGATGGCAAATACGATACAATTAATCGATATTACCTAAGTTTTACTATGGCAATACGTTACAAACTACATTATGTAAGAAAATGTTGAAAAAAATGCTCGTCTCCCTCTCGTACGATGAAACTGAAGAAATTATTAACTAATAATTAACATTTCGTGCTAAACCGCCACCAAAATTATATATAACAAGAGTAAAACACGTGTAACGACCCACAAACATACCTACACACTTTCAACCGCAAACTTGTAACACGCAAACTCTTTTATTTATTTACCCTTTTACTTTGTACTAATTATTTTGTCTCCTATTTTATTTTAAGGTAATCCGTAAAGGAAACTTGTATTTTTATTTAACGATAACGCAACTCCTGGTTTAGTTTGTTTGTTTTGATTCTCCTAGTTTGTTTTTTGTTTTTTTTTTGTTTGTTTGTTTTTGTTTGTAGTTTGTTTCCTGCCTAGTTTGGGGGCCATTGTAATAATTCTGGTAAAATATAACTCCTGTTACTGATATGCTCCTGTTACACCTATGTTTAAGAAAATACTTGTAACAATGGTTAAATAAAGTTATTATTATATTACGTCAACTTGTGTCATACCATTACAAGTATGACATGTCTTATTTTATTTAAAATAACATTCTTCTATACTTTTTAATATTAATACATAATAACATCTGTATCCAGTTCGCAATATTATTCTTTTTTTAAATAAATCATTTGTAAGGTATTCAGTAAAAAATAATAATAATAATAAAACCCAAAAGGTGAGTTACTTTTGTATTATTTGTCGTAAATAATTGTTTAGTTAGTTATAAGTAACCACACACTTTTCCAAACGATCATTAGAAAACACTGAAAAATTATAATTATGAAATAATAGGTTTTGATCACTTCATCAATATTGTAACTACCTTATTGTAATTAAAATCGAGTATGACCTCATTTATAAAGCATACTTATTAGGTTTTTAAAATACACTTTTAGAAAAAAAAAAAAAAACATCGAGTGAATAATAATTCAGTCAATCGATTACAATTGATTGGGCATCTCTAATTATCGACACGCGACATCGCGACATGACCTTAGGTGTTGATGGCGGCTGGCGGTTGGTATTAGTCGCATAAAATACTACAAAATGTACATTTTAGCACACAGCTAGTCTGTGTTACAGAAGTATTTGGAACTTATATAATATTAAAGGATCAAAATAACTTTAATTTCGGAAGTCGGTGTTAAATAAGAAACAAACAATACCGAGAAAAACCGACTTCCGAAATTAAAATTATTTTGATCCTTTTAGTGTTTTTTTAGTGAAGTCGGTTATTTTTTTTTTGTAGAAAGTTTTTTATTTCACACTTTTTAGTTGCGATACACTTATAAACTGAGTGCCTATTTCTCATAACAATTCCAGTTAACCTAAACACTGTTAGGTTACATTGTTTTATTATGAAGTTCCTGTGTCTATCTTCCACCTTCCAGATCCATCATCAGATAATGATAAAAAAAAAATACAACCGAATTAATAACCTCCTTTTTTTTGAAGTCAGTTAAAAAAGACAATTAATTATCATGTATGTATTCCGATACTCTTTATGCACAGGGCTATTTTGGGCTATTAGAAGGGGATAAGTGGCACGGTGGTAATGGCCACCGTGCCACTGTTATTCCCTTCTTATTAGGTTAGATTAATTTAAACACCATAGACAGAAATACGCGGGCCCTGCAAGAGCCTCCCTCGATACTACTAAGGATCGTTTCATCATAATTTATAGTTACCCTACACTAACAATACATTTAAACGTTGGACACCGCTTTGGAGAATTTATCGCTACCACAGTATGGCTGAACATGAGATACGTGATATGGGTATACCACACCCAAGTGCTCCAATAGTAGTCACTGACCACATTTAGAAGCAGATTACCTGGCCTTCATCCGTGGCCCGAGGCCTTGGAAATAGATATGACTTGAATTTCTCACCTGATCAGCACCTGAGCTGGACTCTTCCCGTACTTCTCAGCGACAGCCTTGATCTTTGGGTCTTCCAGCAGCAGAGGGTCGTCTGGCTTGGCCCAGGGCCTGTCAGGGGAGCCAAGGGGAGAGTAGGCGGTGACAGCTATGTCCTGCTGCTTGCAGAAGTCGATCAGAGGTTGCTGGTTCAAATACGGATGCACCTCGATCTGGGCAGAAAACATTATATTATATTGTAGGCCTAAAGTTTTCATCATCATCATTTCACCAGAAAGATCTCTGCTGTTGGATATAGGCCTCTCCCAAGCGTCGCCACAACGGCCATCGAATTTCCGCGACCCTCACCAGGTCATCGGTCCACCTTGTGGGAGACCTTCCAACTCTGCGTACAGCCTAAAGTGTAGAATTATAATTATGACGTAACTTTTTTTTCGTATTTTTCTGAACATAGCATACATTAGTCAGCCTTATAATGTTCATTTATTTATTAATTCTCTATGTACACTAAAGTACAGAGGCGGACTTAATGCCTTAAGGCATTTTCTACCAGTCAACCCTTGTTTAATATTCCCACTGTTGGGACTCAGGCCTCCTCTCTAGGAGAAGGAATGGGCCGTAATCCACCCCGCGGCCCCTGTACGGGTTGGTGGATGTCACATGTCTTCGAATTTTTGGTTCTAGGACATGCCGGTTTCCTCACGATGTTTTCCTTCACCGTTTGCCTGGCCTGTGTAGTCCTCTTAAAGATTGATATTACCATTTACAAGAATTAACCTAAAAAAAACATACATAAAAACATTCCACATAAAAAATAAATAATATTAAAAAACTTCTTATAAAGTGCCGATATCTTTAATCTATCTCTAAACAAACCGTGTCTTGTCGTCCGTATCATTTACTGTTCAAGTACAAGAAGACCTTGTCTGTTGTTATCGTTGCCTGTCATGCTGATTCGACCTGCGTGTGACAGTTTATCTAAAGGAAAATACTTCATCAGCATTACACCAGATGAGTTTGCTATTTTCAGTGGCGGGGTAAGATCTAAATCGGATGTGGGCAATCGAACAGTGCCAGCCTGACGTAAACTTAAAACGTCCACTGTTGGGTATAGGCCTCCCCCAAGTATCGCCTAAATGAACGGTCCTGTGTGTCTCACATCCATCGGATTCCTGCAACCCTTACCAATTGGTCCACATTGTAGGAGGCCTTCCAACGTTGCTTAAGTGGCAATGGACAGAGCACATTGCTCGCAGAATAGATGCCGTTGGGGCCGACAGGACCTGGAGTGATGACCGCGTACCGGAAAACGCAGCGTGGATAGGTTGTTTTAATTACCATTCCTACACTAAGTAATAACAGTACATTTTTTGTCTCACGCTAATGATTAAGAACCAAAAATACTCAGGCTGTAATAGAGAATGACTAGAGACAAGGCTTTTAAGTAATATAGTTTCAAGTCAGGTGCGAGACCCCTCGGACCGCGAGGCCGTAGGCGGTGGCCTACGTCGCCCACGCCTTGCGCTGCCTCTGCGGAGGGGTCTATAATCCCCACTTTGTCAGGTTGTGTTTGCAACGACCCACTTAGGTGCGCAGTCTATCGACTCCTTTCCATATAGGACACTGAAGATCGCGTCCGGGTGGTAGATGTTACTGGGGATGAACGAAGTCGGGCGGTGGTGATTGGTGTTCCTCCCACAACTTATATCTCACCGTGTGTGGTCGCTTCCGAATGGCCTGTATGCAGCACAGAATCTATTCCGACTTTTAAATCTATTTGGAGCCTAAAAATGTAGGAAACCATACCTGCAACATTGCTGGTTTGATCTTAGCAGCCGCCAGGACTCTCTCAATCTGTCTCTTGTTGAAGTTTGACAGCCCGATGCTCTTCGTCAGACCTTTCTCCACCAGTTGCTCCAGCGCTTTGTACGTGTCCACGTAGTCTACCGAAGAAGGTATCAGTTTATCTTCGGAGTCTCTTGGGAAGAGTTCTGTGCCTTCCTGCAACAAGCAGAATCTGATAAATATCCGTTAGATATCAACTACTAAATGAAAAGTGCAGAAGTAGCGACATCAGAAATCAGAAATTAGAGACGTTTATTTCAAATAGACCAGTTAAAAGCACTTTTGAATTGTCAAAATGTCGGTCAGTCAAAAAAAATAAAAAGTGAAGCTAAATTGCACGTTCCAAAGCGTAGATCTCTATGGAGAAGAACGTGCAAGAATTCGAAATAACAATACAAAAAAGGGGAATAATATCTCTTCCAATATTTATAAACATATAGAAAAAAAAACCTAATTTGAAGGTAAAAGTGGCTGTGGATCAGGACCGGCATTTAGCCAAGCGGTTTTATCAATTATATAATCTTCCAGTTTATAATACGCTTGTCTAAATAGCGTGCGTACATGTTTTAAATTTGGACTCATTTAGTTGTAGAATATCAAGTGGTATTTTATTATAAAATTTTACACAGTACCCCGTAAAATACTATGTACTTTAGCCATTATGCAGTAATATTAATTATTATCAAACTAATGTTTTTAACTTTCTACTAGCGCCATCTGTTTATAACTATTTGTACTACTTGGTCATTGTCTATACCCTATAGACTATGAGTCTAAGAAAATAAAATGTAGTCTTTGAACAACATCCTGGCGTGTTTTGCCTGACTCAAATCATTCATCAGTCATCACTATATCAAAGTTCTCCGCGCGGTTTGAACGTATCCAAAGTCCTTAAAAGAAATTAAAACACTCAATTTATGTAAAACTAAATTGTTCACTTATTTGAACCAGAAGTGCAAAGACACAGAGAGTTTGTTGAAGAAAAAAAAATCACTCTAATAATTAAATAAGCGCAGGTACATGTTTAACTACCCAGATGCATTATTACTATTGTTATTTTCGTTTTATTTCCATTTATTTAGACATTTATATTTATTTTGACATTTACATTTATTTTGACTTTTAATTGATTTGTCATTATTTTAAAACTTGTGTTCTTAGAACGACGTCGCGTGACGTGGATCAAGTGTAGCTCTACAAGTCTAGCTTCCATATAAAATGTATGGAGACCGACGCGCCCAGATCGGCGTGAGTGGTACACGTGTGTGCAGTGTAGGTCTAGCTTCAATAATTTTAGGGGCCCCTTTTTTTGGGCCAGCTACGGCACTGGCAAGCATACAATATCCGTAATTGATTCTTTGTATATCTTTATTGATAAACTCTATGGAAACGTGACCAATTGTGTTTGGTTTGAAGGTCATGTCACATTATTGCCAAAGTACTGTGGCATTGTTAGGAAGAGTCACCGTAGTTCTGACAACGCAAAAGGCAACTGACTACACACAGGTGGGTTTTACTCGGTCAGTCTGACACTCTCTCTCGCTCTGCGCAAACCGAAAGGATTTATTAAATGATTTCCCTCTTCAAACAAAAAAATAAATAAGAAGACTGATCTTAAATATTTTAGTTATTGTTAATTGCAAGGAAATTAGTGATTTATAAAAACACTTATTTGATGCAGTTGGTCTCATATACAGTATATTTTATTTATTTATTTATCTTTATTCCAAAAGGTAAGTAATTTATAAGATAAGCCCCACAAAACCGTTGCAATGCGTCGAAAAACTTCTCCGCATCGCTGTCGACTGGTAATGTACCCAAAACACTGGCGGCATTGCCACGTTGAATGGCAATGCTTATCTTTTGTCAGAAATAATAGCAAGCCCTTGGGTATACTTAATAATTTTTACATAATTGTTTTAATTTAAAATTTGTATCCTTAGTCTTGTGGTCAAGATCCTTGAGTTCGCTTCCCAGGTTGGGTCAAAAAATGCTGTTGGGTTTTCTGTTAAGAATTAACTATGTAGCAGCCGGGAGTTTGGAAGTATATTATGGTGTGATACCCCCGTACCTCTGATAGCACGTAAAGCCGTTGTTCCTGCGTCTGATCTATCTCCAGTCGTGTCAGATTACTATCCCATCGGACTATGAGAGTGAAGCATCAGCCCCCCTAGCCAAGTTACAATCGTATCGTTCTCGCCGAACGCCTCGAGTAGGCCACGCCTCCGATTCCTGGCTACGTGACTGAACGTTGAGATGACATCAGAACAAAAGAATCGGAGGCGTGGCCTACTCGAGGCGTTCATAATATCTCCTGCGTACTTCGCTAATCTCCGTTGAGAGGGGCCACCGTGATCGAAATACAGTCGGAAGGATTATTATTATTGTAATGATGAAAATATGGTTTGCAAACAATTTTTTTTTATGATTGAGTTTCTGGTCATAAATATATACACTAACTACTAAGCATGGGGAAAATTCTGTCAAATGGAGAATATTTATTCACTAAGGGCCTCTTATCAGAGAATTAAAAATTGTGGATAACATGTTAGGAAGTTTTGCACACGTTAGGGCCCCTGTAGCTCGAGGGCCTCCGTGTCACGTTGCTACTACAGTAGCTACGCCTCTGACGCTTACCTTAAAAGCTTGAGGCCAATGGATCAGGTACAGGTCCAGGTACTCCAGCCCGAGGTTCTCCAGAGTGACCTTGATGGCCCCTTCAACCAGGTCCGGACGATGGAAAGTGCACCACAGCTTCGAGGTGATGAAGATGTCCTCCCTGAAACCGATCGAGTTTGAGGCTGGCATGGCATGGCATCGATGAGAGACAAACCCGATGCCAATGATAACATTAATGTAAACAAGGCATAAGGGAGTTGCTCAAAGATACCATAAGGCTGCTTACCATCAGGTGGGATTGTAGTCAAGCACTGGTTTATATAAGGGCCCATTCAAGTATTACGTAAGCACTGCAGGGGGGTGGGGGGTCTTTGCTTTGCTTATTTTTGATGACATGGGGGGATCTAGATATTGATTACGTCAGCAGTTCAATTTTTTTTTTAGTTTTTTAAGAGAACAATGTCGATGTTTCAAAGAGTTATGAGATTACATGTGGATGGATGGAGAG
This sequence comes from Mythimna vitellina, assembly GCA_949316375.1. Lineage (NCBI taxonomy): Eukaryota > Metazoa > Arthropoda > Insecta > Lepidoptera > Noctuidae > Mythimna > Mythimna vitellina. The sequence goes on from OX438713.1 coordinate 930,920, forward strand.
GGAGAGGGAGACCAAAGAAAAGATGGATGGATTGTGTGAAGAGTGATATGAAAGAAAAGGAAGTTAGTGATAGCATGACGAGTAACAGGGCAGAGTGGAAGAAAAAAACGTGTTGCGCCGACCCCAAATAACACGGGATAAGGGCAGGAAGATGATGATGAATGTCGATGTTACAAAATCACAAAAAAGTCAGCAGACACCTAATGTCATTGAAGACTTAGTGCCATAAATTAGTGTATCATGGACTGAGAACTGTTCATTTGAATTAATAATATCAAAATTTTAAATCCACTCTGTTATTTCTTTTATTTTAAGTATTCCTTTTTTCTAGACACAACTACTGCTCATAAATTAATTACCAAACAACAAGTACCAATGTTTACGTAAACATGGGGGGGGTGAGCTTTGTTTATTTTTGCTGACGAGGGGGAGGGGGGGGGGTTAATATTTGCAAAAAATCTGCTTACGTAATACTTGAACGGCCCCTAATTAAAAAAAATATATAGATAGTTCGCGAAATTCAAATTTTCTTATTTTTGCATTTTGAAGTGTTTAGAGAGCCCTCCCCCACTCGTCTATCGTCTACGCGAGCATGGTTTAATAACTTGTTGCTTCATCCAACGCAATTTTTGATGAAAAGGCAAAGCGAAAACTTAGAGATAACGGCTTAAAACTCTATTGGCTTTCAGTAATTTCGTCAATTACTCGAATATTTCAAAAAACTTGCTCCAGGAAATCTGTTTTTTTTTTATTAAAGGTTTTGAATTGAATGTTTGAGAATTTCAATTAAATGTGCAAGCAACTTTTCTATTGATATCTATACATATAATAAATCTGTAGAAATTTTTAGTTGTACGCGCATCATGTGAAATGAAATTGTGTCATCATCATCATCTTCTTGCCCTTGTCCCATCTTATTTGGGGTCGGCGCAACACGTTTTTTTCTTCCATTCTATCCTGTCAACCGTCATACTTCCTTTTCTTTCATATCACTGTTCACACAATCCATCCGTGTGTGTAACTTGATATATTACTTAGGCTTTGTTTCATCGCAATCGGTTGACTATATCGAAAGATATACTACATTCATTGATTGTTAGGCGGTACGAAGTTCGCTGGGTCAGCTAGAAGTTATATTTTTTTAATGGCTTCTTTCTGTACCCATTACTGATCATATTTAAGTAATCAAAATTAAAAAAAAAACGAAATCCTAAATTTGTCTACGAAAATTTGCCATAATTGTTAAATTCATAATTGAATCAATTATTTTAACAATTGCTACTAGAAAATACTACGCGCAGTGTTTTTCCATTGTTTTTCATTCATAATCAATAGCCATTGTACAGGCATTTCCATAAATTGAGTAACATTTTGGGATCAAGACAACGCTAATAACTTTTCTGTATATGAATATTATTTATTGAGACTTTACTTAAATAATAACAAGGCCTTTTTATTAAGTCCTTTTAGTATTTGTAATAATTTAAAAACATTAAAAAGTAGTGGTGTGTAAATGAAGATGAAAAATCCCCAGGTTCGTAACCACTGCCACTATATTTGCCATTCTTACAGAACTCGATAATGAGTTTTTTTTACAGCCAATCTATCGAAGACAATAGACATTTAAAACTTCGATGATATTTTTACTTACTTACGTTTGTATGCTATGCTATGGCTTTGAATTCAGCTGAGAAGCGTGCGAACAGGCTAATTGGAGATCCAGATACGCACAAAACGTTTTGGGAACACATTCATTGTGCGTACAGCTAAGGAGTGGAATTCCTTGCCGGAATCTGTTTTTCCTGATAATTCAACCCGGAAATCTTTAAGTCAAGAGCGAATAGCCTACTTCTAGGTAAGCGCGCTCCATCGTCGAACGCATCGTCGCTTTTCAACAGGTGAGATAGCGTTTAACGCGAACATATGAAGAATAATAAAAAAAAAAGATTTGCTTAAGGCAAATCTACTAAGCCTGAACCACAAACGTAGGGTAACATAACTTTTGGTATTCAATGTATTTTGGAGAGCGTGAAAGGAAATAACAAGACTTTATTCCGCCATCGCCTTTCTACCATAGGACAACCCGACGTACGGCGAGTATCCACCCTTACGTTGTTGTCACCTCTATGGTCCGGACTAAGCGTTTCGCCTCGTCATTTATACCGCGTAAATCGATGGACTGGAACAATTAGCCTGCTGCGGTCTTGTCGTCCAACTATAATTTAGGTGTCTTCAAGGCTAGAGTGAATAGGCTCTTAATAAACTAGTGTGCCTCACCATCAACGATTGCATCTCTGCTTACCATCACGTGAAATCGCAGTCAAGCACTAGTAAAATAAGGGTACCTCTTAATAACTCCCTCGTCGAACTTAGCCTTCAGCGCGACGCCAACTTCTTTCTCATTCAGGTAGACATGGGCGCAGTCGATGTGGCGGTACCCGGCGTCGATGGCGGCCTTCACTGCCTCTGTGACCTGGCCGGGCTGAGACTGAGGGAAAGAAGACATTGGGAATATTATCATAACAACGCCAATTTTTTCGGGATTTAAGGTTTCTTTTTTTACTGTGGGAAAATCATCTTATGACATCCCGCGTTCTTGGGCGGAGCGGGAGATAGTGTCAGACTTTTACTGACTAAAAACTTACTCCTGTTCCTTTGTTGCCTTTCGTACCCGGGCCTTGGCCCTAGTAGGCTTCGACCCTGCTGGGCCCCTACAGTTGCTGACATCTCCTTGAGGCGCGCGTGGAACAGTACGCGCCGTTGACGACTTAAGCTCCGTCCGAACGTCCGGTAACCGACCGACGTTCGGACGTTTATTAATGGATCGGTCCATAAATGAGACAGATATTTATTTATACCTGGATATCTGACACTGGGTAAGTGGAATACCTCTTTGAATGAGACAAATTTGCAGGTTCTTTGAGGTCTCAGTTATCCAGGTTTCATTGTATAACAAACAACCTCATCGGCAGTTATATTTTCGAACCATTTGGTGTTGAAACTCTAGGGCCGTGGGTTACGTGCGCTTATACGCTTTACAATTATCCAAACACCTAGTGGGTTACCATGACGTTCAAAGTAAGATTGTTTCATTCTTATTTCAGTGTGGGTAAGAGACAGAGCTATACAGGTTTGACAGCGCCATCTCTTACCCATAATGGAATAAGAATAAAGCAATCTTACTTTAAACGTCATGGAACAGATCCTAGTTGACACTTCGCGTGACGTAAGAGCTGCATTTTACCTCGGTCAGAAATGAAGCATTGCTTACTTCCAGTCGACAGCGATGTGGAAGAATTTTAACGCCATATTTACAATCAAATACAAATTAAAAATATATATAAGGCGTAGACTCTGAATTTTAATTTTATTTAGATGTGTAGGTATTGTATTAGAGTATTTTTAAATTTGAAATTACTGACATTACCAACAATTTGAGCAGGATTTGTAAAAATTATAAAATAAATTTAAATAATGCAATTTTTTTTTCTAGTAAACCCCAGGAAAAGAGAGACACGAGACACATTTTACCTTATAAGAGTGTGATAACATTTTTAATAGGTTTTTCAGGTATCATTTAAGTAAAAATATTTTTTAAAGCTTAATTTTGAATATTAGTCATATATGACTCGATTCACAATTTTAGCAAATTCACAAATCTATAAAAAGATTTTTATGGCATGTGACACATCACTATCAAGAACATAAACTAGAGAATTTTTGAGGGAGTTGGAAGATTCCGGTCGCTTTTGTTTTTTTTTATAGCCATGTAAATAGCTGTAACATGGACAGCTTTAAGTCTAATATTTTGAGAGTAAATTAAAAAATAACTAGAGAGCTAATGCCACTAATTTAAAATTTAAAAGTACTCTAACACAATACACATCTAAATAAAATTAAAATTCAGAGTCTACGCCTTATATATTTTTAAAATTTGTATTTGAATGAAAAATTTGGGTTTTATTTTCATAAAACCATAAAAAATCGGTGAAAAAAAAATGCACAGGACATGAGAAGTATTTACGGGTCTAAAAGGATAGCAGATGACCCCTCCCATCGACCATATCAATTTAGAACACGATGCACCAAACACCCTGTATAGTTTTAATTAGTTAAATGTGTGTATTTATCTTGTTTTAGTATTTAATAAATGATGTAACAGAGATATTTGTAATTACAAAACATGATTGAAAAGAGTGTCCATGGAGTTTCTTGCACATTCTTCTCCATAAAGATCGACGCTTTGGAATGTGCAATTAGCATCATTTATTTTTATTTTTCTGACGCAGACTTCTTGACATTTCAAAAGTGCTTGTAAATGGTTTATTTGAAATAAATGTTTTTTGATTTTGATTTTTAATTAGTTACAAAGTAAATAAACAAAGTTAAATAAAAAAACTTTTTAATAACACACATATCCGAAGTTTATGAATAGATCAATTTTCTTATCAGTGCTGCGTAATATCACGTTAGAACGTAAACAACTAGATTATTAGTAGGTACCTCCTGATTTGTTTTCAAACTCGATACAGACAAACTATGTGCCTATGATAATAGATAAAAATAATACGGTTAACCTTGAGACTTATTTATCCAATTTCGATTATCAAACTGATTTATATTATAGAAAACAGTTTTAAGTGTTCTGTTTATAGATAGATTATCTATCAACAAACCCAGGCAGGCGCTTTATTTTTAACCGACTTCTAAAAAAGGAGGAGGTTCTCAATTCGGATGTTTGTATTTTTTTTTATGTTTGTTCGCGCATAACTTCGTCGCTTGCCAACCGATTTGAAAAATTCTTTGTTTGTTGGAAAGGGTATACTTTCCTAATGGTCCCATAGTCAACAAGTCGGGATCTGATGATGGAATCTTGGCGAAATCGAGGGAAATCCTAAAATATTATAGACAACAATATAGTGATTTTGGTATTTTTATCGAGAACTTAGGTATTTACAGTCAAAAAGTAACATTTGATGAAGTGAAACTGATGAAGAAGACTAGAAATGGTCAACGGAACTTCTTACTCGCATAGATATCAAAATCAAAATAGTTAAGCGACTATGACAATACAAATATATGAATGGTTCTGAATAGTTACGAAGAAAATGGTATCATCGAAGTGATCTGATGATGATGAAGCCGGAAGGTAGGCATTGGAATTCCGTAATTAATCAATGTAACCTAGCCGTGTTTGGACTTATTAGAATTTTCATGAGATGCACTTTGGCTATAAGGTACTATCGAACTGATCTGATGATGGAGCCGGAAGATAGGCACAGGAACTCCGGTGAAGTAACAAACATAGCTACACAGACACACACCAACTTTCATCTTTTATTACTGTGATACTGTGAAGTGTGATTAGTTTTTCTATTGCTGTGTTATCTAGTACTTCAGTAAAACTAATATTGCTTGTAATAATGTCTGCAATCATGGTTACTATCAAAGGTAATTTAAAATATTGTATCGGCTTTCTTATTGAACTTGATTTTATTGGACTCAATATACGAGTATGATAAACAATTTAGGGATTGATAAGATTTAATTAAGCGACGAAAATCTACACAAATATTATAAAGAGGTAATTTTGTTTGTAGGAGATAATCTCGGAAAGTACTGGGCCGATTGCTAAAACTTTTTCACCGATAGAAAACTGCTTTATTCCTGAGTGATATAAGCTATATTTTATGTACGCGGGCGAAGCTGCGTGCAAAAGCTTGTATTGTATAACCTTATTGGTAATTAGTTTAGACCCGTTTGGGGTCGAAACACTTGGGTTATGGGGTCTGAGTGCGCTTCTGGCGCGAGTGGCCACCCGAGGGACATGACGGAACATACGGTGGTGGTTTGCCTCGCTTTGTGGAGCACCACTGTGTTCTCATGGGGGCAATCGGCGGTAGCGGCCTCTCGTGCCGGGCGTTAGCACAGGCCAAGGTCTGGAACGAGGAGGAATGGCAGGCGGTCGCCTCCTTCTGCGAAGCAGTAATGCTAACGAAGGAGGCGGTCGTACGCGTGAGAGAACGATTTTCCTCACGCCCCAGCCGGCGGGATCCCGGCCCCGATTTCCAGCCACCGTAGGTGTGGGCTTGCGGACGACGAGTAATGGATAACACCGACTCGTCGAAGGCGCATAGTGTTTCATGCGCGCCTAAAATAGATGTCAGCAAAACCGTAGACCCCAGCAGGGCCGAAGCCTACTGGGGCCATGGGTTTGCTTCCGAAAGGGAAACTCGAGATCTAGTCTACTAGTCATTATTTTAATACTTTGTTCTAATTTTAATTAATCGTTCAAATCAATTTAATCTAATAATTTAAATAATACAAACTTTTTTTAACATTCTTCAAGAGAAGAAGAATGTATGAAATCTTAATCTAAACTATCAAATCTATACTTATAATCAATCTGTAAAAGTGAAAATTCTGTACATTGAAAATATAAAAAAAAAAACAAATGGCATGGGGGTGTTACTAGACCGAAACCGAACCCAAAAATGTGATGAAATTTTTTTTTGCCTGTCTGTTTTTTCAGGCATCACGAAAAAACTACCGGTTCGATATCGACGAAACTTGGTATAATTATTCTTTAATATCCTGGGCACCACACTGGGTACTTTTTATACAAAAAAGTATATACAAAAAAAAACAAACTTAATTTAGCGGTTCGATTCCAAGACCCGATTACTGTACCAACTGCAAATAATAAGTTTGTCTTAGGTTACGTCACCCGCAGTAGAGTTCTTAAAAAACCTAATAAAACCATTTTCGACTTCTACGCGGACGAAGTCGCGGGCAAAACCTAGTAAATAGTAAAATTAATAAATAAATGAGAAGGTCGAACGGCCAACCGGCAAACGAACAATCGATAAACAGTCATTCGCTATTCTAAGAACCGATTTTTCGTATTATGTTAGTAAATACGATTCAGTGGAATAATGGACTTGAATATTTTATGATTGAGTTCAGACAGACTGGTAATGACACCGCCTTGAAACACTGTGGTCTTGCTGATTCACAAAACTCATAAAAAACTTTTTACAAAAAAAAAATAACCGACTTCTTAAAAAAAAAACACTAAAAAGATCAAAATAACTTTAATTTCGGAAGTCGGTGTTTCTCGGTATTGTTTGTTTCATATTTACCACCGACTTCCGAAATTAAAGTTAGTTTGATCCTTTTAGTGTTTTTTTAGTGAAGTCGGTTATTTTATTTTTTGCAAAAAGTTTTTCATTTCACACTTTTTAGTTGCGATACACTTATAACCAGAATGCCTATTTCTCATAACAATTCGAATTGACCCAAACACTGCTAGGTTACATTGTTTTATTATGAAGTTCCTGTATCTAACTTCCACCTTCCGGCTCCATCATCAGATCAGTTCGATAGTACCTTATAGCCCAAGTGCATCTCATGACAATTCTAATAAGCCCAAACACGGCTAGGATACATTGATTAATTACGGAGTTCCTGTGCCTACCTTCCGGTTCCATCATCAGATCAGTTCGATAGTACCTTATAGCCATTTCTTTCTTATTTAACACCGACTAGACGGCGAACCTACCTAGAAACGAGAAACCAGCAAGTTGTATGTTAAATAAATACCGTCTAATGCGATGACTGACGTTTGCATGACAAAAAACGTATGGCGATAAAATTCCGTCATTCAAACATCATTCATGATTGATGGTTTTGATTGAAGCTTGCATGACAGTGTAATGGACGTCTAAGGGCGGAATTCACCAATAACACTAATCGCGTTTTAACGTTTGTCTTCACTTACAAAGAAAAATACAGACAAGTGACACTAGTGACAGCGGCTAAACGCGATTATGCGAGCCAAACATTAAAACGCGATTAGTTTTATTGGTGAATTCCGCCCTAAGTAATAAGAAATTCTAATTAGTAGTTAATTAAACTCCTATAAATATTTTGCAAATAGCCACGAACGATTAAAATTCTATAATGTACGATCGACATATTTAACTATGTCGCATTGTTCGTCATAGTTATATAAATATATTACCTTTTGTAAAACAGTTTTGGTTAGTATTCAAGTTAACTGAGAGGTGTTAAAATGTTCAGTAAATCATGATTTGAATTTGACACAACCGCGTCGTCAATGACATAAAATTGGAAGTTTATTACGATACAGTCAAACGGGGTGAATAGGAACGCAGGGGTGAATAGGGACAAAAGTTTGAAGGGGATCTTCGCGTTGAAGTCCTCCTATTTATTAATTTATTGTAATAATAACGGATGCTTTGATAGAATTGAATTATATAAATACTAGCTTTTGCCCGCGACTTCGTCCATGTAGAAGTCGAAAATGGTTTTATAAGGTTTTTTGAGATTCGAAAATAAGTAATATTATTTATTATCTTCGTCGTGTGTGTGCGCAAATGTATCAACAAATGTTGCATTCCACCAAAGGCCTACACAAACACTTCTTATTTATGCCAGCAAAATGCACAACGTGGTTTATCATCATCATCATCATTTCACCCAAAAGACGTCCACTGTTGGACATAGGGCTCCCCAAGTGTCGCCGCAACGACAAGGCCTGTGCGTCACGCATCCATCGGATTCTCGCGACTCTCACCAGGGCCTCAAGTCTGCTATTACAATAGTGACAGAATAGTTTCTCATTGACTTCATAATTGTTGATTTTGACAAGTTTGGTAATCTACTAATATAATGGCGTCATTATGACTTTCCAATGGTCAACCACTGACACTACATTGAAAGAAGTGGCATAGAATGGTAATCTCGTACATATTGACAAACGAATATCTGACGTATGCGGTAATCTGCTAAAATTTTGACAGTTCCTTTGATCAGTGACCTACCATTAGAACGTCATACTGTAGTTATTGCTTTTAATAAGGTCGATATTGACATTTTACCACAACTCTAGTACGAGACCATTGACCGATCAATGATCGGTCATTATGAATGAGCAGATTACGAACTATTAACGAAATGACAATGGGATCGTGTTGGAATGATGAATTTATTAAAATAGCAGACTTGGGCCCCAGGTCATCGGTCCACCATGTGGGAGACCTTCCAACACTGCGCCTTCCGGTACGTGGTAGCCACTCTCCTCCCTCTCTTCCTTGGGAACCTTTCGTCCCCATCGACCATCTAATACTCATAACTTGTTCTCATTTTTGTTCTAATACTTCATAACTATTTCCTCCACAAGCCCTTATCATTTGTGATGAATAGATTAGATTTCACTTATTTACACACGATAAGAGACGGGAAGTATGTAAACGACCACAAAAATGATATCAGCAAGCTTGTCTAGAAGCTGAGTAATGCTGAATCAGCATTATTCAGCTGCTGATACAGACGTCATGTTCGTGAACGTGCACCGTTAGTTGAGATCTGGTCATCTCTTAACTGCTAGTGGCTTATTTTAATCCCTATAGTTTCAATTGTTTTATTTACATAAGCATAATAGCATAATCGGCCTTTCAATGATCCCACTGTTGGGACTCAAGCCTCCTCTCTAGGAAAGGGAATGGGCATAATCCACCACGCGGGCCCAGCGCGGGTTGGTGAATGTCACATGTCTTCGATTTTTAGGTTCTAGGACATGCCGGTTTCCTCACGATGTTTTCCTTCACCGTTTTGAGAGCAGTGGTGATTAAATAAATTACACAAAGTAATACGCCTGGCTGGGTTTGAACCCGCGACCTACAACTTGTAAGTCACAGCCATTACCACTCGGCCACCACTGCTCTCAAAACGAATAAAATACACTTATTTACATCATTCTCATATAATAGAAGCAACAAGAAATATGTAACCAAGATTATTGTAATTCTTAACGTGATCTAAAAGAGTGTCCATGGAATTTCTCGCATGTACGGCATGTGCGACTTACGGCGAGTATCCACTCTTACGTTGTTGGAACTTCAATGGTCCGGACTAATCGTTTCGCTTCGTCGTTTATACCGCGTACATCGAAAGACTGGAACAATTTGCCTGCTGCGGTCTTCCCGTCCAACTATAATTTAGATGTCTTCAAGGCTACAGTGAATAGGTTCTAAATAAACTAGTGCGCCTCACCATCAATCATTGCATCTCTGCTTACCATCAGGTGGGATCGCAGTCAAGCACTGGTTTAAAAAAAAAATGTTCTTTTCCATAAAGATTTACGTCTACGCTTTAGAATGTGCAATTAGCTTAATTTTTCTTTTAAATTTTCAACAATTAAATGGTTTATCTACAGGTACTAATAAATAACAAGAACCAAGAAACCAAGGTTTCCGACATAGCACGAAGAATCGCCAAATTTAAATGGCAATGGGCAGGGCACATTGCACGCAGAACAGATGGCCGTTGGGACCGAAGGGAACCGCGTACCGGAAGACGCAGTGTTGGAAGCCCTCCCACAAGATGGACCGATGATCTGGTTAGGTTCGCTGGAATCCGATGGATGTGAGACCCACAGGATCGGTCGTTGTGGCGACGCTTGGGGGAAGCCTATGTCCAAGGACGTCTTTCGGCTGAAATGATGATGATGATGACTAATAAATATTACAAAGCTGAAGAGTTTGTATGAACACGCTGATCTTAGGATCTAAAGGTTTGCATTGAAAGAATATTTTATTGTTGGATGACCTATTTATAAGCAGTGGTGGTTCAGTGGTAAAGGCCCCGACTTACGAGTTGTAGGCCGCGGGTTCAAACCCAGCCACAAGCCAAACCAGTTTATTTCATCACCACTGCTCTCAAAACGGTGAAAAAAAACATCGTGAGGAAACCAGGACATCCTAGAACCAAAAATTCGAAGAGATGTGACATCCACGTATCCGTACTGGGCCCGCGTGGTGGATTACGGCCCATTCCCTCTCCTAGAGAGGAGGCCTAAGTCCCAGCAGTGGGAATATTATAAAGCTGATTATGCTATTTATTTGTGTCATTTAGTGAGGAATATATTAACGCTTCGACCCCCGACCCACGAGAGCGAAGTAGTAACCAAAATCATGGCTGAAACCGCGAGGGACAGCTATTTGAAATTAATTCTTTGAGAATCTAGTTGGTTCAGGTGCTAAAATGACCTAATTTTCACGAGACTTTCGTATGTCAACGCCATAAAAGTGGAAGTTTATTATAACATATTTATGTATTAATTGCTCTCCAAGTTATGACCATAGAACACAAATAAGGCCTACTGGCAACGGACGCGTAACTTACGTTACGTACGTTATTAGCTTTGTCGAAAAAGTTTCATAGTTTAGCATGTAAGCTTCATGCAGACGTACAAGAGTATAATGACGAATACGCGTCTATGAAGCTATGCGTTCGTGGACAGCAGGTTAATGGTTAGTTTTAAAGCACAGAGCGATCTGTAATAGACATCCTTTGAATGGATTGAAAGTATGGAGATAGATTTTGAGCTGTTAGTATGCAAAAATATAGATATTTCTACTGAATAGTTACAATTCTACCGTCCGCACTAAGCGTTTCGCCTCGTCGTGTCTCGGTACCTTATAAGAGGATAGCTCAATAGTCAATTTTAGCTAATATCAACTTTGCAAATGAGGCATAGCCTTTGCAAAGAGAGTCTAGTTGACTCTAATGATTTAGTTATGATGAGAGTTATTTAATAATCTTTATTGTTTATCAACTCTGGAGTGAATTTTAATAATGAGATCCTATAGGTGATCCAATGCAATTATGGCTATTTGTCCTCTGGCCCGATAAGCGTCTGTTGGAACTAAATTCATGACGGTACTGGGTGGTTGCCGCTTTGGCATCCTAGGTTAGCAGGGCTTTTAGCTTGGTTTGGCTGCAGTGGGGTTTAAGTCAAACCAACGTTAATTAATGAATGTGGATTGACACACAGTAATCATGTAAGAATTTTATATAATAATTATTTATCGTTGACTCTGACTTAAGCTCGCTTTAGAAAGACGTACGCCATTATTAATATTTTTTCAAGCACATCTATGTTAGGTTTAGGTAGCTTAATGCTTTGAAAGTTTTTTTTAGAATATAAATGTTTGTTGCCTCCACATTTCTATTCATTGGGGCGTAGCTCATGTGATATCGAAAGGAGATTGCATGAGTTAGGTTAACGAACTGGCATGTAAAATATACTTTTAAGGATTTTGTAATGTTTTTCTAGGAAACGGTTTTTAAATTAAGTAGAACAAAGAAATGCGTAGTTTTTTTCAGTTCGGACATAACCATTGCAGTGCAATGTGCTAATATTGAATTCTTGAAGAAAAGTATAGAAAATTTTATAAAACTGCCTAAGTATTTTATTGAGGTAACAGTCCCGGTCCTCGAAGCAAACAGTCGCAGTGTGTGACAATATCGCGTACATCGAAGGACTAGAACAGTTTGCCTGCTGCGGTCTTCCCGTCCGATTATAATTTAGGTGTCTTCAAGGCTAGAGTGAATAGGCACTTAAAAAACTAGTGCGCCTCATCATTAACGATTGCATCACTACTTACCATCAGATGGAATTGCAGTGAAGCACTAGTTCGTATCATTAAAAAAAAAATTACTCATTTTTTTTTCACTTTGCATGCGGTCTTTTATTTACAAACATTTTTGTATACTAAAAATACTTAACTTACTATAATCGTAGTACTTACCTAAAACCAAAAAAACTAAAATATAGTGCCCGAAAAGAGAGTTTTTTTTTTAAAAGAGTAACCATCGAGTTTCTTGCCGGTTCTTCTCCATAGGAAACAACCAATTTGGAACCGTACACTAGCTTCTGACGTTTTATAAGTGCCCATGTATGTGAAATAAAAAACTTTTGACTCGACTTAGAAAAATTTCTCCACATCGCTGTCGACTGGTGATGTGCCCAGAAGACCCGTGGCATTGCCACGCTGTATGGCAATGCTTATCCTCTGTCCAAGTTTATTTTATTTACTTACATATATATGGCTATTAGCTTTTATGTTAATATTTACGTTAATAGGTGCCCATAGGAAAAAAACCCATTTAATTAATTTAGTTACTCGTAGCAAAACGTTTAACGGTTACCGGTTTTTTTTAAATTACTAAACTAGTTTTCTAAGAATAGAATAGTTAATAAATATTTATTAACTGTTACAGATTATATTATAAGGATACCAAAGCAAGAATATTTTTAGTTATTTTTTTTTTTTATTGTAATTTTCATCAGGAATTTCTCAAATGCAACTCGAAATAAGTTGTAATGGTTCTTAGCGTTACCTTTTCAAAAAAAATAAAAGCGAATTTTAACGTTCATAATTTGTATATTAAACGTAAATAGAGTTTTATAATTCTATTATTATTCATGAGCTGTATTGCCTATAATTGAGTGTGCATTATAGGACTAGGTTACGTGTACCAATTTAATTTCTAAGTTTTAATATTTTGTAACACTCGTTGGTAATCCTTAAATAAATAAATACTAGTTGACTCGGCAGACGTTGATCTTCCATATAAATAAACAAAGAAAAATATTGTGAATGAGGGTAGGCGGTTAAAAGATACAATACCTACCAAACATACACAAAAACCATCATAAAAATCAGCCAAACCATTTCAGAGTAGTTCAATAACAAACACTGTGACACAATATTTTTATATAATAGATAAAACAGATTCGTAACGTACCTTCCAAGTTCCAAGGCCAAGAACAGGGCATGTGCGTCCATTGTTCAAAATAATAGGTACGTTCGCGGACATCTTGGAAAAACGTGCGCACTCGACGAAGTGTATCGCAAAACTGAACAGTGAACCGTATGAAGTATGAACGCGTTCACTCGCTGTTTATTTCGCTATTTGTTCGATACCGGCTAAATAAAGGTGTGGTTCTGTTAGCGCGAACGTGCGACCGTCATGTAAGACGTAGGTTGGTTGGTAATTAATTGGTTAAAGGTACCGTGTTTGTCTTTTGTCTAGGTACACGTTATTAAGTAAAGTGTGTGTGTGGTTATGAAAGGACTGAAAAGCGCTTTTTACAAGTAAAAAAAAAAACTAGCGGTGTTTGTGTTTGTTTAGGTCAAATTTTGTGATGATCAAATTGTGTTTTTTTTTAATACTTAGTTTATTTTATATGTTTTAATTATTAATCTTGTATTAGGTAATGGGCCATTCAAATATTACGTAAGCACTACAGGGGGGTGGGGGGGTTCTTGCTTTGCTTATTTTTGATGACATGGGGGATGGGGGGTCTAGACGGTGATTACGTCAGCAGTTTTTTTTTGTTTTTTAAGGAAACAGTGTTGATGTTTCAAAATCACAAGAAAGTGAGCAGACACATCGTTTAGCAGCATACATCTAATGTCGTTGAAGTTGACATTAGTGCGTCATGGACTGAGAACTGTTAACTTTAATTAATTAAATCAAAATTTTAAATTAACTGTTTTTTTTTCCTTTATTTCAAGTATTCCTTTTTTCTAGACTTACAACTACTGCTCATAAATTAATAACCTAACTAACACATTGACAAATGCACGTACCAATGTGTACGTAAGCATGGGGGGGGGGGTGAGAGTATTGATGTTTTGATGACTAGGGGGAGGGGGGAGTCAATATTTGCTAAAAATCTGCTTACGTAATACTTGAACGGCCCCTGGTTGCCTATGATTAAACACAATCTATTTTGGACTATCCTTCCGTAAAGCTGATTAGGTACATAGTTTTGTCTGATATAACACCCACATACAATATATGAGTACATATCTACACAAACACTCACACTTAAAAAACTGGAGCACATTAACCTTACTTTTGTTTTTTTAGTCTAATTTAATTCTAAATATTATTTATTTTATTTTATCTTAATTCAAATTTATTTTTGTTAATTTAATTATGAGGGCAGTGGTGGCCGAGTGGTAACGACGACTTACGAGTTGTAGGTCGCGGGTTCAAACCCAACCAGGCGCATTACTTTGTGTAATTTATTTCATCACCACTGCTCTCAAAACGGTGAAGGAAAACATCGTGAGGAAACCAGCATGTCCAAGAACCAAAAATTCGATGACATGTGACATCCACCAACCCGCACTGGGCCTGCGTGCTGGATAATGCCAATTCCCTCTCATGGAGAGGAGGCCTGAGTTCCAACAGTGGGAACATTATAAGGCCGACTATGCTATGCTATAATTTAATTATATTAATGTTGCAACGCCGATGTGTCCCTTCTCAGAGGTGGGTGCTAATGGTTACAACATAGTTTTGAACTTCGGTAGACGAATACATAAAATCCGGTAAACGTGTTCCAATAAATTATTATTATGAAGTTATCCTAGTTATAAAATATTGTGCAAGGGACTCCAAAGGACATAGGTATAAAATATAAACTCTAACAATCCCGCAGGCCATCCCAAGAGGTAAGCTAGGAATGAATTCATAATTCATAATAATTTATTTGCTGATATGAGTAATTACATAAAGTTCTTAAAAGTATAGCACAGTCCAACCATATTACACCTTGAGGTATGCAAATCACAAGCTTTGTTATTGTTATAATGCATGCAAAAATTTTTACAATTAATATTTCAGTTTAGTTCACAATTAAAACAATAATGTCAATAGTTAATTACAATTTGAAATGTCATGTATTAAATGGGAATGTCAAGATATATCTGTAAATATATGTCAAAGTAAATGTCAAAGTATAAAAATGTCAAAGTATAAAAATGTCAAAGTATAAAAATGTCAAAGTATAAAAATGTCAAAGTATAAAAATGTCAAAGTATATCAAATATTAATATTTAATTAGTGCACTAGTTACATCAATATGTCCTTTGATGTCCATCAATATGAATTTCGTCCACGTAATAAAACAACGTAAAACGCAGTAGTGAAATTAAACCATACGTTGTTATAAATAGAATCTACATATATTAGAGGCCTACTAACATCGAGACAGGTCCATACTTCCGTATAGCACGGTGAACCTCTTTTGGCCTGTCGCCAGATAAAAGAATTCCCATATTAAAATAGGTACTGCATTGCTTTACTACTGTTTACAACTGTATGTCAGAGTAACATTTTTTACTGAACAATTGCTGCTTACATACTTATCGAGACAAGGTGATATATTACTTGGGAATTCATTACGATTGGTGGGAGTGTATCTATCGTGGCCAGATCTTACAAAAAAATCAATCAATCAGTTTGGAAAGTGTGCGTGGGAATTGCATGAATTGATTCCGCCATCTCCTTTCTACCATCGGACAACCCGACGAACGGCGAGTATCCTATTGAAACTTCAACGATCCGGACTAAGCGTTTCGCTTCGTCGTTTATACCACGTACATCGAAGGACTGGAACAACACATCAACGGTCTTCCCGTCCAAGTATAATTTAGGTGTCTTCAAGGCTAGAGTGAATAGGCTCTTAATAAATTAGTGCGCCTAACCATCAATGATTGCATCTCCGCTTACAATCAGGTGGGATCGCAGTCAAGCACTGGTTTATATCAATTTAAAAAAAAAACTCCAATTCCAATTGTTACAAACAAGCGCTAATCCCGCCGACAAACTGTTACGTAGTTTAATGGGTTTATAGAATGTACAACTTTGTTTTTTTCAAAAGTTCAAATAAGTTTTTCTTTTTTTAAAATGGTTGCATTTCATGATATGGCCACCTAAAACTGGCCAGATCGTTTAAACGTCAACGTTTGATGATATTTCGATCCACGTTTGGCCATGTATTGTCGCCATATAGTTTTTAATTTTTAGTTCGCTTATATTGTAATGTAATAATGACTCTCTGCATGTGTTGGTTTCGACTGTTGGTGCAGAGTTTATCTTTCATAAAATAAATAAATAAATATCATTAATTTAGGTTTATTGGACTTTTTACAATTATTATGGGACTCGGGGCCCTCTGACTGTCCTGTCCAGTCAGTGAAAGCATTTGTCAGTATTCGTAAAGCTCAACCCGGGACTACTAAGGAGCTCAACGACTTGACGAACAATACCAAGGAAAGGACATTTGGGTAGGCCGCAGAATATACTCAAATTGCCAGACATACGTTAAAATTACTGAAAAGGAAAAAAAAGCAATCAACATTGTCCTATAGATACTACCCCAATTAAAATCGTATGTAAAGTCGTTGGCACAACTGTACCATACTGCATTCAAATAGTGATTGAGTGCAGGCTCGTATTAGTTAAATCAAATAACGCAGCTTTGTGTCATAATTATAACTTCATCATACTTTCATCTTCGATTTGAAATTTATTATTCGCTTTTAGTTAAAAGTATCTGTCGCCATATTACGTCACGAAAACAAATCGAAATCAGCACCTCTACCGGTGGACAACATAACTATTCTACGATATGATCAACCATGTTTGACCATATCATGAAATGAACAACGATATGAACTGCTAAACACATGAAATAATCATGTGTTTAGCAGTTCATATCGACAACCGCATCGAACAAGGCAGTGTCTCGGATTACATTTCAAACAAAATTCAAACATAGCGTTGTCACTTTTAGGTTCATTTTTAAAAATGACAGAATTAATGTTACAGCCTTGTTCATTGCGGGTATCGATATCGTTGTACACAGAGTGTTCATTGTTTTTTTTTTTTTGGCCATCACAATATGTGGCCAAGGGACAAGGTTCTATATCATGAAATGGTTGATCGTATTGTTATGAAAGATAAATAGTAAATAATATTTATTTTGCGAATAAGTTTTTTTGAAAACACTTTTACACGTTAATTTTTTTGTTAATTTAAACTAGATGAAGCTGGATTGAAGTGATCAATTTTACGATCTGGGCCACGACATATCCAAGTCATCAGGACGAAAAACCACAGAGTCTAGCGGGTGCGGGGTTCGTCTCCTCCATAAAAGAAGCCGACCTTCACACTTGATCTAAGCTAATATTATAAAGCTATAAAGTTTGTTTGTTTGGTTGAACGTGCTCACCTTAGGAAATACTGGGACGAATTAAAAAAATATTTTAGTGTTGGGTACAGATACCGGCACGGATCTTGAGCGCTGACTTCTACAGTTCTACTTGCGCAGAAGCCCGCAGAAGTGAAATATCGGGTTTCCTTAGTTGTATGAAAAGATATGCGGGGGTGGGGAGTGCAATCCTTGTACAGTGATTGGCTCGCCGATGTGTACGATACGGAAAGCGATCCCCGCTCTTTCGACGAGCGCTCAAGATTCGTGCCGCTATCTGTAGCCTATTTACTGAAGAAGGCTATATGTTGTATATTACGCTACGGCCCACGGGAGCGGAGCAACCGAGCAAACCGCGGGGTACAGCAGTAGTGTAGGATAATTTAGGAAAAACTAAAATTTTACCAGCTTGTGGGGCAGTCACATGTATATGTAGATACCATAAAATAAAAAAGTTGAAACCTTAAGGGCTTATACTTATTTTTTTTAATTAAAAGCTATCGAAAACATCGAGTTGAAAACTCCTTCGCATCGCTGTCGAATAATAATGTGCCCAGAAGACAGGCAGAAATGTATGACAATGTTTACGTTCTGTCCAAGGTGAGCCAGCCCTTGAGCCGCGCGAAGTGTCAACAAGGCGTTTCAAACTATTTTTAGTAAATAGTCGTATCAAAACAATAAAAAAAAACAAAAATCAAAATAATCATGTCATAGTTAATCATCTATTTAGCAAGTTGGAAAATTTAAGATTAGTGGGATCTTACCAAAAAAAAACCGGTCAAGGGCGAGTTTGTACTCGTGCAACAAGGGTTCCGTACAAACTTACTTATGTAAATAATTTAGTTCACGAGTTGAGTATCAAAGATTTTTCTGCAAAATAGTAATTATTTTATGATTCTGAACTGAGGCCTTACCACGAAACTGAACTGTTAAAGGGATGGAGCTATATAGAGTGTATAGCTCCATCCCTCTCTCTCGCTCGCACGAGTTACATTTTAAGACGCTATGCTAGGCCCTATTTAGCGCAGCCATTAGACACATAATTTTATTTTCTTTTTATTAATCTCAAATTTCCTCATGTTGTTATTCAAATATATTTTTTTTTTCCTTTAAAATAATACGTAATTGAATTTATTTAAAACAAGCTTCTTCCATTGAATTCACTTACGTCATAGTAGAACATTATCCCAAAGAAACATCAGGACTTGGTCAACCCGTGTGCCGAATTTCATTTGAAAATCCGTTCCGACGTTAAACTTACACGTGCACGCATTTTTTATTTGATTAGTTTAGGATATAAATTAAATTACTTATTTGTCTGTATAGACGGGTAGATTGTAATAAAATTAGGGTCCATCCTTTGGATGTACTCTAGGACAAGTAAAAAAAAAAGTTCGATTTATTTAATTTCTTTTCAAATTTTTCTTTTTTGACGCAGCGTTGGAAGGCCCTCACAAGGCGGACCGATGATCTGGTGAGGGTTGCGGGAATCCGATGGATGCGAGACGCACAGGACCGGTCATTGTGGCGACATTTGGAGGCCTATGTTCAACAGTGGACGTTTTTCGGCTGAAATGATGATGATGATGATGACTTTTCATATGAAATGTTAATTTGTGACATGGTTAGTTTTACAAGCCTAAACTGTGCATTAATTTACTACTTGGAAATGTAATCATATATAAGTAAACGTATGTACTGTGTTTAGGGGTATTACTATTGCATGATATGTTAAAACACCAGTCCTATGCAACAGATAATCTAGACAACTGTGTTGTCTATGGTCATATAGAGCAACACGGTTATGCCAGATACACATATGGCCTGTCAGGGAACTTTGTTTTTATATTTTTGTAATGAATTGTGCGTCTATTTAGGCAGAATAAACATGTTTTCTTTCTTTTCCTAGGTGCGAGAAAGAGGGATGAAGCTATACACCCTATATAACTCCATCCCTTTAACAGCTCAATTTAGGTCGTCAAATGGACCACGTTTGTAGCTTATGATATGGCCTCAGTAACAAAGAATTGAATTGTTCAGCAATAAAGAATTGTATAAAAAAAAACCTGCCGCAAGATCGCGGTAATGAAACTCCACCTTTACATTCATCGGTTATCACCTCATGAATTTATTACTCACTGAACCAATGGAAAATTAGATTGTCCTTGAGTATATGTTTACGACTATCGCGAGGAAGTGTAAGCAGTGATGTCATATGGAAAATATTGAGTAATGAATAATTTCGTCTTGTTGAATCACAATGCAGTTTTGTAAAGTACAGACATACCCAGTATTGGTTATTTTTCACATGTTTGAGTCTGTTTTAGGGTTCCGTACGTAAAGGATAAAACCAGGACCCTTTGACTAAGACTCCGCTGTCTGTCCGTCT
Organism: Mythimna vitellina; assembly: GCA_949316375.1. Classification (NCBI taxonomy): domain Eukaryota; kingdom Metazoa; phylum Arthropoda; class Insecta; order Lepidoptera; family Noctuidae; genus Mythimna; species Mythimna vitellina. Next base: position 951,190 of record OX438713.1, read on the forward strand.
GTCACCAGGCTGTATCTCATGAACCGCGATAGTTAGACAAATTTAAGAGCATTCATCCTCATCAATCATATGAGATTAAAAACACGCAGAAGTGAAAATCAATGATTTCCGACGGACGCGTTAGCGCTGACGCGATTCCGCGTCTATTATATAGTGATACTAAATAATTAATTGTAGTGTAAACAAATAAGTTATTAAATAAAATATTGTACCATGTCATATATCGAAAATGTGTTCAATTAATAAATCTAAAAAAAAACAAATGCCTCATATTTTATCCTAAACTAACACGTTTAATATCTCGAAAAATGGCTAAAAATTACAGTTTTGAGATTACTTTTCTGGAATGAAAACTTACAGCAATCTTTTTTTTTTTTAATACCTGCACTAGTCATGTTATCATTTTTTTTTAAGTAAAATTTTTGTAAGTTTATCATACACGGTTTAACTACTATCTCACATCTGCGTAGACAGTCGACCGCTAGTTTTAAAAACGGCTTGGATTAGAACTGTTCTAATGGGAAAACTATATGACCATTTGAAAATGTTTTTTAACCATACACTAAATTATAAAATTCCCAATAATATGACGTCAATAACTTATCTAGAAATTAAACATATTATTGTTATATTGTCCGTCGGAAATCATTGATTTTGGCTTCTGCGTGGTTTTAACGGATGAATGCACTTAAATTTTCACAGATGGTGCATTTCTGTTGCCGCTAAAACAAGAAATACTAAAAACAGAATAAATTTATATTTAAGGGGGCTCCCATACAAAAATGTGTTTTTTTTGCCTTTTTTAGGGTTCCTTACTTCAAAAGGAAAAAACGAAACCCTTATAGGATTATTTTTTTGTCCGTCTGTCTGTCTATCAAGACCCTTTATCTTGAGAACGCGTGGAGGTATCGAGTTAAAATTAAAGCCATATATATACATTCACTGCGAGCAATGTGCCCTGCCCATTGCGACTTAAGTTTGGCGATTCTTCGTGCTATGTCGGCAACCTTGGTTCTCCTGCGGATATCTTCATTTCTGATTCGATCATGCAAGGAAACTCCGAGCATAGCCCTTTCCATTGCCCTTTGGGTGACTTTGAGCCTTCTGATGAGGCCCATTGCTTGCCATTGCATTTACTCAGGTCTGCGGTCTCTTGAAGCAAAAAATATCATGTTGTTAAATATTTTTTTTGGAAATTAAAAAAAAAATCTAGATAGCGTAGTGGAAGGCGCAATGTTGGAAGGCGAGGGTCGCGGGAATCAGATGGATGCGAGAGCCACAGGACAGATTGTGGTGGCGACACTTTGGGGACGCCTATGTCGTAGTTGACGTCTATCGGCTGAAATGATGAAATCCTCTTTAAAAAGCTCTCATTGCATTTTGAAAAAAAAAAGCTATTGAGAAAAAAGATATATTGACAGATTCAGTCAAAATCCTCAAGCCGTAATGGCCTAGTGCCATCCACACAAAAAGTAAATGCAAAAATTATCAATTTAAGGACGAAATGTTTTACATTTATTTAACGAAAATGGTTTATTTATATTCCAAATTTTAGTTCCACTGAGTGTCATATTTAATTCAAATCAGAACATGGACAATGTGGTGAGTTATTTTAATTTTATATTATCAGACTAGCCATTTCCGAACTTTATTTTTTATTTTGTTTAAGATAAGATATTCTTTATTTGTGTAAACAATAAGGAAAACCAACTATGTTACGACCAATCATGGAACCTAGGGGCCCATGTTCATGGGTTTTCGGACAACGAGCAATGGGTAGCTCGCCATCCGGCCGTCCAGTAACCGTCCGGCCCTAGCCCGAATCGTTGACGGCGCGTAGTGTGCCGTTGCCCGCTAGGACCGCGGGAATTTTCTGAAAAGGAAACCCCTGTAGGAAACTGGGGCCATGGGTTGGCTTCCGAAAGGGAATCAGGGTCCTGGAACGCAAGGCAAAGAATGTGATTTTAGTCAGTAAAAGTCTGACACGCCTTTACGCTCCGCCCTAAAGCGGGAGAAGTCATGGGATAATTTTCCATCTTAAAAAAAGGGGGCCATGTTGCTGATAGCGCTTTGATCCGCAAGGACCACAACACGCCTTCAATTATGCCTTGTCCCTTATCGCTATGACTAGCTCGCCGTCCGTTGGCCCACGCTTACATTGGTTGGGACTCGCTCTGCGGCTCCTGACGCCCAGAGCATCTTCTGCGGTGACTGGGGCGTGAGGATATCTTCTCCCTCACACTTTCCGCCACCTTTTTCACTCACATAATCGCTTCGCAGAATGAAGTAACTGTTTCCCGAGCGGGGTAGACCTCCAGCGTATGCTCCACCGTGTCCTTCAGGTGAACCGAACGTTTCTACCCGCTGAATTCGAAACAGAAACCTCTTGAAACATAACCGGGTACGATGAGGACCTGCTTGAGGATATCGTGGCACCTCTCTTACTTAATAGTAAGATAGTACTCAAAGAGGGGACATTTCGCCGCAATTGTGGCGTGCCCGACTGTGGTCATACAGACATACTTGAGCATCGGCGCCGAGTTGCTAGCCTGTCGGTTTTCTACCTGTTGCATTTGTGTGAGTGTGCGTCGGAATTGTATAACCTAATTCCGCCCGCGCCCGTTCCATCATCGGACCACCAGGCGTACGGCAACGTTCCACCGGTACATGGTCGACATCCCACCTATACGGACAAAACGTTTTGGAAACACATTCATTGTGCGTAAGCTAAGGAGTGGAATTCCTTGCCGGAATCTGTGTTTCCTGATGGCTACAACCCGGGAATCTTTAAGTCAAGTGTGAATAGGTTACTTCTAGGTAAGCGCGTTCCATCGTCGACCGCATCGTCGCTTTCCATCAGGTGCGTTAGCGGTCAAGCGCGAACCTATCAAGAATAAAAAAATACACCGTCGATAGAAACGTGTGACTGCATCGATGCAAACAATAGTGTCTACAGGCTGGTAGTCACTACAGTATCGCTATAGTAGCGATGCTGAATCGTGGTATTGTGAGCGAAGACTGGAGACCAGTGACTATTTTGCGATTTTTTGCGATTGTATCGCTATTGAATCGCTACATTGAGTTCTCCATAACTTGGGCACGCCATAATCATGGTGATAAGTTTCCTCTTTGAGGAGTAGTTAGAGAGGTGCCACACGTCCTCACTTTCCGCCTGACGTAGATCCTCACCGTACACGGTAGTTTCGGGAGGTTTCTGTTTCGAATGCGTCTAGAACAAACACCTGGATGTCACCATTGTGCGGATCACCCGGAGGACATGGTGGAGCTTGCGTTGGAGGTGTGAACCGCTTGAGTGCAGAATCGCCGTGTCATCGTGAAGGCGATCGGCAGAAGTGACCTCTGGCACCGGGCATTAATTCAGGCTATTGTCCGGAGCGAAGGGGAATGGGACGCGGTTGCCTCCTTCAGTGAAACAGTAATTTAGCAAAAATGTCAAAAGAGATACCTTGGTCCTATACAAAAAAGCGCAATTGAAGGACACAGGTGTGATTTCTCGCTCCACCCTAGAGCAAGAAAAGTTATTGGATGATTCCCAGTTCAGAAAAATGTGCTAAACAAAAATATTTTATCAATAAAACTGTTTTTATTTTAACAGGGCTGGTGGCCAGGTCCAAATTGGCCCCAGTTCAGGCCCGGATCAGGTTGGCCTCAGTACTCGCCCGGGAAGACCCGCCCAAATACCCCACAGAGCGGCACCAAGCATGACTCTCCACAGGACGGTACCAAGTTTGAGCCGCAGGGATATCCTCAAGGTGGGCCGTATCAGATGCACAATTGGCCGCACCAGAGGCAAACTGGGCCTTACTTGAAACGCTATCTGCAATACAGATCCAAAATCACAGAGGACCAGGTCCCCAGTGTCTGCCAAAAGAGCCGTGTATCGACACCAAGGATGTTATGGTAATAACTGATTTATTACCTCAATAATATCTTGAAAAGGCGAAAATTTGTATTTAATTAGAGTCAACCGTGCCTGCGTGAATAATGTGGGGTACATTATCGACTGGGGGGGGGGGACTTGCAAAACCAAGACACTCGTGAAACCGTGCACAAGTTCACGCTCCTAGGCTCTGCCCCCCCCTAGCCAAGTTACAATCGCTTAGTTCACGCCGAACGCCTCGAGTAGGCCACACCTCTGATTCCTTTGTTCTGACGACGTGAGTGAGAGTTGAGATGACGTCAGAACAAAGGTATCGGAGGCGTGGCCTACTCGAGGCGTTCAACGCAGGAGAATCGAAACGAAACGGTCGTAACTTGGCTAGGGGGGCAGATTGCCTCAAATAAGCACTAAATTTTAAATGCGTGTCTTAGTTTTGCAAAGGGAACTTTACTGACTGGGGCATGGATGCCTGGTTTACTATATTAGATCGTCACCTTTACATTGTTGACACCTCTACGGTCCGGACTAAGCGTTTCTCTTCGTCGCGATCCTCGAAAGACTGGAACTATTTACTGCTGCGGTCTTCCCGTCCGATTATAATTTATATGTCTTCAAGGCTAGAGTGAATAGATTCTTATTAAACTTGTGTGCTTCACCATCAACGATTGCATCACTGCTTACTATCAGGTGGAATAGCAGTCGAGCACTAGTTTATACAATCTAAAAAAAAGATGTTATGGAGGTCCAATTTCGATTTCGAAAGTTCCTTTCAAATTGTTTTCAATGTCAATGAAAACTCAATTTCAATGTTCCAGGTCATCAATTCCAAATATAAAGAGGTGGTATATGAAAGGCGTGCGAGTCTGCGGCGTGCATGGACCTCGGCATGCCTCCGCATTTTTACTGCTACCCAGCCTCACCTTGGCTAATACCCTGATCTCTACAGATTACCCGCATGAGCCTGATGGCCAGCCTTGGGCTGATGAACAGACCTGGTTTAATGCCCTTGCCTGGGCTGATGGTTTAATCTGTCCTGATGGCTTGATCTGGGCCTCAAGTCTGCTATTAAAATAGTGTTAGAATGGTCTATCATTGATTGTAAAATTGTTGATTTTGACAAGTTTTGTAATCTACAAATATAATGGCGTCATTATGACTTTCCAATGGTCAACCACTGACACTCCGTTGAAAGAAGTGGCATAGAATGCTCATCACGTACATATTGACAAATGAATATCTGTCGTATGCGGTAATCTGCTAATATTTTAACAGTTCCTTTGATCGGTAACCTACTATTAGAACGTTATTGTGCTTTTAATAAGCTCGATATTGTCATTCTATCAAAACTCTATTACAAGACCATTGACCGATCAATGATCGATCATTATGAATTATCAGATTACGAACTTTTAGCAAAATGACAATGGCATCGTGTTGGAATGACGAATTTATAAAAATAGCAGACTTGGGCCCCTGGCCTGATGGCTGACCACGGCTGCTGGCCCGTTGCGACTGCCAGCGATGACGACTTCAACTGGCCAACTGTCACTGGAAACGAATTGGATCGCTTAAAGAACGGTTTGCTTTTTAACATTTTATTAGATTACAGAAACCCTACCATGACCTCTTAATGCGATCCATTTGACGACTTAAACTGAACTTTTGAAGGGGTGGAGCTCCACCCCAGTATGGGGTGTATAGCTCCTCTTTTCTCTTTTTCGCTCGCACGCAGGATATTTTAACAGGTCATGATAAAGCCCTTCTATCTCATCAAGCCGGGTTGGTCTTGGATATCTGTGTGTAAGGTGTGCGTGCACTTTTTTCTGTGTGCGTAACGCGTCAACTCGGGTCTGATTCTTACCGGACAGCTGGAAGGCACAAGCTCGCGCCTACTGTGGCCGAAAATCGCCCTATGACTCCCGGGACATCTCCTTCGGCGGCGGCTGGGGCGTGAGGATGATCATTGCGAAGAAAAAAAACGCGTTGCGCCGACCACAAATAATACGGGATAAGGGCAGCAAGATGATGATATACAAAGATGTACAAAATGTACATCTATCTGTATATACGTGTGTGTGATCCGTGTGTTCTATCAGTGTGTGTATGTATGTGTGTGTGTGTGTGATTTAGTTTTAAGTTAGATTTAATTTATGTGTTTAATTTTTTGTTGTACATTTAAAGTGTCTCAAAATTTATAAATTTTCTTTCTAACTCATATGGTTTGCTGTAAGAAAACCCAGTTGTGGGCTAAGCTCGCCTATGTACAACAACAGATCAACTGTCCTATTTTTATTGATTGAAATATTGAGAATAGAATAGAAGTCGATGCTTTTAAAAAATTATTTAAATACAAAATACAAATACTTTTCAAATTTACTATTTCAAATGCAAAATACTTTTGCTTTTTGTATTTAAATACTAAATACAAAATAGGTATTTTCAAAATACTTTATTCAAATAAAATACTTTCGGATAAAATTACTAAAAAAAAGATTTTAACATTACCTACAAGCTCTTCAAAAACAGCATCAGACATGTTGCGTCTGTGTGGCCGCGTTATCATACTACCATATGAAAATAATCGTTCCATTGATGCCTAACTAGGGAGGCAGGCGTTGTATTTTAAAAACACTTTTTTATTATGTTGGGTAAGAATATGTTGAGCATGGTCAGACTTGTGTCTTCTTCACTTAAATACTGGAGGGTCGCCAAGTCAATACAGGTGTTGTTGTGGTAATAGTTTCGAAACTTAACCGTAAAAAAGTATTTTATATTTAAAAAATATAAAATACATCTCGAAAAGTATTTCAAATAAAATACAAAACACTTAAAAATAATATACGTATTTTGTATTCGCGTTTCAAATACAAGTATTTCAAATAAGTCACAACTCTGATGATATATCAAAATGTACTATTGTCATGCATATTCCTTATAAGAGACTTATGATGTTCATTCAGGATCACACAATGCACCGGTGCTGCGTGCTGGGCGTCTGTCTGCAGTGTTTGTGCCCCTGCATCAATTTAGATGAAACCGAAGCTTAGACACCAGCGGGAAATGGATGAATTGTAACATAGGTAATTTATTTTATTTTATTTGTTTGGGAAAACGGCCGCATATCACAATTTTAACATAGTAAACAATCATCGTGAGGAAACCGGCATGTCCTACAACCAAAAATTCGAAGACATGTGACATCCACCAACCCGCACTGGGCCCGCGTGGTGGATTACGGCCCATTCCCTCTCCTAGAGAGGAGGCCTGAGTCCCAACAGTGGGAACATTATAAGGCCGACTATGCTATGCTAAACAATCATCACGTTCGCGTTCCACGCGCGCCTCAAGGAGATGTCAGCAACCGTAGGGGCCCAGCAGGGTCAAAGCCTACTGGGGCCAAGGGTGATGCGAAAGAGATCCCCGGGGCCCTGGAAAAAATGGCAAAGAAGGAACAGGAGTGGGTTTTTAGTCGGTAAAAGTTCAGACTTTTACGAGTAATAGTGTCAGCACTATCACTCGCTCCGCCCAAGAGCGGGGGATGTCATTAGATGATATTCCCACGCGCAAAAAAAAAACCTCGTTCATTGTCTTGCTCGATACATTTTGCTTGTCAATGAAACATAATTATGAACTTAATGTACATGAAATTAAAGTACATTTTAGAGTGTATAATATTGCTTCGTAATCAATCCAGTTTATCCATAGAATATATAAAATCCATTCAATGGTTTAAATCTATGCTGTCCACAAATAAAAAAAGTTGGGCCATCCAATTGAGCCACGATTTGAAACCCCGGCCTCTTTACGTCACACCAAGAAGACGTCAAAAAACCTTAAAAATAAAATAATTTTCAAAATTATTACGTTCGTCTTCTACTGTCATACAGACAGAGTTGTCAATTTTTTGTGAAAAATGCCGTAAAGCAATATGTATCCGTTTAAAATAATTTATTTAAATTCCTAGTCCAAAACTAAACGTGAAATCATATAAAAATGGATCAACATTTTGTACAAACCAAGCCTAAAAGAACACGCCTTTCTGCCCTAAATTTATAAAAATCTACCAACATGGGAAATTCGGTTAGTATTCAAAATTGCTCACCTACCTCCTGTTTACGTGTCCTATTCGCCAGGGTCGTGATTGCGACTGGGTACTCCATCTCGTTTCGCTCTTCAATCCCTGTGTGACAGAAGAGCTGACAAGATGGAGTATTCGGTTGTGGATGTGCGACCCTGGCGGAATAAACGCGAGAGTGTTTGTCGGATATATCCGACGTCGGCTCAATAAGGCCAATGGCTACTAGGGTTCCCAGATCACTCGAAAGCAGGGCTTTGAATAACGTTATAAATTTGGTATCGTTACTCTCATCGTAGGAAGGTAACGTTATTATTAGTAACGTTATGCTTGGTACCGGTACTTGAGTAAACTTTTACCGATAAACTGAGTAACGTTATCGATGATGTTATCGGTAAAAAGTATCGTTACCATGACCCAAGGTTTGATAACGTTACCAAATGCGTTACTGTAAGTACCGTTAAATAACGTTATTTTGTTAAATCTTTTAGTTTCGTCTAATATAATGCAGTGATTAGTTTGAGCACGTATTCAACAACACTTCAACGATGCAAAATGTTTCATTATACATAGGAATTAGGTACATTTATTCTATTAAAATGTCAAAAAGTATACGTGTAAATTTAAAAGGATACACCGCGCCGCAACAACGCATTAAGTAACGATAAAAGTATCGATACTTGTAACGTTAATTGGTAACGTTATTTTATAGATTCAATACCAAAGTATCGTTACCCGTGTTAGCGTTAAAATGTTAACTTTATGAAAATAACGTTACTTAACGAAACTTATAGTGTGAATTTGGTAACGTTAACAAGCCCTGCTCGAAAGAGTTACCGTGGCCCTGGAACGCAAAGGGCAACTGAAGGATCACAGGTGGCTTCTACTTGCACGGAGCTAGGCGGTAGTGGATTGGAGTGGACCGTGAATTGGCTAATCAGTGTTCGAAATCTCTGTATCAGTGGAAATAGAGAGTGGAACGGAGTGGACTTTAAACAAACTAAAAAGCGGCCAAGTGTAAGTCGAACTCGCGCACGAAGGGTTCCGTACCGTCCGCAGCCAAAAACGTCAAAAAAATCACGTTTGTTGTGCCCCACTTAAATTTTTGTTCTGTTTTTAGTATTATACACGAGTTGTTAGAGCGGCAACAGAAATACATCATCTGTGAAAATTTAAACTGTCTAGCTATAACGGTTTATGAGATACAGCCTGGTGACAGACGGACGGACAGCGGAGTCTTAGTAATAGGGTCCTGTTTTATCCAGAGGGTACGGAACCCATAAAAACAAATTTTTGTAATAAAAATTCGTTATTCACAATCTCGATTAAATATGCAAGGTTTTTTGCATTTTTAATTTATGAGTATGAAGGGCTAAAGCATATGCAATATGGCAGATTTTCTGATGTCTGCACTGTTTTCAATAATTTAGATCAGTATATATATATATATAAGGTGTTAAAAAAATAACTTTAAGAATTTCGAGGGGACTTTGTACTCCTCATTATGAACAACTTTTACTATGGGACCAAACCTGAAATAGCGAAAAAAAAAAATCAGTTGTTCCCTACGTTCATGTCCGCATAACTCTTCAAAATGTATGGAGGAGCTGTTTTTTTTTTTTCGATTTTACGTTTGGTTCCATAGTAAAAGTTGTTCATAATGAGGAGTACAATGTCCCCTCGAAATTCTTAAAGCTAATTTTTTAACACCTTATATATAAAAATCAATGCCACTTTTCGTTGTAATTTTATAACTCAAGAACGTGCTCACCTATCCAAACCAAATGTTTACGCTTTGTTCGGACTATTTAGTAGATGGTTTATGTGAAGTTTGCACAAAATCGGTCGAGCGGTTCTTCATTTATCACATTATTAGGCGGTACGAAGTTCGCCGAGTCAGCTAGTATAGTTTAAAAAAATCGTTATTTTATCTATTTCAAAATACAATAAACTGGGCAAGTGCGAGTCTGATTCGCGCACTAAGGGTTCCGTACAAACTTGCGTATATAAATAGTTCATCTTCCGAAATTTTTCTTGTGATGTAACAACAAATTTACTGTTTTCATCTTTATTTCTACATCTGTGCTATAAGACCTTGCTTTATGCCAAATTTCATAATTCTGTTTCAACTGGAAGTATCCTATGAATTTTGAATCCCTTGAGAGTGTCGAAATATAGGTTATTTGCGACATAAACGGACGTAGCTTTTTTTTGTTAACTTAAAAGTTTGATTTTTTTCACAGCTTCAAGGCACCGCAGACTTGAGTATCTAGTTTTAATTTCAACTCCTCGTGTTCCCGATATATAGGGTCTTGACACACAGACGGACAAATAATAGAGCATCTTATATATATTCACCTTTCCTAAACGAAGACTATGTTTTTCTTAACCGCCACTACAAGGAAGTCACATACGAGGCGTAATAGACCTCGTACCGCACTGACCGTGTAAAGCAAGCTTTATATTTATTTGCAGCCAAGGCTTCATTCGCCAAGGTCTCTCGGCGGTCATGAGAGAACTCCGTTAGCCCAAGATCATCAGCGGAGCCTGACGATCGAGAGTCCAGCACGACAACTGAGTCAACCAAATGTAACAGATGCGAATGGACACGGTCAAGTGGTCCAAAACCTTCGGCCGGTAAGCAACTTCACAAAAATGTACAAAGTTGTGGAAAAAAAAAAACTTTAACGCCCTTACGAGCTAAACCTTTTAGGCTGAGCGCAGACTTAAGTTACGACAGTTTTAAGACAGACGGTTGCTTTACAAAAAACTGGGCAAATGCGAGTCGGACTCGCGCACTGAGGGTTCCGTACAAACTTGAAAGGTAAATTGCGGTTTACGATATATGACGTATTTAAAAAAAAACTACTTACTACTACTAGATCTCGTTCGAACCAATTTTCGGTGGAAGTTTGCATGGTAATATACATCATATATTTTTTTTAGTTTTATCATTCTCTTATTTAAGGAGTTACAGGCGGGGGACACATTTTACCACTTTGGAAGTGCCTCTCGCGCACTACTAACTATTCAGTTTAGAAAAAATCATATTAGAAACCTCTATATTATTTTTGAAGACATATCCATAGATACCCCACAAGTATGGGTTTCATGAAAAAAAATTTTGACTAAGTATGGGAAACCCCCAAATTTTATTGTTTTTTTTTTCTAAGTTTGAACAGTATAGTTAAAGAACTATAAACTAAAAGTAGTTTCAGAAAAAAGTGGCTGTGACATACGGACGGACAGACATGACGAATCTATAAGGGTTCCGTTTTTTGCCATTTGGCTACGGAACCCTAAAAATATGACGAATAAAAAGCGTCTTATAGATAAAGTTGTCTAACACCTACAAGAACTGCACAGCGACAAGTCTGACTAACGATGGTCTTTTTTTTTTTTTTTTATTTAATTGATATAAACCAGAGCTTGACTGCGATCCCACCTGATGGTAAGCGGAGATGCAATCATTGATGGTCAGGCGCACTAGTTTATTAAGAGCCTATTCACTCTAGCTTTGAAGACACCTATATTATAGTTGGACGGAAAGACCGCAGCAGGCAAATTGTTCCAGTCCTTCGATGTACGCGGTGGATATATATAGATATAGATGGTCGGCCTCCCTTTTATACGTATGTATGCGGGCGCGCACATCAACAACAAAACAGTCTATCGACGTACTCCTCCCTAATAGTCTCATTCGAGCGTTCACAGAGTAAACACGTCGCATCATGTTTACAGACGAAGAACTCGTAGAAAAATTAATACAACAATGTCGATGATGTCCATTTTGATACTGAAAAGGAATTAATGCAAACAGTTTGACTGGCCAATTGGTCTAGTAGTTAGTGGCCCTGACTGCCGGAGGTCGTCGTGGGTTCGATTCCCACCCAGGAAAAATATTTGTGTGATGAGCACGATCATTTGTTTTTATCTGGGTGTAATTTATCTATAATATGTATGTATTTAGACATATATAAGTATGTTTATCAGTTGTCTAGTACTCATAACACAAGCTCTGCTTAGTTTGGGACTAGACGGCGTTGTGTGATAGTTGTAAATAAAATAAAAGTTTGTCCCGCGTTGGTCCTAAAACAGAACTGTCAACAAGTCTGCTCCAAAACTAAACTGTTTTATGTACGACACGTCGTAGATAAAACAGTTTCATTTTCCGTTTGGAGCAGACTTGTCTATGTGAGGAAAGTCTGTCTTAAAACTGTCGTGACTCAAATCTAAGCTCGGCCTACCGCCTACGTCGAATATATCCGACAAACTCTCGCGTTTATTCCGCCAGGGTCGCAGATCCACGACCAAATACTCCATCTCGTCATTCCTTTTGGCACCTATGAGAATTGAAGAGCTAAATTAGATGGAGTGCCCAGTCGAAAACAAACAACCCTGACGAATAGGACACGAAGCACTCGCCGGGCCAATCCGACGCAAGCGTTTAAAGGGTTATTTTATCCGATCCATTTTACGACCTAAACTAAACTGTTACAGGGATGTAGCTATATAACCCTTCCTGACCCCTGATTATATATCTACTTCAATACGGAGAGAAAAAACTGTCAATAAAGGATATAATAAATAAATAAACTTTCAGTTTTTTTTACCGTTACGGGGGTCTAATAAGCCCCTTGCCGCCATAATGATAGTTTTCAAACGAGGTCTTAAATGCCCCGTACGTCAGAAAAATAAAAAATTATTTGTGTTGTCCACAGGATGAAGGTTCTGCTCCTGAAAGAACAAAAGGTCGAAGGAGCATCTTCAGAAAAGGAGACAAGCTCAAGAAAAGACACGCTCGTGCCGAGAAGCAACTGGGCGGCGTTCAAATAGTAGCCCTCACTGCTCAAACAACACTCAGAACAAGAGATCCTAACAGTACCCCACAAGACAGTAGCCCAGCTGTTCAGGGAGCAGCTCCTCTTCAAGAAGAATTCCCTCCCGGTGTAGAACAACCTAAGGGAAGAGGGTACCCTGAGGGCGAGGGACCAAAGATCCAGAACTATCCTAAAGGCTGGAATTTTCCTCAGAGTAATCGCTACCGCCGTCGAGATGACATTCCACAGGTACAGACACGTTATCATCATTATTACATAGTATAAAACGAAGTCGCTTTTCGTGTCTGTCTGTCCCTATGTATGCTTAGATCTTTAAAACTACGCAACGAATTTTGATGTGTTTTTTTTAAATAGATAGTGATTCAAGAGGAAGGTTTCCATGTATAATACATGCACAATATAGTAGAGGAACACTGATGATTTTAGTGGTTTCTAATGTGATGTCGTAAACAAACACATTTTTTGCGCTTACATTGCAAACGCTGGCTGAACCCTAAGAGATAGATCAAAATAAGGTACTACAGTATTGTACACCTTAAAAAGGCCATACTACGACGTGATCAGCATTGCACCCGTGCGAAGCCGGGGCGGGTCACTAGTATTATAATTTATTACTATTTTTATTGAGTGTGGGAAATCACCAAGACTAAGAGTGAATAGGCTATTAATAAACTAGTGCGCTTCACCATCAACGATTGCATCACTGCTTACCATCAGGTGGGATCGCAGTCAAGCACTAATTGTCATTTAAAAAAAAGAAACTTCTTCCTCTCTGAGCGGCGCGAGAGGGAGTCTCACTGACCGTTATCCAACTCGTGTTCTATCAGTTGCCCTTTGCGTTCCAGAGCCGCGGTGACTCTAGTGGAATATTCCTGCAGCCTGGAAATTTTTAAACCTTTTGCGTGTTTTAGCTGCCGTACTAGTAGAGTCGCTGCACATGGGACACCAAAACGCCGTTACCAGTGTATTTCCTGAAGTTTTCATACATTTTATTATCTATACTTATAATAAATCTATAGAAGTGAAAATTCTGTACATTGAACATATAAAAAAAAAATGGCAGAGGGTGTTACTAGACCGACACCAAACCCAAAAATGTGATTAAAAAAATTTTTGTCTGTCTGTTTGTTTAGGCCTCACGCAAAAACTACCGGTTCGATTATGATGAAACTTGGTATAATTATTCTTTAATATTCTGGGCACCACACTGGGTACTTTTTATCCCGGAAAAGTATGCACAAAAAAAAAACTTAATTTAGCGGTTCGATCTCTAGGCCCGATTACTATACCAACCGCAAATAATAAGTTTGTCGTAGGTTACGTCACCCGCAGTGGAGTTCACTAAGGGGCGCTGTACACGGCTAAAGTACTATAATATTTTATCGTAAGGTACAATATCGCTCGCCATAAAATTTAATGGACTACCACACACGACAATGATAATAAACAATATTTCATATTTTCGTATCTCAAAAAACTTAATAAAACCATTTTCGACATCTACGCGGACGAAGTCGCGGGCAAAAGCTAGTTGAAAAATATATTTCATAATGCCGGATGATTCTTTGATACGGTCTCATTTGTACCCTAGAGTTATGGGATACAAAAAAAACACGTATATAAAAGGAGAAATTGAGTGACTGTCATATCAACGCACAGCCGAAACTAAAAGGACTGAAATTTGGCACAAAGTTTCCTTTAAAAAAAAAAAAGAAAGAAAGAAAACATGTTTATTTTGCCCAAATAGACACACAATAAAATACATCAATCTGTCGGACCATGTATAAACCAGGCATAACTGTGCTGCACCATAGACACTAGACAAAACACATTTGTCCGATGTCTATAGTTTAGTCTGTGGTTGTCTATGTCTATTGTCTATTGCACGTGGCCGCTGCCGACAGAAACTAACCTATCGTGTACATATAAACAATAATATAAGAAAAACAAATACAATATATAAATCCAAGTTGTGCGTCGCATCCAGGCAAAAATAGGTTGGTAGGTTGGTTGGTAGGTTGTAGGTTTTATGACGTAAGCCAGCACTAAGAGAGAGATTTCTCAAAATTCACCCCCTAAAGGGATGAAACGATGGTCCAAAGTCTATATGGAAGAACTAGCTTTCACGTGGGCGAAGCCGCTAGCACAAGCTAGTCGATATATAATCGCGTAGATACACGAGGACGACGCCTAACGCGGTGTCCTAAGTACGCGGTTAAACGCGATCGCGATAATCGGCTTACGTGACCAACTCGCACGTGGGTGCGGTGCGACGATGAGCGAAGCGAAGCAGTCGCAACGGTCTTGGTTTATATTATAAATGTCGGCTAAAGCGGCGAATTAGCATGCACGTATCACAGAAACTGCTAAAAAGCGACAGTTATATGCTATTTCAAAGCATATCACTATTTTTTTTAAAACAGTTAAAGGGCTTTGTCTTTTTAGACCAAAAGGTTTGGTGGATACTTACATTAATTGTTTAAAAATGTAAATCAGCAAATTAATTACTTTCATTTGTCACCAAAATAACAGTAATTAGGTACAGTTCTATATTATTTGAGAGCAGTGGTGGCCGAGTGGTAACGACCCCGAGTTGTAAGGCGCGGGTTCAAACTCAGCCAGGTGCATTACTTTGTGTAATTTATTTCATCACCACTACTCTCAAAACGGTGAAGGAAAACATCGTGAGGAAACCGGCATGTCTTAGAACCAAAAATTCGAAGACATGTGTCATCCACCAACCCGCAGTGGGCCCGCGTGCTGGATTACGGCCCGTTCCCTCTCCTAGAGAGGAAGCCTGAGTCCCAGCAGTGGGAACATTATGCTACTATGCTTGTATTATTTTAATATTAGGCATTATGAGGCATATAAAAGAAAAATACTGTCCAGTTTATAAATATTTAAAACAAAATACCGCAAACAATATAATATTTGATAAATTCGTCTATGGAAATTGTATTTTATTGTTTCCACGTGTGTTGAAAAACGTCGTTACACACTTGCTCCAGAATGTACTATTCTTCTCCACCAGGGGTGTCCGCGGTACGAAGAAGAACTGCCGCCACCGTATAACGATCGTGAGAACCTGTGTGAAGAAGATGAAGAGACTGAACAAGAATATAGTACTGACTGATCTTGAATTCAGAATTCGAGATAAATTCTGTCATCACACAAAGTTCAAATTCCTGTGCTGATATTCGCTCTCGCTGCTCTCGGGGCGGGAAAAGTTATTCTTAAAACTCGACTTTAAGCCCACAAAGCTAAAGTCAATATTTGAGTTGACAGTGGTGATGAATTTAAATTATCTCGAATTATGAATTCAATAAGTAAACACACAACCATGCGATTCAAACAAGAATAGGATTGACTTAGCGCCATGCTGTGTCATCTTAGCTGTCAAATCGAAAAAAAAAACAAATCATTAAACAAAAAAAATTGGTTACAGTGAGCAAAAAGTGTGTGGTGTGACGAGAATGGATAAAGTGAGAAATGAGTATATTAGAGGAAGTTTGAAAAAGGAGCCAGTGGCTAAAAAGTTGAAGGGGAATCGTTTGTCTTAGTATGGTCATGTGAAGAGGAGAGATGAAACACATGTTACTGAAAGAGTTATGAGTATACATGTGGATGGGTGGAGAGAGAGAGGGAGGCCAAAGAAAAGATGGATGGATTGTGTGAAGAGTGATATGTAAGAAAAGGAAGTTAGTGATAGCATGACGGTTGACAGGAGAGAATAGAAGAAGAAAACGTGTTGCGCCGACCCTAAATAAGATGGGACAAGGGCAGGAAGATGATGATGAGTGAGCAAAACAAGATATATTATTTAAATGAATAACATTTATTCACAAATCATGAAAGAAGAATGTTGAATCAGAATTACTTAAATCCGCTCATGTCTGCATCACTGTTTAAGTGGTCATCGTCGTCATCATCACCATCATGAGGATGGTGATGATGACGACGATGACCACTGCAGTTTTCCCCTTTAAAATAAAACACGGATTAACATAGGTTTTTAATATTTACACGGTTGAGCTGAGTGGGGCTGATGCACGCGTCATGCTCGTGAACGGGCACCGTCAGTTGAGACTGATCATCTCTTAGCTGCCATTGGCTTAATTTTATTTCTATATTTTTATTCGTTTTTTTCTACATTGTGGTCACATATTAGAAGCGACAAGAAATATATAACCAAGATTTATGTAACTCATAATATGATTTAAAAGAGTGTCCATGGAGTTTCTTGCGCGTTCTTCTCCATAGAGATCTACGCTTTGGAACGTGCAATTTAGCTTCACTTGTTTTTTTTTTTCTAACTGACCGACATTTTAACAATTCAACAGTGCCTTTAATTGGGCTATTTGAAATAAACGTTACTGATTTCTGATTTATGATATTATTTCACCAAATTTTAAATGAAAATGGACATTGTTACCTGCATTTATAATAAATTTGAATCGGAATCTACCTGTTCAATATCGCTCATCTCGGCATCACTACACATCACTTTGATATACGTAAGACTTGGTAAAATTTTCTTTGCAAACTGTACTTCGCAATCATTTCAAAAACATTTGAAAGATAGAGGTCATTGACTATCCTATTCTTATTTGAATCGCATTTTACTTTAATTTTTTTCTTTAAAAGTTTGCCTACTTGGATCCCTGGGTAAAAACCTCTCTTCCATCTCCTTGCAAACGTTTGTCTATACCTAAATATGATCTACGGGGTTACCATGACGTTCAAAGTAAGATTGTTTTCATTCTTATTTCAGTGTGGGTAAGAGACAGAGCTATACAGGTTGTCTAGCGCCATCTCTTACCTACACTGGAAATAAGAATGAAACAGGTCCTGATCGTCACGCGATCTTTGACGGCTATCCTTCAGACGTCTGGACGTTTACTGGTGAATCACGGACTATCTTCGCCCACCTGTCCGGCTCATACGGCTGTATTCGTGTGTCAGCCCAATCTCACTTGAGTGTGCTGGTTTTTTCTCATGTACATGATGGCACAGTGGTTAAAGCAGTGCAAAGTTGTTAGGCGATGTAAGAATGCGTAGACAGTGTTGCTGTATATGTATGGCTATATCCACCAGATCTACGCAAGGAGCTTGCGCAGAGCAAGGATGCGTAGCAAACTCTGTCCAGCTAAGCGCGTTGTACATTTATTCCTTGCTCACATCCCTTTGCACGCATATCCCGCTATCTTTTAGGCTGGTTTTGTAAGCCATTTTGCACCAGAAGCAACCACCGTGCGTGGCTGGAAAACACCTTCTGCTTTCGTGAGGTGGTTTCAAGCAAGGCAAGAATGTGGCTGTATTGGTGTGATGGCCCACTGCGACCTCCTCGTCAATGCGTCTTGAGCCAGTTTGCGCCACTGAACCTGTAGTTTCAAATTCGTTCTAAAATAATAGATCCAATCTGTCCTTTGCTGTCCTCCCCCAAGTGACGCCCAAAGCCGAGTTCGTACACCCCACGGGGGATCAAATGTCGATCCAGCCAGCCCCTTGCTGTTGATCCAGCTAGCGACTTCCGCACCCCGTAGGGAATGCCCTTAGCGTGAAGTCGCTTAAATTTTTTATAGCCCTGAGTAGAGGCTAAATGTTTTATTAAGGTTACCACTCTCATATCGAGTTAAGCAGACTACAGAAGACGCAGCGTTAGAAGGCCTCTCACAAGGTTGATCGATGACCTGGTGATAGTCGCGAGAATCCGATGGTTACGAAACGCACAGGACCAGTCGTTATGACGGCACTTGGGGAGGCCTACTTCCATCAGTGGACGTCTTTCGGCTAAAATGATAAATGATGGTGATGAGTCGACATTGCTTGAGCTGCTAGATGCCATTCACAAAAGTATTGTTGTGGTCCGCAGATCGTAGAATGCAACTGGAACGGGAGCAGAGGGCTGTCGAGCAATGTGACAGGTGGTCGCTGGCCGCGTTCATGACGCTGATGGCTTGCACGGTCGGCAAGACGATGCTTGTCGCGCTTGGCGTTACCTAACAGCCTGTATTAGAAAGCCAGGGAGGTGAGAACCTCAGTAATACTTAGTAGAATGAGTTAAAGGTTATTACAACAGGCGTGCGTGTATGACCAGGTGATCAGGCGACCAGGGCCTTTAGCATGACGTGTTAAAATGTCAAAGGAGCTAAGCTCCATCCCATCCACCTACTACGCGAGGCCTTCCAACACTGCGTTTTCCGGTACGCGGTCGCCACTCCAGAACCTTTCAGCCACAACGCCCATCTGTTCTGCGAGCAATGTGCCCTCATTGCCACTTAGCCCTGAAAGAGCCACTCCAGCCCTGAACGCAAAGGGTAACTGAAGGGACACGGGTGGGTTATAATCAGCTAAAGTCTGTCATTCCTCGCTCCATACAGAGCGAGACAAGTTTTTATGATTCCATGTGGATCAGCTACATTTATACTTCCTCAAAATACACCCTGAAAAGTCAATAACCTAGTGTTATGTTTTTCCAGGCTGGGCAACAGTGGCAGCTAAGGGCACTGGCTGGTCAACCAGGTGGCCCGTGATACCGTGACCCTACAGATTAATTAGTCCTTTTTTTATATAATCAAGGAGGCAAATACCCTCGTCAAAGTAAGTCGGTACTGAATATACATATAATATTTGAAATAAGGATTTTATAGTACACTTAGCTTCTGTTAGCGGCTTTGAAAAAAGGTTGGCGTGAAAAAAGGTTTTTCTATACAAGCTTTGGACCCTCTTTCTCTTAGTGCTCGCCTACGTCATAACAGTTGTGCAGAATTTCATGTGCCTAGTCCCAGTAGTTTTGGCTGTGCGTTGATATGTAAGTCAAATTCCTTGCCGGAATGTGTGTTTCCTGATAGCTACAACCCGGTAATCTTTAAGTCAAGAGTGAATAGGTTACTTCTAGGTAAGCGCGTTCCATCGTCGACCGCATCATCGCTTTCCATCAGGTGAGATGGCGGTCAAGCGCGAACCTATCGAGAATAAAAAAAAATAAAAAAATCCTTTTATATATATAGATTATTGTGACATAAGTGTGTAATGTTGGTAAACAACTGAGGACGGCAATCATCAATACTCACGTGTACCATACAATGTTTTTCAATATACTTGTGAAGAAATAATTCATTTTGATACTTGTGGCGAAACAAATCAATCAAAAATCAAATCAAAAAGCATTTATTTCAAATAAACCATTTACAGGCACTTTTGAAATGTCAAAAAGTCAGTCAGTCAGAAAAATAAAAATAAATTATGCTAATTGCACATTCCAAAGCGTAGATCTCTATGGGGAGAACGGACATGACGCTAATATTAGCACCACTCAGCTCAACCATTTTGAAGGGAACCGATTGATCCAACTCACGCGCCACCCTCAGTGAGACATTTGAGTGAGCATGACAAACTCTCAACTGCCATGCTCATTTATGTCAAACAAGTCCAGTAGCAAAATAAAAACCAGACGACCTAAACGAAGACAGGAGTGGGCTCTTGCATCAATTTAAAATACAAAAAGCTAATGTCAGCACTTATGGCGACAATGGCGTGGTACATATAAAAAAAAAGTTAAAAGAGACACATAGTAGGTACCATAAAATATACATTTAGATGCAAGTGTGCAAAGTTTTTCGTTGTAATCGAGACTAGATTCAGGAGTTAGTGTGAGTGTGCGATGCATATGACACGTATGACAAATGCATACGTGCATTAAAAGTAATTTTTTAAAGCTCTTGATATTTTTCAACTTTTTATTAATAGAATAGAATAAAACTTTTGTACACCAAAATAGTAACAAAAACTTTTACTATGGATACAATGACGGTCTTATCGCTGACAGCGATATCTACCAGAAAACCTTAGGACAGACTGTAAGAACTGAACATAGAAAAGGGGGTAGTCTGCGGTGTACTGCAAATTAAATTTAAAAAAATATATTAGGCTATAAATAGATATAAAATTATATTATATAGCTATTATATATAAAAGATATGAAAAACAAATTCATGACTTTAATTATTAATTATTTATTTAATTTCATATAGAATAAAAAAATCTTTAATTACAAGTCTATTTAGTTGTGACTTGAGATCCAGGCCTTAATTTTTTTTTAATAGATATAAACTGCGATCCCACCTGATGGTAAGCAGTGATGCAATGATTGATGGTGAGGCGCACTAGTTTTAGAGCCTATTCACTTTAGCCTTGAAGACACCTAAATCATAGTTGGACGGGAAGACCGCAGCATGCAAATTGTTCCGGTCCTTTGGTATACGCGGTATAAATGACGAAGCGAAATGCATTGTTAAGTTCTTCGCATTTTTATCACCTTTCCTTATTTTCACTAAAACATATGAAAATGTATTTTATAGAACAAATCACTCCAAAAAGGCAGCAAAAATATACTGAAAAACAATTTTTTTTTCTTATTTCCTTTTTGCAAATTTCGTAATTTGATTCGCCTGGAAAATTCTTTCAATGATTATTAAAACTTCGTTTAAGAAATAAGTAGTACAGTTTACCTTTTTACATTTTTTTTTTTATAATACTGTATCTTCCAATATAATGTGTGTATAAAAATTATAAAATAAATAAAATAGTTCAAAAGGTCCGCAATGGGCAACTGAAGGAACACAAACCCACCCGTATTGGTGGGTTTTAGTTGTGCGACCCTAGCGGAATAAACACGCGAGTGTTTGTCGGATATGTACGTAGGCAGTTAGGTTAATTGAGCATGAGTGTTAGCATAGTAGCATAGTCGGCCTTATAATGTTCCCACTGTTGGGACTCAGGCCTCCTCTCTAGGAGAGGGTATGGGCCGTAATCCACCACGCGGGCCCAGTGCGGGTTGGTGGATGTCACATGTCTTCGAATTTTCGGTTCTAGGATATGCCGGTTTCCTCACGATGTTTTCCTTCGCCGTTTTGAGAGCAGTGGTGATGAAATAAATTACACAAAGTAATGCGCCTGGCTGGGTTTGAACCCGCAACCTACAACTCGTAAGTCGGAGCCATTACCACTCGGCCACCACTGCTCATGAGTGTTAACTGTAACATATTAAAGGTATTTTTTCTTCAGCAGGGGATCCCGCCGCCCATACCGGAAGACGCGGTTTATGACTCAGACCAGGAGGACGGTAATGACTGTTTTTTACAAGCTTTTCTTTAGTTCCACCTGTCCCGATGTTTGCTTGTCTGTAATCAAATCTTGAAAATTAAATTTGGTCTTTTTCCCGGTTACCAATTGAGCTGAAATTTTGAATGCATGTGTAAATCAAATGACAATACAAAAGTGTATCTGGCGCCAGAAATATTTAGTGTTGCCACCGAAAATAATTAAACAGTGTTGTGACATTATCACACTATACATCAGCAATTTGTATTTTTTTTTTTAATCATTAATTTCTTTATATTTTATGCTTTATAACGCCGCCGCGTACCGGAAGACGCGGTGTTGGAAGGCCCCCTACAAGGTGGACCGATGACCTGGTGAAGGTTGCGGGAATCCGATGGATGCAAAACGCACAGGACCGTTCTTTGTGGCGACATTTGGGGGAGGCCTATGTCCAGCAGTAGACGTCTATCGGCTGAAATGATGATGATGATGATGCTTTTTAATATTTTAAATGTTTTATAATATTTTAAATGCTTTATGCACACAAAAGTGCAGAGGCGGACTTAATGCCTTGTTAGGCTGCGTTCCCACTTTGTCGTAACGACAGTGGATAATTAAATGGAGGTGTTTTTTTTTTAGTTGTGAAAATCATCTAATGACAAATTCTATGGAGCGGGAGATAGTGTCAGACTTTAACTGACTAAAAACCCACTCCTGTTGGTTCTTTGCTTTCGATCCAGGGCCCCGGGTTTCACTTTCACACTACCCGTGGCCCCAGTAGGCTTCGACCCTGCTGCCCCTACGATTTGCTGACATCTCTTTGAGGCGCGCGTGGAACAGTACGCGCCGTCAACGACTTGGACTCGGTCACGACGGTTACCGGACGGTTGGACGGCGAGCTACCCGTTGTTTGCCGGAAATAGGGATCAGAATCCCGGCGGCAGTTGGGGCGTGAGGACCGTTGCATTATTGCTTCGCAGAAGGAGGCGAAAGCCTCCTCCTCGCTCGGAGAAACTCCTTCTCGCTCCGGACCATAGCCTGTACTAAGACCCGACGCGAGAGATCGCCGAAGAAAATGGAGGTGTTCACATATAGGACGACAAGAGAAATGTAAAAATGTCGTCTACGACTTTTTTTGCGGTGAAACTTCAACGGTCCGGACTAAGCGTTTCGCTTCGTCGTTTATACCGCGTACATCGAAGGACTGGAACAATTTGCCTGCTGCGGTCTTCCCGTCCAACTATAATTTAGGTGTCTTCAAAGCTAGAGTGAATAGGCTCTTAATAAACTAGTGCGCCTGACCATCAATGATTGCATCTCCGCTTACCATCAGGAGGTATCGCAGTGAAGAATTGGTTTTTATAAATTAAAAAAAAAAAAACAGCCACTGAACTTCACACGAAGAAATCCCGCTAATTACTTCCCCAGCAATTGATGTGTATTTTGAGGCTCAAATAAATGTTTCTTTTTCATTTTCAGTTGAGGAAGAAGAAGAAGAACACGAACACCATCGAACTGATTTGTCTCAGGTAGCGCTGCGTGCCTCATGCGTTCTGTTTCTAGCCGTGTCCTTCTGCCGGATATGCGTGGGTGTAGTCACTGGGCTCTAGCCCGTGCAGCTCGAAGGAATCTTCAGGTGATGACTTCTTGACGTGGTTGGGAATCATCATCAGCATCATCTTCCTGCCCTTGACGAACGAAAATGAAAAACGTGTTGCGCCGACCCCAAATAAGATGGGATCTTATTTGGGGTCGGCGCAACACGTTTTTTTCTTCCATTCTATCCTGTCAACTGTCATGCTATCACTAACTTCCTTTTCTTTCATATCACTGTTCACACAATCCATCCATCTTTTCTTTGGCCTCCCTCTCCCTCTCCACCCATCCACATGTATACTCATAACTCTTTTAGTAACATGTGCGTTTCATCTCCTCTTCACATGACCATACCAAGACAAACGATTCCCCTTCAACTTTTCAGTCACTGGCGCCACTTTCAAACTTCCTCTAATATACTCATTTCTCACTTTATCCATTCTCGTCACACCACACATCCATCTCAACGTGGTTGGGAATAATGGTTGTTTTAGAGTTCCGTACCTAAAGGTAAAAATGGGATCCTGTTGTTAAGACTCCACCGTCTGTCTATCGCCAGGTTGTACCTGAATCGTGATAGCTAGACAGTTGAAAATTTCACAGATGATGTATTCATGTTGCTGCTATAACAACAAATACTAAAAACAGAATAAAATAAATATTTAAGCGGGCCTCCCATACAACAAACGCGCACATATGACAATTTTGGCAATGTTTTTTTTTTTCAATTAAAAAGTATCGACGTTATAGATACCGGCACGGATCTTGAGCGCTGATTTCTACAGTTCTACTTGCACAGAAGCACGCAGAAGTGAAATATCAGGTCTCTTTAGTGGTATGAAGGATGCGGGGGCGGGGAGTGAAATCCTTGTACAGTAATTGGCTTGCCGATATTGTACGATGCGCAAAACGATCCCCGCTCTTTTGCCGAGCGCTCAAGATTCGGGCCGCTGTCTGTACCTATAGTGAAATCTACGGGCCCGAGCACTAGATGGCAATAATTTGATTAAGTTCTATTAAGTGGAATGTCCAATTTTAAATACCATTTCCTTAATAATGCTCCCATAAACTAAAAATGGCCAAGAACGTGTCGGGTCACACTCAGTGTAGGGTTCCGTAGTTTCCCGTCCGTCACAATAAGTGTCCCCACTTAAGGTTAATGAACGACAGACAACGAGCAAGAACAAATACCACCAATGCCAATAAGAGACCAACTGAATAATTCGACAATATAATAGCTCATACCCGTCCCGACCCCATCAACTCAGGAAAAAATCTTAGCAGCGCAAAGCAGCCCAAAGTAGCGCCATCTCTTGGGAATTGGGTTACTAATTTATACAAACTAGACGGGTTATGTATGTTGAGCGTTCGTTGGTGATTTGGGATTGCGTGAACCGAATTCAATAATTCTTTTTTTATTTGAAAGGAGATACATTCAGGATAATAAAATATGTAAAATAAGTTTAAAAAAATGCTTGCATATACGGTTAAATTACAACTTTTCAAAAAATTCAACCCATCATGTTCAAAATAATTTTACTAGAAAGTCTAAAGTTCTTTTTTAACTTTTGGAGCGATTATTTCTGAAAATGTTAACATTGTCAAAAAATGATTGTAGTAAACCCCTATTCATTTTTAAATAGCTATCCAACAATATATCACACGTTTGGGTTGAAATGTAAAAAAAACACTCCCACTTTACGGTACCCTAACAAAACATTTTGTCCACTTTTTATTTTACCACTTCGTCGGCGTCATTGATATACATACTGGTACCAAATTTCAGTGCTAACGGTCACTAAGATTAACTGCGGACGGACGGACAGACAGACGGACAGACAGACAGACAGACAGACAGACAGACAGACAGACAGACAGACAGACAGACAGACAGACAGACAGACAGACAGACAGACAGACAGACAGACAGACAGACAGACAGACAGACAGACAGACAGACAGACAGACAGACAGACAGACTTGGCGAAACTATAGGGGTTCTTAGTTGACTACGGAACCCTAAAAACAAAATAAACTGGAGACGTTGAGTACAGCGCCATCTAGCGGGAACCTGGGCAAATTCGGGCCCGTATATTTCACTTTAACGAGAGTTTTGGAAATGAAGTTCACCAGATGGCAGCACTTAGTCGTCAGGTCCAGGCACCTGTCAAAACGCTTGTGTTAATGGCATGAGTTGGACATCAACGTCAACGTCACACTTTAGACGTCATCGTCATGTATACGTTTTCAAAAGTAGAAGACCTTTCGGCTAAATGGTACCCAACTGGTGGTGTTTCCTGAAAACCCTCAATGAAATTGTTTATTTGGATTGTATCCAATTAATTTCATTTGTTTCTGAATAGGTTAACAACAAGGACAGACAAAGCAGTCGGGCTGCGCAGTCGTCATTGCTTACTGCGTTATGCTGCACTGCACTACGCTGCTCGCTAGATCCGGTTGATGAGGACTTTTTAAACATAACCATAAGCCCGTGAAAACATCAGTAGCAGCGAGAACAAACCTAATGACCAATGTCAAGTGTGTAACATTCTGACAGTGACAGATCGGGGCTAGTGCTGCAAGTAAAAAATATAAAAAATATTTAAAATGAGGTTGTGATAGTAGTGCATAAATCCTTGTGATAAGTTTTCTTTTGCTTGGAACTTGTCACAAAGGAGGTTTACTATATTCTATTCTAATATGGAGAAGAATTGAAGAATCAACACAAACTAAATTGGCATAAGGTTAAGCAAAATATTCTAACTGATGATGATGGTGATGACAGGAAATCCTGGGCAAATTACAGCTGCACAGGCCGATTTTCAAGGTTAAGCAACATTTGCCTAAGCCGGTTCTTGGATTGTTGACCATCTGGACATGTTAAGATTGCCAGAAGCCAGGAAATCTGGCACCAGACTTGCGACGGGGTGTGGTCCCGTTAATCCCGTTACTGGATTGTGGAGGACAGACAAGCAGGCGGTCCATGCAAGATACAGGTACTCCGGTGCATCCGATTAGTCTGGAAGCCGATCCTACAACAGTTTGTTGGTAAGGCGAGGATTGATGATGACAGACACACAGAATCATATCTTCAATTGTTAGATGGCTATCTGTGGTCTTTACCTTTCTTTGGTTATTGTAGGATAATGGAAAGAAGATGAGGCTGATAATGACACAGGCATTTAGTTGTGTATTTCAATTACATAGTTGGTTTTGGATGACTATTCCAAAATGCATTCACTCTGCAATAGTTGGTTGGCTTATAGCCTTGTAAATAATAAATTTACTAAATGGCATAAAGATTTTCAAAAAATAAGGTTAAATCAATAAACTTCGTCTTAAATATATTGTCATTTATCAATCACTTGTCAAAAATATTGTAAAGTTTACTTCAAAACAGTATATTAAAGAACTTTCCCCTTTTCAATTTAATGCTACTAAAGATCCCGTAGCACACACTTATACATTTTTCAGAAATTAATTAATTCAATAGACTTATCGACTTAGTTACACAATTATTATACGCTTTACAGTTTTTTTGCTTGTGTGTTGACTTAAATGATTTTTATATTCTTATATGGTTTATTCATCTTCATCATAATCATTATCATACACGGATAGTGCTGGACATAGGCCGCTCCAAACGAGAGAAATTTATCTTGATTTACAAAATCCATCGACCCGGTCACCTTATGAACATCGCCACCCCATCTAGCATCTTGCGTTTGTCGATTCGCGCTCTCTAGTAGACACCTTCCAAAGATCATCAGCTCTATGACTAATATGGTCGTCTTATTGCGACTCCAGCTTGCTTATTCTATTAGTAATGGTTTGTTAGAAGGCCTTAAATGAACAGTATTTATAATGCTTGATGCTAATGAAACTTGAAAATCTAATGCCTTACTTTATTCTTACACTAAAAACAGAGCACTGACATTCCTCGCTCTGACAGTTGTAATTTTAAAAGAACAACACTGGCATTCGGTGTGAAGCTCTTTTGTTTAAGGGGATTTCCAAGTTTCCATAAAGCTTTTTTATTATTTACATAGTTGCCTCTCGCAATAAGATTATTTAATAGCCATGAGCTTAGTAAAATTAGCTCAATAGGTGGATCGAAGGTCGAAGTCACCTAATAATAAATAATAACAACTATAATATCTTCAGCCACTTAGACTTAGAGGTCAGATAAGACGACTTTTCCGACGAGTCTTTTTGTGTTCTATTCGCCAGGGACGTATTATTAGACTGGGTACTCCATCTCGTTTAGCTCTTCAATCCACATAGGTGACAGAAGACTTGACGAGATGGAGTATGTGGTCGTGGATGTGCGACCCTGGTGAAATAAACACGAGAGGGTTTGTCGGATATGTTAACTGGAGGCAGACTTGAAACATAATTTAGGAAAAGACTAGGCATACCGGGCTGAGTGTTTTATTTTTTGAAGTGACTGAATCAACTATAATGGTGTTTTTCTTATCTAAGTTAATGAAAATATAGGTGCATAATTTTGTATCTCGCAACACATAGCAAAAATATATATAAACCGTGTAAAAAATATGTCAAACATGAAATACGTATTTCTTGAACAAATTTATTTTGTTTTAAAATCAGTTGATGAAGCTGTAGGTACAAAATTGAGCTCCAAAAATATATTAAAATGGATAGGAAATACATTATTGAATTATAATATCCTTAAAGTCACTCGTTTCATTATATTATGCCCGAAAATGTCATTGTTAGTCTATACATCTAGCTGATTATGCCCTACAGCTGGGCAATGGCCTCCCCTTGTTTTTTACCGCGTAACTATCTTTTATTTTTGCTGGCAACCCTTTTAGCGCGAGTCAGGCTCGTCCGGCGCGATGTCGTTTAAAGTTTAATCACGTTTCATTCTGTGGTTCTTTTCGCATGACCTTCGATCCATTGTTAATACATGTTAATGTATTTCTATTAAACCGAAATGCACTCAGTAAAAATTTTATAGTTTCACATGGAAAAGAATGGTTAAGATGCTCCACGTAGAAGGTAGTTGAAGATAGTATAAGATTGGACATTACTTGGAATCTTTTGAAGTCATTTGAGTTTCTAGAATGCATGCGTGTTTCCATCTTTGAATATTATCATTATGCAGTTATAAACATTTTTATTTTTATTCTTCATCAGCGTTATAACTACTGTTGGATAAGGTTCTATGATTAACCACAGTCATAGTGATATTCATCATCTTCCTGCCCTTGTTCCGCACAAGGCACTTGAGGTCCGCGCAAAATATTTTATTCTTCATTTCAGTCTTGTCCATCACCACGCTATCACTAACTCCCATTTCTTTCATATCATTTCTCACAGAAGTATTTATTCTCGCTCTCATTCTGTTTGATTATATAGCTATTTTATTCACCGCTGGCTGACTCTACAGACGTTGCCCTGACAATATTTGTGAATTCATAGAATAATCCCTAAAAAAGCACTTTTTTTCCTGGCAAAATTTTCAATTAATTCATTCAAACTCTTACTAGATACTAAATCCATTTTAAAACAATGATTTCAAAAACTGACTGGCCAACAAAGTTTAGTTTTAAATTTCTTAAATACATTTTATTTGAAACTAAATTGTACGGTATAGGTAATACGAAATTCCAAATTATGGCCGTGTCTTATTTCCTCTTAGCGGTCATCATAATCACAATACTGACACCAATTATATTCGTTCGTAGATGTCGCGTTGTGATGTCCGCTCTTATCACATTTTTATCATACATTTTTTCATTGTTTTTCGTCTATTTCGCACTGGAATTGCTTTATTTTTCGCTATATAGAATGATTTCGGTTATGCCAGGCGATGCGCCTGCTTGAAAATTGCAAATCATCCTATCGCCATCATAAGTTACTCCCGGGACTAAATACTGTTACTTAGCTAGACCTTCTTTGGTGCTATTCGCAGTACTTAGCAGGATCTAGACCGCATGTTCTGTCAATCTTAAGTGATGGCATCTCCAGCCTTGTAGGTTTAGAGTTGTGCAAACATTCAACCTTATTTCAAAATATTTGAGGTCAACGCTATAAGGCTATATGACTTCTTTCATTCTTCTCTCTTATTCATCAAAGTAATCTCCTCATTTCTTCTCCTCCTAGCGTCGTGTGTCCTCAGCATTGAGGATAAACGACCTCGTGACCTCGACGAATAACTTTGCTGTAGACAATATTTCACCATGTTGTCCTATCTTCGGCTATGTGGATGGCGTCGCACACTGTGGTCTCTAGTGTGAAGCCGATTTGGTCTGACCAACGTATCACACTCCTGACTCTGGGTGTTTTCCCGTCATCAATAGCTTTCCAGATTATCGCCTCTTTTTCTTGCATGGTGAAAAAAGTATTCAAAGGTTCATATCGAAATATCCTTATTTCTAGACATACATCCATTATCCATATTTCCCACTAATCTAATAATCATCCTTCTATAGTAACGCTCTATCGAAAATTACGCGACGGAAACTCGGCCTACTAATTGTTAAATTACACGATGTAATTTTGGCCTGGTGTGCTCATTCATAGATAATTTTGAAGGTTTTTGCAGGGGTAAACAGATGCCAAAAAGGAAAAATCTTCTATGCAGTCGCTAGATTTCGGTAGATGCTTAAGTTGCCACATTTGTATGGGTTGTGGAGGTGTTCAGCTGGTTAGGCTTGGAAACCAAAGCCAAATATACGTAGTTAGGAAAAGGCTAGGGAGTTTTGTGTCATGAAGTAGAGCTACACTACTTATATACTCAATTTATTAACTCAGTAGAGTTAACAGACAGGGTGTTACTCTGACCCTTCGTATTTAAAAACTTATTTCTAACCATTCCATCAGGTTTTCATTATACCTACATCGAACTAACTAAACAATATTTTTTTTAATTAACACCTATCACTTGACTTCAGTGAATTATTACTTTGAACATAAAACCTGTAACTTTCTCTTGCCACATTATTACCCCGGCTTTATCCAGCCTATAAATAATTTCATGAAGACATTATAAAGAAACAGGAATTTTCAAAGACACAATTTTTAGGATATGCGGACGGTTTCCAAGCCACGCTGTATCCACGTGATAGATTACGGCGTTTTACCTCTCACAGAGAGAAGGCCTGAGGATATCACGTTAATGGCCGCCTCACACGATCCAGTTTACCGTCAGTTTTGGTGTGCGCTGTGCGCGTGTGTGCGACTTATTTTAAATTCAAAATGGCGTTATTTTCGAATTTTTTTCGTGAATTTTTTCATATTTTCTCACCGTTTAAACTTCGAATATTTCAAGACCAAAATTAGCCATTGCGATCCAGCCGTTCTCGAGTTTTAGCGTGAGACTAACGAACAGCTATTTATTTTTATTTTTATAGATGAAGATATATAAAACTTCATGCAACAAAATGGTACAAAGGTGGACTTGATGCCCTAATTAATATCTTTGGTCCCTCTCCTTCAAATACGATTCATCCCTCCTTATTCTATAGGGTTGTATATGGTTGTATTTTAAAATTTACGATTTCCTTTTAACTTTTCTTCTGCTACTGCCACCACTTTTAAAACTTCCTCTGATATACTTATTTCTCACTATATCCAACACATATCTATATCTGTCTCAACATTGACATCACTACTACATAAATAAGATCTTTCTGTTTTTGCTTTCTTCACGGATCCTGTGAACCGCCCAATTCTATTTGTAATTAGATCTCCACAGATTCGTAATAAAAAAGTCAACCTAATTTTTTATCACAAAATAAACTAACAAGTAGTTATAAATCACTTGATTTTCTATTTTCATCCTCAAATTTTCCAGGAATTTAAAGTGTCTCAATTAATTAAAATGACTATAAAATCTGTTATTTAAACAAAATCAAAGCTTGTCAAACTCTAAAAAATATTTCGGGAGATAAAAAAGGTGGTCGACTTTTATCATATTTTATGCCCACTTTTGTGTAAACTCTGACTTATTTATTTTTAAATCTTTACAATGTCGTGTTTATTAAGATTCAATAATAGGGAAGTTACTTTCTTACTTCTGGGAACACCTAGGGAAGATTTCGGGAAATTCCCAAATATTTTTTTGAGTTGGCGGCCCCAAGTGAACCTTTTATCTTTAAGTTGAGAATGATAAATTGAATATTTGTAATAAAATAATATCTTAAGTCAATCATATTTCAACATATTTTATATATGATTATGTTTAACCATTTAATTATGAAATAAAAGAGCAACTTGGTATAAATGTTTTTTTTTTTCGTAAACTGTTTTTTTAGGTCTTTTTTACATTCGCAACACTGAAAAAAATATCAGCAGTCACTGTCATTCATTAACGTCAATGTCAATTTTATTTTGAAGTGACATTTAGATTCACGTGTTTACCTCGCTGAAATGCGGACAAATATTGAAAATAAAAAGATATAAATAAGATTTAACCATGATTATAACAGAAGACAACGAGATCGACATATTCGTCGCTAGCAAGATAGGTTCTTTTAAACGTGAGTACAGTTTTTCTCATCAAAATCAACAATAACATTCTACTTGTTGTGATCGACGAAATTGCTTGTTTTGTTTTAGTTTTTGCTTATCGTAGCTGCTTATTTGTTTGGATCTTGTTTGTTATTCAATAATCCTATCCTAGAGTAATAAATTTAATAATATAAGCGTCCCACGACCACCCATGGACAATACTCGACCTTCTTAAAAATGAGGTTATAATAATATAAACAACACGATTCACAAACACATTTCACTGATTTTGTAAATTCGTTTTATTTATCGAATGACTCTGACGTGAATAACTCTGATGTGACCATTTTTTTCTTGATTTTTGCTAAAATCAGAAGGCCAATTTAGAATTATATTGTCTCAATTAAATAGAAATTATGGAGGTACAGCAGATTACAGCTCCGAACAATCACAGGAGTCTTCATGGGGCAATATGCCACCAACAAACAGCTCCACAACACGGGACTCTAGCAAGTGATCCGACTTGCAGGATCTGTGGAGACAGGCAGAGGAGACTATGTTACATTTGCTGTGTGACTGTGCAGCACTAGGCTCCAAAAGACTAGGGTATCTGGGCCAACCATTTCCAAGACCCAAAGACCGCAGGCTCAGCCCCATCAAGGCAATACTGGGAATCATGAAGGAGGTGCACGGAGGGCTAGGGGTTGAGTAGACAGGAGGAGCATAGCACAAAAGATTTGGAATGGTCGAAGTGCTCTGGCCCAGGGCCAGCCCCACAACAAGATAAGACTCT
The DNA here is from genome assembly GCA_949316375.1 of Mythimna vitellina. Classification (NCBI taxonomy): domain Eukaryota; kingdom Metazoa; phylum Arthropoda; class Insecta; order Lepidoptera; family Noctuidae; genus Mythimna; species Mythimna vitellina. The sequence goes on from OX438713.1 coordinate 983,979, forward strand.
CCTATTGTCTGCCTTTTTTTTAAGGTGGGGTATTATCATTCAAACACGTCGCTCGCTCTAGGGTGGAGTGGCATGGCGTGTTAGAGTTTTGCTAACTTTCTTTGCCGGGTTTCCCTTTCAAAACCCAACCAATGGCCCCAGTAGGTGTTGGCCCTGCTGGGCTGGGCCCCTATGGTTGTGCTGATATCTCTATGAGTCGCACATGAAATACTATGCACCAACAACTCGATCATCTGCCTCTGTTTCAAATTTCATTCAAAGCATTATGATACAAGTAAAAAACTTTTTTTCATTGGAAAATCATCCAATGACTTCTTCAGTTCTTGGGTGGAGCGAGAGGGGAGCATAACAGACTTACATTTGTTGACATATATTTTCAGATATTAAATACCACACAGATAGCAGTAAAAACAGTAAGAAAAACATTGAGAACCTCGTAGATATAAAGACATTGGAAAAGAATGAAGGCATCACGAGGCTTGAGTGGGGGAACCTGGAGCAGACCGAGATACTGATTGGCAGGAAGAATCAACAGGTAACAATATGACTTGTAATGGAATATGTAATGTTGTCAATCATGCATGAAATCATAATACATCTTGCAAGATTTTTTTCTTAAAATGAAAACATTGTCCTCTTGACGTAAGATCCTATGTCCCCTACCTGGGAAGAGGGTGTCGTCAGTAGTCGTTGTGTAGGTGATTTTCCTTTTAAAGAATCACAATTATTATTAATGGACTCACACTTCATGGTAAGCGATGGGCATGCCACAATTATGGCGGTAAGTCCTCTCTTTGAGGCGTGGTTGGAAAGACCTCACGGCGTCCTCACCTTCCGCATGACGCAGGTTCTCACCGGACACGGTAAGTTCGGGAAGTTCCTGCACCGGATTTATGCGGAAACGACGCCCAGGTGTCGCCACTGTGTGGACCGCCCGGAGGACACGGTAGAGCACACGGTGGAGGTGTGCCCCGCTTGGGCAGAGCAACGCTGTGTCGTCGTGGGGGCAATCGGCGGCGGCGATCTCTCGCACTGGGCCTTGGTTCATGCCATGGTCCGGAGCGAGGAGGAGTGGCAGGTGGTCGCCTCCTTCTGCGAAGCAGTAATGCTAGCAAAGGAGGCGGCCGATCGCGTGAGGCAACGGTCCTTACGCTCCAACAGCCGCCGGGATTCCGATCCCGATTTCCGGCCACCGTACTTGCGGACGGCGAGCAATGGGTGGCTCGCCATCCGAACCGAGGCCAAGTGGGTTGGATTAATGGAAATAAAAAACTTGAATTTGAATTTGATGCTGAAAAATTTATATTATAGGCTCGGCTTTGCCCACAAAAAAGTAGGTTTCTCCGTACAATTTTTGGACCAATTCATTCCTTCAGGGATGAATTTTGGAAAATCCTCTCTTAATGCTTGCTTACGTTTTCACTGTGCGTTGATAGATCAGTCATTCAATTTCTCCTCCTATATTAAAGATTAATATCCACAGATACAAATTTACGACACTCTCAGAGGCTTCACGAAGTCCTACACCGCGGACTTCGCCCCCGGCGAGGTGGTGGGGCTCGGGCGCTGCAAGCGCAAGCTCCTGGCGGCCGTGTCCAGCGGGGTCGTGAAGATCTGGAGCAAGAAGACTGAGGAGATTGTTAATGTGGGCAAGCTGGACCGCATGAGGGTCTGTGCTGATGATAATACAGTTTTTGGCACAGGTATGACTGAATTTACTTCTCATTTGACAGTATGACGCGACGTCACAACATGGCAATCGATCCTATTCTTATTTGGAACGCATTGTACATACCATTATTTATAGAACCTTTTTTTTACACAATTTATTTTTATTCTGTTTTTAGTATTGTTGTTTTAGCGGCAAGAGAAATACATTATCTGTCTAGCTATCACGGTTCATGAGATACAGCCTGGTGACAGACAGTGGAGTCTTTATTACGGTCCTGTTTGTACCCTTTGGGTACGGAACTCTTAAAAGCACAATAATTCTCCAGGAGGCGAAGAAAATGACCTAAAAATCTGGCGCATCGGCGAAGCAGCCCCGACCTTCGTAGCAAAGAACCTGGCGCATGACTGGCTGCAGCTCCGGCGGCCGGTGTGGGTGTCCGATCTGGTGTTCCTCAATGGAGAAGGTGGCAGGCTGGCTGCCGTGTGCTCGAGGCACGGATATGTCAGGTTAGTGAAGCTGAAATTAATCTTTAGCATTTTAAAAACCAGACTGTCGACTACCTGTATGCGCAGAGTACTGGAGTCCTTTGGCCACATTGCCAGGAAAAATGGCCACAACCTTGAACAGCTCATCGTAACTGGCATGGTTGATGGCAAACGACCAAGAGGCCGCAGCCCAAAAAGATGGGCAGATCAGGTCAGCTCCACACTGGACACCCAATTGCACGTCGCACTTCATGACGCTAAGAACCGTCGCAGATGGCGAAATACCATCAGCAAAAAACTAATCCAGCGGGAACTTCACGACCCTCAGTAATGAGGAATACGACTCGAGGAGAAGGGAGGGGATTTTAAAAAAAGTGTTGCGCTACACTATGAAGTACTGTGTAACGTGGATGCATTCACAAACATGAACTCATACCGTACCTACAAACAGATTATTTTTTTGTTAATGTTTTTGGCTTGGATACTAAGTTTTTTTAGCCAGTTTTGTCTTCGTATGAATAATTGATTTGTTTACCACTAAAAGATGGATGGATGTACACCATCACACGCCTATTTGGCTTGAGTTTAAGTATTTAAGTTTCTGTATAATTGTTACTTCAATTGTGTGTACCTGTGTGCTAAATAAACGTGTTTTTTTCTTTCGTATTAATGTCTTTGTCAACTTTCTCGGTTTCCGAGATCGCGGCTGTTTCAATGATTCCACATATTGTCTAGTTGCGCAGACCATGAAAAAATATTTAAAAAAAATAGAAAGACAATGGTCTTTCTACTGTGTTTCTAATTGCGGTATTCGAAAGGTATATTGCGGTACTCATATGGCGTCGCGGCGATTAACCTCGACAAAAGACTATAGTTTAAAATACAGGAAACAGTTTAATATCGACACACAACGACTTGTAGTTATTTAAACGTAACCACTCGTCTTGACGTGGCACTCGCTACTAACAGCACCGCGAGAAACGCTTAGGAGTTTCATCGATGCGTATGTTTGTGTGAATGTGCCGTTTCGAACATTTGTAGGTAGTTTCCGTATTGCTCTATATCTATAATGTGTCTCAATGAGTGTTCCCAAAACGCTTTGTACGTTTTTTTTTTAAATTCTTGATAGTTTCGCGCTTGACCGCTATCTCACCTGATGGAAAGCGACGATGCGGTCGAAAGAAAGAAAAAGAAAAAAGAAAGAAATTATGTTTATTGGGCACACCATGATTAATTAATCAATGGATTTACAAACTAAAATAAAACTTATAAAAAAATAAAATAAGGAGAAATAAAATTAACAATAAAAAAATATGTCTCACGGCTACGCCAAATAGGTCCAGTAATAGGTCGACGATGGAACGCGCTTACCTAGAAGTAACCTATTCACTCTTGACTTAAACATTCCCGGGTTGTAGCCATCAGGGAACACATATTCCCGCAAGGAATTCCACTCCCTAGCTGTACGCACAATGAATGTGTGAGTATGGGTGGGACTCCGTTAAAACTGATTAGTCTTATCCGCAGGTTATACGACAGCCGCGCTCAAAGACGACCCGTCATATCGGTGGACTTCGAAAACATGGCCGCGACTTGCATCACGAATAGTTTTGACGAACGGTGAGTATAATATACAATAACGGTGTTATGTGCGTCTTTCCCGATGTACATTTTCATATGACTGGCCTGTTGGTCTAATGGTTAGTGGCCCTGACTGCTATACCAGAGGTTGTGGTTTCGATTTCCACCCAGGACAAATGTTTGTGTGATGAGCACGATCATTTGTTTTGTGTCTGGGTGTAATTTATCTATAATATGTATCTATTTAGAAATTTAATGTTTATCAGTTGTTTAGTACTCATAGCACAAGCTCTGCTTAGCTTGAGACTAGACGGCGTTGTGTGATAGTTGTGGAATATTATTATTATTATTATATAACCGCTTTTACGTGATTATGACGTTAATATACATCATTCTCTAGATATTTTGGAAACACAGATATCTTGTGGATGTTATCTAGGTTTCTATTGAAATTAAATCATAAATTTGTGTAAAACTAATTGAGTAAAGACTTCTGAAAATCTGCTATTTTGTATGAACATTTGGCACTTCATAATGTACTTATAAACTTAAAAAATATATAGAAAATCTATTTATATATAAATCAATGCCACTTTTCGTTGTAATTTCATAACTCAAGAACGTGCTCACCTATCCAAACCAAATATTTAGACATTGTTCAGACTATTTTGTAGATGGTTTATGTGAAGTTTGTACAATATCGGTCGAGCGGTTCTTCATTTATCACATTATTAGGTGGTACGCTGAGTCAGCTAGTATAAATATAGAAAGCTTGCATGAGATTCTGAATGGTGGAATTATTTTCCGAAAATTTAAAAGGTTTTTAAAAAACAACGTATCTCTTAGAACAAGTTTTATGAAATACTAGCTTTTGCCCGCGACTTCATTCACGTAGAAATATTTGTAAAGTGTAAGTACATTACGAGGCTCGGGAGGTTCTTGCACCGGATTCGTGCCGAAGAAACGCCCAAGAGACTGATCCAATCAAGATCTTGTGATCTTGGTCACTGATCGCCATTGTGTGGACCACCCGGAGGACACGGTGGAGCATACGGTAGAGGTGTGCCCCGCTTGGGCAGAGTAACGCCGTATCCTCGTGGGGGCGATCGGCGGCGGCGATCTCTCGCGCGAGGCCTTGGTACAAGCCATGGTCCGGAGCGAGGAGGAGTGGCAGGCGGTCGCCTCCGAAGCAATAATGCTAGCAAAGGAGGCGGCCGCACGCGCGAGGGAACACCCCTCATGCCCGAGCCGCCGGGATTCCGATCCCGATTTCCAGCCACCGTAGGCACGGGCTTACAGACGGTAAGCAATGAGTAGCTCGCCGTCCGATCGTCCAGTAACCGTCCGGACCAAGCCCAAGTCGTTGACAGCGCGTAGTGTTCCACGCGCGCCTTTCGTACCAGGGCCGAGTCTTCCTTTCAGAATCAGACCCTTGGCCCCAGTAGGCTTCGACCCTGCAGTTGCTGACATCTCCCTGAGGCGCGCGCGGAACAGCACGCGCCGTCGACGACTTGGGAAGGGAGTAAGACGGGGGTTGGGAGTTTGTATGGAGACACCTGCTTTTACGTGGGCGAAGCCGCTGGCAGAAGCAAGTATTAATATAGATTTGGGTGAATACCAACAGAACGTCCAGATGTTATCTCTCGCTTTTCGCATTACCTCTTTATCAAACATTCATCATCATCATCATCATTTCAGCCGAAAGACGTCCACTGTTGGACATAGGCCTCTCCCAAGCGTCGCCACAACGACGGATCCTGTGCGTCTCGCATCCACCGCATCCCCGTGACTCTCACCAGGTCGTCGGTCCACCTTGTGGGAGGCCTTCAAGCGCTGCGTCTTCTGGTGCGCGGTCGCCACTCTAGAACCTTTCGGCCCCATCACTTTAGTTTGGCGATTCTTAGGGCTATGTACCAAACAGTGCGTTGGACAACTCAACAAACTCTTAAACCATGAAAATCTTTTCTCTCTTTTAAATTGACTAATTTTTCCCACACATTTGTCGATTTCTTTCCAGCCAAGTCCTGGTAGGCTTCGGGCGAGGCCAACTGCACCAGGTGGACCTTCGTAAGGGCAAGCCGGACAAGGGCTACAAGGGCTCTGCTGGTGCCATCGCGGACATAGCGCTGGTGAAGGACGCCAGGCTTGTCGTGAGCGCCAGCCTAGACAGGCAGCTCCGGGTGCACCGCCATGCCAGCAAGGAGTTGATTTATAATGTAAGATTAAGATTTTTATTTATTAAAGCTTACATAGACCAGTGCGTGTTGCCAGTGATGATATATGGCTCTGAATCGTCGTAAAATTTTCTTTTTATGCACCTACCATATTGTCTCTTCACCACCCTAGGTTGACTGGTAGAGAATGCCTAAGGCATTAAGTCCACCTTTGTACTTTATGTTGCATGAAGTTTAATAAATAAATTAAACGTGAACGCTCACAATGGGCCTCATCAGAAGACTTCACCCAAGAAGTCACCCAAAGGGTTATGCTCTAAGTTTCCTAACGTGATCGCATCAGAAATGAAGATATCCGCAGGAGAACCAAAGTTACCGACGTAGCACGAAGAATCGGCAAACTGAAGTGGCAGTGGGGGCAGGGTGTATTACTCTGATAGTCGATGGAGACGAAAGGTTCTGAAGTAGCGACCGCGCACCGGGAGATGCTGCGTTGGCGCGGCCTCACAGGTGGAGCGATGACCTGGTGAGGATCGCGAGACACACAGGACACAGGACCGGTCCTTGTGGCGACTCGCGCAGGGAGTCCTATGTCCAACAGTGGACGTCTTTCCAATGAAATGGTGATGAAGCGGACGCTGTACGATAGCTTTGAAAAAATATATTTTAAACCATCAATTAACTTTTGTTACAGCAATACCTGACATCGAAGCTGTCGTGTGTGCTGGTGCAAACGGAGAGCTCGACGCCGCTCTCTCGCGTGCACAGCGAGGTTAAGGACGAAGTGGAGGATGTCGTGAAAGTGGAGGAGGAGGACGCTGATGATCTGGACCACCTGTTTGAGAAGATGGAGACTGTTGGGTGAGTCGAGAGCTCTTGGACAAATAATAACTGCCGCACGGCTAGCCCCGAGGCCCTGGAACTAAGGAAAAGAAAGAACAGGAGTGGGTTTTAGTTAGTAAAAGTCTGACACGCTCTCACGCTCCGCCCAAGAGCGCGAGAAGTATTCCACAACTTTCACACAACGCCATTTAGTCCTAAATTAAGCTAAGAATACTAGACAAGTGATAATCATGCTTATATATATATTTCTATATTTTATAGTTTTTTTTTTTAATAATTGAAACCAATGCTTGACTGCGATCCCACCTGATGGTAAGCAGTGATGCAATCATTGATGGTGAGGAGCACTAGTTTATTAAAACCCTATTCACTCTAGCCTTGAAGACACTCAAATTATAATCGGACGAGTAGACTGCAGCAGGCAAATTTTTCCAGTCCTTTGATGTGTAGGAGGCGGCCGATCGCGTGAGGCCACGGTCCTCACGCCCTGACCACCGCCGGGATTCCGATCCCGATTTCCGGCCACCGTAGGCGCGGGCTTGCGGACGGCGAGCAATGGGTGGCTCGCCGTCCGACCGTCCGGTAATCCTCCGGACCGAGCCCAAGTCGTAAACGGCGCGTACTGTTCCACGCGCGCCTCAAAGAGATGTCAGCAAATCGTAGGGGCCAGCAGGGTCGAAGCCTACTGGGGCCACGGGTAGTGTGAAAGTTTCGCTTTTACACTACCTGGGGCCCTGGGACAAAGGCAACGAAGGAACAGGAGTCGGTTTTTAGTCAGTAAAAGTCTGACACTATCTCCCGCTCCGCTCAAGAGCGGGATTTGTTATAAGATAATTTTCCCACCCAACCTTTGATGTATATTTTTTTTCTTATTGCAGTGACAAACCTAAAAAGACCAAGTTAAAACCTGAACTAGATGAGGTACCAGTTAAAAGAAACAAGCCGTCATCAGAAGGATCAACGTCCTTACAAGAAGTTGACCAAGAAGACACAGAAGATGCAATCAAGAAGCTTCTGCGCAGCACGGAGAAGTTGAAGAAGAAACGCGATCAAAGGAAGAGGGAGAAGAAAGCGAAGAGTGTTTTCCATAATGCTTGACATTAAATATTTAAAATGATTTTTTGGTTTTTATTTTGTTGCAAACTTAAATATTGAAAACATACAAAAGTCCAAGGAAGTGTTGGTGGCTCATCCTTAGGGCTATATTTCACCGGGACACCATGGCGGCTCAACTGGTCTCGCCGACATGGTGTCCCAGTGAAATATAGCCCCTTTACATTTCCAACGCCTTATTCTGTTATGTGGATTGACGAAATAGTAAGAAAAGCCGGTGACATTATTAGATAAAGTAATGCTAGTTAAATCTTTCTTTCTTACTTAGCTTAGAAGACACAGAAATTAAAATGTAAATCGCGACAAAGGGCTCTGATCATGTCAGAGGACAATACGCGTGGCAGCAGTGTGATTTAAGTAAGGGTCTGACACTGATCAGACTGGCTTGCCAGCGAGCCAATCTGGGCGTCCATGAAGATTTCCCAAACCTACTAAAAAAAAAACTACTCGGTATTAGTAACACAATCCAGTAAACGTAACGTCATGTTGTTTAGCGTACCTCGATGTCGGACTAGGACCTTCATTAAGAATCCACTGTCCGCCTGTCACCTGGCGCCATGAGCCGTAATATCTAAACAGCTGCAATTTTCACAGATGATGTATTTCTGTTGTTGCTAAAATTAAAATAACGTAACGTTAATAAATTAGAACTAAAAATTAAAATTAAGGTCAAAAGATTTTATTTTTTATAAAATGAAATACAAAGTCGTGATTATGTGAGTGAATTGTGTGTATGTATGTGGGGAATACCAATATAATAATTTTAATAAAATGTATACTGATATAATCAGTTTGATATCAATAAGTTTTCTGTTTCGTAGTAATCCTGAGTCAGTAGCCAGATCTTAACCTTTAAGTTTTTGTTAACCATATTGTATAGAAAAGTTGCGAGAAATGCCTGTTGCCCTTGCCCCATCCCATCTTCTAAGTACGGCGAGCTGTGCTGGGGCGGCTGCAGCAGGTGCAAAAAACCTCAAACGGCGAAAATATAATAACCTCATCGGAGTTTATATGTCTAAAGAAAAAGAAAGAAAACATGTTTATTCCTAAATAGAAGCACAATTCATTACAAAAATATAAAAACAAAGTTCCCTGACAGGCCATATATGTGTATCTGGCATAACTGTGTTGCTCTATATGACCATAGACAACACATTTGTCTAGATTATCTGTTGCATTTTGACATCGGCCATAACAGACACAAATTTATACAAAAATAAACCAAAATATAGAAGAAAATAACATAATTTTAACAATAAAAACTAAAAATCAAAGTTGTGCGTCGTATCTTAGCAAGAATAGGCCGTTGCTCAGCATATACTGTGACGCTGGGCAAATCCAGCCATCTACGGTGCTGGTTTTCAGCAACCGCCGTAAACATTAATCCAAGGCAGGTTAGTACATATTAATACATATATACATACCTTTAAATCAATATGCAATTATTGCATTAATTGCAATATGCAATATTGCAATTTATATCATCATACATACAATACATTACAATGAAAGAAAAACAACATTACTAACACTAGACAATACTAAATTTTAACTATTATTACACAAATATTCGACATTTATCTCATTCCTGTAATTACAAAAATAAACCGAAACTGGATCACCCACAAATTATTATTTTTGCAGCTATTATTTTTGTATTAATGGAAGATACAGCAAACTGTAAATTGCACCATGTTATGGGTAGGTGGCATGATGACGGCTACTCGCATAAGACGACCTGGCAAGAGCAAACTAGAAACGCTGAGAATATCCTCCTATAGTAAATTATGTGTTACAGTGAAATAAATTAAGAAAGACAAAACCATCAAAAATCAAGGAAGACAATGCGTTCAAAACATGAGAAAAGTTGTGCATACTAATTGCACCAAAGCGATGCAGAGAGGCCAAATGGATTGCTTCAAAAGACTGTTTGAAACAGCAATAATATCAATTCAAGCGTTCTGTCTGAGCAGTTTGGGGTTGAAACACTAGAGCCATGGGGTCCGAGCGCTCATCGAGTTGTTCGGGATATCAGCAAACAGCTGGTGAACTCTTCACGTGACTCAAGGGCTAGGCATTTCTTCGGTCAACGAATCAGTATTGTGGATGGCAATGCTGCCAAGGTTCTGGGCCTTCCATCGTCCATTGACATTGATGTGGTCAAATTTTTTGATTCAACCATATCTCTTTGCGGTTAGATATTTTTTCTTGCACATTGGCGGAATTCGAGAGGGTGACACTAAGTGTGTTGTCCTGTGTAACTTGTGCCGGTTCTCCAGGGTGCTGCTTGAGGCTGACTATCAACTATCATGTATGTATGTTTCCTACTACTACACTAATGGATATTTGTTCAGTCCGTGGATGGCGTCTCTGAGTGCGGCTTTTTGTGACTACATTTTTTATCTTGGGTATACTTGTTAAAACAATTGTATGTGTTAATAAATAAATAAGTATTTTCAGTTTGTTTAAATACCTTTAGTAGGTATTTTAACAAACTTAAGTTAGAAGTTATAACATTTAATAGTTAAGATGTTTATATGTATATATATTAATAAAGGTAAAATACCATTGCAATTGTTTTTTTTTTTTAACAAACTTATCTTTATTTCAAATCAAATTATTACAGTTGGCACAAAGTTCACAGTTTCATAAAACGGTATAATATCTAATAATAACTGTCTAGGTACGCTTGAATAACATGGTGCCCCTGGGTACTTGTTATTACACACACCTGACGATACTCAGCGAATGCGGAGCTTTCTTCGTGTATATTCGTGTCTTCTATGCGCCAACCAAAGGTTTCAACTCAAATTTCATATCTTCAAGTTCCACTCTGCCGCTCTCAAAGAGACGCGTTCGGCAATCTTCGGTTATATCAATTAAACCGTTTTTTTCATCGTATACAGTACGTGCTGTACTAAAATATCCCTGTAACATTAAAACTGATGATTCTTTTGTGATAATAATGGTTCTTTTGGCTTGAACTGCTTCCGCTATATTTCTTAAAGTATTTCGTCTTTTGTAATCTATTGTATCATTGCATACGAAAATTAGAACCTTGTCTCTATTCGGTAATGATAATTCTCTTCGCAATACATTACGCATGCTTGCTGATAGGTTTACAATGTCTTCAAAATCTAAAGCAACATAATTCATATTCTGCAAATATTGCATCACTTTAGCAACTGTCAGTATGCTGTACTCAGTTACGATAATAGTACTCAGATCCTGATTCTCCAAGTTCAAGGAGTTCACCGCGTCTTCAGTGAACGTGTAATTATATTGTTTCATTAGTCTCACATATGGTACGCTGACTGAGCTCATAAGTGCGTCTGCAATCATATATCTTGTCGTATTCTTAAATAATTCACCATTTTTGGTGAGATAGTCAGCCTCTTGTGGTTGTAACCACCATGTCTGTATTTCATTGTGATACTTGAGAAAAATCTCATCAATTTTGGCGTAAAAAGAGTCGCTGAGTGTAAGACTTTCTTCGATTTCGGCTTTTAAATTGTCCTCCACGGTTTTTTCATCAGCTTGGGTAGAATATATGAGCAGTTTGTTTAAAAAATCTGTTGCTAAACTTTTTTCATATTCACTACATTCTAATAAAACTTTAGGAAACTTGTTAACGTTAAAATTAAATTTATATTCACATAAATTAATTTTCCCTTCTCCTTCTTCTGCTTCTTCTTCTTCTTCTGCTGCTTCTGCTTCTTCTTCTTCTGCTACTGCTTCTGCTTCTCCTTCTACTACTCCCTCTCCCTCTCCTTTTCGTTCTCCTTCTTCTCCTTCTTTTTGACGTCTCTTCTTCTTGTTTTTTTTATTAATCAATTTAATTTCTTTTTTTAAACTTTCATACAGCAGTTTAGCATCGGTTTCTAGTGATTCAAAGTTATCTGTTATCTTCATCAGTTTGGTGTCTTTGTCAAACACGAATATATTCCCGATAGCAGCAGCGAGGCACAGGAATTCATCTTTCAAAGATTCATTTATAATTACTGTTTTACTCATTTCGCACTTTTCTAATAAATTGGTGATTCTTGATGTCAGATGCTTAATTCTTTTCTTTTTTTTGTTTTCATTTGGGCTCAGTGTTAGATCTTTATTCCCGAAAGCAGACGGAACTTTCATTTCAAGGATTTTATCCTTAGATATTAATATTTCTTTTGCAGCCAGTTCCACTGCTTGTTCAACAGTGGCATGAGAAATATACACTCCTTTCAAAGGAGGCGTGAAATATTCTGTGTATAGTTTATTCATTTCTAACAAGCCATTGTTGTATATTATAACGGTCCCTATCACTTTGCTCAGTTTTGTAGCATCAGTAGTGTCCGCTAAGAATTCAGACAGTAAACTTTTTACTTTAGTCGTATCAATTTTCCTTCTTTTTAGAATTTCTTTAAAGAGTGTATTCTTGAATATTGTGAGGTATTCCTCATGGGTGCCAAAAAAATCGTCGCGAAAGGTGGCGACTCGGTGTTTATCAGGTTGAATTTCAGAAACATCCACAACTTTTTGCGCCAGAATAACATGATAGCGCTGCACTGTGTCGTCAGTCAGCAGATTTTCAAATTTAATTTCATTGTGAATACACTGTGCTATACGTTCAGCTAGGTGGGTCATTTGTTCTTTCATAGATATGTCACATAACTTCTTAACACGCTCTTCCAGCTTGTCCGGCTGCTTGACCGTACCGCCTGTACCTATCAGATCATTCACAATGGCGCCGTAGCTATTTTCTATTTCAGAATTATTAACAAACTCATCTTTCGCAGTTGTGTATATAACAAACAAACATTCTGCTTCATCGAATGTGCTCTTAAAGAACCAATCCTCTTTTTTCGGATCGAAATGTTCCCTGATTTTCAAATAACTGATAAAATAAGTTGATAAATCGATTGCAAGCGTCTGATTCTGTTTTTCTTTATGTTTAGCTTGTATGAAGACCGAAAAAGGTTTATTGAACCCCGCAACTTCTGCTCTGAAGCAAATGTCGTCGAATGCCCCTACGTTGTCAATATTTGAAGCTAATTGAAACTTTTCTATAGTATCATCATGAATCGCTCTAAAATAGATTAAGCTGATTAACTTGGTTTCATAGAGATGTCCTCGTATCCCTGCCGTTCCGTCACGCCTCTTGAACTTGGAACAGCTGGTCGTCATCTCCAGGAGAACTTGGCACACACACAACACAGAGGCAGGCGGCACTCAGTCACGCGCTTCACGCTGCAGCACCGACCTGTATGAGGAGACCTTCTGAAGACCTGCACCTGCAAACAAAAACATGTTAATGTAACTGAATAGCATTATATCAATTTGGCTGACTTCTTCTACGTTGGAATTTGCTTCTAGTCTGTTTTTTTTTTTAACTAAGAAATCTGACGACTTCCCGTTCTAAGGTGGAGTATTAGGGCGTGTCAGACTTTTACTAAAATCGCACCTATGTTCCTGCAGTTTCATGGAGAAATGGCGACAGCGACTGTTGCGACCCAGTGCTGGGCACGTCACAATTATGGCGGTAAGTCCCCTCTTTGAGGCGTGGTTAGAAAGACCTCACGGCGTCCTCACCTTTCGCATGACGCAGGTTCTCAACGAACATGGTAAGTTCGGGAAGTTCCTGCACCGAAATTGTGCGGAAGTGACGCCCGGGTGTCGCCACTGTGTGGACCGCCCGGAGGACACGGTGGAGCACAGGGTGGAGGTGTGCCCCGCTTGGGCAGAGCAACTTTGTCCTCGTGGGGGCGATCGGCGGCAGCGATCTCTTGCACCGGACCTTGATTCAGGCCATGGTCCAGATCGAGGAGGAGTGGCAGGCGGTTGCCTCCTTCTGCGAAGCAGTAATGCTAGCAAAGGAGGCGGCCGATCGCGTTAGACAACGGTCCTTACGCCCTGACCGCCGCCGGGATTCCGATCCCAATTTCCGGCCACCGTAGGCGCGGGCTTGCAGACGGCGAGCAATAGGTGGCTCGCCGTCCGACCGTCCGGTAACCGTTCGGACAGAGCCCAAGTCGTCGACGGCGCGTGCTGTTCCACGCGCGCCTCAAGGAGATGTCGGCAAATCGTAGGGGCCCAGCAGGGTCAAAGCCTACTGGGGCCATGGGTAGTGTGAAAGCAAAACCCGGGGCCCTGGGACGGAAGGAATAGGAGTGGGTTTTTAGTCAGTAAGAGTCTGACAGAACCCTTCGCCTGCCCCAGGTGAAGGACATCCATGAGGATTTTTCACCCCGGCAACAAAAAAAAATGGGGTCAGGTTCTCGGCAGCTAGCGAGACGAAATGCCTCAGATGTGCGGCCGTCTCCTTTGCTAGCATTACTGCTTCGCAGAAGAAAGCTGCCGCCTATTCTTCTCACTCTGGACCATGTCCTGTACCAGGGCCCAGCGCGAGAGGTTGCCGCCACCACTGATCGCTCTCTCGAGGACACGGCGGTGCTCCGCCGAAGGGATACACCTAAACCGTACGCTGCACCGTGCCCTCCGGGCGGTCGGGCTACACCGTTACTTTATGCTTTTTTCAAACCTGTGGACGGGTAGTTTAACGTTCAAAGTACTTTGCATCAATAACTTATTCCCAACTACATCTCTAAAATTAAAAAAATATAGAACGTGATTATGTTACACCTACTTCTAAAGTGCATGAAACAGTGGTATCTGCACTCTAAGGTTCAGTTGAAAACCAGCGTCAGGCAACTGCTGTGTAGTTGTCTGGCATTATGCTGAACTGGACATATTTGGCGTAGCCGTGAGACATATTGTTAATTTTATTTCTCCTTATTTTTTTTAAGTTTAATTTTAGTTTGTAAATCGATTATTACTTGATTAATGAATCATGGTGTGCCAAATAAACATATTTTCTTTCTTTCTTTCTTATTTCTTTCTTTCTTTCTCTCTGGTAGCGCTACGAGTCATGTATTTCCTGGGGGTGCGTTACCAGTCCATGACGCGCACCTTGGCGGAGTGTCGAGGGGCGGACCGTGAATTGGCCAATCACAGTGCTTTAAATCTCCACTCCGAAACAGTGTTTAAGTGGAGCAGAGTGGAGCACGCGGCCCCGGGCTGGACAGGACGGAGTCGAGCGGAGAGCACACCTCCAACCCGACCCGCCCCACTTCAATAGAAACACTTCTTATAAACTCTCGGTAAACAAATTCAATGATTCACTTTCATACTTTTACAGGCTTAGGATTATTTTAAAATAGCTACCGGAGCTTAGACCTGACTCGACTTAAATGCTTTGGGCTCAGGACCTGTAACATGACGTTTAAAGTAAGATTGTTTCATTCTTATTTCCAGTGTGGGTAAAAGATGGCGCTAGACAACCTGTATAGCTCTGTCTCTTACCCACACTGAAATAAGAATGAAACAATCTTACTTTGGACATCATGGTAACCCCATAGTTTATACAGATGATACAGAAGCACTGGTAAAACCCTCATCCATATAAATCTTTAATATAATTACCATATACACGCGTAAACACCGTCACACTCATACCGTCACTTATACACGCACACACAACATCACACTCTCCATGTCACACACATACTACTCCAGCATGCGTACTCACGCATACATAAATTATTGTTATTGTTACACGTTTGGTTCATCGAATTCTAGTTATTGTAAAAAAATGGACGAATGTTTGTCTCCTATAACACAGGACTTTCCTAGCATAGGGGCCATTATTCACAAAACATGTAAAAAAGAACTTAAACTTATATGTAACATATCATGTATTTTCTTTCTTTGGGTAATAAATAATTTATTATTATTTAATGTAACAGGACAAAATTAAATAAAATAAAAAAATGCTAATAGCGGTGACGACAACCCTGTTTAATCTATGGCGTAGGTAATTAAAACTTGGAATCATAATAATTTACAATGAAGTGAAAAGAAAAACAGTCATATTAGTAACCAATTAAATTGTTTAAAAGTTACTTGCGCCAGGCACACTCTATACATTGTGTAGTTATAAAAGCCTAAGAATAATACAGATAGCGGCATGAATCTTGAGCGCTCGGCGAAAGAGCGGGGATCGTTTTACGCATCGTACACATCGTCGGCGAGCCAATCACTATACAAGGATTACAGTCCCCGCCCCCGCATCTCTTTTCATACCACTAAAGAGACCCGATATTTCACTTCATACTTCTGCTGCTGATCTCACTGCGTACTTCTGCGCAAGTAGAACTATAGAAGTCAGCGCTCAAGATCTGTGCCGGTATCTGTACTCAATACCATATTATATTACGACTAGCGGACCCGGCAAACGTCGTCGTACCCGAAAGCTGACTTTTCGACAGACAAAAAATTGAGAACCCACTTGCAGCGCCACCTATCGAGTTCAATTGCATTTCCAGACCATGCACTCCTATATACACACAGAGTTTCATCCGAATCGGTCAAGCCGTTTAAGAGGAATTAGTTGACAAACACGTACAGAAGAAGTATATAAATAAAGATAACATGTATAAAAATACTCTTTGATAAGACCTACTCAATTACTATCCCATGCTACCTCCCAGTAACCGGTTGTGGCCTATTTTAGGCTGTTATTTAAGTAAAAACTATCAACGATAAAATAGATACATACCTTTTAACACTTGAGATGCACTAAGTAAAACACCATTGACAGTATTATGGGTTATTCCTTCTGCAGTTTATTCAGCTTAGAAGAAGTATCACCGTACAATATAAAAAAATTACGAATAAGAAGTGTGACACTGCGCAGCTAGTGTAGTCGGAGAGTGGAACGCAACAAAACGCAATTCAATAATTCGATTCTATTTCAGAATAAAATATAATCGATACATACATTTTTTTGTTGTTTTTTTTTTCTAACACATTGCTTTTGCAATATTTTTATTATTATTATTATTTATTTTTTAACGTATCATTTATTTATAATTGTAATTATTTATTTTTTTATAATGTGAATGTGAGAACACTGTAGACTCCGCGAATTCTTAGGTTACTTTTTATTATGATTATTTTTATTGTACTTTTTAGTAAAATATTGACCAGTCTACGCTGTCCTTACATAATATCTACTTATTTCGTCAGCGTGATAACACATTTATCTTTGGATGGGAATTTTGGGACACGATTTGGTGTCGTTAGTGCGTTTGTATTGCTGTAATATGGAAATATTGGAACAACATTTTTTTTTTTAAAAGTGTAGCCATGGAGTTTCTTGCCGGTTCTTCTCCATAGGAAACGACCAATTTGGAACCGTGCACTAGCTTCTGACGTTTAATAAGTGCCCATGTAGGCTTATGTGAAATAAAAAACTTTTGACTTTGACTTTGACTTTCTGGGAGTGGGAAATTATCAAATAGAGATTAATTCATTTTTTGGATTGTCATTTTTCAATGTATATTTTTAATTCATTTTGTTTTATTATTTGTTTATTGTGTAACCATTTTTGTCACAATTTTTTTTTACACATGCTACTAATTGAAATTGCAGGGAATCAAAATGCTTAATTATGATTATTATGATTAATCATAATTTTAAGCTTTTTATTATATATAATAATATCATATATTAGCTAAGCAATTTGATTCCATGCAATTTTAATTAGTAGCATGTTTTTTACCACCAAATGTATTTAATGTTATGTTTGTCTCAAGTGTTAAAATAATAAAGTCAAAAGCCACTCAAAATAAAAATATATTCCAATGTCTGTAATGTTGACGATTCTAATTTTATCAGCCGGTCGGGTCGACCTTGAACTTCGATAGAGGTGTTCCAAACTATCGCAGAATATGTAATTGAATAAAAAACACATGCTTACAACACGTTGTGCGAGCATTTGATAGACTATAGTTAAACTCAAACTCAACATTTGACTGGCCTGTTTGTATAGTGGTTAGTGGTCCTGATTGCTATGCTAGAGGTCGTGGGTTCGATTCCCACCCAAGACAAATGTTTGTGTGATGAGCACGATCATTTGTTCTGTGTCAGGGTGTAATTTATCTATATATGTATGTATCTAGAAATATATAAGTATGTTTATCAGTTTTCTAGTACCCATAACACAAGCTCTGCTTAGCTTGGGACTAGATGGCGTTGTGTGATAGTTGTGGAATATTATATATATATTAACATCATTGTGCACGCCACAATTATGGCGGTAAGTCCCCTCTTTGAGGCGTGGTTGGAAAGACCTCACGGCGCCCTCACTTTCCGGATGACGCAGTTTCTCACCGAACACGGTAAGTTCGGGAAGTTCCTGCACTGGATTCGTGCGGAAGCGACACTCGGGTGTCGCCACTGTGTGGATCGACCGGAGGACACGGTGGAACACACGGTAGAAGTGTGCCCCGCCTAGGCAGAGTAACGGCGAGTACTCGCGGGGGCGATCGGCGGCGGCGATCTCTCGCGCCGAGCCGCCCGTACAGGCCACGGTTCGAACGAGCGAGAAAGAGTGGCAGGCGGTCGCCTCCTTCTGCGAAGCAGTAATGTTAGCAAAGGAGGCGCCCGATCGCGTGAGGCAACGGTCCTCACGCCCCAACCGCCGCCGGGATTCCGATCCCAATTTCCGGCCACCGTAGGCGCGGGTTAGGGACGGCGAACATTGGGTAGCTCGCCGTCCGACCGTCCAGTAACCGTCCGGACCGAGCCCATGTCTTCGACGGCGCGTATTGTTCCACGCGTGCCTCAGGGAGATGTCAGGCAAATCATAGGGGCTCAGCAGGGTCGAAGCCTACTGGGGCCACGGGTAGTGTGAAAATGAAACCCGGGTCCCTGGGACGAAGGCAAAGAAGGAATAGGAGTGAGTTTTTGGTCAGTAAAAGTCTGACACTATCTCCCGCCGCATTTGTCATTAGATGATTTTCCCACCTAAAAAAAAACTCTACATTATTTATTTCACATAGGCCTACATGGGCACTTATAAAACTGCAGAAGCTAGTGCACGGATCCAAATTGGTCGTTTCCTATGGAGAAGAACCGGCAAGAAACTCCATGGTTACTCTTTTAATAAAATGATTGTTTCTACAATATTTCTATATTAAAATAATAAAAGATATGAGAAGACAATGTAGATCGGTCAGCTTTGTACCCAAACGCACAATGAAAATTGCAGTTCATGAACCCGCGAAGTCTACAGTATTCTCACATTCATATAAAAAGAAGCTGTACAAAAATAAAAATTAAACTATCAATAAATTATAGATGTATACAATGATAAATAACTAGTGAAATTAAGATGGCTGTGGTTTAATTAATATGAAAAACCATTGTAAAAACAATGTCATAAGAGAGGGAAACAAAAGTTTTGGTAAAAATAATGAAGTTAAAACAATGATGGAGCAGTTAATACATGCTGCCAGGGAAGCCACATGTGCAGAAGTAGTCATTGCCAAACAAGCGGGTCTTCAACGTAGTCCTTAACCTCGTATTACGCTTTCTTCGAAAGGACACGCTTAATATGGGTTTTGAACTTTCCCTCGCTACGCTCGGTAACCGACTTAGGCAACTTGTTATAGAAACGTATGCTGTCAATAAGAAATGACTTGCTAGTCTTATCAACACATTTTAAGCATTACATTTTTTTAACCAGTTGACATTTTTAAATTTATAGTAGCTACCTTGACATTTTTAACTTGACATTTGTATTTGTATAGCTTCTATGTCGACGTCATTATTTTAAATTATTATTGACATTGAATTAACATATTTTATTGAAAATTTATATAGTTTATTGAGTTTGCGTCTTAAATATGTGACATTTTTGCACACCTGATTGTGGTTGAATATCACGGACAATGTTTAAACCTGCCAGCTAATTACTATACTCATATTATAGCAAAATAAATGATTATTATGATCCTTTATTCACTATAAACACATATTAATTACATTTTTAAATATTTTTCTTAAACAAAATGATACAAAAAAAAAAACATTTAAAAATATAAAAAATAGTACCCCACCGGTATCGGGAACAGGGTCCAAGCTACCGGCGGTCAGGGCTCCAGAGAAAGGAACCTCCTAACAATACGAGCCGTGTCCAAGAGTACCGCTTTCTGAATCAAGCCCTTGATCCAGCCGCCTAACGCGAGCCTCCTAAGGTGTTGATCGAGGCTCTTGGCTATTAAGCCATTGCCCGACACGACTATCGGTACAATGATCGCTGAGTCCACATCCCACATGTCGACAACCTCGCGAGCCAAGTCAATATACTTAATTTGTTTATCTTTCTCGGCTTTCACGAGGTTCTCGTCATGTGGAACGGAAATGTCAACGATCATTGCACGCCTCTCGTTTCGGTCCACCACCACTATATCAGGCTTATTGGCTACAATAGTCCTGTCAGTGATGATGGACCTATCCCAGTACAAAGTGATATGACCATTATCAAGAACTGGGTCGGGCTCATACCTGTAGTAAGGCACTTCCGATTCCACAAGAGAGTATTTCAGAGCCAGTTGCTGATGGATAATTCTGGCTACTAGGTTGTGCCTATGCAAGTACTCTCCGTTAGCTAGACGAGAACAACCAGAGATTATGTGACGAATTGATTCTCCCGGACGGTGACATGCCCGACAGATGTCAACCGTGCCGTCCTTCACAATAAATCTCCGGTAGTTATTCGTCATGATAACTTCGTCCATAATTGCACAGACAAAACCTTCGGTTTCCCCAAAGAGGTCACCGAAACGCAGCCAGGCTACGGACGCCAATTGGTCTACATCGGGCCCGTGAAGGGCCCGGAAAAAGCGTCCGTGAAGTTCCTTGCTCTGCCATACTGCCCTGCGATCGTTAGTGTCAAGCACTACCGGTTTGCGCCAGTTCTCGTTAGCCAGGGAGAGCGGGGTGAGTCCCTTGTCCACTGCCACTACATCTCGATGCATACCCACGTCGGCAGCTAGAAAATATTCCCTGAGACTGCATACCTCGCGGTTGTGTAGGGTCTTAGCATTTAAGAAACCTCGACCCCCACACTTCCGCGGGATATACAGTCTCATCACCGACGATCGTGGATGGTGCATTCGGTATGCAGTCAGCAGTGTACGGACCCGCCTATCCAGGGCGTCAAGTTCCGTTTGAGTCCATTTGAGTACGCCGAAAGAGTACATCAATACCGGCATGACCCAACCGTTGAAGGCGCGCACCTTGTTTCCACCTGAAAGAAGGCTACTGAATACCTTCTTCAGGCGTCCAAAGAAACGCTCCTTCAACAACTGCTTCATGTCCGTGATATTGATGCCTAGAGCTTCCGACATACCCAAATACTTATAGGTTTCGGTTGTAGAGAGGGATCTCAGGATTATGGAATCTGTGAGTTGAGTACCCACTGATTCCACAACCTCCCCTCGCTTTACATGCATGACCGCACATTTGTCCACACCAAACTCCATCCTGATGGCACTACTGAAGGTTTCAGTTACCTTCAGTAGCTCCATCAGTTGCAGATTGTTGGGGGCAAACAGTTTCAGGTCATCCATGTAAAGTAGGTGAGATATTACCTGACCACCTCTCTTCAATCGATAGCCTAGACCTGAATTCTCCAGCAGTGTGCTTAGAGGATTCAAGGCTAGGCAAAACCAAAGCGGACTCAAGCTATCACCCTGGAATATACCTCGCTTGATCCTTACAGGTTCGGTATTCCTCTGGATATGTCGACATCCTGGATAGTGGAGGACCGTACTCCATTGCCTCATACACGACATCAGGAAGGTGCGTAGTGTTGCATCAATTTTATACAATTCCAGCACCCTCATGAGCCATGTATGAGGAACAGAGTCATAGGCCTTCTTATAATCTATCCAACATGTCGACAGATCCTTTCGGGAACGTCGAACCTGTTGGCTGATGGTCATATCAATGAGGAGCAGCTCCTTAGTACCACGGGACCCGTTCCTACATCCATTCTGAGAAGATGACATGATAAAATTTTTGTCAATATGACTATTAATTTTGCTTCTCAGTATGGATGTAAGAACTTTATAGACCGTCGGCAAACACGTAATTGGTCTATAATTTTTAGGTTCCGCAGTACTGCCTGACTTATGGAGCAGGTGGGTTATTCCTGTTGTTAGGAACTGGGGTAGCGACCCTGACTCTAAGGCAGACTGAAACTGATATGCCAAGCGAGCGTGTGATCTTGTAAGCCACTTAATCCAGAAATTGTGCAGCCCATCCGGCCCTGGAGATTTCCAGTTTGGCAACGGACGGACTGCACGAGCTACATCATGGGGGCTGATGTTAATTGCCCCCATTTGTGGTATTGGATCACACGCACGCTCGACCTCCCGAGTCCAGTCACCCTCGGTGTGACTGACAGGCTCCGACCAGATGCTGCGCCAGAATGAACTCATGGCGTCATCATCCGGGAGGCGCGCGTCAGTCACACCTTGGTCCGGTCGCTCCCAATCCCTATAAACCCACCTTTCATTACTCCGGAATGTGCGATTCTGGGTGTATCGCTCCACCCGCCGCTTATACCTGCGGATACGGTTTCCCCATGCATACACCTTCTGCTTCAGGAAGTCGATGCGCTCTGTGACACGGGACATATAGTCTCGGGAGCTGATGTCAGTCCCCGAAAACGCCCGCCTCACAAAGCGCATCACTCTTGGGCGAGTGTTGCCCTCCCTGAAGCAGATGAGTTTGCCGATGAGTGCTCTGGCCTCACCAATACGACGCTCGATCCTGCACTGCCAAGCCGGCACGGCTGGTTTTGATCGTGTAGCTACGTCACAGTTTGGAAACTTGACGTGAGCTACACGACATGCCGCTACAGCCGCGCAGTACATTATCGAGTGTGTATCAGTGAGATCTTCACAGTTGTCAAAATAGTTTGACAACTGCAAATCCAGAGCAGCCACCAGCGCCTTATTTTTATTATGCATGGGCAAACGAGGTAAACGCGGCCTAAGTTCGAGCGGCATGTTGCGATACTCCCGAATAGCACACTCCAAAGCACTCCTCAATTCATGGTTGCACTGGGTACTTACCTGTGTAACCATGTCAGTAATCTCTTCATCAGCGTGGTTTGAAAGATGGTTGGACGGTGATACCTGTGAGTTTACCACCGCCTGCGACGAAGAGGTAATGGCATGGCTACCCATTTCCGTTCGGAGGCGATCAAGTACAGTATCGTCCAACATATGATTACGCTGGATGACCCGCACCTGATCCGACAGTCGTTGGGCCGAAACGTTGACGTTGATTATTATTATTATTATCTAACCCCCATTTGTGTACTAAAATTTAATGTTCATTATGCGTATTAATATTACGTAAAACGATTCTAATTTAAAAAAAAACCGGGCAAGTGCGAGTCGAGCTCGTGCACTGAGGGTTCCCTATAAACTTACCTATGAAAACATTTCAATTCCCGAATTGAGTAACGAAGATTTTTCCGAATCGCAATTTTTTTTTTTTTGTGATGTATCTACAAATTTACATGTAGCTTTCCACTTGCTTCATGCCAAATTTCAGGATTCTAGGTTAACGGGAAGTACCCTATGAATTTTGATTCGCTTGAGAGAGTCGAAATACACGTTTTTATTCGATTTGGCTATTCGAGTTTGATGTGAGTACTACACTAGCCGATGCGTCACAGCGCTTATCAAAATATACAAAAACACGTTTAGTAGGTAAATAGTGAGTTTTCCTTATTGAATTAATCTCAAAAGACTACGTGATCCGTGATCGTTGTGTTTTGTAACATCTTTGCTTGAGATAGGTATTGAAGTGTTTATTGAACAGTGTCTGTTCTGGCCCAGTGTTGTGACGAGCGAGTGTTGTGTTTGTGAGTCAAATCGAAACGCAAGAGACCCAAGCATAAGGTATGTCGAGCACGCATCTTCGAACACCCAGTGTACTGTATGTGATATATACTTACATAAGACTTTGTTGAAATGTCGATCAGTAAAAAAAAAGTGTGACGAAGGTCAAGGAATCTGTCATCAGGCTGTATCTCATTAACCGTAATATCTAGGTAGAAAGTTACTAGCAGACTGTAGACAGAAATGTAATTCCGTTGCCTCTATAGCAAAAAAAAACTTAAAAACAGAATAAAATAAATGTTTAAGTGGGGCGTGACGCTTGAAATATTCACAGAATATTTAGTTGTATATTTATTTAAAAATAAATAAATATTTAAGTTATGTGGTGCACCACATAGCACCTCGTCTACTCGCCGTGTGGTGCACTACGCAGCACCTCGTCTGCTAGCCGTGTGGTGCACCACGCAGCACCTCGTCTACTAGCCGTGTGGTGCACCACGCAGCACCACGTCTGCTAGCCGTGTGGTGCATTGCACAACACCTTGTCTGCTAGCTAGCCGTGTGGTGCACCACGCGGCACTTCGTCTGCTAGCTAGCCGTGTGGTGCACCACGCAGCACCTCGTCTACTAGCCGTGTGGTGCACCACGCGGCACTTCGTCTGCTAGCTAGCCGTGTGGTGCACCACGCAGCACCTCGTCTACTAGCACCACGCAACACCTACGAAAGTGAAGCGATCGAGAAACGCAGCGAAAATTTTGATCGCTAGTTTCTTCACTTTGACGGGGTAACTGATTTCAATTCCAATACGAGACCAAAGCAGCATCAACGCCGAATGGTATACCATAAAATGTCTGCCAGAAGTTTTGTCTGCAATGAGCAACAAGCGACCGAACACCGGGCTCCGTGAGGTACTGCTTCACCATGACAACGTGCCCGCGCACTCAGTGTTCAAAAAGATTGATTTCCTGGACACCACACCAGTCAGAGTCTTGGGTCACCCTCCTTACATACTTACGTGACTTCAATTCATTCTTTCTTGAAAAGGAAACAGTTTTTATCGCCGGAAGACGCACTAGCAGCGTTCGAGAAGGCCGTGGTACGCAGTCGTACGGGTTCGTTCTACTCCCAAGTAGTTGTGCGAGGTTTTGAAATACCGACTCTCGAACTTCGTCGTCGACTTTCGAACAGTCGTCCTTGATCTGTTGTTATTCTTGGAGGACAACCGAAACGAGCTATCCAAGTTTCGTACAGCTTTCTTACGACGATATCGGCGGTTAGCTCTTGCAAAGGTACTGCTTCGGGCTATCGATTGCAGCGGTCGATCATTGTGAGTAAGTATCGATGTCCACACGAAGATGTGGGTAGCGGTCCAACAATATCCAAGTGTATGTGTTGAAATCATTCGCTTGGTGGGTATGATGCGAAATCACTCTGAGTATGTCGTTGCACTTTGAATAGCTTTTTTTTTTCCGGTGCGAAAATCATCTTATGACATCCCCCGCTCTTGGGCGGGGCGGGAGATAGTGTCAGACTTTTACTGACTAAAAACCCACTCCTGTTCCCTCGTTGCCTTTCGTACCGGGGCCGAGTCTTCCTTTCAGCATCAGACTCTTGGCCCAAGTAGGCTTCGACCCTGCTGGGCCCCTACAGTTGCTGACATCTCCTTGAGGTGCGCGTGAAACAGTACGCGCCGTTGACGACTTGGGCTCGGTCCGGACGGTTACCGGACGGTCGGACGGCGAACCACCCATTGCTCGCCGTCCGCAAGCCCGCGCCTACGGTGGCCGGAAATCGGGATCGGAGTCCCGGCGGCGGTTGGGGCGTGAGGACCGTTGCCTCACGCGATCGGCCGTCTCCTTTCACTCCTCCGGAGCGAGGAGGAGTGCTCCTCGCTCCGGACCATGGCCTGTACCAAGGCCCGACGCGAGAGATCGCCGCCGCCGATTGCCCCCAAGAAGACACGGCGTTGCTCTGCCCAAGCGGGGCACACCTCTACTGTGTGTTCCTCCGTGTCCTCCGGGCGGTCTACGCAATGGTGACACCCGGGCGTTTCTTCCGCACGGATCCGGTGCAGGAACCTCCCGAACTTACCATGTCCGGTGAGGACCTGCGTCATGC
Organism: Mythimna vitellina; assembly: GCA_949316375.1. Classification (NCBI taxonomy): domain Eukaryota; kingdom Metazoa; phylum Arthropoda; class Insecta; order Lepidoptera; family Noctuidae; genus Mythimna; species Mythimna vitellina. The sequence continues at coordinate 1,009,712 of OX438713.1, forward strand.
GGAAGGTAAGGACGCCGTGTTGCCTTTCCAGCCACACTTTGGATAGTTGATATGAAGAGCATATGTTTACCCACACGCCAATATCGGCATTAATTGCTGGCTAAAAGTACCGTTCTTGCATCAGCTTGCAAGTAGTCCGTATTCTAGAGTGACTCGTATTGCGCACGGCGTTGAATGCGGTGCGATGAAAGTCAGTTGATAAGTATGGTCTCAAATGGGGCATAGCAATTTTCTTAAGCTGGATATTTGTTTGTTGTGATAAGGTGGATATATTGCTATCCTTTCTTGAGCTTTAGATATATCGTCGTAGTTGATTAGCGATGGTGTTTCTATGATTTCAATGCGAGAGAGTGAGTCGTCGACAACATTGTTTACTCCGCTCACATGTCGTATGTCCGTCGTGAACTCACTGATAAATAACAACTGACTGGTGCGTCGTTATGTATTGTTATTAGACGGAGGCTTGCAAATAGCGTTAGTCAGCGGCTTATGGTCAGTGTAAACAATAAGTTCTCTTCCTTCGAACATTTGTCTAAAGTGTTTGATAGCCATGTAGATTGACAATAATTCTCGGTCAAATGTCGTGTGAATGTGTGTATCGGAGAACTTTTTCAAAAAATAGCCCAGTGTTATCCATTTCTTGTTTACACGTTGTTGCAGTATAGCCCCTGCGCAAGTATTCGAAGCGTCTCACATGAGGGACATGGCGTTAGTTGGTAATGGAGATGGATGAGCGAGCAAAGCAGCGTTTTGTATCAAACTTTGCATAACTCGAATGCTTCCAAAGCTTCTTTGTTCCAGTCGATTCTTGTTTTGTCATGTTTCTTGGCATTGCGCAGATACGCGTTGAGAGATGCTTGTATGAGTGCTGCGTTTGGAATACTTTCGCGGTAGAAATTTACCATGCCAAGAAATCGACGTAAATCTTGAATTGACTCTGCTTTGGGGTAAGCAGTGATAGCAGTAATTTTATCTTGTGGTGGCTTCATTCCATTGCTTGACACTTAGCACTTGATATTTTCTCTGCTAAAGACACACTGAGGGATTTATGGTAATGCCATAGCCGTTTAATCTGCGTAACAACTCTTGCAAGTCTTCGATGTTGCGTGCTTCATTGTCCGAAACGACGATGATATCATTAATAAATGGAAATGCGTAGTCTATAATCCCATGAGTACTTGATGAATAAATCTTTGGAAGGTCTGTCCTGCATTTCTGAGACCTGGACACATTCAAGGAAATTCGAATGGTCTGAATGGAGTTGTAATGGTTGTTTTCTCGATGTCCGGTTCGTATACAAGTAATTGTTTGTAAACACGATTTAGGTCAAGTGTAGTGAAGATTTTCTTGCCGTGAAGTAGTAGGTAGGTGAAATATTTGAGACGTGGTACTGGACAGCGGTCTAGTTTTGTGACGTTATTGAGTCGTCGGTAGTCGCCACATACGCGAAAGCAGCCGTTTTTCTTAGGAATGACGTTTAGTGGGTTGGACTTTGGACTTTTGCTTGGACGGCAAATTCCTTCTGCATCATCGACTCAAATTCCTTTTTCACTACCAGATAGCGATGTCATGGCAAAGGTCTTGCTGTGTACTGGTGGGCCAGTAGTTTCGATGTGGTGTTCCACATGGTGTTTGGGAGTATCCTTCATGCATGACGGGCGAATGATGTCGGGATACTTGCTAAGTAACTGGTGATTGTTGTGTGTTGTTCGCTGCATACAAGCAAAAATCTGTTGGTCTTGCTTTCCCGCCTTTTCTCCTGGGTATCACGGAGACGTTTGCGCCAATATCAATCAGGAATGACAAACGTGATTTTTTGTATGTTATAAATAGATGGTAGGATGTGTTACTTGCGCCGGTTGCCGCCTCAGCCAACGTAGGATTTAGTTTCCCGAACGTCGCTGCTGTTTTCATAACCACATGGACGCGTACAGCGTCGCGCTTCTTTGCCAAACCTTCGATGATAAAAACATATCGCCGGTTGGTCGTTTCGCGTGCGATCGCGATTGTGTCGGCTAGACGAATGCAAACACGATCTTGAATATCGTCTGTTGAATGGTATGCGTCGGTTGTTAAGATGATACGATTTTTTACTTTTCAATTCAGTGATTTCTCTAGCGAGCGCGTCGATGTTTTCCTCAATTGATGCCAAGTACTAGGTGCTTACGGGGTGATAGAAGTGGAGCAAACTGCCGCAACTGCACCGTACGGTTGCGTCTGCTCGAGGATCTTGTTGGCCATGATTATTATTACACTTTGAAGTCTTCTTAATCTTATTTATCACGTCGGGTTCACCACTGTAGCGCTTAGGTTGTTTAGCAATAATACTCCTGATACAGTACATTAGTTAAGACTTTAATGAGGAAATGTTTACAATAGCTTTTATACTATTGACGTCTATGTCAGTATATATCATCGTCTTGTTGATGTACTCTATGCACGGCAGAGGACGAAAGAGATTGCAGCTACAGGACATTTCAGTCACAGAACTTATTCTCTTTGATTTCAGGTACGGCCGTCGCCAGCCTATTTACGTCTATTGACTACGTTTGGAGCTGGAGCGTGCTTCGCGTGGCTCAGTACCGCATACCTCTGTGCTAATAGTGTATACGTGTGAAGGACCCCCGGGACTGACGAGTGACTATAGCCATGTATAAGAAACGACTAGGCTCATCAGGCATACAGGGCCAGCTGTATGAGACAAAACTGTTAAGCTTGTTGTATTTTAGAGCGCTTCACGACGATAGTATTAAAGAGTTTCAAATAGCTGCAAATGTCGAGGATATGGGGCAGTTCGATGACATTATTTTCAAAGCGAAAGTCAAGGGCTTTGATAAACCTGTCGGAGTGTTCATACAGGCTAAACACAGAGATGATAAGAAACGAGCACATCAAAGCGATTTGTCTGCATACTTCAAAAGCTATTTGAAAATCAGACATAAGTTTGATACGAGTAATAAGGACCCGTTTTTCAGTGGTAAATTTGAAGATACAGAATGTTTATTCGTAATATATACAAACGTGAACATTGGCCTGGCGACGACTACTGATGCTTTGATTGGAAGCGGCTTTCTCGCCAAACCAAAGTATCTAATTGGCACTGGAGGTACTGTCAGTCAGCTTTATAACCAAGAAGAGCATGTAAAGTCATTATGTGAAGTATCTATAAAAGAAGAATTCATCCACCTGGCTCAAAGTATAGCAAAGTGCTATAAACTTAATTTAGAAATGCTGCTGTCTGACGAGATAGTGCTGCGCTATCACGTGATTCTGGCGCAAAGAGTAGTGGATGTTTCAGATATACAAACTGGTGGACATCGAATCGCTTCTTTTCGTCACGACTTCTTTGACACAAATGAAGAATACCTCATAACATTCAAGTATACACTCATCAAAGAGTGTGGAAAAAAAAGAAAAATAGATCCAATTGATCTAGAAGAGTTACTGTCTGAATTCTTAAAGGAACCCACTGATATTGTAATACTAAGCCAGCTGATAGGAAGCGCTGTAACATACAACAATGGTCAGTTAGGATTAGAGACATCAAATAAACAAATAACAAAAAAATACAAGTCAAGTATGAATCAAATGTTCGTTTCTCGGTTAACTATGAAAGAAGCAATTAATTTAGCGGCAAGAGAAATATTATCAGATCTCCATTTTAAAGTTCCAGCTGCGTTTGGTAACAAAGATTTAACATTACGAGGCAATGATTCAAAAGTAGAGAAGAGGATTGATTATTTAGTGGGGAAAATCCGCGATTTATTAGAAAATTATAAACTAATTAACATGGTCCCTATAGTAACGATAGACGACTCTCTAGGAGAGGGGTTCCTGCAGCTTAATGGAGGTATAGCTGGAGCCATTGGAAATATATTTGTACTTGATGATGATCCCAAACTTATGAAGATTACTGATAACTGGGATCAACTTGGACCTTTAGCAAAAAGACTATATTCAAGATTAAATAAGGATATACCTAATTTGCACGATTACAAATTCTGTTTTAAAGTTAAAGCTTTTCCTAAACTGTCATTCGAGTATAATAACCATGACGAAAATTTGGCGAAAGATTTCCTGAACAGATTAATATTTTACTGTAACCAAGCTGATGAAACTAAAGTGGAGCAAATTTTGAAAGAGGAAATAGGATATTATCAATTTGATCAATCAAACTACTTTCAAGCTAAAACTGACGCGATATTTTTAAAATATCATGATGAGGTACAGAAGTGGTGGATGCAACCAAAAAGAAAACGTTATCTTACACGAAAAAATGACATTTTTCAGCAGTCGTTAAACAGCATCATCAAGGACCCGCTGATGAGTGCAATGCACGAGTCTTATATGATTAAAATAAAACAGTATAATTATACATTTACGGATGACGCAGTGAACTCCTTGAACTTAAAGGATCATTCGACTACTATAATCACTGCAGAGAACATCATACTGACTGTCATTAAAGTAATGCAACATTTGAAGAAAATGGACCATGTTGTGTTAGATTTTAATTATATTGCTAATCTACCAACAATCGACCGTTACACATTACGTAGTGAGTTAATTCAAAATGATGATAAAGTTGTAATACTAATATGCAATGACATACAGGAATGTGAGGACAACAAACAACAGGAGAAAAAGAACATTATAGAAATCGTTACAGTTCGACACAAGAATACTATTATTGTCACGAACCAAAAGTCTGTTGAAATATTAAAAAAATATTTCCCAAAAGCAGATACAATTTTACATGATAAGAAACTTTGTCTGTCTGACCTGAGTAAAGAATCACAGATGCGCATACTTAAGACTGCCACGGCAAAAATTCCTGGCGTGGAGATAAGATTGGAGCACTTTTTAAGGGGCTGGCCCATACCCTACTCACGGTAAGTTGACTTGGTACTGACTGGTAACCATAAGTTCGATATTAGCTGAGGAGCAGTATTGCTACAACTTTCCATACAAACCAGCTACAGTGTCTTTGTTTGCTCATACAAATGACGGCCTTTGACAATGGTGTAGTTTTCGTTTTTTAATGAATTTATTTTGAAAAATGTAAGTAATATAAATATGAAAGAATCATTAAAATATGTCAAAAAAAATAAAAAAGTTGCAAAATTTGCGCTTGCAAGAATAATTCCGTTTCACATAGCAGAGGGTGACGTCACTCGACCCTTTACTGTAAATAAAATAAATAAAAACACAGTATCAATAAATAAAAAACATGCAGTTGCCTATAAAATAACTATAGGGTCAGCACATACATAGGACTTAGAAACTTTTGTGCAATTGAATTATTTGTATTTCGACGATATCATCTAAATCAAATTAATGACGGCCATAATAATTATTTAAATTTTCGCACAACGATACAGTCTCTCACAGGAGAGTGTCGTCACATAAACTATTTCGTCAATGTGTAGCCACTGTCGCACGGCGCGCCATTCTTTTCGACATCAAGCGCCGAACCCCAGGTCCAGGGTGACACGGTCAGCACCTCCACATCATTGCAATAAGAGTGGTTTAATGGTTCTGTGTGTGCAGGTCGGCGGGAGGAGTAGCAGTAATACCTGCGGCGGCTGGTAGCAAGACAGAAACAGGATCTCAACGAATTGGTAGGTCCACCTCTATTTTAGAATCACACTTCACACAAATATTTTAAAGACAGAAGTTTGTGTATTTTATATGTATATGTTCATTACTCTATATATATCTATACATAAAAAAGACAGTAAAGAGGAAATTTCAAATTATAGACCGGTAGCTCTATTTTTTAAAACACTCGGAAAAACTGATTCATAAATCTATAACTTCTTTTTTAAATAAATATAATATCCTTTGCAATGAGCAGAAAGGTTTCAGAAAAAATAAAACATTAACATGCCTATTTACGACTTGCTACATAATATAATGATAAATATTGACAACAAAACACCAGTTTGTGCAATATATACTGACATGACTAAAGCCTTTGACTTCATTAAACATTACATTCTTCTGCACAAACTTGACAGGTACGCTATTAGAGGAAACGTTTTGAGACTTATTGAATCTTACGCAAACAACAGACAGAAATCACTAGGATATGTCCCAAAAGTAAGATTCAATATAAATATTTATCAGATAGTAGGGAAGCCAAATTCGGAGTAACGCAAGGTACTGTTGTCGGACCCTTAATATTTTTACTTTATATAAATGACCTGCCTAGAAAAATTCATCAGCCAATGGTATTATTTGCTGACGAAAGCACGGCTATAGTTAAATGTACAAATAAAACGGGTTTTAAAACTGATATTAATGACACATTATAAAATATAATAAATTGGCTTTCAATCAATAATTTCATCATCAATTTGAAAAAAAAACAAAAGTAATGCATTGTTACCAGCGTTTACGTCCAGATACTTTGAATATCGCATGCAATGGACAAAGAGTAGACAATACAAATGTTGCAAAATTTCTAGTTATAATAATTGACAATCCACTGATACCAGATGCCGAGGAGATCTGCAAGAAATTATCTACAGGTGTTGAGGAGCAAAGTGTTCCGGACTCAAAGCGAGATCCTCTATAGGAAGCATGAGTGCAGAACAGCTCGACCTGCAGTCGCAGCCGCAGGCTCCACCGCGGCAGGTACTCACCCCGCCGGCATCACCGAAGTTGCGCCATCGTGTTCCACGTGCTGGCAAGCGAGTAGTTCAACAAGTACCTACTTATATATTTGGCGAAATGTAGATGTGTCACCGTCAGAGCGGTTACTAGTTTGGACTGTAAGAATTGGTCAGTATACATATTAATAAATAATAAAATAATACAACACTTTATTTCAGATCATGGCGTCCAATTTGTTAGTAACAATAAATACTTAAAACTACCCACAGCATAACATGTCAAAAAAACAAACAATCACTATTGCGCCATTCCATGAAAAATGGCGGAACAATGATTGATGTAGTCACAGTCCAGGCAGGCAGCTAGACTAGTGATCATGCAAAGGATGCTGTTGGCGCTGCCCCGCACTCTACGCGCCAGGGATGCGAATCTTTTACGCATCGTAGTGTAAAAACAGTCGACGCGATGTTCAGCAAACAGCCCTGATTCACTACAGAATCGACGCAGCCCCATCAGCATCCTGAACGCATTATTAAATTGGACTCGGAGGGCACCGTAAGAGTTTTGGATATAATCGGCCCACAGGCTGCACGTATAGAATGAAGTACAATAAGACCTAAAAAGTGTAATTTTGACATCTGTCGAACAACGTGCAAACCTGCGAGCTATCATGTTCGTCCGCACTGCCAGCGCCCTCCGTTCCCTCTAATGTCATCATTGTCCTTGAGGTCAGAGGTCAGCAAATGTCCAAGGTACTTAATTTTAGACACCTTACGCAAAGTTGTACCGTTAAGCGTAATATTGGGAAATACGTCACCTGTACTGTTTCCTCGGGGAGCTGCGCGGTATCTTCTCGTCCAACATACCACAGTGTCTCAAGACGAAAGTCTATGGCCAGTGCGTGTTGCCAGTGATGACATATGGTACTGAAACATGGTCGCTTACAATGGGCCTCATCACAAGGCTTACAGTCAGACAGACAGTTACAGTGATCACATAAAGAATGAAGATATCCGCAGTAGAACCAAGGTCGCCGACCGAGCCCGAAGAATCGCCAAACTAAAGTGGCAGTAGGCAAGGCACATTGCTCGTAGTACGGACGGTCGATGGGGCCGAAAGGTTCTAGTGTGGCGACCGCGCACTGGAAAACGCAGTGTTGGAAGACAAGGTGGACCCTGGTGAGAGTCGCGGGAGTGCGGTGGATGCGAGACGCACAAGATCGGTCGTTGTGGCGTCGCTTAGGGGAGGCCTATGTCCAACAGTGGTCTTCTTTCGGCTGAAATGATGATGATGATAATGACTGTTTCCTCTGGCCTCAAAGACCATGACTTCACTTTTGAGTGGATTATATTTTAAGACGTGTTCGTGGGCATATGCTTCACAGATAGTCAACAGTTTCTTATTGCCACATACCGACGCACTCAGCAGCGCCATGTCATCAGCATAGCTTATATTCTTCACATTAATTCCGTCTCTGTGACAACCTACCCGTGTGTTACTGAGTGCCACAATCATGACCTGTACCATGACGTTTAAAGTAAGTTTGTTTCATTTTTATTTCCAGTCTGGGTAAGAGATGGCGCTAGACAACCTGTATAGTTCTGTCTCTTACCCACACTGAAATAAGAATGAAACAATCTTACTTTGAACGTCATCATAACCCCGCTGATCATTCATATACAGGTTGAAAAGGGTTGGCGAGAAAAATCCTCCCTGCCTCACCCCGCACTCCAACTTGTACGATTTCGACATGGTTCCCGACGAGAACTTAAAGATATTGATGAGTTCTGTTGGTAGACTAGTGTTTTAAACTTTTTCCATAGAATATCGTAGGAAACCAGGTCAAAAGCTTTCAAAAGATCAAGGAAGCACGCGTGAATTGCAGTTTGACGGCTTCTGTAGCTTGAGTAGTACTTTTGACCAGTCAAAATTACTTTTAAATGACCAACATTTACTCAAAAATCAATGCTTCAATTTTTTTTGAGATGTTATATAGATGTATTTATACTAAACCATTATAATTTAGTTTTTTTATTATTTATATAATGTATACAGAACTTATTGCAATAGAGGAAGCATTATCTTACATTGACTCATTTGAAAGCGGCAAATACGTTATTCTAAGTGATTCGAAAAGCACCCTTCAACATATAATCCGATGTACCACGAATTATCGGGGTACTCCGGTTGCATACAGTATCATTAAATCCATGTGTAGATAAACTTATTTCTAAAAAAAAAAGAATATTCTACTCCAGTGGATACCGGCTCATGCTGGCTTGGAAGACAATGAAATAGTAGATGGATTGGCAAAACATGCATGTGATGGTGGGTTGGTTTGCCCACACCTTCCGGTGCACCGTGATTTCTTGTAGACAGTAAGAAAAGAATGCAGTAAAATGTGGCATGAACACTTCGACCAGAGGTCGCTGAGCAAGGGGATTTGGTACCGGACGATCCAACCAGCACTTCCTTGTTATCCGTGGTTCGACCAGGCCAACATGAGTCGATCAGAAATAGTTATGGCTCTTCGGCTTCGATCGGGACACGTACCTTTGAACAGTTTCGCATATCTTATGGGTAAAGTTACTGCTCCAAATTGCCCTGACTGTAGTATAGTGGAAGACACTTACCATATACTGATGGAGTGTGTCCGGAACGAGGCCGAAAGAATTTCAATTTTGCCCAAGTCACTAGATGTGGGTAGATGTAACAGTATTCTTGCGTCCCCTTTGTCAAAGGATGCAAGAGCTGTATATAAAGTAGCTAAAATAGGATTTAGAACTCGATTGTGATATTGTAAGAAGAACTGTTTATACCGATGAGGGTGGCATAATCAGATTGCGATTAAACCCTCTATAAAACAAATAAAGAAAAAAAAAAACTATGAATGTGCTCGTAATATTGTATTTACATATAAATTTTGAACTTTTGATACTTATATTTGCAAATAAATCATTGGAAATAAGATATTTTTCCTTTTCATTTTTAAATTCCCTCTCCTTCATCTAGCTGCACCTCTTCTGCGTGTTGGTACCTAGTAATCTACAACGACCACGGTCTGGGAATGATAAAATTTGTGTCTAGCCGAAACTAGTTTTCACGGCCGAAAACGAAATCGAAACTTCCATGTTAGGTCAATTTTCGAGGAGGAAAAAATTGTTAATCTCATTCATCATTCCGTCTCCGGTATTTGAGGTACAAACTCGAAGTACCTTTTTAACTGACTTCCAAAAAAAGGAGGCGGTTATCAATTCGGTTATATTTTTTTTTTATGTTTGTTACCTCAGAACTCCGTCGTATATGGACCGATTTGCAAAATTTTTTTTTTCCTCTATTGATATGCTTCCAGATTGGTCCCATTTTTTTTTCAAAATCCAGTACTGATGATGGAATCCATGAGGAAATCAGGGAACTCCTCAAATGTTATAGGTAACCATATAGTTATTGTGGTATTTTCATCGAGGAGTCAAACAGTAACATTTAATGCTCTCCTAGACAAAAACAGCGATTTTGATATGTTTGGTGAAGAATGGAAGATGATACTGTCAGAATGTATGAAATTTTGTGAGATGAATGACTGTGTGTAATATTTATTAAATAGGTCCCAATAAAAGTCTTGCGTGACTTCTGGCTTCTGATTTTAATTTCAATTATTGTTTTATATTTTTTTTTTCTGTATGTGTTTAAATGGTGTAATTGGCTTCGGCCGTTCTGTTTATATTGAATAAATAAATAAACTATTAATGAAGTGAAACTGATGATGACTTCATACTCACATAGATATCACAATGAAGATAGTTAAGCGACTATGACGATACAAATAAATGAATGGTACTGAGTAGTTATGTTGAAAATGGTATCATCGAAATGATCTGATGAGCCGGAAGGTAGGCACTGGAACTCCGTAATTAATCAATGTATTCTAGCCGTGTTTGAGCTTATTAGATTTGTCATGAGATGTACTTTGGCTATAAGGTACTCTCGAACTGATCTGATGATGGAGCCGGAAGGTGGAAGATGGACACGGGAACTTCATAATAAAACAATGTATCCTAGCAAGCAGTGTTTGGGTTAATTTAAATTGGCATGAGAAATATCGTATAATATCTGGTTATATATCAGTGTATCGCAATTAAAAAGTGTGAAATACAGAATAAAAAAAAAACAAAAAAAAACCGCCTTCAATAAAAAGAAAATACGAAAGGATCAAAATAACTTTAATTTCGGAAGTCGGTGTTAAATAAGAAACAAACAATACAGAGAAATACCGACTTCCGAAATTAAAGTTATTTTGATCGTTTTAATGTTTTTTTTTTTTCAGAGAAGTCTGTTATTTTTTTTTTTTCATGTAAATAGGTAAGGTGCAACATGGCCATTGCCGGAAGTAACACTCTCGAATTCAGTTTTGCTTCACTACGGCTGAAATTAAGCCGAAACTTGTTTTTTTGCCGAAACCGAATCTGTTTGCTGAAAAAGTTTGGTCGGACACTAGATAATTATAATATACCTACTAGATTGGTCCCGACAGACGTTGTCTTGTCCGAAAGTTGGTTTTTGTAAGAAAAAAAACGGCCAAGTGTGAGTCGAACTCACACACGATGACTTCCATACCATTATCTAAAAAAACGGCAAACAAATCATGTCTGTTCTAACACCCGTCCCTCGCTCGAGCCAGCCCGCGCCGCTGAGCCTGTAGTCTAAGATTCCCCGTTAATAATAATAATATCTTTGTTCGATTCAGCCCGTCCCTTGTTGCCCTCCCCCAACGATGCCCTAAGTGGAGGTCCGTACCCCACAGGGGGTGCCCTTAGCGTGTAGGCTTTGGTTCTATAATTGAGGCTGCCACGGGCAAGTCCGGTTAAGCAGCCGACAACCTCCTAGGTGGACCTGCGGGAGGCCACTCATAAAAAAAAAAAAAAAAATGTCTGTTATCATGTCATGAAAATCCATGGACTCAAACATAGGTACACAGAAAATTTTAATCCTAATCGGTCAAGCCGTTTAGGATAAATTAAGTGACAAACAGACGTACAGAAGAATTATTTATAAAAAGATAAGTACGAGTACATAGTTCCTCCTGCTCTGGGTGAAACAAAAAGGCGGTTCAGACTAAAACCCACAAACTGAGGGCAACTAAAGGAGCATTCCTTCCGTTGCCCTTTTTGTTCCAGAGCCGCGTTAACTCTTAGACCCGTATTACAGAACTACAATCAAAGGCTCAAAATATACAAACGAAACCTTTGAAACATCGCCTCACAATATACAAATGGAACATTTGACACATCGGCTCAAAAGATACAAACGGAACATTTGGAACAATGGCTCAAAAGATACAGACACTGACTGTTATGAATCGTGATCTGTTACGTTGCGTAGGCATTAAGTCCGTCATTGTACTTTAATGTTGCATGAAGTTTTAATAATTATATATACAACTAGCTTCTACCAGCGGCTTCGCCCGCGTGAAAGTAGGTTTCTTCTAACAAACTTTGGTAGATATTTATAAGATCTACAATTAGTTAGAACATTTTATGGTTCTAGCTTTTATAGTTTAGGCAGCGTACGCAACATAAGTAACTTTTTTGGTTGACTTTTTACACCTTGTATCCGAAAAACTCAAATATCTTACGGAACCCTACTTTTTTCCAAAATAAAATATAGCCTATGTTACTCGTGGATAATATAGCTTTCGAATGGTGAAAGAATTTTTAAAATCGGTCCTGTAGTTTTTGAGCCTATTCATTACAAACAAACAAAGTTTTCCTCTTTATAATATTAGTGTAGATAAAACGTGCAGATGTTTTTAGTTCAGGTCATTAATTATATTTACAGTCATCATCATCATCATCATCATTTCAGCCGAAAGACGTCCACTGCTGGACATAGGCCTCCCCCAAGTGCCGCCACAATGACCGATCCTGTGCGTCTATATTTACAGTATTTACATTATAATTTTAAAAAGACTGCTGGTCACTTAAAGTAAAGAGTGTTTCAGTGTTCCAATTGTTCCAAATGATTCATTTAAAACATTACTAATGTTCCATTCTTTCGGAACACTAAAATGTTTCGAAACAGTGAGTCGGTTCAGTAAAGAGTAAAGTGGTGACCAGAAGGTTGCAAACTAGCGTTCCAAAAAGGTGACCTTGGTGTATGTGTTTGGTTTGTGTTGCGGCTACATGGATGTTAACCACGTGCCAACCCGTTCGGTGGATGGGAAAACGCGCCTCCCAACCAAGGACGTTGAAGGTCATGGATTACAACTGCTGTCTACACGGATAGAAACTAGCAAGGTCACCTTGGTTGGAACACTAGTTTGCAACACTCTGGTCACCCCTTTACACACGCCTCCATGTAGTACTGTCATGTCAGGCACAAAGGCCAAAAAGCCAGGCCAGAAATTAAAAAAAAAAATACTGTCATAGTGTCATGTCATGTTAGATTCTGATAATTTTGCGATGGATGTAAACAAAATATTCCGAAAATTACCAACTAAAATGTAAAAATACTTGACGAAAAGATATAAAATATGAACCATTCATATTGATCTTTAGTATTTCGTGTAAAAACCTACTATTGTTTAGACTTTTGTGATATAACCTATAAGTGCGTAAATTGTGAATATAAACCATGGCTTTACAATTATCAAGGCGGGAGGTTGAGGACCTAAGGTCTTCCCTCGACCGCGCCATTTACAGGACTATAGGGAAATCAGATAGTTCTTTACTATCCACAGTTTCATCTTGCCTTTCAAATGGGTAAGTTAAACTGCATCTAATGTTTGAAACATTCGTCCACATTTTTCAGTGTTATTCTTGTCTTTAAACTGTTTAGTGTTTACTTTTTCTAGTTAGAAACCATTTCCTTTCTCTTTAATGCTATCCTGGTTCTACTTAATTTAATTTTTTCTACCAACCTTTCTTTATTTTTTTCCTTTTTTTCAATGAAATTGGGTAACTTAATATTATATATGTGTGCATTGTGTTTTATATTTAAGTATATAATTATTTTAAGTATATATATATGCTTGTCTATAGTGTTCGATTAATTATAGGCAGTACACTGCAGACTACCCTCTGCCCTGCATTCAAAAATAACCAGAGTAGGGTAGGTTCTTAATTCTAAGCTTTAAAAAATGCTTCGAGTTGCAACCCGGGGTTGTTCTTTTATAACTCGAGTAGCTACCCTAGAGTTAACCCAACTAACTCTAACTCCGAGCAGGGTAGGTTGGTGTAAGCGGCAGGAATGACAGTTGCTTGGCATTGACAGTTAAACTCTACGTTCACATTCAAAAATGCGAGCATAGAGTATCTAACCTTTTGATATCAATTGAGTTTAGTCTAACCTCATTTTTTAATGCGGGCTGAATTATTTTAAGTTCATACGGTTCATCCTAAGGTTGTCTGGTAGATCGCTGTCTGCGATAAGACTGCTATTGTACCTATAAGTTTAAAATGTATAAATTTTGTGTATCACGAAACAAGGATAAATGAATTAAATTATATACTATATTAATTATGATTATAGAAATCAGTTTGTTATACATGAAGCTTTCGCAGAAGCCACTGTATTCTGTAAAATCTTGCCACAGTCCTTCACTTTTTTTATTCAAATGTCATGATATGGACATTGGAGTGGGTTACATGTTTGTGCATCTAGTTTTAAGGATTTTTTTTTTTTGTTGTTTCTCTAGCATGTTACTGTTTTTTGTCCCCAATATAATAAAATAAAATATCTTGCATCCATCGTATTCCCCGCGGCCCTCACCAGTTCATCGGTCCACTTTGTGGAAGGCCTTCCAATGGTGCGTCTTTCAGTATGTGGACCGGTTGTTGTGGCAATGCTTGAAGAAGGCTTATGTCCAACAGTAGAAGTCTATCGGCTGAAATGATGATGATATCATCATCAATTGTGTTACTTTTTTGGTGTACAATAAAGTTTATTTATTCTATCTTATTAAGAATAGAATTATTCTAAACAGTTCAGAGACATTTGGACCATAAGTGGTTTTTATTTTAATGTGGAAATCATCCAATGAATTCTTCGGCTCTGGGTATGGAGCGGGAGGCGTGTCAGACTTTTACTGATTAAAACCACACCTGTATCCTTTAGTTGCCCTTTTGTGTTCTAGGACTACGGGTTTCCTTTTCATAAATTCCTAGCTAGCGGGCATTGGCCTGCTGGGCCCCTACAGTTTGCTGACATCTCTTTGAGGAGTGCGTGGATCACTACGCCTGTTGATGACTGGGCTCGGTCCTCCTTCATTTTTCCTTTTTTCCTCGTTCCTCCTTTGCTAGCATTATTGTTTCGCAGGAGGACGCGGCCACCTGCCATTCCTTCTCACGAAAGTCCTAGGCAAAACTTTGCTATTCGGTGAGCACCCAGTCCTGAGCACCTTAGGTTTAGACAAGCAGGATACACATATCAATGAGTACCTCAGAAAAATCGGTAAATCTGCCTTCATTATCGTCTTCATAGACCAGAAGCTATTCCACGAGTTTCCGATACATTTTTTTTTTCGGTCGATTCGGTCTCCAATCAAAAACAAAAAAAAAATGTATCGGGTAAAAATGTATATGTTACATTTTATATGGAAACTAGACTTGTA
Organism: Mythimna vitellina; assembly: GCA_949316375.1. NCBI lineage: Eukaryota > Metazoa > Arthropoda > Insecta > Lepidoptera > Noctuidae > Mythimna > Mythimna vitellina. The sequence continues at coordinate 1,024,938 of OX438713.1, forward strand.
GAGCTACACTAGATCCACGCCACGCGACGTCGTTCTACGTACAAATCAGGCGCGGTCTACGTGTGCGTCGGCCTAATGTAGTTTAAGCTTTATTGTGCACACCTACCAACGTGTTGTCTTTTTAAACCCAAAGGTTGACTGGTAGAGAATGCCTTGTTGCATTAATTCTGCCTATGTGCCACTACTGTACATGAAGTTTAGATAAATCTATATATATAAAAGCGAAATAAACACACACCTACAAACTTAAAATTTGGCAGGTAGGTTTCTTACAGGGTGTAGACATCTGCTAAGAACGTTTTTTACGAAACTCCACCCCTAAGGGGGTAAAACGGGGGTTGGAAGTTTGTATTGAGAAATCAATTTTACACAAGCTAGTAATAAATAAAACTACCATTAAATTGTAAAAAAACTTTCCAGATATGAAAGGAGAAAAATTATAGACAAGATATCGGCTCACATTGACTCAAAGAAAGCGAGTAAACTCGCTGACAAGGTGATGGCTCTGGCTCAGGAGTTGGTCTCCAGCTCCAAGTCGCAGAAGAGGAAGCACGAGTCCGGCGACCGCGACAAGGATACGAAGCGTTCCCGTCACGATGAGGTTTGAATAATGTCACATCTGTAGATACATCAGCGATTCCTATTCTCTAGCCCTTAACGTCACAAACTTGACTTTTTATATTATATTATAGCTGAGTAAGTGACAATAGCATCCTGAAAACAGTGGTTGAGAGTCCTTACTTATGTTTTGAGGCACTATGTGAAGAGAGTGGTCAGATGGTTTGCTTCTTGTCACATCGTTCTCTGCACATGTTGCCTTAGATACACACTTCACTGTTTTTGTTATTATTTCTTTGTTTATGTACTACTAACACTCATTTTAAGATATTTTACTGACAAAGTGGACTATATTGTTGTCATATCTTAATCTCAATAGCTAGCCCGTATTGTTCGAACAGTTTCCATATTGTCACCAGGCTGTATCTTATGAACTGTGATTGACAGTTGAAATTTTGACAAAAGATGCATTTCTGTTGCCGCTATAAGGGCCTGCGCAGACTTGAGACAAGACTGTCTTAGACAGAATGGTCTACGATGTCGCAGACTTGTATACGACGAGACGTCCAGTGTTGCCAACAGTTACACTAACTTGCCACTAAAGTCAACTTTTGAAACCACCAGAAAACCACTAACAAAAAATTATTTCACACACAAAATCGCAAAATTTCCCACTAAAAAATGTATGTTGTACGAAATAAAATAAGTAGGCATATAGGTTATTAGTTTCCTTTAATAATAAATGATAAAAACTAACAATCAGTTGATCAAAATACCGTCTGAAGACGAATTAATAATTAACTGTATTAATTCGTCTACAGACGAATCATTTTTGTTCACACCATTATCAGATTGATAATTGTGGATTCTATGCTGCTGATTTACACCCGAGTGATCGCATTTTTAGTAAGAAATTGAATTTTACTAAGGCACTAGAAAAATCCACTTGCCACTAAAACCAATATTTCGCAATTAAATGAGGAACCACCACCACCAGTTTTAGTGGAAAATCCACTAAGTTGGCAAAACTGGCCGTACGGTGCTAGACTGCTTTTTCTTGATAGTGTGCGCCGTAGACAAAACAGTCTTGTCTTAGACGTAGACAAGCCTGCGACGTCGTAGACAATTCTCTCTTAAAATTCTCTCTTCTTTTATTTCTTGTCTCAAGTGTCTGCGCAGACCCTAACAATACTAAAAACCAGAATAAAAAAAATATTTAAGGGGCTCCCATACAATAAAAGCTTCTTTTTTTTTTTTTGCTCGTTTTTGCTACGAACTGCACGGAACCTTTCGTGTGCGAGTCCCACTGGCACCGTTGTTATTACCCTTAAATATTTATTTTACTTGTTTTTTAATATTTGTTGTTACAGCAGCAACAGAAATACATCATCTGTGAAATTTTCAACCATCTACACAATCACGATTCATTAGATAAAGCCTGGTGACAGACGGACATACAGACAGATTGACGGACAGCGGAGTCTTAGTAACCCTAAAAACTGCCAAAGACTGATTAACGAATCGCTTAAAATCATTTTCAAGGTGCCTTTAGAAATATATAATATATTTTTATTTTAGGCTAAAGAGGAAAAAGAGGTTAGAGAAGAAAAAAAAGAAGAAAGAGAGAAAAAAAATGGAGTGGAAGTGCCGCCGATAATATCTGAAGGAGAGACGGTTGGAAACAAAATGGCTGTGCTCAGCGCGGACAGAATTAAGGTAATTCATTCAAACACTCGATATTCATTATTTTACGGGCCCTTCTCTATCTGTCTATCTTCAACGTCAGCAAGGTTTAAAAGCTTGGTGTTTCATTCAACGCAATGTTTCATAACGCTAGCCCCCTAGCCAAGTTACAATCGTTTCGTTCGCGCCGTATGCCTCGAGTAGGCCACGCCTCCGATTTCTTTGTTTTAACCACGTGACTGAGCGTTGAGTTGACGTCAGAACAAAGGAATCGGAGGCGTGGCCTAGTCGAGACGTTCGGCAAGAACGATACGATTGTAACTTGGATAGGGGGGCAGAACGCTCTGTTGGCATTCGGAAATTCCGTAAATTACTCGAATATTTCTCAAAACTTGTTTCAGGAAATAAGTCTGTTTTTTATTAATAAAATTTCGTCATTCAGAAATCGATTAAATTTGCAAGGTTCTTGTTGAGAAGTGTACCAAGGTGTGACGTAACTTCTAGGTAAGAAGTCGTGACGTCATGTAAAGTTTCAATGATTTTTATCGTCTTTATTTCATGTTTAAGTGATAAAAGAAAAAAATAAGTTTCCAATATAGCATAAGCATAATCACCCTTTTAATGTCCCCACTGCTGGGACTCAGGCATCCTCTCTAGGAGAGGGAATGGGCGGTAATCCACCACGCGGGCCCAGTGCGGGTTGGTGAATGTCACAAGTCTTTGAATTTTTTGGTTCTAGGACATGCCGGTTTCCTCACGATGTTTACTTTCACTGTTTTGAGAGCAGTGGTGATGAAATAAATCACACAAAGAAATGCGCCTGGCTGGGTTTGAACCCGCGAACTACAACTCGTAAGTCAGGGCCGTTACCACTCGGCCACCACTGCTCTAAGTTTCCAATATTTCATTTAATTAAGGACCTTAGGGATTAACCATTTAAATGAACAAGGATTTGAATATGAACTCAATCTTCCAGTTAATGATGGCGAACGCTCAGAAGGAAATTGAGGAGAGGAAACGCGCGCTCATGGCGATGAAGGGATCCGGAGACGCCAAGAGCGGGGTCAGCGCCGCCGCGGCCGCCGCGCAGCACCTCAAGCTGCAGGTGCAGCAGAACAGTTCCATTGCTCCGCCCAGCGTCATCAAACCCGTGCTCTTCTCCAAACCAGGTAACTTAGCTTTCCTTACCTCTAAGACTACAACGCTGTGTCCTCGTGGGGGCGATCGGCGGCGGCGATCTCTTGCGCCGGGCCGCGCGTACCGGCCATGGTCTGGAGCGAGGAGGAGTGGCAGGTGGTCGCCTCCGCGTGCGAAGCAGTAATGCTAGCAATTCTAGCAAAAAGATTCCGATCCCTATTTCCGGCCACCGTAGACGCGGGCTTGCGGACGGCGAGCAATGGGTGGCTCGCCGTCCGTCCGCACCGAGCCCAAATCGTCGACGGCGCGTACTGTTCCACGCGCGCCTCAAGGATATGTCAGCAAATCGTAGGGGCCCAGCAGGGTCGAAGACTACTGGGGCCACGGGTAGTGTGAAAGTGAAACCCGGGGCCCTGGGTCGAAGGCAAAGAAGGAACAGGAGTGGGTTTTTAGTCTGTAAAAGTCTGACACTATCTCCCGCTCCGCCCAAGAGCGAGATTTGTCATAAGACGATATTCCCACCTAAGAAAAAAAACCTCTCAGACTACGGGGATTTTCTGAAAATGTTTTAGTCAGTAAAAGTCTGAAACGCCTGTAAAAAAAAGTTGTCCAATAATGCTCTAGGATCTCCATCCTAGAGCGAGAGAAGTCAATGGATAACTTTTTTTTAACCTTTTAACTGCTTGCATCGGATTGGTCCGACGAGATTTTCGTGTCTTATTCGCCAGGGTCATGTGATTGCGACTGGGTACTCCATACTCTTCTATACTCTCAATAAGGTTCAGTTAAAAACCACGAAGTTATCTGGCATTTTTGCTGAACTGGACCTATTTGGTGCAGGGAGACACACAATGTTAGTTATTTTGATTTATGTATGTGTGCGAAATAAAATATTATTCTTTCTTTCTTTCCATCTCGTTTAGCTTTTCAATCTCCATATGTAACAAGAGCTGACGAGATGGAGTATTTGGTCGTGGATGTGCGACCCTGACTTTAACTCTTCTTACGAGGTTCATTGTAAGCGACCACGTTTCGGAGACATATGTCATCACCAGACTGATGACCTGGTCGGGGTCGCGGGAATCCGATGGATGCGAGACGCACAAGACCGGTCGTTGTGGCGTCGCGTGCGGGGAGGCCTATGTCCACCAGTGGACGTCTTTCGGTTGAAATGATGAGTATTGATGTGCGATCCTGATGGAAAAAACGCAAGAGTGTGTGTCGGATTTATCCGACGTTGGTAGCTAAAGGTTAATGTAGAAAATGATAAGTAATGCCATGTTGTAAACGTTTTGATTTGCTCCACAGCCGGTAACGCCATGTCCCAGGAAGAGCTGGAAAAGCAGCGGAAGATAGCTGAACTGCAGGCCCGGATACAAAGGAAACTAGCTGGTGAGTTCATCCATACTAACCCAACATCCATACTAGCACCACCGGACACGGTAAGTTCGGGAGGTTCCTGCACCGGATTCGTGCGGAAACGACGCCCGGGTGTCGCCACCAGGGACCGTACAACCCCGATTAAGAGTTAAGTCTTTGAAAGGGTAAGCCTTTTATGAGGTTACCTTTATCATGATGTAACTCCATGAATGGGTTTTAGGCTTGAACCCATTAAAAGGGTTATCTTTTCAATATGGATAACCCATTGAATGGGTTCTATACTTAAAACCCAGTGAAAGGGTTACATCAACATTATGATAACCCATTGAATGGGTTCTATATTTGAAACCCAGTGAGAGGGTTACCCTTACATAAAGATACCTATATTTAAGGGTTTTTTCGGGTTATCATATTATTATGGTTATTCAATAACTCTGTGCTAAGTAGGTACTGGATGAACACACACACTATCGCTAGCGTACTGACTTTATTTCACTAGACATTGCAGATTTGTAGACGAAACACGTGTTACCTATAATATTTAGATTTTAGATACTCTCATATTAAGGTGTGTGTCTTGAACTCCCGTATTTGCGACAATTGTTGTCTTGTGTGACCTGTTTTGGCAGTGTTATTGTAGTCAATTGAATGAACAATTTTTACGTTTAGTGACCAATATTCTATCTGTGACACAAATCACAAATGATCAATCAGTCAATAATCAAGTGAAGGTATATTACCATACCTACGTAAATTGTTGCGCATTGTACGGAGTATCTATAACCTACCTACTTGCCAATTTAAGGGATGACCGGACGGTTGCAAACTAGCGTTCCAACCAAGGTGACCTTGGTTTATATGTTTGGTTTGTGTTGCGGCTACATGGATGTAAACCACGCGCCAACACGTTTGGTGGTTGGGAAAACGCGTCTTCTGACCAAGGGCTTTGAAGGTCATGGATTACAAAACTGCTGTTTACACGAATTGAACTAATAAGGTCACCTCGGTTGGAACGTCGGTTTACAACCGTCTGGCCACCCCTTAACTAAATTACTACTACTTACCTACTAAAAACCATTATCTGAATGTTCGTTTCGAATTCATAGCTACATTATAGAACTTTCTTATTTATAAGTCTACCATATACCTACCTACCTATTGCTACCTTGGCGAGCTCGGAGCCTCTGGGGGCTTCCGCATGAGGGGCACCGTAACCGGGGCCCGAATGCTCGAGGTTCCTGGTGCGGCCAGTGGCCCTGCCGGTCGCCCTTATCCTTGGCCGCAAGGATAAGGGCGACCCTGGACGCGGAAGAGGCCCGAGTGTCCAGGCCCACCAAGTGCATTGATATGTCCATCATGGGCTTGGATGACTCCGTCAAGGTGGACGAGGTGGTGGCCGCAATCGTCAAGGCGGGAGGCTGCACTGCCGAACAGCTTCGGGCGGGTACCATCCACGCTGACAGCACGGGCATGCGAGCCGTGACGGTAAGCTGTCCCGTGCCGGCGGCCAAGACCATCACTAGGGAAGGCCGACGGCTCCTAGTAGGCTGGATCTCCGCGCAGATAAAACTACTGGAGCCCAGACGTCTGCGGTGCTATCGCTGCCACGTGGGGGCCTGTTGCGCCGCGGAGGTGAACCGCAGTGACCGCTGCTTCCAGTACGGTCAGCCCGGTCACAAGGCGGTTGAGTGCCGTGCAACGCCGCACTGTTACGCATGTGCGGCGGCAAGCAAGCCGGCCAACCACCGGGCTGGGAGCAGGTCCTGCGATCCCCCCGCCAAGGCCAAGGGCAAGGTCCGGACACCAATCCACCCTGATGTCCTCACCACCGCAGCCTCGTCTTTAGCTGCCGCCGCTATCGCCGCTGCAACCCCCGCGGCAGGGCCCTCACGTGGTGCTCGGGAGGAGACTGTAATGAACTGTCAATAACGGCTCCATTACGTCTCCTCCAGGCGAATATCAACCACTGCGCCCCCGCTCAGGATCTATTGCTCCAGAGCATGGCGCAGTGGTCGATCAACATCGCCGTGGTCGCCGAGCCATACTATGTCCTGCCCAGGGGAGACTGGGTGCAGGACCTGAACGGCTTGGTGACCCAAATTTCTTCAGCTGAAAAAAAAAAAAAAAGCTGCCGCCGGTACTCCGTCCTTCGATGCCGTCAGGAGAGGACGGGGTTTCGTGGCAGCACGGTTCGGGGACATTGCAGTGGTAGTCGTCTACCTGTCCCACAACCTGAACAGACCTTTCGCCGATCTCCACATCTCCCTTATGGAGCTGAATGCCGTCGTCGCTGGGTTTAGTTCCCTCCCCGTGGTCGTTTGCGGGGATTTCAATGCCAAGAACTTGGCTTGGGGCTCCCGGTACACGAACCAGTGGGGTCGAATGGTGGAGGACTGGGCTCTGGAGACAGGCCTGATCGTCCTAAACCGGGGTTCTGTCCCCACATGCGTGCAGATGCAGGGCGAGTCAGTGGTGGACATATCGTTTGCCAGCCCTGCTCTGTCACCGGGTGTCGTCGACTGGCGCGTCATGGAGGGAGTGGAGACATACTCAGACCACCAGTACATCCAGTTTGACATCTCCGCCCAGACCTCGACCGCGCCGGTCCAACAGACCCCGTGTGGTCCGCGTTGGGCGCTGAAACAGCTAGACCGTGAGCTCCTGGAAGCCGCAATAGTACAGGCCTAGGTGCAAGCACCAGACAGGCCTGTCGACATCGACATCGAGGCAGAGTGGTTCCGGGAGGTTATGTCGCAAATCTGCGACGTGGCAATGCCTCGAGTCCGGCCAGGACTTGCCCGGCGCCAGGTGTACTGGTGGTCGCCGGAAATTGCGGCACTGTGCAATGCCGCGCGGCGCCGGTACGCCAAACACTGCAGTCGCCGCATCCGCCCGCCGGATGCGGAGGCCAGAGAGGCGGAGCTGTACGAAGGGTACAGAGTGGCGAAGAACCCTCCGAGCAGAAATAAAGCGGGCCAAGTTAGAGGCCCGCAACGTGTGGCTGGGGACTCTGAACGGAGACCCGTGGGACTCCACCACTCACGCAGAGTCTCCGGCCCCAGATTGTGGAGGGTGTGGTGAACACTCTGTTCCCTGCGCGAGGGGAACACTCTCCCGGCTCATGGCTCCGCCACCAGCGGTGTCTAACGCGGATCACGATGGCGACGACGACGGCAATGCTCCAGAGGTGACCGAGGTAGAGTTGAGTGTGGCGGTACGAAGGCTGAGTGCCAAGAATACCGTCCCAGGACCCGACGGCTTGACTGAGAAAGCGTGGGTCCTGGCCATGGAGGCTCTCGGGTCTCGATTAAGAGGGCTCTTCAGCGCATGTATGGAGAGGGGCCCGTTCCCACTTCGCTGAAAGACGGGGAAACTGGTCCTTATCGCGAAGCCGGGGCGCCCAGTGGACTCTCCGTCCGCGTATCGGCCCATTGTGCTGCTCGACGAGGTGGGCAAGCTCTTTGAAAGAGTATTTGCAGACCGCCTCGTCGCACATCTAGCACGAACGGGGCCGAACCTTGCGGACGGCTAGTTCGGCTTTCGCAGGGGGCGCTCCACGGTGGACGCCATCATGCTCACGACGGGGCAGGCGGTGTCCCAGGGCAGGTGTGTCGTGGTGGTGTCTTTGGACATCGCCAATGCCTTCAACTCCCTGCCCTGGAGTAGCGCAGGAGGGCACTCCGGTATCGCCGGGTGCCCGACTACCTCTGTCGTGTGATCGAGGCCTACCTGTCGGATAGGTACATCATCTACCCTGGTAACCAGGGAGAGCGGAAAGGGCGAGAGATGTCGTGCCGTGTTCCGCAGGGATCGGTACTAGGACCGCCCTTGTGAACATCGGGTACAACCACGTGCTGCGCGGCAACCTCCCTGACGGGGTGGACAGCGTGGTCTGCTACGCAGACGACACACTGGTCCTCGCGCAGGGACAGTCGTACCAGGCGGCGGTTGAATTAGCGACACGCGAGGTTGCGACGGTCGTTGATAGGATCCAGCAGTTGGGACTCGAGGTGGCGCTGCACAAGTCCGAGGCCATGTGTTTTCACGGCCCTCGGAACGCGCCGCCTCAGCGTTCCCAACTAACGGTAGGAGGAATTCATATCGGCGTCGGGTCGACATTGAAGTACCTGGGACTCGTCCTCGATAGCCGGTGGAATTTCGAAGAGCACTTCCGACGTCTGGTTCCCAAACTGAATCGGATTGGGGCTGGCCTCAAGCGGCTCCTGCACAACCTCGGGGATCCAGACGCCTCCTTTCGGTGGCTCTACGCAGGCATTGTCCAGTCCATGGCCCTTTATGGGGCGCCAGTGTGGGCGCCGACACTGCGAAAGCGACCGGCGGCCCAGCTGAACGCGTGCCAGAGGTGCCAGAGGCCATACGGATGGTACGGGGATACCGCATGATTTCCCGCGAAGTGGCGAGCCTCCTTGCTGGCCAGCCACAATGGGATCTGGAGGCAACAGTCCTTGCACGCATGCACAATTTGCGCGAGGAGATGTAACGCCGGGGCGAAACTCTGCTGCCACAACAAGTCGTGGCATGACGGAAAGAATTCTGGCGGGATCTCATGGCGGAATGGCGACAGCGATTATTGCAACCCAGTGCTGGGCACGCCATAATTATGGCGGTAAGTCCTCTCTTTGAGGAGTGGCTGGAAAGGCAACACGGCATCCTTACCTTCCGCATGACGCAGGTCCTCACCGGATATGGTAAGTTTGGGAGGTTTCTTCACCGGATTCGTGCGGAAAAAAGGCCCGGGCAATGGTGCAAAAGGCAATGGTGACAACCATTGCGTGGACCGCCCGGAGGACACGGTAGAGTACACGGTGGAGGTATGCCCCGTTTGGGAAGAATAACGCCGTGCCCTCGTGGGGGCGATCGGCGGCGGCGATCTCTCACGCCAGGCCTTAGTACAGGCCATGGTCCGGAGCGAGGAGGAGTGGCAGGCGGTCGCCTCTTTCTGCGTAGCAGTAATACTAGCAAAGGAGGCGGCCGATCGCGTGAAGCAACGGTCCTTACGCCCCAACCGCCGCCGGGATTCCGATCCCGATTACCGGCCACCGTAGGCGCAGGCTTGCGGACGGCGAGCAATGGGTAGCCCGCCGTCCGACCGTCCGGTAGCCGTCCGGACCGAGCTCAAGTCGTCGACGGCGCGCACTCTTCTACACGCGTCTCAGGGAGATGTCGGTAACTGTAGGGACCAGCACGGTCGAAGCCTACTGGGGCCAAGGGTCTGGATTGAAGGATTCTGAAAGGAAGATTCGGCCCTGGTGCGAAAGGCAACGAAGGAACAGGAGTGGGTTTTTAGTCAGTAAAAGTCTGACACTATCGCCGGCTCCGCCCAAGAGCGCGATTTGTCATAAGATATTTTATTTTCCCACCGAAAAAATAAAAAAAACCTTATTGCTCTTTTGAGTTTAGATTGATAAATTACGTAACATAAGTACCTGACTATTGTAAGGCTTTACAGTGAAGGCATTAACATATAGCTAAAATAAAATAAATAACAAATAATTAAGTAAGTTGTCAGGATAACTAAGTATTAGCACAGTATAAATATGGAACAGTATAGAAACTAAGCCTAGTTGATAAAATAAATACCTACACTCCATTAAAGCAATAGGGTTGTCACTGTTACTTAATGTTTTTGATATTGTTTATTTTTATGAAAAAAAAATGTGTTTTGTAGTGATCATTCAATCGAACAGAAATAACTAGTTTACAAATAAAATTTAAATACGTCAAATCTTATGACATCAGTTAACCTGAGCAAAAGACGACCATATCACAGCCCGCCATAAAAGCAAATTCAGAAGTATTTCAGAAGTTTTATTGTTAACTCCTTTTTAACACTCTCGAAAACCGCGAAAACGACACCCATGACGAAAAAGTTGATAATTTTTTGCAGCCGCCATCTTGGATTCCCATTTTGACATCACTATCGGATTTAACACCCTCGAAAATCATGAAAACGACACCCATGATGAAGAAGTTGATAACTTGTTGCATCCGCCATCTTGGATATACATTTTGACAGCACTATCGGTTTCAACACTCTCGAAAACCGCGAAAACGACACCCATGACGAAAAAGTTGATAATTTTTTGCAGCCGCTATTTTGGATTTCTATTTTGACACCACTATCGGATTTAACACCCTCGAAAACCATGAAAACGACACCCATAATGTAAAAGTTGATAATTTGTTGCATCCGCCATCTTGGATATACATTTTGACAGCACTATCGGTTTCAACACTCTCGAAAACCGCGAAAACGACACCCATGACGAAAAAGTTGATAATTTTTTGCAGCCGCCATTTTGGATTTCCATTTTGACACCACTATCGGATTCAACACCCTCAAAAACCATGAAAACGACACCCATAATGAAAAAGTTGACCATTTTTTGCAGCCGCCATTTTGGATTTCCATTTTGACACCACTATCGGATTTAACACCCTCGAAAACCATGAAAACGACACCCATATTGAAAAAGTTGATAATTTGTTGCAGCCGCCATCTTGGATTTACATTTTGACAGCACTATCAGCTTCAACACTCTCGAAAACCGCGAAAACGACACCCATGACAAAAAAATGAATTTTTTTCCAGCCGCCATCTTGGATTTCCATTTTGACATCACTATCGGATTTAAAACCCTCGAAAACCATGAAATCGACACCCATGGCTGCGGTATTAGAACATAACCTGACCTTTAAGAAATTTCTACATAAAGTACATTTACTTGTATTATTAGATGTCATGCATCATATAAATAATAGCAATGTACAGCGTCTCGTTTAATTTTTGGCAGTTTTCAATATTAATTGTTCAAAATAATGAAAATAAAATCGCAGAAGCAAAAACTCAAACAACAAAAATGACAATAAAATAGTAAACAAGTACAGACATGAAAAAATCATAATAATAAGTCATTTCGATATTCGGCCAGCAATGCTAAAAAGAACTTTATATTACATGCATTATTAATCATAGATCCCTGTTTGCAAGGCTCTCGGAAAGTAACCACAAAGGCGCCGCCGCCGCGCCGCCGCTGATGCTTAACGCTTGCTATGCCATTTTGCAACGTATGCATCGAGAGATCATATTACATTCCTCCGAATTGGAATGTTACGCTGTTATCGTTTTCAAAAGAGTTGAAAACGTAAGGAACCCTTTTCAACGACTTAATTTAAGCCGTTCAAAAGTGTTACCCATATCGTATGGGTTTTTGTTTAAACCAAAATGGTCCATTAAGCCATTTAAAAGGTTACCTACATCGTATGGGTTTTAGATTAACTGCTTAGAAAAACCCTATCGAAAACCCTTTCTATAAATAACCAAAATGGTCCTTTAAGCCATTCAAAAGGGTTACCTATATCTTATGGGTTTTTCATTAACTGCTTAGAAAAACCCTGTCGAAAACCCCTTCAATGGGTAACCAAAATGGTCCCTGGTCGCCACACACAGCCTATTCACTCTAGCCTTCAAGACACCTAAATTATAGTTGGACGGGAAGACCGTAGCAGGCAAACGACGAAGCGAAACGCTTAGTCTGGACCGTTGAAGTTTGAAAGTTAGATGGCGTTGTTTGAAAGTTGTGCTATATCATTATCCATCATAATGTGGTGTGATGTTCGTCCAGGCGGAGCGCTGAGCAGCCCGGCGGGCAGCGGGCCGGCGCCGCTGATCCTGGACCGCGAGGGCCGCACGGTGGACACCAGCGGCAAGCGCGTGCAGCTCACGCACGTCGCGCCCACGCTCAAGGTAACTTTATTGTTATTCACATCATCATCATTTCAGCCGAAAGACGTCCACTGTTGGACATAGGCCTCCCCCAAGCGTCGTACAGTGGATCGAAAATCAGCTGTCATAGACTTAGGCATTTCAAACTACAATTGCTGGTTTTTTCCCAGATTTACTAGCAATTCCTATGTATAAAAATGACATCAGAGCAATGGTAGCCGAGTGGTAACGGCCCTGACTTATGAGTTGTAAGTCGCCGATGCAAACCCAGCCAGGCGCATTACTTTGTGTAAATTATTTCATCACCACTGCTCTCAAAACGGTGAAGGAAAACATCGTGAGGATAACAATTTATAAAAACTTTAGGCCTTTAAGTAAAAAAAAAACATTCTTAAATAATACTTAAGTGATATTGCTTAAGTTTGCATTTGACATTTTTGTGTGTAATATTCTTTTCTTATTTCTGAGGGTAGACTATTAATAAGTCATTGTTATGGCGCCACGTGGGCAGAATCATATTAAAGGGGCTGGTACCCGAGAATTGAGAGCAGTATCGCTTGCACAGCTTCGAGGGCCGAACCTTTGATACGAAACTGTCGGTTAACCCGTATATTCGTAATTAATTAGTATAGGTACTTACAACACTATTGTGAACTGTAAAAGTGACATTATAACTAATTGTGTGTTATTTATGTCAGCCTTTTTAATGTTCCCTCTGCTGAGACTCAGGCCTCCTCTCTAGGAGAGGGAATGGGCCGTAATCCACCACGCGGGCCCAGTGCGGGTTAGTGGATGTCACATGTCTTCGAATTTTTGGTTCTAGGACGTGTCGGTTTCCTTACGATATTTTCCTTCACCGTTTTGAGAGCAGTGGTGTTAATTAATAATTTACACAAAGTAATGCGCCTGGCTGGGTTTGAACCCGCGACCTACAACTCGTAAGTCGAGGCCGGTTGCCGTCACCACTGCTCTCTTTACTCTCTTTTTAGGGGGTGAATTTAAAAAAAATCTTTTCTTAGTGCTCGCCTACGTCATAAAAAGAAACCTGCAAAATTCACACTCGTAGTCCAAGTATTTAGTTTCGATTGTGTGTTGATGTATCAGTCAGTCAGTTTCTCCTTTTATATATATGTATAGATAACTAGAGTGTGATTTGTTTGTAGTATAGTAACTTATAACTAGTAGTTAGTAATATTTCTTAATCTATTCGCCTACCTGACACATGAATCGAGGTATCTATAAACTTGTAAGCATTACTTCGGGTTTGCCGATATATCGGCATTGGCGATACTTAAGTTTTGCCGATATATCGGTATCGGCGATATTTTCATACAACGATACGCTTCAAAACAGTAACGTAAACTAGCGTGTTGTTCAGTTTGTTTCGTTTAGAACGAGGTACGATTTCTATGCTTGGGAAGTCCCCTTTATCTATGGATAGGTCTTCAAAAATGGTATTGAAGTTTCTAATAACATTTTTTTCTAAACTGAATAGTTTGCGCGAGAGACGCTTCCAAAGTGGTAAAATGTGTGTCCCCACCCCTATAACTTCTAAAATAAGAGAATGATAAAACTAAAAAAAATATTTTATGTACATTACCATGCAAACTTCCACCGAAAATTGGTTTGAACGAGATCTAGTAAGTAGTTTTTTTTTTTTTAATACGTCATAAATCGTAAACCGCAATTTACCTTTCAAGTTTGTACAGAACCCTCAGTGCGCGAGTCCGACTCGCACTTGCCCAGTTTTTTCAATGTGTTGTATCGCCCGCTTCTGTCCCTCGAATATGCTAATTCGCTATATGTTTTTATTTCTTGTTATTGTGGCGCGTAGTATTTTTCCCACGATAAACAAAATACATAATTACATAACGTAATTTAGAACTAGATACATCATCTTCCTGCCCTTGTCCCATCTTATTTGTGGTCGACGCAACACGTTTTTTTCTTCCATTCTATCCTGTCAACCGTCATGCTATCACTAGCTTCCTTTTCTTTCATATCACTTTTCACACAATCCATCCATCTTTTCTTTGGCGTTCTTCTCCCTCTCCACCCATTCACATGTATACTCATAACTCTATAATTTAGAACTAGATACAAAATACAAAAAAAAATTACAAAATGTTTTATTTCTATAACAAGTAGTTTAGATTATCTATGATTGGAGTCTCCTTTTAAGCAGATGGTTGAAGAAAATCAATCCCTGACGAATGTTTATCTGTATCGTATCGGCAAAAATATCGATGCGTCCCTAATTAATCCATACTATGGGTTTCAAATAAGAAAAGGATGGACTTAGCGCCATGTTGTGACGTCATGGCATTCTTTTTTTATTATTCTTGTTCGCGCTTGACCGCTATCTCACCTGATAGTAAGCGACGATGCGGTCGACGATGGAGTGCGCTTACCTAGAAGTAACCTACTCACTCTTGACTTAAACATTCCCGGGTTGTAGCCATCAGGAAACACAGATTCCGGCAAGGAATTCCACCACGAGTGTTCCCAAAATGTTTTGTGCCTATAGGTGGGATATCCACCATGTACCGGTGGCGCATTGCCGTACGCCTGGTGGTCTGATGATGGAACGGGCGCGGGCGGAATTAGGTTATGTAATTCCGACGCACACTCCCCGAAGTAAAACCGGTAGAAAACCGACAGGCTAGCAACTCGGCGTCGATGCTCAAGACTTTGGAGCCTCGACTCAACGAGTGCATCATTGCCAATGATCCTCCTGGCTCGCCTCTCAATTGCCTCAAGTGCATCGATCTGGTATCGGGCAGATCCGTCCCAAAGATGAGAGCAGTACTCCAGTGTCGAATCAAATCAGGTAGGGTGAGCAAGAAAAGATGTTTTCTTAAATTGAATTTATTTACGAATCATGAACGAAAACAGTTTAATCAGAACCTAGTTCTTCAATTCCGCTCATATCTGCATCACTGTGTGAAGTGTCTGAGTAGTGGCGAATGGAAGAAGAAAGCGAATTGTTGCTAACAATGAAAATATGAAAAAAAGCAGTTTTTTGAACCGACTTCTAAAAAAGGAGGAGGTTCTCAATTCGGATGTTTGTATTTTTTTTATGTTTGTTCGCGCATAACTTCGTCGCTTGCCAACCGATTTGAAAATTTTTATTTTTATTGGAAAGGGTATACTTCCCAAATGGCAATAGTCGGGCTCTGATAATAGATTTTTTAGTGAAGTCGTTTTTTTTTTTTTTGTATGTTTTGTATTTTAAACCAATGACCTAAAGGACATATTTATCTATATTAGTTGATAAAATAACGTTTTTTCTACACTTAGATTTAACTTTTACGGTCTTTTTTTTACATAGCATGAGCAGGATGACAGCATGACAAAAATATGCATATTTAAGATAAGACAAAAGGTGACAGCAGGCTGTCATTTGCACCATTCTATAGCAATTTTTTAAGTATATACTAGCGACTGGGCACGCCACAATTATGGCGGTAAGTCCCCTCTTTGAGGCGTGGTTGGAAAGACCTCACGGCGTCCTCACATTCCGCATGACGCAGGTCCTCACCGGACACGGTAAGTTCGGGAGGTTCCTGCACCGGATTCGTGCGGAAACGACGCCCGGGTGTCGCCACTGTGTGGCCCACCCGGAGGACACGGTGGAGCACACGGTGGAGGTGTGCCCCGCTTGGGCAGAGCAACGCCGTGACCTCGTGAGGGCAATCGGCGGCGGTGATCTCTCGCGCCGGGCCTTGGTTCAGGCCATGCTCCGGAGCGAGGAGGAGTGGCAGGCGGTCGCCTCCTTCTGCGAAGCAGTAATGCTAGCTAAGGAGGCGGCCGATCGCGTGAGGCAACGGTCCTTACGCTCCAACCGCCGCCGGGATTCCGATCCCGATTTCCGGCCACCGTAGGCGCGGGCTTGTAGACGGCGAGCAATGGGTGGCTCGCCGTCTGACCGTCCGGTAACCGTCCGGACCGAGCCCAAGTCGTCGACGGCGCGTTTTGTTCCACGCGCGCCTCAAGGAGATGTCAGCAAATCGTAGGGGCCCAGCAGGGTCGAAGCCTACTGGGGCCACGGGTAGTGTGAAAGCGGAACCCGGGGCCCTGGGACGAAGGCAACGAAGGAACAGGAGTGGGTTTTTAGTCAGTAAGAGTCTGACACTATCTCCCGCTCCGCCCAAGAGCGGGGATGTCATTAGGATGATTTTCCCACCCAATAAAAAAAAAAAAAAAAAAAAAAGTATATACTAGCGACGCGCCCCGGCTTCGCACGGGTGCAATGCTGATACGACCGCAACCGCTATGTCCTTGCATTTAAAATCTGTAATATCTTCGAAAATATTCATTTATTACATAATGCAAAGGGCCATATTGATCTATATTAAATGCACAATATATTTAATGTACCTAATTGGATAAGAATTAATGCAGTATCACTTCGTAAATAAGTCATTATTTCTAATGGTTATTGTGGGTTACCCCTAAGAGATACACATATACAATCACAAACTTATTTATAGACCTTTTTAAGGTGTACAATACTGTAGTACAATAACTTTTTCTGGATTTTCTGGGAAAAACAAAGATAAAGAAACCAAAATTTTCGTCTAAAAAAAATTCGTACAAAACGACAATTTAGCATTTTTCAAGGTCATTCAAGTTGTACAGACGTATGTACAATCCGTGCTCGAGGAGTTAAATGCATAATGACTGGTGGCCGTCCTGATGTCAAGAGGAAGCGCATTCCACAGAAGTATGGACTAGTAGTAGTATGAACAATTGCAATGTAAGATTTACTTTTTGCGTGTAGATTGCCCACAGGCAACAGGCTTATTGGTTTTACTATTCGCGTCTAAACTCAACCTCTCTACAACCCGACCGCAGTCAAACACTAATTCCGTTCTCATTTTTGGAGCTTTGTTTCCAGAGCAGGCTGTGCGTTCTTTTTCAATGAAAATGTCTGGTCGTTGTATCTGATGTTCTTGGCCAGTGTAAGGTCCTGATACGTTGCCAACATCTTCATTCATGCTGTAGAGCATGCATTCTTGGTACGGCGGCGGCAAATCATTGGTTTGAGGGCCTGCTTCTAAGGGATCGGAGAAAACATGGTTGTTAGCATTATTTGAAAGAAAGAAAGAAATTATTTAGAGGAAATTTGAAAGACATACAACATGAAACAGTAACGTAATAAACGCACATCCTGAAAATAGTATGTTTAGAGTCCCTACCACGAGCTCTCGCAGTCCATTTGAAGACCTAAACTGAACTGTAGTAAATATAACATCATCCTCATCTTCCTGCCCTTGTCCCGTGTTATCTGGGGTCGGCGCAACACGTTTTTTTCTTCCACTCTGCCCTGTCACTCGTCATGCTATCACTAACTTCCTTTTCTTTCATATCACTCCCTCTCCCTCTCCACCCATCCACATGTATACTCATAACTCTTTTAGTAACATGCGTTTCATCCCTCCTCTTTGTTTTTTTTCTCTTTTCTGTTTTTTTTTTTGACTGACCGACATTTTGACAATTCAAAAGTGCCTGTAATTGGTCTCTTTGAAATAAACGTTTCTGATTTCAAGTATACACTCGATATAGCTCCATCCCTTTAACAATTCAGTTTAGGTCCTCAAATTGATCGCGTTTAGAGCTAGGGCCTTTGTCCAAATCTTACAAAAAAGGGACGGTATTAGTTAGGGTTACAAACCTCCTGGCTTAGAAGGTGTCGTCCTGTGGGTCTGTGGGTTTTGTTCAACAGCATCTGCACGAACTGCGAGAACCACTCCTGAAAAATAATAATTTAATATAATAACATAGTGTATAGAAAAATAGTAATATGATGACGGGTCAGTCTAATAATATAGTTATGGTTGGCGGAGATGAGAATGTTGAGATGGATGTGTGGTGTGACGAGAATGGATAAAGTGAGAAATGAGTATATTAAAGAAAGTTTGAAAGTGGCGCCAGTGACCGAAAAGTTGAAGGGGAATCGCTTGTCTTGGTATGGTCATGTAAAGAGGGATGAAACGCATGTTGCTAAAAGAGTTATGAGTATACATGTGGATGGGTGGAGAGGGAGAGGGAGACCAAAGAAAAGATGGATGGATTGTGTGAACAGTGATATGAAAGAAAAGGAAGTTAGTGATAGTATGATGGTTGACAGGATAGAATGGAAGAAAAAAAACATGTTGCGCCGACCACAAATAAGATGGGACAAGGGCAGGAAGATGATAATGGTGAGTCTAATAATACAGTTAATTCATGTATACAATTGTATTAATTATGCAATAATAAATATAATAATATTCCACACAATAAATATTCCACAACCATCACACAACGCCATCTAGTCTCAAGCTAAGCAGAGCTTGTGTTATGAGTACTAGACAACTGATAAATATACTTATATATTTCTAAATAAATACCCAGACACAGAACAAATTATCGTGCTCATCACACATTGCATTGTCCTGGGTTTTTTTTTTTATTGGGTGGGAAAATCATCCTTATGACATCCCCGCTCTTGGGCGGAGCGGGAGATAGTGTCAGACTCTTACTGACTAAAAACCCACTCCTGTTCCTTCGTTGCCTTCGTCCCAGGGCCCCGGGTTCCGCTTTCACACTACCCGTGGCCCCAGTAGGCTTCGACCCTGCTGGGCCCCTACGATTTGCTGACATCTCCTTGAGGCGCGCGTGGAACAGTACGCGCCGTCGACAACTTGGGCTCGGTCCGGACGGTTACCGGAAGGTCGGACGGCGAGCCACCCATTGCTCGCCGTCTGCAAGCCCGCGCCTACGGTGGCCGGAAATCGGGATCGGTATCCCGGCGGTGGCGGTTGGAGCGTAAGGACCGTTGCCTCACGCGATCGGCCGCCTCCTTTGCTAGCATTACTGCTTCGCAGAAGGAGGCGACCGCCTGCCACTCCTCCTCGCTCCGGACCATGGCCTGAAACAAGGCCCGGCGCGAGAGATCGCCGCCGCCGATTGCCCCCACGAGGACACGGCGTTGCTCTGCCCAAGCGGGGCACACCTCCACCGTGTGCTCTACCGTGTCCTCCGGGTGGGCCACACAGTGGCGACACCTGGGCGTCGTTTCCGCACGAATCCGGTGCAGGAACCTCCCGAACTTACCGTGTCCGGTGAGAACCTGCGTCATGCGGAATGTGAGGACGCCGTGAGGTCTTTCCAACCACGCCTCAAAGAGGGGACTTACCGCCATAATTGTGGCGTGCCCGGCATTGTCCTGGGTGGGAATCGAACCCAGGGCCACTAAACACTAGACCAACAGGTCAGTCTTCTATTATAATAATAGTGTTATCGAACGGCGAGCTACATATTGCTCACTGTCGTGGTCTGGAATTGCCCTGCGGCTCCCGGCGCAGGTAAATTTTGGGGATAAAACATTTTTCACCATTATATCCCATAATAAAATAACAAAATGATATCAGAAGCGTGTGCGCACACATTTGTTCTGAACGGTTGCATACGCAGTTTCCTTATTAGTGACACTATTACTACTGAACTTATCATCAATATACCTATAAATAGTTGAGTTTTCCTTAAACAAATAGACTGTAGCGACGGCTTAGAGTGAAAACCTTGGGTATGCAATTTTAGGTAAATTTATTTTATTATATTTCTGGAAAGAAAAGCTTGTAATGCATAATCTTGTATCAGGGGCCATTCAAGTATTACGTAAGTACTACAGGGAGTTGGGGGGTCTTTGATTTAATTATTTTTGATGACCCCCATCCCCAATAATGGGGTCTAGATGGTGATTACTTCAGCAGTGCAATTTGTTTTTAGTTTTTTAAGAGAAGTGTCGATGTTTCAAAATAACAAAAAAGTGAGCATACACATCATTAAGCAGCATACATCTAATGTCATTGAAGACTTAGTGTCATGGATTAGTGTGTCATGGACTGAGAACTGTTAATTTGAAATAATAATGTCAAAATTTTAAATTAACTCTTTTTTTTCCTTTATTTCAAGTATTCCTTTTTTCTAGACTTACAACTACTGCTCATAAATTAATAACCTAACTAACACATTGACTCATGCACGTACCAATGTGTACGTTAGCATGGGGGGGTGAGAGCTTTGCTTACTTTTGCTGACGAGGGGAGGGAGGGTTAAAATTCTGCTTACGTAATACTCGAACAGTCCCTCACGCAAAATTTTGATACGATACTTGTAGCTTCATCTACGATGTTGATTGCATACCTTGCTCGAGTCAGTTTGGTGTGATAAACGCGCGACAACGCGTCAATACTTGTCCAAAAATTAAAAAAAACTAGAGAAATAATTGTATGATATAAATCAATATCCGAGCCCAAGTCGTCTACGGCGCGTACTGTTCCATGCGCGCCTCAGGGAGATGTCAGCAAATCGTAGGGGCCCAGCAGGGTCGAAGCGTACTGGAGCCACGGGTAGTGAAAGTGAAACCCGGGGCCCTGGGACGAAGGCAAAGAAAGAACAGGAGTGGGTTTTTAGTCAGTAAAAGTCTGACACTATCTCTCGCTCCGCCCAAGAGGATTTGTCATAAGATGATTATCCCAAACAATAAAAAAAAAGTCCCAAACGTAGAGTTGTCAACAACGCAATCGTTGATACTCGCCGTACGTTCGGCTGTCCGACGGTATAAAGGTGATGGCGGAATTTCACACACTAAACTGGTAAAAAAGGGCAAGAACTGCCTAACTAACCTCTGCGTGTTCGGTTCTTTTTACCCATAAGCTTGAATATAACGAAGAGCGCCAACACGAGCCCCACAAGGGCTATGGCGGCCCTCAGGATGAGAGTGTCCGTGTGCATAGACACTGTGAAAGGCGGCGGTGTCACCTCCGCATACACGATCTGGAAATACAAAAGTCGGGTTCTTAGAAAGACCGGCCAAGTGCGGTCCTGATTGCTTAGGAACCGAAAAAAGAATCTCAATATCTCTTTTTGTCCAACCCGCGCATCGAACCCAGGACCCAACGCTCAACAGTCACGCTTGCGACCACATGAACAACGAGGCATATAGATATAGTAATGTTCACGGTTACCTTGTGTCTTTGTGTAGTGAAGTCCCAAACGACAGGGTCTTTGTTTCTCCATTCAATCGTCGTCAAAGGTTTAGGTGTCACAGTAGTGTACTTTGTGATGGGGGGCCGATTCGAGGGCGACTGATACGGCGAGAAACCAATCCGCTTAGTCCTTTGTTTAGTCGAATGTCTCTTTTCGGATAATGTGATGGAATTTCCATTTGCGAACATTGTGATGGAGGATCCGTATCCGTTGGGTGAGTGCAGCCGGAGCTCTTCTTCGAATTCCTTCCTTTATAACAACAGGAAAATCAAATAATAATCTCGACCGCAAAAAAAAAAAAAACAATAGAAAGTTCGAAACGCAACACGCACGCTCTTGGGCGGAGCGAGAGATAGTGTCAGACTTTTACTGACTAAAACCATGTTCTTTAGTTACCAGCATTTTTAGGCTTCCGTACCTCAAAAGGAAAAAAACGGAGCCCTTATAGGGTTATCGTTGTTGTCCGTCTGTCTGTCAAGACAATTTATCTCAAGAACGCGTTATTGGGTTGAACCCTCAGTGCGCGAGTCCGACTCGCATTTGCCCAGTTTTTCCTATTCAAGTATAATGTGCATGAGAGACAGTCCACGCATCAGAAGACGCAGTGTTGCAAGGCTTCCCACAAGGTGGAGCGATGACCTGGTGAGGGTCGCGGGAGTCCGAATGGATGGAGACGCACAGAACCGGTCGTTATGGCGATACTTGGGAGAGACACTATGTCCAACAGTGGACGTATTTCGGCTGAAATGATGTGTTTCAGAGCAAAATAAATAAAAACCCTAACATCAACTTACTTGCTTTCATCGGGAGGACCCATTGCGCAACAGTTGTTGTTACCGACTGTACACGGCAGACAGTGACACACAACTAACTCAGTATATTACTATTTTAGTTTGGTTTCACGAGAATTTATTGATAAAATAATTACAATTTTCCTGTTTCCTTAACTGGCGCGTCTTAATTCCCCACTGCGATAACAATACTGAACAATTCTGGGTTTTTCTTAAACCTAACATACCTAGATATTATTTAATACGAGCTTTTTTTTAGGGTTCCGTAACTCAATAGGAAGAAACGTTCGTTCGTTTTTCTCTCAATATCATTCTTTATTTGTATGTATGTATCTAAGTATATATTTATTGTTGTAGTTATTTCCTCTCTGTCAGTCTTCTTTTAAGCTGCACCTGCCATGTTATATCTCTGCACCACCCTAAGGTCGACTGGTAGAAAATGCCTAAGGCATTAAGTCCGCCTTTGTACAATGTTTCATTAGTGCATAAAGTTTTAAATAAATAAATAAGAAACGGAACCCTTAGAGGATCACTTTGTTGTCCGTCCCCGTCTGTCTGTCAAGACCCTTTATCTCGGGAACGCGTGGACGTATTGAGTTGAAATTAAAACAATATACTTAGGTCTGCGGTCCCTTGAAGCTGAGAAAATCAAACTTTTAAGTTAACAGAAAAAAGATACGGCCGTTTATGTCGCAAAAAACGTATATTTCGACACTTTCAAGGGAATCAAAGTTCATAGGGTACTTCCCGTTGACCTAGAAACCTGAAATTTGGCATGAAGCAAGGTCTTATAGCACAGGAGGTAATAGAAAATAGTGCACTGTGATTGGCCAAAGACGTATGAACGTTTCGTTGACGTTCTGCTATTGGCTTAGAGCCTCTGCGCCAGAGCTAATGTCGCCACGTTGCATTTTGATTCGATATTGACAACTTAAGAATTTATACTCAAGGGAACCAAAATTCTAGATTACATCCCGTTGAATACTGAATTTTTGCATAAAGCAAGGTCTTATAACACAAGTGTAGGAAAAAATCTGAAAACACAAAATTTGTTATTACGTCACAATTTTTTTTACGATTTGTATAAAACTTCCAGACTCCGTCTATCAGGAATTGAACTCTTTTCATAGGTAAGTTTGTACGGAACCCTCAGGGCGCAAGTCCGACTCGCACTTGCCCAGTTTTTTTAATAATATAAACTAGCGCTAACATAATTAGTGATATTACAAACAGAAACTCCAATTATATTTAATATATGAATATAAGATTCTTTTGTCGGTGAATTTGGTGACACACCATATTGAAGTTTGGACGGCGGACAGCGAGCAATGAGCAGTTCGCCGTCCGGACGGAGCTCGAGTCTTCGACTGCGCATAGTGTTCCACGCGCGCCTGATAGCAAAACCGTAAAGACCCAGCAGGTTCGAAGCCTACTAGGGCCATGAGAAAAGAGAACCAGAGGACCCTGAAACGACCCCTGCGTCGAACGCTTCGAATAGGCCACGCCTCCGATTCCTTTGTTCTGACGTCATCTCAACCCTCAGTCACGTGGTCAAATTTCGATAAAATTCCTACATGCTATAAGCATGGTTCTACTTTTTTGTGGGACCGTAATTGACCCACACATCGCCAAGGAGTGATCTAGTAAGCAGAGTTCCATACAGTAATACTGCTACCGAGACACTGAATTAATATTATATGCCACCAATATTATGCTAGGCTGCAGGGCCATTCAGAAATGCTTGACAGACCACATGCATGCATGTTGAGTATAGCTGCCCTACAGGGAATGTATGAGGTATGGAGAAATCTACTTAAAATAGCGAGACTTATGACTTTTTTATACATCTCCAGTATTTGGATCAATAAATGAAAGGGTTTGCTGACAAGAATACGAAGAACGGCTTGTTTTTGACCGACTTCAAAAATAGAGGGAAGTTCACAATTGGTTTTTACTTTTTTAATGTTGCTACCTAAAAACTCCGTCATTTATAAACCAATTTGAGAAGTTCTTTATTTCTGGAAGGATATACTTTCTCTAATGGTTTTTATTAACCTTTTGACAAAACACTCTCGCGTTTACTCACCAGGGTCGCACATCCACGACCAAATACTCCATCTCGTCAGCTCTTCTGTCACTTATGGGGATTGAAGAGCTAAACGAGATAGAGTACTTAGTCGCAAACACACTTACGTCATTCAATTTATTTTTCTTTCAAAACACTTCATTGCTGACCAATATCCGTAAGTAGTAAAGAAAGAAAGAAAGAAAGAAAGAAAAACAGTTTATTTGCGCGAAATGACGCAATCTTAAAACTAGATAACAAACATAATCAATTGATAGGGAAGATGTGCGTCACATCCGCGCAAAATGGCCGAACGCTCAGCATAAAGCTGCGGCCTCACGCATAATGCGATGAGCTCACAGCGCTGGTTTTCAGCGTGGACCGTTGGCGGTGTCGACATGAAGACGAAAGGATATTATTTGATTTATAATCACTTTACTTACTGCGCTTTTACTCGTCGCCAATGTGGTGTTCACTAAAATTACTATTTAGGGATTTGGGTTTACAAATGAATTATCACTAAGCAGTCGCACTTCAGAATGACGTCTACTCGTCCTGACACGGGCTAATAGGATTCGAAGACACCCGTCGGACCAAACCGACGCAAACGGATAAAGAGTTAAAATCCAGTTCTGATCATGGGGTCTATGATTTTTTTTTTTAATTTTGTAATGATTCGCGTTGGGCCACTGTCTCATCACCTGATGGTAAGCGATGATGTGCCCGACGATAGAGCGCGCTTGCCTAGAAGTGACCTATTCACTCTTGACTTAAAGACCCCTAGGTTTTAGCTATCAGGGAACACAGACTTCGGCAGGAAAATGTACTCCTTAGCTGTACGCATAGTGAATGTGTTCCCGAAACATTTTGTTGGTACGTATGGGTGGGATGTCCACAATGTATCGATGATGGGGTCCATGAATTGAAGGAACTCCTCAAATATGAAGTATTTTGATATCGTCATCGTTAATATTTTGTGTTCCAGGCCAACATCCGTGCGAAGCGGCGCGAGGAGTTCCGCCTGCAGCTGTCTGGTGCTCCCGCGCCCGAGCCCGCCGCCGCCTGGCACGACTCGCGCCTGGCCGCGCGCCTGCCTGCCCGCGCGCGCCGCCCGCTGCGCTTCCACGAGCCCGGCAAGTTCGTGCAGATGGGCGACCGCCTTAGGATGAAGGTAACTCACTCACACAGCAAGTAGAGGCGCCGATTATGTAATATATGTACCGTGTAGAGCTTCCCACGGTTCATTTGACTGGCGTGTTGGTATAGTGGTTAGTGGCCCTGACTGCTATGCCGGAGGTCGTGGGTCCGATTCCCACCCAGGACAAATGTTTGTGTGATGAGCACGGTCATTTGTTCTGTGTCTGGGTGTAATTTATCTATAATATGTATGTATTTAGAAATATATATGTAAGTTTATCAGTTGTCTAGTACTCATAACACAAGCTCTGCTTAGCTTGAGACTAGACGGCGTTGTGTGGAATATTATTATTATATTATTATTTGGAGGCA
Source organism: Mythimna vitellina (assembly GCA_949316375.1). Classification (NCBI taxonomy): domain Eukaryota; kingdom Metazoa; phylum Arthropoda; class Insecta; order Lepidoptera; family Noctuidae; genus Mythimna; species Mythimna vitellina. The sequence goes on from OX438713.1 coordinate 1,050,847, forward strand.
GCCGCTGCACAGTGTTTTATGAAGACCATTTAACCAAGACCATCATAAATTTTCCAAATACGACGGAATTACCGAGAAAAAAAATAAAAACTAAAACCTCGTATAAGTCTGAACCTAACGAAGTTCCAAGGTTTATTTGTAATCTAAAATATGCAGCATAAAAAACGCCGTCGATGTTTCTAAGGTCACAATTGCGTATCATATTTAGTTTCAGAGAAATGATTATTTTTCTAAATACCCGGTTGAAAAAAAGACGATTTTCAAAAAACTATATCTTGAAAACTGAACATGCTAGTGAAATGGGGATACGAAATATTGCATTTAAATAACTTATTCTAACAGTTTTTTATATAAAAAAGTAATGTCCGAAAAATGGTCTTCATGAAACACTGCGCTGGTGGAAAGATAAGAATCGAGTTGCAACGCTCCCGAACATACGCAGCTAAAGACCTGCTAGCCATTGACATCCTGGGTCCAAAGGTCGAGGAAGCTCCCGTGTCTGGCTGTGTTTGCTGAAGATCAGGCCAGCACTTCACTTAGTTCAGCTCCTATTAATAAGTTTGGAAAAAAGTTCTTGGATTGTAATTATTGAATTTTGAGGGTTCCGAATCTCAAAAGGAAAAAAAGGAACCTTTATAGGATATCTTTGTTGTCCGTCCGTCTGTCTATCAAGACCGTTTATCTCGGGAACGCGTGGAGGTATTGAATTGAAATTTAAACCATATACTCAGGTCTGCGGCCCGCTTTAAAGCAGTGAAAAAATCAAACTTCTAAGTTAACGACAAAAAAAGATACGGCCGTATATGTCGCAAAAAAAATATATTTCGACACTCTCAAGGGTATCAAAGTTCATAGGCTACTTCCCGTTGACCCAGAAACCTGAAATTTGGCATGAAGCAAGGTCTTATAGCACAGGATGTAATAGAAAATAGTGCACTATGATTGGCCAAAGACGTATGAAAGTTTGGTTGACGTTCTGCTATTGGCTTGGAGCCTCTGCACCAGACCGAATGTCGCCACGTTGCCTTTTGATTCTATATTGACAACTTAAAAATTTGAAGTATGGATACGATACAATATGTCCAACAAACACTCACGTCTATTCCGCCAGGGTCGCACATCTACGACCAAATACACCATCTCGTCAGCTCTTCTGTCACCTATGGTGATTGAAGAGCTAAACCAGATGGAGTACCCAGTCGCAAACACACGATCCTGGCGCACAAAACACTCGTCGGACCAATCCAAAGCAACATTCGAAATCCTCTCGTTTCTGGTTCCAGGCGCAGTTGGAGAAACTGCAGAACGAGATATCTCAGATAGCGCGCAAGACGGGCATCTCGTCCGCCACCAAGTTGGCGCTGTTGGCCGCCGACACGCCCGACTCCGACCGAGTGCCTGACATCGAATGGTAAGCTTTCCACCATCATCATTTCAGCCGAAAGACGTCCACTTTTGGACATAGGCCTTCCCCAAGTGGCGCAATAACGAACAATCCTGTGCGTCTCGCATCCATCGGATTCCCGCGATTCTCACCAGGTCATCGGTCCACCTTGTGTGTCTTCTGGTACGTTTTCTTTTTTTATTATTTGATATAAACCAGTGCTTGACTGCGATCCCACCTGATGGTAAGCAGAGATGCAATCATTGATGGTGAGGCGCAATATTTTATTAAGAGCCTATTCACTCTAGCCTTGAAGACACCTAAATTATAGTTGGGCGGGAAGACCGCAGCAGGCAAATTGTTCCAGTCCTTCAATGTCCCCATCGAATTCTGTGCCCGTAACTAAACCTGCGCAGTCTGTTAGTCTGTATCTTACGAACGTTTAAATCCTGGGACTTCGACATACGACCAATTGAAACTGTGCACTAGGCTCTGATGTTTTTAAATGCCAATTTATAACATTATAACAAATATGTTTGAATTTAAAACATTCCTGGGCTCCCGGGACTTTGGTATCGTATGACTTAGTATAATATCCTTTTACTCGGAAGTTTTGATTGTGCTAAGTGCCTCTTTATATCCTGGGATATAATGTCCTTCATGTATTTCCAGGTGGGACAGCGTAATCCTGATGACGGCCGAGGAGCGGCAGGCGCGGCGCCCGGCCGCCACGACCGCCAGCGCCGGCGCGGGCGACACGGACGCGCGCTCGGCCAGCGCGCGCGTGGACGCGTGCCACGTGGGCGACGACGACATCGTCGACAACCTCAACGAGGCCGCCATCACCAACCTCGTGGAGCATCCGCAGCAGCTCAGGCCGCCCAGTGAGTGCACACACATTACTTTTTTTTATTTTTTTATTCCACGTCTATCACACAACGCCGTCTAGTCCCAAGCTAAGCAGAGCTTGTGTTATGGGTACTAGACAACTGATAAACATACTTATATATTTCTAAATACATACATAATTATATATAAATTACGCCCAGACACAGAACAAATGATCATTCTCATCACAAACATTTGTCTTGGGTGAGAATCGAACCCACGACCTCCGGCATAGCAGTCAGGGCCACTGACCACTAGACCAAAAGACCAGTCATGGCGGAATTTCTTCAAGTAAAGTTCAATGGCTGTATTTCAAGTGACTGCGCAACTGGACAATATGTGGAATCATTGAAACAGGCGCGATTTCGGGCTGAGAATTGTTGTAGTACTAGCTTCTGCCAGCGGCTTCGCCTGCGTGGAAATAAGTTTTTCCATAAAAACTTCCAACCCCCGTTTTACCCCTTTAAGGATGGAGTTTCGTAAAATCCGTTCTTATCGGATGTCTACACCCTATAAGGAACCTACTGACAAATTTTAAGTTGTAGGTGTTATAGTTTCTGAAATTTCGTAATTAATCAGTGAGTGGTATTTCGCTTTTATATATATAGATTGACTACCACAGCGAAACTTACCAGAAAAGGCTGACCCGATACATTCGCGTTCTTATGAAACTCAAAGTTACTTGAATTGACTAAAAACTTATTAAAACATGATAAGTTCTAAACTTGACACTAAGTGCACAGACAGTGCGGAGACAAAATTTAAAAAGAAGTACACCTTCATAGCTGTCGGAGACTCTCTTCTGGTTACGAGTTGCCATGCTCAATATACAACGTCCTCCATGGGTAGAGCGAATATGAACCCCGGAGCCCTGGAACGAAGGCAAAGAAGAGCCAAAAGTGGGTTTTAGTCAGTAAAAGTCCAACACGACCTCCCGCCCGGCCCAAGGACGGAAGATGTCATTAGATGATTTCCCACAAAAAAATAAATATATAATACAGCCTAATACCGCCCGTGCCCGATCCATCATCAGACCACCAGGCGCACGGTGATTCGCCACCGGTACATGGTGGACATCCCACCTATACGCACGAAACGTTTTGGGAACACATTCATTGGGCGTACAGCTAAGGAAGTGGAATTCCTTGCCGGAATCTGTGTTTCCCGATGGCTACAACCCGGGAATCTTCAAGTCAAGAGTGAATAGGTTGCTTCTAGGTAAGCGCGCTCCATCGTCGACCGCATCGTCGCTTTCCATCAGGTGAGATAGCGGTCAAGCGCAAACCTACCAACAATAAAAAAAAATGCAAAACTCTAAACAGACTCCGCACCCAGATTGGGAGCAGCAAAGACAATCTCCACAGATGGGGGTTCTCGGACGGTTCCGATCTTCAGTGTTTGTGCAGCGTCTTTCCGCTGACCATGTCCCGCCTTCCATCCTGTGTCACGTACCTGTTCATGTAGGGCCCTAATGACGGCATTGCCGTGGCCGAATACTAGGCCAGGCAAGGAATTTATCTAGTTTTGCCATCATCATGCTAAGAAGAAGACTAGAGCCCTACGATTAAAATGGCAGGCGAATGAGAAAGAGGGATGGAACTATACACCCTATATAGCTCCATACCTTTAACAATTCAGTTCAGGTCGTTCTGGTCTGGAGCGAGGGAGAAAGGGCGGCGGTCGCCTTCTGCGAAGCAGTAGTGCTAGCGAAAAAGGCGGCCGGACGCGTGAGGGACATTCTTACGCCCCTGACGCCGAGACCCCGACACCGATTTAAGACCTACGCAGACCGGGATGGCATGGCAAAGGATTTAAATTTCCATTCCATACACTCAACCATATTTAAATAGAAATACGACATAAATTCCTATGCTTTAAAATTATCCCGTGGCTTCGAAAGGGATATTATCGTACGGTATTGAAAGACTCGCACGGTCTCCCGCGGCAGGATGCCGTGGCACGCTGCGGTAGGCGACGGCATGCTGAAGGACGCCAGCCCCCGCCAAAACTTTATCAAATGCTACTTATGACGGAAATATGTATCGGGCAATAGAAGCTGCCGTGGCATACTTCGACGTGACGCGGCATGCCGTGGCAAGGCGCTGAAATGCCGCAGTATCTAAGTGGCTAGTGTGCGCTGACTGGCGGCAAAATCCACCGTAGACGCGGGCTTGTGGATGACGGGCAATGGGTAGCTTGCCGTCCTGCCGTCCGATAACCGTCCGGACTGAGCCGAAATTGTCGCCTACTAATCCACGCGTCTATCAAGTAGCATCTAGGTAGCAATTTTTTTATAACTATTTCGATGTAAAATATGGGTAATGACCGTCCAAATCTCTATGAGGTAACGCCTGATTACGAAATAGCTGTTTTGTATTTGATTTCAAATTTGCTAATTTAATTCTAAAGGCGTTTAGGCATCGAAATAATAAATTGATAATTACCTATTATCCTTAAAGTCTGTGAGACCTAATACGATGTATATAAAGATAGCAATCTAGTTGCAACTACTAGTTAATAATAACTCGACTCGGCCTGTCACCTTAAATCAGTCATACTCAACCTTTTTAGGGCTTGCGGACGGCGAGCAATGGGTGGCTCGCCGTCCTGGTGTATCTGTCAGACATTTTAAAGCTCAAAAAAAAATTAACTTTGCTTAATTTCACATGTCTGATTTTTAAATTATGTTATTAAGGTAACTATTACAAAGTTATATTTCAGTAGTTTGATAGTCATATACATGAGACGCTACTGAGAACATAAGTATATAATAATACAATGTTTTAGATTTTTTGAATGAAAAGGACTTTTCTATTCCGACTCCTTATATATATATATATATGGTAAAGAATAACAATTTGTTTTTGAGGATTATTATTATCTATTTCATAATGCGATAAACCAAATATCGCCAAACTTAAGTGGCAATGGGCAGGGCACATTGCTCGCAGAACGGATGGCCGTTGGGGCCGAAAGGTTCTGGAATGGCGACCACGTACTGGAAGACGTAGCGTTGGAAGGCCTCCTACAAGGTGGACCGATGACCTGGTAACGGTTGCGGGAGTACGATGGATGCGAGACGCACAGGACCGTTCATTGTGGCGACACTTGGGGGAGGCCTATGTCCAGCAGCGATGGCTGAAATGATGATGATGATGATGATTTCATAATGTGGATTTTAAATCAATTGACTTTTGAATTATACCTACTATTTGACTGCAAATAATGAATATACTGGACATTATTTATTTCGTGTGTATTTTTTAATGAAATTTATGCAATTAAATGTAATTTGTATACCAACAAAATTTGTACGCCGTTATTGGCAAAACATGGACGCTCACAGCATATTAATTTAATACCTTGCATGTCTGACGAGTCAGTTTATGTAAACGCATGTTTGACAAATAAACTTTCTTTCTAAGGTTTCATCCATGTGAAAATAAGTTATGTCAGACAGCTCAGGGGCCCAAGTCTGCTATTTTTACAAATTCGTCATTCCAACACGATCCCATTGTCATTTTGCTAAAAGTTCATAATCTGATAATTCATAATGGTCGATCATTGATCGGTCAATGATTTTGTGGTAGAATGGCAATATCGAGCTGTCTCGAAACAAATTAAAAGCAATGACTGCACAATGACGTTCTAATGGTAAGTCACTGATCAAAGGAATTTTCAAAATTTTGGCAGTTATCCGCATACGTCAAATATTCATTTTGCATTATGTACGAGATTGCCATTCTATGCCATTTCTTTCAATGGAGTGTCAGTGGTTGACCATTGGAAAGTCATAATACCGCCATTATATTAGTAGATTACCAAAATTGGTCAAAATCAATAATTATGAAGTCAATGATAGACCGTTCTGATACTATTGTAATAGCAGACTTGAGGCCCTGGGAACTTAGTCTAAAATACAGGCAATAGGCACTGACGTGCCCGGAAACCTTTACAAAAATTCGGATTAGTGATCGCAGTATGATCTTTGTTATCGGGTGTTGTAGCTGAAGTTAGCGTACTTATGTTAGCGCTTGTAACGAAACCATAGCGCGATCTAATTCGACCCCAACGCCATCTATCGAGCTACGCGGCAACTCTGAACAGATGGAGATTTAGTTATTTCTTCATTTTTTTGTTGTATTTTCTTGGTGTTTTTTTTTTGTTTTTTACGTTTGCATTATTAGATATTTTTTTCGTGTTAAAAAATTGATGAATTTTCGATTTTTTATGCTGAATAATTTTTCAGTGTGAAATGAGTATATTAGGGTAAGTTTGAAAGTGGCGCCAGTAACTGAAATATTAAAAGGGAATCGTTTGTCTTGGTATGGGCATATGAAGAGGAGGGATGAAACACATATCGTCAGCAACCGTAGGGGCCCAGCAGGGTCGAAGCCTACCGGGGCCATGGGTGATGCGAAAGAGATCCCCGGAACCCTGGAAAAATGGCAAAGAAAGAACAGGAGTGGGTTTTTAGTCAGTAAAAGTCTGACACTATCCCCCGCTCCGCCCAAGAGCGGGGGATGTCATTAGATGATTTTTCCCACCAGAAAAAAAAGGGATGAACTTCTTGTAGAGGTTTTCTAGATACAATCAAAGGCAGAAGAAATTGTACACAGTAGAATATCTATATACAGAAAAATCAATGCCACTTCGTTGTAATTTTATAACTCAAGAACGGGCTCACCTATCCAAACCAAATGTTTAGGCTTTGTTTGGACTATTTAGTAGATGGTTTATGTGAAGTTTGCACGAAATCGGTCGAGCGGTTCTTCATTTATCACATTATTAGATCACGTTGACGAATAACAAAAGTCTTTCTTATTTCAAAAAAACGTACGACAGTTACATAGAAAAGAAAAACTATCCATCAAAACGCACAAAACGTTTTGGGAACACATTCATTGTGCGTACAGCTAAGGAGTGGAATTCCTTGCCGGAATATGTGTTTCCCGATGGCTACAACCCGGGAATCTTTAAGTCAAGATTGAATAGGTTACTTCTAGTAGTCACTGTTTGGAGGTCAACATTCAACAGAAGGAGAGGGAGGCCAAAGAAAAGATGAATGGATTGTGTGAACAGTGATATGAAAGAAAAGGAAGTTAGTGACAGTGTGACGAGTGACAGGGCAGAGTGGAAGAAAAAAACGTGTTGCGCCAACCCCAAATAAGATGGGACAAGGGCAGGAAGATGATAGTTTGGGAGTCGGTTGTATTTTACACCTACAAACTTAAAATTTGGCAGCTAGGTTCCTTATAGGGTGTAGACATCCGTTAAGAACGGATTTTACGAAACTCCACCCCTATGGGGGTAAAACGGGCGTCGAAAGTTTGTATGGAGAAACAGACATTCACGCGGGCGAAGCCACTGGCAGAGGCTAGTCACTTATATAGGCTTTTCATTAGGTTAGGTTTCGGATTCATAGGAGACAGACCTTACGCCCCACCCGCCGAGATCCCGATCCCGATTTCCGGCCACCGTAGGCGCGGGCTTGCGGATGGCGAGCATTGGGTAGCTCGCCGTCCAACCGTCTGGTAAACGTCCGGACAAAGCCTAAGTCGACGGCGCGTACGTACTGTTCCAAAAGCGCCTCAATGAGATGTCAGCAAACCGTAGGGGCCCAGCAGGGTCGAAGCCAACTCGGGCCATGGGTTGTTTTCCGAAAAGAAACCTATGGTCCTGGAACGCAAAACAAAAAAGGAACATAGGAGTGGGTTTAATCAGTAAGTCTGATCCGCCCTTGCGCTGCGCCCTAGAGCGCGAGAACTATTGGATGACTTCCCACCTAAAAAAAAAACACTACATACAATCTACGTGACGTTGGAACGTTGCCTTGTGTTCTGCAACTGGCCACAATATTTCGTGACGCGGGATTTGTTGTTGGACAATTTGTCAGCGTTACCCTTCATGTTGGGGGACATTATTTCATGATGTGTTCAACCAATTTCATGAAGTAGTCGGTCACATAAAATGAAAAATCATTGCATGTAGCGGAGATGAGAATGTTGAGATGGATGTGTGGTGTGACGAGAATGCATAAAGTGAGAAATGAATATATTAGAGGCAGTTTGAAAGTGGCGCCAGTGACTGAAAAGTTGAAGGGGAATCGTTTGTCTTGGTATGGTCATGTAAAGAGGAGAGATGAAACACATGTTCATGGGTGGAGAGGGAGAGGGAAGCCAAAGAAAAAATGGATGGATTGTGTGAACGAAAATATGAAAGAAAAGGAAGTTAGTGATAGTATGACGGTTGACAGGATAGAATGGAAGAAAAAAACGTGTTGCGCCGACCCCAAATAAGATGGGACAAGGGCAGGAAGATGATGATGAGCCGTCCTCATAATGAGTAATCAATTCTAAGATCAGACCACAACATTATAATATATAAAACAGACAAACTTCATCGTTTAATGATAATTGTTACAAAAAAATAATTCATAATTAATTAGGATCCAGATTTGATTAAGTCCAATCTACAAAGCCTCTAGCACAGGCGCAGAGTAGCCAGCCTATCGGTATTTTACAGGTTACATTTTGGAGAGTGTGCGCGGGAATTGCATGACTTGATTCCGCCATCTCCTTTCTACCATCGGACAACCCGACAAACGGCGAGTATCCACCCTTACGTTGTTGAAACTTCAACGGTCCGGACTAAGCGATTCGCTTCGTCGTTTATACCGCGTACATCGAAGAACTGGAACAATTTGCTTGCTGCGGTCTTCCCGTTCAACTATAATTTGGGTGTCTTCAAGGCTAGAGTGAATAGGCTCTTAATAAACTAGTGCGCCTGACCATCAATGATTGCATCTCTGCTTACCATCAGGTGGGATCGCAGTCAAGCACTGGTTTATATCAATAAAAAAAAAATTATCAATAAACAGAATTATTTAATTAATAATTAATTAATAATATCTTACATATTTCCTCAAGGATAATAAAACTAATTACAATTTAAACATATTTCTAAGTAAACAGGAAACTTCCCGTTCACAATTAATTATATTTTAATTAATAAATTCAAGGTAATTCGAACATACCGCCATCAACTCGAGTAACCACTTTAGTTTAGCGATGTTTATACAGAATATTTTAGAGCAGAAACAATTTCAACTATTTTTAAAATGGGTAATTTTTTATCCTAAAATAATCAAGAATTATTTTAAGGCATAGAAATAACCGGGCAAGTGCGAGTCGGACTCGAGCACTGAGGGTTCCGTACAAACTTACCTATAAAAACAGTTCAAGTTCCGTATTGAGTTACGAATTGCAAAAGAAGTTAACCTATTTACAGTTTTCAGACCTTGCTTTATGCCAAATTTCAGGATTCTAGGTCAACGGGAAAGTACACTATGAATTTTGATTCCCTTGAGAGTGTCGAAATATACGTTTTTTGCGACATAAGCCGCTGTATCTTTTTTTTTTCGCTTACTCAGAAGTTTGATTTTTTCACAGCTTTAATTTGGTTTTAATTTCAACTCGATACCTCCACGCGTTACAGAGATAAAGGGTCTTGACAGACAGACAGACGGGCAACAAAGTGATCCTATATGGGTTCCGTTTTTTCCTTTTAAGGTACAGAACCCTTAAAATTACATACTTTGACAAATCTTGATTTCGTCTTAAACAGTCCAACGAGAACGCGCGTTTTCAAGTAGCCGTTCAGAAAAACTTGAATAAGTCCACCATTTCTTGACGGATTTTAATAATTCAACAAAATTAAATGCTCAGTAAATTATTACAAATACGATGTACTTAGTAAAAATCAGATTTACTACTATGCGATTGATCCTCACGGGGATAATTGATTTCTTAGTAAACACCACCTAAGTGTGCTTTAATTACGACTATAACTTAATTTGGTAATTGGAGTGTATAAAGGTGTACATTATTCAAGTTACATGTTGTCTATTATGTATAAACTAGTTGACTCAGCAAACGTTACACTGCCTTACACATAAATTATCAAAAAACAAAAAGAGAGGTAGGAGAAGGAGCGTAAAAATAAACACTCAAAATTTCATAAAACTCAGTCAAGCCGTTTCGAAAGAAAGTTAAATTAACCCAGATAAAATCGGGCTGGATCTAAGTTATCAATATTCATCATCAATACTATCTGTATTCACACAGAGTCCTCCAAATCTCCTCATGAATTTAGGACAAGGTATATTACATATAATACAACCACTGACAATTTTCTCTGTTGTCGTTGCCGTCGTGTTTGTACTGTTAACCGAAGCATAAGATCCATTGTTAAAATTAGCAGTTACGTTGTTAAAGTAGACAGATCCGTTGTTAAAGTCACCAGATCCGTTGGGAAAGTTGCTAGATCCGTTGTTAAAGTCAGCAGATCCGTCGTCAAAGTGAGCAGATCCGTTGTTAAAGTTAGGCGCATACGGAGATAAATTGTTCTTGACAAAAGGCTTTGGACTGTTATAAACTCCGTTGGCTGGATTTGTTCCGTAGGGCAAATTGTGGATTCCTGAGTTGCTGTTTGTTGTATATGACGCAGCTATGTTGTTCGCAGTTGGAATATTGCTGTTAAATATATTTGCTAAAGGGTTTTGAGTGTAGCTTGGAGGATACGGCTCTAGTGTGTTTACTGCTCCGGGTTTATTTGCTGAGTACCCAGCAAACCCAGCAAAGTTCTTGCCATCAGGATTTTGGTAGTTGTAGTAAACTGGTGCGTTGTTATTTTGATATCGGGTTGTACTAGCCATCTGATTAGTTCCGGTCCTTAAATTCTGCTTCGGTGTGTATCCAGGTGGATTTCCGTACGGATAAGAACTTATTATTATTGGTCTATTATTAATAGTTGGATTGTTGAGTCCAGAGTTGTTTAGATTGTTATTACGGTTGTTATTCGTGGTATTAAACAGGAAATTCCAATTCGGATTGAAAATATCGTATCTGTTATTTCTTGTGGTTTGGTTACCGTTATTATTATTAACGTTATTATATCTTGTAATATCGTTATCAGTGATCCTCGTTTTTTTGTAGTAAGCGTATCTCTTATCCCTTTTTATTAAATTATTTTCTTCATTATTACGTAAATTAAAAACTGGTTGTCTCCGATCTTCGGCAATGCTTCTACGAACCCTGACATCGAAATTGGGGTCGTCTATTTTGATCCCATAATTGTGATGTTGCGAGAAAACATTGAGAAGTCCGAGTACGAAGTATATGGGCAACATGCTGACGATCTCAAACGTTGCTTCGTCACCTAAGCCTTGACCTGGATTTGGACCTGGACCTGGATTTCTTTCTTGAAGTGTCTGATGTTCACTGTGCTTATAGGTTACAATTTACTCGCTTCAGTGTTGCATGGAAGCAAGTTATTCACAAAAATCTTTAACTTTATATTTGTGATAACCGCATCTAATTCCGTTGAGCAGTTTTGGAGTTGACGGATAACAGACAGATACGGAGAGCGACTTTTCACTACTTATATAGTCCTTATGTTTCATAAAAACACTGGAAATGTCACAGATAGTATGTCCACTGAATTTTTATTGTTACTAAGAGTTTTATTTTCACTTTCTAACACTGTTATACGTAATTCACATTGGTCAATGATTTGTTTAAGTTGAAAGTTTCTTTACATCTTTGAAGCAGAGAGGCAAGATATGACGAGGAAAGCCAGCTCCATATATTGGGATCAAGTTATCAAAGAGAACGAATGACTAGATACCCATATGCTTAAGAAATTCGCTATTTTAGGACTATTTTTGACGCACCACAATTATAAATAGATTTTCTTTTTAACTCTCACAATTCTCTTGATGTTCTGTCTTCTATTTTTGTAACATAGTACTGTTTAAGTATGAATTATTCGCAAAGCTGTGTGTACGTCGTGTTGAGAACAAATGTCACATGTACTAACATGTTATTATATATCTACAGTATATAATAACAATGATTCTTGTTTAAGGCGGTTAGTACCACGTATAAGTATTGTATAATATAGAAGCATTTTTTTTTCAAAGTTTGTAAATGTGAGTACTATGGAGCTATATTATGGTTTTTATGTTACTATTGGACTTGTTTGACATAAATGAGCATGGCAGTTGAGAGTTTGTCATGCTCACTCAAATGTCTCGCTGACGGTGGCGCGTGTGTTGGGTCATTCGGTTCCCTTCAAAATTGTTGAGCTGAAGGTGCTAATATTAGCGTCATGTATGAGAACGGGCGCTGTCAGTTGAGACTGGTCATCTCTCAGCTGCCAGTTGCTATTTTAACATCTATATTTAGGTTTTATTTTTATTTGCATTGTTCTCACATGATAGCGACAAGAAACATGTAACAGATTTGTAATTACAAAACATGATGGAAAAGAGTGTCCATGGAGTTTCTTGCACATTCTTCTCCATAGAGATCTACGCTTTGGAATGTGCAATTAGCATAATTTCTTTTTTCTAACTGACAGACTTCTTGACATTTCAAAAGTGCCTGTAATTGGTTTATTTGAAATAAAATGCTTTTGATTTTTTTGATTTTGTATTGCTATTTTCCAATCTGTTTAGTTATCTTGAGAATTGTTGAATTTTTTTTGTGAAAGAAAGATGGATGGATTGCGTGAAGAGTGATATGAAAGAAAAGGAAGTTAGTGATAGCGTGACGAGTGACAGGGCGGAATGGAAGAAAAAAACTTGTTGTGCCGACCCTAAATAACACGGGACAAGGGCAGGAAGATGATGATGAGAAATGTTGAAGTTTTGAATGCAGCTGTTTCCTGTTTTTAGTTGATTAAAAAAGCCGGCCAAGTTCGATTCCGACTCGCAAATGAAGAGTTCCGCACCGTCTGTAGCAATAAAACGACAAAAAAAGAAACGATTGTTGTATATTAAATATTTTTTTGGGTTTTTTACCTCAAAAAGAAAAAACGGAACCCTTATAGGATCACTTGGTTGTCCGTCCGTCTGTCTGACTGTCTGTCTGTCTGTCAAGACCTTTTATCTCAGAAACTCGTAGAGGCATCGACTGGAAATTAAAGCTGTGAAAAATCAAACTTCTAATTTAACGAACGTTTATGTCGCAAAAAACGTACATTTCGACACTCTCAAGGGAATCAAAATTCATAGGGTACTTCCCGTTGACCTAGAATCCTGAAATCTGGCATGAAGCAAGGTCTCATAGCACAAGTATGGGAAAAAATCTGAAAACTGTAAATTTGTAGTTACGTGTCAAAAAAACTTTTTTGCGATTCGTAAAAATCTTTGAGACTCGATTCAGAAATTGTGAACTGTTTTCATGTAAGTTTGTATGGTACGTGGTCCTCAGTGCGTGAGTCCAACTCGCACTTGCCCAGTCTTTTAGAAGAAATATGTCTATCATAATGCACTAGCTTCTGACGTTTTATAAGTGCCCATGTAGGCCTATGTGAAATAAAAAACTGACTTGACTTGACTTGATTACTCCATACAGCTGTCATCTTGCACTCGCTGCGCTTCTGAAGAAGTTTAATTTTTCACAGCTTCAAGGGACCGCAGACCTGAGTACATGGTTTTAATTTCAACTCGATACCTTCACGCGTTATCGATATAAATAACACTCACTTTGTTGTCTGTCAAGATACTTTATATCGAGAACGCGTGGAGGTATCGAGTTGAAATTAAAACCATTTACTCAGGTCTGCGGTCCCTTGAAGATGTTAAGGGTTCTGTCTTTTTCCTTTTGAGATACGGAACCTTAAAAACTTATAACGTTACTCAGCGCCTTAAATGATTCTACTACGAATAAACTATATATAGTTTTTGATGCTGCGCTTATCTATTGAATGTAAATGACGTGATCCTACTAATTAATTCTCGGTAAATGTTAACATAGAAATAGTTTGTTTGTCATCGCGTTTACTAGTAATCTCATGTTTCAAAGTCAAAGTTAAGTCATGTTTTTAATTATTACCGGAATTTTCAGAGAATTGATATAGATAGCACGGTGGTAACGGCCCCGACTTACGAGTACGTCGCGAGTTCAAAGCCTACTGAGGCCATGGGTTCGCTTCTGAAAGGAAAACCCTGGTCAGTCAGTAAAAGTCTGACACGCCCTCTCGCTCCGCCCAAGTGCGAGAGAAGTCATTGAATGATTTCCCACCTAACAAAAATATCGCGAGTTCAAACCCAGCCCAGTAGCTTTGTGTAATTTATTTCATCACCACTGCTCTCAAAACGGTGAAGGGAAACATCGTGAGGAAACCGGCATATCCTAGAACCAAAAATTCGAAGACTTGTGACATCTAACAACACGCACTGGGCTCGCGTGGTTGATTACGGCCCATTCCCTCTCCAGAGAGGAGGTCTGAGTCCCAGCAGTGGGACCTCAGTATTTGATATTAATTTCAGCATAATCTCTCCTCGCGTTCTTAAGAAAAAGGGTCATAACAGACGGACAGGCAAAGTGATCCTATAAGGGTTCCGTTTTTGCCTATAGGTACGGAACTCTAAAAAGTAATAAACATTTCAAATTCCATTTGGTATTTAAAGAAACATATAATAATCATCTAGAGTCAGTTATCTAGCCAAGCAAAGTCATAATATAATACTATATCACATTTGCCGGGGCAATAGTTTATCGTTGTTCAAAATATAATATAATGACAACTCAAATTCAACGGAATGTTTTTATTGTTTTAGACTACTTGGAATGCCACTTTTCGTTATAATTTTATAACTCAAGAACGGGCTCACCTATCCAAACCAAATGTTTACGCTTTGTTCGGACTATTTAGTAGATGGTTTATGTGAAGTTTGCACAAAATCGGTCGAGCGGTTCTTCATTTATGACATTATTAGCCGGTACGAAGTTCGCCGAGTCAGCTAGTATAAAATAATAATATTCGACAACTATCACACTACGACATCTCGTCCCAAACTAAGCAGAGCTTGTGCTATGAGTACTAGACAACTGATAAACATACTTGTATATTTCTAAATACATACATATTATAGATAAATTAAACCCAGACACAGAACAAATGATAGTGCTCATCACTCAAAGCTTGAGTCCATCGAACCCGCGATCATCGGCATAGCAGTCAGGGTCACTTACCACTAGACCAACAGGTCAACCAGCATCATCATTATCATCATCATCATTTCAGCCGAAAGACGTCTACTGCTGGACTTAGGCCTCCCCCAAGTGTCGCCACAATTAACGGTCCTGTGCGTCTCGGATCCATCGGACTCCTGCAACCGTTACCGAAGTCATCGGTCCACATTGTGGCCTTCCACGTCTTTCGGTACGAGGTCGCTTTTCTAGAACCTTTGGGTCAATCAGCATATATTAATATTATAAAGAGGATAGATTCGTATGTTCGTATTTTTGTTTGTAATAAATAAAGTCAAAAACTAGAGGTGAAATGGTGTGTGTTTGTTTCTTCTTCACTCTTGAACGGCTGAACGGATTTCTATGTAACTTGATACATGGGTAGACCATGTCTTGCTTACTTTTTATCCGAGTCCCTTGGGACAATATAGTACTTTGGCGCGCGCGATGCCGCTGACAGCTGCTAGATGGATAGATGTATATGTTGCAGTCAAAACTCTTAACCAGTCAAAAGTACTATTGACTAGCAAAATCAGTCAAAAGTACTTTTGAATGAACAAGTTGGTCAAAAGTGATTTTGACTGAAAATTATTGGTTATTAGTACTTTTGACTGCAAATTTGCGGTTAAAAGTACTTTTGACTGACGCTCTTCGTCAAAAGTAGTTTTAACTGCAATAAAGCATCAGTCAAAAGCACTATCAACTCGTTAGATGTGAATAAAAAAAATATTTATTAAATGTGTAATTTTATTTCTTTTCATTAAATTTTGTGTTTTCCACATCCATTGCAAACTTTTCAAAATTTTCTTTTGTTATCACATTAAAATGACATATCTTCTATCGCTGAAATTCTTTGCACAAAGCGTTCTTTCTATTCGTAGTCACTCATTTTTGTTCTAATATCAGCACGATCTCCACTAACAATGAGTAATATAAAAGTTTATATGTGTGTTTGTCGTTATTTTTATCGACCACCTTAACTATTTAAGAGTTTTGACTGATACGACCAGTCAAAAGCACTTTTGACGGAATCATCTAGTCAAAAGTACTTTTAACTGTTATTTTAGTCAAAAGTATTATTGACTAAAGCATACGGTCAAAAGTACTTTTGACTGATTTTACTAGTCAATAGTACTTTTGACTGGTTAAGACTTGGTTTTGACTGCAACATATATACTCTTTATTACAGGTAAAGTTTGTTTTTTTGTTTGTAGGAGGTAATCTCTGGAAGTACTGATCCGACTGCTAAAATTTTTTCACCTATAGAAAGCTGCTTTATTCCTGAGTGATATAGTGATATATTTTATGTACCTACGCGGGCGAATATGCGGGCAAAAGCTAGTCCAAAATAAAACTACAGTAGGAACTTAACCTTTTGAGTAGCGTAATTAGAGACACAATAGAAAGACAATGACCAAGCGAACGCCGGCGTTCACTCGGAGTTTAATGAACTAAAATTAATAGGGTGTCACAATGGGGGTCGTTATAACTAAAAGCGATTTTTTACAGATCTTAGGATGGATTTGACAGAGGAGAAAAGATACGCAGGTAGTTCGTGGTGTACTATTTACATAAATATACAATACATAACTAATAAAATACATATAATGCTAAAAATAAATATATAAACGATGTTAGAAATAGAAATCATTTATTTGCCAAAATGTAGGTAATAGATAAGGTGTTAATTTTTGGAGAGTCCCAATACATTTTGCCTTACGGCATGCAAAATTATTTAATTCATTGAATACATTACCTAAGTTTACATTTACTTAATATTTCTGTACAATTGAGACACATAATTACACAGTATTACATCTAAAACTTATCAATTATAGCATAAAATAATTATCATATGGTATTAAAAAAAAATATTCAAATTATAAAACAAATAAAAAATACATTATTATTGATATAAATTAACAAAACAAAAATAAAATACTATCACTTATTATTTCAAATAATTCGGAATTAGGCACTTACCTACTATACAAATGACACAAAAATAATGATAATATTACATAAGTTGAAGTTGAATTACATAAGTTGTTGTTGAAGAGGAGAAGTATTGATCCTTAACTATATTTTTTTTAAGTTGGTAGCGTTTGTACTTGCTTCACCTACATTGGCAGCCTGCTTGAACTGCGAACGATTTAGCTAGTTGTGAATTAAAACAAAATATTGATAATAACGTTTATTATAAAAAATATAATCTATTTGTTGCATTAATAATCATCATATTCCTCATCTTTGACGCACATGCCAAAAGCGGATCGTCTCATGCCGGCCGGACAGTTGTTGCAAGCTATCATGCAGGCATCCATGGTCCTCTCTTCTTTAGTTATCGTGGAATTAGCTCTGGGCAGATTACATTTACAATTCGCCAAACTTGCAGTATTGTTGAATCCATTTCCACTATTTTGGTTAGGGTTTGGTCCGTATCCAGTTGTATTTGCTGGTCGTGGATAAAATGGAAACGTGTTGTTCGGTGCTGGGTAAACGGGGTTTTGTGGTGGGTACACGTTATTTGGTGCTGGGTAAACGTTGCTCGGGGCTGGGTAAACGGTGTTCGGTGCTGGGTAAACGTTGCTCGGGGCTGGGTAAACGTTGTTTGGTGCTGGGTAAACGTTATTTGGTGCTGGGTACACGGTCGCGTTGTTTGGTGCTGGGTAAACGTTATTTGGTGCTGGGTACACGTTGTTTGGTGCTGGGTATACGGTATTTGGGGCTGGGTAAACGTTGTTTGGTCTTGGGTAAATGTTATTTGGTGCTGGGTACACGGTCGCGTTGTTTGGTGCTGGGTATTTGGTATTTGGGGCTGGGTAAACGTTGTTTGGTGTTGGGTAAACGTTGTTTGGTCCTGGGTAAATGTTATTTGGTGCTGGGTACACGGTCGCGTTGTTTGGTGCTGGGTATACGTTGTTTGGTGCGGGGTACACGTTGTTTGGTGCTGGGTACACGTTGTTTGGTGCGGGGTACACGTTGTTTGGTGCTGGGTACACGTTGTTTGGTGCGGGGTACACGTTGTTTGGTGCGGGGTACACGTTGTTTGGTGCTGGGTACACGTTGTTTGGTGCGGGGTACACGTTGTTTGGTGCGGGGTACACGTTGTTTGGTGCTGGGTACAAGTTGTTTGGTGCTGGGTAAATGTTATTTGGTGCTGGGTACACGGTCGCGTTGTTTGGTGCTGGGTAAACGTTATTTGGTGCTGGGTAAACGTTATTTGATGCTGGGTACACGGTCGCGTTGTTTGGTGCTGGGTACACGTTGTTTGGTGGTGGGTAGACAGCGTTCGGTGCTGGATAACCCGGGTAACCGGGGTAAGGCATGTACGGGGGTGTGACAGGCCTGACCGGGTACCCAGTAGAATTAGACGTAGCATTATTTATGAAGTATGGATATACCAACCTCGTCAAGTTAGTATTGTAACTCCCCGGGTTGACGTAACCCTGTGTCACGTTGGTCAGAGTTCCATTTGGCCTTAGAATGAGAAGTGTAGTTCCGGTATTGTTTGACGGCGCTACATATCCGGGTTGACCCGGAAACAACACTTGAGCACTTGAGGGTCGAGTCCCGTTGATCATGAACCTAGTTACATTTGCCGCGAACTCTCTGCTGCTATTGCTTCCCCATGTCGGCCGGTTTGTGAGGTTCTGGTGTACGAAATACCCCGCAACGAACCTCTTTTCTCTCTGATGGTTAATATACGCTTCCTTGTCGATACTTTTGACTGTTTCATCAAAGTTTTGTGCTCGAAACGAAACGCCGTAGTCACTATGTGCTGTTGCTAAACCGATTCCGAACAGGAAATATATTATCAGCATTTTGTTGGAAATACTCGATACTTTCTATAATTACTTTCTATTTTTTTGCACTATTTTATACTTTATACACTTGAATCTTTTTTTTTTTTTATTGTTAGATGTTTCAATAGTAGAACTGAAGTATTTCTCATGAGACGAGTTACAAGTAACTGTGTCTCTGTTTAAATACAGCTTATCTCAATATACATTAGTTTCGACTGATAATATGTATTCTCAGTAGTTTACTTTATTATAAATGGGAATAATAATGTCTGTTTAATTATTGAAAATACCTACTTAGATCTGTCAAATGTTGATTGAAAAGTACGGTTGGAACAAACACTTATTTGCGTATCAATGTTTTTTTTTTACTGAGTCTTAGTTAAATCTAGATAGATAGATAGATATTCTTTATTGTACACCAAAAATACAGTTTACATTAGGAAATTAACATTAATAAGGTGTCACAATGGGCGGTCTTATCGCTAAAAGCGATTTTTTACAGACAACCTTTGGATGGATTTGACAGAGAAGGAGAAAAAGATACGCAGGTAGTTCGTGGTGTACTATTGACATATATACAATACATAAACTAATAAATTGCATATAATACAAATAATAAAGGTCAAAAAAAAATCATCTAGGTGAAAGTAAAAACGTTAAATATGTTGTTTAACTTATAAAACCGGGCAAGTGCGAGTCGGACTCGCGCACTGAGGGTTCCGAACAAACTTATCTCGTCTGTCTCTCTTCGTTTCGATTCTCTTTTCGTCAATCGCATTGAGTAGGCTACGCCTCCGATTTCTTTATTCTGACGTCATCTCAACGATCAGCCACGTGGTCAGAACAAAGGAATAGGAGGCGTGGCCGACTCGAGGCGATCAACGAAAAGAGAATCGAAACGAAACGGTTGTAACTTGGCTAGGGGGCATTTCAGTTACGAAGATTTTACCGAATCGAAAAAAAAGGTTTTTTTTTGTAACGTAACTACAAATTTACAATTCTAAGATTTTTTCTGTACTTATGCTATGAGACCTTGATGTATCCTAGCAGTGTTTGAGTTAATTTCAATTGGCATGAAAAATAGGTACTCTGGCTATAAGTGTATCTCAACTAAAAAGTGTGAAATAAAAAACATTTTACAAAAAAAAAACCGACTTCACTAAATAAATAAAACACTAAAACGATCAAAATAACTTTAATTTCGTTAGTCGGTCTTAAATAAGAAACAAACAATATCGAGAATCACCGTCTTTACCGACTTAAGGTGCGCTGGAACACTACGCGGTTCGACAACACGGGTGTAGTCAGAACGGCCAGCCTTTCTATGCTTGTGAATTCAAAATGCAAACATTAAAAAATTGTGTTTATGTAGTTTTTTTTATTAAATACTGGCTTTTGTCTGCAGCTTCGCTCGCGTGCATAAATTAAAAAAAAAAATTGCAATCGGACCAGTACTTTCAGAGATTACGTCCTACAAACAAAAAACAAACTACCTCTTTTTAATATTAGTGTAGATCGGTGTAGTAAAACGTCAGTTTGTTCGCAGCCGAACCTCTGAAGCCGACCTACATGCCAGTGTTCCTAACGAAGAAGGAACGGAAGAAGCTGCGGCGTCAGAGTCGCCGGGAGGCGTGGAAGGAGGAGCAGGAGAAGGTCCGGCTCGGCCTGGAGGCGCCGCCCGAGCCCAAGCTCAGGTAAGAACACGTCCATGATGCGTCCAACCATACATTCACTTATTTATTAAAACTTCATGCAACACAGTACAAAGGCGGACTTAATGCCTTAGGCATTCTCTACCAGTCAACATAGGGTGGTGAAAAGAAAATATGGCAGATGCATAAAAATACAAAAGACTATTAAGAAAATAAGAGTTACATATATACATTCAGTTTCTGCCATATCGGTATCGGCCGCTTTCAGTCAGGAACACTACTTTCAACTTCGGCTGGTATCGACCAGGAGAACTACTTTTGGCTTCGGCCACGTTAAGCCAGGAACAACACGACTTTCAACATCGGATACTTTCAGCCAGGAACACTACTTTTAGCTTCGGCCTGTGCTACTTTCAGCCAAGAACACTACTTTCAGCTTTGGCAACTTTTCAGCCAGGACCACTACTTTCGGCTTTGGCCACTTTCAGCCAGGAACAGTATTTTCCGCTTTGGCTGCGTTCAGCCAGGAGCACTACTTTCGGCTTTCGCCACGTTCAGCGAGGAGCACTACTTCTTTGGTCGGCTTCTGTCACTCTCAGCCAGATACTTTTATACATAACTATTTTGTTTCTGCCAGCGGCTTCGCCTGCGTAATATGAAGTTTCTCTATACATATTTTGGACCCCGGTTTCATCCCCGTAGGGAACTTTTTGGAAAATCCTTTCGATGCAAAATTGCAGCGTTCTAGGTCCAAGGATTCAGGCTGGGCGTTGATGAGTCTGCAAGTGAGTCAAGACTTTTCCTTTTATATATACAAATATACGTATGAGCTTGTAATGTGTTAATTTCTTCCCAGGATATCGAACCTGATGCGAGCGCTTGGTACGGAGGCTGTACAGGACCCCACGGCCATCGAAGCGAAGGTGCGCGAGCAGATCGCCAAGAGACAGAAGACGCACCTCGAAGCCAACAAGGCGCGCGCCCTCACCAAGGACCAGAAGAGAGAGAAGGTGGGCCTAATCACTAAATTCCTGTCGCAATTAATTGTTTTGATATTTCCGCACGAATTGTAGCCGTGCAATGGCTTGTTTTTTTCTTTATTTGCTATAAACCAGTGCATGACTGCGATCCAACCTGATGGCAAGCAGTGATGCAATCGTTGATGGTGAATCGCACTAGTTGTTTTAAATACATTGCGACTGAAGCGACGACTTCACACGCACGTAGGACAAAGCCGCCGCGTCGCTTCGCATATAGCGCATCGCATCGCTTCGCTCACGCAGAACGCTGCTTTATACTAGCTTTGTTATTGTGGTGTTTTTTTTTTTAATTTTCGAGTAAATTATGAAGTGTCAAAGTTCATGCAAAATAGCAGGTTTATCATATCAGAAATCAGAAACGTTTATTTCAAATAGACCAATTACAGGCACTTTTGAATTGTCAAAATGTCGGTCGGGAATATTAGTGTGATTGTTAACTAACTCTATTTATGTTTAATTAATTCCAGGTGGACAGGAAAATCAGAGAAGATACTTCTATAGGAGTTCACGTAGCCGTGTACAGGTAACATGAATATACCACGAGTATACCTTCGTGTTTTTTAGCTTAGTGCAGCGTCCATCGTAGACAGCAAAGACATTAAATACATACTACCAATAGACAGGACATAGCGAACAAAATCGTAATCCGATACTTGTTACCTAGTGGTCATTGTATAATAATAATAATAACCATAGCCGATAGTCGTGACGGCCAATGGCTTAATTGCCAAGAGCCTCGACCAACATCTGAGGAGGCTCTCGTTAGGCAGTTGGATCAAGGGCTTGATTCAGAAGGCAGTACTCCTGGACACGGCGCGTATAGTTCGGAGATTCCTCTCTCAGGAGCCCTGATCACCGGTAGCTTGGACTCTGTTCCCGATACCGGTGGGCTACTATTTTTTTATATTTTTAAATGTTTTTAATTTCATAGTGGAATATTTAAAAATATAATTTATATGTTTTGTTAAAGGAATAAACGAATATTTGATAATAATATTTATTTCATCTTTTACACAAAATAACAGCCACATAAAGTAAATCATAAATTGATTAGTAGCTAGTGCCCAAAGAATAACTATAATTAACTTACTGATAAGTTAATTTTTATTAGTATTAAGTTATTTATTTAATAACTAAAGGAAAATTTACTTTCTAGGATTATGAATAATTAGCGACTTGCCCGAGCTAGGTTTATAAAAACTGTGTTTCGGGTCATCACTTACAAGACTATCACTACGGGTGCATGTATACAGAAATTACAGAATAACAACTTACAAACTAAAGCTACAATTATTATACTAAAACTTCCAATAGTCTCTCTGTGTCTGTGTAGTTAAGATTCAGTAGATACTCCGATATCAATGTACTACATTTAATATAATTTACGCTATATATATCTAATAATTTGTTGAGCTTGTTATACAAAAAAGGCCCTAAAAATACATAAAATCTATGACCACAGAATACTTCGTAACATACTGGTATGACACCCTTACACGTCAAGTCGTGTTTGTTTGTGTTACAATTTACAAAGTACTCTGTGTGGTCATGCTAGACTGAGCGCCTTATGACCACTAGGTAATAAGTATCGGATTATGATTTTATTTGCTATGTCCTGTCTATTGGTAGTATGTATTTAATGTCTTTGGGGCCATTCAAATGTTACGTAAGCACTACAGGGGGGTGGGGGGGTCTTTGCTTTGCTTATTTTTGATGACATGGGGAATGGGGGGTCTAGATGGTGATTACGTCAGCAGTGCATTCTTTTTTAGTTTTTTAAGAAAACAATATCGATGTTTCAAAATCATAAGAAAGTGAGCAGACACACATCATTTAGCAGTATACATTTAATGTCATTGAAGACTGTCATGGACTGAGAACTTAATTATGTCAAAATTTTAAATTAACTCTGTTTTTTTTAAGTATTCCTTTTTTCTAGACTTACAACTACCGCTATTAAATTAATAACCTAACACATTGACAAATGCACGTACCAATGTTTACGTAAACATGGGGGGGGGGAGTGAGAGTGTTGCTTACTTTTGCTGACGAGGAGGAGGGGGGAGTTAAAATTTACAAAAAATCTGCTTACGTAATACTTGAATGGCCCCTTTGGCGTTAATATTAGCTATTAATAATTATATTAATATTTACAGCAGTGGTGGCCGAGTGGTAACGGCCCCGACTTACAAGTTGTAGGTTGCGGGTTCAAACCCAGCCAGGCGCATTACTTTGTGTAATTTATTTCATCACCACTGCTCTCAAAACGGTGAAGAAAAACATCGTGAGGAAACCGGCATGTCCTAGAACCGAAAATTCGAAGACATGTGTCATTCACTAACCCGCACTGGGCCCGCGTGGTGGATTACAGCCCATTCCCACTCCTAGAGAGGAGGCCTGAGTCCCAGTAGTGGGAACATTATAAGGCTGCTTACGTTTATGTTGCCATGTTGGATGGCAAAGCTGATTCGTAGGCCAGAAAAAAGCCCAGCTTTTTAAGATGAGAAATCATCCAATGACTTCTCCCACTCTAGGCGGGGTGAGAAGGCGTGTCAGACTTTTACTGACTAAAACCACACCTGTGTCCTACCTTTGCGTTCTAAGACGACGAGTTTCCTTTTCAGAAAATCCCGCCCAGCCCTACGTGAGTCCCAGCAATGGGAACATTAAACTTTTATGCTAATCATCATGTCTTCATTACAGAGTAAAAGACTTGTTCGAGTGCGCATCAGCGAAGTTCAAGGTGGAGGCGAACGCGCAGCAGCTGCACATGACGGGGAGCGTCGTGCTGCACCGCGGCTGCTGCGTCGTCGTCGTGGAGGGCGGGCCCAAGCAGCACGCCAAGTACAAGAGGTACCGCGACAACTATCATTCATTCATCATTTCAGCCGAAAGACGTCCACTGTTGGACATAGGCCTCCCCAAAATGTCCCCACAATGACCGGTCCTGTGCATCTCGCATCCATCGGATTCCCGCGACCCTCACCAGGTCATCGGTCCACCTCGTGGGAGGCAGCGCCAACTTCATTGTTGATATATTCGCGCTTGACCGCTATTTCACCTGCTGGAAAGCGACGATGCGGTCGACGATGGAGCGCGCTTATCTAGAAGTAACCTATTCACTCTTGACTTAAAGACCTCTAGATTGTAGCCTTCAGAAAACACAGACTCCGGCAAGGAATTCCACTCCTTAGCTGTACGCACAATAAATGTGTTCCCAAAACATTATATCTGATGATATTATCGAGCCTTCGGAGAGCCTCTCGCCTGGACACGGGCTGCCATGGCCCACCTGGAAAACTCTAAACAAACTCCGCAACCAGGTTGTGAGCAGCAAAGAAAATCTCCACAGATGGGGGTTCTCTGACTGTTCCAGCCTTCAGCGTTTGTGCGGCGTCTCTCCGCAGACCATGTCCCACTTTCCATCCTCTATCACGTGCCCTGTTACCTGTTCACGAAGGGACCTAATGACAGCATTGTCGTGACCGAATACTGTGCCAGGAAAGGAATTTAAAACGCTAAGAAGAATAATACTTTAATTTATTATATTATTGCCATTCAAATATTCAGAAATATATTACTTGTTTTAGACTAATGCTGCACCGCATCAAATGGGAAGAAGACATGATAAAAGACACGGACGGCAACGAAGTGCCCAACACGTGCACTCTAGTGTGGGAGGGCACCGTCAAGCAGCGCGCATTCGGGGAGATCAAATTCAAGGTGACCTAACATAGTACAACACAGAGTAACTTAGCACAACACTGCAAAACTTTGCATAGCGTAGCACAACACAGCATAACTTAGCACAACACTACAAAACTTTGCATAGCGTAGCACAACACAACATAACTTAGCAAAACTTTGAATGACATAGCACAACACACTCTAACTTAAGAAAACTGCATGTCATAACACAACTCAGCATTACTTAGAAAAGACATGAACGACATAGCACAACACAGCATAACATAGCACAAGAGAGTACCTTAGTATAAGAAGCCACAGTCGTCGCCATTTCGGTTCTTCGGCCCAATTTCCATTGCAATATTTTTAATAGCCTTTCAATCAACTTATACAACTCTAAAACATGGTGGGAAACCATCAAATAACTAACCTAGAGGGAGTGTTACTGAAACCCACTTGTGTTCCTTCAGTTGCCTTTTGCATAAATAATAAATTGTGTCTTAAGTAAGTAAGTTTTCTTCAAATAAAATGATTTGTTTCCGTCAGGTGATGCCGACAGAGAAGCAGGCTCGCGAGCACTTCCAGAAGCATCGCGTGGAGCACTACTGGGACCTCGCCTACAGCGGCGCCGTGCTCGCGCCCTCAGACGAGCCCTAGGGCTCCGCTGCCTACCTAATAAATACGTGTACACAATATATCAGTTTTATTTCTTTCGAAATAGCTCCAACATAAACATAATCCATAGAGCGGCCAGATTAAATCCTGGATGCTTCAAGGTAGTGAAATTTAGGCGTGTGTAACTCTTTACTGGACCGACTCACTGTTCCGAAACATTTCAGTGTTCCGAAAGATTGGAACATCAGTAATGTTTTAAATGCATCATTTGGAACAATTGGAACACTGAAACACTCTTTACTTTAAGTGACCAGCAGTCTTTCTAAAATACAAATTATAACTTAAATAGTGTAAATATAATTAATGACCTGAAATAAAAACATCTGCTTTAAATTATTCTCGAATCAAAATTGAATTAAATAAAACTTTTAGTGTATATGACGCGACGTAACAGATCACGATTCATAACAGTCAGTGTCTGTATCTTATGAGCCGTTGTTCCAAATGTTCCGTTTGTATCTTTTAAGCTGATGTTCCAAATGTTCCAAAATGTCACTGTTTCGATGATTCAGATGTAAAATTTTCCAATCGCAAAGATGATAAAAATCGCAATAATATACATAAACATCTATCTACCTTTTAAAACATCTAATTATCTATAATAATAATTAATTAATTCCATGATACTTAGTCTTCGTCCTCTCTCCTAACTCTGCTGTGCCCGACAGGGTCCATATTGATCTTGACAATGTTTATACCACCTATATGTACTATGGAATGCAATAAAGTATTGAGTATGACACTTTTCCCACGCTTAATGAAATTCAAATTTTCGTATTTTTTTTTAAATTTTGAGAAAGAAGAAAAAATAAATAAGTTAACAATTAAAATCATTTTAATTTTTTTATAGCATATTTTTATTGCGCGGTATATACCTACAATTAATACTCATCAAGACCATTCCAAAAAGCTCAAACACGGGTTATCTTATTGAGCTTATTACCGAGTTCCTATGGCCAACTTCCAGCTCCATCATCAGACCCTGGTTACCGTCTAGCACCCAAGTACTCGTCAAGGCGAATCATACGAGCCCAATCTCGATGGAGTTGTGTCGTTTAACTACCGAATTCCTATGGTCACCTTCCGGTTCCATCACCAGATCAGCTCCATGTCATAATAATTTTGCATTGTCGTCTGATTTTTTCCACGGATGCCCCCCAAGTTGAAGGGTAAAATCTACAAGTCCGTGATAAGACCTGTCATACTGTATGGATAAGAATGTTGGGCTGTGAAAAAGACGGATGAAAAAATATTGCATGTAGCGGAGATGAGAATGTTGAGATGGATGTGTGGTGTGACGAGAATGGATAAAGTGAGAAATGAATATATTAGGGGAAGTTTGAAAGTGGCGCCAGTGACTGAAAAGTTGAAAGGGAATCGTTTGTCTTGGTATGGTCATGTAAAAAGGAGAGATGAAACGCATGTTACTAAAAGAGTTATGAGTATACATGTGGATGGGTGGAGAGGGAGAGGGGGGGCAAAGAAAAGATGGATGGATTATGTGAAGAGTGATATGAAAGAAAAGGAAGTTAGTGATAGCATGACGGTTGAATATACTTAGCTATATCTCACTATCAGGTGGGATCGCAGTCAAGCACTGGTTTATATCAATTAAAAAATATAATGAAAATATTGATAAAAAGTTAAACAAATATTTAATGATCGTGCTCATCACACAAACATTTGTCTTGGGTGGGAATCGAACCCACAATCTCCCGCGTAGCTAGCAGTCAGGGCAGGCCCTGATTAACCCTTAGGCTAATTAGGCTGCAGCCTAGGGCGCGAGGTTCGGGGGGGGCGCGCTAAGATCGTATCTTCGCATGCATTAATCTAGCATCATTACATCTACCCTACATATTTCAACTCGACCAAGACAAAACACTAAAATAAATGCGCTTGAGGTCCCTGATTTTAACAATAAATTTTGAAAATTTAAAAAACGCGCGTTTATCAAACACTGACTTGTTACTCGAATCGTGTTACCAACTGCAGCGGCGAAAGGTCTTTTTCAGCACTTAAAAGAGTAAAAAAATACTTGCGCTCCACACTCCGCCAAAAACTTAGATAGAGAGTTATTTTTTACAAACTATTAAATTTGAAAAACAAATGTGGAAAGATTTGCAAACGCTAAAGCACAAAAAATGACTTTTGTATAATCTAATAATAGGCTGCACTAAAAGTATCGGGAATGAAATATTTCCACTGTTCCTGTCATATTAAAATCTTTTTAATTGAAAACTCCTTGGTTTTAAAAATCGAATACCATTTATTTATTTAAAAAAAAGTTCTCGGTCTTGTCACAAGGTTTTGTCAAACTTGTTTAGTCGTTGAGAAAATGGAATTGACTCGAGAAAATTCAAGAGCGATGATTTATCTGACTTTCGAAGTGGTTTAACACGAAAACAGTGTGTTGACCGGATGATTTCTGCATTTGGTGATGAAGCCCCATCTAAAACCACAATTTATCGCTGGTTTGCTGAATTTCAACGTGGACGTGTCATGCTCAGTGATGATCCCCATCATGGTCGTCCAAAAACTGCAGTCACCCAAGAAAACGTTGATGCTGTGAGTAAGCTGTTTGAGGAAGATCGACATGTGACATACCGCGAAATTCAGACAACTTTAGACATTGGCATGAGTCAAATACAAATAATCTTGCATGAACAATTAGATGTAAAAAAGTTGTTTTTCCGATGGATACCGCATTCGCTCTGTGAAGAGTAAAAAGCGGCTCGCGTTACTTGGTGCATCAGAACTCTCGAAAGATTCCACGCAGGATCCTCAAATGCTGTATACAACATCGTATCAGGTGACGAATCCTGGATATACGCGTACGTACCCGAAACAAAAAACCAGTCACGAGTTTGGGTGTTCGAAAATGAGTTAAATCCAACAAAAATTGTTCGTTAATGGAGTGTTGCAAAAAAAATGGTGGCCACGTTTGTCTCCAAAACCGGCCATGTTACGACTATTCCTCTTGAGGGACAAAGAACGGTTAATGCAAAATGATATGCTAGCATTTGTTTGCCACAGGTCGTTTCTGAACTCCGTAAAGAGAACTGCAACCGCAGCATCATCCTCCATCACGACAATGCGAGTTCTCACACCGCGCACAGAACAAAAGAGTTTTTAGAGCAAGAAAACATCCTAATGCTTTCTATATTTTCCATAAAATAAAGAATAAATTGCGTGGACAGAGATTTTCATCACCTGAAGAAGCTGTGGACGCCTACAAAACGGCCATTTTGGAGACCCCAACTTTCGAATGGAATGGTTGCTTCAATGATTGGTTCCATCGTATGGGAAAATGTGTCAAATTTCGCGGAAAATACTTATTACTTATATTATATACTTCGAAAAGCAATAAATACATTTTTAAATAGTAATGTTGTGTCACTTCCTTGATTCCCGAAATTTTCAGAGCCGCCCTCGTAATAATTACTTGATTACTATAATTTTCAAATAAATTATTAATCAGTTGCAAAAATGTTTCACTTGTATGATGCCTCTCCTCTTTTTTTAACAATAGCAGAAGTGTAAATATTTTAAAAAATACTCAAGTCGAAGCAACTTCACAACTAATCAAACACGACATGGATTTTCTACTTGGTAGCCTGCAGTCACTTGTCATGATTTTAGTCTTATAATGCGTGAGGTGTTTTGCCTTTATGTACGGTCAGGTTAAAAAATGGTTTGCCTCCTTTAGGTTGAATGTCATGCAGATTAAAGGACAACGTTAGTTTTGCTTGCAGATCGATTTGAAAATTTTTATAGGTAGTATGAACTATGTTAAAATTTTCACACTACTACTCTACTCACTTACTACTTTTTAGGCCGTCCCGACACACCTAGCGGGGGCGCGTCCTCATAATTAGCCTAGGGCGGTCAGAACTCTTGATCGGTCGCTGAGTCAGGGCCACTAAACCCTAGACCAACAGGCCAATCAAACAAAAAGAATTATGTTTTTAATGTCTATATTTATTTTAATTACAACATTATTATAGCACAATACAACATTAAAAATAAAATGAGATCAAATTCTTCCAACCACACTACGAGTCATTAAATTAAGCCACGTGTATTTAAACATTTTATAATCAATACTTATATAATTATGTATGGCTCGCCACGCGGGAACCCATCACAGCTCGCGCGCCTCACACCCGTTTTGCAACTAATAATAAATTAAAGTTTTCCATCGACACGACTACATGCACACCGTTAAAGTTGAACTAGCGACACTGAGCAGGTAATAATCCGGTTTCCGCGACGGGAACCGTCTGCGTGAACACACGCGACGGTTGCTGGCGTCCGCGGTTTCGGTCCTAAGCCATCTGAGATTACCGCCGTGTCTTCATATCTTCAAACCAGAACACAACCTCCTTAAGTTCTTCAGTCACTCTTGTCACAGCTACTAGAAATATAAAATAAAAATATTACTATGAAACACAAACGGTGGGTTTCTGAATTGAGGATTAAAAAAAAATTATTCATTGCCGAGGGGCACTAGGAATGACTCCTGCATCGTGGATGCGTTCACAAACATATGAACTCACATACACAATACACCCACTTTTTTTTTAGGTGGAAAATCATCTAATGACAAACTCTTGGGCGGAGTGTCAGACTTTTACTAACTAAAAACCCACTCCTGTTCCTTCTTTGCCTTCGTCCCAGAACCCTGGGTTTCACTTTTATAATACACCCTCTGCGCTGCAGCCAGTCGCTCAATCAAGTAGTATGACAATGGTCAAGGAATCCATTTCAAGTAAAAAAGACCCGATTTTCAAAAAAAACCAAACGTAGTTCTATGAAACTCAAAATCCAGCCCACAGTGCGGCGGTGGCAGCAGCTGGCATTTTTCATTTTTTTTTATATATATATTCTACAAATTTCACACAACGCCGTCTAGTCCCAAGCTAAGCAGAGCTTATGTTATGAGTACTAGACAACTGATAAACGTACATAAATATTTCTAAATACATACATATTAAAGATAAATTACACCCAGACGCAGAAATGATCGTGGCTCATCAAACAAACATTTGTCCTGGGTGGGAATCGAACCCACGACCTCCGGTATAGCAGTAAGGCCACTGACCACTAGACCAACAAGTCAGTCAAAGAAATATGAATCCAGGTAGTTACCTTCTCCTCGTTTTGATACATTTGATGGGTAGCTGCTGGTTCCTCGGCACTCCATGTATATTCACCAGATGCTTCTTGACTGATGCTGGACGCTTGTACCTGAGATAACAAACACGGGCTTACCATGACGTCTTATAATGTCAAGCTTGAGAGCGACTCTTACATAGAGCCGCTCTCAAGCTTCATCCCTTTAACAGTTCTGCCCCCCTAGCCAAGTTACGATCGCTTCGTTCGCGCCGAACGCCTCGAGTAGGCCACGCCTCCGATTCCTTTGTTCTGAGACGTGGCTGACTCGAGACGTTCGACGCGAACGATACGATTGTAACTTGGCTAGGGGGGGCAGTTTAGCTCGTCAAATGTATCGCGTTAAGAGCCCGTGGTATGGCCATAGGACGATGCAGAACCATGCTGCCAATTTCTCCCGCTAGAGGGAGCATTGAGCTAGAATGTAAACCCAGTGGTTCATAACCTGTGATCCATGCCCCACGTGTGGTCCATATAATGCATCAGCTTTTTAATATTAACACTACTGCGACTCAGGCCTCCTCTTCAGGAGAGGGAATGGGCTGCAATCCAGAACGCGAACCCAGTCAATCAATCATTTAGTATTTGTTTAACATAGGTAGTTAATACAGTTCTTAAATAAGGTTCATAGGTCACTATGTTATGCCTAGAGGCGTACAAATATGGTTGCATGCATAGGAAAAAAATGCATTAATCATGCGAGAGGTAAACTCGAATTATTTGCAGGAATGTCAAAATTAATGTAATGATGATAATTACAAAAAATTCAATGTCACAATATGGAGTAATGTCAATGCGTAAATAATTAATCACATTACTGAATGAAAAATTTGACTCTTATTTTCATAAAACAATAAAAAGTCGATGAAAAAAAATCCACAGAGCATGAGAAGTGTTTTTGGGTCTGAAAGGATAGCACATGACCCCTCCCGTTGACCAATTTGGCACACGATGCACCAAACACCCTGTATATGTAAAGGAAAAAACTGACTGACTGACACATCAACGCACAGCCGAAACTACTGGGACTAGGAACATGAAATTCTGCACAAGGCTTCCTTTTATGACGTATGCGAGCACTAAGAGAAGAATTTCCAAAATTCACCCCCTAAGGGGATGAAACGGGGGTCCAAAGTTTGTATGGAGAAACCTACATTTACGTGAGCGAAGCCGCAGGCAGAAGCAAGTCATAGTATATGCAATTATTTACATACTAAAAATACTTTAATAATAACACATAAGTACCTACTTACAAACATCTGAACTAATAAACAACTATAAAAATAACCTACAAACTAAATAAAACAAATCGAATGTACAAACACGTATAAAAATAAATCCTAGGGCTTCAAAACAATTCGTCCTCATCGCTGTCAATGGGAACAGTACAGAGCAGTGGTGCAGAGTGGTAACGGCCCCGACTTACAAGTTATAGGTCGCGGGTTTAAACCCAGCCAGGCGCATTACTTTGTGTAATTTATTTCATGACCACTGCTCTCAAAACGGTAAAGGTAAACATCGTGAGGAAACTGGCATGTCTTAGAACCAAAAATTCGAAGGCATGCGACATCCACCAACCCGCACTGGGCCCGCGTGGTGGATTACGGCCCATTCCCTCTCCTAGAGAGGAGGCCTGAGTCCCAGCAGTGGGAACATTATAAGACTGCTTACATTTATGTTGCCACGTCATATGGCAATGCTGATTCATAGGCCAGAAAAAAGCCCAGCTTTTTAAGATAAGAATTCATCCAATGACTTCTCCCGCCACTCTGGGCGGAGCGAGAGGGCGTGTCAGACTTTTACTGACTAAAACCACACCTGTGTCCTACTTTTGCACGTTGCGTTCTAAGACGACGAGTTTCCTTTTCAAAATATCCCGCTCAGCCCACTCGGTCCGGTCGATTACCGGACGGTTGGACGGGGTGTTACCCATTGCTCGTCGTCCGCAAGCCCACGACCCCACGGCCCTAGTGTTTCAACCCCAATCGGGTTGTTATATTTGCGCCGATTGAGGTTTTTTGCGTCTGTAGCAGCCTACATCAACAATATGTCCAATTCTAACTTATAAATATTGTTTTTTATGATCAGAGCCTAGTAACACAATGAAGTGACGAAGGTCATCAGGTCCCAATACAAAATTGGTGGTCAATAGCATCCAGCTGGACTGGAAGTTGAACAGGCGTAAGTAGCTGGACGAAGGATACTCACGTCTCAGGACACAGATAGCACAGATAGATATATATCAGGTAGTGGACCCTGTTCTGATGGCCCGTCAGCTCGGACCGGCTGCGGAACATCGCCGGGCAGCGCTCACACTGAAACCAAACAAACGTATTATCATTCAAGAATAAAGCAGCTTTCTATCGGTGAAAAAATTTTAGCAATCGAACCAGTTCTTCCAGAGATTACCTCAAACGTTCCAGCCCCCTAGGCAAGTTACGATCGTTTCGTTAGCGTCGAACGCCTCGAGTAGGCCACGCCTCCGATTCCTTTGTACTGATCACGTGACTGGGCATTAAGATGACGTCAATACAAAGGAATCGGAGGCGTGGCCTGCTCGAAGCGTTCGACGCTAACGAAACGATCGTAACTTGGCAAGGGGGGCAGGTACTGACAACCCCTGCTTCTTTCAAATTTTAACATGGCCACTAGTAGTATAAGCATGAACTAAATACTTTATTTAATTAAAAGCCTCATAAATTCAGAGGATGGATAGTTCAAATGAATTCATTTAAGTATAACAGTTGGTATATAAGTTGATTACAATAAATTCAGCATTAACCTTAACTGTAATAAAGCACAATATACATTATTGTACTTTTATCACAGTGTACCCCAAAAAAAAAAAACTTTTTACAAAAAAAAAAAAAATTTCACACTTTTTAGTTGCGATACACTTATAACCAGAGTGCCTATTTCTCATGACAATTCTAATTAACCCAAATACTGCTAGGTTACATTGTTTTATTTTGAAGTTCCTGTATCTACCTTCCACAGATCAGTTCGATAGTACCTTATAGCCAAAGTGCATCTCATGACAATTCTAATAAGCCCAAACACGGCTAGGTTACATTGATTAATTACGGAGTTCCAGTGCCTACCTTCCGGCTCCATCATCATCATCAGTTCACTTCGATGATCCCATTTTCAACATAACTATTCAGAACCATTTATTTATTTGTATTGTCATAATTGCTTAACTATCTTCATTGTGATATCTACGTGAGTATGAAATTCCGTTGGCCATTTCTGGTCCGCTTCATCAGTTCCACTTCATCATATGTTACTTTTTGACTGCAAATGCTTAAGTTTTCGATGAAAATACCAAAACCATTATATGGTTGCCTATAATATTTGCTGTTCCCTCGATTCCTCATGGATCCAATCATCAGAACTGGATTCTGAAGGGAAAAAAAAAATTGCAAATCGGTCCATAAACGACGGAGTCCTGAGGTAATACACTATAAAAAAATAAAAAATACAACCGAATTGATAACCTCCTCCTTTTTTTTTGAAGTCGGCTAACAACCTTTTTTCACTTCTGTCTAATTCTATTGCGAATAGAGTATACATAAATTTGATAATTGTAAAGTTAAAATTTTATATTGAAACCATTTGCATGTTTGTTACTGCTACACGCTCGAACGGCTGAACGGACTTCGATGAAACTACTACATGTTCTCAAAGGGGGAGTAACTAGGTCAGGACAAACGGATTTTTTTAATTCATATAAACCAGTGCTTGACTGTGATCCCACCTGATGGTAAGCAGTGATGCAATCGTTGATGGTGACGCGCACTAGTTTAATAAGAGCCTATTCACTCTAGCCTTGAAGACATCTAAATTATAGTACGACATACGAACTGATTACAAACTTTGGATTTACGTACTTTCCGAGACACGGGAGTGTCACATCACCAATTTCAACTCCGAGTAAATACCTTTTTTTGTTTTTTTTTCTCATTTTTTTCATTAAGGAAAAAAAAAACTGGGTATCGAACCCAAAACCCTACATTCAGCAGTCTCTTCTGCGGCCACGACGCTCAGTGTTCATAATAACGTTACTAAGTAGCATTAATTTATATTAATTCTAATTCCTCATACGATTTGACCATTACATGTTTACTGTATGGACTTTAAAAGAGATTTTGACGTCTGAGTTTGTTTCGGTGTTTCTTTTCAGGGTTGGGAAACACATCGGTAAAAGTGTTTTATTTTTTTTAATGTATTTGCAAAATAAATATCAAGCCTTAATAATTGTGCCTAATATGATTTAGACAGGGTTAGTAAGCGGATGTCAGGCGTCAGTGCTGGCGCCGAGAACTGACTAAACACATGCAGTCAGAAGTCGTGGTGATTTCTTCACAGACATTTATTGTGGTCAGTAGAGAAAATGAATACGCGAAAACAGCAGAATAAACAACGATTTAATTATTTTCTAAAAAATCTTTCCATTCTACTGTTGAATGAGTTGACGGAGGTGTTAGAAAAGGAGATATCTAAAAAGAAACGAATCTGGGTAAGAAAATGAATAAAAGAGCGAAGAACCGAAACGTATGTCACCCTACAACACAGTGTCACTGACCGACCAAACACTGACATGACCGTTTAGACAAAGTCAGTAGCGCTAGCGCGGGTGGCGGGGGGAGTCGACTGACTTCAAAATATTGAAGTCAGCACGTGACGTGACAGCGCTGTACTGACTCCAAATCAGTTTACACTAGGCAAATTTCGGGTAGCAGGAAGCAGTGGTTGCCGAGTGGTAACGGCTCCGACTAACGAGTTGTAGGTCGCGGGTTCAAACCCAGCCAGGCGCATTACTTTGTGTAATTTATTTCATCATCTCTGCTCTCAAAACGGTGAAGGAAAACATCGTGAGGAAACCGGCATGTCCTAGAACCAAAAATTGGAAGACATGTGACATTCACCAACCCGCACTGGGCCCGTGTGGTGGATTACGGCCCATTCCCTCTCCTAGAGAGGAGGCCTGAGTCCCAGCAGTGGGAACATTGAAAGGCTGATCATGCATGCATGCTCATGCTCAAATATCGGGTCAGCACTGACTTGTCTCGATTTCAGCGTCATCGTCAGTTACTTACCCTGTCTAAATCTGGCTTCATTTACAATTTCATAAAACAGAACCGAAATTTATATTGATTAACCCGTACAAAATCCTCAATAACCCAACCTTCAGATTTTTTTACAGATTATTTTTATAATAATAATATAATATCACAATAAAAAATGAAATCATTGTGCATTGTTTACTAACTACCGTAAAATCATTCATTATAAACTATTAGAGCATAAAAAATATTAATTTTATTTACCACTAGAAGCGCGGGCGTCCCATTGACCCACTCCTATGTTCGTCCTGCCCCCCTAGCCAAGTTACAACCGTGTAGTTTCGATTCTCTTTTCGTTGATCGCCTCGAGTTGGCCACGCGTCCTATTCCTTTGTGCTGACTACGTGACTGAGCGTTAAGATGACGTCAGAACAAAGGAATCGGAGGCGTGGCCGACTCTAGGCGTTCGACGCAAAGAGAATCGAAATGACACGGTTGTAACTTGGCTAGGGGGGCTGCTCTAGTTTTATTGCATAGAATCGCAAATTAAACAAAAATATGTGTAATATTGTATTATCATTTTACAATATTGTTTTTTTTTTTTCAGCAGTTAATAATCGTGTCAACTGTGTTTTGTTGTTTGTATTTTTGTACCCCTTTTTGTAATGGTTTATTGTTATTTTTGTTATTGGTTTGTTTATTCAGTAATTTTAAGTATTTATAAGGTGTTAAAAAATTAACTTTAAGAATTTTGAGGGAACATTGTACTCCTCATTATGAACAACTTTTACTATGGGACCAAACCTGAAATCGCGAAAAAAAAATCAGCTGTTCCATATATTTTGACGAGTTATGCGAACATAAACATAGGGAACAGCTGAAATTTTTTTCGCGATTTTATTTTTGGTCCCATAGTAAAAGTTGTTCATAATGAGAAGTACAATGTCCCCTTGAAATTCTTAAAGTTAATTTTTTAACACCTTATATAATATGTTATCCTTGCTGGCCGATCAACGTCTCACCGTCGACGACGGCTGGTGCCGAAAATCAGCGCTGAGGCTCTGTCTTGCACGAGCCCCGGCATTTTGCTGAGCGCTGGTCGTTTTGCGTGTATGTGACGCATATCTTACCGCTTATAATATAAGTCGTTGTTATTCATCATTTCAGTCGAAAGACGTCCACTGCTGGACATAGGCCTCCCCCAAGCGCCGCCACAATGAACGGTCCTGTGCGTCTCGCATCCATCGGACTCCCGCAACCGTTACCAGGTCCTCGGTCCACCTTGTAGGAGGCCTTCCAACGCTACGTCTTCCGGTACGTGGTCGCCATTCCAGAACCTTTCGGCCCCAACGGCCATCCGTTCTGCGAGCAATGTGCCCTGCCCATTGCCACTTAAGTTTGGCGATTCTTCGTACTTTGTCGGTGACCTTGGTTCTCCTGCGGATATCCTCATTCCTGATTCGATCACGCAAGGAAACTCCGATCATAGCCCTTTCCAATGCCCTCGTTGTTATTATTTGTTTTTTATTTTTAAGGTATGCGCCATGTTTGACGTTAATAAACTCTTTTTCTTTCTTTCTTTTCAGTTTCATTTGTATACAATCTCTCCATAGTTTTTTTTTTTTAATTTTTTTTTTCCACAACTATCACACAACGCCGTCTAGTCCCAAGCTAAGCAGAGCTTGTGTTATGGGTACTAGACAACTGATAAATACATACACATATAGATAAATTACACCCAGACACGGAACAAATGATCGAGCTCATCACACAAACAATTGTCCCGGGTGGGAATCGAACCCACAACCTCCGGCACAGTAGTCAGGGCCACTAACCACTAGACCAACAGGCCAGTCAAATAGTGGTCTGAGCATGGCATGTTTTCGCAAGATGGCGCCGAACTCAAAGTTTTTAGTGTATGGAGGTAAAAAATCCACAAAATGGTTTCCTCGAAAATTGGAAAGTCCCACTGAATTTGACATTTTTTTTAAGTAGCGCTTTTTTATTATGAATAGGCTCGCGTTTGACTACTATCTCACCTGATGTCTTCAGATTTTTTCTTATACTTGTGCTATGAGACCTTGCTTCGTGCTAAATTTCAGGATTCTAGGTCAACGAGAAAACCCTATGAATTCTGATTTCCTTATGAGTTTCAAAATATACGTTTTTTGCGACATAAACGATCGTATCTTTTTCTTCGTAAACTTAGAGGTTTGATTTTTTCCCAGCTTCAACGGATCGCAAACCTGAGTATATGGTTTTAATTTCAACTCGATACCTTCACGCGTTCCCGTGATAAAGGGCCTTGACAGACAGACGAACGGACAACAAAGTAATCCTATAAGGCTTCCGTTTTTTCCTTTTGAGATACGGAACCCTAAAAAGAGATGTTACCTGTAAGTTCTTGACTCCAAAGTGCTTCCTCATATGCTGCGCGATGTTGGCGCGCATCCTGAACGAGTCCCCGCAGACGTCGCAGATGTAAGGCCTCTCGCCCGTGTGCTCGGCGCGTTCGTGGTTCTACAAACAACGTACAATGCGCTTCAAATAACAATAGGTACGTCAATGACGTCTATCTGTCGAATGTCACTTGAAAAGTTCGGTTGGCAAAGAAAACTTATTTGCGTATTAATTTCGTTTTATTTATTTTTTATTTATTTACCCAAGTCTTACTTAAATAAATAAAAAAGCATCATTGTTTAATCTAAATTAGCTAAATAAGTCATAATTAGTTTAAAAAAAATATTTTTCTGTTTTCCTCGGGAACCCTCGCGAAGGTCAGACAGTACTTCACGCCGGAACAGCTGCTCAAACAAACCTTGAGAGGCGAGCCAGGAGGATCATTGGCAATGATGCACTTGTTGAGTCGAGGCTTCGAAGTCTTGAGCATTGACGCCGAGTTGCTAGCCTGTCGGTTTTCTACCGGTTGCATTTCGGGGAGTGTGCGTCGGTAGGCATAACCTAATTCCGCCCGCGCCCGTTCCATCATCGGACCACCAGGCGTACGGCAATGCGCCACCGGTACATGGTGAACATCCCACCTGTACGCACGAAACGTTTTGGGAACACATTCATTGTGCGTACAGCTAAGGAGTGGAATTCCTTGCCGGAATCTGTGTTTCCCGATGGCTACAACCCGGGAATCTTTAAGTCAAGAGTGAATAGGTTACTTCTAGATAAGCGGGCTCCATCGTCGACCGCATCGTCGCTTTCCAGCAGGTGAGATAGCGGTCAAGAGAGAACCTATCAATAATAAAAAAAAAAAATTGACTTGATTGATTGATTGCCTTCTTCAATTCGCCACTACTCAGACATTTCAAACACTGATGTAAAGATGAGCGTAATTGAAGAACCAGATTCTGTTTAAACTTTTTTCGTTCATGATTCAATTCGTTCATTCGGCGAGTATCCACCCTTACGTTGTTGAAACTTCAACGGTCCGGACTAAGCGTTTCGCTTCGTCGTTTATACCGCGTACATCGAAGGACTGGAACAATTTGCCTGCTGCGGTCTTTCCGTCCAACTATAATATAGGTGTCTTCAAGGCTAAAATGAATAGGCTCTTAATAAACTAGTGCACCTGACCATCAATGATTGCATCTCCGCTTACCATCAGGTGGATCGCAGTCAAGCACTGGTTTATATCAATTAAAAAAACAAAAAAAAATTCGAAACGTAAGTAATTTAAAAAAATATCTTGTTTTGCTGGTTTGTTGTCACTAGTACCATTAACAGTTCCATGATGGAACTACTGATATTTTTTAAATCACTAGTTCTATTTTAAAAGAATCTGGAAATAATGAAACTAATGTTGAATTTGGTTATCACTTGTTCCTCTTTATTATTTTAGGCACTTGTGAATTTTTTAAGGGTGGAAAATCACTTGAGGTAACCGGTTCCCTCCTGATGTTGCCCTTCACCGTTTTCAGAGCATTTATTTAAATTACATGAAGTAATACACCTATCTGATGTTCCAGCCTAAAGTCGAAATATTTCAGTTTAGAGTCGAAATATTTCAGTTTAGAGTCGAAATATTTCAGTTTAGAGTCGAAATATTTCAGTTTATAGTCGAAATATTTCAGTTTAAAGTCGAAATGTTTCAGTTTAAAGTCGAAATATTTCAGTTTATAGTCGAAATATTTCAGTTTAAAGTCGAAATGTTTCAGTTTAAAGTCGAAATATTTCAGTTTAGAGTCGAAATATTTCAGTTTAGAGTCGAAATATTTCAGTTTATAGTCGAAATATTTCAGTTTAAAGTCGAAATGTTTCAGTTTAAAGTCGAAATATTTCAGTTTAAAGTCGATATGTTTCAGTTTTATCACTTTACTGTTCACCACTTGACGGAATGTTTCAGTTTCTTAGTAATACTGATAAGTTTATTTACATAGTTATAGTTATCACCGACTACAAAAATGTCAGTCTAAAGTCGAAATATTTCAGTTTAAAGTCATGTTAAAGTTTGAAGTCGGAACGTTTCAAATTTACTACCACACTCATCACCACAATAAAAGATCTCTTCTAATTTTTATTTTGTAATTAACCTTTCAATAGATTCACGTGAATTTATTTTAAAAAGCTAAATAAAAATTTTATCTGTGAAAAAATAAACATCAAAATCGGTTAAAATTTGGCGAAATTATCGGCGAGCAAAATAAAAAAAATCATTCGGTAGAAAAAAAAAGTTCCTCTTTTTTTGAAGTCGGTTAAAAAATGTCTGTGTTGCTTTTTAGCTCTCTGGGTGGAGTGAGAGGAATTGTCAGACTTTTACTGACTAAAACCCATTTGTGTTCCTTCAGATGCCCTTGCGTTTTAGGGCGGCGGTAATTCTTCCGAACAATATCACAGCCGTGTGATAAATGTTATTTATTTTGCAAATATAGGTTTTTAAAAAACGTTTCGACTGACCTGTTGGTCTAGTTGTTAGTGGCCCTGACTGCTAAGTCGGAGGTCGTGGGTTCGATTCCCACCCAGGATAAATGTTTGTGTGATGAGCACGATCATTTGTTCTGTGTCTGGGTGTAATTTATCTAAGTATATATATAAAAGGAGAAACTGACTGACTGACATATCAACGCACAGCCGAAACTACTGGTGTTAGGAACGTGAAATTTTGCACAAAGCTTTCTTTTGTGACGTAGGCGAGCACTAAGAGAGGATTTCCCATAATTCGCCCTCTAAGGTGATGAAACAGAGGTCCAAAGTTTGTATGGAGAAAACTATTTCCAAGCGGGCGAAGCCGCTGGTAGAAGCTAGTCTATAACAATCATAATCATAATCATAATAATCATAATCATTTATTTTGCAAACATGGGTATAGCTAGTACATAGGCGTTTTTTTATATAACAGAGTCCTCCATATTTTACCATCACATTGGCATGCAAATTTTTACAATTCTTTTAATTCCGTTGCAATTTAAAAAGATTATATTTTATATTAAAAAATGTCAGCTTAATAAAGGTCATAGTAATAAAAATTAAAATAATATTATATAATGTCAATGGAGATAAAAAGTAAGTCAATAAGTATAACATGTATGTATTTAGAAATATATAAGTATGTTTATCAGTTGTCTAGGACTCATAACACAAGCTCTGTCGCGTCAAGCTCGCCGTGTGCTGTACCGATAGTCGTGTCGGGCAATGGCTTAATAGCCAAGAGCCTCGACCAACACCTTAGGAGGCTCGCGTTAGGCGGCTGGATCAAGGGCTTGATTCAGAAAGCGCAGAAGGCGGTACTCTAGGACACGGCTCGTATTGATAGGTTAGGTTCCCTGTTTCCGATATCAGTTAGATACTATTTTTTATATTTTTAAATGTTTTCTTTTTTTTTGTAATTAGGATTATAAAATATTTAAAAATATAATTTATATAGCATAGCATAGTCGGCCTTATAATGTTCCCACTGTTGGGACTCAGGCCTCCTCTCTAGGAGAGGGAATGGGCCGTAATCCACCACGCGGGCCCAGTGCGGGTTGTTGGATGTCACATGCCTTCGAATTTTTGGTTCTAGAACATGCCGGTTTCCTCACGATGTTTTCCTTCACCGTTTTGAGAGCAGTGGTGATGAAATAAATTACACAAAGTAATGCGCCTGGCTGGGTTTGAACCCGCGACCTACAACTTGTAAGTCGGGGCCGTTAAAACTCGGCCACCACTGCTCTTCATAATTTATATGCATGTACAATAATTATAGAAGATAATAATAAAAAGGACAATTGAAATAATAATAATAATAGTCCCAATAGTAATATCAGCAACAGGTGTTA
This sequence comes from Mythimna vitellina, assembly GCA_949316375.1. Classification (NCBI taxonomy): domain Eukaryota; kingdom Metazoa; phylum Arthropoda; class Insecta; order Lepidoptera; family Noctuidae; genus Mythimna; species Mythimna vitellina. Next base: position 1,093,523 of record OX438713.1, read on the forward strand.
TTCCAAAACAAATATTCAATAGTTTTAATGTTCTCAATCTATCAAAATACACATACATAACACTACAAAAAGCGGCTATTTTGAACACTTGTCGTATAGTTAGAACATTTTTACAACTGGACTTAGATAATAATTTAAATTCAGTACAAAGTCTGGTACCATCTGAAAACCATAATTAGGATCTCACCTTGGTTCACACTCGTGAGATTCTAAAAGAACACCAGGTACTAGTCTGAGAAAAATTGCTTAAAAAACCATAATAATAATAATAATAACCAAGTAGCCAGGATTATTCACCAGCAACTTGCTTTGAAATACAACCTAGTGGATTCTGAGGTACCGTTTTACAAGTATGTGCCCGACCCAGTTCTCAAAAATGACCATGTCACGTTGTACTGGGATCGGTCTATCATTACTGACCGGACTATTGTAGCCAATAAGCCGGATATGGTGGTGATAGACCGATTAGCGCGCCGCGCAATGATAGTCGACGTCACCATTCCACATGACGAGAATCTCGTGAAAGCTGAGAAAGAGAAACAAATCAAATATCTCGACTTAGCACACGAGGTTGTCGACATGTGGAATGTGGACTCGGCTGTCATTGTTCCGATTGTCGTGACCGCCAATGGCCTTATAGCCAAAAGCTTCGACGACCATCTTTCGAAGCTGTCGTTACGCAGTTGGATCAAGGGCCTGATACAGAAGGCAGTACTCCTAGATACGGCTCGCATTGTGAGGAGGTTCCTGTCTCTGGAGCCTTAACCACCGGTAACTTGGACCCTGCTCCCGTTACCAGAGGACTACTATTTTTTATATTTTTAAATGCTTTTTGTAAATTATTTTTTTAAGAAATATTTAAAAATGTAAATTATATGTAAATAAGAAGAATAAAGAGAATAATAATAACAATTATAGTGAGAGGGTCTCCTGGAGCTCACCTGTAACTGCAAAGGGTCCACTGCCCTGTAGGGACATTTACTACAAGCCAGTCGCTTCCTCCGACCATGCACGCGTTGCTGGTGATATCGCATATGACTGGGGTTCACGAACTTCTTGCCGCATTCCTGAAACACGCATCATTTCAGCCTGCTGACGTCCACAGCATAAGCCCTGTGGCGTAACTAGGTGACCAAAAGCCCTAGGGCATGGCAAAGAAATCTTGGGCCCCTTTTTTGGGGGAAATCATCAAATAAGTTCTGGTCTGGGTGGAGCACGATGGAGTGTCAGACTTTTACTGAGTAAAATGAGTTGCTATGATTAAGGAAATGTAAAAATGCAGCCTTTTGGGGGCCACCTAGCCCTTCGGTAGCTTGGCCAGTGCATAGGCCTCCCCCAAGTGTCGCCACGACAATAGGTCTTGTGCGTCTCGCACCCATCGGTTACCCGCGATCCTCACCAGGTCATCGGTCTACCTTATCGGAGGCCTTCCAACACTGCGTCTTCCGGTACTTGGTCGCCATTCCAGAACCTTTCGTCCCCATCGACCAACTGATCTGCGAGCAATGTCACTTATGTAAGTTTGGCGATTCTTCGGGCAATGTCGGTAACATTGGTTCTCCTGCGAATATTTTCCTTCCCTTTCCCTTCCTTCCATTATTTATTAAGGTTTATTCATCATAAAAGTACAAGTAATTTAGATATTCTTTATTTTTTTTTTAAGTTGGTAAATTATCTAATGTTTTCTCTCGCTCTAGGGCCGAGCGAGAGGGCGTATCAGACTTTTACTGACTAAAACAACGCTTATGTTCCTTCTTTACCTTGCATTTTCAAGGACCTCGGATTTTCCTTTCGTAATTCAACCCATGGCCCCAGTAGGCTTCGGTCCAAAAAAGTGACAAAAAAAACCTGTGCACCCCATTTTTTTTGTAATAATATTTTTTATTACACTAGAAAACCTGCTCCTACTCCTACCGCTTTTAGACACGCAATTTACTGTTTTTTGTTTTTTTCGCACTAGTGCGGAAAAAATTGCCAGCCCGCTAGTATCAGACTGATCGCCAAGCAGCCCCTAAAAGTCACCGGGCAGCACCCATTAATTTATTTCTTCGTAAAAAAGGTCGTTTGATACATAAGGAAATTTGTCACTGCACTTGGCTCCATAACTGGCTGGCCTGTTGGTCTAGTGGTCAGTGGCCCTGACTACTAAGCCGGAGGTCGTGGGTTCGATTCCCACCCAACACAAATGTTTGTGTGATGAGCACAATCATTTGTTCTGTGTCTGGGTGTAATTGTTTATTAGTTTATAATTTTAGCACACAGGTACACACAATGATATTACAATATAGAAACTAATAACTAACATAATAAATAGCGCAACATATGTCTAAAACGTCACACGTCAATATACAACCCGCCCCTGATCGTTCCCGGTGCAAAAGTGCCCATAATACTGGCCGCATTACCTCGCTGGATAGCGATGGCCATCCTTTGCACCAAGAACGACCCGGACCGGGAGTCACCCGTTGCCTCCCCGAGCCTACGGCCTAAATCCCCTACAAAACGCTTTGCCTCCGTACTCCAACTGCCCAGAGTCTCCACAGCAACAGGCACAAAATGGTAAAGCTGCACCAAGGAAGCGTACTTCAGCCTTTTTTTAAAGCAGGCGTCTTCAGCGGCGGCAGAAGCAGTGTGCATGGTGCGACTCAGGTGACTGGCGGCGACAGTGCTGACGCAAGTTGCATCCCAGATCAGGCACTTCCCGTTCTTCCACGGCACCAGAGTCAGCCCATCCGGCCTCTTACCGTCAGACCTGCTAAGACCTGGAGGCTCAAGCACGCAGGGGATGTTTGCCGATATAAGGGCTCTCCGGACAATGTCGTTCAAGGCGTGGTGACGCGGGAACCTCCCTGTGCAGCGCCGACAGCTCAGTGCGTGATGGCCATCGGCCTCCACCAAAGAACCGCAGGTGCATATATGAGGCTCGCACACCTTACAGCCTAGGCGGAGAGCCACCGCCATACGCAAAGAGTCATTGTCGAGTAGAGTGCCCAAATGAGGCGAAGGAATCGCCTGTAACCACGCCCCGGACTCGGGTTGCGACACTGCTCGTAGTCTGGCCTTATCGACTCCCAATGCACCCTCTAACAATTGCTCTTGAAGCAGCTTCACCCCAATGTCATCCCACGCCCGCTGAACATGTTCTGATTCGGGGATTGTCGCACCCGAGTTGAGGGTCGACCAAGCTGAGACAGCATCTGACGCAAAGGGCATGCTTCCCCCGTCACCATTAGTATTGAGTAATACAGTGACTAGGTTGGCAACCCCATGCGCAGACGCCAAGAAAGCCGGCAGACCCACATCCCGTGCGCACCGCACCCCGAGACCACCACAACGGATAGGTAGAGCTGCCTGCCTCCACTGGGGCCCATCTAGGGAGACATTGAGAACAGACTCCACCACCACCTTCAAGGCATCGTCAAACGAGGAAACTTCCTCGGGACATAACCAAGTAGGGGTGGTCCGCAACATATATGTGATTTTTGGGAGAGCGAAGCACATGCGCAATAGGACAATCGCAACGTGCGCGGAAAGATCTTTAAGACGCTCGTGAGCAGAAAGGAGGAGCCGAGTTCGAGACGTAATGGCTTCAGGAACTGCACTAAGGAAGATAGGGGATCCTAAGAGATAGAAGTCGGAGCATGAAAGTTCTCTAAGGCCAGGAAGAAAGGAGTTAAAGCGAGAAAAGTGTGTACGAGCTTCAATACTACAGGGGAAAAATTCGCACTTCGAGGGATTCAACTCCAGACCCAGGTCTCTGAGGCGAGGGACTAGAGCCTCTAAGTCCTGAAAAACATATTCCGGTCTGCCCCCGATAGTGCCATCGTCAAGGTACCACACATTTAGGCCAGATTTCACCTCGACAATCGTCTTATGAATGGCCAAACTGAAAACGAGTGGCCCGAGCGGGTCCCCCTGTTGGGCTCCCACTTTTGAAAGAATAAGACTGTTATCGGAGAAAAGATTAGAAGGCAGTCTATAAACCTGATGAAGGAAGGGGTATAAAGATGGGATTTTTTCCTTGACCTCGCTCAACAGAACGTCTCTTTCCAAAGTATTGAACGCGTTGCGAATATCTAGCTTCAGCAGTATCGAGTCTTCGTTCTGCGGATCCATCACAAATGCTCGCGTAGCGTGGATGGCAGCTTCGCATCCCAGACGTGTGCCAAAACCCAACTGATGAGGCTGCAAGTAGCGGGACATATCCTCTTTCACTGCACGACAAGCCAATTTTGCAGTAAGACGGCGAAAGACACTACCGACTGCAATTGGTCTTACTCCGCCGTCTTTTTTTTCCAGTGCAAAGAGTGATGCCCCGTATAGGAACGGACAAACGCATGGGTTCAACTGACCACTTAGCAAGAAATTTGCCAGCCCAGTCAGACCCCCCACAAGGCGCCTTCCACTTTCCCCCGCCGACACCGAAATCAACTCCTTGAGGTGCCCCGGCCGGATCCCGTCCAAGCCCGCTGCTGATCCAGTATAAAAAGAACCAAGCGCCGATACTACGTCCTCCTCTGTGACTGACAATGCCGTAAATGAACGGTCAGGCTCTGGTGGAAAACTGAGAGGACGTGAAGGATCGGGGTGCTTAAGTTTCAACGCAGCAAGGGTGTCGGCATCCCCCCGAGCAAACGAGTCGTCGGACATCAATAGTCGTACTGCCCCTCTTAAATCGCCCTCAAAGACCTTTGTTTCGATACTTTTTTTTATAGACCGGTCACCCGACCTTCTTTTTGCGCCCACTACACCGTCATGACAATGCCCAGGTGACATTATATTGGCTTTGACTTTAGATGTCACATTACCGGGCAACTCTTTTGCTGGGACTCTTAAAGACGTGTAAGCAAACGAAAGAAGAGCACTCCACTCATCTACCCCATTACCAGCAACACAAGAGTCTATAATGTCGCAGAGTTTCCCTGCCGCCTGATTCCGGGCACCCTTAGGTATATGCCGAAGAACGGGAATACTTGCTTTGTAAGAAGCTAGCCTATCCAAGGGACTCTGGGCCGGCGAATGCGTCGGGGTCACCTGTCCTGACGAAGAGGTGTTAATTGTGCCGATCGGCGGGACCTGTGAAACAGCACCCGAACGTAGGGCATGTTTGTGCATGCGTCCGATGTGCACCTTCAGCCCGTGCGCAGAGAAAAATCGAGAAGAACCTGGGCAGTGGGGACAAGTTAAAAATGAAGGCAAACTCATTTAGTACAATAATAAATATAGCGCTCGGAAATAGAGAAATGCAAATAAATACCTATAAATTACAATAGTGAGAAAATATACCCAAATAAAGTGGCAACAACAAACAATACATAATTTAAGTTACAATAAATAATTTAAAAATCAGCTTTTCAATAATTCAGAATGTCTACTCAATACCTCACCGTTTCATAAGATCTTAGCTAGTCACACAATATTAAATCCTAGCTAGTTACACTATTTCTCCCGTAGGATGCTCTGGGCATCGGGAGTCGCACCACGCCTACTTGCGAACGGCGTACAATACCTCACCGTTTCATAAGATCTTAGCTAGTCACACTTTAATAGATTTTAGCTAGTCACACTGTTTCTTCCGTAGGACGGTCTGGGCATTGGGAGTCGCACAACGCCTACTTGCGGACGGCGTACAATACCTCACTTTTTGATAACGTCCAGACGCGGGTTGATAGCGCGTTGTGTTCCACGTGCCTGGTGTCGGGTCCCGTTAGGGCCGACGTCTGCTACCCTGTTGGTGAACAGTGATGCAATCTTCGATCGTTGTCAATTACTGTAACTTTGGTTACTGCTCCGCTTCTGTGGGTTGTAGCGTGAGGTATATAACTTGTAGGATGACGCGTCAATATTTCCTCCAGTGTTGTATTCTTCAACTGGATTCAAAGGTCAGCAATGTCCTCACAAATTTATATTTTTTATAGTTTATAATTACTATTGTAATAAATGGTTATACACAGTTTGACAAAACACTTTTAAAATTTATATTGCAAATTAGAATCAGATTCTTTATCTTGTAAACCATTATATTATATTTTACTGGTTTTGTTCAAAAATCTGGTGTAATTTATCTATAATATGTATGTATTTAGAAATATATGAGTATCTTTATCAGTTGTCTAGTACTCATAACACAAGCTCTGCTTAGCTTGGGACTAAATGGCGTGGTGTGATGGTTGTTGAATATTATTATTTATAACACCCTCGCCTCCAGCTCGGGCGATTTCCACCTCGGTCCCTTGTATTAAAATTGGAGAATTTTACTCCCGTAACGTGGGTGCGTTCACAAACATGTAAACACACAAACACAAAACAAGACAAGACTCGGAAATTTGTTCCGTGCGGGAATCGAACTAGCACTACACGCATTAGGCCACACACAGAACCACTGAACCAATCGTGCCATTTTGATACGGAACCCAAGAAAAATATTTAAGAAATCCTGAATTAATGACATGTTGGAAAAAAATAATATTTGTATGATTTTTGAAATATTTGCATGCCATTGTCCAAAGCAAACATGACGAACTATTTTTTGAATTATAACATCTGTTGCATGCTGACAATTTATTTTGTGACATATGAACTGGGCCTCAAGTCTGCTTTTAAAATAGGGTCAGAATCATCTATCATTGATTTCATAATTGTTGATTTGACATGTTTGGTAATCTACTATTATAATGGCGTCATTATGACTTTCCAGTGATCAACCACTGAACACTCCATTGAAAGAAATGGCACAGAATGGTAATCTCGTACATAATGACAAATGAATGTCTGACGTATGCGGTAATCTGCAAAAATTTTGACAGTTCCTTTGATCAGTGACCTACCATTAGAACGTCACTGTGTAATCATTCTTTTTAATTCGTTACAAGATAGCTTGTACCACAATTCTATTACGAGACCACTGATCGGCCAATGATCGGCCATTATGAATTAACAGATTACGAACTTTTAGCAAAATGACAATGGAATCGTGTTGGAATGACGAATTTAAAAAAATAGCAGACTAGGGCCCCAGTACTCATGTGTGAGCAAATAAATGATTATCTTATCTTACCTCACAAGCATTTTGCGGTTCAAAATGTGTTTTAGCGTGGTACTTGAAATTCTGTAAGTTCCTCAATTTCTTCCCACATAAAGTACATCTTATTGGACCCTCGACGTCATACGGCATGGCCGCCAGAGATAACAGTTTCGCATCTTGTTCCTGAAACATATTTATTTATTTGGTTTATAATAATAAACGTTTCTGATTTTTAGAGTTCCGAACCCAAAGGGAAACCATACAAATATAAAAAAACAGGAGAAGGGGCAAGGGGGCGTGTGCATGGAAAATACACGCTGTTTTTAGGGTTATAATGTTTGTCGGAGAAGTCAATAGTACGGAAGCTTAAGAACGAATGAACGAGCTAAGTGAAAAGTGACACATGTCACTTTGACAGAATCCGCACTGACGTTTGCTCGAACCGAACAGATAAAAGTGCCGACCGCAGAGGGGCGGTGCTCTGTCCTGTGTCGGCTGTCGTGGCAACAACATCGTCTCTCGGAGACTGTTTCACGGCTCCTTGTGTGAAGTGAATACCTAAAGCTTGCATTATAATAAATCAGTTGTATGATCTGGAATAGTTTGTTTATTGCTCAATACCCAGCCATCGCCCACAAAACAGAGTCCCTGGACAGAGCTTCAATGATGATCGGCATCCTTGCGCCGACATGTTTATAATTGACTGTGTAGTATAGATGGATTTATGAATTCCGGATGTGTGCGCGACTGCATAACTATTGCTGCATGTGTAGTAGTGTCGGTGGTGCCCAACAAACATTTGATCAGTCGCCACAACGTGCTGATTTTAACTTTTGGTTCTATACGCTGGTCGTAAATACGTCGCTATCACGTTGATATGATCGAAAATAGGCCCATTTTATACGAATCAGGGTCATAATAGAGTTACACAGCAGTCGTATTAATCACTATTTGATCATGTAGTGGTCGTATAGATGTCATAAGGACCTCTTTTCCTCGAGTTATGGTGTTTATTAGCGCTGTTTTGCGGCATTTTATCGAAAATGTAATGTTCATCATGACTTATATAAGGAATTTTGATGTAAAGTGATGAGATAAATGTGGTTAATTGAAACTTAAAACCAGACTATTAGTCTTATACTGCGTAAGAATAATATATAATATAATATATTTTTATCATTGAATGAGGAGTACAGCCATTTTATTTATTCATTAGGTATTATATTTTATCGTCGAAAGTCGTGTTCAAGTACATAAATCTATTGGGAAATTAATTTTATTCAGTATGCACTAGTTTTCTCAATATAATGAATGCGCCTTATAAATTCTTTAAGTTAAGCAACATTATAAAATTTATTTTAACGAAAGTGTTAAAAATTACCTGTATACGATTTAGGGTTTAAGACACAACCGTAATATAACATTTAGACGACTTTTCGTTCCGTGCACTTATTTTTTATCTGTATATTGTAAATTATAAGCCATATTAACAAAATTATTAGGGTTCACTTATAGAAAATCTCATATGAAAAACCATTTTAAATATATAACTAAACTAGTGACTTATTTATACTTTTGGTTTCGGCGGTGATAAAAAGTTACATATAACAAATTATAAAGAACATTGATAAGTTTTTGATATATTGATACAGTAAGTATGTATTTTAGATATCTTTTACATCTTCTGAGGCACGTTTTCATGAAAGTTAGAGATCACTTTGAAATGTGCCAGAGACGGATGATATTTTAGTAGATTATTTTCAAAAATATAAGTATATCATTTTTACTAGTTTCGCTTGCACTTTCATTATCGGAACCATCATTAAGATATAATTTATCAAATCTACTTTTATAGAACCACTAGATTTACTTTTTTCGGTTCGAGCATCATCATATCGTTTAAACCCACTTTGCATTGAACTCAATTATCTTGAGTTTTAAACAAAATTTTGTGCGGAACCAATGCCAGTTTCACTACAATTGACTTGTCCTGGCTGTAGTTGTAATGTTGAAACTTTTATATACACTAATAGGTCATCTAGTCATTGAATAGTAGTAAAAAAGTATTGACTGAAAATAAAGAGTGCAATTTATTACTCTAACAGGATAGCATAGCATAGTCGGCCTTATAATGTTCCCACTGCTGGGACTCAGGCCTCCTCTCTAGGAGAGGGAATGGGTCGTAATCCACAACGCGGGCCCTGTGCGGGTTGGTGAATGTCACATGTCTTCAAATTTTTGGTTCTAGTACATGCCGGTTTCCTCACGATGTTTTCCTTCACCGTTTCGAGAGCAGTGGTGATGAAATAAATTACACAAAGTAATGCGCCTGGCTGGGTTTGAACCCGCGACCTACAACTCGTAAGTCGGGGCCGATACCACTTAGCCACCACTGCTCACTCTCACAGGATTATCACTTAAAAGCAGTTTTCGTGACTCTAATACAATTAATGATAGTGGAAAAGTCGTGTTGTTACTAAGACGACAGCATCGGTTATACCACTGAAAATTGTGTATCAGACATATAAAATAGTCGTATAGAAGTTTATACGATGTCTGTATACGACTACAAGTTGTGTAAAGATAAGAGGCACTAAGTCATATTTTACGATAAAAATACTTCAATACGATGTTTAAAGCACTTCGAGTCGAGTAACTCTTACTTGTACGGCTAAAATGTTTGTTGGGTGGTAGGGAAACTGGAGACAGCGTGTTCCGGTACATTTTAACTACTACACTACTACCTAGGTACTACCTACAAAACATAATAATAATATACATACATAAATTAATTTCAATATTAACAATATAATAACAATAACGACAAAAAATTGACATAATTTATAATTACTTAGACAATTACATAGACATAATAATATGCATACACAATCTAATTTAAATATATACATACATAATTTAATAATAAAGATGACAAAAAATAAATTAAAATGTCGGACACATTCTACCAATACTTATACACATACATAATAATATACATCTATTAGATCTACCTACAAAAATTAATTCAATGAATTGTTACTTTGCCGCCATCCTCTCTCCTACATTTGCTGTGCCCGACAGGGTCCATATTGATCTTGACTATATTTTATACCACCTATGTACAATGGAATGCAATAAAGTAATGAGTATTGAGTACTACTAACATATCTCCTCTTTTCTTATATCTATGAGTAAAACTGAGACATGAACCGTGATAGCTAGACAGTTATAATTTTCACAGATGATGTATTTCTGTTGCTACTATAACCACAAATACTAAAAACAGAATGAAATAAATATTTAAGTGGGACTCCCATACAACAGACGTGACTTTTTTGCCGTTTTTTGCTACGGACGGTGCGGAATCCATCGTACGCAAGTCCGAATCGCACTTGGACGGTTTATATTTTTTATACACAGGTATTCAAAGCACATGAGACGCTACTGTGAAGCTAAGGTATCATCCATGTGAAAATAAGTTATGTTTGATCGCTCTGGGATCTTGGACTATTATGAATTTACCAATTATGACAAATTATGGTGGACAATTTTGTTCAGTAGTCAACTAGGAACCCTTATAGTTTCGCCAAGTCTGTCTGTCTGTCTGTCCGCGGATAATCTCTATGTATGCTATTATATTGTCGAATTGTTCGATTGGTGTCTCGTTGGCATTGGTGGTATTTGTTCTTGCTCGTTGTCTGTCGTTCATTAACTCGTAAGTAATAATAATTCTTTAATAATAATAATAAATCTTTATTGACATAATTTACAATTTGAATTATAGGATTCCCTAACGCCTGCGCTAGTAGAAACTATATTGCAGGTGTTAGTGTCTTTCCTACAATAAAGTGACATTAATCTTACGTCAGACAGAGTGTGTTGAGAAATAAATATAACAAAAGAAAAACATTTTTTTTTTAAATTTGAAGTAGAAAAACATGAGTGTGTGTATGAGTTTTGTGTATGATGGTGTGTCTGTGTGTGTTTTTCTGTGAGTGAATTTGTGTGTATTAGTGCGTTTATTTAAATGATTGTGTGGACAATTATGTACTAAAGTGGGGACACTTATGCGACGGACGGGAACAACGGAACCCTACACTGAGCGTGGCCCGACACGCTCTTGGCTTTTTTCTGTACTAATTAAAAAATAGTGGTGTATGATTCAACACGTCGCAAAAAAAAATCATCATCATCATGCCCTTGTCCCATATCACTTTGTATCAGCGCAACACGTTTTATTTTTCCGTTCTGTCCTCTCACCCGTCACGCTATCACACGTAAATTCAAATTAAAGCCAAGTTTATTTATTTATTATACATAGGTACAATATAATAGAATAAACTTTATTGTACACCAAAATAGTAAAAAAACTTTTACACTAACTTAAATCTATGGGTACAAAGGCGGTCTTATCGCTGACAGCGATATCCACCAGACAACCTACAATATTACAATAGTGCAATAATAATAGTACAATATTTATGGTGAATAGTTTTTATTGTTAAATTAAAATATTGCACTTCTTTGCTGGACATACAAATATTGTTTACACAAATGGTTGTACACTGCGTGCGTGAGTATTGGTTGAATGACTGTCATTGAAAAAATATACATATAAGGTGTTCAAAAAATAACTTTAAGAATTTCGAGAGGACATTGTACTCCTCATTATGAACAACTTTTACTATGGAACCAAACCTGAAATAGCGAAAAAAAAATCAGCTGTTCCATACATTTTGACGAGTTATGCGAACATAAACGTAGGGAACAGCTGATTTTTTTTTCGGGATTTCAGGTTTGATCCCATAGTAAAAGTTACTTATATTGAGGAGTACAATGTCCCCTCGAAATTCTTAAAGTTTACTCACTACCTTTACTGATTAAAAAAAAATTGGTCAAGTCCGAGTCGGACTCGCGCACTGAGGGCTCCATACAAACTTACAGTTTCCCACTCCGCTCCCGCCTCAGCCACTGTGGTTATTTTTTATAACAGCCCAGAAATAGGAGGCGCCGGCGGCCTATTTGACGACGAAGACCCCCGCAAGGGCCCCCGTTGACCGTATTTAAGCCAACAGTGTTTTATAATTAGGTCACCGTTTTAATATTACTTCCACCGCAACTAATAACTATCCATATTAAATACTAGCTTTTGCCCGCGACTTCGTCCGCGTAGAAATCGGAAATGCTTTTATTAGGTTTTTTAACCGACTTCTAAAAAAGGAGGAGGTTCTCAATTCGGATGTTTGTATTTTTTTTTTTTATGTTTGTTCGCGCATAACTCCGTCGCTTGCCAACCGATTTGAAAAATTATTTTTTTGTTAGAAAGGGTATACTTCCCAAATGGTCCCATAGTCACTAAGTCAGGATCTGATGATGGAATCTTGGCGAAATCGAGGGAACTCCTTAAATATTATAGGCAACTGCATAGTGATTTTGGTATTTTCATCGAGAACTTAAGCATTTACAGTCAAAAAGTAACATTTGATGAGGTGGAACTGATGAAGAAGATCAGAAATAGTCAACGGAGCTTCATACTCGCTTAAATATCACAATGAAGATGGTTAAGCGATTATGATAATACAAATAAATTAGTGCTCCGTCATTAATCAATGTAACCTAGCCGTGTTTGGGCTTATTAGAATTGTCATGAAATGCACTTTGGCTATAAGGTACTATCGAACTGATCTGATGATGGAGCTGGAAGGTGGAAGGTAGACACAGGAATTTCATAATAAAACAATGTAACCTAGTAGTGTTTAGATTAATTGGAATTGTCATGAGAAATAGGCACTCTGTTTATAAGTGTATCCCAACTAAAAAGTGTGAAATTAAAAACTTTTTACAAACAAAAAAAAGATAACCGACTTCACTAAAAAAAACACTAAAAGGATCAAAATAACATTAATTTCGGAAGTCGGTGTTAAATAATATACAAATAATACCGAGAAACACCGACTTCCGAAATAAAAGTTATTTTGATCCTTTTAGTGTTTTTTTTAGTGAAGTCGGTTATCTTTTTTTTGTAAAAAGTTTTTTTGAGATACGAAATATTATTTATTATCTTCGTCGTGTGTGTGTGTCATGTGTCCATTGAATTTTACGGCGAGTGATATTGTATCTTTAGATAAAATATTATAGTATCTTAGCCGTGTGCAGCGTCCCTTAGTGAACTCCACTGCGGGGGACGTAATCTGGACGTAATGGGCCGTAATCCACCACGCGGGCCCAGTGCGGCTTGGTAGATGTCACAAATCTTCGAATTTTTTGGTCTAGGACATGCCGGTTTCCTCACGATGTTTTCCTTCACCGTTTTGAGAGCAGTGGTGATGAAATAAATTACACAAAGTACGTAATGCGCCTGGCTGGGTTTGAACCCGACCTACAATTCGTAAGTCGGGGCCGTTACCACTTGGCCACCACTGCTCTCGGTCGTGTGGTCCACAAGAGCTGAAATATTACAAATACCTCGGTGCGTAGAAGACAGAGAAAAAGACTGTAGCATTATTAATTAAATATCACGCAAATAAACTGTTTTTGTTTACTTTCTTACCTTTAGTTATAAAAATAAAATATAACGCATCACGAAAGAATAAACCACAATAATTAAATAATTACAATCCTTAGCGAAACCACGAAAAACTTAACGCCGTAGCCATGCGATCTCGAATAACATGATTCAGAAAACTGTAATATCGAATAACACGACCCCGTATGTTTACTAATAGGAAACTCTTCACAACGAATGCACGCTGCTACGATAGACCTTACGGAGAATATAAAAGGAGAAACTGAGTGATTAACATATCAATGCATAGCTGAAACTGCTGGAAATAAGAGCGTAAAATTTTACACAAGTTTTTCTTTTATGACGTAGGCGAGTACCAAGAGAGGATTTTCCAAAATTCACCCCCTAGGGTTTTTTTTTATTGGGTGGGAAAATAATCTCATGATAAATGCGGAGCGGGAGATTTTGTCAGAATTTTACTGACTAAAAACCCACTCCTGTTCCTTCTTTGCCTTCTTCCCAGGGCCCCGGGGTTTCACTTTCACACTACCCGTGGCCCCGGTAGGCTTCGACCCTGCTGGGCCCCTACGATTTGCTGACATCTCCTTGAGGCACGCGTGGAACAGTACGCGCTGTCGACGAGTTGGGCTCGGTCCGGACGGTTACCGGACGGTCGGACGGCGAGCTGTACTCATTGCTCGCCGTCCGCAAGCAAGTGCTAACGGTGGCTGGAAATCGGGATCGGAATCCCAGCAGCGGTTGGGGCGTGAGGACCGTTTCCTCACGCGATCGGCCGCCTCCTTTGCTAGTATTACTGCTTCTACCAGGGTCTGGCGCCCCCATGAGGACACGGCGGTACTCTGCCGGGGTAGGTACACCTCCACCGTGTCCTCCGGGCGGTCCACACAATGGTGATACCCGGGCGTTTCTTCCGCAGAAATCCGGTGCAGGAACCTCCCGAACTTACCATGTCCGGTGAGAGCCTCCGTCATATGGAAGTTGAGGACGCCGTGACGACTTTCCAGGCACTCCTCAAAGAAGGGACTTACCGCCACTAGTGCTGATAAAAAAAACTGGGTAAGTGCGAGTCAGACTCGCGCACAGAGGGTTACGTATAAATTTACCTACGTAAATACTCGTAGTTCAATTCCTGAATCGAATCTCAAAGATTCCTATTCCTGTGATAAAGACCTAATGCCAAATTTCAGGATTTTGGGTCAACGGGAAGTACCCTATGACGATGTACTGTTCCACGCGCGCCTCAAGGAGATATCAGCAACTGTAGGGGCCCAGCAGGGTCGAAGCCTACTGGGGCCAAGGGTCTGATTCTGAAAGGAAGACTCGGCCCTGGTACGAAAGGCTACGAAGGAACAGGAGTGGGTTTTTAGTCAGTAAAAGTCTGCCACTATCTCCCGCTCCGCTCAAGAGCGCGGGATGTCATAAGATGATTTTTCCACCGAAAAAAAAGACCTGAGTATATAAGACAAAGGGTCTTGACAGACGGACGGAAAACAAAGTGATATAAAGGTTCCGTTATTCCTTTTGAAGTACGGAACCCCAAAAAGTAAAAGAAAACATGATTACAATACCTTGCAGAGCTGTTTTCTTCTTTCCCTCTCCAAAAGCTCCTTTTCTTTAAAGTCCCAGTTGATTTTACGAAAATCCTTCGACTCATTTTTGATAATATTCTTGAAGTCCTCGTCAAGACTATCGCTGGATTCAAAATCCTCAATACAAATTGTTGTCTCGTTTTCAATATGATTGACAGTTAAATCTTCGATCAAAAAATTATTCATGAAGTCGGAATCGTTGCTAGATTCGAAATCTTCGATTCTGACCGTGAATTCATGTTTAATTTCATTTTTACCTTTTTTTATATCTAACCTTCTGTTTTTTATTACTTTTTTTGGTTTGCTTATAACTTTTTTACTTTTTCTTTGTTGTTTTAAATTCTGTGTTTCTTTTTTATTATTATTCTGTCCGTTACAATCGTGAGTTTTTTCTGAGGTTTGCGTTATTTGGTTTTCAATAAGGACCGATTCGATTTTTATAGTTTCCAATGTTTTTTTAAGTATTTCTTCTGATTTTAAACTCGATTCGCGTAGTTGTAGTGCTCCATCGATTAGTTTTAAACATGCTTCGCATATTAGCTGTGTTAGACCATCATCTGGCTCGATCTAAAACAAAAAATATATATTTATATATATTTTTTTTAAGAATATTTTTTATAGAATATAACACGCCATGCGACGCTACCATTCGCGACGCCGATCCAGTGGTCCCAGAAATTTAGCGAAAGGTGGTGGGGGCTCTGCGTCTGTCGCGTTTCCACGAGCGACGACAGCCGGAGTTTTATCTGCGGTTATCATTATTGTAAATAACAAAAATGACTCATGAACAATTCATTGAACTAATTCGACAGTACCTAAGTCCCCTTTTTGAGGAGTGGCTGAAAAGACCTCACGGCGTCCTCACCTTCCGCACGACGCAGGTCCTCACCGTACATAGTAAGTTCGGGAGGTTGTTGCACCGGATTCGTGCGGAAGAAACGCCCGGGTGTCACTACATGGACCGCCCAGAGGACACGCTAGAGCACACAGTAAAGGTGTGCCACGCGTGAGCACCGCCGTGTCCTCGTGGAAGCGATTGGCGGCAACGACCTCTCTCGCCCGCCGGTCTGGTACAGGCCATGGTGCGGAACGAGGAGGAATGGTTGGCAGTCGCCTCCTTTTACGAAACAAAGGAAGCGGCCGCACGCGCCAGGGAACGGCCCTCACGCCCCAGCCGCCGGGATACCGATCCCGATTTCCACCGTAGGCGTGGGCTCGCGGATAGCGAGCAATAGGTAGCTCGCCATCCGGCCGTCCAGTAACCGTCCGGACCGAGCCCAAGTCGTCGACGGCACATAGTGTTCCACGCACGCCTCAAGGAGATTACAGCAAATCATAGGGACCCAGCAGCGTCGAAGCCTACTGGGGCCACAGTTTATGTGAAAGTGAACCCCTTGGAACGAAGGCAAAGAAGGAACAAGGGTGGGTTTTAGTCAGTAAAAAGTTTGACACAAGGAGCGGGAGAAGTCTTTGGATGATTTCCCAACCAAAAAAACAGAAAAAATCCTGTCATATACAAAGTGGTTATGATAATACGACAATAAATGAAAACATTGACAATACTAGTTCATATGAACAATTGTAAGCTATCAAAAAAAACCTAACATAAAAATTAAAATTTCAAACAAACTAAATGACATAAAAGTGGAAAGAAAATAGAACACCATTTATAAATGGTTCACTAACCTGTGATAGAGTAGCAATAGCGCGGTCCTGTGGCGACTTGATCTTTTGGCGCCATTATTATTAATGCTCAGTAAAAATAATAACAAAGAATCACAAATGTATTAACGAAATAATTAGATGTATTAACGAAATAATTAGGCACCTTTCACCCGCATGTTATTTATTAATCAAATTATTAATCACTATCAGGGTCACTGTTCAGTCACGTAGCTAGGTAGGTACCTACTTTTTTTTTTTTTTTGGTTGGGAAAATCATCTTATGACAAAACCCGCTCTTGGGCGGAGCGAGAGATAGTGTCAGACTTTTACTGACTAAAAACCCACTCCTGTTGCCTTCGTCCCAGGGCCCCGGGTTTCGCTTTCACACTACCCGTGGCCCCAGTAGGCTTCGACCCTGCTGGGCCCCTACGATTTGCTGACATCTCTTTGAGGCGCGCGTGGAACAATACGCGCCGTCGACGACTTGGGCTCGGTCCGATTACCGGACGATCGGACGGCGAGCCACCCATTGCTCGCCGTCCGCAAGCCCGCGCCTACGGTGGCCGGAATTCGGGATCGGAATCCCGGCGGCGGTGGTTGGAGCGTAAGGACCGGTGCCTCACGCGATCGGCCGCCTCCTTCGTTAGCATTACGGCTTCGCAGAAGGAGGCGACCGCCTGCCACTCCTCCTCGCTCCGGAGCATGGCCTGAACCAAGGCCCGGCGCGAGAGATCGCCGCCGCCGATTGCCCCCACGAGGACACGGCGTTGCTCTGCCCAAGCGGGGCACACCTCCACCGTGTGCCGTGTCCTCCGGGCGGTCCACACAGTGACGACACCCGGGCGTTGTTTCCGCACGAATCCGGTGCAGGAACCTCCCGAACTTACCGTGTCCGGTGAGAACCTGCGTCATGTGGAAGGTAAGGACGCCGTGAGGTCTTTCCAACCACGCCTCAAAGAGGGGACTTACCGCCATAATTGTGGCGTGCCCAGGTAGGTACCTATTAAAGTTACTAAATTTTTCGTGTTTCAATATGGCCACCATTAACTCGAATACACAAACTGCACCGCCGTAGGAGATTATTCCTAACGTTTGACAAAAGGTCCCCGTTTGCAGCCATATGTTTTAATTTATTGAAAGATAAGATAATTCTATCTTTTAAATCATCAACCGTATCAACAGCTGTTGAGTACACCTCATTTTTGATGTGACCCCACAAGAAAAAATCTAATGGTGTGAGGTCGGGTGACCTCGCTGGCCACCGCGTTGGTCCATAACGGCCAATCCACTGCTGACCGAACACTTGAGACAAACGTCTTGCTGACACCACTGAATGAGCTGGTGCTCCGTCTAGCTGGTACCACATATGCCTGTACACATCAAGCGGAAGCTCATCCATGTACTCGGAAACGGGTCCGTTGAGGAGTTCTAAAAACTTTTCACCATTTAAATTTCCATCAATAAAAACCGGACCTATTATGGTATTTCTATGAATGCCAGCCCAAACATTGACAGCAAATCTGTACTGGTCGAAGTCTCTCGTCCTAGACGCGGATTCACGTGGCTCCAGTAACGTAAATTCTGTCTATTCCATAACCCGTTTCTTGTAAATGTACTTTCATCAGTCCACATCACATTGTACAGGAAATCCGGATCCTCTAAATGTTTTGTTTCTATCCAGCGACAGAAGTTTTCCCTGACTGGTTTGTCTCGAGGCAACAACGCATGCAATTTCTTATACTTATACGGCTTCCGTTTGTCGCGTTTTAAAATGTTTAGTATAGTTGCATGGTTAACACGAAAATATCGACCTGCCCTACGCAAACTACACGTCGGATTGCGTTCAAAATAATTTAAAATTCGTTCCTCAAGAGCCACTCTCGCACGTGGAGGAGTACTATCAATATGCGGGATTAAGGATCTATTTTCTCGTATCCTCTGGACAGGTTGGACAATAGTGCGCCCGTTGGTTGGACAAACTCGAGTGTCCCCAAACCTCTGTCGGTACGTCCGTTTAGCCATAGCGGCGTTTCACTCTCCATAAATTAACACCATGTCCGTGTACTCCGAAGCTGTGTAATTGTAACGAGGCATAATTAAAACAAAAGAAAACACTAAAACAATAAAAACTAAACGTCTAACTTCGCACAATTCACTTACGAAGTTACGAGTAACTATTAAACTAGATACCTATTAAAACGTTACGTGTCCTGGCACTAAAATAAGCGTCCAATATCGCACTAATTCGTCGTAACAACAAACAAACACACGAGCGGCGGGCGGCGGTACACAAAGGTGGTAGGTACGCAGCGGCGAATCACTCAAAGTATGTCCTGCGGCACTCGTGCGCTTAGAAAGCGATGACGCGTGAATCGTCACAGGATTGTAGCGACACACTGACCGTTGACCGTGACCTAAATTTGTTGTTGCAATGTTTCAACAAGAAAGCGAAGTAACAAACGAAACTAGATTTATCTCTTTCGCACAAACCAATTTTTCTATTTCATGAGTGCTTAGCTATTTCTGCATGTATTATTTTGTTAGAGTTTTTTTTTTTTTTTCCGGTGGGAAAATCATCTTATGACATCCCCCGCTCTTGGGCGGGGCGGGAGATAGTGTCAGACTTTTACTGACTAAAAACCCACTCCTGTTCCTTCGTTGCCTTTCGTACCAGGGCCGAGTCTTCCTTTCAGAATCAGACCCTTGGCCCTAGTAGGCTTCGACCCTGCTGGGCCCCTACAGTTGCTGACATCTCCTTGAGGCGCGCGTGGAACGATACGCGCCGTCGACGACTTGGGCTCGGTCCGGACGGTTACCGGACGGCGAGCCACCCATTACTCGCCGTCCGCAAGCCCGCGCCTACGGTGGCTGGTAATCGGGATCGGAGTCCCGGCGGCGGTTGGGGCGTGAGGGCCGCTGCCTCACGCGATCGGCCGCCTCCTTTGCTAGCATTACTGCTTCGCAGAAGGAGGCGACCGCCTGCCACTCCTCCTCGCTCCGGACCATGGCCTGTACCAAGGCCCGGCGCGAGAGATCGCCGCCGCCGATTGCCCCCACGAGGACACGGCGATGCTCTTCCCAAGCGGGGCACACCTCTACTGTGTGCTCCACCGTGTCCTCCGGGCTGTCTACGCAATGGTGACACCCGGGCGTTTCTTCCGCACGAATCCGGTGCAGGAACCTCCCGAACTTACCATGTCCGGTAAGGACCTGCGTCATGCGGAAGGTAAGGACGCCGTGTTGCCTTTCCAGCCACTCCTCAAAGAGAGGACTTACCGCCATTATTATGGCGTGCCCAGCACTGGGTTGCGACAGTCGCTGTCGCCATTCCACCATGAGACCCCGCCGGAACTCTGCTCGCCATGCCGCGACTTGTCGTGGCAGTGGAGTTTCGCCCCGACGTTGCATCTCCACGCGCAGATCGTGCATGTGTGCAAGGCCTGTTGCTTCCAGATTCCATGGTGGCTGGCCAGCAAGGAGGCTCGCCGCTTCGCGGGAAACCGTATCCCCGCACCATCCGTATGGCCATGACCCTCTGGCACGCGTTTAGCTGGGCCGCCGGTCGCTTTCTCAGTGACGGCGCCCAAACCGGCGCCCCATAAAGGGCCATGGACCGGACGATGCCTGCGTAGAGCCTCCGGCAGGAGGCGTCTGGACCTCCGAGGTTGGGCAAGAGCCGCTTGAGGGCAGCCCCAGTCCGATTCAGTTTGGGGGCCAGACGTCGGAAGTGTTCCTCGAAATTCCACCGGCTGTCGAGGACGAGTCCCAGGTACTTCATTGTCGACCCGACGCCGATGTGAACTCCTCCTACCGTTAATTGGGAATGCCGAGGCGGTGCGCTCCGAGGGCCGTGAAAACACATGGCCTCAGACTTGTGCAGCGCCACCTCGAGTCCCAACTGCTGGATCCTATCAACGACTATCGCAACCCCGCGTGTCGCTAATTCGACCGCCGCCTGGTACGACTCCCCCCGCGCCAGGACCAGCGTGTCATCTGCGTAGCAGACCACGCTGACCCCGTCAGGGAGGTTGCCGCGCAGCACGTAGTCGTAGCCGATGTTCCACAAGGGCGGCCCTAGTACCGATCCCTGCGGAACACCGCACGACATCTCTCGCCGTTTCCACTCTCCATGGTGACCAGGGTAGATGATGTACCTGTCCGACAGGTAGTACTCGATCACGCGACAGAGGTAGTCAGGCACCCGGTGATATCGGAGTGCCCTCCTAATGCTACTCCAGGGCAGGGAGTTGAAGGCGTTGGCGATGTCCAAAGACACCGCCACGACACACCTGCCCTGGGACACCGCATCCCCCGTCGTGAAAGCTCGCACGCGCATGATGGCGTCCACCGTGGAGCGCCTCCTGCGAAAGCCGAACTGGCCGTCCGCCAAGTCCGGCCCCACCCGTGATAGGTGCGCGACGAGGCGGTCTGCAATTACTCTTTCAAAGAGCTTGCCCACCTCGTCGAGCAGCACAATGGGCCGGTACGCGGACGGAGAGTCCGCAGGGTGCCCCGGTTTCGCGATAAGGACCAGTTTCCCCGTCTTCCAGCGAAGTGGGAACTGGCCCCTCTCCATGCATGCGCTGAAGAGCCCTCTTAATCGAGACCCGAGAGCCTCCATGGCCAGGACCCAGGCTTTACCAGGCAAGCCGTCGGGTCCTGGAGTGGTATTCTTGGCACTCAACCTTCGTACCGCCACACTCATCTCTACCTCTGTCACCTCTGGAGCATTGTCATCGTCGTCGCCATCGTGATCCGCATTTTGTTAGAGTTAGGACTCTAATGACAAGCTTTATGACTCTTACAATTTAAGCCTAAGGTATAATTTGCACTGAATCAAATGTAAAAACTATTATGGTGCTGGTTGAAAATGTGTCTTTAATCTTTAGTTGTGCATACCGATGCGGGGGTCGTTAACCTGTCAGTACTTCCCTATTAATACATACATCGTGTAGCAAATGTTAAAAATGAAAAATAATTTCCTGTGACTAAACTACTGGATGTATTCAAATGATTTTTTATATGTAGTCTAAGAATGTCTTGAGGTATGCGAAGTAATTTATTGTCGTATTATCATAACCACTTGTATAACGTTAAAATTAAACAATATAGAGATACCAATACGAAAAGTATCTAAAGTTATTAGATTATTTATTTAAGTTATTTTCACAAATACCACAGGCAGTAGGCTACGCCTACCAAACTGATTAAACCAATTTGCTATAGTTTCTGTAACAATTAAATAATATTGTTGGTTAAAAATTTAATATGCTGTGCAACAAAAGATAGTGACAGAACCGAATTGCTGCAAAACCGACTCCACGTAGTCTTGTTTGTCCTACCCCTAGAGTGTAATCTAAAATCGCGTAGGCGCGTAGGGGCGAGGCGGCCCGCGGGCTGAGGAGCAGCCGGCTGCGAGCGAGCCGCCAAGGCTGAGGAGCAGCCGGCTGCGAGCGAGCCGCCAAGGCTGAGGCTGGCCGGCCAACAAGCCGAAGCTGCGGTGGTGAGGGAAAGCCGTCTGCGACGATTAGCACGCGCGGGGCCGCCGGAGGCCCTTCGCGCCTACGCGATTACAAGACATGTAAATAAAAATAAAAGCTCTTATTACTGCTTCTATATGGTCAATCAATCAGATGAAAGTCACGATCGCAAGCCTGCATGTTGCATGCTCGCTTGAATGCTGCATGCTCGCTTGAATGCTGCATGCTGCATGCTTGCTTGCAATCGTGACTTTCATCTGATTGATTGACCATATAGAAGCAGTAATAAGAGCTTTTTTTTTTATTTACATGTCTTGTTTTATCAATTTCCTTCTCATATAGGGTAAAAATTACTTGTTATACAAAATACGAAACCTATGAAAATTTAATTTGAATTTAGAACATTAACCCTGGGTAAAATTCATTTGTTTTCCTTTAAGCGTAAAATTCGGAACTACTACTTGAAGTCCTCTTAACTTTAGTTTGGTCTTCGTCAGAATTATTATTAAGTTCTCTTAATTATTTGATATTTTTCATAGTATTTATTAGTTTATAATTTTAGCATATATATACTTATGTATTTTATTATTATAAATAACTTATTTTTATTTTGTTTTTTCTGTTTGAATTATCTGTTATTTGTTTATTGTGCAAGCCTACCACAGTGTTGTCTTTTTAACCCAAAGGTTGACTGGTAGAGAATGCCTTGTTGCTTTAAGTCTGCCTATGTACCACTATTGTACATGAAGTTTAAATAAATAAATTCATATTACGATAACGACTTGACTTCACGATTGTTGAGTTAAGCTCGCCTTTGTACATAAATTATCAAATCCATGTATTGTAGTTAAGTTTTTTAAAGAATAAAGAATTACGATTTAAAAACCTCATAATATTCACTAAACGACATTTGACTTAAAGGTATTCCTAAATATTATACACATTTTTTTTTGATAATCCGAATACGTAAACCTGCAGTGTTTCAATTTTTCTGATAAGAAGTGAATATTTAAGTATTTGTGTATGTGACCTTCACTTTAACTTTTCATGGTGATAAAATCGATAAAATCAATTGTTTTCCCTATTATCAATATAAAAACAAATGAGTGTTTACCTTGATTCCACAAACTAAATGTAACTGATTGCTGCGACAAGTTACAAGATTCTTATCAGGAAATATTAGTCTAAGATCGTTTTTAGATAAACACGTTCTACACATTGCCATTTTTATTCAATTTTATTTTACATTTCCAAAATTACGATAAAATCTGCAAAAAGCATATTTGTAAAAAAATACATTATGAAATGATGTTTAAGAAGGTCGTTATCAGTTTATTATCCTTTAATCAGAGAGTTGTTAATTAAAATTATCTTTCCTTAACTTGTTAGGATTTTATCATCACATTCCATTTAGTTTAAAAACTAGTGTTATCAAAATATTTGAACTTTGATAGGTTTGCCTAACTCATTATAAAATTAGTTAAATGCAGCTTCCAAGATAACAGTTACTAAACCTATTATTAAAGCTATCTTTGCGAACGAAGTTGCAGTTTTAATTTGACGTTTGCAGGGTTGCAAACAGAGTAAGAAACTCCCTTACACCAGGAAGTAATGTGAATTCCTGAGGTTATTTTGAAATTATCTTAATTATTAATTATTTTGTATTAAAAGTTTATGCACAAGTAGAAGTCACTGTATTAAGGCAGACTTGCTGCCTTAAGGAACTTATCGTCGTAGATCAAAAAGAATTTTTTTTTAACAAATATATTTCTCTTTGGATCACAGGAAAACTAGTTGAAGTTTTTTCAACACTGGATTGTTCCACTAGTGATGTCGCCATTTGAAAGCTGAAAAGAAAACCAGGAAATAATTAAATTAAATGCATTTTCATTTAAATAACTCAATAAGCACGTGCACCTAGAATGGATCAAACCGAAAACAGTGACTTTCAACATAGCTGTGCATCGATCTGTAGTACCACTGCTACATACAAGAATTGCTGTGTCATCATTATGTAGCTACAGTTACAATTTCACTCTGTGGTAAATCTGAGGTGTTGTAACGCAATGAACCCAGAACGGATCCCTGAGGTACTCCAGCTAAGATAGGGTGAAAAGTTGATGTATACTCGTCTTCTCTTATTTGAAAAATTCTATTCTGCAGACAGGATTCAATGATGGTAAAGAAGGAAGATGGCAAAAAGGATTTTATCTTGCATAGCAACCCCTTTTGCCAAACCCTATCAAAGGCCTGTTGGATGTCAAGGAATGCGGAAGAACAGTACTGTTATCTTTCGAGCACTTGTCTGACTGTTTAACATACCTTATGTGTCTGTTCTACGGTGCCATGTTGCTGTATGAAGCCGAACTGGTCGTCTAAGATTAGGGATCTCTGGCTAATTTCATGCAGCAATCTGGTTAGCAATATTTTCTCGAGCATTTTTGAGCAGTTACTTCATGGGGCGGTTTTCCCGGTTTGGGGATCATTGGGGAGTAACTTGTGAAACTTTCCACAGAGGTGGGAAGTAACCGGTTCTGAGAATTCCATTAAACAAAGTAGCAAGATACAATATAGCTTTGATTGGGAGTTCTGTGAGGACTTTTTTATCAATAAGACCGAAGCCTGGTGTTTTTCTGTCATTCATTTTTCGGATTGTTCTAATTATCTCTTTTTGACTGAAATGTTATAGAGGTAGCTCTAGTTGAAGTGGTTGACTCAGAACGTTTTTAATGTCTGAATCGTCAATTTGGGGATCAGTTTCGTTCGGAGTGAAAACTTTAGCTAGGTGTCCACCAAATTCATCTTCTTTTTCCTGCTTCGTCCTTACCCATTAGTCGTTATGTAGCCGAATTAGCGGCTTAGAATCTGAAAGTTGGTTTCGAGATTTACAAGCAAGCCACAGTGAGTAATCAAAAGCTTTTGTAGCTGTCAGTGTTTCCAAGAAAGCTTTCATTGAGTCTTCATTGGCTTTAGCAATCGATGTTCCTTAATTGCCTTATGGAGAGCAGTTTTATTTGCTAGGTGTCTGCTAGTTTGCTCTTCGAAGCTTTTTTCCAGAATTTGCTGTTTAATGTTTGCTGGAATAATGTCTTTCTTTGGTGTAAGGTTAAAATTCTCCGGAGAACATTTCCAACAGGCCAATTAAAAGGTCAAAGTGAGTTTAGCTGTTGCCGTGTCTACTTCATCTTCACTTTTAAAGGCCACAGGTAGACTTAGTTCTTTATTTATTATTTTACGAACGGTGTCCCAGTCAGCATTATTATTTTACAATGAAGGTCGTGTTTCCTAGCTGAGGACATTAGTACTAACTTTAAGTATTACAGGAATATGGTTAGACGATCCATCAAGGCTGGACTCAACTCTGAAAAAGAGACGCGACAATCCCTTCATTATGAAAAAGTCCAGAACGTCTGGAAGTCTGTTTGGGTCGGTGGGCCATTGGAACCGACACATTGGTGTCGGTTCTGGCGTTGAGATAATAGTCAAACGGTTTCTATCGACCTTGCCTTTTAGACCTCTGTTGGTTGGTTTGATTGACTTAGAGCCCCAGTGTAGATGTTTCACATTCCAATCGCCTCCAGCAATGAATCTGGATACCGGTGAGCGCTGGGCGTTTGCCGGATCGCAACGCAAATCACATTCCATATTCTTCGACATTTCATATAAAAAAAGGGAGTTGGGAGATAATTAATAGTAATTTCCCAGGGTACCACACCCACTTTGTTTAGAGGGTATTTAATGCTTCTTGACTGGTGGAAGCCATTGACAGATTATTTACGGCCGCCATTTCCTCGGTGTTGTTGCTCGTTTAGCACCACCCGGGGGGAACGTGTAGGGTAAGCTCACAGATAACTATGGTGAGCCTAGAAGAAGGTGGTAAATCCTACGTACGTGAGCAACAACACCCAAAAATGCAGTTGTTTAATTAGGTACAGTTATCGGCACGGATCTTGAGCGCTGACTGTTACTTGCACAGAAGTAAAATATCAGGTCTCTTTGGTGGTATGAAGTGAGACGCAGGGGCGAGGAGTGTCAGTGATTGGCTCGCCGTGAACCGCATCATAGACGTCACTCGTGATTGGTTCGCTGCACTTCCGTGCCAATAAATTGACTCGTGATTTTTCTTCATCGATTTTGTTTTTATTATTGGTTATTTTATTTGTGCTTATTATGTCACCAAAAATGGTTTAGCCGAGAACGCATAACAGGCACACAGAGATAGTTCCTTTCAAAAGTAGGTAAAATGTTAGGAATTTCTTCGTAGGGGTGTTAAAAATCTTTGAAATTTTCATCTTTGCTACAATATGCATACCTTCCAGTAGAAATTGTGAATATCTATGATCTATGATAATAGTATGAAAATCTGTTGCATGATTAATAAGTAAACGGAAAAACAGACTGAGAAACACAGCGACTTTGATTTAAATTATTTATTTAGGACATCGTGGCACCTTTCTAGCCACTAATCAAAGAGAGTATTTACTGCTGTGATTGTGGCATGCCCACGGGAACCCTAATTATAGCTTGTTTTATCAGTACCTACAATTTCTACATGTAATACAATTTATCGTATCTTAATTCCTAAGTTAAAGTTTATTTCTTTATGCCCAGCTTAATGCAAACTACTCGTATCAAACTGGCGCATAGATTTATTTTATTACATCAATAACAATTTAATACAATCATATATTCTTACATTTCTGTAAAATTTTATAACTCGTAAAATTCGATAAGATATTTACACTGCTATTTGAACTGATATTGTAATTGCAATTTAATAATGTACTTCTCCTTCTTCTCAGTCTGTAAATGCAATTGATTGAAACCTAGATTTATTAACATTATTCTTTACTTTCTGAATTATAATCTATCGATTGAAAATTGAGTCAGCGAGCCGACATGCGACATTCCCATCCCTATACTGAAATGTCATTGACTCCAGCCGCCATCCATAGTCGGTCGTCTTCGTTTGCGGAGGGCCTCGTCGTGCAATAAAAAGCCTGCGAACGCAGCGCGAGCGATAATTACAGTTCATCCTTCAAAACGTTTGGTCGCCACATGTATTAACTGTAATATTATCGTTAAAACACGACCCAAATCAATTAAAACCGTCGCTGTACGATAAAAATCGTCGATCAAATCTACGTCCGTGATTGTTTCATACTCGCAAAAGATAAATATAACGTGTTTTATACATTTGTGTGAAGTTCTACTTCCGTGGTGTCTCGCGTGTGCACTAACGAGTGTATTGTTGGATCAGGAAGATGGTTATTGAGAAGATTTGCTGTCTGGGCGCGGGATATGTTGGCGGCCCGACTTGCAGTGTTATAGCCCTGAAATGCCCCAATATTCAGGTCACAGTCTGTGATAAAAGTGTAGAAAGGATAAATCAGTGGAATTCTGATAAATTGCCGATTTACGAGCCGGGCCTAGACGATGTAGTGAGGCAATGCCGCGGTAGAAACTTGTTTTTCTCGACTGATATCGCAAAAAGTATTCAGGAAGCTGATCTAATATTTATATCAGTGAATACGCCCACTAAGACGTTTGGCAATGGTAAGGGAAGGGCTGCAGATTTAAAATATGTCGAAAGTGCAGCCCGAATGATTGCTGACTTGGCTACAAGTAACAAAATTGTAGTCGAAAAAAGCACTGTACCAGTCAAGGCAGCTGAAATTATAATGAAAATATTGAGGGCCAACACTAAGCCTGGTGTTGAGTACCAGATCCTGTCTAACCCTGAATTTTTGGCAGAAGGAACTGCTATTGTAGACTTGGTTGAGGCAGAGAGAGTGTTGATCGGTGGTGAAGACACACCTGATGGTCAAAAAGCTATCCAAGAGCTGTGCTGGGTGTACGAGCACTGGATACCAGCAAAGAACATCCTGACTACAAACACATGGAGTTCCGAACTGTCAAAATTAGCTGCAAATGCATTCCTTGCTCAGCGCATATCCAGTATAAATTCTCTCTCAGCAGTTTGTGAGGCAACGGGTGCCGATGTTTCTGAAGTAGCACGAGCTGTGGGTAGAGACTCTCGTATTGGACCGAAGTTCCTTGAAGCATCAATCGGGTTTGGAGGTAGCTGTTTCCAAAAAGACATTCTAAACCTTATTTATTTATGTGAATGTCTCAATTTGCCTGAAGTGGCAGCCTACTGGCAGCAAGTATTAAACCTAAACGATTATCAAAAGACCAGATTTACGAGAAAAGTCATAGAATCATTATTTAACACAGTCTCAGATAAGAAAATAGCCATATTAGGATTTTCATTTAAAAAGAATACAGGAGACACTCGCGAGTCCCCGGCTATTCACGTAACTAAAACTTTACTTGATGAAGGAGCCAAACTCCGCATATATGACCCAAAAGTTGAACAGGAGCAGATCTTCTACGAGTTAACAAACCCGTACGTGACTTCGGAACCTGAAATTGTTAAGAGTAATGTGGAAATACACGACACAGCGTACTCAGCGTGTACAGGGGCCCACGCATTAGTTTTGTGTACGGAATGGGATGAGTTCAAGAGCTTAGACTTTAAGAAGATTTACGAAGTGATGATGAAGCCAGCGTACATATTTGATGGGAGGAAGATCTTGAACCACGAGGTGCTGCAGAACATCGGATTCCACGTGCAGACGATTGGCAAGCGACTGAGCAGGGTGGGCAGTATAAGAGCGCAAGGAAGTCAGACTATGCCTTAGTGTGAGTAGTTTTTTTACTATTTTTACCCGGCTTGCAAGAAAGGTTATGTTTTTCGCGCGTATCTTGTATGTATGTATTATAATTACCTCATATCTTCTAAACTTCTGAACGGATTTACATATTCATTTACGGATTCGTTTTGATAACCCAAGTGTTCTTAGATAAGTAAAGTTAAGAAAAACCCAACATAACATTAAAAAAACATTTTTTTTTTACTTCTGCAAAATGAGTATCAAATTAAAGGGCTCATCATGAGGATTTCGAAATGGCATAGCATAGCCGGCCTCATAATGTTCCCACTGTTGGGACTCGGGCCTCCTCTCTAGGAGAGCGAATGGGCCGCAATCCACCACGCGGACCCAGTGCGGGTTGGTGGATGTTACATGTCTTCGAATTTTTGGTTCTAGGACATGCCGGTTTCCTCACGATGTTTTGCTTCACCGTTTTGAGAGCAGTAGTGATCAAATAGCCCTCCCATATTTTATTGTACTTTAAAAAAAATAGTGGTATATAATATTGTGACAGTACCCTTATAAAAGTGATATAATCCCGGAGGCGCGTAGTAACAGCAACCGCGAGGGTTTCTCTTGTACCTGAAATAGCAGATATCAACAATCTACACGCATAATTAATTAGATTAATCAGCCCAAGGGCAAGCTAAGCGAGCTCGACATTTTACAGCACTCTAAGACGGACATGTTAGAAGGGACGGCGAGGTCTAGTGAGCGAGCGATGCGAATAAACACAGACCCCGCTATCCTCTTCGCGGTATTTTTTTTTATCCACCCTGATGTAGGGTTGACCTTTCTTCCGGCGACTAGGTGCATAAGGGAGGGAGTGAATCTTCTTTCCACCGTCCCTTTCATGTTACGTTAAACCACAGCCCTGCGTTCAAAAATGAGGTTAGAGTTAACTCGAATGACGTCATCAAGTTAGATACTCTAAGCTCGCATTTTTGAACGCGAACGCAGAGTTCAACTGTCAATGCCAAGCAACTGTCACTCCTGCCGCTTACACCGACCTACCTTGCTCGGAGTTAGAGTTAGTTGGGTTAACTCTAGGGTAGCTACTCGAGTTATAAAAGAACGACTCTGGAATGCAACTCGAAGCATTTTTGAACGGTTAGATTAAGGACCCTTCCCTACTTTGGTTATTTTTGAACGCAGGGCAGACAGAAATAGGGAGGCCGTAGGGAGTTCCTCTCGACCCTACCCAAGCTTTTCGGATCGGTTGTTCATATTGTTTACTTTCTGTTTTGTATGATGTTGTCATTACCCGTTTCCTCATATTACCAATATCTTATTTCCCCCCCATAAATCCACTTATTCCATTTCCTGTATAATACAAGTTTTACCGAAAAAGATTTTGCGAAATTGGTTCAGCCGAGACCAAGAAAAAATGGGATATATTTTTATATGAACCAAGGTCGCTGACATAGCCCGAAGAATCGCCAAACTAAAGTGGCAGTGGGCAGGGCACATTGCTCGTAGAACGGATGGTCGATGGGGCCGAAAGGTTCTAGTGTGGCGATCGCGCACCGGAAAACGGAGCGTTGGAAGGCCTCTCACAAGGTGGACCGACGACCTGCGGGGTTACCATGACGTTCAAAGTAAGATTGTTTCATTCTTATTTCAGTGTGGGTAAGAGGCAGAGCTATACAGGTTGTCTAGCGCCATCTCTTACCCACACTGGAAATAAGAATGAAACAATCTTACTTTAAACGTCATGGTACAGGTCCTGGTGAGATTCGCGGGTATGCGGTGGTTGCGAGACGCACAGGATCGGTCGTTGTGGAGACGATTGGGGGAGGCCTATGTCCAACAGTGGATGTCTTTCGGCTGAAATGATGATGATGATGATGATATACGATTATCTTGTTATTGTTTGAACGAAAAATAATTAAACAATTGCGTGACATCAATATGATTTGTCACACTATTATAATTACTGTTCAGAATTATGATTCGTTTGTTTATTTTAAATAGATAACTCCAAAACATCAACTACTTGCATCTAGATACCAATTCACACTAATATTGAAAAGTGAATGTTTTTATACAAGTAAATGTGTGTATGGTTATTTTTTCATTTACGCTCGAACGGCTGAACGAATGTCAATGAAACTTGGTACACGGTTAGAGCATGTCTTGGAAGAGCACATAGGATACTTTTTAGGGTTTCGTACCCAAAGGGTTTTTTTTTTTTTTTTATTGGTTGGGAAAATCATCCTAATGACATCCCCGCTCTTGGGCGGAACGGGAGATAGTTTCAGACTCTTACTGACTAAAAACCCACTCCTGTTCCTTCGTTGCCTTCGTCCCAGGGCCCCGGGTTCCGCTTTCACACTACCCGTGGCCCCAGTAGGCTTCGACCCTGCTGGGCCCCTACGATTTGCTGACATCTCCTTGAGGCGCGCGTGGAACAAAACGCGCCGTCGACGACTTGGGCTCGGTCCG
Source organism: Mythimna vitellina (assembly GCA_949316375.1). NCBI lineage: Eukaryota > Metazoa > Arthropoda > Insecta > Lepidoptera > Noctuidae > Mythimna > Mythimna vitellina. The sequence goes on from OX438713.1 coordinate 1,124,968, forward strand.
ATTACTGGACGATCGGACGGCGAACCACCCATTGCTCGCCGTCCACAAGCCCGCGCCTACGGTGGCCGCCTCCTTCGCTAGCATTACGGCTTCGCAGAAGGAGGCGACCGCCTGCCACTCCTCCTCGCTCCGGAGCATGGCCTGAACCAAGGCCCGGCGCGAGAGATCGCCGCCGCCGATTGCCCCCACGAGGACACGGCGTTGCTCTGCCAAAGCGGGGCACACCTCCACCGTGTGCTCTACCGTGTCCTCCGGGTGGGCCACACAGTGGCGACACCCGGGCGTCGTTTCCGCACGAATCCGGTGCAGGAACCTCCCGAACTTACCGTGTCCGGTGAGAACCTGCGTCATGCGGAATGTGAGGACGCCGTGAGGTCTTTCCAACCACGCCTCAAAGAGGGGACTTACCGCCATAATTGTGGCGTGCCCAACCCAAAGGGTATCAGTAGACTCTACTGTCCTTCTATCTGTCACCAGGCTGTATCTCATGAAAGGTGATAGGTAGACACTTGAAATTTCCACAGATGATGTATTTCTGTGGCCGCTATAAAAACAACTACTAAAAAGTTTTTTGGTACGGGCGGTATGGAACCCTGCGTGCGCGATTCCGACTCGTACTTGACCGTTTTTTAGAGTTCCGTACCTCAAAAATAAAACATGGAACCCGTGTTATAGGATCACTTTGTTGTCCGTATGTTTTTATGGCTGGTTGGTTCTGCCACATCTGGCCACATCATGAAGTGATCAATTTCCAAGATCTGGCCACGACATATATATAAAAAATGAACCCCTATTTCTCCTGGTCACGCTATAACTTAAGAATGGCTGGTCCAATTTTGATAATTCTTTTTTTATTATTCACTAACATACAGGGAAGGTTGTAATTAGGGTAGGTAGCGTAGGGTAGGTAAAGGTAACAAGGTAAGGTAAAGTAGGATAGAATAGTCAGTTGACGGCAACGAAGCCGCGGGCAAAAGCAATCTATACTTATAATAAATCTGTAGAAGTGAAAATTCTGTACATTGAAAATATCAAAAAAAAATAAATGGCAGGTGGTGTTACTAGACCGACACCGAACCCAAATATGTGATTATTTTTGACTGTCTGTCTGTTTGTTCAGGCATCACGCAAAAACTATCGGTTCGATTACGATGAAACTTGGTATTAATTATTCTTTAATATCCTGGGCACCACACTGAGTACTTTTTATCCCGGAAAAGTATATTCAATAAAAAACAAACTTAATTTTGCGGTTCGATCCCCAGATCCGATTACTGTACCAAACGTAAATAATAAGTTTGTCGTAAGTTACGTCACCCGCAGTGGAGTTCACTAAGGGGCGCTGCACACGGCTAAGATACTATAATATTTTATCTTAAGATACAATATCGCTCGCCATACAATTCGAAGAAGATAATAAATAATATTTCATGTTTTCGTATCTCAAAAAACCTAATAAAACCATTTTCGACTTCTACGCGGACGAATCGCGGGCAAAAGCTAGTATACAATAAAATTGTATTGTTGACGTAGTTCACAATCACATACTTATGAATCTTTATGTGTTTTTGTTGACAAAACAATAAAAATAAATTGTTATCTTTTTATGTTTATTGATACTATTGATAGTTATTAGGTCGTAATCCACGTCTCGATCTAAAAATATTTCCGATTAGCGTAGTTGAATAGATTTAATTTTATTTCGGACACAAAAATGTGAAAAAGACGGATGATAAAAGATTGCATGTAGCGGAGATGAGAATGTTAAGATGGATGTGTGGTGTGACGAGAATGGATAAAGTGAGAAATGAATATATTAGGGGAAGTTTGAAAGTGGCGCCAGTGACTGAAAAGTTGAAAGGGAATCGTTTGTCTTTGTATGGTCATGTGAAGAGGAGGGATGAGACGCATGTTACTAAAAGAGTTATGAGTTTACATGTGGATGAGTGAAGAGGGAGAGGGAGGCCAAAGAAAAGAAGGATGGATTGTGTGAACAGTGATATGAATGAAAACGAAGTTAGTGATAGTATGACGGTTGACAGGATAGAATGGAAGAAAACAACGTGTTGCGCCGACCCCAAATAAGATGGGACAAGGGCAGGAAGATAATGATGGACACAAAAAAATCCATTCAGTGTTAGAGACTTAATATATAACTTACTAGCTTCTGCCCGCGGCTTCGCTCGCGTAAACGAAGGTTTCTTTATACAAACTTTGGAACCCTATTTCATCCCCTCAGGGAGTGAATTTTGGAAAATTCTTTCTTAGTGCTCGCCTACGTCATAAAAGGAAGCCTTGTGCAAAATTTCACGCTCCTAGTCCCAGTAGTTCCGGCTGTGCGTTGATATGTCAGTCAGTCAGTTTCCCCTTTTATCATCATCATCATCATTTCAGCCGAAAGACGTCCACTGCTGGCCATAGACCTCCCCCAAGTGCCGCCACAATGAACGGTCCTGAGAGTCTCGCATCTATCGGACTCCCGCAACCGTTACCAGGTCATCGGTCCACTTTGTGGGAGGCCTTCCAACGCTGCGTTTTCCGCTGAGCAGTCGCCACTCTAGAACCTTTCGGCCCCATCAACCATCCGTTCTATGAGCAATGTGCCCTGCCCACTGCCACTTTAGTTTGGCGATTTTTCGGGCTATGTCAGCTATTAATCATCATATAACTTCTCTTAATTTGAGTGGAGCAAAAGACTTTGACTGACTAAAACCCACAGGTGTTTCTTCAGTTGCCTTTTGCGTTAAAGGACCGCGGTAACTCTTGAGCTCTTAGTATATGTTAAAATTCTGTTTTTCTCTAAAACCAATGAAACACCTTCACTCGGGTGCAAACCAAGTCTCCTAATTGCTTCCAAGAAATTCTCAGAGGGAAATCCCTATGAGTCTTAACTAAGTAATAAAAAATAAAAAAAACAGGACAAGAGCGAGTCGGACGCGTGCCGAATGGAGTCTCGGAAGATTTTTTTTTTTTTTTTTATACGCACGAAAAGTTTTTTTTTATGACGTATCTACAAGTATAATTTACAGACTATACTTGTGCTATACAACCATGCTTTATGCCAAATTTCAGTATTATAGCGTCAGACGTCATTTAATCTTATATTCTATTTAGCCTGTGTGTGACATGTGTAGTTATTTTTTTATACAAATAAATAGAATAAGTACCTGGTCATAGTACAGTCCAATACAAAAAGTAAGTCAGATATTTTATCACGTTAACTATGTCAATCATATATCTACTCTCTAGTTTAACACACCTACACGCGTTATTAATAATCATTTTATTTTCAGTCATTAGCGGCCCATAGACAAATTACATAAAATAATCTTAAACGATAATAAACTAATACATATTATAAAAACAAAACTTATTTAACTATAATTATAATTAAACACGTAATGTAGTCGGCGTCGTGTTGCGCTGCGTGGTGTCGCATAACCGTCCTCGGAAACGTCGGTATACGACACCTTTCGGCCAGAAGTCCTCTTTTAAGAAGGTCTGTAGCTGTTGGGTTGGAACTCGTACCACGAACGACTTGAAGTTGATGTGGCGCGCTTCCAACCTTACGACCCTCAAAGTCCAGTTGGTCACCTTCAAATACTCACGAAAAAAAGTGGGGGATCCGTTTTTGCCGACTTAAATGCGGACCCCTAAAAAAACAACAAAAAGAAGGTTATTTCGCTGATGCACACACATTACAATAATGACGGTAGCCAGTGATCAGGTTCCGAGAAACGTGCGTTCATCACACATGCGTGCACGATTTTGGCATAATTTTAGAGTTCGGTAACCGACTGAATAAGGTTGGTATTGTGGAGGTTCTCATGGCTACATGTTATAGCGGTTAAATGCATCCATTAACTGCAAGGTTTACTTCAAGTTCGTTTTTACGTATCGATGGCGAAGTGCCAATAGATAGATAGATATTCTTTATTGTACACCAAAAATACAACTTACATTAAGAAATTAAAATTAATATGGTGTCACAATGGGCGGTCTTATCGCTAAAAGCGATTTTTTACAGACAACCTTTGGATGGATTTGACAGAGAAGGAGAAAAAGACCACCACCTATACGCACAAAACGTTTTGGGAACACATTCATTGTGCGTACAGCTAAGGAGTGGAATTCCTTGCCGGAATCTGTGTTTCCTGATAGCTACAACCCGGAAATCTTTAAGTCAAGAGTGAATAGGTTACTTCTAGGTAAGCGCGTTCCATCGTCGACCGCATCATCGCTTTCCATCAGGTGAGATGGCGGTCAAGCGCGAACCTACCCAGAATAATAATAAAAAAAAAAACGACTTGTCATAAAAAATTGGTGGAATGGCATGGCATCCCAAGCCCCAAGTTTTCCGATGACCTAAGATATCTTGTATGTGTGTCATGAAGGAACTTGAAACGTTCTTTAAGATAAGCGGGGGTTTTAGGATTGAACAGAACACTGTAGAGCAGAGACAAGATGTGTAAGTTCCTCACAAACGCTTACAAGTTGATTTAGTTAGGAGCTGTTTTCACGATTTAATTGACGTAGTTGCTACTAAATGCCCGCTTCGATGATATCACTAAAACATGCGGAAACACACATCTATTCTATACTTATAATAAATCTGTAGAAGTGAAAATTCTGTACATTGAAAATATCAAAAAAATAAATGGCAGGGGGTGATATTAGACCGACACCGAATCCAAAAATGTGATTAAAAAAATTTTTGTCTGTCTGTCTGTTTGTTCAGGCATCACACAAAAAGTACCGGCTCGATTACGATGAAACTTAGTATAATTATTCTTTAATATCCTGGGCACCACACTGGGTACTTTTTATTCCGGAAAAGTATATACAATAAAAAAAAAAACTTAATTTTGCGGTTACCGGTTACCGCAAATAATAAGTTTGCCGTAGGTTACTTCACCCGCAGTGGAGTTCACTAAGGGGCGCTGCACACGGAGAAGATACTATAATATTTTATCTTAAGATACAATTACATACAATTCAATGGACTATCACACACGACGAAGATAATAAATAATATTTCATATTTTCGTATCTCAAAAAACCTAAAGTTAGAGTTAGAAAAAAAAGCAAGAAAGAAAACACGTTTATTTGGCACACAGGTACACACAATGAGATAACAATTACAATATAGAAACTTAAATACTCAAAAAATACATCAACATTGTGTGTCTCACGGCTGCGCCAAATAGGGTAAAGTAAAGTAAAGAAGTAAGTAAGTTAAGGTATTGGCACTTCAAAGTCGATATAGGGATCGAAATAAAGTTGCGAAATAAAAATACATAAGTCTTGTTTCTTTTTTTTTTTAATTGATAGAACCAAGGTCGCCGACATAGCATTTTTCATGCACATATTTTGCATGCATATAACAAGCTTTTTATGTTGCATTTAATCCGGTCTCTAGTTATGAGTATACAATATGTGGATGGCTGGAGAGGGAGACCAAACAAAAGATGGAAGGTTTGTGTGTGGAGTGATATGAAAGAAAAGGGAGTTAGTGATAGCATGACGGATGACGCGACAGAATGGAAGAAAAAAACGTGTTGCGCCGACCCCAAGTAATATGGGACAAAGGCGATGATAATGTTGTTTTTTTTTTTCAAGGTTGCAAAATTAATGTATTTTCCTCGTGTTCCATGCGGCAAGCCAGCCCATATTGAATACGATATTATTGTGTACGCAGATGCAACACTAAACAAATGTCTACTACAGCAGTTGCGTCTACACCATACTAGACCTTGCGTCATGCATATCAGACCATGAAATAAAAAATGATAATATTATGAACCTGTTTTTTTTACATAGGAAATCAAACTCAAAATTATTTCAATATTAGACTGGCTTGGCCTTGGTTGGTCTAGTGGTTAGTAGCCTTGCTATGCCGGTCGTGGGTTCGATTCCCACCCAGGACAAATGTTTGTGTGATGAGCACAATAATTTTTTCTGTGTTTGGGTGTAATTTATCTATAATTTGTATGTATTTAGAAATATTTAAGTATGTTTATCAGTTGTCTAGTACTCATAACACAAGTTCTGCTTAGCTTGGGACTAGACGGCGTTGTGTGATAGTTGTGAAATATTATATTATTTTAGACAGATGTTAAGATGGATGTGTGATGTGACGAGAATGGATAAAGTGAGAAATGAATATATTAGGAGAAGTTTGAAAGTGGCGCCAGTGACTGAAATGTTGAAAGGGAATCGTTTGTCTTGGTATGGTCAGGTGAAGAGGAGGGATGAGACGCATGTTACTAAAAGAGTTATGAGTTTACATGTGGATGGATGGAGAGCGAGAGGGAGACCAAAGAAAAGATGGATGGATTGTGTGAAGAGTGATATGAAAGAAAAGGAAGTTAGTGATAGCATGACGAGTGACAGGGCAGAGTGGAAGAAAAAAACGTGTTGCGCCGACCCAAAATAACACGGGACAAGGGCAGGGAGATGATGATGATGAGATAGATAGATAGATATATTCTTTATTGTACACCAAAAATACAAATTACATTAGGAAGTTAAAATTAATAAGGTGTCACAATCGGCATTGGTATTTTATTTCACATCTTCGTTCGTGTCGATCTAACTCAAATTTGGTCCAACCAATATTTTGCCACCTGTGGCGCTCTGTCGTTGGCCTCGCATAAGTCGTGGAAGGTGCAGCTAGTGCAAGCTGGGCAAGATAGGAGGTAACGCATATCCTGTGGAGAGCCCCACACTGGCACTGTATTTGCGATGGGTCAAGGATTTCGCACTACCCGTGGCCCCAGTAGGCTTCGACCCTGCTGGACCCCTACTATTTGCTGACATCTCCTTGAGGCGCCCGTGGAATAGTACCCGCCGTCGACGACTTGGGCTCGGTCCGGACGGTTACCGGACGGTCAGACGGCGAGCCACCCATTGCTCGCCGTCCACAAGCCCGCGCCTTCGGTGGCCGGAAATCGAGATCGGGATCCCGGCGGCGGTCAGGGCGTAAGGACCGTTGCCTTACGCGATCGGCTGCCTCCTTTGCTAGCATTACTGCTTCGCACGCGGAGGCGACCGCCTGCCACTCGTCCTCGCTCCGGACCATGGCCTGAACCAAGGCTCTGCGCGAGAGATCGCCGCCGCCGATCGCTCCCACGAGAACACGGCACATAGGCCTACATGGGCAATTATAAAACGTCAGAAGCTAGCGCAATAAAAATCATAATATGTTGAACGGACAGTAACAAAGGTTAGTTCAAATAATGTTATTGCGAATGGATTTTAACCACTTAAAAACTTGTATCTTTGAAAGTACCACTTGTAATGATTACTTTTAATGGCGTTATCTATAAGTGAATCGGTTCCTTGAAAGATTGTCAACGTACTCTAAAGCACTGAAGTAAAAACCACGTGAATTGGGAATACCTTGATGTAGGGAATCCCATCCCGTATCAAAATTACAATCCAATCCCTATTTTAAGTATTAATATTAAAAAAAAACTGGGCAAGTGCGAGTCGGACTCGCGCACTGAGGGTTTCGTACAAACTTACCTATGACTACACATTCACGAATCGAGTCTCAAAGATTTTTCCGAATAGCAAAAAAGTTTTTTTTTTGTGACGTAACTACAAATTCACTGTTTTCAATTTTATTCCTATACTTGTGCTATGAGACCTTGCTTTATGCCAAATTTCAGGATTCTAGGTCACCAGGAAGTATCCTATGAATTTTGATTTCCTTGAGAGTGTCGAAATGCACGTTTTTTGCGACGTAAACGGTCATATCTTTTTTCCCCGTTAACTTAGAAGTTTAATTTTTTCACAGCTTTAAGGGGCCGCAGACTTGACTAAATGGTTTTAATTTCAACTCATTCCTCAACGCGTTCCCGAGTAAACCCGCGATCCCGGGTCCCGAGTTCCCGGATCTTGACAGACAGATAGACAACAAAGTGATCCTATAAGGTTTACGTTTTTTTTCTTTTGAGGTACGGAACCCTAAAAAACAGTCAATGCGAGACGGACTCGAGATGTAAATATAGTACCACCTGCTTAATACGATCATGTTTAATAAGATTTCTCGCATAATACGCCATTTTTGGCTATCCCTGCGACTTGAAGACGTTTTCATACATTTCTTAACGCTTCGTCATTTTTACAATTCGTCATCCTGTTTACATATTTTTATTGTTAATTTTTTTTCTCCTTATTTTTTTTTTTTAATTTTAGTTTGTAAATCAATTATTTGTTGATTAATTAATCATGGTGTGCCAAATAAACATATTTTCTTTCTTTCTTTCTTTAATACGTCTAATACACCAACGTATTATTTCTTTTGGGGCAGCGGGTCAACTAACCTAGCGCTCCGAAAACAAGCCCTTGACTGTGCATGATGCGATTCTAAATATTGCAGCGGCAGACAGATGGTCAACAAAGTGAACCTATACGGGTTCCGTTTTACTGATTGAGATATGGAACCCTAAAAATGAAAAAAAATAATGTTTTTTTTTAATTTTATTAACTAGGGTCACTCACTATTACTTCACCAGAGTAACTCATTATTAATTAACAATTGAATTTAATGATATTTGTAGATAAAAATAATCAGCTGCTTTTAATGAATAATGTATAAAAAAAAATACTATAATAAAGTCGCCACAATGAACGGTCCCGTGCGTCTCGCATCCATCGTATTCCCGCAACCCTTACCAGGTCATCGGTTCACCTTGTGGGAGGCCTTCCAACGCTGCGTCTTTCGGTCGTCCAGAAACTTTCGGCCCCGTCGACCATCTACTATGAGCAATATGCGCTACTCACTGCCACTTAAGTTTATCGATTCTTCGGGCTATGTCGTCAACCTTGACTCTCTTATGGATATCTTCATTATTAATGCGATCACGTAAGGAAACTCTGAGCATAGCCCATTCCATTGCATCTTTAAAGCGAGAACTACACTAGACCGAGACACACGTGGACCACGCCTGATTTGTACGTAGCGGCGCGTTGCGTGGCGTGGATGTAATGTAGCTCTGCAAGTCTAGTTGCCATATAAAATGTATGGAGTCCGACGCGCCCGGATCGTCGTACGTGGCCCACGTGTGCACAATGTTCTACCTTTAATATGACACACCGAACTTTAGATAGAGACTTTTGCGTACATAATAATATGTTTTTTTGCCCGCGACTTCGTCCGCGTAGAAGTGGAAAATGGTTTTATTAGGTTTTTTGAGATACGAAAATATGAAATATTATTTATTATCTTCGTCGTGTGTGATAGTCCATTGAATTGTATGGCGAGCGATACTGTATCTTAAGATAAAATATTATAGTATCTTAGCCGTGTGCAGCGCCCCTTAGTGAACTCCACTGCGGGTGACGTAACCTAAGACAAACTTATTATTTGCGGTTGGTACAATAATCACAAAATATTATGTTTGTTTTTTATTGTAGATACTTTGCCGGGATAAAAAGTACCCAGTGTGGTGCCCAGGATATTAAAGAATAATTATACCAAGTTTCATCGTAATCGAACCGGTAGTTTTTGCGTGATGCCTGAACAAGCAGGTAGACAGACAAAAAATTTTTTAATTACATTTTTGGGTTCAGTGTCGGTCTAGTAACACATGGCCATTATGGCTATTTTCAATGTACAGAATTTTCACTTCTACAGATTTATTATAAGTATAGATGTGTGACAAAGACGAACGTTTTTTTTTTTACAATGTCAATGTGAGAACACTGTAGACTCCGCGTATTCTTAGGTTACTTTTTATTACGATTATTTTTATTGTACTTTTTAGTACAATATTGACCAGTCTACACTGTCCTTACATAATATCTACTTAAACTGTAGTAGGGAAATATTGTAACAACAATTTTTTAAAAGAGTAACCATGTAGTTTCTTGCTGGTTCTGCTCCATAGGAAACGACCAATTTGGAACCGTGCACTAGCTTCTGTCGTTTTTTATGTGCCCATGTAGGCCTATGTGAAATAAAAAACTTTTGACTTTGACTTTGAACTATTTTTGCGTTCTCCGTAAATTATATATGGAAACTAGACTTGTAGAGCTACACTAGATCCACACCACACGACGTCGTTCTACGTACAAATCAGGCGTGATACACGTATGCGTCGGTCTAGTGTAGTTCTAGCTTTAGCCTTATACATATTTAACAATATCATAATATTACAGCATTGGCTGGCGAGCCAAAATATCGTTCTATTTTAGACTTGAGATGAATTGCAGTTGTTATGTACAACTACAATCTAAATCCAATTTGCATATATAAAGGGCACGCCAAAATGATGTCGGTAAGTCCCCTCTTTGAGGAGTGGCTGGAAAGACAACGTGGCATCCTTACCTTCCGCATGGCGAAGGTCCCTACCTGACATGGTAAGTTCGGGAGTGCACAGGATTCGTGCGGAAACGACAGTTCTGCTGTGATCCTTTGAGGAGTTCTGTTCCATATCTTCGAAGTTCATGATCAGATCATAACAATATTTCTATGGGACCAACTTTTCCAAGTTGGTCATATAATCATCATCATCTTCCTGCCCTTGTCCAATCTTATTTGGGGTCGGCGCAACACGTTTTTTTCTTCAATTCTATCCTGTCAACCGTCATGCTATCACTAACTTCCTTTTCTTTCATATCACTGTTCACACAATCCATCCATCTTTTCTTTGGCCTCCCTCTCCACCTATCCACATGTATACTCATAACTCTTTTAGTAACATACGTTTCATCCCTCCTCTTTACATGACCATACCAAGACAAACAATTCCTCTTCAACTTTTCAGTCACTGGCGCCACTTTCAAACTTCCTCTAATATACTCAACTTGAAAGCATAAAATAAAAATTCAAAATCGGTCCACAATTGCCCGAGAAATCGGTGAACATACATAAAAAAAACACATTCAGCCGAGCATAGAACCTCCTCCTTTTTGAAGTCGGTTTCGGTAGTTTATGAACTCGCAATTGCTCCTGTAGTCTTCCTATTGGTAGCGAAGGCTGGGAACTGAACTCTTTAGCTGGAAACACAGACATGTTTAGCATTATTTGAGTGAAGATATAAATATTTACGAACCGGATCGCTGTACTCGCAGCGGTTCCCATACAACACTCTTAGTTAAACTTTAAAATATACAAATCGCCTCTTATAAATCGACCTGCGGAACTTTTTTTTAACACTACGCGCCGTAGACGACTTGGGATGACAGACGTTCGGATGGCAAGCTTCCCATTGCTCGGCCGTCCGCAAACCAGCGTCTACGGTGGCTGGAAATCGAGATCGGGATCCCGGCGGCTGGGGCGTGAGGGCCGTTCCCTCGCGCGTGCGGCCTACTCCTGCCACTGCTCTGCCCAGGCGTTTCTTCCGCACGAATCCGGTGCAGGAACCTCCCAAACTTAAATATAGGTATTAAAATATATTTAAATTATTTATAAACATTATATATTTGGTAGGTCTGAGAATAGGAATAGGTCGTAATCAATTTAATACCCGCCTACCCCAAATTTATTTTTTTTGGTCATTTTTATATTGACGGAACAACGTTTGGCGGGTAAGAAGCTATTATTTCCATACATTTTACAGTAAGTATTATTTTGCCCCATATAACTGTGGATAGCAACCAATTTGGTCATTACTGTCGAGCCTACGACCGTCATACCGGTTTCTTATCTCTATGGCCTATGGTTCCTACACGTGGTATCTACACTGATGCTTCCACATTGCATGTTATTACAACCAATAGTACACACGAATATCTGCATCTGTAAACTAGATTTTGCGCACAGTTTTACTCGTGTCAAGATGGAAATGTTATAGCAATAGGAAATATTCATCATCATCATTTCAGCCGAAAGATGCCTCCCCCAAGTGTCGCCACAATGAACGGTCCCGTGCGTCTCGCATCCATCGGACTCTCGCAACTGTTAGCAGGCCATCGGTCCACCTTGTAGGAGGCCTTCCGACGCTACGTCTTCCGGTACGCGGTCGCCATTCCAGAAACTTTCGGCCCCAACGGCCATCTGTTTTGCGAGCAATGTGCCCTGCCCATTGCCACTTAAGTTTGGCGATTCTTCGTGCTATGACGGCAACCTTGGTTCTCCTGCGGATATCTTCATTTCTGATTCGGTCCCGCAAGGAAACTCCGAGCATAGCCCTTTCCATTGCCCTTTGGGTGACTTTAAGCCTTCTGATGAGGCCTATTGTGAGCGACCACGTTTCGGAGCCATATATCTTGACCACTTTGAACAATTGGCAGCGTAGTAACTCTTTCTAAAAATCTAAATCTGAAACATTTTTAACATACATTATACAAAAAGTGGATCTGTCCTGGCAGATCTCACATGCGAGTCAATCATTTTATAGCTTGATCTCAATTTAGGAGCTCAATGACCCGACGCCTATTTCATATTGTTTTCATTTCATTAACTGGCCCATTGTTCTATATAGTGCTCGCAGCACGACTGCTGAAAACGGGGTCATGCGTTCGATGCTCAAGTCAGGGAAGGTGGAGATTTTTAAGGTTCCGTACCGCAAAAGGAAAAAAAGAATCTTGTAGGATCACTTTGTTGTTCGTCAGTCTGTCTGTCAAGACTCTATCTCGGAAATGCGTGGAGGTATCAAGTTGAAATTAATACCTTATACTCAGGTTTGCGGTCCCTTGACGCTGTGAAAAATTCTGAGTTAACGAATAAAAAAGATACGGCATTTTATGTCGTAAAAAAAATGTATTTTGACACTTTCAAAGGAATCAAAATTCATAGGACACTTCTCGATGACCTAGAATTCTAAAATTTGGCATGAAGCAAGGTCTCATTGCACAAGTATAGAAAAAAATCTGAAAAAATATATTTTTGCGGTTCGGAAAAATCTTCGTAACTCAATTCGGGAATTGAATGATAAGTAAGTTTTTACGAAACCCTCAGTGCGCGACTCGCACTTACCCGATTTTTTTATCACAAATTTGTGCTTTACTGCTATCCCACGTGATGGTAAGCAGTGATACAACCTAGGTGAGGCGCACTAGTTTATTAAGAGCATATCCACTCTTCCTTCATAGTTTCGATATAACCACTTATGTTACCGATAACCGTCCGGACCGAGCCAAGTTCCACGCGTGCCTCAGGGAGATGTCAGCAAATCGTAGGGCCCAGCAGGGTCGAAGCCCACTGGGGCCACGGGTGGTGTGAAAGTGAAACCCGGGGCCCTGCGACGAAGGCAAAGAAGGAACAAGATTGGGTTTAAAGTCAGTAAAAGTCTGACATTATCTCTCGCTCCGCCCAAGAGCGAGATTTGTCATAAGATGATTTTCCCACCCAATAAAAAAAAGCCCTGGCATCATAGTTGACCCATGACCCACATAGTTATTTATCTACATGTCTAAGTAAAGAGATAGATAATTGATTGTAAGACCTTAATTAGTCACGAATCAACCTTGCCTAATTGGCGAGGCTAATCGTGAACGAAATTTTAATTTGACGGTGATTTTATTTGAATTTATAATTTACCTGCAATAATTACATGTTGTGTCTGCCTAAACTTTTAAGATTTAATAAAAAACTTTTTATAAAAAAAACTCCACCAAAAAAAAAACACTAAAAGGATCAAAATAACTTTAATTTCGGAAGTCGGTGTTTCTCGTTATTATTTGTATCTTATTTTACACCGACTTCCGAAATTAAAGTTATTTTGATCCTTTTAGTGATATTTTTTTTTTGGTGAAGTCGGTTATTTTTTTTTTTGTAAAAAGTTTTTTATTTCACACTTTTTAGTTGCGATACACTTATAAAAAACTTTTTTTGGGGTCGGCGCAACACGTTTTTTTCTTCCATTCTATCCTGACAACCTCATGCTATCACTAACTTTCTTTTCTTTCATATCACTCTTCACACAATCCATCCATCTTTTCTTTGGTCTCCCTCTCCCTCTCCATCCATCCACATGTAAACTCATAACTCTTTTAGTAACATGCGTTTCATCCCTCCTCTTCACATGACCATACTAAGACAAACGATTTCAACTTTTCAGTCACTGGCGCCACTTTCAAACTTCCCCTAATATATTCATTTCTCACTTTATCCATTCTCGTCACACCACACATCCATCTCAACATTCTCATCTCCGCTACATGCAATCTTTTTTCATCCGTCTTTTTCACAGCCCAACATTCTGATCCATACTGTATGACAGGCCTTATCACGGACTTGTAGATTTTACCCTTCAACTTGAGGGGCATCCGTGGGTCACAAGTTGTTCCCGTGACCTGTCGCCATTTCATCCATCCTGCGTTGATCCGATGTGTTACGTCCCGGTCTACCTCACCATCCCCTTGGATGAGTGACCCGAGGTACCGAGGTACTATAATTACAGATCACACTATTGATACGCTTGTTGATAAAGAAAACAAACATGCATTCATAATTGATATAGCAGTCCCAAACACTAATAACATACAAAAAACTATCACGGAAAAAATTAGGAAGTACACAGAATTACAAGAGGAAATCACTCGAGTTTGGAAAATGAATAGAGTCATAATAGTCCCAATAGTAATATCAGCAACAGGTGTTATTCCAAAACAAATATTCAATAGTTTTAATGTTCTCAATCTATCAAAATACACTTACATAACACTACAAAAAGCGGCTATTTTGAACACTTGTCGTATAGTTAAAAAAAAATTACAACTGGACTTAGATAATAATTTAAATTCAGTACAAAGTCTTTTACCATCTTAAAACAATAATTAGGATCTCACCTTGGTTCACACCCGTGAGATTCTAAAAGAACACCACTAGCCTGAGAAAAATTGCCTAAAAAATAATAATAATATATTGCCATAATAATAGTCAAAGCGAAGTAGTCTCAAAATCCTTTCATTTTTCCTTATATAAATAATATATATTTATGTATATGTAGGTTCATATTATATTAAATATTTATGTATGTTTATTTTTTTTTAATATATATATATATACATTTGATCCCTTGTTTTCCTATTAATCTTTTTTTTTTATGCACCTACCATGTTTTCTCTTCACTACCCTTGGTTGACTGGTAGAGAATGCCTAAGGCATTAAGTCCGCCTTTGTACCTTAGTGTTGCATGAAGTTTTAAAAAATAAATAAATAATAAATCGACTGACAGGACTATTGTAGCCAATAAGCCTAATGTACTGGTGATATATCTACTAGAGCGTCGCACAATGATTGTTGATATAGCAGTCCCTCATGACGAGAACCTCGTGAAAGCTGAGAAAGATAAACAAACTAAATATCTTGACTTGGCTCGCGAGGTTATTGACATGTGGGATGTGGATAGAGCAATCATTGTGCCGATAGTCGTAACGGCCAATGGCTTAATAGCTAAGAGCCCAGAACAACGTCTAAGGAGGCTCTCGTTAGGCAACTGGATCAAGGGCCTGATCCTGAAAGCAGTACTCCTGGACACGGCGAGCATTGTTAGGAGGTTCCTCTCTCAGGAGCCCTGACCACCGGTAGCTTGGACCCTGTTCCCGATGCCGATGGGCTACTATTTTTTATTGAAATATTTAAAAATATAATTTATATGTTAAATTAATGAATAAATGGTGTAATGATAAATGTTAATATTCAACCAATAATTTCAATGTTAACATGAATAAAATCATTTTTTTGTATAAAAAATAACACAACAACAAAAAACCTCTTGGCTGGTTTTTTGTCGCGAGTCAGACTCGCGCACGAAAGGTTCAAACCTTTCCTATAAAAAATTTATTTTATTGTGTTTTTTATATTTATAGTTATAGCAGCAACCGAAATTTATCAACTGTGAAAATTTATAAAGTTTGCGGAACCAGAAACGGAATTGAAAAAGTTTGCGGAACTTCTGCAAAAGCGGAAACGGAAGCAGAGTTCTGTTGATCAAAACCTATAGGGCACTTCCCGTTGATTTAATATCTTAGGAACGAAGCAAGGTCTCATAGCACAAGTATAGAAAAAAAAGTCTAAAAACTGTAAAGTCTCAAAAAAAACTTTTGTGATTCGGAAAAATATTGAAAGTACGATTCGGGAATTGAACTATTTATATAAGTTTTAGTATATTTATGCGAAACTTAAAACACGTGTCTAGTATTTTTTAAAGAAAGAGTTGTTATATAAAGCATCTATGTACGAAATTTCATAATTGTATCATGAAAAATAACAAAACTTTTTTTAATTACTTCTTTGTCCGTACATGGTCACCGGACCATCCGGGTGACTGAGAGGTGGTTTTGCTCCCGCACCCAGCTGTGCGCTGGCGCCTAATGCCCTGTCGTGACCTGTGTTGTACTTAGTGTCGGTGGTGTCCAACTTGTGACCTTTTGAAACGGTTTTATTTATTTCAATATTTAGGAAAATATAACGTAGTGTTAAAATTAGCATAGTCGGCCTTATAATGTTCCCACTGCTGGGACTCAGGCCTCCTCTCTAGGAGAGGGAATGGGTCGTAAACTACCACGCGGGCCCAGTGCGGATTGGTGAATGTCACATGTCTTCGAATTTTTGGTTCTAGAACATGCCGGTTTCCTCACGATGTTTTCCTTCACCGTTTTGAGAGCATTGGTGATGAAATAAATTAAACAAAGTAATGCGCCTGGCTGGGTTTGAACCCGCGACCTACAACTCGTAAGTCGGGGCCGTTGCCACTAGGCCACCACTGCTCTCTAAAAGTGTTAAAATTATTGGAATCAAATCGGTTATCGATTCTGAACAGACTGTATTCAGGTTTCGCATTTAATAAAAAATAATGTTGTGTCTGCATTTCCGCGCTCGTCTGTGTAATGTAGGTCAGATCGTTTTGAAACAAGCATTACAACATGCATTCGTGTGAATGTTTGTTTGTGTTACGTTTGAGCTGTTATACTTAGCAAGTAAGGTAACTAGCTTTACGTAAGAAAAACACCAGACATTAAAAGTATTTTCATCATCATCATCATCATCATTTCAGCCGAAAGACGTCCACTGTTGGACATATACCTCTCCCAAATGTCGCCACAATGACCGGTCCTGTGCGTCTCGCATCCATCGGATTCCCGCGACCCTCACCAGGTCATCGGTCCACCTTGTGGGAGGCCTTCCAACGCTGCGTCTGGTCGCCATTCCAGAATCTTTCGTCCCTATCGACCATCGGTTCTGCGAGCAATATGCCCTGCCCACTGCTACTTAAGTTTGGCGATTCTTCGGGCTATGTCCGTAACCTTGGTTCTCCTGCGGATATCCTGATTTCTGACGCGATCACGCAAGGAAACTTCGAGCATAGCCCTTTCCATTGCTCTTTTAGTAACTTTAAGCCTTCAGAAGGCTTAAAAAGTATTTTACAAGCTTTTTATTAAGTTGCAATGTATGTAACTATGTATGTTCGGCTCAAATCTTGCAACTCCATTTTGAAGCAGATATCTTCAATCGATTGAGCTGAAATTTTGTATACATATGTAAAATGCATGACAATGCAATATTATGATGACATGGAGCTGATCTGGTGATGGAGCTGGAAGGTGGCCGTAGGAACTCCGCAATAAAACGACACAACCCCATCGATTTTGGGGTCGTTTGATGCGTACTGACGAGTACTTTGATTCTTTATGATAACCAAGGTCTTTTTTATTCTTTTTAGCACATTTAATTAAAAGCTTGTTTATAAAAAGTTTTTTACTTATAATTTTATTTATTAAAACTTCATGTACAATAATGGTACTTAAGCGGACTTAATGCAACAAGGCATTCTATACCAGTCAACCTTTGGGTTAAAAAAGACAACACTGGTGGGCTCGCACAATAAAAAAATAACAAATACTTCAAAAAAAAAGTTATTTATAATACGTTTGAATTGGACATTTATGTCCAGCCAGTACGTTTTTTTTTTTTATTTTTGAATTTCTTTCGACGAATTTGTCTGTTCAAACTTCGTGTTACGAAGTTACTGGGTTGTGGAGGCTACATAGGCAGTCGCTTCTTGTGAAATACTGGAACTTGACTTCCAGACAACGAGTATTGGGTAGCTCGCTGTCCGGACCAAACGAGTCGTCAGCAAAAGCGTAGAAGCTCAGCAGGTCCAAAGCCTACTGGGGCCTATGGGTTGACTTCTGAAAGAGAAACTCATTCTACTGAAACGCAAAGGACAAAGAAGTAATAATAGACACGCCCTCGCGCCCCGCCCTAGGGCGGGAGAGGTCATCAGATGTTTCCCCATCTATATATATAAAAGGAGAAACTGACTGACTGACATATCAACGCACAGCCGAAACTACTGGGACTAGGAGCGTGAAATTTTGCACAAGGCTTCCTTTTATGACGTAGGCGAGCACTAAGAGAGGATTTTCCAAAATTCAGCCCCTAAGGGGATGAAACAGGGGTCTTCAAGGCTAGAGTGAATAGGCTCTTAATAAACTAGTGCGCCTCACCATCAACGATTGCATCTCTGCTTACCATCAGCTGGGATCGCAGTCAAGTACTGGTTTATACCAATTTAAAAAATAATAAAAGCTTGAATTTTTTAAAAAATTCACAAAGTTTGTATAGAGAAATCTTTTTTTCACGCGGGCAAAGCTGCTGGCAGAAGCTAGTTCATGAATAAAAAGGGAGTGAAAGTTTGTATTGAAGTTCGTAATTTTTGCCAATGCGTAAATAGATTACAATATGGCGACGTGTTTATATCATAATTTAGTTGTATCCTGTGTTAAAGATAACGCATTGTTCGGCGTATACCATTCATAGTTATTTGAATAATAATATAATTACTATATGTGTACCCAAATAATTTACCTCACATATACAATATGAACAGTGCGTGTTGCCAGTAATGAGATATGGCTCTGAAACGTGGTCGCTTACAATGCGCCTCATCAGAAGACTTAAAGTCACCCAAAGGGCAATGGAAAGGGCTATGCTCGGAGTTTCCTTGCGTGATCGAATCAGGCATGAGGATATCCGCAGGAGAATCAAGGTTGCCGACATAGCACGAAGAATCGCCAAACTTAAGTGGCAATGGGCAGAGCACATTGCTCGCAGAACGGATGGCCGTTGGGGCCGAAAGGTTCTGGAATGGCGACCACGTACCGGAAGACGTAGCGTTGGAAGGCCTCCTACAAAGTGGACCGATGACCTGGTAACGGTTGCGGGAGTACGATGGATGCGAGACGCACAGGACCGGTCATTGTGGCGACATTTGGAGGAGGTCTATGTCCAACAGTGGACGTCTTTCGGCTGAAATGATTTCAATTGAAAGCGATTCTCCCTAGGGATGAAAAGTATCACGTTCAACTCGCTCCTCAGGCAACTTCAGACTTTCAGAGTATGAGTAATGAAAAATTACATAAACTATACATAAACTTGTGTTGTATAGTTAGCATCATCATCCATCATTCTTATAAACTAACCAGGTCGGCTAAAAAAAGCACCAACATTTTAAATACGCGCCTTAGTTTTGCAAGTGGCGCACATTACCGACGGGGGGTTTATGCCTGGTTTAGCATAATAGCGTAAATAGCATAATCAACCTTATAATGTTCCCACTACTGGGACTCAGGCCTCCTCTCTAGGAGAGGGAATGGACCGTAATCCACCACGCGGGCCCAGTGCGGGTTAGTGGATGTCACCTGTCTTCGAATTTATGGGTTCGAAGGTAGGTTCTAGGACATGCCGGTTTTCTCACGATGTTTTCCTTCACCGTTTTGAGAGCAGTGGTGATGAAAATAAATTACACAAAGTAATGCGCCTGGCTGGGTTTGAACCCGCGACCTACAACTCACAAGTCGGGGCCGTTACCACTCTGACTTATTATCATGTAATTTTAATAATGCCACGTTACAGATTTTCTCAAAAAAAAAAAAAAACAACCTATAATTAGCGTTCTGATGTCATATAATTAAAATGTGCTAATTGTCAATAATCTAACTTTTTTTTCTTTTTATATTTTCAGGTACAGCATGGAGTTCAGAAATAAAATATAAGGAAGCACGGTAGAGGCGAGCCAAGATCGAAATGCTATGGAATTTATTAATTATATCTTATGTATAAGTTAGACGATATTATTGTAATTATTTATATTTCATTTAAGGTAGTACTACATTGCGCACACGTGGGCCACGTACGCCGATCTGGGCGTGTCGGTCTCCATACATTTTATATGGCAACTAGACTTTTAGATCCACGCCACGCGACGCGACTCAACGTACAAATCAGATGTGGCCCACGTGTGCGTCGGTCTAATGTAATTCCCGTTTTTGTGCTGCCGAGAGTTTCTTGCAATATTATTTTAAGCGAAAATGATTTATTTTGAAGTATAAGAAAGCACAAAACGGTTCGTCCCTTCCGGACCGTCACTTTTTAAACCTCGATGCTGGAACTATTTTTGAACTTTACAGGCAAAAGTAAAAATAAATGTAAATTATTATCGACGGCTAATGAATTCTTGGTTGGTTGGTTTAACAAAATCATGATAAGCTTTCGAATGTGAATGTGAAATATTTGATTTATGATGTCACGTTCAAGGACCTTACCATGACGAGTTGACGTGTTGTGTGAGCGAGAAAGAGGGATGGAGGGAACTAATAGCTCCATCCCTTTTACAGTTCAGTTTAGGTTTTAATGGATCGCGTTAAGAGTTTGTGGTAGCATTGCAAATCCTTATAGATATTAAGGGTAGGAATGTCTTGTTCGTTCCAAGTGACAGAAATTTTTGAAGAATGTGGTATGGTGAGTACCTTTTGATACAAGTGCAGAAAGTTTGTCATTGCGACCGAAGTTTTCATTGTGTTATGGAGCCGAGTGCTGCTGTGACAAATCTGCGCGTGTATCAAACGACGTTTTTCAATACAGTTTCGACTCGTGGGGGTTGACGCGCGCCTCGTGGGGCTCGTGGGGCACGCGCACTTTTCTGCACTAGTGCGGAAAACAGTTAATTGCGTGCCTAAAAGCGGTGGGATAAGAACGGGTTTTCGAGTAAGTGTATTGAAAACTGTAATTGCACATTAATTTAATCTGATTATTTGAGCAACTATAATTTCAAACCATTATCTGGCTTGTAAGATTGTTCGAAAGAGTTACGCTAAGAGCAATTGAAGGAACACGGGTGGTTTATAGTCTGTAAAAGTCTGGCACTCCCTCTCGCTCCACCCAAAGCGAGAACAGTTTTTTGATAATTTCGCTTTTCTATCATCGAACAACCCGACGTACGGCGAATGTCCGCCCTTACATTATTAACGGTCCGGACTAAGCGTTTCACTTCGTCGCTTATACCGCGTACGTCGAAGGACTGGAACAATTTGCCTGCTGCGGTCTTCCCATCCGTTTCTAATTTAGGTGTCTAGGCTAGACTGAATAGGCTCTTAATAAACTAGTGCGCCTCACCCAGGGACGTGCGAGCAATACAAGTAAATAAGCTCGGCTACATTTGAAAAGCTCAAAGTCTATAAGACTATAATATATCATTTGAAAAAAGTACCATCTAAAAAATATCAAACTATTTGAAATATAGTAAACTATTTTTTCTAAAAAGGACCCAGTTATGTTGGAAACTAATGATTTAGATATGGTTTATCGTATACAAAAAGATTTTTTTCATAATATATCGAGTAATTATAATGTAATAAAGATTTCGATCCACCAACTCGCACTGGGCCCGCGTGGTGGATTACGGCCCATTCCCTCTCCTAGAGAGGAGGCCTGAGTCCCAACAGTGGGAACATTATAAGGCCGACTATGCTATGCTAAAGATTTCTTACAATCATACGGAGTCTACAATTTTCCGATGACATTATACAAGCTGATTTTAAAACAGATATAAACTAAGCCATTTCAGTAGATAAAACTGCCGGTACTTTTTTTTACGTTTCTTATCTTTTTTTAACTAAGGGACTTTTTTTTCCGATGGGAATCTAACTAAGGGACTGCGTTCAAGTATTACGTAACGCAATTTGGGGGGAGAGGGGGTTCTTGTAAAACGTTACTATTCGTTACAGGGGAGGGAGGGGGGTCCGAACAACGGGATAGCCAGTTGGGTGTTACGTAATGTTAATAGGGGGGAGGGGGTGTCAACAATCTTCAAAATTTCCCTTACGTAATACTTGAACGCCCTCTAAATTGTTATCCGATATCCATAAATACCTTGACTTGTCTTGGCGAACTTTGTACCACTTTAGAATAAAAAAAAATTGAGTTAACTTATTCATCATCATCATCATTTCAGCCGAAAGACGTCCACTGCTGGACATAGGCCTCCCCCAAGTGCCGCCACAATGAACGGTCCTGTGCGTCTCGCAAGTTAACTTATTAGCCGAATTAAATTCAGTATTATTAGAATGAATAAATAAGTTATAAAATCTATACAAAAATATATGAGAAAGCTATTTTTGTTTTTAATCCAATAAATCAAATTTAATAAAATCAGTCCGGCCATTCCTGAGATGGTAATTGTGTAGCTACCCCGACGATGTACTTGTTTCTGCCAAAGTCTTCACCCGCGTGATACTAAAAAAAATTACCAGGGGAACATACTTTCGGCATAAAAAAAAAGTATCTCATGTGCTATTCCAGGACATGGTCTATCCGTGTACCAAGTGTCATCGAAATCCGTTCAGCCGTTCGCGAGTGAAGAAGTAACAAACATTCACCTTTGTGTCACGTAGTGGAATATATTTGTTTGAATGGAAAATTGCAATTCCATATTAAAATGCCAATTAGCATGGTTCTGTTATTGATAAAACTATTATTTCTAATCGCGATTCTTTATCAAATTAAAATTAGTTTCCATAAATTTTATATTCACGCGTTAATAATGGTGATTAGATACCATATTGTGTGTTTAAATTACACGTGAAAATTAACTACGCTACTTTTCTACGTTAATATTTTTGAAAAAAGGAGTTCACAAACTGAACTAGACTTTGATAACCAGTCTTTGGCCTGAACTAGGGCCCGGCGCGAGAGATCGGTCAGGCAATGTTCCGGAGTGACGGGGAATGGCAGACGGTTGCCTCCGCGTGAGGAGCAGTAATGTTAGTGGAGGGAATGGCCGCACGCGTGAGAGAACGGAAATATTCCTTTTTGAGATGTAAAAAAATATGTAATGACTATAAGGGTGGAGTAGGAGGACCACAGCTGTGTTCTAGGTCCAAGAATATCCTTTTCAGAAGTTTTCCCATGCCCCCAGCAGGCCGATGCCATACGGTTTTACTAATATCTCTTCCTCGGCTTTCTCGATACGGACTCGATCCTTATAAGATGAGTGGATGGCCAGCTACCAGTTGCTCGTCCGTAAACCCGCGCCTACGGTGGCCGGACATTGCTCGGGGCGTCTCCTGTCGCAGCGCCATATATTTCGGGCTAGTGACAGCAAATCGAAACCACATATTTTTGAGTGGGTGGGAGTCAGTGACAAGTGTGTTATACGATCCACCCCGGCTCCTCAAGGGAGGCCAGTAGCGCCCTGCCCCCTAGCCCAGTTACAATCGTATCGTTCGCGCCGAATGCCTCGAGATGGCCACGCCTCCGATTCCTTTGTTCTGACGTCATCTCAACGCTCAGTCACGTGGTCAGAACAACGGAATCGGAGGCGTGGCCTACTCGAGGCGTTCGGCGCGAACGCATCGATTGTAACTTGGCTAGGGGGTTGGTGTTACTAGCCATTTCGCGGATGGTACCTGGGTTTTCAAATTACGTTGCCATTATTGATATAGTTACTCAAATAATTAGGGATTTTTGTAATAGTTTTAAGTGCATAAACTATAGTTGAAATACAATTGTAACTGCACAACTGATAACTCGACGTAATCCCGACAGGGCGTGACTGTGTGACCAATTTACAATATTTTGCATTTGGGAAAAAAAAATATGTTTTTTTTCTCCACAATTCGTAAACGTAAACATGATTTTTTCTTTAAAATTGACCCCTTTAACGTGTCCTATTCGATGTTGAATGCATACTTTGCTCAAGTCAGTTTGGTGTGATAACTTCGCAATGGCGCGTCAAAACTTTTGGAAAAAAAAGAAAAACAAGAGAAACAAGCGTTTGAAATAGATCAATAGTTTTAAATATTAGAATAAAACACGTAGAAGCTCATTATAATTACATGATAATAAAGGTCTAGTTTGGTTTTTTGTTCACAGTTGCGAGGTATTCACTCTAAGCCATCGATATACACTTTATTTTTACCTATACTATACTTTTGAAGATCAAATATCAGTGTAATGTGGTCTCTATTTGAAGTTAGTCGTCGTGAATATTTTCTCGTTCAAAAAAGCGATGGTAAAGTTCGCTGTTTTCTACATGAAACAGAACTTAATTTACACTAGAAGCGCGGCATGTCAATATCAATTTTGGAAATTTTATTCTTGCTACAGTAATACGGGGAGATGGTGTACAAATGAAATTGGTAACTGATAATATACAATATTTATATTATGTATTATTTTGGTGGCAGCAGTGGCAGCCGTCGAGAAGCAGTTGAGCAGTGGTGGCCGCGTGGTAACGACCCCGACTTATGAGTTGTAGGTCGCAGATTCAAACTCAGCCAGTCGCATAACTTTGTGTCATTTATTTCATCACCACTGCTCTCAAAACGGTGAAGGAAAACATCGTGAGGAAACCGGCATGTCCTAGAACCAAAAAATTCGAAGACATGTGACATTCACCAATACGCATTGGGCCCGCGTGGTGGATTACGGCCCATTCCCTCCTAGAGAAAGGAGGCCTGAGTCCCAGCAGTGGGAACGTTCAAAGGCTTATTATGCTTATATTATTTTGGTGTACATCATAAATGAGTCAAATTTGAGACGCCCGCGCTTCTAGTGTATTTTACGTTTGACTTCTAGAAGTTTTTAAAATCGTCTTTGAAGAATCTTAAAGGCGTTTTAAAATTGTGTTTCGTTTGAGTATTCGGATGTGAGACCGATAGTACATAGTAAATTGTTAGCAGATTTTACAGCCACAACATGTATTATTTTTTATTCTTAAGCTGTAATAATGACTGCCATTTTAAATAGCACAGTCTATTTGAGGCTAAACCGGCTGCAGACTAAGAACTAAGTGAAGATTGTTCGTTTGGCTCTCATAGCTAGGTAAGATAACTTAGGTTAGGCTTTCTGTACACGGACGCATAGCTTCATAGACGCGTATACGAAGCGGTAACGACAGGACGGCACGACGCGATGTTGCCGCTTCGTCGACACTTTTAGACGTACATCAACCGTATAATGACGAATACGCGATTATGAAGCTACGCGTCCGTAAATAGTAGCCGATAGTCTGCTGTCTGTACACAAGTACAGTCATCATTATCATTATTTCAGCTGGAAGACGTCCACTGTTAGACATAGGCCTCCCCCAAGTGTCACCACACGATCTACTCTATGCGTCTCGCATCCATGGGATTTCCGCGACCCTCACCAGGTCACAAGTCTGTTATTTTTATAAATTCATCATTCCAACACGATCCCATTGTCATTTTGCTAAAAGTTCGTAATCTGATAATTCATAATGGTCGATCATTGATCGGTCAATGATCTTGTGGTAGAACGACAATATCGAGCTGTCTCGAAACAACTTAAAAGCAATGACTGCACAATGACGTGCTAATAGTAGGTACTGATCAAGGGAACTGTCAAAATTTTGGCAGTTATCCGCACACGTCAAATATTCATTTGTCATTGTATGAGATTACCATTCTATGCCATTTCTTTCAATGGAGTGTCAGTAGTTGACCATTGGAAAGTCATAATGACGCCATTATATTAGTAGATTACCAAAACTTGTCCAAATCAACAATGATAGACCATTCTCACACTATTGTATCAGGAGACTTGAGACCCTGGTCATCGGTCCACCTTGTGGGAGGCCTTTAAACGCTGCGTCTTCCGAAATTTGTCGCCCAAAATCTTTCGGATCCATCGACCAACTGCCGACTTCAAAATTTACTTGTACTATTCAAATTAAGTTAAACTTACTTAACTTAGCTCTTAGTTCAAGTAGCCAGAATATCTAAAGGCTTATCAAAAATCTTAGTTTTATTTTGAACAATTTTGTGCTAATAATTTCATAATCATTTCATCCCAGTACTAGCTAATGGAGGCATCAAATTCTCATATTTATTTTATTTAGTTTTAATTTGTGTAGACTAAAGCATGAGCCACACGGATGTAATCCATCATCGCAACAGAGGTGACCTTGCTTGTTGTAAACCATGTAGACAGCAAATGTAATTCAAACGAGGTGGGTTGTTAAGAGGTATTTTTCGCCTATCACACACTAAAAAAATTCTGTTTCCGACTATTTTTAAATGCGTTAAATAAAAATATACAAAAAAAGGCATTTGAGCAATACTTGCTTTGACTTACTGTATTATTTATCACATAAATATCACTGAAAAAAAATAATGTATCTTTAACTATAGAAATGCATTTAAAAATTTAAGAGAAACTTTTTTTAGATGGGCGAAAAATGCCTTTTAATTACCCTCTACCTTTTGACTTATGACCTTCAACGTCTTTGAATGGTAGGCGCGTTTTACCAACCGCAGTTTCAATTGCAGTGACTGATTTGCGAACGTGTTGGTATGTGGATTAGATTCGTGTAGCTTGCGGCTACAATCCATGGTAGTAAACCAAGCTCCTACTAATGTGACCTACGTTGGATCGCTGGATTGCATCCGTGTGGCCCATGCTTTACAAAAATATGTACTAACAATCCTACAATATAAATTGTTATCTCTAAATTGACGAATCTTGACCGGTTTTTCATAAATACTGTTCGAAATTATCTTACTTAGAGTTAAAAAAAAGTTCTTTATCTGTCACTCATATCTATGTGACAGTCTTAATCTAAAGTTCTTTAATAACAGCCGAGTGCACATTTAAGAGCGCCCCACTCACACACACGATTTTGCATACAACCGCTCTTACGTGATTATAAAGTTTTTTTTTTTAATAATTCACAACTATCACACAACGCCGTCTAGTCCCAAGCTAAGTAGGGCACACGAGGAAGAAAAATTTAGTACCTAAATTAAACTTGATTATCAATTCTGGTCGAGTGTAAAACCCAACAGAGAGTAATAACTCAAATAATAAAAAAAAACCGGCCCAGTGTGAGTCGGTTCACGCAATGAGTTCTGTACTTTTATCTATACAACTTAAGACACTGTACTATAACTATTATTAATATCGAGCAAAAAAAGGGCAAAAACAAACTTGTTTTAGCTGTCCGGATTATGAAAGTGTTCCCAAAACGCTTTGTATGTGTGGGTGGGATCCGTCTGTCTATCACCGGGCTGTATCTCATGATGCAAAACTTGGGGGTGATCAGATGTGGTCTTAGTTATAAGCGAAATTCACGAGAATGTACTGCCGACAAACTGTTATGCAGTTTGGCAGATGTTATAAATGATTAATGATGTAACAAATTTGTAAAAATAAAAAAAAAATGAACCGTAATAGCTAGATAGTTGAAATTTTCACCGATGATGTATTTCTGTTGCCACTATAACAACAAATACTAAAAACAGAATAAAATAAACAGTTAAGTCTAAAAAAAAACACATTTGTTGTATGGGAACCCCCATACAACAAATAAGATTTTTTGCCGTTTTAGCAGCTGACGGTACGGAACCCTTCGTGCGCGAGTCCGACTCGCACTTTGCCAGTTTTTTTCTTACTTTATATCGGGTGCAGGTTACAAAGATCCCGTTACAAAGTTCAACGCCCATGATCAAGATTTTAATTCAAATGAAGTCTTTTTTACTGAGCACATTGCATAATAATTACATTTCTAGATGAATGTATGGGTCACTGTATCCTACCAATTTACGCATACAAAGTTATCCAGTGATATAAATTAAAATTTTATATGAAATTCGATTAGATAATATTTATTTATTATTTATATATATAAAAATCAATGCCACTTTTCGTTGTAATTTTATAACTCAAGAACGGGCTCACCTATCCAAACCAAATGTTTAGGCTTTGTTCGGACTATTTAGTAGATGGTTTATGTGAAGTTTGCACGAAATCGGTCGAGCGGTTCTTCATTTATCACATTATTAGGCGGTACGAAGTTCGCCGAGTCAGCTAGTCTATATATATATAAAAGGAAACTAAAACACATACGTACATACAATTGGCGGCCTTATCGCATTCCGCGATCTCTTCCAGGCAACCTGGAATGGACAGTAATTGCCTGGACAAGAAATGGGGCTGTCATTGGTGTGACAAAACCAGCATTAAACATATTATATTATAATAGATACACATATATAAAAGGTGTTAAAAAATTAACTTTACGAATTTCGAGGGGACATTGTACTCCTCATTATGAACAACTTTTACTATGGGACCAAACCTGAAATCGCGAAAAAAAATATCAGCTGTTCCCTACGTTTATGATCGCATAACTCGTCAAAATGTATGGAGCAGCTGATTTTTTTTTCGCTATTTCAGGTTTAGTCCCATAGTAAAAGTTGTTCATAATGAGGAGTACAGTGTCCCCTCGAAATTCGTAAAGTTAATTTTTTAACACCTTATATTTATAGCCATTCATATTCTAGTCTACGGAAATGGCGGCCCGTTATCGAACTAAAGTGCAAATAAATCATAAAACGACACAGTTTTACGAGTAAAACATCGTAAAAAAACAATACAGAATGTTTCGAAGCAAAATAAAATTTTATTAAGACTTTAAAATTACAAATTCCGTAATAAAACTTAATTTGCATCGTCTTGGCATTTGTTTTAACATTTGCATACAATTTAGCAATATGACAGTAGCATCGGGACAACCATTTTGCATATTTCGTAAATGTCACAAAAAAATAAAAAGTGGAATGTCAAAATAAAATTATATTAGCCAATGTATTGTGACCCATTCCTAGTGTGGGACATCGGATAATAAAAAAAAGCTACAATTTCGCTCGACCCGTTTAGGGATGTTAGAAATAAATTCTAAATGTTATTCTGAATCTCTACGTTATTTTATATAATGAATTTACAATCAATTATAGCAGTCAACCGCGTTTGAGCTTTGTTACATTAATTTTTGTTGTCATTTTCGTTTCAAAAAGCGGGAATGGACTATGAATAGTGGGTTACCATGACGTTCAATGTCATTCTTGTTCCGGTGTGGGTAAGAGACAGATCTATACAGGTTGTCTAGCGCCATCTCTTACCCACACTGGAAATAAGAATGAAACAATCTTACTTTAAACGTCATGGTAACCCAGGGTCGGTACAGGGATGCCCATCACAATAGAAATCATTTCGAAGACCCTATATTGCAGGCGATAGACAAACTATTCCAGACCATACACGGTTTGCAACTGATTTATTATGTCGTAAGCTTTAGTTATTCATTGCACAACGAGCCGTGAGACAGTCTCCCAGACTAGATGATTACAATGCGTTCCAAATAAGAATAGGATCGATTGCCATGTTGTGACGTCACGTCATACTGTCAAATCGAACATTTATTATTGTGAGCAAAACAATAAATTTTTAAAATTTTAATTTATTTACGACCTGTGAACGAAAATAGGTAAATCATAATCCAGTTCTTCAATTTTGCTCATCTCTAAGTTCTTCAATTTTGCCCAATTTCATGCGATTTGACAGTATGACGTGACGTCACAACATGGCAATCGATCCTATTCTCATTTGGAATGCATTGTACACGCCTGCCGTTATAAAAACAAAAAAGGGCCCCGCGTCCTACGGCTCGTGCAAACATCAGCCTAGATTCTGTCAAACGGCATGACGTATCCGTTGACGTCCTGTTCTCAAGCTGGCTTCCATACTATTGACTTAGCCGACACTTCCGTACTATTGACTTCACTGAAAAATACTATACAACTGTGTTCAGTTACTTAGACCTGTACCATGACGTTTAAAGTAAGATTGTTTCATTCTTATTTCCAGTGTGGGTAAGAGATGGTGCTAGACAACCTGTATAGCTCTGTCTCTTACCCACACTGAAATAAGAATGAAACAATCTTACTTTGAACATCATGGTAACCCTGTTAATAACTTGCGTATTTTGACTCAACATTAAAACAGTGAGAACAGAGAGAGCAGTGGTGGCCGAGTAGTAACGGCTCCGACTTACGAGTTGTAGGTCGCGGGTTCAAACCCAGCCAGGCGCATTACTTTGTGTAATTTATTTCATCACCACTGCTCTCAAAACGGTGAAGGAAAACATCGTGAGGAAACCGGCATGACCTAGAACCAAAAATTCGAAGACATGTGACATTCACCAACCCGCACTGGGCCCGCGTGGTGGATTACGGCCCATACCCTCTCCTTGAGAGGAGGCCTGAGCCCCAACAGTGGGAACATTGAAAGGCTGATTATGCTTATTATGCTATTAAAACAGTAAGATTAAAAATTAACAGCTTTTATCAAAAACTGGTCGACCTACTATAGCTATATTTTTACTAATCCCAGAATATATTTTATATTTTTAAGCATTTATTATTGTTTTCGTATTATAATTTCGAATTGCAATATAGGTTTAAGCTTAAATCCTTTTTTAAGAGTATTACAATTTAATTTAAATCGTGTAATTTTATTGTATTTAGTTGTAAGAACTTGGCGGGTTGCACTGCAGTGCAACTAAATATTATTTTCCTAAAATGTATTATTCCCTATTATTTTTAATAAATAAAATATATTTTATTGTATATACTTTTGGTTTTATTTTCTCCATGCTGACTACAAACTCAGTGTATGTGTGTGTACACCAGGCGCGTGCTTAAGAGTGGAGAGCAATGGGTACCTCGAACTGTCCGATTAGGACTAAAGCCTCAATCCCCATACAAAAGTGCTACGTGCCTGTTTTGCTACGTAACAATACATTCAATTTCTCCATCGACACGACTGCATGCACCCCGTTAAAGTTGTAATAGCGACACTGCTCAGGACCTGTACCATGACGTTTAAAATAAGATTGTTTCATTCTTATTTCCAGTGTGAGTAAGAGATGGCGCTAGACAACCTGTATAGCTCTGTCTCTTACCCACACTGAAATAAGAATGAAACAATCTTACTTTGAATGTCAATGTAACTCCGCAGGTCCGGTTTCCGCTACGGGGACCGACCGCGACGTATGTCCGCGCGGGCTCCCGGTTAACGTAGCGTTAGGCCCAAGACCCTAGATGTCAACAAAACTGTAGGAGCCCAATACCTAGAGTCGATGCCTGCTAGACTTGCGGGATTATTTCATGAGTTACCTGGCCCTGAAACGCAAAGGGTAACTGAAGGAGCACAGATGGATTTTAGTCAGTATTAGAAGTCTGACACTCATTCTCGCTCCACCCAGAGCGTGAAAAGTTATTTAATGATTTCCCCCCATAAAAAAAATTGGTGTAGAACCTGGATAAGGCTGGTACCGTAAAACGGGGTGAATAGAAACCAAAGTTTGGTTTTTCACTTTGAAACCATATTAGCATCGAATTTTTAGAATAACAATTCATTAATAAATTGATTCAGTTAAATGCTGAAAAAAATATTCAAAATACCCTCTGAAGTTTTGTTTCTATTCACCTCATTTGATTGTACTAGGTGTGGGCAAAGTGTGTCATCTTTGCGATTTGAACATTTATATCTGAATCACTGAAATGTTCCGGAACAGTGATATGTATCATTTGGGACATCGGCTCACAAGATACAAACGGAACATTTGGAACATCGGCTCAAAAGATACAAACGGAACATTTGAAACTTCGGCTCACAAGATACAAACGGAACATTAGGAACATGAGCTCAAAAGATAAAAACACAGACACTGACTGTTATAAATCGTAATCTGTTACGTTGCGCCATATACACCAACAGTTTTATTTAATTGAATTTTGATTTGAGAATAATTTAAAGCAGATGTTTTTAGTGTATTTCATTAAAATTTCCACTACGTTTTAATTTGAATTTTAAAAAGACTGCAGGTTACTTAGAAAAGAGTGTTTCAATGTTCTAATTGTTCCAAATGATGTATTTAAAACATTACTGCTGTTCCAATGTTTCGGAACAGTGAGTCGGTTCCGTAAAGAGTTACACACGCCTAGCTGGGACAGGAGCGCTGTGATTGGCCCCAAAAAAGAGAGTATGCTGCCCAGCTGTGGGCATAGTGGGGCTGTAGATGATGCTGATGACGATGAATTGATGCCTCCTATTTGTACGCTTGTGGTCGTAAAGCAAAACTGCATTTTTTTCAGTAGGTAGAGCAATTTTTGTAATTGTTAATGATATCATCATCTTCCTGCCCTTGTCCCATCTTATTTGGGGTCGGCGCAATACGTTTTTTTCTTCAATTCTATCCTGTCAACCGCCATACTATCACTAACTTCCTTTTCTTTCATATCACTGTTCACACAATCCATCCATCTTTTCTTTGGATTGTTAATGATACAAGTAGGTAATTTGTGAAACACTTAGCGATATTGTTGCATTGTGATATCAATAATCAGTTTAAGAACACTTACTTTATGCTAGGAGGCATCGATACGTTTTATTTTAGCCTCTTCACTGAATTGCTTTCGCCACCGATACATGGTGGATATCCCACCTATATGCATAAAACGTTTTGGGAACACATTCATTGTGCGTACAGCTAAGTAGTGGAATTCCTAGCCGGAATCTACGTTTCCTGACGGCTACAATCCGGGAATTTTTAAGCCAAGAGTGAATAGGTTACTTCTAGGCAAGCGCGCTCCATCGTCGACCGCATCGTCAGTTTCCATCAGCCCCCCTAGCCAAGTTACAATCGTATCGTTCGCGCCGAACGCCTCGAGTAGACCACGCATCCGATTCCTTTGTTCTGACGTCATCTCAACGCTCAGTCACGTGGTCAGAACAAAGGAATCGAAGGCGTGGCCTACTTGAGGCGTTAGGCGCGAACGAAACGATTGTAACTTGGCTAGGGGGGCAGGTGAGATAGCGGTCAAGCGCGAACCTATCAAGATTAGTAAAATAATAATAATAATTTCTTCACACGAAAGGGTCAAATATAGTCCGCGGAACTGCCCAAACGGATGTACACATATCGAATGATGATAGAACAAAAAAAAACCAGATTTGTAAACTCCCAAGTCTAGAAGTAACTCTGGTGAATTTAAATTGCTAATTCTCATTAATTATTATAATACAATACAATATATAAAAACTTGTGTCCCCAACTTTTTACAAGAAAACAAGTCTGGCAACTGGAAAAAATACCGTCGTCATGGCAACGAGAGAAACAACAAATGACTGATTCTGTTTATAAACAACCGTGACGTTTAGAAAACATCTCCTAATAATATTCTATAGTCTTCAGGGAAAAACAAGCAAAATGTCCGGTTTGAGTGGATTCGATGGAGAAGCCGTCGGTTTTGACTCCGTGAAACTTAACAAAAGTAAAGAAACCGAGTCTTCAACGCAAACCACTGAATTCCGCGAGTCTGGTGTTTCATCTCAAACCAATGTCCTCAAAGAAATGGGCTCTTTAGCTACCGCGGAAGACTTGAACGCCCAGGATGATATTCTAAAAGAATATCCACCTCCAGGACTTAACGAATTCCTGAAACGAGTCGTGCCTGCGATGATGGAACAGCTGGACCACAACGACCACGAACTACTGTACAACTCATCTGATTCAGACGAAGAGGAAGTCTTAGCTGCTAGACTGTTCCAAGAAATCAAGCTGACGGACTTGCCAGGGATCGGAGGTGGTGATGACTCTCGCTGCGTCCTCGATATGTCATGGAGCAGCGCCGGCAACTCCTTAGCCGTCTCCATTGGCAAGAACCAGCACAAAAGTTGGTGCACAGAGGATGGATTGATCAGGATCTTCACCATCAAACGAACTGCTGGCGATACATTTGTAAGAAGCTTGGATTTGGCTGAAAAGAGCTGTGTGACAAAAGTGAAGTACCATCCTTCTGTGGCTGCACTCTTAGCTTACGGCACTACTTCTGGAGAAGTCGTTATATGCAATCTAAGGAATCTAGACGCCATTTTGTTAACATCACCAGCTGGAGCGCATGGGTCTAAGCGCGTCAGTAACCTTCAATGGGCAGACGCGACACTTGCTAACACATTCCTGACCATGCAGATTATGAATACAGGGAAAAGGCGAGGAGCCTCTGACCACATCCTGATGTCTTGCGGCTGTGATGGCACCCTTAATGTATGGCGAGTCAACGTCAACCAGAAGATATTTGAGAACGTCGTTTGCTACTCCATCAACGGCTCCAGGAATTTGAGTGTCGTTCACATATCCTGTTTTGATTTTATTAAGTCGTATCCTTTGCGTCCTAGCGACCAGAAGGTTCCTGATGATATATTCGTGGTCGGTGCGCGCACGGGAACCTTATATCTTTGTAAAACGAAGACGTTTAAGCCTATAGTGAACAGCAAGATGGTGGATCCTGTGTATGACGTGCTGGAGGGCCACATCGGGTACGTGGTGGACATCGCCTTCAGCTGCCAGAAGCCTGGGATCTTTGTCTCGGCTTCTATTGATTCTGAGCTGAGGATTTATGATATTAACCAGCCTAGTCCTTTAAAGGTAATTGATATTTGTAATAATACAACTGCGTGTTGCGCTAATTTAACATCTTCATCATCATTTCAGCCGAAAGACGTCCACTGTTGGACATAATCCTCCCAAAATTAACGGTTCTGTACATATCGCATAAATCCGATTCCCGCGGCCCTCACCAGGTCATCGGTTTACAGATTTATTATAAGTATAGAAAGAAGATTCTGCGACAGTACTTCGCCCTTTGACGAAAAGATTTTTTATAAAGCATTAAAAATGTATAAAATAATCTAAAACGACAAAACAAGGAGGACTTACAGCTAATAAAACCAGACAAAAAAGCAAACCATAATCATTAGAAAACCAATTACAAGTCCTCACTCTCTTTCTGTTATGACTATATAGTTGGCAATTCGCACGCCTCACGTACTGACGCGCGTTGGTTTTTGCAGGAATCAGCAAATTTTTTCGTGTCACAGGTGTCATTGCTTTGACTTTGGCTGTTGCTGTATGTAGATTGACAAAAAAAAAAGATTGTAGAAATCTGCGTTCATCTCATAACCGCCTTGTTGTCCCACTCATCGTACTGACTTTCTTCACTATTTCTTCTTTATTCAAGCTATTTCTCTATGGATTGCGCTCCCTCAGGAAATCAGGATGGCAACAAGCCGATTATCATTCAAAACCAAAGTTCGCGAGCTAATTCGTAAAAAGTTGGCAGTAGTATCATCACAGCGTTAATGATTTCCTATTGTCAATTTGGACTAATAGTTTAAGTATTTTAATGTATGTATGTATGTAGTGTATTAACTTGAGTATATATTGTATAATTGTTTTATACTTATTCTATGGTTTATTAGTATGTTTATTCTATGGTCGATAAGTAAATCTATTCCTGTATTCGCCTTTTTCTCTCTCTTTTATTGCACCTACCACTACTTTTCTCTGCATCACCCAAAGGTTGACTGGTAGAAAATGCTTAAGCATTAAGTCCGCCTTTGTGCTTTTGTGTGCATAAAGCATTAAATAAATAAATAAATTGACATGTCTAGGCTGTAGTCCTCTTCCAAGAGCGGTGGTTATCAGTGAATCTTTAGTGAGCTGTTTTGCATTTGGGGCGTGCCAGAACGGGAGAATTCCCTCTGAACTGGACCTCTTGTTTAGTGCGCCTAGTTGTTTGGCGCTGTGAACATTGCGGGGCGTTGTTGTGGCGAAGCTAGCTCCTGTATTAACCCATAATCAGGAGAGTATACTCTTCTTTACCGGCCCTCAGATCCTGTTGTGCCGAAATCGCTTTTTTTTTTCAAGGTGGACAATCATGCAATGACTTCTTCCCCTAGGGCGAAGCGGGAGAGCATATCAGACTTTTACTGACTAAAATCTCATCTATATTCCTTCTATGCGGTGCCTTTCATGACTCCAGGTTTTCCTTTCGAAAGTCAACCCATGGCCCCAGTAGGCTTCGGCTCTGCTGGGCCCCTACGGTTTTGCTGACATCTCTTTGAGGAACGCTATGCGCCGTCGACGACTCGGGCCCAGTCCGGACGCTTACCAGACGGCCGGACAGCGAGCAACTCATTGCTTGTCGTCCGCAAGCGCAGTGCCGAGGTTGAGGGCCATGACCAGGACTCTGCGTGATCTACTGGGTACCCATTGAGGCTAAAGGTGGCTTCTGGTTGGCAAGCAGCTCTTGACGTGCTGCTCGTCTGACTGCAATGAGGAGTGATGTTGATATTAAAAGATTTTGTGAAAAGCTGTTTCTTCTCAGGGTAGTCCGCTAGGAAACAGCGGCCTCATATAGTTAAAATTAAGGAAAAAATTAACGTGTAAAAGTGTTTTTAGAAAACTTATTTGCAAAATAAAAATCATTTATCACATTGGTTTAATTTGTTAATTAGGACACACTTGATGCATTGAATTCGCTGGCAAATGAAAATTACTCGGTTTTGTGCACTTGTCGTGTTTTGTAGAATCACACAACAGCGTTTCAGCGGATCATGCGATATTACGTCACTTTGCAATACTATGTAGGTATATGCTAAAATTACAAACTAATACTATGATAAATATCGGATCAGGGGCGCCGACTCCGTGGGTGCTCCGGGGCTCGAGCAACCATGACAAATAAACAGTAGGTGCCGAGCACCCCTGAGAATAGACATCATGAAACAGATCAGTAATCGCCTTTTAAGGATGGGCGTTTTTCATTATCCGACGACCCGTTTAGCGCAGTGGTTTATAGACGCAAGGGTCGCGGGTTCAATTCCCGCACCAATACAAATGTTAGTTGATAAAACAGATATTTGTGTTGGGTCTGGATGTTTGTTGTACCTTCGTTGTTCCGCAGTATGTAAGTAGGACATTTATTTGTCGGTCGATCAGTGTGCATTTCTCTTCTAACCTAACTCCCTTTCCTTTTATTTCTAAGGGGAAACTGTCAAATAACGGTATAAAGATGCACATATTGAAATATGACGTCACTACGATTAGGTAACGTGTGCTCAAAAGAGATAGCGAGATATCCCCACCACGCGCCTACACTTCCACAAACCAATATTTGAAAAGCTAATTGCTACTTCATTTAGTAACCAATTTTGATGCTGTTTTCAGAAAAAAATATTGCTAAATTACACAACAAGGAGCCCTCTAGCCAACTTACAACCGTTTCGTGTCAATTTTCTTTTCGTTGATCGCCTCGAGTCGGCCACGCCTCCGATTCTTTAGTTCTGACGTCATCTCAACGCTCAGTCACGTGGTCAGAACAAAGGAATAGGAGGCGTGGCCGAATCGAGGCGATCAACGAAAAGAGAATCGAAACGTAACGGTTGTTGGCTGAGGGGGCTGATCGCTCAAGATGACAAGACGAAAGATGCACGTAGTGAAGAACAAATACTTGAAGTCCTATTTCGCCAGCTGCCAAGCTATCGCTGATAAAATGCCACTGTATCCAAAGCCACTATCTGTGCTCGTGTTCCAGGTGATCTGTCTGGACGTACCAATATCGTGCATGTCCTGGCTGCCCAACAACCCATGCGTCGTGGTCCTCGGGCTGGCCAAGCCTGAGGGGCAGCTGCTACAGGTCTTCAACCTCAACAGCGGCCGCCAAGTGCCGATGGAAGGCCTCACTGGGGTTGGAGGCTGTGTTACTTGCATTGCGGTCAACCATACCGGGTTAGTAAGACACTTATACTAAAAAGGCGAGTTTGTGACTTCTTCATGCTCGAACGTCTGAAAGGATTTGAATGGAACTTTTTTTTAAAGTTTGGAAATCATCAAATGACTTCTCGAACTTTGGGCCTCAAGTCTGCTATTACAATAGTGTCAGAATAGTCAATCATTGATTTCATAATTGTTGTTTTTGACAAGTTTGGTAATCTACTAATATAATGGCGTCATTATGATTATGAAATGAGTGGTATAGAATGGTAATCTCGTGCAAAAAAAATCAAAATAGCATTTATTCCAAATAAACCATTTACAGGCACTTTTGAAATGTCAAGAAGTCAGTCAGTCAGAAAAATAAAAATAAATTATGCTAATTGCACATTCCAAAGCGTAGATCTCTATGGAGAAGAATGTGCAAGAAACTCCATGGACACTTTTTTCAATCATGTTTTGTAATTACAAATATCTCTGTTACATGTTTCTAGTCGCTATCATGTGAGAACAATGTAAATAAAAATAAAAACTAAATATAGATATTAAAATAGCAACTGGCAGCTAAGAGATGTGCATATTGACAAATCAATATCTAACGTATGCGGTAATCTGCTAAAATTTTTACAGTTATCTTTGATCAGTGACCTACCATTAGAGCTTCATCATGCAGTCATTGCTTTTAATAAGCTCGATATTGGCATTCTTTCCACAAATCTATTACGAGACCATTGACCGATCAATGATCGATCATTATGTATTAGCAGATTACCAACTTTTAGCAAAATGACAATGGGATCGTGTTGGAATGACGAATTTATAAAAATAGCAGACTTGGGCCCCTGGGCGGAGCGAGAGGGCGTATCAGACTTTTCCTGACTAAAACCACAGCTGTGTCCAGTGAGGAACAGCTCCTAAGACATCCTATTTGTAGATAACTCTTAGGAAACACAGACTCCGTTTAAGATTGCCTCTAATAACATAAAAAATCAGGAACTATATCCCTCTATAGAATAATATTATATCGGTTTCGGATATGAAATTTTTTTATTCGTTAATTTGGGATAGTTCGAACAATATCAGAATATTATCATAGCATAGTATTATAATGTTGGAACTCGGGCCTCCTTTCTAAGAAAGTAATAAAAATATACATATATTTATTTACCTCAAATCAACAATCTGATTAGCATCCGGAGACTCATAGCAAGGTTCAGTTGAAAACCAGCGTCAGACAACTGCTACATAGTGGCCTGGCATTATGCTGAATTGGACCTATTTGGCGCAGCCGTGAGACAAACATTGTGTCAGTGTTTTTTCTTAGTTGTCTTAAGTTTTGTTTTCACAGTGTGTGTATCCATGCGTGCCAAATAAAATATTTTTCTTTCTTTCCTGATAACTAAAAACCAAAAATTGTTCTTCCGTTTCCAGTGTATGCCGCGTGGCAGCAGGTGACGCCGACAGTAACCTGCACATCTGGGAGCTCCCCACGCGCCGCATCAAGCTCACGCAAGACGAACTCGACTGTTAACGTGTCCTAGCTTGATAATTACGAGTAGCACTTGAATTCAGAATCTTGGTTATTGTTTTGTGGAGGTCAGAAAGGAGTCGCATCATGTAAAGTAGACTGGAAGCTGATCGTAGCATTTTTTTTTGGCTATGGTTAGTCATCCTCTCAACTTCTCTCGCTCTAGTGTGGAGCGAGAGGGCGTGTCAGACTATTAGTGACTAAAACCACACCTGAGTCCTTCAGTTGTCCTTTGCGTTTCAGGACCACACTTCACACTTTTCAGAAATTCTCCGTGATCCTAGCGGGCATTATCCTCATCATAGTCATCCTCTCAACTTCTCTTGCTCTAGTGTGGAGCGAAAGGACGTGACTTTTACTGACTAAAACTACAACTGTGTCCTTGGCGTTTCAGGACCACGCTTCAGACTTTTCAGAAATTCTCCCTGGTCCTAACGGGCATTGGCTACGGTTTTGCCGATGTCTCTTTGAGGCGCGCGTGGAACATTATTTGGTGTTGACGACTCGGATTCAGTCTTTACGAGACGGCGAGCTTCCTTCAAGCTCGCGCCTTCGGTGACCAGAGATCACGCAACGTTTCCCGAAGCCCGGGGCATCTCCTGTAGCGGCAGTTGAGGCGGATACCAGCACAGTTTGGAAAGATTAGATAGATAGATGGACTTAAATTCATAAGCAATTATGTCCTAATACTGTCATCATCTTCCTGCTCTGGTTTTTTCCATTCCAAATGACTGCTATTCTTCTTCTTAGCGTATCAATGGCAAAACTGGTTAAATTCCTTGCCTGGCCCAGTATTCGGCCACGGCAGTGCCGTACGCTGATGTTGTCATTAGGTCCCTACTTGAATAGGTAACAGGGCACGTGATGCAGGATCGAAGGTGGGACATGGTCTGCGGAGAGGCGCCGCACAAACACTGAAGATCGGAACCGTCCGAGGACCCCCGTCTGTGGAGATTGTGTTTACTGCGCCCAACTTGGGTGCGGAGTCTGTTTAGAGTTTTCCAGGTGGGCCATGGTAACTCGTGTCCAGGGGAGAGGCTCTCCGACGGCTCGACAAAATCATCAGGAGGTTTAAACTTCTCCCGCCAGAGGTCGCGTCTCTCCGAGGTGCTGTTACCTTGAGATGGGCTCACGCTTGCAACAAAACTTTTACGTACGACTGCTGTTAGCTTTCCCGCCAAATTCTAAATACGAAATACCTATGAATGGTAATATGACATTACCTATCACATTACTTGTCACGCGACTTCTCCGGAGAAGTAATTTGTCTATGCCAGTGGGGTTACCATGACGTTCAAAGTAATATTGTTTCATTCTTATTTCAGTGTGGGTAAGAGACAAAGCTATACAGGTTGTCTAGCGCCATCTCTTACCCACACTGGAAATTAGAATGAAACAATCTTACTTTAAACGTCATGGTACAGGTCCTGTTGTCCAGTCAACTGTCACGCTATCACTAGCTTCTTCTCCATTAATTCTTAACAATCCGTAAATAATATATGATTTGTAACTTTATATATATAATTTTTCTCTACGTGTGTTTATCACCTATCTCCTCCCAAACGTCTTGACCGATTTGAATGTTTGTTATTATAATTGAGTGGGTCCCTAGATGGTTTGAAAATACAATTGGAGCCTGTAGGTGGTGCCTGTAATGGGAACTCAATTTTTTTTTTCTGACGAAGGGCCTGCGGGCAGGATATCGTCTGCCGGGACCGCTAGTAAACTTAAAAATTCTGGATTCAAGTTAACCTAGTGTATTTTTGTATCTACGTGTATAATTCGCACTCTTAGAATGAAAGTGACTTAAGTCCAACCTCCTAGAAATTCTGAAAAATCGTTAAAAGACTAGCGGGGTTACCATGACGTTCAAAGTAAGATTTTTTCATACTTATTTCAGTGTGGGTAAGAGACAGAGCTATACAGGTTGTCTAGCGCCATCTCTTACCCACACAGGAAATATGAATGAAACAATCTTACTTTAGACGTCATAGTACAGGTCCTAGATACTTTAAAACCCTATGGTGAAAAAGAGGCCGAATTGTGAGTAAAAAAGAAACGCGGGGAGATACACTTAATTCATTTCAACACTATATGTAGGTACATATAAAAGAATTTCTTGTTTTTTTTCCACAAATAGCAATTTTTGAGGTGGATCACTTTCATTCTAAAGAAACGAGTAACATTTTTGTAAGTAGCCAAAAATGGCATTTTATTTAATGTGTTTTTTATAGAAATAATGTTTATTTTTAAGAGCCGTGTGGCGGATGGGATTTGCCATCAGAAAAAATGACGAACTTCCATACAAACTTTATTATCAAGATCCCATATCTTGACTTCGGTAGACGAAATATTCAAGAATTCTTCTTTGGTGCTCACCTCTGTTTTATAAGGAATTTTTGTGCTAAATTTCATGTTTCTAGTCCTAGACCTGTACCATGACGTTTAAAGTAAGATTGTTTCATTCTTATTTCCAGTGTGGGTAAGAGATGGCGCTAGACAACCTGTATAGCTCTGTCTCTTACCCACACTGAAATAAGAATGAAACAATCTTACTTTGAACGTCATGGTAATCTCGCTGGGCTTGTCTGTGTGTTGTTTGATAGTGAATGTATTTGAAGCAAATGAAACAGGGCCCTCGAAATTATTATTTTTTCTTTTTTGCATTTTGAGTTTTCCACGAAATAGCCATTTACTAGCGAGATTATAAGAAATTTACATTTTACAACCAGAAGAAATTTTACAAAAAAATATGATTGGCGACATCAACTTATTAAAAAATCGGCCCTAAGTCAAGATATAAAATAAAAAATGCTTCGTTCTACCGAATATCGGAGAAAGGTAATTATTTTAGTTATATTATAATATACATATATATATAATAATTTACATTTAGTTGTTTTGTTTTTATAGAAATAAAGAAAACCTTGAATTTACTCAGCTTTTTATTTTAACTAAATTCTTCACCTCGCGTGTACTAGATTTTGCTTTGAATGAAAAAGCTGTCGGCATGTCTTCAAGAGATTCCGCCGGAATACTGTCCGTCATGCCGCGACTTGTCTCGCCCCGGCGTTGCATCTCCACGTGCATGCGTGCAAGAACTGTTGCCTCCAGATCCCTTGGCGGCAGGACGGCAAGCTGGCTCGCCGCTTCGTGGGAGACCATACAGTATCCCCGCACCATCTGGATGGCCATGACCTTCTGGCATGCGTTCAGCTGGGCCGCCGGTCGCTTTCGCAGTGACGGCGCCCATACCAGCGCTTTATAAAGGGTCATGGATCACCGGCAGGATGTGTCTAGACCTTCTAGATCGGACAGGAGCCGCTTGAGGGCAGCCCCAGTCCGATCCAGTTTGGGAGTCAAACGTCGGAAGTACTCCTCAAAATTCCACCGGCTGTCGAGGACGATTCTCAGGTACTTCATCGTCGACTCGACGCCGATGTGAACCCTCCTACCGTTATTTGGGAACCTGATAGTGGCGCGTTCCGAGGGCCATGAAAGCACATGGTCTCCGACTTGTGCAGTGCCACCTCGACTCCGGTGACAACACCCTAGTGGTACAGATAGCGGCACGAATCTTCGCGGGGATCGCTTTGCGCATCGTACACATCGGCAGCCAATCACTGTACAAGGATTTCACTCCCCGCCCCCGCATCTCTGTTCATACCACTAAAGAGACCCGATATTTCTCTTCTGCATGCTTCTGCGCAAATAGAACTGTAGAAGTCATTGCTCAAGATCCGTGCCGGTATCTGTATAAATAGTGTACAAAATTGACACACTAAAAAAATAGCAATAATAAAACCAAAGAGTTAACTTCACTTTTTATGTCATTTCATTTAAAAATTACAATATTTAAGGAATCATGTTGACTA
Organism: Mythimna vitellina; assembly: GCA_949316375.1. Taxonomy (NCBI): domain Eukaryota; kingdom Metazoa; phylum Arthropoda; class Insecta; order Lepidoptera; family Noctuidae; genus Mythimna; species Mythimna vitellina. The sequence continues at coordinate 1,168,029 of OX438713.1, forward strand.
ACTCAAAATATACATTTTGTAGTTTCTCTTTCTCTCGTCACTGCTGCGTGCTACGAGTCCTTCTTCTTCTTCTTCTTTTGGTTAACTGCTTCTGGAAAAGAGAAGAGAAGACACTAGCTTAATTCATAGTGGAATATCATCAGACTTGACTTTCTCCTGCCTAGGGTGTCAGATTTTTAGTGACTGAAACCCATCTGTGTTCTTTTATTAGCTCTAAGCATTCTAGGCACATTGCTCGCAGAACAGAAGGTCGATGGAGGCGAAAGGTTCTGGAATGGCGACCACGTACCGGAAGACGCAGCGTTGGAAGGCCTCCCACAAGGTGGACCGATGACCTGGTGAGGGTCGGGGGAATGCAATGGATGCGAGACGCACAGGACCTGTCATTGTGGCGACATTTGGGGGAGGCCTATGTCCAACTGTGGACGTCTTTCGGCTGAAATGATGATGATGATGATTCTAGGGCTCCAGTAAGTCTTTTGAAAATCCCCGCAGGTCTGAACTACAGCTGTCCCCGTCTACGGACATCTTCCGTATCTGAGACATCACTTGCCCTCAAGCAGTCAGATAGACCGTAGCTCTATGTGAAATGATAATGTTCAGTAGCAATGCTACACACAGCTAGGTTAGTATTGTAATCACATCCACTAAAAGAGGGGAAGACCTGGTGACCTGAAATACAGGCCAAAAGACCTGGTGACCTGAAATTAAGGCCAAAAGACCTGGTGACCTGAAATTAAGGCCAAAAGACCTGAAATACAGGCCAAAAGAACTGGTGACCTGAAATTAAGGCCAAAATACCTAGTGACCTGAAATACAGGCCAAAAGATCTAGTGACCTGAAATAAAGGCCAAAATACCTAGTGACCTGAATTACAGGCCAAAAGATCTAGTGTCCTGAAATAAAGGCCAAAATACCTAGTGACCTGAATTACAGGCCAAAAGATCTAGTGTCCTGAAATAAAGGCCAAAATACCTAGTGACCTGAATTACAGGCCAAAAGATCTAGTGTCCTGAAATAATTTTATCATTTTCTCAGATTGTAATTGTTGTGATATTGTGGTAAGTAAGTAAAGTACAAATTATTATTATTATTTACTGTGTTTCCACTGTATTAAAGCATTTATTGTGGGGATCCGAAACAGACGTGGATTCGATGTCATATTACAAAAGAGGACCATTTATGAGTCCCCGTGAATCTCTACTAAATTAGCCGTCACTTTATATCTCAAAAAAAAAAAAATTGTGCGCAATAGTGTAGGAATTTTAAAATTATAATTTTAGTTATCAATATTATATATTTCACAACTATATTACAAAACGCCGTCTAGTCCCAAGCTAAGCAGAGATTGTGCTATGACTACTAGACAATTGATAAACATACTTATGTATTTCATACATATATAGATAAATTATATATATATATAGATATTGAGACATCATTTGATCATTTATTGTATGTGTGATGTCGTATGTGTGTATTTTAGTGGACGTCTTGCTGAATCACGATGATGCAGCTTACCTGTCACTGCTTGGCTCTCCGCGAGGGCTCGGTGGCCGTGGGCGGCGGAGGAGGGCCCTTCTTATCCAATTCCTCGAGGTAGCTGGTCAAGATCTGCTGTCTTTCCTCTGGGATGTGGTCAAGTGCTGTGTACCTGTAGTAGAAAATATTTCTTATGTGGTTTAAATTTCTGATGGTTATTGACTGATTATCAAGTTTGAAAGTGGCGTCAGTGACTGAAAAGTTGAAAGGGAATCGTTTGTCTTGGTATGGTCATGTGAAGAGGAGGGATGAAACGCATGTTACTAAAAGAGTTATGAGTATACATGTGGATGGGTGGAGAGGAAGAGGGAGACCAAAGAAAAGATGGATGGATTGTGTGAACAGTGATATGAAAGAAAAGGAAGTTAGTGATATCTCATGCCCATAACCGCATGCGGCGTATGGGTAGGATGCACCATGTTGACATTCGCTAGACTAATGTCAGCGCCTGGCAGCGCCCCCTGACCTGGCGTCGTGCTTGAGCGCGTCGAGCACGTGCTGCAGCGCGGCCGGGTGCTCGCGCACGGCCGCCAGGCTCTTGTGCGTGATGCTGCGCGTCTCCTGCAGCAGCTGCCTCATGGCCGTCTTGGCGCACGACTGCTTGTCGCGTTGGTAGTCGCGGAATTCGCGTTCCATCTGTAAGATAGAATGGCAGTGTGTTAGCATCTGTTGCCGCGGCCCTGGAGCGTAAAGGGCACCTGAAGGAACGCAAGTGGGTTTCACCTTCAAATGCCTTTTGCGTTCTAGGACCAGAGGTTTCTTCGTGGCGAATATATCTCTTTGAGGCGAGCGTGGAAAACTACGCGCCGGTAAAGACTCGGGCACGTGCTGGATTGTTACTGGACGGCCGGACGACGAACTATCCAATGCTCATTACGTCGTCCGCTACCTCGCCGCTAGGATGGCTGGGGATAGCCGTACCCTCACATGTGCGGCCATCACCTTCGCATCCCATTCCCTCTAGCTCCAGACCATGGCCTCAGATCGTCACCGTCACATATCCACGGCACCGGCCAAGCGGTGCACACCTCCACTGCCAGCACGGTACGTTACCTGTGAGGCACTGTTGTAGACGGGCGCGGTGGGCTCGTCCGCGAGCAGGGCGCGCACGTCCCGCCAGTGCGCAGTACACGAGATGCCTCTATCGTTGAGCAGCGCGCGCAGTTTGTCGCGGCGTTTCGTCGCGAGCGCACTTGTGTGTTGCATGAATAACCTCTCCTGGAAAGATAATAAAAAAACGGCTTTAAATATAACTACTTGTTAATAATATTGTGTAAATGTGTATACTGTCCTTACATAATATCTATTTATGCTGTAATATGGAAATATTGTAACATCCATTTTTTTTAAAAACAATAACCATGGAGTTTCTTGCCGGTTCTTCTCCATAAGAAACTTGCCAATGGAACCGTGCACTAGCTTCTGACGTTTTATAAGTGCACATGTAGGCCTATGTGAAATAAAAACAAATTTGAATTTGATACATACAAGGCAGAAGGGTTTTTTTTAGGTGGAAAAATTACCTAATGACAAATCCCGCTCTTGGGCGGAGCGGGAGATAGTGTCAGACTATTACTGACTAAAAACCTATTCCTGTTCCTTCTTTGAATTCGTCCCAGGTTTCACTTTCACATTACCCGTGGCCCCAGTAGCCTTCGACCCTGCTAAGCCCCTACGATTTGCTGACATCTCCCTGAGGCGCGCGTGGAACAATTCGCGCCGTCGACAACTTGGGCTCGGTCCGGACGGCGAGCTACTCATTGCTCGCCGTCCGCAAGCGCGCGCTTACGGTGGAGATCAGCAGGGTCAGTATAATATAATATTCACACTAACTATCACACAACGCCGTCTAGTTTCAAGCTAAGCAGAGCTTGTGTTATGAGTACTAGACAACTGATAAACATACTTATATATTTCTAAATACATACATATATAGATAAATTACACCCAGACATAGAACAAATGATCGTGCTCATCACACAAACATTGTCCTGGGTGGGAATCGAACCCACGACCTCCGGCATAGCACTCAGGGCCACTAACCACTAGACCAACAGGCCAGTCAGTGTGTCTTAGAGTTCTCATAAGAATTACTTATCCATTCGAATAGTTTATTATTCTTACCTTATCGTCTTTCGTCAATAATTCTGCTAGGCTGTATCTGTGGTCCTTTTTGAGCTGTTTCTTGGCGTCTCTCCAGGATAAGTCTGGATTTCTTACTAAATCTGCTAGTAATGCGTTGAAATGCTGAAAATACAGTTTTCAGTTTATATATTTATTTAGCATGGCATAGTCGGCCTTATAATGTTCCCACTGCTGGGACTCCGGCCTCCTCTCTAGGAGTGGGAATGGGCCGTAATCCACCACGCGGGCCCAGTGCGGGTTGGTGGATGTCACATGTCTTCGAATTTTTGGTTCTAGGACATGCCGGTTTCCTCACGATGTTTTCCTTCATCGTTTTGAGAGCAGTGGTGATGAAATAAATTACACAAAGTAATGCGCCTGGCTGGGTTTGAACCTGCGATTTACAACTCGTAAGTTGAAGCCGTTACCACTCGGCCACCACTGCTCTCAAATTGTTTATTAATAAAAAAATAATCCTCCCAATTGAATTTCGATCACGGTGGCCAATCTCAACGGAGATTAGGCAAGTACGTAGGAGATATTGTATTGCTTAAGTGTGTGCGCAAACACAGGTGTACTCTCTGTGCCTTTACTCTCTTAGTTCGATGGGAGGGCGATCCAACACGATCGAAGAGAGATCAGACGCAGGACCAACGGAGCCACGTGCTTACCAAGGCACGAGGGTATCACACCACCAACTTCGAAATTACGGACTGCTACAGAGTGATTCCTAATGAAAAAACCCAATAGCACTTTTTGCCCGACCAGGGAATCGAACCCAGGACCACGATCAGGAGTCGCGCTTGCGACCACGAGACCAACGAGATAGTTAGAGGAGAGAGGTAGCGAGGGAGGGAGCTAGGTCGACTGGTAGTGAATGCCTAAGGCATTAAGTCCGCCTTTGTGCTATTGTGTTGCATGAAGTTTTAATAAATAAATAAATAAGTAGTTACATAATAATAATTAATTAATTACTGTCTATAAAACCAGCATGCTTACCTGAACCGCCTCGTCCCTCTTATGGTACTCCCGTTCCTTGTCCCTGTCTCTGAGACTGGTGGCTAGCGCCCTCTGTACCTCCCTCTCCCGCTCCTTAATGGACGCCTGTGCCCTCGCCTCCTTCTCCCTGGCCGCCGTCTCCCCGTCACTGGCGGCTTCTGGCTCCTCTGTGTCAGCTTCTTCCATCTCTTCTGGCGGTGGGTCCTGTCAGAAGGGGGATATGGCTTGAGATTTGTGGTCGGAAGAAAATCGTTGGTGAATTGGCGCTAGGAATTGTCGTGATAAATGACGACGCATACAGTCGTAATTAGAATTTTATTTCAATTTGTGCAGGGCAATGGAAAGGGCTATAGGTACTCGGAGTTTCCTTGCGTGATCGCATCAGGAATGAAGATATCCGCAGGAGAACCAAGGTTGCCGACATATCCCTAATAAACGCAAAATTCAAGTGTAGTGGGCAGCGCAAATTGCTTGCAGCACAGATGGCCGTTGGGTTCGAAAGGTTCGGGAGTAGCGACCAGGCATCGGAAGACGCAACATTGGAAGGCCTCCCTCATCAGTCGCAAGGACGACCGTGAACCTGGTAAAGGTCACGGGAATCCGATGGATGCGAGACTTACAGGACCGCTCATAGTGGCGACACTTGGGGCAGACCCATGTCCAATCGTGGACGTCTTTCGGCTGAAATGATGATAATGTGTAGTTGTCTAGTAAATGTCGCTGTCAGCGATCAGATCGCCTCTGTAGCTATAGAATTAAGTTTGTGTAATACAAATTAAAAATCAAGAGTGAATAGGTTACTTCTAGGCAAGCGTGCTTTATAGTCTATCAAACCGTCGGTCGCTATCCATCAGTTGAGATAGTGGTCATACGTGATTCTATCAATAGTAAAAAAACTGGGCAAGTGCGAGTAGAACTCGCGCCCTGAGGGTTCCGTACAAACTTTCATAAGTAAACAGTTCAATTCCCGAATGAAGTCGTATAGATTTTTCCGAATTGCAATTTTTTTTTTGTTGTGACGTGGCAACAAATTTACAGTTTTCAGATTTATTCCCATATCTGTACATTTTGGCCCGGTCATGTGCCTTCGTCCTTAGTGATAAACAACTCTAATCATCATGGATTGTCGTGACGGGACTCCCACATCCCTTCCACCGTCACCGCACATACAGGTATTTCGCCGGTGGGATCTTTGGCGACGTCGAATCAGATGTTACAAAAATTGACTTGAAGGGTAGGCAAAAAAGGGGAGCCTTGTTCGACCTCTGGGCCCGACGGCAGCCATAAAGTAAGGTCTTATAGAACTTGCTTTATGCCAAATTTCAGGATTCTCGGTCAACGGGAAATACCATATAGTTTGATTCCCTCGAGAGTGTCCAAATATAAGTTTTTTGCGACATAAACGGCAATATCTTTTTTTTTTCAGTTAACTTTATAATCTGAAGCTTCAAGAGACCGCAGACTTGAGTATAAGGTTTTAATTTCAACTCGATACCTGCACGCTTTACCGAGATAAAGGGTCTTGACAGACAGACAGACAACAAAGTGATCCTATAAGGATTCCGTTTTTACCTTTTTAGGTACGGAACCCTAAAAATAGGCACAGTTCTTATTTTCCTCTAGGAAAACGATGATCGATATTATTAAAAAATTAATAGTAATTGTATAATAGTGGGTCAAGATTTTTTTAAATTAATTTAGTTATTTTTGTTGTAATGGACACAATTATGTTTTCAAACCCCTTTTTTTGATTTGGGATGTAAAACTACATCTATGTACCTTCAGTTGCCCTTTGCGATCCAGGACCACAAGTTTCCCTTGAAGTCAACCCATGGCCCCAGTAGGCTTCGACCCTGCTAGGTCCCTACGGTTTTGCTGACATCTTTTTAAGGCACGCGTGATACACTACGCGCTGTTGATGTCTCGGGCTCGTTCCGGTCGGCGAACTACCCATAGCTCATCGTCCACAAGCACACGCCTATGGTGGCTGGTAGACGGGGTCGAGGTCCCGGCAGTTGGGGCGTAAATCCCTTGTAAAATCGGCCAATTTAATATTAGGAATCAATAAAAATTAAAGCTTTGAACTCAAAAAACTTTTTCTTTTAAGGTGATGGCACATGAACACATTCGCAGGAAGTTGGTGTAATCATCACAGCGTTGATTTGTTGAATTAGTTTTTCATAATTACATTGTTTTTTGTACGTATGTATCTAAGTATATATATATTTATTATTAATCTAGTTTACCATTACCAAACCTACCATGTTATATTTCTGCACCACCCTAAGGTTGACTGGTAGAAAATGCCTAAGGCATTAAGTCCGCCTTTGTACAGTGTTTATTACTAGTGTATACAGTTTTAATAAATAAAAACTTCGAACTGTTTTAAATACACATTAAACACCATCGTTTATACCGCATCCATTGAAGGACTGGAACAATTTGCCTGCTGCGGTCTTCCCGTCCGATTATAATTTACGTGTCTTCAAGGCTAGAGTGTCTTAATAAACCAGTGCGCCTCACCATTAACTATTGCATCACTGCTTACTATCAAGAGGGATAGCTGTCAAGCACTAATTTAAATAGTTAAAATAAAACTGTAGCGCATTCGCGTTAAGAAAATAGTGATAGTGATAGTGTCACTTAGCCACGTTCCTTGAACAATGAGATCATAGTTATTTTACTTTTTTTTAGTCATTTCACATAAAATTTGACCACCTCAAAAGGTAATCACTAACTTACAAGGGTAATCAACCTCATAAAGTTCAGACTGCTGGGATTCAGACCTCTCCAATCGAAGGGTCGTAATCTACCCCGTAGGCCCATTGCGGCTTGGTGAATGTCACATTTCTTCGAATTTTTAGTTCTAAGACATCCGGGTTTCCTCACGATGTCTTCCTTCACCGTTTAGAGAGCAGTGGTGATGAAATAAATTACACAAAGTAATGCGCCTGCCTGGACCTACGACTTGTAAGTGGGGGCCGATACTACTGAGCCACGACTACAATTAGCTTAATCTCGGTCATAACATGTAATCATTCTTTCTTAACCACATGGTGTTGTTAAAGGGGTTCTCCATCAACACGACTACATGCACACCGTTGAAGTTGAACTAGCGATACTGCGCAGGTAATAATCGCGACGAGGACCCGATCACACGACACGCGACCCATGCCCAAGCAGACGCAGCGTCACCCCTTATGGGTTTGATCCGTGCACGGAACAAATGTTTATCATCATCATCATCATCATCTTCCTGCCCTTATCCCGTATTATTTGGGGTCGGCGCAACACGTTTTTTTCTTCCACTCTGCCCTGGTCTGGGTGTCTTTTGTATGCGATTATCAATATTTGTAAACGCACTTACGATAACAGGAATAGCCAATGTTTTTTTTTTGTTATAAGAAAAAAAAATAGCATAGTCAGCCTTTTTAATATTGGGAACAAAAAATGCTGATCATGCTAATATTTTTTTTTGCTGGGATGTAGGCCTCTTTAGGAGAGGGGACAGGCCGTAATCCACTACGAGGGTCCAGTGCGGTCGATATCACATGTCTTCGAATTTTCAAGTTCTAGGATACGTCGGTTTCCTCAGAATGTTTACCTTCACCGTTTTGAGAGCAGTATTGATGAAATAAATTACACAAAGTAATGCGCCTGGCTGAGTTTGAACTCACGACATACAACTCGGCAAGTAGGGACCACCAAGGCTTAAAAAAAATTGCAGGTTAAAAAATAAAAAGAACCACATACACAATTATCAATTTATTCACAAATTATTAATTCTAAGTGTTCAATCATAATTAGTAATAAAAAAAAACCTATGTACAGATTACATAATAACTAATAAAAACGAAGACGGTACTAAATGTACTTATAATATTAAAAATGCTATATAGTTAAAAAGTCGGGTAGTCGGAAAAAGTCGAAATCAAACTTCATAATCTTTGGGACTACAACATTAACCTTTTGACCGCCTACGTCGGATATATCCGACAGTCTTTTTTTTATTCTTGATAGGTTCGCGCTTTACCGCTATCTCACCAGCGCGCTTACCTAGAAGTAACCTATTCACTCTTGACTTAACGATTCCCGGGTTGTATCCGACTCTCGCATTTATTTCGCCAGGGTCGCACATCCACGACCAAATACTCCATCTCGTCAGCTCTTCTGTCACCTATGAAGATTGAAGAGCTCAACGAGATGGAGTACCCAGTCGCAAACACACGACCGTGGCGAATAGGACACGGAAACACTTGTCGGAGAAATCCGACGCAAGCGGTTGAAGGTTATTGACGGTTTCAAAGAAATTTAGAAAATTGCATTGATCGAAAATTATTATTATCGCAAACCGGGCAGAATTCACCAATAAAACTAATCGCATGTCACTAGTGCCACTTGTAAAAATATAACAAAAGTAAATACAGACAAGTGACACTAGTGACAGCGGCTAAACGCGATTATTCGAGCCAAATGTTAAACGCGATTAGTTTTATTGGTGAATTCCGCCCTTAGACAGTTTTTTAACCGTAGTTAAGTTAACCGATAGTTAAAAATAGTAAAGATTTGTTAAATATCGGCAAAATGTATTGTTCTATCAATTGAGAAAGAAGAAAATGATTAAGTATGTGATTTTAGTGTATTTTAAAAATTATTTATTTACTATTTTTATCTCTCGGTTGATAAAAAAATACCTTAAGAGATTTACAATTTTGCGATAGCAATAAAATCAATAATAATAATTTTCATAAATGTAATTTTCTGAATGATAAAAATAATGTTATCGCTGACTGTACCACATTTTCTACAACTATTTCATGAGCCAAATTTCCTTCAGAAACAGATTATTTTGGGTAAAATAGCGCATTCATTTCGATAACAATGTTTTAATCAGGGCCTGTTTCACCACCTACGATTAAGTTCCCATTAAAATTCAGTTCAACTCTATTTTTGTCGTGGATGAGCGACCCAGGCGGAATAAACGCGAGAGTGTTTGTCGGATATATCCGACGTAAGCGGGTAAAAGGTTAATCATCCACTGAGTTGAAGAAACTAATCGAACATCGTGAAATTGGCCTTTAGCATCTAAGACTATAAACAGACTTCACTAAAAGGGGGATTCAATTTTTTCATTTCGTCAAGTCAGATCAGAGTCTAATACATATTAATAAATCATGAATGACTCACAGTAAAAATAACTAACCTAAAGTCGTCATAAGATTCAACGTGACAGTTGTCAAATGTAAAAATGTGTCAAATATGGTTAGTCAGTATTCTAAACGCCTTAGGGCCGTGGCTCACTGGGAACCATGGCGGAGTAGCCAGGTCATGACGCCAAAAAAATGTATGGATCGGCTGCGTGGCTATCAGTTGCCAGGTGAGGTACACACCATAGAACTGTATGCTTTTTTTTTAGCTGAGTGAACTGGTAGCGCCGCCATGGCGTCCCAGTGAGGTACGGGCCTTAGTGCTGTGGAGTTGCCAAATGTATTAAGAGACAAAAATGTAGGAGAAATACGTCGTATGTAGACTGAAAACTCTATATTATTTTATAATATATTTGACATTCATGGGGCGTAATTTTTGAAAAAGTATTTTACGTTTTAACCGTTTTCGTCGGATTTATCCGACGAGTGTTATCGCGTCCTATTGGCCAGGGTCGTGTGTTTGCGACCGGGTACTCCATCTCGTTTACCTCTTCAATCCCCATAGGTGACAGAAGAGCTGACGAGATGGAGTATTTGGTCGTGCGACCCTGGCGGAATAAACGTGTTTGTCGGATATATCCGACGCTGATGGTTAAAGGGTAAAAGAAAAATTATTTCATTGATTAATTACGAAGGATGTACGTGAAGAACGGTTTCTATTAAGAGCCTTATTACAAAATTCATTCTTTCATATATTATTTTAAAAGACAGTTGTAATTACATTCCACAAAAATTTAATAAAAACTTAAATTTCTTAAGAACTGACGTTAATTCTTGTATGAATTGATTTAGTATTGGATAGCTCATTGATTGAGAAAGGCTACTTAACGCAACAACCATGAGGAGTAGAACCGAATCCAAAGATGCAGATCAAACCGCGGGACAGCTATTAGGCTACATATTTCTTATTACACAGGGTGTCTTTGACATCGACGCACAAACGAATACCACGGATCCAGTACATGATTCTGGACCCCCCAATGGTGGAATTTTTCGTCGGCTTTTTCCTAATTAAAAAAAGCATCTGTACTTTTTTAAATGTAAACTGTGTAAAATCGTTGTTCTAACCAACCCCGATGACATATTTAGTAAAAAAAACAAAAAAGTTTTTTATTAAAAAATAATTATTTAAAAAGTCATCGGGGTTGATAAAATCGTTATTCTAATCAATCCTGATGACACTTTTAATTTTAAAAGTAATTCATTCATTTTTTTCACTAAAAATGTTAGAATAACGATTTTATACAGTTAAAATTAAAAAAAAAAACGTATAGATATTTTTTTATGTCAAGAAAAAACCGACGAATAATTCCACCACTGGGGGTCCAAAAACATGCACTGGATCCATAGTATTCGTTTGTGCGTCGATGTCAAAGACACCCGGTATATCCCTGTATACACGGGCGAAGTCGTTGTCAGAAGCGAGTCCTACAATAATAATATGAATGTTTTAAGAAGGAACTTAATAGTTGAATCAACTATACAACTTTTAAAAGGAATTTCTTCCAACTTGTAGACAAAGACGATAATATAAGAGGTGTTAAAAAATTAACTTTAAGAATTTCGAGGGGACATTGTCCTCCTCATTATGAACAACTTAAACTATGGGACTAAAGCTGAAATCGCCAAAAAAAAAATCAGCTGTTCCCTACGTTTATGTTCGCATAACTCGTCAAAATGTATGGAGCAGTTGAATTTTTTTACGCTATTTCATGTTTGTTCCTATAGTAAAAGTTGTTCATAATGAGGTGTACAATGTCCCCTCAAAATTGTTAAAGTTAATTTTATAACACCTTATATACAAATAAACAAATTTTACTTTTCTTTTTTTTTGTGTGTTTAAGACAGGGGACAGGGGACTCAGGCGTGCGAGCGAGAGAGAGGGATGGAGCTATACAGGGTGTATAGCTGTTTAGATTGTCAAATGGATAGCGATAAGAGAGCTCGTGTTAGCTGACCTTGGTAATTTTATCAGTCACAGAATAGTCTTTAAATTGTCACACGGTATCTATACACTTGAAGAAAAGTCGTTAAAATCACAGCAGTCATAAAAGTCAAGTCGTCAGTCGTAATTTAAAATTGGGACACTCAAAATTTACTTATTTCTATTTATAATTTGTGGCTCCAACACATATAAGAAACAATACAGGCGCATTACACACTGAATTAAACCTTCAACCGCCTATGTCGGATTTATCCGACGAACACTCTCGCGTTTATTCCGGCAGGGTCGCACATCCACGACCAAATACTCCATCTTGTCAAGTCTTCTGTTACCTATGGGGGATTGAAGAACTAAACGAGAGTACCCAGTCGTTAATACATGACCCTGGCGAATAGGACGCGAAACTACTCGTCGGACTAATCCGACACAAGCGGGTAAAGGGTTAAATTTCGTATCATATTATTAACATCTATATTTAAAAAGTCACTAATATTAAAGTGTCATAAACATAAACACACAAACATCCATGTTCGGGAACAAATATGGCTATATATGAATTTGTCCCGAAGCGGGAATCGAACCCGGACAAAAAGGCCTATGAGCCTACCAATACTTACTATGTTCCAACAATATGTTTCAGTTAACAAAAATATAAGATCAAATTAATGTAGTCGCGAAACTTCATTAACTTTTTAGTATCTACATATATTTGAAATTAAACCTAGTCGTTATAATTTATGGATAATTAGTATAATGTAATGTCTAAAAATAAATAAATAAAAAATAATTATCAAATTTTTGAGACCAATAAATTCTCTATTTATGAAACAAAGTTCAAATTCCACTGTAAACAATTCTTTGGGCCTTTAGACAAATGTTCACTTTAAAATATACATAGATTAAGGCCTACTGTCTACGGCCGCGTAGCTTCATAAACGCGTATTCCTCCTTATAAGCTTGGTGTACGCCTGCGAGCGACGAACGGTGTCGTGTCGTTTTAAAGTTGAGTAGGCAAGCTTCACGCAAGCGTAAACCACGAATGACGCGTCTATGAAGGTACGCGTCCGTGGGCCTAAGTAATTTCGTCAACTAAATTAATTTGACCCATAGTTGTATTAACTTTCAGTGTGTATTACACCTAATACCAAAAATATTACAGCTCCGGTTAATACGACACTTCGAGATTTCGAAAGAGACTGTCATAAATGTGTGAGCGGGACCTCCTGCTATAGCCTTGTGATCCTCCCGCTCTAGGTTGGAACGAGAAGGCATGTTAAGATTTTTACTGACTAACGTCCCCATGGTTCATGGGTTTCCTTTTCAGAAATTATCCATGGGCCTAGCGGGCATCGCCCCTACTAAGCCCCTATGGAGCCTGTTATAGTTGCAAAGGACGCAAAGAGCAACCGAACAAACACAGGCGTGTTTTACTCAGTAAAAGTCTGACATTCCCTCTCGCAACAACCAGATTGTGATAAGTTTCTCGATGATGTCCCACCCTATGGTACACCAAAAGTTCTCTCTCGAACAACTCGATGTGAAATATTTACGACCGGCTACTGTACCTTATATATATATATTGAGCTTGACACTTATAGTGGCAAGGATATTATATAAAACATTAAATAACTTAAATATTACAAAATATGTACAATATGCATTGTCGATACACACATACAGGCTGACTCATTAAACGATGGATATACTAAAGATGATTTGGATCTTGGTTGGCAGGCGGTCGCCTCCTTCTGCGAAGCAGTAATACTAGCAAAGGAGGCGGCCGATCGCGTTAGGCAACGGTCCTCACGCCCCAACCGCCGCTGGATTTCCGATCCCGATATCCGGCTATAGTAAGAGCGGGCGGCGAGAATTGGGTAGCTCGCCGTCCGACCATCAGAAGCCTACTGGGGCAAAGGGTCTGATTCTGAAAAGAAGACTCGGCCCCGGTACGAAAGGCAACGAAGGAACAGGACTAGGTTTTTAGTCAGTAAAAGTCTGACACTCTCTCGCGCTCCACCCAAGAGCGGGGGATGTCATAAGACGATTTTCCCACCGAAAAAAAAAAGATCTTGGCATAAATATTATTATCATCACCATAACCTCTTTTCTAACTAGCTTGGAGTTGGCTTTAAGTCTAACTGAATGCGGCTCAATACGCGTGTTTTACATGGACCGTCTGCCTGTCAGACCTCCACATCCCAGTTACTGGGCAACACGATACTCCTTGGATAGACTGATGGCCAGACTTTCTGGCTGTCAAAGATCTACTAATGACAACCAGGACCATCGGATTTACGTGCTTCGAGCCGCGTAATCCAGCACGCGGGCACAGTGCGAATTGGTGGATATCACATGTCTTCGAATTTTTGGTTCTAGGACATGCTGGTTTCCTCACGATGTTTTCCTTCACCGTTTTGAGAGCAGTGGTGATGAAATAAATTACACAAAGTAATGCGCCCGACTCGATAAGTGGGGCCGTTTCCACTGCGTTTTGTTTTCTTTCAGTATATTCACAGTTCAACGAGTCAGACTGTATTGTTCAGTATCTATACCACCGCTGGGCCGATACAAAATTCTTACTTAACTAATTTTTTCATTAACAAATACATACAATTAACAATAATATTTACCGCCATTGAAATAGGACACATTTTGTATCGGATCAAGAGAAAATACAAAACGTAGACAGCGAAATTCGAATTTTCATACTTTTTGTTATTTGTTGATGCGACATGTTTTTTTTTAACCGTTATGAGGTCATGAAAAATCACATTTCCAATTTGATACTGGATAGCAAATTTCCAAGTTTTCTATGCCCGCTTGCCAGTCTACGAAGCCAGGAAATCTGTTATTACCAACGACCTTACAGCCCCTAGACGTCTTATAACAGGCGAGGCATGTCTGTCACATATGATTATAGATCTAACGTCATGATCAATCAGAACGCAGTACCCCGCTTCCCCGTACCAATCGAACCAATCAGAACGTAGTACCCTGCTCCCCGTACCTCGGCTAGTTGACAGAATTGTTTTGGTGCGCTACTTCAAGCATGAGGCGTCTATTGGCTGTAAGGTCGTTGGTTAGTTTTGACAAGAGGTACCGCGTTACCCAGACACTGTATTGTGGAGAAGGCAGGAAGGTAATGCTTCAGAAGTAAGAAAATTCGAATTTCACCAGTTATTTTAGCGCCTTCCCTTCAACGGTGTTTACACAACTCGTGCGTTAATTTAGCATCTTCAATTTGCATTTTTTTTTAATTCATTGTATTTGAACGAGGTTTCAACTTCATTCTAGGATCCTAGGACATACAAAAGGACCTTGAGCCTTACTGGCCTATTAGTAAAACTAGCGATTTTGAACCCTTTAAACGCTTACTTCGGATAGGTCCGACGAGTGTTTCCGTGTCCTATTCACCAGGGTCCTATGTTTGCGACTGGGTACTCCATCTCGTTTAGCTCTTCAATCCCCGTAGGTGACAGAAGAGCTGACGAGATGGAGTATTTGGTCGTGGAGCGACCCTGGCGAAACGTGAGCGTTTGTCGGATATATCCGACGTGGGCGGGTAAAAGGTTAAACAAAATTCGCGACTATTTTATAGTGAATCTCAAATAATTCATAATGTTTATTACTTAGTTTCTTATGGTGGAAGCTATGGGCACGAGCGTGATCGCTAAATGTCATTAAACTCAAAATTTTTTGTATATTTAGTTTTTAATGCATTTAATTTAATTATTAGCTTATATCAGTAAATACAATCTCCTTGGGCAGACATGTCTGCCGCATTCCGATGCAGCGGTGGGCAGGTAAAACACAAAGTTGGTGCCCTGAAATCGCACGACGGGGTCGCGGCAGACCTCGGAGGAGATTGCGGGATTACTTAGATGTCTTCCTTAGGAATTGACAAGAGGCTCAGAGCCGGGAACAATGGAAGGAACGGAGGGAGTCCTTTGCCCAACAGTGGGACTGTATAGGTTAGATAATATAATACTACTAACCATTTCCAATGCACTAAAAACAAAATAAACTAAAAATATTTATTTAGTGAGAATCTAGCCACACTCGGTCCCATAGTTTTCACCTAAATGACAGTACCCGGTCGTTAACCTTTTGATCGACACGTCAAAAAGCAAAACCATGCTCTCAACGCCAAGCTACGACTTCATCCTTTAATCTGTCACGTAATCGTGACAGTGGCGTGTTGGACACACTTTGTTTTATCATGATCGGTCAAAAAGTTAATATGGCACTTTAAGGTTAAGAAAGAGATAGTGATACGTGAAGTGTGAGTGATACAAACACGAATTCTTTCTCAACCTCAATCTGCCATACTAATGCCTACTGTCCACGGACGCATAGCTTCAAAGACGCGTATTCGTCATTATACGCTTAGTGTACGCCTGCTCACAGCTTACATACTAAACTATGAAACTCTGTCGACGAAGCGGTACGCGTGTATTACGCCTCGTGGACAGGGTTCAGTACGGTGCGCTGCTCAAGCTCTCTGGCATATTTTAAAGCGTCTATAAAGCTAAACCCCGTGAAAAGTTGGCCAAACGATCGCATACTGTGTCACAATTTTTTAAGAATGACATGTAGCATACTAACACATCACAATATGACAATCCGTGTAGAAATATCGATAGGACACTATCGATGATTGTTATCGATATCGATACAAATAAGTCATTTAGCTTTCGTATGACAATTGTACTGTATACAGGTCGATTAAAATCGCACGTATGCTGAGTGCCATTTTAATAACCTTTTGTAAAACTACTTAAAATTAAAAATTAAATCTAAGCTTACGAAATTACAATTTTTAAAATTTACATGATTTTTTTTTCAATATTTACAGTGTCCGAAATGTTTAGGTTAAAACGTTCAAACATGTTATGAGGGTAGTAGACTGGTTGACTTAGCATTAAAATACAAGGAAAAATTACAATATCGCATTATTATTAAGGCCGCGTGTCCACGGCGAGAAAAATCGCCGGGTCTATGCAAGAATTTGTATCGTTCCTACACACGATTAAAGTACACTGCGTCGGCGCTGCACAAGACAAAAATCTTGTCTGCGCCAGACACGACGCGATCTGTAAGGCCCGGCGCCCATTATCGGCATCGGCAAGGTAAAGGATCCTTCGGCATTCCTGACCCATTGACTGGCCTGTTGATCTAGTGGTTAGTGGCCCTGACTGCTATGCCAAAGGTCGTTGGATCGATTCCCACTCAGGACAAATGTTTGTGTGATGAGCACGATCATTTGTTCTGTGTCTGGGTGTTATTTATCTATAATATGTATGTATTGAGAAATATATAAGTATCTTTATCAGTTGTCTAGTACTCATAACACAAGCTCTGCTTAGCTTGGGACTAGACGGCGTTGTGTGATATATTATTATATTATTCCTAAACGAATTCTTTGGCATTCCTACATACAAGAGCAGTGTCGGAAACTATACCTTGGCATGCATGTGGGGATGCCAAAGGTTCCTTTTCCTTGCCGATACCGATAATGGGCGCCGGGGGGCGGTGTGTGCAGTGCATATCAACGTTTGAGCGTGTGGACTAGTGTTGTTTACACACAATAGTTTGTTTACGCTTTTATAAAATGCTTGATTAAATTATAACTTAATGGATATACCAGTGTTGTAATAGTTTCACGCATTTTCTTACTCTCATGCTTTATTTTATTTACTATAGAAGCCAGTATTTTATCAAACGAATTGATTTTATGGACGAAGTGTTCCTCATACTGACGCAGTTCAAAGTAGAAATTAGCAGCAATGTTTTTGACTAAACATAGGATGTAACCAGTATTTTCTCTTGGAGTTAGTTTTCTTTATAAATAATAGGCATTCACTGTTTTTTTTACTTTGTAGTCAACTTTATTTCCCAGAATTAAACGACACGATGTACAATGTCTCAACCATGACCGAAACAATTCGTACCGTGACTAGATTTTTTTTTTTGTCTGCAACAGACACGACATTCTTTCGTGCACAGACCCGACAAAATTTTTCTCATGTACATGAATATTTTTTGCAGTGGACACGCGGCCTAAAGAGAAATCTCTCCAGACCCTTACTTTAGGCGGTTCATTGAGTCCAAAGCTAAGGTAGCTGCTAGAAAACTAGGCGTTCTTACAAAGGTACGACAGTACTTCACACCGGGACAGCTTCTAATGTTATACAAAGCACAGGTCCGATCGTGTGTCGGTGCTGCAAAATGCCATCTAGCAGCTTTGGACTTGGTGGAAAGAAGTGCGAAGTGTGAGGCTAATTGGGGATCCAGATTTGGTTAAGTACAATCTACAAAGCCTGGATCACAGGCGTAGGGTGGCCAGCCTTTCGGTATTTTACAGGATGCATTTTGGAGAGTGTGCGCGGGAATTGCATGGCTTGATTCCACCATTTCATTTCTACCATCGGACAACCCGATGAAGGGCGAGTATCCACCCTTACGTTGTTGACACCTCTACGGTTCTCGCCTCGTCGTTTTTTATGTATTTTATTTACTTAGTTTATATCGCGCACATTGAAGGACTGGAAAAATTTGCCTGCTCTGGTCTTCCGGTCCGATTATATTAGATATCTTCAAGGCTAGAGTGAATAAACTTGTGCGCGTCACCATTAACAATTGCATCACTGCTTACCATCAGCTAGGATCGCAGTCAAGCACTAGTTTATATTGTATATAAACAAAACTTAATTGCAATTAAAAAGTGAGTTCGAAATCTATACGGTTGCCCGGACCAGACACATGTCTGGTTGGAAGATCCTACCTTTTCAAGACTATGCCTTGCAGAGGTATGTGGATACCTCTTAACAACTAAGACTTATCTTAGAATTAAAATCAAAACATGGCAATGCTGCCAGTCTTCACGGGTAGGTTCCGGGGGGTTGCTTGCTTTTTCATACAAACTTTGGACCCAAAAATTGTTTAGCATTCTTTGGGTTTGCAATGGACGTTGATGAGTTAGTGAGCATTTTATACAGATTACATTTTAGTATAAACAGTAAAATAACCAACAAAACAGATCAAAAATACACCACATATAATTCATTTTAAATCTAACAGTAGCAGTCAACCAGCCTGCTATGCACGAACAATACAAAGAATATTAGTTGCTATTGTAAATCACACTGAAAGAGTCTATTATTTGATGCGTGGGCAGTTCTGTAACACGGCTTCGGTTTGTCTGTCCTATCAGTTACTGAAACTACTGAAAACTTCAAAAGGCCATCGTATCTATCATTGACTGGCCTGTTAGTCTAGTGGTCAGTGGCCCTGACTGCTATGCCGGAGGTCGTGGGTTCGATTCCCACCCAGGACATGTTTGTGTGATGAGCACGATCATTTCTTCTGTGTCTGGGTGTACATGATCTATAGTATGTATCATCATCATCATCTTCCTGCCCTTATCCCGATTATCTATATTATCTATAGTATGTATATATTTAGAAATATATAGATATGTTTATCAGTTGTTTAGTACTCATAACACAAGCTTTGCTTAGCTTGGGACTAGACGACGTTGTGTGATAGTTGTGGAATATTATATTATATTATTATCAATATGAGCTACAGTACGGCTAAATATATTGACTTCTCCTAACAATTGAGTGCGTTGTCATTCGCTTTCAAGCCGGGAATCCACTATGTTCGCGAACTAACTGATGGAGACGGTACGAGCATCTCCATAAGAAAGACGCATGCTCCAGTCTCCTTGCGAATATTTTTCATCCGACCACTCCACACCGACACACGTACGCACTAAAAGTGGTATTTTGCTCGCGTCCACGAATAGACTGAGCTCCCTTTGTGTTTTCCCAAAAATCGCCACCGTTACAAGCTCCAGGCGCGCGAACGTATTCACATGTGGAGCAGTTGCAGGAGCACGGAGCGCAAGAGGTTCGCGAACATAGTGGATAGCCGGTTAAAGAATCATATAGCGAATAAGTGTTGCGTATGCGTCATAGTTCGGAATGCCAATTTCAGACTGGCCAAAATATCTTGACCATACTGTCGGAAAATTCACTAAAATCGTGAAAAAAATCTGCCTACAAATAAATAGTTTTTTGCAATTTCTGTTTTTCTCCTATAGTAAAAAATAAGAGTATATTAATTTTCTTTTTAACACCTTGAATTTTAATCTAGCTACAATAGTGATTCTCACTACCCCTGGAACCATGGAATTTCTTGCCGGTTCTTCTCCATAAGAAACGACCAATTGGAACCGTGCACTAGCTTCTGACGTTTTATAAGTACCCAGTTAGGCTTATGTGAAATGAAATACTTTGAATTTTAATACCGCAATTAACTCTAATAGAAAAGTATTTCCTTTAAGCCTGCTGATATTTACAATGTTCTTTTTTCAGTTTTCAGTAATTTCAATAACAGTTCGTTTAGTTCATCATTTGAATGGTTTGATGTGATATTTCATTTGACATCTCACCTTAAAATATCGAAATACATATGCTTGTGACCTGCTCAAAAGTATAGCGGCAAGGTTGACGAGACTGGCTTTTACTCTGCGTGTCGCGGGTTCGACTCTTGCACGGAACAAATATTTGTATGGTCTACAAACAGCTGTTCCAGGTTCGAGTGTCTTGTGTATATAATTTAACAAGTTTGTGAACGCGCCCATAATACAGGAGTAATTAAGAATCTTGCCATAACGAGTTCAGTTTAGTGTACGTCACAATGGCAAGCGAGATCCTTTCATAAGTTTGTGCAAGTTACAAGCATTTCGCATGTTCAATAAAAAAAAAGAAACGTAACTCAAAAATGGTTATTAGAAAATTGATTCCGATTTTTGAATTAGGTCTTTTATGATTAAGCATGCGATTTGTACTTCGGCATAAAAGAGACTGCACCAGGGTAGCCCGCGAAATCCAAATTTCTTAAAGTCTTTTGCAATTTGCTGGTCAACTATTGAATTACTTTATGAGAGGGTAGTATTGATGATTTTACTGGTTAAGGTGCGTCCAGATCTGGCGAATGCGCCGCTCGCGAGCTGCTTGCGAGTGCGACACACCATTATATCTCCGTAAATATATAAGTTTTACGGCTACAAATCATTTTTTAATCCAAATACAAATTGACACTGACTTGCAAAATGCAAGAAACTTATGACTTCCCTGGTGAATCTACTTTAATCATTCAACCACCCACGTCGGATATATCCGACAAAAACTGTCGCGTTTATATCGCCAGGGTCGCACATCCACGACCGAATACACCATCTCGTCACCTATGGGGACACACGACTGGTGGATAGGACGCGAAAGTACTTGTCGGAGCAATCCGACGCAAGGTTAATTGTTTTTGTTAATTACCGACATAAGAACTGAACTGGCCACAGACAAACACAATGGACCCGCACTTGATCTACCCACACATCACTTGGGAGGCATCAACAAAGTCTCTGCACTATGTGCGCAACGCTCGGTGCCCGCCGAAGAACACGTACATCAAACACTATTCTTTCTCCGACTTCTTTCGTTTCCGCTTCTCTGTCTTCTCAGCCTTATCGACCTTCTTCTTCTCCGTCTTCTTGGCGACCGGGACAGGTTCCACTTCTGGTTGGAACTCTTCTGGTTTCCGTTTCTTTGGGGGCGGTTTGATGGGGGATTTTTCGACTTTCTCCGGGGTCTGAGCTACCTCTTTTTTCGAGGAGCGCAGCTGTTTGGGTGATGGTACGTCGTCTTCTGAAGTGGACTTTGATTTGTCCAGGTTACGGCGTGTGGCTTTGGTGGGTTTCTTGGGGTCATCTTCTCCGGGTATGCCGAGGATCTCGGCCCACTGGTCGGGTGGGGGGGTCGGCTGTTTCCGTTCTTCTTCGGTCTCTGCCGGTTTCTGAGGGACAAACGGAGAGATTGAGGGTGTTGCTAATGTCTTAGTGTTGATACCCACAATATTTTGAAGCTGTATTTTTTTTTTTTAATTGAAGTGTTTATATGACCACGAGTTCAAAATGCGTTTAGTACCTTATTATGACTGAAATAAAATTCATTTTGTAGTTTAATTATGCTTGGAATCAAATAAACACATCTTATATTTTAAATCACAGTTTTTCCGCTCAGCATAATAATTAGACTCAGCAAAATATTGTGGATATAACTCATAAACACAGACATTGAAAAAGCGACTCTGCATCGGACATCAATTTACTGACTGACACGGCCTTAGAATATAAAAAATAAAAACAGTCAAAATGCAAAGAAAACTTATTTTAAATACAGATTATTGCAGACTTTTTATAATAAATTTATTCTCGCGTAGACAAGGGTTCTCTGCAGCTCTGCATTAGTCCGAAAATCAAACGAACAAAAAAGCAAATGAACAATGCATCGCATAACAGACAATCACAAGTCACATTGCAGACATTTTGTTTCCAAAATGCAGAGTTTGCTCGACTCTACAGAGTTAAGTCATATATTACTTTTCACTTGACATTTTTGTAGAAGCATGTCGACGTCTGAAGCCACATTGCAGAGCTGCAGGGTTCCCTAAGGCCGTGTGTCATAAACTGCGGGCGTTTCTACCAAATGCTACAGAGCGTGTAAGGTCACATTTTAATGTAAATTAAAAATGTATGTTTTCTGAACTGCAGACTTTGAGTCTGCAGAGTTTTTTTGTGGATTATTGTTTTTATCGAAACCATATTTTTTCTTGAATAGTGCCTATTTTAAAGTGTAGAAAAACTTCCTTTCTGCATATTGATTGCCCCGCGATGTTGTGCGGGCAAAACGTGTAATACAAAACGTTTGTGCGAGCAATCTGAGCAGGGAATAGCTGTAGACCAATTATTATTAATCTTGCGTCCAGCCGAAAATTCTCATCATCATCATTAGATTTAAAACCAAAATTCTCCCCAATCCTACTGTTAATTTTCCCCCATTTCTTTCTAATAATTTTGTACCTCCACCATTATTGATAAAATGACTGACACATATCAGTGATGATGACATTGATGTCTTAAATTATGTCCCTTGTATCAACAGTAGCATTTTCTATGCTTTAGGCTGTTATAATATTTACTACCTTAAATAATCCCATCTGAAGGCAGACTTCTACCTTTTTTTTGCCATGCGATCTCAGGTTTACCCATGAAATCTAAATTATGAATTTGAAGTTCGAGCACTCGTCAAACTGTACTTTAATCTGAAAAACAGATTTCGGCATCAAAGTATGATTTGACAGGTTCTTCACTCTTAATACTGAATTGAGAAACCTGCCCTTAGACACCATTGGTGTGTTTTGTTAGCTTTCCCTATGTAAATAACCATGAGACCAGAACCAGTACATTTATGACCCCTTTTTTAAACCAATATGAGTAAAATAATGTTTATCAATGACCGTTAACGCTGCAAGATGATGATGAGATGTTTTATTCACCTACACTAAACCATCCCCATTAGTTAAAAGTACCAAATAATTACGAAAAAGACAACCATCCACAAAAAAATAAACAACCGTCACCCGTCCACTATCTCAACATCGGCGGAGACATGGCGTGTCAAAGCCGCTGCAGAGTTGGATCGTGTGTGACGGTCTTAATGTATAAAATGTGACCCTAGAAATAAAATATTGGATACGCCCCTGTGACTGAGAGTGCACTGTAGGCGTTGTAGCTGTTACTAAATGAATGTTTAATAAGTACCTAATTGACTGTATTTTTAGTGTAATGGAAATCGACACTCCCTACGAATAACAGACTTCTCTTTACTTTTCTTCGGAAAACATTAAAAATATAAAATTGGTGACTGTTTATAGTATGCATCTATTATTTTTAATTTTATTATCTTCTATTATATTTTAATTATATTAGGTGTTAAAAAATTAACTTTAAGAATTTCGAGGGGACAATGTACTCCTCATTATGAACAACTTTTACTATGGAACCAAACCTGAAATCGCGAAAAAAAGAAATATGCTGTTCCCTACGTTTATGTTCGCATAACTCGTCAAAATGTATGGAGCAGCTGTTTTTTTTTCCGCTATTTCAAGTTTGGTCCCATAGTAAAAGTTGTTCATAATGAGGAGTACAATGTCCCCTCGAAATTCTTAAAGTTAATTTTTTAACACCTTATATTGTTAACGGCCGATTTCTCA
Organism: Mythimna vitellina; assembly: GCA_949316375.1. NCBI lineage: Eukaryota > Metazoa > Arthropoda > Insecta > Lepidoptera > Noctuidae > Mythimna > Mythimna vitellina. The sequence continues at coordinate 1,191,966 of OX438713.1, forward strand.
GCAGGCAGATTTAATCTGCAGAATTAAATATGCCAATTTGACATAGCAAACTGGCAAACATAGTAGTTTTTTTTTAATCATTCTTATCAGTCAAAAACATTTTTTTCTAACTACAGTATGCGCGAAAAAGTATTAGCCCCAAAACAAATATAAACAGTTGTACGCTAAGTTTAACAGCCATATAAAGCGTATGGAGTGTCAACATCTCAGTTCTGTATTCCTAGTATCATGTTCATGTGCTACATCGCAACCCACAGTGCACCCTGAGCCCGTCCGATGCAGTTCGCCGCAAACACCACACGTCGCTCCGTTTGTCCGCGCCATTCTCAAAAACTATGCAATTCTGCAACCAACACGTAACTGCATTAACTCACTGCACTCGTATGAAACCTTTCGAATGGGATAGCGACGCTACCCGCAGGTTATGACAGTCGGCATTTAAACACAAATATCCGAGAAAAGTTGCATTTTAAGATCAGGCGCGTTTTCATAATCCGCTGCTAAAAATCCACTCTTGTAAATTCCGCACAGGTTTACCTGCATTCGTTTGCCTTAACAGGGTGCAAAAAGACGCCTGAAGAAGCCAGTCCTTGACCAAACAGTGCTTGTAATTTCAGTCATTGTGAAGATGTAGTTACGGAAACATTGAAAAGTAAAAATTAAACTTTCGTTTATGTTTCCCATGACCTGTAGATACCGTTGCATGCCTAAATAAGCGCAATGATTTAGGAAGTCACTTTGCAGGATATCCTAATAAGAGAAATATGACATAAAAATTAAATTCATTTTCTACAAAACATTGTCTAACAAAGTTCGTAGACAACGGCTTGGTGACTAGTCTTTTTACACCCTGTTGAATTCAGGCTAATAATCAAGTATAATGTCATGAGGCTGGACAACCATAATGTGTAATTTCGACGATTAACGACCAGCAATCGTTTAAAAACCCAGGTAAGGTACCTGGATGACGAGACGAGATTTTAAAAACACAATAAAATAAAAATATATTCTTGTCTTAGTCATGGACATAGGGGGCCAATGTTGACGCATTTAAATTGATATCTTTTAAAAGAAATTAAATACCTAATTGAAAAAAAAAAATAGTATTAATAATTCTGATTAAAATCTATGTACGTACCTGAGCAACATCGAAGACGACGCCAATAAGAAAAAGCGCTTATAATATAAAGGGTTGGGGTAAATAAAACAAGGTTTATTTATTTTTATTAACAACTAACACCAAGAATAAAGTATATAAATTAATTATATATTTTAAAGATATTATTTTCTACGATGTATTATTTATAATACATCACTGCTTGAATTTTTATACTCAAGAAAATAAGATACTTTCAAAGTTCGAACAATAGCTATGAAATAAATAATATCATAATGAAAATGTCACGAATATGAAATAATAACTTTAACTTTCATACAATTAAATCAACCGTCAAGCGAATTTATCAGAATGTCCGACGCAGTTTCGCTTTTATAAAAAAAAATATTTAAACTCTATCGCTCAGCAGCCTGTCTAAATATGACAATTATGATTTTTACTATACTCACGACGCCTCTGTCGTGTATTTGGGACTAAAAGCCAGAATGATATGATAGCATTAAAAGAAAAAACATTTTCAAAAATTTGTAGTGAAAAATAGCGAGGTCTGAACAATAAAGATATAATTATCATTCATTGCTCCAGTGCAAGAAACAGATGGAGCTAGACAGGTCGAATAACGCTATCACTTTTTCTCAGTTCACTATCACAGTTTTTGAAGGTTTTATCGACAGGCTTTGGCGTCGTGAGCATTTTTTTTATGTTTCAACAGTGCACAATTATCAACAGAACGCCAGCTTTGAAATTGATTGATGGGTAGATAAGTCATCATCTCCTAGCCTTTTCTCAATTAGCTTGTGGTGTTTTAAGTGGACCGACTGCCTATCACACCTTCACAGCCCAGTTACTGGGTGACACGATATTCCTTGGATAGACTGATGGTCAGACGTAACGACTGCCGGTGGTCATTCGTAGATCACGAATGACCACCGGCTCCAACGGCTTTACGCGCTTTCCAAGTCTCGGGGTGTCAGACAAATATTTAAGCAATCAAAGTGAATCCAATTTTTACGACGTCGCTGAAATCTCCGAACCAGCGAAGAATTATCTAGATAGCGGAAGTAATTTTTATTCGTTACTAAGGCCTTGTTCGATATCTACTTCCAATAATATGTATTTACATAACAGAAAAATTCGTATATAATGTGCGGCCGGTCCTACGCTGACTTCCTACTAATTTACTTCATTTCGGATCAACTCAATGTTAAACCAAACAATAAAAACTAAAACTCAGCAGAATGAAAGTTATACTACTTTCAAATTGCAGAGTTTTTTTTTACAAAATAGTTGTTGGGGCTTCCAGTCTAACCGAATGCAGCTGAGTAAGGGGGTATATTACCTACCAATCTGGGGGGCCAATGGTCTGTTTCTGAAAGAAAGACTCAGCGCTGGTACGTAAGGCAACGAAGGAACAGGAGCGGGTCAGTAGTCAGTAAAAATCTGACACTATGTCCCAACCGGCCGAAAACCGAGGGATGTCATTAGATGATTTTCCCACCGAAAAAAAAAAACCTATGGGGATTGAAGAGCTACGAGATGGAGTACCCAGTCGCAAACACACGTCCCTGGCGGATAGAACACGAAAACAGTCGTCGGACCAATCCTAAGCAAGCGGTTAAAGGGATGGAGCTATACACGGTGTCTCTTACATCGACGCACAAACGAATACCACGGATCCAGTACATGATTCTGGACCTTCCAGTGGTGGAATTTTTCGTCGGCTAATTCCTATTTTTTTTTTAATCTGTACTTTTAATAAATTTAAACTGTGTAAAATCGTTATACTAACCAACCCCTATGATATTTTTAGTAAAAAGAAAAACTATTTTTAATTAAAAATTACTTAATTAAAAAGTCATCGGGATAGATTTTTGTCACTAAAAATGTTAGAATATCGATTTTATACAGTTTAAATTTAAAAAGATAAAACCTTTTTTTTTTAATTACAACCGACGAAAAATTCCACCACTGGGGGGTCCAGAATCATGTACTGGATCCGTGGTATTTGTTTGTGCGTCGATCTCAAAGACACCCTGTATAGGATGGACAGCTCCATCCCTCGTTCTCGCTCGCCTGACATTTTAATACCGTCATGGTGAGGCTCTTCAACTCTTATGACACTGTAACAAAATTGTGCACCGTCGAACTCTGAGCTAGTCTATCGCTACGGTACTTACGTCTCCCTTCTCTTTCTTCTTGTCTTTCTTCAGGTCCTTGTCTGCCTTCTCCTTGTCCTTGTCTCGCTCTTTCTCTCGCTTCTCCTTCTTGCCGCCGGTGCGCTCTCGTTCTGTAATCAGGTGGACTTGTGTGAGACTCTTCTGTTAAAATCTTATGATCTGTCTAGCGTTCGGTTAAATAAGTCTTTTTTTTACAACCTTTACACAGCGCCATCTAGTCTCAAACAAAGCAGAGCTTGTGCTATCAGTAATAGACAACTGATAAACATACTTATATATTCCTAAACACATACATATTATACACCCAGACACAGAACAAATGATCTTGCTCATCACACAAATATTTGTCTTGGGTGAAAATGGAACTGACGACGGCATAGCAGTCGGAGCCACTAACCACTAGACCAATCCAATAGGCCAGTCAAGGAATCATCAGCGGCTTCTTTCGCTCTAGGAAAGAGCGGGAGCGCGTGTCATACTTATTAAAATCAGAAACTCCTCGCGGCCGGCCCCAGCAGGCATTGGCCTTGCTGGGCCCCTGGCCCGGTGGGGCCGCGGGGAATTTCTGAAAAGGAAACCTGTGGTCTCAGAACGCAAGAGTAACTGAAGGGCACAGGTGCGGTTTTAGTCAGTAAAAGTCTGATACGTCCTCTCGCTCCATCCTGGAGGGAGAAGAGTCATTAGATAATTTCCCAACCCAAAAGGTTCGCGCTTGGCCACTCTCACCAGGGACCCAAGTCTGCTATTTTTATAAATTCATCATTCCAATACGATCCCATTGTCATTTTGCTAAAAGTTCGTAATCTGCTAATTCATAATGATCGATCATTGATCGGTCAATGGTCTCGTAATAGAGTTGTGGTAGAATGACAATATCGAGTTTATTAAAAGCGATGACTGCAGAATGACGTTCTAATGGTATGTCACTGATCAAAGGAACTGTCAAAATTTTATCAGATTACCGCATACGTGAGACATTCATTTGTCAATTTTATTCCTGGGGCCAATATACTTTACAATAAGCGTAAATAGTAACCTAATTAAATAATAATATATATATAATATTCACACAACTATCACACAACGCCGTCTAGTCCCAAGCTAAGCAGAGCTTGTGATATGAATACTAGATAACTGATAAATATACTTAAATATTTCTAAACACATACATATTATAGATAAATTACACCCAGACACAGAACAAATGATTGTGCTCATCACACAAACATTTGTCCTGGGTGGGAATCGAACCGTCGTCGGTTCGATTCCCACCTCCGGCTTAGCAGTCAGGGCCACTAACAACTAGACCAACAGGCCAGTCAAATGAAAAAGTTTTTCATCACACTTGTTTCGAAACTACCTCTATAAAACGAATTAAGGGGTGTTGAAGGTTATTAAGGAAATTCTTATTCCTTGGGCGAACAAATTTTAAATTTGGCACAAATAAAAAAAAAGTCATTTTTAGTTTTTTAACTTTGCTTGGCCTATCGGCAACATCAAGCATTGTTTAAAAGCTTATTACTCCATCTAACGTAATCCCACGCGATGTTTGCCGCAAAGGCGACGCGAAGAAAGAGAAACTGTGTTAGCGTTCGGTAATTCCGAGATTTACTCGGATTATATTATATTATGAAGTTGCGCCGACCCCAAATAACACGGGATAAGGGCAGGAAGATGATGATGATGATGATGAGTATATTATGAAGTGTTCTAAGTTCTAGAAACCTAGATAATATTCACAAGATATTGTGTTTCCAAAATATCTAATGAAAAATGTGTAATAACGTCATAATCGCGTAAGAGCGGTTGTATAATAAACAGTGAAAATGTATGTCGTAAGGGCATACAATTCCCTTACTTAAAGGGTGTTAAAGGTTATATGGGAAAATCTTATTCCTTGGGTGAACAAATTTAAAATTTGGCACAAATTCACTAGGTTTTCAAAACTACAATTAAACGGGGTGAATAGGACCGCAGGGGTGAATAGGAACAAAAGTTTGAAGGGGATTTTCGCGTTAATTAACAATTTTTCCCAGCATTTAAGTACTCCTATTTGTTCGTTAATTGTAATAAAAACGGATACTTTGATAGAAATCAATTATTTAAATACATACCAATGTAAAAAACTTAACCAAAGTTTTGTTCCTATTCACCCCTGCACCCCGTTTGACGGTACCCTCAAAATACAGTTTTAGGGGTGCAAAGTGCTAGTTAACAAAAATAGAAGTCTTTTCTGTTTATAATATTAATATAGATAACTCACTCTTCTCTTTGCCATCTTTCTCCTTCTTCCGTTCCTCCTTGACCATCTTGCAGTACTCCTTGAAGTAGTCTTCCCTCAAGTTGCTACTCTCGACGGCCTTGTACCTTGGGTCCATGTCGATCTTCTTCTTGGCGTCGAGCCACCGCGCGTGGCGGTCCACCACCTTCTCCTTGAGCAGCGCTATGAACTCCACTTTCACCTATAATGAGATATTTCGACGTTATTCAACGAAATGGTTGGTCGGTTTACGTTTTAAAGTGGGTTTAGAACGGTTGGTTTTTAGGAATTGAGGAGTTTGAATTTGGTTTTTGAAGTCGGGCTGTGGTTGGCGAGGATAAAGGGAAGTAAAGTACGTGATATCAAGCCGGTACCCCCCATAGGGGTAGGCGGAAAGAAAAGGGTTAGAATTCCTAAAATAAAAACCAGTTCACCATCGGTCAGTCATTCATCGGTCGGTTGTCATCGGTCGGTTCGAGTTCAATTCATTCGGTTAACCAGTTTTATCAATGTTACCAATTTTATCAATGATTTCTTACGATTTTTTTTTTATGATTATTAAGAAAAAAAAAATGGTTTTTTATGATCCTTTTTTTATGAATTTAATAGCGTTTATGATTTACTTATACGTTTTTTTTTTATTATTCTCTATGATTTTTTTAAGAATATGCATTTTTTTAACTTTTTATGAACTTTGGTGAATTTTGTTGTTTTTTTTTTTTGGAATTTTTAATTAATTTATAATTTATTGTTTTATGCACGTGGTGTTTACCTGTAAGTGATTGTTGCGCTCAAGTTTAATTTTAGATATGCGTTATGTCGCTGTATTCAGTGTTTACAATCGTTGGTGAACCTAATTTAATAAATCAATAAACCAGCCACGGCGGTTCGGTTGGCTGCTGCGTTGCAAGTCGCTAGTTTGATTCCCGCACGGAACAAATATTAATGTATGGCATACAGATAACTGTTTCGCGTCTGGATGTCTCGTGTATGTCAGTTTATGTTTGCGAACACACCCACGATACAGGAGTGAATCCTAGAGTGTGGGCCAAAGTTTAAAAAAATAATTGTTATTGTATTTATATGGATAGTTATTTAAAATACTGACGATTTTGAAGAAAAAATCGTAAAAAAAAAATTAAACTGAATTATTTTATTTTTTTACGAAAAATTTTATGTAATATAAAAATGACAGACGATGGAATTTTTAATACAAATATTTATAATATGGCAATAAAATACATTATTTGATATTTATCAGAGTATTTATTAATTTATTTTAATGATACTCCAACCATTTGAAATATCTGTTATTTATTTATTATGCACACCTACCACAGTGTTGTCTTTTTTAACCCAAAGGTTGGCTGTTAGAGAATGCCTTGTTGCATTAAGTCTGCCTATGTACCACTACTGTACATGAAGTTTAAAAAAAAAATACCAGTCTCATTTAACCGTTATACCGCTTGCGTCGAATAAATCCGACGAGTGTTTTCGTATCCTATTCGCCAGGGTCGAGATTTTACGACTGGGCACTCTATCTCGTTTAGCTCTTATAGAGTATTTGGTCGTAGATGTGCAACCCTAGCGGAATAAACGCGAGACTGTCTGTCGGATATATCCGACGTAGGCGATAAAAAGGTTAAAAGATGATAGTTTTTGTTAGTTATTCATTCAGGAGGGTAAAAGGAAGAATTTTACAAGAACAAGACAGCCAAACAGCAGCCCGTTAAAACAAATAAAATAAAAAGAATTCGCTAAGCTTAATTCCTGAAAACCAGCCGTGTATGTACCCAGCACGCACAGAGCTACGCCGTCAAGAGCTGGAAGAAATGTTTTATAATTAGATGCTGAAAAGCTAAAAATTTTATATTAGAAACCTGTGGAGCGAAAAAATTATTAAGTTCTGAAAAAGAATGTTTTTTATTAGTATTATTTTCGTATTCGGTAGACGGAAGTATGTTTTGTTTAAAAAAAAAAACTTTGATCTTCTGCTATTTTAAAATACCAAAAAAAAATCTTTATAGGTATATTTTCTCAAAATCTTTGACGACACATTTTTGTTATTTTAAAATCCCCGATTTTACTACAGGAATTCTTATTACTAAATTCATTTTTGAAATTACTATTTCAAAATCCTTAACGAGTTAATTAAAATCGGCGCATTGTACTTCAAATGTACGCCAACTTCGTCTAAAAAAGCAGTGTTGTGTTTTTGTACACCATTTTATAAAATTGACATTGTATTATTGTACTCAGTCTTATTCACTATAGAAATAAAATTGATAGATTCGGGAGTCGAACCCAAAATGTATGTACGATCACAATTGGATCAAAAACGCATTTTTTAGGTCGGATTTGAGCAATTCTGCATAAAATTTATACTACCCAGGAATTGAACCTAGGCAATCCTACTAATAGGATAATCGCCTACGCCTTGTGGATTTAAAATTGTTTTAATGAAAAAAAAAATAAAAAAAAGATCAAGCACGGGATTTGAACCCGCCGTATTCAGATCTAGAAAACAAAAATAAAACGATTATAATGATTATTTTTGGTGAATATTTACAAAAATAGACAAGACGTGTTGTGCGTTTGTACTGAGAAAAATCTGGGGTTCGAACCCAAAACCTTAGTACCAACACATTATCATGACTTGATGATCTACATATAGGGTTATCACAGAATTATTTTATTTCAACGACCAGGCGATTATATACCTTATAAATCACACTGGAACCACTAATCCAAAAACAAAAAAAATGGTAATTTTATTTATCTCCGCTTTTGAGCAGGTCGATATTCAAAATTTCTATAATTTTTTTTCGAATTAACCAACAATACTTCGAACGCACAGGATACTTTATATTACACTATAAACTTATACGAATCACTAACAAACATTTTTTTTTTAATATCTATATTTTTTTTCAACGCAGGACTCGAACCTGCGTTTATTATGTTTTGAGCTGTTTTTAGCAAACATAGCCGATATAAAAACATAGTTCTGTAATTAAATACTTCCGTTTACCAAATATTTTATATTATTCCTAAATCTGATCTTTCTAAACTGTCTCAATTACAAATTGAACCAATCTTACGGGTGAAATATATTTTCTAAATTCCAAAATTATTGTATGAGCGGCCTAGGAATCGAACCAAGGACCTCTATTAACGCACTTGCGGCATTTGAGGCCAAATATATGGAATTCCTATGGTGAATTTTGGGCACCAAGAATTTTTGTCGGCTATTTATTGAGATTAATATTGAATGAGTCTAAATGAAATCTCAAAAACATTTTATTCGACCTGGGAATCGAACCCGGGGCCACACACTCAGCAGCCGCGCTAGTTACCGACTGATTTTAAAATAAGATTATTATGTAATCTTAAATCTGGCCTTTATTTTCAATTAAAAATATATTTTTAAAGTATAAATACTCCACAGGTAAAATTGATTAAATTTTGTTCCATCAAAGTCTTCTAGTACGATTCTTTACAATTATTAAGAATTTATTATTGAAAACAATTAACTTTCTAATCTTTACATTACTTCAATATTTACTTTAAACTTGAATAATTTAATATTAAAATGGTTTTATAGAAATTTTCGTTCAAAGAGAAAATAAACTAAAAACGATTCAGTTTTTAGTACTAAGAATCAAAATCTTCGAAAAAGACGTTCAGATAGAAAATAAATAAAAAAAAAAGCTGAAAAAGAAATGATTAGTATGCCTATTTCTTTTTTTTTACTAATTTCCATTATTTATTTACATATAGTGACGTTTTTCTGACCCATCACCATTACTTAAAACTGGCAACACTTAGACGTGAGCGTTGCCAGCTCACTAAATTATTTTCGTCCACTTTAAGCGTGGCAACACTGCCCGTACTTAGCATGGCATGCATGAATCTTGTAGCTCGTCGTGGGGGAGACATTTTTTCTCTATATAATAATAAAAGAAGAGTTTTTAACCCAACGTTAGGAAAAGAAGTTACTTTTTGTTATTTTTAATTAATAAAGAAAAAAAAAATATTTTAAACATACAGGATGTGTAAAAAATTTTTGTCATCAAGATTTTTTTTGTAGTTTTATTTATAACTTCTTTTACCAACATTGAAGGCAGTGTTTCCAAACATATTTCGAATTCTAAATCGATTGTTAATTGCACTATAATCATGACTGTTTTGATTGATCTGCTTAAAATATGTCTAACCTTCAAATGTTTCGGTCCACGCGGCCTGGCCGATTGACGATCTCATTTTATATCTACAGTTCCCAAATTACTTTCGCTCCGAGTATTTTAAAATACTCTCAATACGAGCTTTTGATTTTTGAAATAATTCTGTAATTTAAACAAAAATATCTTTATCACGTTGAATTTACTTCATTATTATTTCAATTGATAAACAAAAGACATTTTTTTGTTACTATTTAACCTTTTAATCACCTACGTCGGATATATCCGACAAAGACTCTCGCGTTCATACCGCCAGGATCGCACATCCCCACCAAATACTCCATCTCGTCAACTATTCTGTCACCTGTGGGGATTGAAGAGCTAAACGAGATGGAGTACTCAGCCACATGACGCTGGCGAATAGGACGCGAAAACACTTGTCGGAGAAATCCGACGCAAGTGACTAAAGGATTAAAAGAATTATGCTCAACCTACCGCCTTCGAGGATTTTTCAGAGCGAGTAGTTTTTACAACAAGCAGGCGTTCCATTACGCTTTCTGCCTATGTTTGAGCCATAGAGCCACGTTCAGCTAGCACAAATCGTCAATAGGCCAGGCGCGCACTATCCGCGCGGCGTCCGCCGGGGCGCCGCCCGCCGCGCTCCGCCGCCGCCGCTCCGCTACCCACAAACAACGGAGCTACTATTTGCCTTTTAATGCTAAAGGGGAGGCGCGGTCGTGTTATCGTGAGGAGCCTTTTGTCTTGATAATATTTTTAATGTAAACTATTAATATATTTTTCAATTGTTTAGTTAAAAGTTTTAAATATGAAAAAAAAACATTATTAACAACCAAAATTTTTTATTTTTTTTAAGATAAAAATAGTTTAAAATTATAATATATTATCACATTAGAAGGCTTACATCAAGAAACACAGCCGTCATTAGGAAAAAATGTTTTAAAGATAAAAGATCAGCGTCTTGATTTTGTAAAAATAATTAATGTTTCTCAATAATATAGATTACTTCAAAATGCTTCATTAAAATACGTACGTCTTTGGTATTGTTTCAGAAATGTTATTTGAAATTAATTTACCAAACAAAAATACATATGATCAAAAATTCCTGTTCAAAAAAATAAAAATAAAATGATTTTTTCGCTTTGCAAAACAATATCAGAGACCGATTAAAATTCAAAGAAAAAAAGCTTAAAAATTCATTTCAAAATTCAACTTAAATCAGTTTTTCAATAAATTACTGTAAAATTCGCACAGCAGATTTTTCTAATCCAAAAACAAAAAAATAATTGTAATGGGAATCGAACCCAAGTTCTGAATAATAATTTCTTTATGCACGTAAATATTAATCAGGATTCGAACCTGAAACAATCACCAAACAGAAAGCTAAACATAAAAAATATATTAAAAATTCGCTAAAAAATTACAGTAATTATTCATTCGGGAATCGAACCCAAATTCTCGACGATCATATCTGTAACATTAGATGATTATTTAAAAATCTGCTCATACGATTTGGATTATCAAAATATCATATTAACAAAACAACTGTACACATACTTAATACGATTAAAATTTAAACACACAGAAATTAAAACACTTCTTTTAAATATGTTTATTAGCCTATTTCGTGTCCCACAGCTGGGCAAAGACGTCCCCTTCCTCCAAACTTCGCTTCTGCTGTGGCCAAGTTTGCCCCGTGAACTTGATCAGATCGTCACACCACCTTCGCCGCGGTCGATCTCGACCTCTCTCAGTTTTTTTTTTTATCCTAATATTTTTAAAACGTACGCCATATAACCAAATTGGACAAAGGTTTCCTTTTAAAAACACTCTTATTACAAGTTTTTTTTTTAATGAATTTATACCAATTACTATGTAAATCTTTGTAGATTTTTTCTCAATCACGCTATGGCCACAAGTGAAAGAATTTTTATAAAATTTGATGCTCAAATGGCCTATGTATTACACTTTTTTTTTATAAAAAATATTTATATATATAACCTAGCATTTGTTTTTTAACGCACGCTGTATAACCCATTGCAGAACAAAGCCTTCCTTTTAAAAACATGCTTATTACAAACTTTTTTTCTTTAATTAATTTACCCAATTACTATGTAAATCTTTGTAGGTTTTTTCTCAATAACGCTATGGCGGCGATATATGGCTATGGCGGGAGGTGAAAGAATTTTTATAAATTTTTAAGCTCAAATCGATAATGTACTACAATTTTTTTTAATAAAAAATAATAATAAATATATATATATCCTAGCATTTTTTTTGTAACGCACGCTGGAGGCGGAATTTTGGCTTTTGGCAGAACAAAGGCTTTTTATAAAAAACACACTTATTAAAAGTTGATTTTAATAATATAAACTAGTGCTTAACTGCGATCCCACCTGATGGTAAGCAGTGATGCAATCGTTGATGGTGAAGCGCACTAGTTTATTAATATTTATTCGAATTACTGTGTAAATGTTTGTATGTTTTCTCCTAGACAGAATTTTGATAACATTTGAAGCTCAAATCGACTATTACAACATCAGCCTATAGCATACCACAGCTGGGCCACAAGCCTCCTCACAGTGAGAGAGAGAGAGAGAACTATAAATCCACGTATGCCTAGCATAGCATAGCATAGTCGGCCTTAAAATGTTCCCACTGTTGGGACTCAGGCCTCCTCTCTAGGAGAGGGAACGGGCCGTAATCCAGCACGCGGGCCCAGTGCGGGTTGGTGGATGTCACGTCTTCGAATTTTTTGGTTCTAGGACATGCCGGTTTCCTCACGATGTTTTCCGTCACCGTTTTGAGAGCAGTGGTATTGAATTTTCACAAAGTAATGCGCCTGGCTGGGTTTGAATCCGCGACCTACAACTCGTAAGTCGGGGCCGTTACCATTCGGCTACCACTGCTCAGTCGGGGCCGTTACCACATATGCCTTTTATGAATCAAAACTCTAGACGCTTTTGATGTCAAAAGCGCAGAAAGTGCATGTCTTTCTACATAGTTCTCACATATACCCCTGCTCCAGCTTCGTATGGGTGTTAGAAATCTTTGAAATTAATGTCTTTTCTCTACTATAATAAGCATGTATTATATACCTAAATTTTCCTCATGAATCACTCTGTCGGTTGGTGAAAACCGCATGAAAATTAATTCAATAGTTTTTAAGATCATCGCGAGTATACAGACAGACAGACGCTGTGGAGGACTTTGGTTTTATTTATGACTGGCCTGTTGATGTAGTGGTTAATGGTTTTGACTGCTATGCCGGAGGTCGTGCGTTCAATTCACATTCACACCCAAGACAAATGTTTGAGTGATGAGCACGATCATTTGTTCTGTGTCAGGGTGGAATTTATCTTTAATAATGTATTTAGAAGTATATTATGCATGTTTATCAGTTGTCTAGTACTCATAGCACAAGCTCTGCTTAGTTTGTGACTAGATGGCGTTATGTGATAGTTTTTGGATTATTGTTATTATTATTATATGTAAGTATTTCAGCACTGAGATAACCATAATTTTTGGAACTATTTATTGACTTAAAAGAGCATCCATGGAGTTCCTTTTTTTTCATAGGAATCTCTCTTTTTGGGACGTGTCACTAGCTTTAACTTTTCTTGTTCGTGACTAGTCGACATTGACAATTCAAATGGGCCTGTAAATAGTTTACTTGAAATAAATGCTTTGCGTTTTAGAATATTTGGTTCCAAAGCATTTAATGTATAGAAAGAAAGAATTTCGCTCTTCAAATCCAAAGTAAAAGAGCACTATCTTTCCTCTCTAGTGTTAATTATATATGTATATACATTATGTATTTATTTTTAGTAAAGGTATATATAGTATAGTATGTATAGTATATAAGTATTTATTATTTTAATTTAAGATTTCACATTCTCTTCTTCAATTACTTCTACACACTATTGTCTACTTTCCTTTTTATTTCTCCTTCCGCAGGTCTGCTGGAAGAAATTTCTTTTAGAAATAAGCAGTACCTTTGTACAATTTTTATCAGAATGTATCTTCTTTCTTTAGTCGTGTGTACATAAATTATAAAATAAATAAAGAATATATGCTCTTTAAGAAATTGAATCGAACTTTAGCACTTTCGTATGTTTTGTTATAATATTATATATTTAAGTTATGTGCCATGTTTGTCGTAAATACTCTTTTTCTTTCTTTCTTCTGTCTCTTATTCTTTCTTTCGTATTGAATTTGAAAATTCTTGCCGACACAAAAGAAACATTAGCTTGAGGAAAAAAACTGTGAATAAAAATAAATGGCTATATGTGTTACAAAGCGCAAAACTCGAGAATGACCGGACCAATTCAGATGAACTTTATGATGAAGTCTCAGGAAGGTATTTATGAAAATAAAAGTGGAAAAATTACATGGGAATTAGCAAGACAACACATTTCTCTTTATTCAAATTAGCATTTGCCCGCGGCTTCGCTTCCGTCAACTGACTACTATATTCTACTCTACCCTACGGGATAAAAATTCAATGTCTGTCTCCTGGTTCTAAGCTACCTCCCCACCAATTTTCAACCAAATCGGTTCAGCCGTTCTTGAGTTATAAATTGTGTAACTAATACGACTTTCTTTTATATATATATACAGATTAATCCTAGCTATCATTATTATTGGTTAGGGAGAATTTCGAGTGAAGTTTTCAGTGGCTGTTTTATTCATTCGCATTGATTCCTAGTGGACATTGTGATGTAAAATTGGTGTAGTTTTGTATCTCAAGTGTCTGCACAACTGGACAATGTGAGGAATCATTGAAACAGGCGTGATCTCGGTAAAATGGAGCTGAGAGTTATGGCTAACTACCTCAGCAAAGCTTGCCGAGAAGGCTGACTCGATACTTTTGCTGCCAAATACTACAAAACATTTGAATGTGTTACATCCCTATTCTTATGTTAAACAAAATAACTGTACTCTTATGAAGACATAGCTTAAAGGACTTAGTATCCAAGCCAAAAATATTAAGGTTAACTGTCAATTCTTAGTCCAATAGCATTTGAAATAACAACGTCTGTCTGTTCAGCTAGCTCTTGAGATATTTTTGGGTGGAATTTATTCAATGGACTATTTCAAAAATGGCATGTGTGTGACTTAGAATGTAATAGCTATACAACCTTATTTTTAGTATATGCGAAACCTGAATATAGTTTGTTCAGAATCTGTTATATTTTTTCTCAAAAATATTTAAAAATGGCTACGAGCTGGACACTGCGCGACATTAAGTACCTATAAGCAAATCATATGTGCCACACAGGTCGCGCGCAGCGAGCGCTTCCCTTCCCTTCCCTTCCCCTCAGTCGCCAAAACGCCACAGGCCAAAGCGCACGCGTCGCACTCTCGTCCCGGTTGCCTATTATGTAAAAACTATCGTGTAATTGAGTAGGGAGTAATTAGTAAGACATTGCAAGTAGTGAGTGAGTAATATTATTGTAAATAGGGATGATTAACATTTTTAAACAGGCTAAGATGGTCAAGTTTAGGTAAATATTAATAGGTACTTTATTTGTAAAAGCCGCATTAGTGATAAAATGTAGTGTGACCAAAGCTTGCAAGTTTTATGGAAAATGTTATCACTAGTTAATTACAATACAAACTGAAACATTATTATCAATGATCGCTAGACGGCGCGTGCGTGCCTCGTGGTGACCATGTATTTCTACGGACAGCCCGGTAATATAACCTTATAACTTTGTGATTTTTCATGATACAGTTTTAAAATTTTGTACATAGATTCCTTACATATAAATACTAGACACGTGTTTCAGGTTTCGCATATACTAAAAATAGTGTTGTAAACGCATGTGATTCAATGAAGACGCCAAAAACGAATGAGCAAGCGTGTTCAAAACCCTGAGCCAAATTCACCCTGACACGTAACTCCTAAGCAAGCGATGACGAGACCACAGCATTATGCTGAGCATTCAGTCGTTTCGCGCGGATGTGACGCATATTTACTGTATAGAATGATTATACTAGTAAGGTAATCGTAAGATTGCTTTAAAGGCTCTTTGGAGGTATGCGGAACAGAGAGTAAAGTCCCGCAAACCTCTGTTGAAAAGGGAGGATCCTCCGGCCAGACGGGTGATATGTCTGGTGGGCAAATGCCCGATAGATGATTTCCGGCTGTTCTATATGTTCTAATCGCGCGGAGAACTTTGATTACGCGATGCAGGATTAGTTTTTATGTGACGCCATAAATGTCGCTACAGTTCTATCATTAAGCCTCCTTTGTCCGTCTGTCCATCTGTATGTCTGTCTGTCCGGCTATCAACGGACTAGTAAAAAAATTCACAGAGTGTTCTATTGCCGCTACAAAAACAAAGTTAAAAATTAAATAGGGTTCCCATACAAGGAACATTATTTTGTCAGCGTTTTTTACTCGATTTGAACCCTTCGTGTTCGATTCCGACTCGCACTTGGCCAGTTTTTCTTTCTTTCTAAATACACCTTCATAACTGTTCACTAAGCGACCAAAAGCCGATCTTCAAGTATCTCTGCGTCGCTTCCTCCTACAACATTTGTTACTACACTACAATTGCCATAGGCTGGTGCGGGTGACAGCTGTTAGATTCACACAATGTAACTACCTAACTTTTTCTCTAACGGGGGCCATGGTTCGCTTCTGAAAGGAAAACCCGGGGCCTGGAACGCTAGGCAAAAAAGGAACATAGTAGTACATTTTTGTCAGTAAGTCTGACACGCCCTCCTGCTCCGCCCAAGAGCGAGAGAGATCATAAGATGATTTGCCACCTAAAAAGAAAAATCTATCCTTTTCTCTCATCTTAAAGATGCATATTTTCATCCTGCCGTCATTCCACCCATGCTATGTAAAAAGAGCTTAGCAACTAAGCCATGAAGCCGTCGTGCCGTCTCGCTCGCTCCCGCAGGACTCACCTGTTCTCTCGCCTTGTCTTTCTCTTCCTTCTCCCTCTTGCGCAGCTCGGCGAGGTACTCGTTGAAGAAGGTCTCCCGCTCGCGTGCCTTGTCTATACCTTTGTAGCGATCGTCTCGACCGTGTTTGGATGTGAACTCGTTGAACGATGACCTGTGAGACGGACGTTCATTGTTTAATATACGAATACGATATCTGACCTAACACATGTTTAGTTTAAGATTAATACTAGTTGCAGACTGTCTTGGCTGAGTTCATTTGTTTTAGGTTGTAGTACATATATTTTATTTATTTATTTATGTAGGTCAGGATCTTAAGGTCTGGAAACTTTGGAAGGCGTTCGAGGGCCCAAACCAAACTCTAAATAAACTAGTATGCTTCACCATCCACGATTGCATCTCTGCTAACCATCAGGGCCTCAAGTCTGCTATTACAATAGTGTCAGAATGGGCTATCATTGACTTCATAGTTGTTGACTTGGGCCCCGAGTGGGATCGCAGTCAAGCAATAGTTAATACAATTTGTTACTTACTTGGAATGCAGCTTCGCCTCGTCCATGAGGGCTCTGAAGGCAATTTTCTTTTGTTGCAAACGATTCTTTTTCTCTTTGCGTTCCTCCTCGGCACGGTCACGCACGTATTGGTCGAATACCTGCCAAGGAAAAACAAGCTTATGAATCGTTGCGATTTTTAAGGCCTGGTCACGTCTTCGGTATAAGCAGCGCGTGGCGCGGCGAGCGGAGCGTCATCTCGTGGCGTGCTTCAAACATTTTTAGACTTTTTGTTATGACGCTCGCCGCCCCGTGCTTAGCTACAGCTCGCGAGAGAGATGTGGCTACAATACTTATTCCCAATAGAGTAAAATTAATGTGTAATAAGAAGTTTAGGGTTGAAACACTGGGAGTGGTCATCGACTCACCTGCCTGCGCTCCTTGGAGTTGAGCATGAGGTATCTGGGGTCGAAGACGATCTTGTGCAGCTCCTTCTCCCAGGTGGAGAAGGCGGACACGTCCTTCTCCTGCAGCATGTGCAGGAAGGCGGCGAGGCGCTGCGGGTGCGGCAGCGCGCCTCGCTCGCGAGCGGCGCGCACCTCGGCCTCCACGGCGGCCGCCGCGCCCACCAGGATGGTGCCGCCGCCCGACAGGCTCGACTGCACCACCGGCGCCTTCTTCTCTGCTGGTCATGACGATATCATATCATACTCCACTATCATACAACGCCATCTCATCCCAAACTAAGCAGAGCTTGTGTTATGAGTACTAGACAACTGACAAACATACTAATATATTTCTAAATACATATACACCACTACTTTTTAATTAGTACAAAAAAAAATGGGACTTTATCCGTAGCCGTTACTGATCAATGATTATATGTTTGTAGTAAAAAAAAAAAAAACAAATTCCAAAATTGACCACGAAAATTTGTCATAATTGGTAAATTCATAATTGAATCAATTATTCATAACAATTGCTACTAGAAAATACTATGCGCATGTTTTTCCATTTTGATCGTCATATTACCATAAATTGAGTGACATTTTGGGATATAAACAAACGCTAATAACTTTGCTGTTTATGAATATTATTTATTGAGACTTTACCTAAATAATAACAAGACCTTTTCTAATAAGCCCTTTAAGTATTTGTACTAATTAAAAATTAGTGGTGTATATTATAGATAAATTACACTCAGACGCAGAACAAACGATCGTGATCATCACAAAAACATTTGTCTTGGATGGGAATCGAACCCACGATCTCCGGCATAGCATTCAAACCACTAGATCAACATGCCAGTCATCGGTCCATATCGATGAAGTGTTCATGAGGTGCTGATAACAATCGATACATAGGAGCCACTAACCTTCATCGACCTTCGTCTTCTTGGCGGCTTCCACGCCCGCGTCATCAGTACTGGAGTCAGCAGCTCTCTTCAGTTCCCCATTAGCCGACTTGCTGCTTGACGCGACCGCGGCATCTTTGCGCTACGATAAGATATCACAACATTAGAAAACCAGGGTACTTTGAGGTCAGTTAAGCGCACAGTCATCTTGCAGTAGCGAGTGAGGAAATAATCACAACATTGTAAGCTACAATTAGCGCTTTTTGTAGAAAGGTGTTTTTCCTTTTATAATTTCTTAATTCTTTATTGTACACAAAACTTCATGTACAAAGGCGAGCTTAACTCAAAGAGATGTCAGCAAACCGTAGGAGCCCAGCAGGGTCGAAGCCTACTGGGGCCACGGGTAGTGTGAAAGCGACACCCTCCCGGGTGTCGCTAAACACCCGCCTTCGTCCCAGGGTCCCCCCTGGGACGAAGGCAAAGAAGGAACAGGAGTGGGTTTTTAGTAAGTAAAAGTCAGACACTATCTCTCGCTCCACCCTAGAGCGCGATTTGTCATAAGATAATTTTCCTACCCAATAAAAAAAAAAAATTGGTACTTGTCCGGTTACAAACTCGCAACCTCATGCATCAGAGGCGTGTGCCTTATTCACTAGGCCATCAAGACACTTACTGGGCACTACGGACAGACTTGTAATAATTACATTAGATGATTTTATGAAAATGCAATCAGATAAAAGTGCCATGCTGTTCGGTTGTATTGCTGCAAACACTAACTAAAAAATATTTATGACAATATGTAAAATAAAGTGTGGTCATGTGAAGAGGAGGGATGAAACGCATGTTACTAAAAGAGTTATGAGTATACATGTGGATGGGTGGAGAGGGAGGCCAAAGAAAAGATGAATGGATTGTGTGAACAGTGATATGAAAGAAAAGGAAGTTAGTGATAGCGTGACAGTTGACCGAATAGAATGAAAGAAAAAAACGTGTTGCGCCGACCCCAAATAAGATGGGAGAAGGGCAGGAAGATGATGATGACTCTCTATGGGACGACCTGGATGTCTTCCTTGAGAATTGGAATGAGAAAGCGAGGAACTGTGATCGTTGGAGAGAATGGAGGGACGCCTTAACCCAGCAATGGGACAATAAGTTAGCTATATAAAATTACTTTTTAATTAAAAGAAAAAAACTCCTTCCCACGAAAAACGCAAACTGTAGCTTACGATATTTAAGGACAGAACTACGGTCGCAAAGCAACATTTTTCGACACTTCATCCGTTTTCAATATTACTACAGAGTATTCGCGTTAAGAAAATAGTAACGTCATCGTTGTCACTCAGCTTAACCACGTCCCTTGACTACTTAGATCATATTAAAATAGAAAGCCGTGTTCACAATGACCAGATGAAATCGATTTAAAAAAAAGTAATATGACTAAAGTTACTAATGCAACATTTTGTAAAAAAAGATATTTTGCGAAGAAGGTACAGAAGAATCTCATTAAACCGGCACTATTAAAATCAGAGGGCGCCGAATTATTGTAATACTATATTTAATTCTTGTATTGTATACCTATTTCATTTTGAATTGTGATGATGTGCATGTACCTGTGTTAGCAGAATATGAAGAACTTTTACAGGTATCGGCACGGATCTTGAGCGCTCGGCGAAAGAGTGGGGATCGCTTTGCGCATCTTATACTTATGGCAAAAAAAAATGTACACCTTTTTAATATTATTTTTTCTTTAACCTGCTATCTTCTTAATTCTGGTTGAAGGTAAAAGAAAAAAAATAACATAATTAGTTTAAATCAAATTCGCTGTGTTTCTCTGTCTGTTTTTCCGTTTACTTATTAACCATGCAACAGATTTTCATACGGTTTTCATTATCTTTTAGAGAATTTCTACCGGAAGGTATGCATATTATAGCAAAGACGATAATTTCAAAGATTTGTAACACCCCTACGAAGAAATTCCTAACATTTTACCTACTTTTGAAAGGAACTTTCTCTGTGTGCCTGTTATGCGTTCTCGGCTAAACCATTTTTGGTGACATAATAACCACTAATAAAAATAAAATCGATGAATTAAAAATCACGAGTCAATTTATTGGCACGGAAGTGTACTCGTCGTCGTTAGGTACATGCAGCAACAGCAGGGAATCAATCACGAGTGACGTCTATGACAATCACTGACACTCCCCGCCCCCGCGTCTCACATCATACCACCAAAGAGACCTAATATTTTACTTCTACGCAAGTAAAAGTCAGGGCTCAAGATCCGTGCCGATACCTGTACTTTAAGTCTACAACTACGTATGAAGACCCATGTTTGCAAATAAATTATGATTATTATTATTGGAATGTTCGGATTATTGGATTATACAGAAAAAATCTGTTTTAAGCTTAGGACTAATCGATGACAACAGAACGCATACACTGTACGTGGTGTAGAGACGCCGTATTATTGTCGGTTTATTCGTAGAAGTGCCGGATTAGTGAGATTCTACTGTATTTTGATAAAGCGACCTTTTTAGGAGAGTCATTCTGTGAAACGGCATTACGAGAAAGATAAATTTTCCGAAAGAGACGTTCGGAGACTACGCCCAAACGATTTTCACATCAGTTGACAATTTTATGCAATCCCGTGCCAAGGGTGTAGGAGACGCGTCGCCCTTCCAGACAGAGAAGTCCCATGTGGCTGTAACATCGAACACCCATGCATTCAGGTGTTACCTGTGAGGCAGGTAACGGCGTGGGCCCGGGCGAGCACAGGCCGGCATCGCTCGCCCGCGCGTGCACCACCAGCCGACCCTCCGAGTCCCAAGTGCTGAGAGTAACTCTCGCGCGGCGAGACTATGTATACAAGGTTCTATTTTAATGCCATCACTAACTAAGTGTTAGCAACCGGTTCCTAAACACCACTCATTTTTAATTAGTACAAATACTTAAAGGGCTTATTATAAAAGGTCTTGTTATTATTTAAATAAAGTCTCAATAAATAATATTCATAAACAGCAAAGTTATTAGCGTTTGTTTTTATCCCAAAATGTCACTCAATTTATGGAAATATTATACAGATAGCGGCACGAATCTTGAGGGCTCGGCAAAAGAGCGGGGATCGTTTTGAGCATCGTACAATATCGGCAAGCCAATCACTGTACAAGGATTTCACGCCCCGCCCCCGCATCTCTGTTCATACCACTAAAGAGACCCGATATTTCACTTCTGCGTGCTTCTGCGCAAGTAGAACTGTAGAAGTCAGCGCTCAAGATCCGTGCCGGTATCTATACAGGGATTTAATTTATCAAATTGTAAAAACACTGCGCGTAGTATTTTCTAGTAGCAATTGTTATGAATAATTGATTATGACAAATCTTCGTAGGCAATTTTGAGATTTCTTTTTTTTTTACTTTACACAAATATAATCAGTAGAGAGTAGGGTACGGATAGAGCCCCATTTTGTTTTGTACTATTTAAAAAATTGTGGTGTATATAAAGTTTCGTT
The DNA here is from genome assembly GCA_949316375.1 of Mythimna vitellina. Taxonomy (NCBI): domain Eukaryota; kingdom Metazoa; phylum Arthropoda; class Insecta; order Lepidoptera; family Noctuidae; genus Mythimna; species Mythimna vitellina. The sequence continues at coordinate 1,213,990 of OX438713.1, forward strand.
CTCTGACTTTTCGTCAAACTGATCGGATTATAAGCCAATTGGTACCCTACGTTCTTGATGCTAGCTGCATTTTGGTTTCATGACGTATGTAATTTTGAATACAGTTGTTCGGTAATTATAGGAACCGGTCATTACAATATTACTAAGGACCCTGTTCATCAGCGTAAAACAATTTTTAAACGAAAAAATAAACTAACAGAACGACTTTAAAATAAAATAATCTAGTCTCTAATCTAAAAAGTTGTAGAAATTAAGCTAGTGTGTAAAACATGATAAAAACTAACCATAGATTTTACTATGCGATTTAAATAAGAACAGGATTGACTTATCGCCACGTTGTGACGTCATAACTGTCAAATCGAATCAGGTAGGGTGAGCAAGATATTTTTTTTTAAATTAATATTTACGAATCATGAACGATTAAAGTTTATTTAATTCTCAATTTGGTTCTTCAATTCCGGCTATCTCTGAATCACTGTGTGAATTGTCTTAGCAAATGGAAGAAGGAGACTTGTTGCCACAAATAAAAAAAAAAGTTTTTTTTTTTAAACTACTTATGATTTAAATAATATATCTACCACAGTGACTGGTAGAGAATGCCTTGTGGCATTAAGTCCGCATATGTACCACCGCTGTACATGAAGTTTAAATAAATAAATATAGAATAGAATAGAATAAACTTTATTGTACACCAAAATAGTAACAAAAACTTTTACATTAAATTAAATCTAAGAGTACAATGGCGGTCTTATCGCTGACAGCGATATCTACCAGACAACCTTAGGATGGAATGTAAGAATTAAAAATGAAAATGAATAAAAAAAAAAATTAAAATGTTTGTGTTTGGCTAAATTAGATTAAACAATAACGTTTTTCTTCATTTAGACTGGGTTAAATAAAGTAAAAAAAAATCGTTATTCATACGCAAATAAGTTCAATAAGATTTATATAAATGTTTGTCCTGTATTGTTTTGTTTATGCGGTGTACAATAAAGAAAATAATAATGTCATCTTTGCAAACCATACTTTTCATGTAACATTTTGACAGATAGAGGACATTGACGTTCCTATTCTTATTTAAATTGCATTGTACACTATACAGGAATCTAATGGTTTGTCATACTTTTTTTTTTACCTTCGCGACTTTTATTAAATACGCTTACTTAGCACCATATATATAAAATGTTAAAAAATTAACTTTAAGAATTTCGAGGGGACATTGTACTCCTCATTATGAACAACTTTTACTATGGGACCAAACCTTAAAATAGCGAAAAAAAAAATCTGCTGCTCCATACATTTTGATGAGCTATGCGAACATAAACGTAGGGAACAGCTGATTTTTTTTTTCGCGGTTTCAGGTTTGGTCCCATAGTAAAAGTTGTTCATAATGAGGAGTACAATGTACCCTCGAAATTCTTAAAGTTAATTTTTTAACACCTTATATTGTAGTAGTTTTAACATTTTCAGTGCCAAGACCCAGCAAGCATTTAGGACGTACAATAATTGAAAAACCGGCCAAGTGTGAGACGGACTGGCGCACGAAGGCTTCCGTACCGTCCGTAGCCAAAAAGGCAAAAAAAATCACGTCTGTTGGTATGGAAGCCCCGCTTCAATCATTTTTTTTCTGTTTTAATAGGTATTTGTTATTATAGTGGCAACAGAAATTGGCATACTGTATGGATCAGAATGTTGGACTGTGAAAAAAACAAATGAAAAAAAATTGCATGTAGTGGATATGAGAATGTTGAGATGAATGTGTGGTGCGACGAGAATGAATAAAGTGAGAAATGAATATATAAGAGGAAGTTTGAAAGTGGCGCCAGTGACTGAAAAGTTGAAGGGGAATCGTTTGTCTTGGTATGGTCATGTGAAGAGGAGGGATGAGACGCATGTTACTAAAAGAGTTATGAGTTTACATGTGGATGGATGGAGAGGGAGAGGGAGACTAAAGAAAAGGGAGTTAGCGATAGCGTGACGAATGACAGGACGGAATGGAAGAAAAAAAAACGTGTTGCGCCGACACGGGAAAAGGGCAGAAAGATTGAGTGATTTGTACCTATTTGTATGTTTCTATTTTCTTGTTTGTTTAATAAAAATAAGATCGCAATACATGAAATACTCGCTATTAGCTCGCTTAGCTATTATACTAAAGATCCCAGAGCGATCTGATATGACTTATTTTCACATGGATGAAACCTTAGGTTCTCAGTAGCGTCTCATGTGCTTTGAATACCTGTGTGCTTGTGGAGCTCCTCCTTGGAGCCCCTGGGCAGGTACTAGGTAAGAAAGGGAACTAAAAATAATGAATTACTTAATTTTTGATGACTGATTTTTATACATGTTTTGTAGAATATTATTCTAAAGTAGTAAGTGTAGTGTAGACAAGTTGTAGTGACCAAACATCCTGTCAGTGCATGAAATCGCCTCACTCGCTCTTAAAGGCACGCGTGCTCTCGCGCTGATTAATTTTTGTGTTTAGGGGATGTTTGGACACTACAATTATAGTCTGATTACTGGAATATAACTTTGTTATATTACCTTAATATTTAAAAATCAGACATGTAGAAATAAGTAAAGTACATTTTTTTTTTGAGCTTTAAAGTGTCTGACAGAAGTTTTGGTTCATGGAAAGTGTCTGACACTTATGATACTACTTTAGAATAATATTCTACAAAACATATATAAAAATCAGCCATAAAAATTTAAGAGATTCTTATTTTTAGTTCCCTCTCTCACCTGGTACCTGCTCAGGGGCTCCAAGCAGGAGCTCCACAAGCACACAGGTATTCAAAGCACATGAGACGCTACTGAGAACCTAAGGTTTCATCCATGTGAAAATAAGTTATGTCAGACAGCTCTGGGATCTTGGACTATATAGTTTTACAATGAAAGTTCAACACCCATGTTTTCAAGTCGCCAAGTCGTCGACGGCGCGTACTGTTCCACGCGCGCCTCAAAGAGATGTCAGCAAATCGTAGGGGCCCAGCAGGGTCGAAGCCTACTGGGGCCACGGGTAGTGTGAAAGCGAAACCCGGGGCCCTGGGACGAAGGCAACGAAGGAACAGGAGTGGGTTTTTAGTCAGTAAAAGTCTGACACTATCTCCCGCTCCGCTCAAGAGCGGGTTTTGTCATAAGATGATTTTCCCACCCAATAAAAAAAAAAAAAAACACCCATGTTTTTTTTTATTGTCAAAATGTCGACACCCCATCCTTTACACGGTGTGTCAGACATCGAAGGATCATCAGCTGTCAAAAGGCATGTGATCGTAATTATCAAATATTTTGTAACAGACATTTACTTTTTAAATCATCTTCGAAAAATTCCACCACTGCGGAGTCCAGAACCATGTACCTTCTGGATCCATGGTTCACGTTATTGCGTCGATGTCTAACACACGGTGTAATGTCTAAATTTATTTAAAAAAATGCTATATTTTAACCAGTTTAACGCCTCGAAGGCCGATGTACATACGTCTGTATAACTTGAATGACCTTGAAAAACGCTTAATTTTCGTTTTGTACACACGTTTGTACAATTTTTTAGCCGAAAATGTTGGTTTCTATCTTTGTTTTTCCTAGAAAACGCCCAGAAAAAGTTTTTTTTTAATATTTTTTGGTGATTTACGCAAAAACGCGCAATCACGTAATGATAATACCCCGGGGCGTCCGAGGGGTAAGTGATTTATATTCATGAGTACCCATCAAACAAAAATGTATTTTGTTTTTTTAATACGTTCTGGAAATACAAATGTCATGGACATACAATAATTCGTAGGTGTGGCCACAAGGCACCTCCCGAATCGTTGTTGTATATAGTTATTATAGACTTGTGTTCATGCCCAAGTTCCTTATCATAACGTGTTAAAATATCATTCATGCGAGCGTGAAAAAACTGGGCAAGGGACACGCGCACTGGGGGTTTCGTACACACTTCAAAAACAGTTCAATTCCCGAATTGAGTTACGAAATTTCTTCCAAAACCCAAAAAAAAAAAATGTGACGTATCTACAAATTTGCAGTTTTCAGATTTTTTCCTATACTTGTGCTATGAGACCTTGCTTTATGCCAAATTTCAGGATTCTAGGTCAACGGGAAGTATACTATGAATTTTGATTCCCGTGAGTGCCGAAATACACATTTTTTGCGACATAAACGGCCATATTTTTTTTTTATCGTTAACTTTAAAGTTTGAATTTTTCACAGCTTCAAGGGACCGCAAACCTGAGTGTATCGTTTTAATTTCAACTCGATATCTCCACGCGTTTTCAAGATAAAGGTCTTGACAGACAGACAGACAGAAGGACGGACAACAAAGTGATACTATGAGGGTTCCGTTTTTAGGGTTCCGTACCTCAAAAGGAAAAAACAGAACCCTTATAGAATCACTTTGTTATATTACCGTAAAGGAAAATTTTACGATTCCGAAAAATCTTCTGAGTCTCCATTCCGGAATTGAACTATTTACATAGGTAAGTTTGTACGGAAACCTCAGGGCGCGAGTCCGACTCGCACTTGCCCAGTGTTTTTCTTTTTGACGTACGGAACCCCAAAAGGGATGGAGCTATATGTATAGCTCCATCCCTTTAACAGTTCAATTTAGGTCGACAAATGAATTGCGATTAAGAACTCAGGATCGACTGAGTCTTTTTAGATTTTTCAATTATTCTACGCTTCATATGTTGAGGGTCCTTTGGCATGAGAGTATTAAACAGTACAGTTCATATTAATGTAATAAAATGAGAATTGGTTCATCTTGTTAACCTCAACAAAAAGCTGAACTCCCAAATATCATTTAAAAAAATATATATTTTCAATTTTGTAAGTACTTTTCTTTCAAGATGATTCGGAAAGGCAAGCAAACGATAAAACAATATAAACAAATAATTCGCAAGCATTACAATGAAAAAATCCAACATTATTAAAGCCCGTCAAATCTAAGAAGTACCGTTTGACAGTTTTATTTATTTATTTATTGTATCCTTTATTGTACACCAAATACAAAAATAAAAGGAAACTAAAACACATACGTACATACAATGGGCGGCCTTATCGCATTCCGCGATCTCTTCCAGGCAACCTGGAATGGACAGTAATTGCCTGGACAAGAAATGGGGCTGTCATTGGTGTGACAAAACCAGCATTCAATAAATTATATTATAATAGATACACAGATATTTATATATTTATATATTTTTAAGGCGTGCGAAGAGGCTAATTGGGGATCCAGATTTGGTTAAGTCCAATCTACAAAGCCTCGAGCACAGGCGCAGAGTAGCCAGCCTATCGGTATTTTACAGGTTACATTTTGGAGAGTGTGCGCGGGAACTGCATGACTTGATTCCGCCATCTCCTTTCTACCATCGGACAAGCCGACGAACGGCGAGTATCCACCCTTACGTTGTTGAAACTTCAACGGTCCGGACTAAGCGTTTCGCTTCGTCGTTTATACCGCGTACATCGAAGGACTGGAACAATCTGCCTGCTGCGGTCTTTCCGTCTAACTATAATATAGGTGTCTTCAAGGCTAGAGTGAATAGGCTCTTAATAAACTAGTGCGCCTGACCATCAATGATTGCATCTCCACTTACCATCAGGTGGGATCGCAGTCAAGCACTGGTTTATATCAATTAAAAAAAAAAAAAAAGATATACACATATGCTATATAATAGATACATATATACATACATGTACATGTGTGTGTAGTTTTGACAGATAGAAAAAAAATAAGGGATGGGGGCCAAAGAAATCGATTACTATAATTTACGATTCTTAAAAGATGTCGATTTCATTTGTTTGTATTTAGTAATCGATTACAGTCTTACAGATTTATGTGTTCCTGTAAAAGCCTGTTATTCGTATAAATTAGGTTTTACTAGTAAATCTTAGGACATAGCAACGTGTGTAGGTAAATGTAAGATTGTTTTTTTTTATTCGCTCTCCAGGAGATTAGGATGGCAACAAATCGATTAACATTCAAAACCAAAGTTCGCGAGCTAATTCGTAAGAAGTTAGCAGTAGTGTCATCACAGCGTTAATGTTTTCAAATTGTCGATTTGAACCAATTGTTTGACTTTATTGGTGTAGATATATATGTAGATAGTTTATTAATTTGTGTATGTATTGTATAATTGTATGATATTTATGGTTTATTAGTACATCTATTCTTGTACCTATTCGCCTTTTCTCTCTCTTTTATTGCACCTACCACTATTTATCTCTGCATCACCCAAAGGTTGACTGGTAGAAAATGCCTAAGGCATTAAGTCCGATGCTGTACGTTTGTGCGAGTAGAGTATTAAATAAATAAATAAGTAAATAAATTTTATAAAAGAGGCAATTTTTTGGGCTTTCCAGCTCCATCCTCTACAAAGCCTCGAGCACAGGCGCAGGGTAGCCAGCCTTTCGGTATTTTACAGGTTACATTCTGGAGAGTGTGCGCGGGAATTGCATGACTTGATTCCGCATCTCCTTTTTACCATCGGACAACCCGACGAACGGCGAGTATCCTCCCTTACGTTGTTGAAACTTCAACGGTCCGGCCTAAGCGTTTCGCTTCCTCATTTATACCGCGTACAACGAAGGACTGAAACAATTAGCCTGCTGCGGTCTTCCCGCCCAACTATAATTTAGGTGTCTTCAAGGCTAGAATGAATAGGCTCTTAATAAACTAGTGCGCCACACCATCACTGCTTGTCATCAAATGGCATCGCAGTCAAGCACTGGTTTATATCAATTTAAAAAAAAAACCTATTTCCCAACTGACATTGTAGTCTTGAGTTTCGTGGTTTAAACGGAGGTGACATACGAGCGAGTTTTAATTATGCATTTTGGTTAAGTTGGATGTCAGTAGAAAATTCTATACACTTAATTCTCTGCTGACATCCAACTTAACCAAAATGGTTTTTATTAATATATTTTTGCAAATTTTTCAGTCTCAAAATGGAGTTCAGTCGAGATCAGAGCGCGTGCGCGAGAAAGAGTCATTTGTTTCTTTTTTTTTTACGACGCTAGCATTAGGTTGGAGACAATGTGTCGCCTACCTAATAACGATGTTAAGGAATGGTCATAATAAAAGTGATTTTAAATACTTAAAGACGCTTCGATTGAAAACGGCCCGTTATTACTAAGTTCGATTAAAGGGACATTTTTAAAGATAATTCGTATTCAAGTGGATTTGAAGAGTCGCAACACTACGATAAAGGATCTCACTACGTGACTTTGAAACGAAGTCTAGAAAAAAAGCTATCTATTGTATACATGGGTTATTCTGCTATGTTTGTAAGATTTTAATTTAGAATTGTTGATTAAAAATTGTATGTCTTGTAATAAAATAAAAAAAAAGCTTCATAATTCAATGGTTTTACGCAGAGGATAATAGAAATAGTGTGACTTCGCCTATACAAAGTTATTTCGGCTTAAAAAGTGTGAAACATCAAACGGTACTTCTTTGATTTGATGGCTTTTAATATGTTAGCATAAGCTTCAACCAGCAAAGACATATGATGTACAGTCAGCAACAAAAGTGAGATTATTAAAAGTCAAGATTAAGTTTCAATCTATTTATATAATTCAGGTATTCTGTACAATACCTAGGCAATGCACAGAATATCTGGGTTGTCCAGGCAAAGTATGAAATATTATGAATATTATTGTCCATTACATTCTTTACCTATACTCCATCTGTTTAGGTAGTTTACTATATATATAAACAATCTTAAGATGTTTTTTATCTAAAAGTTGTCTAAAAATGTTTACAATTTATTATTTACCTATACCAGTTTTTGGTAATTACCTAAATTTTTAATAATCTTTGTATGTCTTTTATACGTTTTTTTAAAATAAAAAGACAATGTGTAGAATCATTGAAATAGACATGATCTCGGTCAAATGGAGGTGAGAATTTCATTGTAGTGCTAGCTACCTCAGCGAAGTTTGCAAAAAAGGTTGAGCTGATGATACATGTGCTACCAAATACTACAAAAACATTAGAATGTGTACATTCATAATCTAATGGTAAACAAATGTATGTAACCCATGTACCACAAATTAGAAATTTACGTATTTTATATTATTTTGTAGTGTTTTTTAATAAAAAGACATATCAAGATTGTTTACGTTTAGTTAACTAGCTAAACAAATGAAGTATAGGTAGTGAATACAATTCCTAGGGATTGTATAGAGTACCTGCTGGTCCACCGAAAATGTGTAAAATAAATAGATTCTAGTCTTTATTTATCAATGGCCGACCTTGAGTCTATATCAAAGAGTATACATGTGGATGAGTGGAGAGGGAGGCCAAAGAAAAGATGGATGGATTGTGTGAACAGTGATATGAAAGAAAAGGAAGTTAGTGATAGTATGACGGTTGACAGGATAGAATGGAAAAGAAACGTGTTGCGCCGACCCCAGATAAGACGGGACAAGGGCAGGAAGATGATGATGATCAATGGCCGACCTTCTTATAAAATGAGGGGCAAATGAAATTGTTTTATTACTTAAAATAAATTAATCAATAAGGTAAGAAGGTTAAAGCGAGATCGGAGCTCCCGCCTTAGCCTTCGATACGACTACGATAATAAAAACTGAATTAACCGACTTTTGTTGCTGGTTATACAAACGCATGAATATTGTTGAGTCGCGTCTCGAACAGGTGCCCTAGTCACATTCGTCCGCATAAAATTGAAGCTTAGCAGTATGTCAAAATCACATTTATAAGCATTGAAAACCGGAGTCTGGACTTATCCCGGACAAAACCGCTGCACTAATTCGATGATGCCGAGAAATGTGATCGAGACGTTGGCAGAGCGTTGAGGCAGGTCGCTCGTAACGCGTGCAGGGCGTACCTGCAGCTCGAGCAGCGCGGCGGGCGGCTGGCTGACGGCCTTGTCGACGTCGGCGCGGCCGAGCAGCAGCGCCGGCCGCTCCCACACGGACGAGTGCGCCGCCGAGTTGTAGAAGAACACGGAGCCGTCGCCCGTCCACACCACGCACCTGCGGGGGACCGGAGCTCATCATCACCTGTTTATTCACTTACAACAGGCGCAAAATTCGATCTTCGATTAACCATACATGGCAAAGAAAAATGTGTCCAGCACGCCACGGTCACGACTACATGACAGACTTCATTCTTCTTCTTTAATAAACTTAACCCCAAAAAGGAAGATCCCTTAACTACCCAAAGGGTAGCCCTGGTCCCTTTTTTACCCCACCAAATAAACTTACCCCCAGAAAAGAAGGATGCCTTTAATTTTACCCCACCTCATAATTTCACTCCACCTAATAAACTTACCCTCAAAAAGGGGAGAACCCCTGCACTAACCTTTAATTTTACCTTGCCTAACATTTTTTTCTCCACCTAATAAACTTACCCTCAAAAAGGGTCACTAACCTTTAATTCTACCCCACCTAACAATTTGTTCCACCTGAAAACTCAAAAAGAAGGAATCACTGAACTACCCTTTAATTTGACTACCCCCTAAAAACTATAGCACTCACCAAGGCGTGCCCAATATGGGCGTGCTGGAGATGGGGCGACTCCTGTCCTGCTTAGCCTTGTCTTTCTCCTTCTCTTTCTCTCCCTTGTCCTTCTCCTGCTTCTCCCGCTCGGCGGCCTGGCGCTCCTGGTCGGCCTGCTGCTCCTGCCTCTCGCGCTCCTCGGCGGCGCGCCTCTCGGCAAGAAGGCGCTCGGCCTCGGCAGCCGCCTTCGCTTCGGCGTGTGCTTCTACGTCGATTACTGAGGACAAATTTTAAATTTTATCATACTTACATCATCATTTCAGCCGAAAGACGTCCACTGTCGGACATAAGCCTCCTCCAAGTGTCGCCACAACGCCAAAAAACGTCCATTGTTGGACATAGGCCTCCTCCAAGTGTCGCCACAACGAACGATCATGTGCGTCTCCCATCTATCAGATTCCGACAACCCTCACCATGTCACCAGTCCACCTTGTGGGAGGCCTTCCAACGCTGCGTCTTCCGGTACGTGGTCGCCACCTCATAACCTTTCGAACCCATCGACCATGTGTTCTGCGAGCAATGTGCCCTGCCCATTGCTACTTAACTTTGGCGATTCTTCGTGCTGTGTCAGTAACCTCGGTCACAAAATAGGTACAGAAGTCAATCTACATACAAAGCGCGCTCGAGCAACGCACACATAGTCACCGCTCACGAACACAATATCTCGGCTCAATTCAGCTCAATGCGAGCTCGAGTGCTATCCGTTTGAGACACGCGTCTGTGAACTTTTTTGTGGAAAAATAGACAAACAATAAAAAAACCTTATTCTAACTGTTCAGTGGACGGTTGTTTAAATTCAACATTAAACAATGAATTGACGTTTTCTAGGCTACCAGTTGTTTCAGAGAGGTAAGTAGATTTGCTTGTATGTTGATGGTTTGTTTTAACGTAACACACAACAGGTCCCGCGCCGAGAAAGAAAAGATGATTTTGCGGCTATGTAATATTTTTACAATTCAGATTAGGTAGGCATTTATCACCGCGCCCGGTCGCACTCGGGACAGTTCGGCGCCACGCGCTGACCCTAGCACGACTGCAGAGCGTAGGTATGAAAAGTGAAGTACATACATGAGATTGACTTCTGTACCTATCTATTTTATGCCCAACCTAACCATCCATCATCTCCTGTAGACATTTATTTATTATTAAGGTAAAATCAGAGCAGTGGTGGCCGAGGTGTAACGGCCCCGACTTATAAGTTGTAGGTCGCGGATTTAAACCCAGCCAGGCGCATTACTTTGTGTAATTTATTGCATCACCACTGCTCTCAAAACGGTGAAGGAAAACATCGTGAGGAAACCGGCATGTCCTAGAACCAAAAATTCGAAGACATGTGACATTCACCAATCCGCACTGGGCCCGCGTGGTGGATTACGGCCTATCCCCTCTCCTAGAGAGGAGGCTTGAGTCCCAGCAGTGGGCTAAGGTAAAACCAACAGCTTCTGTGTACAGCATTTTACAGGTAAGGATAACAATTGACCTAAGTCTTACACAGTCGCCAATTACGGGTCAACCAGCATTCACAAAATAAGGAGTGATATAAATAAATGAAAATTGCAATAGAACAAAAACAGATAAATTATCAATACTTAATACATGAACAAGATCAAAATCATACATTGCAATGGAAAAACAATAAAGCAACAAAACAATTATCAAATAATAGAAATAATCAATTAAAGCAAACAAAAAAAAAACAATCATGGCAATTGAATCAAAATAAATAAATCAAATTATAAAAATTATCAGAGTAATCAAAATTAAGAAAATCAACATAATCAAAGTAGGCAAAAAAATCATCATAATCATCAAAATAATCAGAACAATTGGAATAGCTAAAATAGTCAATATCACAAGTAATCCACATAATCAAAATATCAAAGTAAAAGAAAAAAAAACATTAAAATATTCAGAATAAAGAAGTTAAAATAATCAAATGAGTAAAAAAACAAAACAAAATAATGTTCCTATTCACCCCTGCAGTCCTATTCACCCCATTTGACGTCAAAATAATCCAAAGCAAAGCAAACCAAGTAATTATAAATTAAAAATCTAATAAATCAACATAATGAACTAAACTATTAAAAAGAATCAAAATTATCAAGAGATTCAAATAATAACAAATCATAATGAAAAAATCAATCATGCACTATGCTAATTATAATTAACAGGTTGTGTTCTTTGGTACTCCAGTATTCTGGATCTAAAGACTTATGGATTTGTGGTAGACATTAGCAAAAATGTATACAGCTCTATCTCTAGTTACTCACCAGGGCCTCAAGTCTCAATAGTGTCAGAATGGTATATCATTGATTTCATAATTATTGTTGATTTTGACAAGTTTGGTAATCTAATAATATAATGGCGCCATTATGACGTTCCAATGATCGACCACTGACACTCCATTTAAAGAAATGGCATAGAATAGTAATCTCGTAAGTAATGACAAATGAATGTCTGACGTATGCGGTAATCTGCAATAATTTTGACAGTTCCTTTGGTCAGTGAGCTACCATTAGAACGCCACTATGCAGTCATTGCTTTTAATTCGTTACAAGACAGCTCGTCAATTCTATTAGGAGACCACTGACCGATCAATGATCCGCCATTATGAATTAACAGATTACGAATTTTTAGCAAAATGACAATGGAATCGTGTTGGAATGACGAATTTATAAAAATAGCAGACTTGGGCCCCTGGTGTCCGTGTGGTTGCGCAACCAATTTGGTGGTACGACCAGCTCGGGCCACCAACTAAGTGCACGCCACTTAAGGTCCATTTTGATACTATCTCAGTGTGGTGTAGCGACTGGTGTCTGTATGGTGTCTAGTTTAGTAGCTTACGGACACCATGGCGGCGCGACCATGGTGTCCCGGTGAAATATAGCCCTAAGTCGCACCAGTTTGTTAAGAGCCTAATCACTCTAGCCTTGAAGACGGGAAAACCGCAGCAGGCAAATTGTTCCAGTCCTTCGATGTACGCGGTATAAACGACGAGGCGAAACGCTTAGTCCAGACCGTAGAAGTGTTAACAAAATAAGGGTGGACACTCGCCGTACATCGGCTTGTATAATGCTAGAAAGGACATGCCGGTTTCCTCACGATGTTTTCGTTCACCGTTTTGAGAGCCGTTCACACGATCACTAGCTGCTAAATAATCTACTTTATTCTAAAACTGAAAAACATGAGTTTCAACAAACTCACCTTCGATCTTACCATCGTCAACGTCCATGACCTTCTTGTCATTTTTATTCTTGTCTGGAGTTTCACCTTTCTCTAGCGCAATCTTCGCTCTCAACTCTGCGTGGGACAAAGAACAACAAATTAATAATAATATACATAATCATTATTTTCCATACGTCGTAACAGTTTCCCATCAACGCGTACAGGGATAATCGTCGGTTGGTACCATGTTCCATGAAAATTGTCATATATCAATGACAATTTTCATGCCAGTCAATAGCCGACCCCAACTCCCGGTCGGCTCCTCGTACGCTTTGTAAAAGTCTAGAACCTCAAGGTTCTGAGATAAACAAGTGCATGACAAAAATAATAATAATTTTCCACATCGCCATCTCATTCCAAACTAAGTAGAGCTTGTGCTATGAGTACTAGACAACTGATAAACATACATATTTCTAAATACATACATATTAAAGATAAATTACACACATACACAGAACTAATGATCGTGCTCATCACACACTTTTGTCTTGGGTCAAGTTGCTGAGCGGATGGGGGAGGAGTGCAGAGCAGATGAGGCTGAGCGGAGGGGGGAGGAGTGCAGGGCGGGTGAGGCTAAGCGGAGGGGGGAGAAGTGCAGGGCGGATGAGGCTGAGCTGAGGGGTGGTGGAGTGCAGGGCGGATGAGACTGAGCGGAGGGGTGGGGTGCAGGGCGGATGAGGCTGAGCGGAGGGGGAGGGGTGCAGGGCGGATGAGGCTGATTGGTGAGGGGAAGGGTGCAGGGCGGATGAGGCTGAGCGGAGGGGGGGTGGAGTGCAGGGCGGATAAGGCTAAGCGGAGGGGGGAGGAGTGCAGGGCGGATGAGGCTGAGCGGACGGGGGAGAAGTGCCAGGCAGAAAATGGTGAGGTGTGTTACCTTCGAGCTCCTTCATGGGCTTGGGCTTCTCCCAAACGCTCTCCTGCTTGGCGGCATTGTAATAGTAGGGGCGGCCGTCGGGGGCGCGGTGCGTCGTCCACGCACCTGCTGCTGCTATCAGCGCAGGGGTTATCACCTACACAAACAAATCTGGTTATTAACTGCCTACGTCGGATATATCCAACAAACTTTCTCCGCTAGGGTCGCACATCCACGACCAAATACTCCATCTCGTCAGCACTTCTGTCACCAATGCGTATTGAAGAACTAAATGAGATGGAGTACCCAGTCGTAATCTTAATAAAGACTGTCATTATTAGTTTTACAAAACTACCCTCAAAGTTTAAGGGATGGTAAGCAGTGATGCAAACTTAGATGGTGTGGCGTACTAATTTATTAAGAGCCTATTCACTCTAGCCTTAAACACACCCAAACAATAATCGGATGGGAAGACCGCAGCAGACTAATTGTTACAGTCCTTCGATGCACGCGGTATAAACGACGAAGCGAAACGCTTAGTCCGGACCGTAGGTTTTAACAACGTACGGGTGGATAGTCGCCGTACGTCGGGTTGTCAGATGTTAGAAAGGAGATAGGGAAATCAAATCATGCTATTTCCACACACATTCTCCAAAATGCATTCTGTATATATACCCAAAAGCTGGCTACCTTACGGCTGAAAAAACAAATAGTAGAAAATATAAGTAATACTTACAATTTCCTCCTTGGCGGGTCTTTCAGGCGGTGTGGGCGAGTCGCTGATGAGTGTCGGCTCCGACGGCGACGCCACGCGTGGGCCTCCCGCCACCCCCGGGGCCCCCGCGGCGCCCGCGGGCCCCGGACCTCCCGGCCCTGTTGCGCCCGATGCGGCCGCGGCGCCTGCAGCCCCACCCATGTTTATTGCTGCACCCGCGGGGGGAACGTGGACAATGTTAGATAATACTGACAATACACACATATACAAAATTCTAATAATAAAACAGTTTTACCAATTAATATGTAATTAATACAAAAACTGGGCAAGTGCGAGTCGCACTCGCGCACTGAGGGCTCCGTACAAACTTGAAAGGTAAATCGATTTATGACGTATTAAAAAAAAACTACTGACTAGATCTCGTTCATACCAATTTTCGGTGGAAGTTTGCATGGTAATGTACATCATATATTTTTTTTAGTTTTATCATTCTTTTATTTAAGAAGTTACAGGGGTGGGGGCACATTTTAACACTTTAGAAGTGTCTGGCAGAAACTAAAGTTAGTACTAAAAGTTTAGAAAAAAAATAAAAATTAGAAACCTCAATATCATTTTTGAAGACCTATCCATAGATGCCACACACGTATGGGATTGAAGAAAAAAGAAATTTGAATTTCAGTTCCAAGTATGGGGACCTCTAATAATTATAGCTTTATTTTTCTATTTTTGTGTGCAAATCTCAATGCGGTTCACAGAATACATCTACTTACCAAGTTTCAACAGTATAGTTTTTATAGTATCGGATAAAAGTGGCTGTGACATACGACGGCCGGGACGGACAGACAGACATGACGATCTATAAGGGTTCCGTTTTTTGCCTTTTGGCTACGGAACCCTACAAAGGAGTTCCGTTGATACCTACTAATGAAAAACATTGTATCATAGGCACCATCATCTCTCAAAATAATAAATAAGTTATTGTAGGCAAAAGAATATTGCATGAGATGTGATTGAGAAAGCGGTAATCCTGGACACAGCTCGTATAGTTAAGTGGTTCCATTTTTTAAATCCTGACTGCTGGTAGCTTGAACCTGGTTCCCGATACCGATGGGCTACTATATTTTATGTTTTTAGCCCCTTGAGCGCCGATTGTATATGTACATACGGCTGTACGACTTGAATGACCTTGAAAAAACGCTAAGTGTCATATTGTACACACGGGAGAAAATTTTGGCCTGTATATTTTCGTTTTTTTTGAAAAAAGTTTTTTTTTTAAGATTGTACTAAAAAAAGGCGCAATTACGTAATAATATTGTTTAACGTGATAGTAAGAAGGCTAGAATCATTTATAATTTGATTTATTAGTTCAGCTTGATTCGATAGATGGCGTTGTATTGTTTTTACATCGCGCTACTAAGATTTTCCGGCTACACTATTTAAAACTCCTATGTACTTGTAAAAACTTCTTTCTGCGAAAATATACAGTTGGAACAGGGTAGCAGTCTTTTAATTTCCTGTGGGGCTCCCTGGTTCCATCCGGAGCCCTGTGCAGACCCTGGCTGGTCATCAGCAAGTCGAACAAATATTACCCCTGGCGCTCAAGGGGGTATGGTACACGTATTTTTTCATTGTATCTATTCTATCTATTTGGACAGATTAAATGTTTTCTTTATTTTTTTCTTTTCTTTCTGAAAGTGTTTATTTAGTCAACCATGTCCGGTGATGGTCCCACCACCAGGGACAGGCTGGCTTTGTCCAGGCGCAGGTTTCTGGTTAAAGATATTTTTGGAATGGCATGATCTCAATATAGTAAGTAACTTACTAGAGTCAGGAACGGCCGCGTTGGCCATGTTAGGTGGCGGCTGCGCCACGAGGGGGGGGGGCCAGCTGCCCCAGGCGGGCCAGCCGCCGCCCGCCCCGGGGTAGGCGCCCCCGTAGGCGCCGTAGCCCGCGCCCGGGAACATGTTGCCTGTGGGGACGAAACGAAACCGAATATTAAACAATGATGCACATGTCAAGCCAAAAAGGCCGTCGCGCAGCTGTGCCATACGGAGCCTGTTCGTTGCCCCTCCATCACGTACTCTAACGGCTCGATCTACAGCCCAGGCGCCCAATCTGCTGAACGCCCTGATTGCTCAAGAACCTAAATTTGTAAATTTTTTATAACTATAAAGAAATGATAAATGTTTGTATAAATTTTTTTAGTTCATAGATTGTTGGTTTGTTGGCTTGCTATACGCTTTGGTGCATACTGTAAGTATAGCAAGCAATGGATAAATAATAAATAAATAAAACTCCAAAGCCGTGAGCATCGACGTCGAGTTGCTAGCCTGTCGGTTTTCTATCGTTAACATTTCGAGGAATGTGTTGCATAATTTAATTCCGCCAAGTCCGTTCCATCATCGGACCACAAGACGTAAGGAGTTGTGCCACTGGTACATGGTGGACATCCCACCCAAACGTACAAAGCGTTTTGGGAACACATTCATTAAACGTACAGCTGTTTCCTGATAGCTACAACTTAGGGGTCTTTAAGTCAAGAGTGAATAGGTTACTTCTGGGCAAGCGTACTCCATCATCGCTTGCCATCAGGTGAGATAGTGGTTAAACGCTAGTATATCCGTAATAAAAAAATTAAAAATTGTTGATAGATTCACGCTTGACCGCTATCCCACCTGATGGAAAGCGACGATAGAGCGCCCTTTTTTTTAAATGATATAAACCAGTGCTTGACTGCGATCCCATCTGATAGTAAGCGGAGATGCAATCATTGATGGTCAGGCGCACTAGTTTATTAAGAGCCTATTCACTCTAGCCTTGAAGATACCTAAATTATAGTTGGACGGGAGGACCGCAGCAGGCAAATTGGTCCAGTCCTTCGATGTACGCGGTATAAACGACGAAGTTACCTAGAAGTAACCTAATTCACTCTTAACTTAAAGATTCTCAAGTTAGGCCTACTGTAACGGACGCGTAGCTTCACAGACGCGTATTCGCCAATAAACGCTTGGTGTACACCTGCGTGAAGTTTACATACAAAATTATCAAACTATGTCGACAGAGCGGCAGCGACATAACTACGCGACGTCGACACAGTTTCATCATTTTATTAGATGAATACGCGTCTATGAAGTTTTTGTCGGGATTTCTTCGAGTGAGTGAAGCTCAGTGGCTGTTTAAATTATTCGTAATTTGATTCCTAGTGGATAGAATAGAATAGAATAAACTTTATTGTACACCAAAATAGTAACAAAAACTTTTACACTAACTTAAATCTATGGTACAAAGGCGGTCTTATCGCTGACAGCGATATCTACCAGACAACCTTAGGGTGGAATGTAAAAATTTGAAATAGAAAAAAGGGGGGTAGTCTGCGGTGTACTGCAAAATAATAATGTAAATATTAGATCAAAATTATATACTAGAGAGATATTGATTGGATATTGTCATGTAAAATTAGTGTAGTTTTGTATCTCAAGTGTCGGCGCACGCAACTGAACAAGTATGTGGAATCATTGAAACAGACGCGATCTTGATAAAAATGGAGCTGAGAATTTTTTGAGGTCATCTTACCATTGGGCGGCTGCTGCGCGATGGGCGCGCTCTCTCCGGGCGGCATTTCGTCATTATCAGAGGGGCTCTCACCCTCCTTCTCTTTTGAACCTGATGAAAAAGAAATAATGTTAAGCATAGTGTTACTAATACACCAATACTGACAAAACTATGGACCAATTTAGTCTGAAAATATACTTAATATTATTATAGCAAAAGGAAGTTAGTGATAGCATGACGAGTGACAGGGCAGAGTGGAAGAAAAATACGTGTTGCGCCGACCCCAAATAAAAAGGGAAAAGGGCAGGAAGATGATGATGATGATGATGATGAAGCATAAGCATAATCAGCCTTTTAATGTTCCCACTGCTGGGACTCAGGCCTCCTCTCTCTAGGAGATATTATTATAGTGTAAGCCAGAAAGACAACCAGCAATGATTTTTTTTTTCTATAGGAAAATCATCCAATGACATCCCCCGCTCTTGGGCAGAACGCGAGGGTACGTCAGACTTTTACTGACTAAAAACCTCCTCCTGTTCCTTCGTTGCCTTTCATACCAGGGCCGAGTCTTCCTTTCAGAAGCAAACCCTTGGCCCCAGTAGACCAGCAATGGGTAACTCGCCGTCCGGTGTAGTCCTACATGCACCTCAGAGATGTCAGCAATACCTTAAGGGTCCAACAGGACCGATGCCCGTTAAGACCACAGGGAACTTGTGAAAGGGATACCGTGGTCTTGGAAAGCAAAGGGCAACTAAAGGATACAGATGAGTTTCAGTTAGTCAACGTCTGATTCGCTGTTTTTCGCCACCCTAGAGTGGAAGTAGTCACTGGAGGATTGTCCACATCGAAAAAAAAAATGTTCGCAATGCTGTAGCTCAAGGCTCCTCTCTAGGAGAGAATGGGCCGTAATAAGAGAGTAAGAATTTTTATGTCTAGACAATCTAGTCACACGATGATTTTCTTCAAATTTAGAAATTATTTCAATGGAGTAAGTAGTCATAATCATAAATTATTTATTAGAACATGGTAGGTATGTACATTACATGGTCTTAGGTTTCAACATTTAGTCTCGGCACGTTCTACCACATGGATGAATGAGGTTACATTAAATTGTGATAATTAATATAATTGAAATTAGAAATGTCAGTCAAATGAAATCATATAAATAATAATTGAATTAATATGTCAAAGAGTCATTTAAGTAGTCATTTAAATTATAGCAACATTTATTACACAAAAATTAATTTTTTCTTAAATCCGGTCAAACCCAACTCTCTAATAGATTTTGAATTTTATTATAAATTTGCGGAGCTCTGCAGAATTTGCTTTTCCGCATATGTGCGGTCTTGGCTCTGCGTCCGCGTAAAATAGTTCCAGGATAAAAAAAAAGCGTTACAGAGTTTATTATTGAACTCCTCCGAAACGGCTTGACCGATTTTTATGACAATTTTTGCGCGTATAAACATACCCAAGGTTTGAAAATAGACTACAATCAAATGGGGTGAATAGGAATGCAGGGGTGTATAGGAACAAAAGTTTGAAGGGGATCTACGCGTTAATTAACAATTTTTCCCAGCATTTTAGTACACCTATTTATTCATTAATTGTAATAAAATTGGATGCTTTGATAGAAATAAATTATATATATATGGCAGAATAACGTTTACCGGGTCAGCTAGTATTGTGGTGTAATATATAAGGATAGATGAAAGTGAGGAAGGAATAAAATAAAAAGGTCGCAAATCTTACCTCCCTCCTTGACCCACGGCGGTGGTTGTGTCATGAACGGTGGCACGTTCCCGGTGGGGGGCGCGTTGTGTACCCCGGGGGGCATCACGTTGGACATGACGCCGTTGGGCATCATTCCCATAGGGCCCGACATCGGCCCACCCATGGGCCCGTTCATGGGAACGTTTTGTGGCATAGGACCGCCTGTGGAAACAAACAGCGTTACATGGTGTTTTAGACCTGGTGGTATTGTTCGATTGAGTCACCGTGGCCCTGGAGCACACAGGCCAACTGTAGGCACTCAGGTGGGGAAGTGAAAGTACGACACTCCCCCTCTCGCTCCACATACAGCGAGAGAAGTTATTAGATGATTTCCCACCCTCAAAATTGTAAAAAGTGTATCATCATCATCATCATTGTTTCAGCCGAAAGTCATCCACTGTTGGTTATAGGCCTCTTCCAAGTGTCGCCACAATGAACAGTCCTGTACGTCTCGCATCCATCGGATTCCCACGACTCTCACCAGGTCATCGGTCCACCTTGTGGGAGGTCTACCAACGCTGCGTCGTCCGATACATAGTCGCCTCTCCAGAACCTTTCGGCTTCATCGACCAACTCTTCTGCGAGCAATGTGGCCCACCCACTGCCTACCTATAAGGGAGACTGTGATCCTATAAGGGTTCCGTATTTGCCGACTTAAATACGGAACCCTAAAAACGGAGAATTCAAATTTTGTGGGCTACCCTGGAGTAATTCAACTTGATGACAAAAATAGTCATACCTGAAGAAACCATAGCTTCCATATCTGACTGCGATATGACCTTGCAGGTGGGCCCTTCTTGTGGCCGTGTCCAGGTGGTCTCCCGAGTCCTGGAGTGGTAGTAGTACGGCTTGCCTTCGTCCGACTTCGTCTCCACCCACAGTTCGGGGGCAGGCTGTGAAAAGAACATAATAATTTAATGTTTTTGAAGATATATATATATTTTTTTAATTGATATAAACCAGTGCTTGACTGCGATCCCACCTGATGGTAAGCGGAGATGCAATCATTGATGGTCAGGCGCACTAGTTTATTAAGAGCCTATTCACTCTAGCCTTGAAGACACCTATATTATAGTTGATATTCCTAGATATTCCTATTTATTTAAACTTCATGTACAATAGTGGTACATAGGCAGACTTAATGCAACAAGGCATTCTCTACCAGTCAACCTTAAGTTAAAAAGAACACTGCTACGTGTGCACAATAAATAAATGATAGATATTATTACAAATAGAACTAAGTAAAATAATAATAATAATAATATACAAAGATCGCATGCTCGTTTGGCATCTCAGTATCAGGCTGCCTTGGAGTCTGGTTCGCTACCCGAGTTCCTTACAACAGGAGTTACCCACCTGCTCCACAAAACAGGTAGTACCGTGGAACCTAAAAATTATAGACCGATAACGTGCTTACCTACGGTCTATAAAGTTCTTACATCCATTTTGAGAGGTAAGATTAACAACCATATAGACAATAATTCAATCATGTCTGCCTCTCAGAACGGATGTAGGAAAGGGTCCCGCGGTACTAAGGAGCTACTCCTCATCGATATGGCCATTAGCCAACAGGTTCGGCGCTCCCGAAAGGATCTGTCGACATGTTGGATAGATTATAAGAAGGCCTACGACTCTGTTCCTCATACATGGCTCATGAGGGTGCTAGAATTGTACAAAATTAATGCAATACTACGCACCTTCCTGATGTCGTGTATGAGGCAATGGAGGACGGTCCTTCGCTATCCAGGATGTCGACATATTCAGAGGAACAGCGAACCGGTGAGAATCGAGCGGGGAATATTCCAGGGTGATAGTTTAAGTCCACTTTGGTTTTGCCTAGCCTTGAATCCTCTTAGCACACTGCTTGAGAATTCAGGCCTAGGCTATCGGTTGAAGAGAGGCGGTCAGGTCATATCTCACCTTCTTTACATGGATGACTTGAAACTTTTTGCCCCCAACAAGCTTCAACTGATGGAGCTACTGAAGGTAACTGAAACCTTCAGTAGTGCCATCAGGATGGAGTTTGGTGTGGACAAATGTGCGGTCATGCATGTAAAGCGAGGGGAGATTGTGGAGTCCGTGGGTACTCAGCTCTCGTACTCCATAGACCTGAGATCCCTCTCTCCAACTGAAACCTATAAGTATTTGGGTATGTCGGAAGCTTTAGGTATCAATGCCACTGACATGAAGCAATCGTTGAGGGAGCGCTTCTTTGGACGCCTGAAGAAGGTATTCAATAGCCTTCTTTCAGGCGGAAACAAGGTGCGCGCCTTCAACGGCTGGGTCATGCCGGTATTGATGTACTCTTTCGGCGTACTCAAATGGACTCAAACAGAACTGGACGCCCTGGATAGGCGGGTTCGTACACTGCTTACTGCAAACCGAATGCATCACCCACGGTCGTCGGTGATGAGACTGTATATCCCGCGGAAGTGTGGGGGTCGAGGCTTTTTAAATGCTAAGACCCTGCACAATCGCGAGGTATGCAGTCTCAGGGAATATTTCCTAGCCGCCGACGTGAGTATGCATCTTGATGTAGTGGCAGTGGACAAGGGACTCACCCCGCTTTCCTTGGCTAACGAGAACTGGCGCAAACCTGTAGTACTTGACACTAACGATCGCAAGGAAGTATGGCAGAGTAAGGAACTTCACGGACGCTTTTTCAGGGCCCTGCATGGACCCGATGTAGACAAACTAGCGTCCGTAGCCTGGCTGCGTTTCGGTGACCTCTTTGGGGAAACTGAAGGTTTTGTCTGTGCAATTATGGACGAAGTTATCATGACGAATAACTACCGGAGATTTATCGTGAAGGACGGTACGGTTGACATCTGTCGGGCATGTCATCGACCGGGTGAATCAATCCGCCACATTATCTCTGGTTGTTCTCGTTTAGCTAACGGGGAATACTTGCATAGACACAACCTTGTAGCCAGGATTATCCATCAGCAACTTGCTCTGAAGTACTCTCTTGTGGAATCGGAGGTGCCGTACTACAGGTATGTGCCCGACCCAGTTCTCGATAATGGCGATATCACATTGTACTGGGATCGGTCCATCATCACTGACAGGACTATTGTGGCCAATAAGCCTGATATAGTGGTGGTGGACCGAAGTGAGAGGCGTGCAATGATTGTTGACATATCCGTTCCGCATGACGAGAACCTCGTGAAAGCCGAGAAAGATAAACAAATCAAGTATATTGACTTGGCTCGCGAGGTTGTCGACATGTGGGATGTGGACTCAGCGATCATTGTACCGATAGTCGTGTCAGCCAATGGCTTAATAGCCAAGAGCCTTGACCAACATCTCAGGAGGCTCACGTTAGGCGGCTGGATCAAGGGCTTGATTCAGAAAGTGGTACTCCTGGACACGGCTCGTATAGTTAGGAGGTTCCTCTCTCTGGAGCCCTGACCGCCGGTAGCTTGGACTCTGTTCCCGATACCGGTGGGCTACTATTTTTTATATTTTTAAATGTTTTTAATTTTATAGTGGAATATTTAAAAATATAATTTATATGTTTTGTTAAAGCAATAAACGGAATAATAATATTCCACAACTTTCACACAACGCCATTTAGTCCCAAACTAAGCAGAGCTTGTGTTATGACTACTAGACAACTGATAAACATACTTATATATTTCTAAATATTTGTGGTGTAAATTACAAATAAATTACACCCAGACACAGAACAAATCATCGTGCTCATCACACAAACATTTGTCCTGGATGGGAATCGAACCCACAACCTCCAGCATAGCAGTCAGGGCCTCTGACAACTAGACCAACAAGGCAGTCAACATTAAAGCTAGAACTGCATTAGACCTATGCACACGTGGACCACGCCTGACTTGTACGTAGAAAGACGTCGCGTGGCGTGGATCTAGTGTAGCTCTACAAGTCTAGTTTCTATATAAAATCTAAGGAGACCGATATCCTTGAAATTATTTAACTGATAAATTATTATTATATAAAAATAAAGGAATGTTTCCTTTAAGTAAAATGAGCCAACTTGGGAATTTAAGGTCCCTCCCGGTTTCCCTCCAGGGCCCGACTTATTTTTTCACACTGTATATCGACGTACGAACGTGCATCATTGATCCAGTACATGATTCACCCACATAGCACCCAGACACAGAACATTTGTCTTTGGAGGGAATCGAACCCACGACCTCCGGCATAGCAGTCAGAGCCACTAACCATAGGCCAGTAAACGCCGGGCATAACATACTCTTAATAAACTAGTCTCACCATCAACGATTCCATCACTGCTTACCATCAGGTGGGATCGCAGGCTAGTACTAGTTTATATTATTAAATAAAAAGAGTGGAAAAGTGACACTGTCCTCATTATAATAATATAGTTTTATTTACTAACATTAGGCACAAAAACAAAAAAGTCACTTACCATATTAGGCGGTGGCATACCAGGTGGGCCACCGAAGGGGGGTGGCTGTCCCATCATATTAGGTGGAGGACCCATGGGCCCGCCCGGAGGCATCATACCCGGCGGGGGCCCAAACGGAGGAGGACCACCCATCATGCCAGGCGGAGGGCCGCCCATCATGCCGGGGGGCGGAGGACCCATCGGTCCCCAGTTGTTGTCAAAGTTCGGTCCGTTATTGGGACCAAAGCCGCGTGGGCCGCCGCGTCCGCGGAAGAAGCCTCTACCTCTCATCGGGGGACCGCCTGGACCGTAACCACGTCCTCTGAATCTCATAGGAGGCCCATTCATCCAGCCCGGAGGAGGACCACGGCCTCTGCTTCTGTCAAAATTTGATAAGTGTTAGACTTATCGGTGGCTCAGCTTAGAATACACATTAATTTAATAGTCGTAAATACGTACAATATGGTCGAAATATCTTGATAGAATAGAATAAACTTTATTGTACACGAAAATAGTAACAAAACTTTTACACTAACTTAAATCTATGGGTACAAAGGCGGTCTCATCGCTGACAGCGATATCTACCAGACAACCTTAGGGTGGAATGTAAGAATTTGAAATAGAAAAAGGGGGGGTAGTCTGCGGTATACTGCAAATTAATAATGTGAATATTAGATTTAAATTATATACTACACTATACATAGATGTAATATAGCTATTATATATAAAAGACTATATATATATCTTGATCGCTCCGAACTTAAAACAATTGGTAGTGTAGTAATTCTTTTTCAATACACTTACTCGAAAACCCGCTCTTATCCCTACCGCTTTTAGGTACGCATACTGTTTTCTGCACTAGTGCGGAAAAATTCATGAGCTCGCCCCCGCCACGATTGACTGTATTTATCGTAACAGTCTGGACACTAAGCGATCTTCACGAGTCGCGTGTCAACCCCCGTTTATTTCCACGTGTATCATTTTAGCAAAAAATTAGATCATTCATTTTATTTATTTATTTATTTAATACTTTATGCACAAACGTACAGCGGCGGACTTAATGCCTTAGGCAATTTCTACCAGTCAACCTTAGACCTTATTTAACTTAGGTATACTTTACTACTAGACTAGGGACTAGAGTATCTGGGCCAACCATATCCAAGACCAGAGGACTACAGGCTCAGCCCCATCAAACCCATACTGGGACTCATGAAGAAGGTGCACGGAGGGCTAGGGGTTGAGTAGACAAGCGTTCGTTTTTAGTAAGCGCGTTCCATCGTCGACCGCCTCATCGCTTTCCATCAGGTGAGATGGCGGTCAAGCGCGAACCTATCCAGAATAAAAAAAAAAAAAAAAACAAAGACAAGAGGGAACAGCACAAAAGATCCAGAAGAGTCGAAGTGCTCTGGCCCAGGGACAGCCCAATACAAGATAAGATAAGATAAGATAGGTACACTTTCAAAAATATCTGCCCATCTACCTAATTCCCATTTATTAATGTTATGCCAAAAGCTTTTCTCTGCAATGGCCATTACAAGCTAATATTATGAACATACATTACAACTGGGGCCCAAGTCTACTATTTTTATAAATTCGTCATTCCAACACGATTCCATTGCCATTTTGCTAAAAGTTCGTAATCTAATAATTCATAATGGTCGATCATTGATCGGTCAATGATCTTGTGACAGAATGACAAAATCAAGCTGTCTCGAAACAAATTAAAAGCAATAACTGCACAATGACGTATAAATGGTAGGTCACTGATCAAAGGAACTGTCAAAATTTTGGCAGTTATCCGCATACGTGAAATATTCATTTGTCATTATGTACGAGATTACCATTCTATGCCACTTCTTTCAATGGAGTGTCAGTGGTTGACCATTGGAAAGTCATGATGACGCCATTATAATAGTAGATTACCAAACTTTGTCAAAATCAACAATTATGAAGTCAATGATAGACCATTCTGACACTATTGTAATAGCAGACTTGAGGCCCTGCACTTTTACTGCAGTTAATTCAGCTAGCTAGTAGACTAGATTCTATATTAAGATTGGCAGTTCAATTGAATCAAAGATGTTGCATCGGAAATGCTCAATAACATGAGCTGTGGGGATTTTCTTGAAAAGGAAACATCTTAGAACGCAAAGGGCAACTGAAGGACATAGGTGTGGTTTTAGTCAGTAAAAGTCTGACTGACTGGATAGTTTCCCATATTAAAAAAAAAACCTGCTAGCTACAATATGCCATTTTGCAAGAAGTATAATTATAAAATAAAACATTTTTACTAACCCCTATGGTAATTACAAAACAGATGAGTTTTACTAAACATGCTTATTTCTGGAACTACCAGTGGAATAAAATAAATTGTTTCTTAATGATATAGCAACACATGAAAGCAGAGCGATGAGCGATAACCAAAGAACCATATGAAACCGCAAGGGACAGCTAATTTGCCAAAATGAGAAAGGACCTATATAGGCACAGTTGCTACCATATGTGCATTAAAATTTATAATAAGATTCCAGTCTGAATTAAGAAACTTCCAATGGTCCGCTTCAAAAGGGCACAGGTTGTTAATTAAGAATCTATAAATCCCTTTTATACTATAAAAGAATCCCTCCAGTTCAAATTTAATTCATTAAACCCCAAGCGCGGCATTCCCTGGTCATTGTCTTTCTATTGTGTCTCTAATTAAGCTACTCAAAAGGTTAATTAATAATAATTTGTTTATTTGTACTACAATTGAAAAAATATCTAATAAATTTTACCTGTAACAAAAATCTGCATGTTGTGATTAGAATGTTATGATTAAATATGTTAAGCTACTATCAAATATATAACCATCATATGAACTTTTATAACTAAATCTTTGTCTTCGTAACATTCTTGTTATAATAATGTATCCCGAAAACTCCCAACACCCCAAACCAAACCACCCCAAGTCTATCATTTTCATTCAGGCCACCCTAAGAATGTCTGTAAGAGTCCCTCTGCAATAAGGCCATACATTGTACACTTAGTTTTCGCAAACTGTTTATCCTGTTCACATTATAAGGTGCATTATAAAGTATACAATAAAAAATGCATATATGTCAATGGGGACACAGTTCAAGATTGACTCACTATATTCGCAGCACAGTATAATGGCAATTGACATTTGACACCTCATGAATTTCAATTAGTTTTTTAATTTCTTTATAAATGTTGTCCCACACTAGGAAGTGAAATAATTTATTAATTATCAATGTAGTTACAAAACTATGATGAGAGGTAAAAGAAGGATCCAATACATTCTACCGTGAGGAATGCACTTAACTTATTATCAAATGATTAAAATAGACAATAAAATTATAAACCATTCAATTTGTAAATTCATTCATTGGTAAACAATGTCAAAAATAAGTTAATAATTAGTCAATAATATAATATATAATGAAATAATAGGAATTACTCGGTCATGGCGTTCATATATGTTAACTCACATACAAAAGGCACCCAGACCCAGAACACCCGTACAAATATTTGTTTGGTGTGGGAATCAAACCTCGCGACATGCAGCCAATAGCTTAACCACTGCACCAACTGTGAGGTCAGATATTGACTATGAAGTGTAGTGGCTGGTACTTTAATTTACAAAATTTATATTTTTTTTACTTATAAGCAGTAGCAGGCAACATCGTACAGTGTGGTTAGCTAAAATATTTACTTTAAAGAAACAGCCACATTACATGCATTAGACTTGTGCAGATGACAGTTAAAACATAAATAGTGCTCATAATAAGCCTTATAATATACACACTGCTGGGACTCAGGATGCAATGGCAACCATTTTGAACCGTTTGTTATATAAAATAAAAAAAAAAGAAACAGTTTTTTTCCAACCCTGGACATAAATCTATTCGCACATGTTGCCACAACGGCCAACTGTGACTCTCACATCCATCAGACTTATCACTTTAATCAGCCTTATAACGTACTGTATGGGTTGCAATCCACCACTTCGACCACATTTCATAGAATTTTTGTTTCTAGGACATACTGGTTTCCTCATGATGTTTTTCTTCACAATTTTGAGAGCAGTGGTGATGAAATAAATTAAACAAAAGTAATGCATCTGGCTGGGATTTAAGTCTCCAATTTACAATTCATAAGACTGTTACATCGGGCCACTGCCTCCCATAAGACACAGTGCTCACCACAATAATATTTCTGCCTTGAAATACCTAATCAAAAATTCAGACTGAGGCTTATTGTCCACGGACGCATAGCTTCATAGATGCATATTCATCATTATATACTTGATGTATGCCTAATCACAGCGTACATACAAAACTTTGACTCTGTTGATGAAGCGAGCAGAAAGTAGGCCTTATAACACATAAGATTGTTTCAACAATGAAAACAGCAGGTACATATAGTTTGATAAAGCTTTTAACAAAATGTCACTTTTAAATAATGACCAATAATGAAAGCAAATAAGCAAACACACAAAATATACAACTCGGGAATAATAGCAGGGAATTCTAAATCATACACTTTCTGTTACCCGAGGCCCTACCACAGGCTCTCAACACAATCCATTTTGGGACCTATACTGAACAGTTAGAGGGTGTATAGCTCCATCCCTCTTACTCGCTCGCACACTTGAAATTTTTAGAAGGGGTGTGGTAACATGGTAAGGCCCCAGTTACAAGATTAAATATGTCTAGTTTTAACTATTACATGCTAGTGCAGGACAGCAAGGCTTTGTATTTAAGAAACGAATAGTAATAGACACACAAAAAAAACAGATGGTAAAAAGCTCTAAAGAGGTTATAAAACTAAAATATTTTCAAAACCTATCCAATTACAGATTCAATATGACCGTGCTGGGGTCGCTAGCTTATAAATTAACGTGATTTACGCCAGCATGTTAATAAAGGTACATCAATTTTTTTACAAGTAAGTATACCAAGGTCTTGATGAAAAATAGATGCATTTACACACAACGAATTGTCTAAACCTTTAAGGAAATGCTAGCAAAGGCCGTAGAAGGTTATTAGGATCACAAATTACAATAATAAGCTCAAGATATGCAGCCAATTGCTTGACGACTGATAATATAGGTACATCATGGTATATCATCTTTTTAAATGAGACATAGACATTTTTACCTGAAGTTTCCGCGTCCTCGACCTCCTCTGAAGTTATTTCCTCCTTCGTCGTCGTCGAAGCCCTCTTCAAACCCCACGGCTACTACATCACCAAAATCTTTCGTACTGTCCACCAAATTTTCACTCACTTCACTATTGCGATTAACCACTTCATTTACAGCTGCGTCCTGAGAGTCAATATATTCCTCTTCCATTTTACGTTTTTATCTACTAAATTAACAAAAACTTAAGTCCTCATACTAAATCAGTATATTTTGTTAAAACGGAGACACATTTCATTCCATTTGATATGAAAATCAACAATGTCGATCTAAGATGGCGGCCGGCGGCTTGCCTACTAGTGCTTGACGCAACTATAGTTGTGTGTATTTGTTGAGTCGAAGTATCGATTATGTCTGCAGCTAAATATATTTTTAGAATACACTGGGTTGCAGAGCAATGAATATTTTATCAATAATGCTCTGAACGATTTTAAAACTTACTACATAAACTAAGAACTAGTTAATAGTTATATGCGAAGTAAATTTAATTGAATGAATGGACTTGAGGTGTTTTTGGTTCGTTTTTCTGAGTAACGGTTTTGGCTAATATAACCAATAATTAGTTCAGTTTCACCTGAAATAATTTATATATTCATTTCCATTTCCTTGTACGAGTGAATCTAATGAGCTGCTAAAACTAGAACTAGAAATTAGAACTTATAGGTAATAAACTAGCTAAAAAAGGTAATAAATTATGCACGTGGCCATTCAAGCCTTTCACAGCAAATTATAAACAGGATTTTAAATTGTGAATATTGAGATGGCTGTAATGTTTTTTATTTTATTTACATCAAAATGGATCGTTTAATCAATATGAAACGAGAAACTGACTGACTGAAATATCAATACACAGCTGAAACTACTGGGAAATTGTGATTGTGAAATTTTGCACAAGGTTTCTTTTCATGACTTAGATACTAGGCGAGCACTAAGACAGGATTTTCCAAAATTCACCCCATAAGGGAATGAAACAGGGGTCTAAAATTTGTACGGAGAAACCTACAATCACACGAGTGAAGCCGCTGGCAGAAGCTAGTACCTATAAAATTAAAATAAAACATTTCTATTATTAAGTGCATATCCAAAAAAGCTTAATACCTAATTAGCTAAAGGCTAGATATTTCATTGCAATTTTCTTTGGTACGTACGTATTTATAAAATTATATTACCGCTAATGCCTGAATGAATCAGTTATTCTCTGATTGATTATAATGGAAAAAAGGTTGATGTAATTCTAACGGAAACTTATGTTACCGGAATGCGGAATACGTTAATATGCGAATTAACTAGGTAATCTGAAAATTAACGGATACAATCTAATGGATTTTTAAATGTGAAATTTGACTTCAAGTAGCAGATTATCTCCACTCGACTTCTGGGTGGTTTTAAAAAAATAACCATCCAGAACCACCTCTCACTCACACTAACTCTCACTTTTACACGAACTAGATTAACTGATTTACGCACATTAGCGGTAACATACAAACAAATTTTTTAGTTAGTAAAAAGCTTGCAAAAGTTGACTTTGTCGATTGATGAGGTGCGAGTGTTTAGTGACATAATGTTATAAGTGGTGGTAAGCAATTATGCAGATTATATGAACGATATTTATAAAGAAAGCAATGATACAAATACCGGCACGAATCTTGAGCGCTCGGCGAAAGAATGGGGATCGCTTTGCGCATCGTACACATCGGCGAGCCAATCACTGTACAAGGATTGCACTCCCCGCACCCGCGACTCACTTCATACCACTAAAGAGACCCGATATTTCACATGTGCGCAATTGGAAGTCAACGCTCAAGGTCCATGCCGGTATCTTTAGATACATGGACACGCACAGCTCTAAAAGCGTTCCTCGTTACCTCAACTAACATATCTCTACGCCTGAAGAGAAAGACCTGTCTGTTGAAAATATAAGTATCCATTAGTTAGTTATTAGAAAAAACAACATCGAAATCTGTTACTAAATAAAGCAGATAGCATTTCAAATATTGATAAATCAAATCAAAAATATTTTTACTTCACATAGGCCTACATGGGCACTTATAAAACGTCAGAAGCCAGTGAACGGTTCCAAATTGGTCGTTTCCTATGGAGAAGAACCGGCAAAAAACTCCCATAGTTACTCTTTGAAAAAAAGGGGGTTGATTAATTTTTTTTTTATATTACAGTATTAATAGATATTATGTAAGAACAGTGTAGACAGCAGTCAATATGATACCTAAAAGCACAATAAAAATAATCATATTAAAAAAAAGTGAGTATGCGAGGAAGAGTGAGGGCGTGATGGAAACACTTTGCTATCTCTTTTAAACACACGTAATCTAATGTTGGTGTGCGCATCCTTATTCTGTTGTTTGACAGTTTCCCCTCCCACCAGTTTTGAAAGGTTTTTAACTTACTTGATAATATTAGAATTTATCTATTTATTTATCCAAGATTATTTAATAATCTGTCACTTATTATTGTATATTACGGCAATTTTTTTTGAGGTTAGAAGTGACTGTCTTTCATTTTTAGATGGTATTAATTTTAGTAAGTATGTTCAAGACACATTTTTGTTAATTTTTGATTTTACTTTTAAAGAACTTTAGCCTTTATTTGCTTATAAACATCGAAACTAATAAATATTAATAACTTAATAGATATATAATATTATATATATATATATATATATAGATATATATATATATAATATTATTTTTAATTTGTATATATACTATATATACAAATTAAAAATAATATTTTTTGAAAAAGAAATTATCGGGCATCAAAAAATTCATATACATCGATATCAATGGGAAAACATTTAAAGTGCCTACTTAATGGTAATATGCCATTTGATAAAAAAAAAAAAAACAGTACACCGCTCTATCGGCGTTACCATGACGTTCAAAGTAAGATTGTTTCATTCTTATTTCAGCGTGGGTAAGAGACAGAGCTATACAGGTTGTCTAGCGCCATCTCTTACCCACACTGGAAATAAGAATGAAACAATCGTACTTTAAACGTCATGGTACAGGTGTACGAATTACACTTGTATCGTAGGTGCTTTTACAAATATTTAAACTCAAAAATGTATTAACACTTAAGTCTGAAACCACGACTCGCAACGCCAAACGGCACACTCATAAATGGTCTACCAACATGCCGAACTCCATCGCAGGAGAGAGATGGAGTTCGGCATGTGTGGTGTGGCATCGCATGGAGATGCAATCCCGGGGCGAAACTCCGCTGCCGCGCCAAGTCGCAGCATGGCGGACAGATTTCCGGCGAGATCTCATGGCGGAATGGCGACAGCGACTGTCGCAACTCAGTGCTGAGCACGCCGTAATCGCGGCGGTAAGTCCCCTCTTTGAGGAGTAGCTGGAGCGGCAACACGGCGTCCTGACCTTCCGCATGACGCAGGTCCTCACGGGACATGGCCAGTTCGGGAGGTTCCTGCATCGGATTCAGGCGGAAGAGACGCCCGGATGTCACCATATTGTGGACCGCCCGGAGGACACGGTGGAGGTGTGCCCCGCTTGGGCGGAGCACCGCCGTGTCCTCGTGGAGGCAATTGGCGGCAGCGACCTTTCGCGTCGGGCCCTGGTTCAAGCTATGGTCCGGAGCGAGGAGGAATGGCAGGCGGTCGCCTCCTTCTGCGAAGCAGTAATGCTAGCGAAGGAGCAGGCTGCACGCGTGAGAGGACGTAGGTCCCCACGCCCTAGCCGCCGTAATTCCGACCCCGACTACCAGCCACGGTAGACGCGGGCTTGCGGACGTCGAGCAATGGGTGGCTCGCCGTCCGGCTGTTCGGTAATTAACCGGACCGAGCCCAGTCGTCAACAGCGCGTAGTGATCCACGCGCTTCTCAAAGAGATGTCAGCAAACCGTAGGGGCCCAGCAGGGCCGATGCCCGCTAGCTAGGACCGCGGAGAATTTCTGAAAAGGAAACCCGTAGTCCTAGAACGCAAAGGGTAATTGAGGGACACAGGTGTGGTTTTAGTCAGTAAAAGTCTGACACGCCCTCTCGCCCGCCCAGAGCGCGAGAAGTCATTTGGATGATTTCCCACCTTAAATAAAAAATGCCGAACTCCATCCAAATCCATTCAGCCGTTTGAGCGTGAAGGAATACTAACATACATTACCAGCACTGCGTTATTTTACTTTTTTTTTTAAAATACTGCAGTATAATGCTGAGATAGGAGTCTTTTTAGCCTCGCAGAGGTCTTCTTTTTTCTTTTTAATGTTGAATTTTTTACAACACACAACTTCAATGACACATTTTCAATTTATTTATTTCAATATGGAATCTATCAATACATAAAACACTTAACATATATACACTAACTTATATATACACTTAAATAAAAATCTAAAAGCTAAAATATGGCGTCAAAAAACTCCTCCGCATCGCTGTCGACTGGAAGTGTGCCCAAAAGGCTGGCGGCATTGCCACGTTGTATGGCAATGCTTAATCTCTGACCGAGGTAAAAGCCAGCCCTTGGGTCACGCGAAGTGTCTACTAAGCGTTTGGATAGTTCTTTGAACAGCTTATGAGCACTCGGACCCCACGGCCCAAGAGTTTCAACCCCAAACGGCTCAAAAATATAACTGCCGACGAGGTTGTTATATTTCCGCCGCTTTAGGTTCTCCGCAGCAGCAGCGGCAGCACCAGCACAGCACGAAGAGCTAGGAAGATGGGATGGCGCAAGAGTGTCGACACAGGTAGCGTCCCACACTAAAGGCCTACCCATCTTCCATGGAAATAAAGACATACCGTCCGGTCTCTTACCATCGTCGCGTGCCAGGCCATGAGGTTCCAAAACAGCCGGAACGCCGACGGTGACAAGGGCTCGTCGGATGATGTCATTAATATTCGCGTGCCGTGCTATCCGTCCCGCGCTTCGACTGCATGACAGGCCGTGGTGACCAAGGCTGTTGACAACTTCGCCACAGTGGCAGCGATGAGGAAAACAGCAAGGAGCGCCTAGGCGTAGGGCAACAGCTAGGCGGAAAGTAGTGTCGTCGAACAAGGTGCCAATATTCGACGACGGCAGTGCGTGAAGCCAAAGACCTGACTCCCAATAATAACATTTTCATAATAACAGTCGTTGCCCACATGATCACAAACGCAAGAAAAACCTCGAAATTATTATAATATAAACAACAATGAGAAAAACCTTCGCGTCCTTCGTCAATAACCAAAAATCAATAACGACGCCTATCAATTGATAATCGACATGCAATAATTTACGTTTCTGGCGCCAAAATTATTAACTATCGTTACAAATTCAAATTAACAATGAAGATTTATAGATGGTTTACCTGATTACAAGTAATCTCGGTCGCTGGACACGCAGATACGATCACAATGTTGTTGAAATGATAACGAATAGCGTCGGGAGGACGCGCTACTCAGGTATACGTGGATGACCTATGGGCTACGCTTAGGGTTGCCACCTACCTACTATAACTAAAATTGAAAATATTTATTTCAGATCAAATACACAGTAATGAGGGATTACCATGACGTTCAAAGTAAGATAGTTTCATTCAAGAACATCATTGGATGATTTTCCCACCAAAAAAAAAACTAGAACTTGCAAACTATTTAAGTTTGGCTGAGAAAAAGTTTTTACAAAAAATAATACAACAGACTTTAATGTAAAAAAAAACTGGGCAAGTGCGAGTCGGGCTCGCGCACTGACGGTTCCGAACAATCTTAACTATATAAATAGTTCAATTCCCGAATGGAGAGAGAAAAAGGAAACGATTTTTTTTTTTGTGACGTAGTGACAAATTTACTGATTTCAGATTTATTCCTATACCTGGGCTATAAGGCCTTGCTTTATGCCAAATTTCAAGACTCTGGGTTAACGGGAAGTACCCTATGAATTTTGATTCCCTTAAGAGTGTCGAAATATAGGTACGTTTTTTGCGACATAAACAGCCGTATCTTTTTCCCGTTAACTTAGAAGTTTGATTTTTTTTACAGCTTCAAGGGGCCGCAACTTGAGTATATAGTTTTAATTTCAACTCGATGTCCTCCACGCGTTCCCGAGATAAAGAGTCTTGACAGACAGACAGACGGACAACGAAGTGATCCTATAAGGGTTCAGTTTTTTTTAATGTTATATTCTGTTGTTATCTCAAAGAGACGGAACCCTAACAAAAACACAAAAAAGTGCCTTTTTAGTGTTTTTTTACATTGAAGTCGGTTATACCTTTTTTTGTAAAATCCTCTCTTAGTGCTCGTCTACGTCATCAAAGGAAACCATGTGCAAAACGCTCCTAGTCCCACTAGTTTCGCCTGTGCGTTGATATTATGTCAGTCAGTCTGCTTCTCCTTTTATATAAAGACTAGCTTCTGCCAGCGGCTTCGCTCGCGTAAAAGTAAGTTTCTTCTAACAAACTTTGGACCCCCAATTCATCCCCTTTGGGGGTGAATTTTCGCCTAGGTCATAAAAGGAAACCTTGTGCAAAATTTCACACTCCTAGTTCCCGTAGATTCGGCTGTGTGTTGATATGTCAGTCAGTCAGTTTCTTCTTTTATATATATAGATGAGGTCGTCGTGCGAAGTGGATAGCCCACTGTCAGCTTGACTATTTTTCCCCAACATCTGTTACTTAAGTTATAATCATAATAAATATTTCATTATATGGCATTATAGAATAGAATAAACTTTATTGTACACCAAAATAGTAACAAAAACTTTTACACTAACTCAATATATAAATAAAAAAAAATAAAAAACAATAATAATAAAATAATAATCAGTTGATATAGCAGTCCCTCATGACGAGAACCTCGTGAAAGCTGAGAAAGATAAGCAAACTAAGTATCTTGACTTAGCTCGCGAGGTTGTCGACATGTGGGAAGTGGATAGAGCAATCATTGTGCCGATAGTCGTGACGGCCAATGGCTTGATAGCCAAGAGGCTCGAACAACATCTGAGGAGGCTCTCGTTAGGCAGCTGGATCAAGGTTCTGATCCAGAAAGCAGTACTCTTGGACACGGCGCGCATCGTTAGGAGATTCCTCTCTCAGAAGCCCTAACCGCCGGCAGCTTGGACCCTGTTCCCGATGCCGGTGGGCTACTATTTTTTATATTTTGAAATGTTTTTTTTTATATGTGTTTTATGAAATATTTAAAAATATTTAAAATATGTATAAAAATAAATAAAGATAAAAATAATAATCATAAATCAATTATTATATTTCACCCAAACAAAGCTGCCAACCCTAGCTATGCACCAGCTATGCAGGGCGCGACGCGCAGGCGCGGTGATATTAGTCGCTATTTCGCTTGCACTACACCGTGTATAAATGAGAGAAAGTATTTTGTTATTTCGGTCATAAATTGATTGGATCCGGGACTTTCGAAGATGGATGAATTTGAGGTTTGAGATGACTTTATTTCCCTTATGAATTTCAATTCAATTATGTAGGTACTTAAAGGAGAAATCTTAAAAAGGAATTTACAAACATTATTAGTAGCGAACAGTAACAGTTTTCAAAGAGTAATAAAAAGTAAATTTAATGCTGCCATCTAATGGCGTGAGGTTAGTGTGTGACGCGATTTTTTTTTAATTTTTACCCGACTGTGGATAACCCCAAAGGGAATGTAAGGTTTTCCTAAAAGTAGAATAATATACGCGTCCTCTTAGAGTGAACATTTTATATATGGGAAGGAGGAAGAAAAATAAGCTCCCTATATAGTTGTACTATGCGTTCCAAATAAGAATAGGATCGATTGCCATGTTGTGGATGTCACGTCATATTGTCAAGTCGAAGAATTAGTAAGGTGAACGTAACAAGACATTTTTAAAATTTATTTTATTTACAAACTGAATGAAAAAAGTTTGATCAGAATCCAGTTCTTCAATTTTGCCCAATTTCTTGCGATTTGACGTGACGTCACAAACATGGCAATCGATCGTATTGTTAATTGGGAACGCATTTCAGATATTTTTTATGTTTTTTTTAAAAATACATTGTCATAAACTAGGAATAACTTTGATAAACATCATAATGGTGGGACAAACACTTGTATCCGAATGATTCTACCACGTATATTTAGTACGTTTCAGTATTATTTTGTACCCTTCCTGAAATTTTTGTACCTTACATGGTGTAAACGGAACTTCACGATATTGTTGGCCCGCCATTATGATTCGTTATAATGGAGGGACCATGCTTGTACGCCAAAACTATAACGAATTTCATCATTATGATAAAACTAGTATTAAGTAGACGATTTAGTTCCTATCAAAAATCAACAATAAGTAACGGAGATATTATTAGTTTCTTTACAAAAACATTGATTTTTATTTTTGACATTTTTTACGCCTGAATAATTTGACGACCAAAAATACGTCAGGTAAAAAGTTGCAGTTACATTTCGTGCAGGCGCTTTATTATTATTTATTAAATGTGTTTTATTTATATAAGTATGTAACACTATCTTATTAATAAATATTAATTAGGTTACACAGGAAAATTATAATTGTACATTTTAATATATTTTATAAAGTTTTTACTATAAATAATCTGTACTTACATCCTACTTTTTAATTATGTGTACCCTCGGTAATAGTACCGAGAGTCAGTCTGAAACATCTTAATTTTTTTTACTTAAAATTGAAATCTTCTGTTCGGAGTCAATAAAGAAAACAATGATAAAGTATTCGAACTGAGATTCTTAACTTCTCTGTTCCTTGGATAAGCCATATGAAAAGCTGTCTATTATGATATTCAAATTTCTTTAGTGGCGAGAGTTATGAAAAAACAATTTTGAGAAGTTGAGCAATATATTTTCTAGTGAAGTGCAGTGGCCGAGCCTAGTGATGTGATGTAAGATTGAAGCAGTTTTGTATATCCCTCGGTGCCATTACTGTGTAATGGCGGGGCCAACCATAGATTTATAATACTTGCTCTTATAAGCAATAATTGAAATATATTTGACAATAGAATAAAGTACGAAGCTAAATTGGAAAATACATCGAAAGAAAGTTTGCGATATTTTTATAACAAATTAGTTCTGTTTGGTGGTAAAGAGTTATGAGTTTACATGTGGATGGATGGAGAGGGAGACCAAAGAAAAGATGGATGGATTGTGTGAAGAGTGATATGAAAGAAAAGGAAGTTAGTGATAGCATGACGAGTGTCAGGGCAGAGTGGAAGAAAAAAACGTGTTGCGCCGACCCCAAATAACACGGGACAAGGGCAGGAAGATGATGATGAGTTCTGTTTAGTCGCAAATAAAAGTCAAATTAATTTTATTATATATGTGGTTTTATTTTTCCTCTTCGTTATCAGCATTAGGTACAGAAGATACCTCACGTAATTTTTTATCGATATTTACAGTTTAGAGAACTGCATTCGCATCACTATTGGTCTTGCCCACATACACGTTACACGCACACTAGTGTCATTTCATTTTGATCTCGCCTGACTGAATCTATTGCCGATCGAAGTATTATAAATCTATGGGGCCAACAATATCGTGAAACCCCGTTTTCACCGTGTGAGGTACAAATTTTCAGGAATGGTACAAAATAGTACTAAAACGTACTAAATATACGTGGTAGAATCATTTGGATACACGAGTTGGTCCCGCCATTATGAAGTTAATGCAAAGAGTACAGCTACGTGGCATACACATCATTACCGTCATTTCGGCAGAAAGACATCCACTGCTGGACATAGTTTCCCCTCCCTAGTGTCACCCAACGACCAGTCCTGTGAGCCTCGCATCCACTCGACCGCGACCCTCTTCACTTACTAGATCATCGGTCCACCTTGTGGGAGGCCTTTTACTACTACTCTACGTCCTCCGGTACGTGGTCGCCAATCCAGAACCTTCCGGCCCCATCGACCATCAATCTGCGAGCAATGTGTATTTTCTTTTTATTTCTAAACTAGCTTCTGCCAGCGGCTTCGCCCGCGTGAAAGTATGTTTCTACTAACAAACTTTGGTAGATATTTATAAGATCTACAATTAATAAGAACATTTTATGGTTCTATCTTTTATAGTTTAGGCAGCGTACGCAAAATAAGTAACTTTTCTGGTTGACTTTTTACACCTTGTGTCCGAAAAACTCGAATATCTTACGGAACCCTATTTTTTTCAAAATAAAATATAGCTTATGTTACTCGTGGATAATGTAGCTTTCGAATGGTGAAAGAATTTTTAAAATCGGTCCAGTAGTTTTTGAGCCTATTCATTACAAACAAACAAACAAAGTTTTCCTCTTTATAATATTAGTGTAGATATATATCTACACTAATATTATATTATATGTAATATTAGTGTAGATATATATCTACACTAATATTATATTATATGTAATATTAGTATGTTAGTTTTTTTTTTCTTCTTCTTTAATGTGTATGGATTTGTTATTAGGGTTTTTATTAAATTTATTTTTTTAGTTTGTAAGTTTCTACTCTACAACGCCTTGGACATCCTCTGTAACGTTGTACAAGTACTTGTAAATAAATGTGCCCTGCGACAACTTTGGTATTCCTGCAGATTTCTTCATTCCTGATCCATCACGTAAGGTAACTCCGAGCATAGCGGTGTCCATTACCCTTTGGATGAATAGGCATACACTTATCTAAAATCTGTTTTTTAATTAGAGATAATGATTTAACAATTCGAATGTTGCATGTTTTTTCCATTTCATAAGTAGTGAGGTACAGCAATCGATAAAGAACAAAAAAACGAAAAGGAGAGGAGAGACGTCTGGAGAGGCGTCACGGTGTCCTCACCTTTCGCATGAAGCAAGTCCTCACCGGACATGGTCAGTTTGGGAAGTTCCTACATCGGATTCAGGTCGTCACCACTCTGTGGACCGCCTGAATAACACGGTGGCAGCGAACTCTCGCGCTGGGTCCTGGTACAGGCCAGGTTCCGGAGCGAGGAGGAATGGCAGGGGTTCGCCTCCTTCTGTGAAACAGTAATGCTAGCGAAGGAGGAGGCTGCACGAGTGAGGGAACGGACATCTTTACGCCCCAGGCGTCGATACCCCAACCCCGACTACCACAATGAGGATACCGGCGTCGAGCAATGGGTAAATTGCCGTCCGGCAGTCCGGTAATCGCCGAGACTGAGCCCCAGTTATTGACAGCATTTAGTGATCCACGCGCTCCTCAAAGAGATGTCAGCAAACCGTAGGGGCTCAGTAGGTCCGATCTGGTTATAGGCAGTAAAAGTCTGACACGCCCTTCTGTTCCTCCCAGACCAGGAGAAGTCATTAGATGAATTCCCATCTTGAAAAAATCTTGACGACCAAACTTTTTTTAATTCTAAAACATACAACTGCGACTGTCTCATCCCGCACTTGTAAACAAGACAAAATTGTGTTGGGACGTCCATATACTGGAGCTCCCTGGAGTCCCTGGTAAAAGAAAGTAGCCAAGAACTAATGATTTTCAACCAGTTTTCAACCGTGCCCGCTACGGTGGAGCAAACAAGAAAACGGTTTACCACCCAGGTTGACTGGTAGAGAATGCCTAAGGCATTAAGTCCGTCTTTGTACTATCGTGTTGCATGAAGTTTTAATAAATAAATAAATAAAGCGGCGGGGCTGTTTTATTTCGAAACTCTCGAGACCGAAGTTTTGTGTGGTTACACAGCCGTCACGGTTGGGGTTATCGCTCGCAAACTTGGCAGATTACAATTGCAAGATGGGCGGTTAATTATTATCAGTCGAGCTCTAGACCACCGTGGACATACACGAGCTGTTGCGTTATACTTACTTCAAGAAGAATTAAAAAAAAGAAGGTCTATAAAGTTATAGGTGCATCAATCGATTTTCGGATTTCTCATCAGATGTCTCTACCCCCTGAAGACCACTGCGGGTGTTAACCGACCACAGATAGTGCGGGCGCAACCTGCTGAGGCTGCGGGTGACCGTGGCCCGCACGATTTTACTAGTTGCTCGCCGGTGCAGTAGGGAGCGGGATACATATATCTCTAACATTCTACAGAAGCTGCCGGTCCCGCAACCGCAGCGGACGAGCTTAAAAACGGTTTTGTGAGTTCTTAGTATTAGTAAAAGTCAGAGTGTAAAAAACTATAGTGATATTTATGAATATTTTTAATTATTTCAATCTTCAATTCATATTAGACTCTACTATAAACAAACACTATCGTATCTTGGTCCTACTTTCCTTAAAAGTTGTATTATTAAATGAACCTGTAGCGACATCTATGGCGTCACTATAAGAACTAATCCTGCATCGCGCAATCAAAGTTCTCCGCGCGATTAGAACATATAGAACAGCCCGAAATCATCTATCGGACAATTGCCCACCAGACATAGCAGTAGTCTGGTCGGAGGATCCTCCCTTTTCAACGGAGGTTTGCGGGACTTTACTCTCTGTTCCGCCTACCCCCCAAAAACCGGTATAAAAAATCGAATTTGAAATAGTCACTTATCTCAAAAAGCAGGCAACATATTTCTGGAGTTTGATGATTGAAATCGATATGGGATTAAAAAGGCACAATACAGTAGGGAATCTCCGACGACAGATACTACGTGTGTGCGCCTACGTAGAGTGCTACTATACAAAAGCTCTTGCTGTCTGTAGGCTGCGATCAGAGGCTACAAGCAACCGTCCCAACCGGTCCAAATCAACTTGGTAAAGGTGTTAATGTGTAATCGAGATATTCTCATCAGACGAAGAGTTGTTATTCTGGAATTTAAACGCGGCTGAATGGTACGCATACAACGGGTCATCTCAGTGTAGTCAATGTGGATGTGCTTGCGAGGGGGAGTGGGATAGGTAGAGAAATATGGGAGAAAGACGAGCGGGAGCGGTTAGAGAGCACGTTAGTGAGGTAGAGAGTGCGAGTAACTGAGGCAAGAGTGCGAGTGTTAGTAAGAGTGACTGACAGAGGAAAGAGTGAGAGAGTTAAGACAGCAAGTGACAATGTGCGTGAGCGACAGAAGAGTGCTAGTGACAGAGGCAAGAGTGCTAGTGAGAGGCGCAAGAGTGCTAGTGACAGAGGAGAGAGGCAAGAGTGCGAGTGAAAGAGGAGCCGAGAGTGCTAGAGAGGCAAGAGCAAGAGTGACAGAGGCAAGAGTGCGAGTGACAGAGGCAAGAGTGCGAGTGACAGAGGCAAGAGTGCTACTGAGTGGCAAGAGTGCTACTGAATGGCAAGAGTGCTAGTGACAGTGGCAAGAGCGCGAGTGACAGTGGCAAGAGTGCAGGTGACAGTGGCAAGAGTGCGAGTGCAAGAGTGCGAGTGACAGTGGCAAGAGTGCGAGTGAGGCGCAAGAGTGCGAGTGAGAGGCGCAAGAGTGCTAGAGAGAGGCACAAGTGCTATAGAGGCGCAAGAGTGCTAGAGAGAGGCAAGAGTGCTAGAGAGAGGCGCAAGAGTGCTAGAGAGGCGCAAGAGTGCTAGAGACAGGCAAGAGTGACTAGTGCGAGCGAGTCAGGTTAAGAGTGCTAGTGACAGAGGCAAGAGTGCTACTGAGAGGCATGAGTGCTAGTGACAGTGGCAAGATTGCTAGAGACAGGCAAGAGTGAGAGTGACAGAGGCAAGAGAGAAAGTGACAGAGGTAAGAGTGCTAGTAACAGAGGCAAGAGTGCTAGTGACAGAGGCAAGAGTGCTAGTGACAGAGGCAAGAGTGCTAGTGACAGAGGCAAGAGTGCTAGTGACAGAGGCAAGAGTGCTAGAGACATGAGGCAAGAGTGCTAGAGACAGAGGAAAGAGTGACTAGTGCGAGCGAGTCAGG
This sequence comes from Mythimna vitellina, assembly GCA_949316375.1. Lineage (NCBI taxonomy): Eukaryota > Metazoa > Arthropoda > Insecta > Lepidoptera > Noctuidae > Mythimna > Mythimna vitellina. The sequence continues at coordinate 1,256,944 of OX438713.1, forward strand.
TTAAGAGCGAATGACAGAGGAAAGAGTGCGAGTGACGGAGTGACAGAAGCAAGAGTGCGAGTGGCAGAGGTAGGACCGAGAGACGGAGTGCATGTGACTGAGGTGACAGTGCGAGTGGCAGAGATAGTGCTTGTAAATTAAGTGTAAGGTAAGGGAACGTAAATGAGGTACAAGTGCGCGTGAGTGAGAAAGCGAGTAAGGTTCTAAGTGAGAATGAAGGGAGGAAAAAGTAAGAGGGTATTATAATGCGAGTGAACGATATAGGAATAGGACTAATAGCTACAAAAATGAAAAATCAAATTGTTGTGTAATGTTACAATTTTTATTGAATTTTATACATATAAATAATTATTTATATAATAACGGCAGCTTTAAGAATCACACACGCTCTAGTTAATATAATAAACGAACAGTTAACTGACCTGCAGTTACTGTTACTTGCAAGAGATTGGCCATTGGCTTTCCAAATCTCTTAACTTACTATTCCGATTTTTCTTAGTCTTTGGATCGCACGGCTTGACCGCGCACCGCGGATGCGTGTTCAAGTAGGTAAAGCAATTGGGGAAGCTTGGCATATCTCTTTCTACAATCGGAGTGCAGTACCTTGGGTTTTCAACCGTAGGGAACTTCGCTTTAAAAGAATTCTTTAGCATTTCCGATTGTACACTGTGGTTAGTTGTTAGCGGTGTAGGGGCAGAGTCTTTGCTTCTTCGCACGTCCGAACTGCTACTCATCGTTGACTGGTAGCACGTGAAGATGCTGTTGACCAGCGGTTTGTTCGGATCGTTAACCTGCTTGGTGTCATTGTGCCCTGGCCGCCTGTGGAACACGGTTAAGTTGCTGCCTGGTCGTTTGAGAAGCTGCACTGTGTTAATAGCTCTCTTAGGTGCAGCTGGAATCACTGCTACTTCGGAACGCTCTTCATTATCGTTGGTCCAAGCGGAGGACACCTCGGGATCCTCAGAGTCTTCTTCATCGGTCATAGCTAGACAGCATTGGGTAAAAGGCCCGGGGCCTGCAGCTGTACCGAGGCTCGCTGGATTGACAGGTATTGGGTGTGAGCATTTGCAATTAATGCAAGGGCCTGTCCATTGTCCGCTAGCGTTCGGCGGGGGAGGTAGTCCACTCATGGTTGGAAGGGGCGGGCTAGGTGCTGGACATGGTACCGTGTTGTTTGGGCATGCGACTCCGCAGCATGCACCACAGCCGAAGGGAAGGCACGCGCCACAGCCGCAGGGCCCGCAACCACATGACCCGCAACCACAGGGGCCGGTAAGAGGGCCACACGGGCCGCAGCAAGGGCCACAAGGCCCACATGGGCCGCAAGGGCCACAGCCGCAACCACAAGGGCCACAGCCGCAACCACAAGGGCCGCAACAAGGGCCACAATTACCGCAAAAAGCGCCGCAAGGGCTGCAGGGGCCAACACACATGCCTCCGCAACCACCAACGCAGCCGCAACCCGGGCCCACGCAACACTGGGCTGACGAGCCGCAGCCACCGAAGCCACCGCAGCCACAACCAACACCGGGGAAACAAGGACCGCACGGGCCAAACGGACCTTTAGGGCCGCATGGGCCGCAAGGCCCACAGCCGCCACAGCAAGGGGTGCACGGGGCGCCACACCCGCCCGCAGACGGCCCGCCACAACATGGCCCACACGGGCCGCAACATGGTCCACACACGCTGCACGGTCCAGCCATAGGAGGCATTGTATTACCTCCCCCTTTAGCTGGTGCATAGAGCGGAAGACAACTCATAGGCACACTACTCATATTAAAGGGTAATTTAATTTTAGTCACATCCAACATATTCATAGCTTGTTCACTTGGCATAAGGTTGATCGTGCTGCTTTGATCGGATGTTGGCATTACAGCTAGAGAATTGAGCACTCCGCACACACATGCAGGATTGCAGGGACCACAAGGACCACCGGGGTTAGGTGCGCAGGGACCGCATGGGCCACCCGGGGCCACAGGGCCGCCGGGCACACAGGTACCTGTTACGTGGTACGGTCCACAAAACCAAAAACCATAAGGGTAGTAATAATAACCTGTCATGTATTGGACACACCGAGGGGGCGTATTGCAGGGGGCGGGGAGCGAACAGTTGCAAGGGCCGCAGCAAGGCCCGCACGGCCCGCACTTCCCCGGGCAGGGGCAGCAGGAACCGCACACGTTGCTGATGTGTTGCATAACCTTGTTTGACGCCGAATCCTGCTTGGCTGGGGCCATATGCGCCTCGTTGCGATAGTACGGCCGGCAGTTGCTGGAAAGCTTTAGTGAGGGTTTAGAGGCGAGCGGGTGACGATAGTGGTCTTGATGGAAGACAGCAGAATGAGTCTTCGGAAGGAATGGGCACGGGATGTGAGAAGCCTGTCGGTGCCTGCTTGCCCCGAAGCATGGACACGACGCGCACCGGAGCAGCGAGCCGACGGACTTCTGCTTCTCTGGGACCGCCTGCCTCTGCAGCCCATGCACTCCGGCCACCGGAATATCACGAATCACATTTAGTTGCTCCATCTTATTCTTCATCGAAGCGAGATTCGCTGAAAGGACGATTGTTTTACTGTAATCACAATCCTATCTCATAAAACCCTATCTATATATATAAAAGGAGAAACTGACTGACATAGACGCACAGCCGAAACTACTGGGTCCAGGAACGTGAAATTTTGCACAAGGTTTCCTTTTATGACGTCAGTGAGCACCAAGATAGGATTTTCCAAAATTCACCCCCTAAGGGGATGAAACGGGGGTTCAAGATTTGTGTGGAGGAACCTACTTTCACGCGAGCAAAGCCGCAGGCAAGGTGCTAGTATGAAATAAAATGAAACGGCAATGTATAAAGAGATGTTGGATGTTTTATTGCTTGATTGTTACAGTTTGATGTTATTTCAATCACTTGGAATCATCAGCTTTTGTTAATTGAACGTTCATTCAGTCTTTGGATACTAAAAAGTTTTAGTCTCATATTCCCTGTAGTCCGTGTTGTCTTTGTTGGGCTGAGTGGGATAAGGATTTTTATAATTTGGGATGTTGGTGTACTGGAATGTCCCTGGGGAAGCGGCAGGTCGATCGCGTTGCTCCTTAGTCAATAAACCTCGCGGGTTTTCTAAAACTGGGCATAATTCGCAATTTACTCTTTTGACCCGCTTATGATAAATAGGGCTCCTGCTTTCTGAACGTCTCTCATAATAGTTCGATTTGTTTGCCTTTTCACTGAAATAGTAAGAGGGGGGATGGCGCGGCCTAGTTCTTGCCTTGATGCAAGGCGTACAATAAACCGGGTTATGTTCAGGGAATAATCTGGTACAGCCAGAATACTGAGCTTGGGGACAAGACTGTGTCAGAGGCTGGGTGCTGTAGGGGCACACGTGGACTGAAGCGTGAGGTACGCGTATGGCTGGCACTAACGCAGGGACGGCGTTGAATGGGAAGAACTTAGATATGCCACTTTTGGAGTGAGGTGTAGGTGCACGCTCCCGTTGGGGGGGTTCATCTCGTGGCAGTGGATAGTTCACTTCGATTTGTTTGGATTTGGGGTTTACTGGTGGAATCTGCACACTCTGGCAACGAGGCTCTGGGTCACCGCCTACCACGGCCGTTGAGATTGGACTTAAACAGGTGCAGCACTTCGGACACGGGCATGGAGGTTTAGGGGGAGGAGGAGGAGGGCAAGCACAAGGGCCACAACAAGGTCCGCAAGGGCCACATGGGCCACATGGGGGCCCACAGCAGGGTCCACAGGGGCCACCAGGAGTGCAAGGTCCAGCGGGCACGCATGTCCCTGTGACATGGTACGGTCCACAGAACCAAAAGCCGTAAGGATAGTAGTAGTAGCCGGTCATGTACTGTATACACTTGGGTGGCGTGTTGCACGGTGGGGGGAGACAGCTGCAGCAGCCGGGGCAGCACGGACAGGGGCACGGGGAGGGCTTGCACGCAGGGGCGCATTTGGAAACGTCATGCGATGTATGAAAATAACTGCAGGGCACGTTCGGGAGCGAGCCTGTCCGTTGCATCAGTAACGAGTCATAATTGATGGAGCTAGCAGGGCCGGACATTATCGGTGAACCGCCGAGTCTCGTTCTAGAGAGAGGCACGATGTCTGGGCTAGACACGCAGAACCGCAAACGCGTGGCCTCGCGTCCACCGCGACACTCGATCTTAAACGACGTCAGCGGCTTCACACGTTCAGTCTTCACGGTCCCCACGCGCAGAGGTCGGGCCTTATACTTCAAGTTTCTGTGACATGGGACCGCCGTCGCTGCAAGGGAATTGTATGCTATTCACCTTCATTAAAAGATCCGAGACTGTCGGGTTGTTCAAATATTCAAACGGGACTTTAGGTTACTCTACACGAGATAGCTTGACTACTACGGGCGTAGTCTGTGTGTGCGTAAAATTAAATGATACGACCAAATTATGGATGCTTTTTAATGTAAACGTTATAATTTTAAAATATGTACAAATATAAAATAATTTTCAAGAAATTGTTGTATAAAACATTTTGTTCAAATAACTTAATAAAAGAAGTTGTGCATCCGCGGATCTAGCACGGCACTTGCTTGCTATAGGTTCCTATTCTAGCTGGCGCCTTTTTATCGTCTTTCTTGCAATCGTCTGCTTTGCACGGTGTCGACGCCTTCGCCATGCATTGGGGGCATATAGGGCTCGCTATGCACTTTTTGGGACATGGCTTAGGGCAAGGAGGGCAACATGGGCCACACGGGCCACATGGACCGCAGGGGCCACAGGGGCCGCATGGGCCGCAAGGACCGCAGGGGCCGCAAGGGCCGCAGGGGCAGGGGCAGCCGCAAGGGCCACAAGGTCCACAGGGGCCACACGGTCCGCATGGTCCGCATGGGCCGCACGGGCCACAAGGTCCACACGGGCAAGGGCAACGGCAGGGACCGCAGGGGCCACATGGTCCGCACGGGCCGCAAGGTCCACATGGTCCGCAAGGTCCGCAGGGTCCACATGGTCCACAAGGTCCACAAGGGCCGCAGGGACATGGACCGCACGGGCCGCAGCAGGCTCCGCATGGGCCGCATGGGCAGCAAGGTCCACACGGGCCGCATGGCACGCAGGGGCCGCAGCCACATCCACAGCAAGGGCACCCGCATGTCGGACATGCTCCTTTCTTGTCATCCTTTTTGTCTGCATAACTCCTCGTCAAGCTGAGACGATCTCCGGCACACAGAAGCTTCGTGCGGCCGTCGTTGAACCGAGGTCTGAAGGACCCCACCGTATACCCGTCGAGTGCTGCAAAGGACATCCAAGCATATAATACTAGGCGAGAAAGCCGCTGGTCGGAAGCTCATGCTATTCGGAAGAACGAAGGGCTCACGCGCACTCGCCGAGTATTATAAGCATGGAGGTCCTGTGACGGCGGCCACCGTTCTCCAAAATAACAGAACCGCACCAGCGGCTGGTTGGTCGGTAAGGGCCAATTTTACACGAAACAGTCCAAAGTTTTAACATGATGCTTGTGAAATTACATTGCTTCGTGCTTCTATCATTTTAAACGTTAAAATAAAATCGTCAACTCAGTGACAGTCAGGTGACAGATGTCAATCTGACAATTCGCGATTGTTTTTTTGTCTTTTTTGTTTTTTTGTATTGTATTTTTTGGTTTTATATTTGTTAGCTAAACCAGATTTACTATGTTATCTACTTATACAACACTATGCTACCACTTACCTTTCCTATAGGACCAACATGAACATACGAACTACGATGTAAATAAGATAATTTTAATGTCTCGCCCGATTATGCTCAAATTATTTGTTGAATATTGATGGTTGATCAATTTTTATCAAGTCGATCGATTCTAAATTGGGTTACAAACACAAACAATACCAGATTTAATTACAATGGCGTCAAAACAATGGAAAATACTTACATAATACTCCATTATTCTTTTTATTAGCTGCAGTAGCTAATGGTCGCCCTTTGAAGTATTTAAGCAACGACACGTTCTTAGGCAAAATCGCTTTCCTGAATATTAAGGACATTTTTGCAGTTTACTTGTCCTTTTTAATTTATTGATACTAATAATTTTGTGGCCTGATATTTTACTTGATAATTTACCTAGAAAGTGTATATTTTACTTGAAAATTTGGGCCATGGTAGGAGCGTGACCTTAGAGCTTGTCTCCTGAGATCAAAAGCTGCGTGACTAACTTGAAAGCGTTCGATTTTTTTCAATATTCTTTTTCAAATTATTCTGGCCTTCTTTTCTTTCTTTTCATTTCTTGAAAGGTACGTATTACCTAGTAAACTCTTTGGTAGAATTTTGTTGATCTAGAATTCTCGTAACCGAAAAAAATATCGCAGTGGATATTTATGGCTCGAACAGACGTGGAGCTGGTCCGGGAGCAATTTATACAATAACTTTCATGCTACTGGAACTGTTATCATCATCATCATTTCAGTCGAAAGACGTCCACTGCTGAACATAGGCCTCACCCAAGTGCCGCCACAATGAACGGTCCTGTACGTCTCGCATCCATCGTACTCCCGCAACCGTTACCAGGTCATCGGTCCACCTTGTAGGAGGCCTTCCAACGCTACGTCTTCCGGTACGTGGTAGCCATTCTAGAACCTTTCGGCCCCAACGGCCATCCGTTCTGCGAGCAATAAGCCCTGCCCATTGCAATTTAAGTTTGGCGATTCGTCATGCTATGTTGGTAACCTTGGTTCTCCTGCGGATATCCTCAATCCTGATTCGATCACGCAAGGAAACTCCGAGCATAGCCCTTTCCATTGCCCTTTGAGTAACTTTAAGTCTTCTGATGAGGCCCATTGTAAGCGACCACGTTTCAGAGCCATATGTCATCACTGGCAACACGCACTGGTCATAGACTTTCGTCTTGAGACACTGTGGTATATTGGACGAGAAGATACCGCGCAGCTTCTCGAACGCTGCCCAGCCAAGTCGGATTCGACGATTGATCTCTTTCTCGAAGTTGGACCTTCCCAACTGTACCGTCTGTCCCAGGTAAACGTAGTCTTCCATAACTTCGAGTGTAGAGTCCCCGATCTTGATAGGAGTGGGTGCTACATGGCTGTTTACCATGACTTTGGTTTTGTCCATGTTCATTTAAGTCCCACTCTTTCGGAAGCTCTACTGAGGTCACTAAGCATTGTACTGAGCTCCTCCGTAGTCTCAGCCATGACTACTATGTCGTCGGCAAACCGAAGGTGAGTGATGTACTCGCCATTGATATTAATGCTTAGCCCTCTCCACTCCAGAACCTTGAAGACATCCTCCATTGCTGCCGTGAACAGTTTCGGAGAAATAACGTCTCCCTGCCTCACGCCCCGCTGCAAGAGGATAGGTTTCGAAGTCAGGACTTGTAGTCGGACTGACATCAAGGCGTTTTGGTATAAACACTTCAGCAATTCGATGTACCGATAGTCAATTTGGCACCGTTTGAGAGACTGCAGTACAGCCCAAGTCTCAATCGAATCACAGGCTTTCTCGTAGTCCACAAATGCTAAGCAGAGAGGCTGATTATACTCCTGATTCTTCTGTATAACCTGCCGCAGCGTATGTATGTGGTCCACGGTGCTGAAGCCTTTTCGAAATCCGGCTTGTTCGGGAGGCTGGAAGTCGTCGAACCTGCGTGCAAGACGATTCGTGATGACTCTGGAAAATAGCTTGTAGACATGACTCAGAAGCGAAATGGGCATGTAATTCTTAAGCAGGGCATTATCGCCCTTCTTAAAGAAGAGTACCACCACGCCTCTGCTCCACGCCTGTGGCGTTTTTCCTTCGAGTATGAACGAATCAAATAGCTTCTGAAGGACCGGTTTTCCACCCGCCTTCAGGAGTTCAGCCGTAATTCCGTCCTCACCCGACGCCTTGTTGTTTTTCAGCTGCTTCAGAGCCATCCTAATCTCGTACAGGCTGTCGTCCGGGATATCTTCGGTATAGTGTCGAGTCAATCTAGCTCTTGGGTCGTTTGCTAGATTCACAGTGGGTTTGGTAATTGACGTGTACAATTGTCCATGAAAGTCTTGATCCAGCCGCCTAACGTACTTGTACTACGTAAAAAATCTAATTGATTTGTTAGTCTTTCTCGACTTTCACGAGGTTCTCGTCATGCACAACGGATATGTCAACAATCATTGAACGCCTCTCTCTTCGGTCCACCACCACTATATCAGGCTTATTGGCAACAATAGTCCTGTCAGTGATGATGGACCGATCCCAGTACAGCGTGATATCGCCATTATCGAGAACTGGGTCGTGCACATACCTGTAGTACGGCACCTCCGATTCCACAAGAGAGTACTTCAGAGCAAGTTGTTGATGGATAATCCTAATTATTATTATTATAATTACTTTCATACTTTTGCCGCAGGCTTTGCGTTGCATTTTTATTCTCATTATCATCATCATCATCATCATTTCAGCCGAAAGACGTCCACTGCTGGATATAGGCCTCCACCAAGTGCCGCCACAATGAACGGTCCTGTGCGTCTCGCATCCATCGTACTCCCGCAACCGTTACCAGGTCATCGGTCCACCTTGTAGGAGGCCTTCCAACGCTACGTCTTCCAGTACGTGGTAGCCATTCTAGAACCTTTCGGCCCCAACGGCCATCCGTTCTGCGAGCAATGTGCCCTGCCCATTGCCACTTAAGTTTGGCGATTCTTCGTGCTATGTCGGTGACCTTGGTTCTCCTGCGGATATCCTCATTCCTGATTCGATCACGCAAGGAAACTCCGAGCATAGCCCTTTCCATTGCCCTTTGGGTGACTCTTCTGATGAGGCCCATTATAAGCGACCACGTTTCAGAGCCATATGTCATTACTGGCAACACGCACTGGTCATAGACTTTCGTCTTGAGACACTGTGGTATATTGGACGAGAAGATACCGCGCAGCTTCCCGAACGCTGCCCAGCCAAGTCGGATTCGACGATTGATCTCTTTCTCGAAGTTAGACCTTCCTAACTGGACCGTCTGTCCCAGATAAAAGTAGTCGTCCACAACTTCGAGAGTAGAGTCCCCGATCTTGATAGGAGTGGGAGCTACATGGCTGTTTACCATGACTTTGGTTTTATCCATGTTCATTTTAAGGCCCACTCTTTCGGAAGCTCTACTGAGCTTCATTTTCTCTTTTTATTCTCATTTTATTTTATTTTATTCTCATTTTTATTCTAATACTCTACAAATTATGTTACAAATATGTATATATTATAAAACAAAATGGGCATTTCAATATTTATTTAAAGTATAAAATTCACTCGTAAAGATACTCTAAGCTCGCATTTTTGAACGCTAACGTAGAGTTCAACTGTCTATGCCAAGCAACTGTCATTCCTGCCGCTTACACCAACCTACCCTGCTCGGAGTTAGAGTTAGTTGGGTTAACTCTAGGGTAGCTACTCGAGTTATAAAAGAACGACCCTGGGTTGCAACTCGAAGCATTTTTGAACGGTTACAGTAAAGACCCTACCATACTCTGGTTATTTTCGAACGCAGTGCAGAGGGTTCTGTACAAACTTACCTATGAAAATAGTTCGATTCCCGAATTGAGTTACGAAGAATTTTTCAAATAGCAAAAAGTTTCTTTTTGTGACGTAACTAAAAATTTATAGTTTTCAGATTTCTTCCTATACTTGTGCTATGAGACCTTGCTTCATGACAAATTTCAGGATTCTAGGTCAACGGGAAGTACCCTATGAATTTTGATTCCCTTGAGAGTGTCGAAACACACGTTTTTTGCTGCTACTTACATAAACAGCCGTATCTTTTTTTATCGTTAACTCAGAAATTTGTTTTTTTCACAGCTTCAAGGGACCGCTACCTAAGTATATGGTTTTAATTTCAACTCAATACCTCCACGCGTTCCTAAGATAAAGGGTCTTGACAGACAGACGGACGAACAAAAAAGTGATCCTATAAGACACTGGTGCCTAATGCGCCAGCATGCAGTTGGGTGCGGGAGCAAAATAACCTTTTAGTCGCCCGGAAGGCCCGGTGACCATGTATTTGTGTGGATAAACCTGGTAACATAACAAGCTTATAACTTTGTAATTTTTCATGATACAGTTATGAAACTTTGAACATGATTCGCCGACTCGTGTTTCAGGTTTCGCATATACTAAAAATAATGATATAAATAACTTATTTATATACACTGTGTATATATCTCTCATCCAAAGGCGGCGTAAGGCGTGGGTGACGTGGGCCACCGCCTACGGCCTCGCGGCCTGGGGGCCTCACACCTGACATTCAGTCAGTCATTCTTTATTACAGCCTGAGTATTCTTGGTTCTTAATCATTTTTGCGTGAGACAACAAAGGTACTGTTATTACTTAGTGTGGGAATGGTAATTAACCTATCCACGCTGCGTCTTCCGGTACGCGGTCGTCACTCCAGATCCGGCCCCAACGACCATCTGTTCTGCGAGCAATGTGCCCTTGTCCATTGCCTCTTAAGCAGCGTTTTAAGGCCTACTAGGCGGACCATTGTGTATACTCAGGACTGTTCATTTTGGTGATACTTGGGGGAGGCCTATAACCAACAGTGGACGTTTTAAGTTTACGTCAGACTCGCACTGTTCGATTTTAATATCTATATATATAAAAGAAAGTCGTGTTAGTTACACTATTTATAACTCAAGAACTGCTCAACCGATTTTGCTGAAAATTGGTGGGGAGGTAGTTCAGAACCGACGGACGGACATAGGATATATTTTATCGAGTAGGGTAGATTAGGGTAGAGTTGGGTAGAGTAGGGTAGAGTTGGGTAGAGTAGGGTAGAGTTGGGTAGAGTAGGGTAGAGTTGGGTAGAGTAGGGTAGAGTTGGGTAGAGTAGGGTAGAGTTGGGTAGAGTTGGGTAGAGTAGGGTAGAGTAGTAGAATATAGACGGGAGCGAAGCCGCGGGCAAAAGCTAGTATTTGAAACAAATCAGTCTTCTTACGCCACCAGAAGGCCTCGCAAAAAGTACCTTGCCCGCATTAGATTTAGATCTTACCCCGCCACTGCTCTCATCCAACTCTCCTGTCGCAGGTCTGCTGGAAGAAATTTCATTTGAAATAAGCAGCACCTTCGTACTCTGCCTATCTGTATTATTTTGTTCTTTGAAGTGTTTGTGTGTACATAAATCTATATATATAAAAGCAAAATACCACACACTGATTAATCACGAAATCTCCGAAACTATAACACCTACAAACTTAAAATTTGGCAGGTAGGTTCCTTATAGGGTGTAGACATCCGCTAATGGATTTTACGAAACTCCATCCCTAAGGGGGTAAAACGGGGGTTGAAAGTTTGTATGGAGAAATCAACTTTCGCAGCTAGTAAATAAATATATTGAGATTTAGTCATCAGAAAAAAATACACCAAAATATATTTATATCTCGCGCCGGGCCTTGCTACAGTCCATGGTCCGGAGCGAGGAGTGGCAGGCGGACGCCTCCTTCTGCGAAGCAGTAATGCTAGCAAAGGAGGCGGCCGATCGCGTGAGGCAACGGTCCTTACGCCCCAACCACCGCCAGGATTTCGATCCCGATTTCCGGCCACGGTAGGCGCGGGCGGCGAGCAATGGTTAGCCCACCGTCCGACCGTCCGGACCGAGCCCAAGTCGTCGACGGCGCGTATTGTTCCACGCGCGCCTCAGAGAGATTCAGCAAATCGTAGGAGCCCAGCAGGGTTGAAGCCTACTGGAGCCATGGGTAGTGTGAAAACGAAACCCGGACCCTGGGACGAAGGCAACGATGGAACAGGAGTGGGTTTTTAGTCAGTAAAAGTCTGACACTATCTCCCGCCCCGCCAAAGAGCGGGATTTGTGATTAGATGATTAGCCCACCTCAAAAAAAAAAACACCAAAATATATTTTTAACTTCTTTATTTATAATAATCAAGTAAACAAAACATATTTACATACAACAATAATGTGATTTTTGAATAAATAAGAAACATTTTGTATAAACCTAAATTCGTTATTTTTACAAAAAAAAAAAAACATAAATAAATAGGTATTGCTTGGATTGTGAGCAATGATTTTTTATTATTATCAATATGCTCGCGTTTGACCACTAACTCACCAGCCCCCGTAGCCAAGTTACGATCGTTTCGTTCGCGTCGCACGTCTTACGTCATCTCAACGCTCAGTCACATGGTCAGAACAAAGGAATCGGAGGCGTGGCCTACTCGAGGCGTTCGACGCAAAAGAAACGATTGTAACTTGGCTAGAGGGGCTGACGATAAGCGATGATGTGGCCGACGATGGAGCACGCTTGCCTAGAATTAACCTATTCACTCTTGACTTAAAGACACTCCTTTCGTAATAAGATCATACCGCACGGTTGATCATAAAGAGACCTAAGTCAAAACTGGTACTTGAAAATTGAATCTTAACTCTTATAATTTATGGTTTAATTTACAAACATCCTTTTTTGACTTAGGTCTTTTTATGATAAAGCGTCAGATACATTGAAACAACCTTTTTTACAATTCAACCAACCGATTTTGACCTCTATTGCGTTGGTGTCATGACACACGGCAACTGCAGCAAACAGTTGGCACTTTGTCTTTGTTTGTTGCTGTTTGTTGGTTTTTTGTTTTTGGTGGTAAGCACTTTTGCTTTGACGTCTTGCGTCGGATTGTTTCGACGAGTGTTTTCGCGTCCTAGACCTGTACCATGACGTTAAAGTAAGATTGTTTCATTCTTATTTCAGTGTAGGTAAGAGATGGCGCTAGACAACCTGTATAGATTTGCCTCGTACCTACACTGAAATAAGAATGAAATAAACTTACTTTGAACGTCATGGTAACCCCGCTATTCGGGGTACTCCATCTCGTTTAGCTCTTCAATCCCCAAAGGCGACAGAAGAGCTCTGCCTTGCTAATTGTAAATGCAGTAATCGTCATTTTTGGGATATTTTTTGTTTTTTTTTTTTTGCAAAAATGACATCTCAAAGGGCTCACGGGTAGTGTGATAGCGAAACCCGGGACGAAGGCAACGAAGGAACCGGAGTAGGTTTTCAGTCAGTACAAGTCTGACACTATCTCCTGCTCCGCCCAAGAACGCGATTTGTCATAAGATAATTTTCCCACCCAGTAAAAAAAAAAAAACTCAAAGGGCTAATGTATACATAAAAATATTATTTTCTTATTCTTTTGGTACGCTTTTAAAATTATATAGCAAAGACTTGTTTAGATATAAAAAAACATGTTTTTTTAATTGATATAAACCAGTGCTTGACTGCGATCCTACCTGATGGTAAGCGGAGATGCAATCATTGATGGTCAGGCGCACTAGTTTGTTAAGAGCCTATTCACTCTAGCCTTGAAGACACCTAAATTATAGTTGGACGGGAAGACCGCAGCAGCCAAATTTTTCCAGTCCTTCGATGTTCGCGGTATAAACGACGAAGCGAAACGCTTAGTCCGGACCGTTGAAGTTAGTGATTAACGCGTCTATCCCCGAACCGCGCCATTTTGCAATTACTGCATTTGCAATTAGCAGGGCAGTGCTGACGAGATGGAGTATTTGGTCGTGGATGTGCGACATGGCGGAATTATAAACGCGAGTGTTTTTTTTATTGTTTATGTCCGACACTAAAAGGTTGAGGGCGGTTTAAATCCTACTTAAAACCCTAAATTTGACAGTTTTTCAGGCTAGAGAAATAGTCAACTACAAATGCTTAAACCAGGAATCAGAGTTATAATAAAAACATTGCGACGCTACTCGGTTTTTATCATTATACATCAAATTGGCGTCCAAATCGTATGTTGTGGAAAAATTAGGTACCGTAAAACGGGGTGAATAGAAACAAAACTTTGGTATAGTTTATACTTTGATACCATTTTACCGGTTTCCAATAAAGCATCGACTTTTTAAAATAACAATCTATACTTATAATAAATCTGTAGAAGTTAAAATTCTGTACATTGAAAATATCAAAAAAATAAATGGCAGGGGGTGTTACTAGACCGACACTAAACCAACACAACAACCAACACGACAAATGTGATTAAAAATTTTTGTCTGTCTGTTTGTTCAGGCATAGCATAGCATAGTCGGCCTTATAATGTTCCCACTGTTGGGACTCAGGCCTCCTCTCCAGGAGAGGGAATGGGCCGTAATCCACCACGCGGGCCCAGTGCGGGTTGGTGGATGTCACATGTCTTCGAATTTTTGGTTCTAGGACATGCCGGTTTCCTCACGATGTTTTCCTTCACCGTTTTGAGAGCAGTCGTGATGAAATAAATTACACAAAGTAATGCGCCTGGTTGGGTTTGAACCCGCGACCTACAACTCGTAAGTCGGGGCCGTTACCACTTGGCCACCACTGCTCTGCGTTTGTTCAGGCATCACGCAAAAACTACCGGTTCGATTACGATGAAACTTGGTATAGTTATTCTTTAATATGCACCACACTGGGTACTTTTTATCCCGAAAAAGTATATACAATAAAAAACAGACTTAATTTTGCGGTTCGATCCCTAGACCCCATTACTGTACCAACCGCAAATAATAAGTTTGTCGTAGGTTACGTCACCCGCAGTGGAGTTCACTAAGGGGCGCTGCACACGGCTAAGATACTATAATATTTTATCTTAAGATACAATATCGCTTGCCATACAATTCAATGGACTATCACACACGACGAAGACAATAAATAATATTTCATATTTTCGTATCTCAAAAAACCTAATGAAACCATTTTCGACTTCTAAGCGGACAAAGTCGCGGGCAAAAGCTAGTTCATTAATAAATTGGTATAATTAAATGCTGCAAAATATATTCAAATATCGTGAAAATACCCCTTTGAAGTTTTGTTTCTATTCACCCCATTTGACTGTATGTACTTTAAATTGGTCAATTTTTTTTTAAAGTGCGTAATCAATGTCGGTGACGGAATATCGATGCTAGATAATATTAATAAATTCCGGGATCCCCCATCTCCCAATCTGTGACCAAAAATCCCGAAAAGTGACAATTCTGAAACAAAACCTAAATCCCGGGATAGGTTAACGAAATATCCCGGCATAGGGCATCGCTATATCCCAGGATAGGGTAACGAAATATCCCGGGATAAGCTAACGAAATATCCCGGGATAAATTAACGAAATATCCCGGGATGAATATTTTGACGACTTAAATACCCGGGATTGTTTTTTTAAAAATGCAACGTTCCCGGGATTTACAAAATAACAATAGGGATTATGCATGAAATAAATATTTGTTAACTAATCAGGTTATCAATAAATATACAAAAATACAAGCAAACAATAACAATTTCAAACCAATGTATAGGGTGACTGGTAAATAGTGACCGATACTTAAACACGTGATTGTACTCATGATTACAAACAATTTTCCCAAAGAAACTTTTTTATATACTTATTAGTTTTATGACGAACAAAACAGCTGTTTGAAATTCGCTCGCGCTCGGAAAGGTCAATGTACTAGTAGAGCGCCTCATAAGTCGCGTTTACCCCTCCTTCGTCCGCACCGCTTCCTTTGCCGTGCATTAGTGACGTAGTTAATATTAACAGTCACCCCGGAAAGCGCGTCGCATGCACTTGCACATGTTTTGGTTTTTTTTTTGACACCCGCGCACTCTGTGCTGTGCAATTACACAGCGAATTTCAAACAGCTGTTTTGTTATTGTCATAAAACTAATGAGGCTAAAAAAAAAGTTTCTTTGGGAAAGTTGTTTGTGATCATGAGTACAATCACGTGTTTAAGTATCGTTCACTAATTACCAGTCACCTTATATGTTTCTCTTGCCAAGACGCCGTGTACTACGGCGGCATTACATGTGTCAAACACCATGTTGTATTTCTCTTCCTTATTAGCATCTTTGAAGTTTTATTACTTCATTGTCAATGAAGATTCTTTCATATTTATTTAAGTCAAAGATTACACTGGTCAACAAAAATTAACTTTTTTTTGTCACAAGAATTTTCTTACCATATATGGCTTTATTTTGACTCCCTTTGGTAGGAAATACATTAAAAAAAAAAATTGGCACGCATAGTTTTTTGTGACAGCCACTTTAGTTTTCATGAAAGATCTTGATACTTTACTAACAATTATGCTTGAAAACTCATTTTTTAAACCATATGTTACGATTGTTTGTAGTATTTCGCTTGAGGCTAGTTTACCACAAGCGTTCAACCGAAAACTGCTAATATTCAAGGACTCCATTTTCACTGGATTTCATGATAGGTAGATAAGTAATAATAACAGTACACAATCCCTGTGACAAAAACCTTGTGTACCAGTGTTATTTGGTTTAGTTAATAAACCAATTGCATGCATATTCACTATTATATTATTTTTCTACTTGCTATTTTATTTTACATGATACAAACCAGTAGACAATGATATAGGAACTTATTTTTTACATATACAGGTGTTCAGTTAGGCCAACTGTCCACGGGCGCGTGGCTTTATACGCTTCGTGTACGCCTGCTCACAGCTTAGCAGTCGAGTTGATGCCGCTTTGACGACACAGTTTCATAGTTTAGTTTGTAAGCTTTGCGCGGGCGTACATATACAGGGTTATTTTTAAAACACCAACAACCTTGCAGGACTATATTACTAACATCATAAACGACAACTTTTGTTCTATGACTTTTTACAAAACATAATACATTTATCAAAAACAAACCTTCAAGATTTCATTGTTCTATCTAACACATTTCAACTCTGTATTTTTCTGTACCTACCTACGCTCCCCGCGCACTCCCCGCTCCCCTCCGCTATTGTACTATCGCTTGCTTCGCATAGACTTCGTAACATTTAGAACGTTCTATTTAAATATTCTTATTTTTGTACGAAAATCTGGGGAACCAATATATGATACATTTTGAAAAGTTATAGAACAAAAATTGTTGTTTATGATGTTCTCAACATAGTGCTGTGAGGTTTTCGGTGTTTTACAAATAACCCTGTATAGTATAGTCGGCCTTATAATGTTCCGACTGCTTCCTCTCTAGGAGAGGGAATGGGCCGTAATCCACCACGCGGGCCCAGTTCGGGTTGGTGGATGTCACATGTCTTCGAATATTTAGTTCTAGGACATGCCGGTTTCCTCACGATGTTTTCCTTCACCGTTTTGAGAGCAGTGGTGATGAAATAAATGACACAAAGTAATGTGCCTGGCTGAGTTTGAACCCGCGACCTACAACTCGTAAGTCGGGGCCGTTACCACTCGGCCACTGCTGCTCTCTACACGGGCGTACACCAAGCGTATAATAACGAATACGCGTCTATGAAGCTACGCGTCCGTGGCCGGTAGCCTAACAGTAACTCATTGTAACGTCAGTTTATAAGACGAAATAATTTGAACGTCACAACTCAATCAAAAATCAAAGAAACACATTTAAAAATTCTGGTTCTATAATTAATAAACTTTTCAATATATTTGTTGTTTGGAAGTATTTGAACTATGGTAGACGCCAGATAAAAATCTACATATATACAGGATGTCTTTGACATCGACGCACAAACGAATACCACGGGTCCAGTACATGATTCTGGACTCCCCAATGGTGGAAATTTTCGCCGGCTATTTCCTAATAATAATAAAAATATGTGTACTTCTTTTAATTTAAACTGTGTAAAATCGTTATTCTAACCAACTTCGATGATAATTTTATAAAAAAAAAAGTCATTGGAGTAGATAAAATCTTTATTCTAATCAACCCGCCGCCGGGATTCCGATCCCGATTTCCGGCCACCGTAGGCGCGGGCTTGCAGACGGCGAGCAATGGGTGGCTCGTCCGACCGTCCGGACCGAGCCCAAGTCGTCGACGGGGCGTACTGTTACCACGCGCGCCTCAAGGAGATGTCAGCAAATCGTAGGGGCCCAGCAGGTTCGAAACCTACTGGGGCCACGGGTAGTGTGAAAGTCAAACCCGGGGCCCTGGGACGAAGGCAACGAAGGAACAGGAGTGGGTTTTTAGTCAGTAAAAGTCTGACACTATCTCCCGTTCTGCCGAAGAGCGGGGATGTCATAAGATGATTTTCCCACCCAATAAAAAAAAAAAAAAAATCCAATCAACCCAGATGACATTTTAAATTTCCACTCAAAACCCAAGCGAACGTTCGCGCGTGTTTTCGCGCCATTTAGGTTAAACGCTAGCGTCCGCATAGATTAAAAAATATTGAGCGTTTAATTTATAGAGTATTTATCCAAGTACATAATTAAGAAGTTTTTCATAAAGTAGTCTAGTAAATATCGAAAATAATCAAACCTTTCCGTTATTCCCTATATACCTATAGGTTAAAAGTAATTCATTCATTTTTTTCACTAAAAATTGTTAGAATAGCGATTTTATTCAGTTTCAATTAAAAAACGTAAAGATTTTTTTGCCTACTTTCTTTAGACTTTTTATTATCATAAAAATCCTACACCAATGATAAGGCTAAATGAGGATCGACATATCATCAAATGTTAACGTTTATATGATCAGGTGGGTTACCATGACGTTCAAAGTAAGATTGTTTCATTCTTATTTCAGTGTGGGTAAGAGACAGAGCTATACAGGTTGTCTAGCGCCATCTCTTACCCACCCTGGAAATAAGAATGAAACAATCTTACTTTAAACGTCATGGTACAGGTCCTGGTCAGTTTCAGTTGGCCATATCATGAAGTGTTCAATTTCGATGAACTGGTCACGTGATGAGAATTTCGAATAAATTTAAGAAGGTTAATGACCGCTATGACAAATTTATCTGGCTTCTACCATAATAAAGGGTAAATATTTACAGCGCCTTTACATCGTGGTAATAAGGGCGATTTTTGTAACTCAAGTGTAGCTACACTCCATTCGCAACAAGATGAGACATTTAAATTTTAAACAAACCTCTTTTACTGTCCGTTCAACCGATTTTGACTTCTATTGCGTTGGTGGCGTGACAAATGACGGCTGAAGTAAATATTGGTAAAGTAAAGCTTGGTATTGTAATCACTTGTTTGCTTTTAATGTCATCCTTATGCTAACGGAATAGAAGGTAAATTCGGTTGAACAGACAGTAAAAATGGTTTGTTTAAATGTTTAATATTATTGCGAACGGAGTCCTATGTCAACGATTCAACGCGACGGCGAATATAAAGCGAGGCGGTGCGAATGAAAAAAAAAACAATTGCCATTATAATGGTGGCCTACGTGACCAAACGCACGTGGGTGCGGCGCGGTGACGAGCGAAGCGAAGCGGTCGCGATCAGTTGGTTTGATATGTTCACTCGGACTTGTTTTATATAAATGGCCGCTAAAGCTGCGATTTCGCGCGCACTTAGGGCAAAGCCGCGACATCTGATCCCTTCGCATTCGCAATCGTGTTGAATTGCTCACAAGAGATAGCGTAACATAGGAGTTCATAAGACTTATAACGACGATGAAGTGCCAATACCTTTTAACTGACAGCTTTCGAGAAAATTACTCTTTAGCATTCTCCTGCTTAGCGTGTCGATGGCAAAACTAATTAAATTAATCACCTGGCGTGATGCAGGAGACAGTATCAAAATGGACCTTAAGTGCACGCGTCCGAGCTGGTCGCGCCGCCAAATTGGTTGTCGCCGCAACCACACGGAAACCAGGTGAGGAACTCTCTATAGAGCTGTATACATTTTGTTGGTAGCGGCGACTGGTCGCGCCGCCATGGTGTCCCCGTCAAATATAGCTCGAGGATTTTAGTTTCAACTGCATTAAATTAAATCGTAAAAACACCTTACTAAACCAACGTGTCAATTTATAGTATTACCTCCTAACGTTTTTAAGACAGGACATTCTTGGCTTCGACAGTTAGGAGTTATTGGCACTTCACCGTCAATATATGTATGTAAAAAAAAATTATCACATCATGATATGGCCAAGTAAAATTGGCCAGATCGTTTTAAACGTTAAAGTTTGATGATATTTCAATCCTCGTTTGGCCTAATTTCTTTAGACCTTTTATTATCATAGAAATCCTACATCAATGATATGGCTTAACGAGGATTGACATATCATCAAACATTAACGTTTAAACGATCTGGCCAGTTTTACTTGGCTATATCATGAAGTGAACAATTTAAGGCCCCTCGCCCACGGCGAATTTTTGTAGCGATGCTGTCGCGCGTCTCATAAGCGCGCGACAGCATCGCTACTAACGCGCGTTAGTCGCATTTGCAAGCGGTATATAAAAGACACAAACGCGCTACAGCATCGCGACTGTATCGATACGAACGCGCTACAGCATCGCGACTGTATCGATACGAACGCGCTACAGCATCGCGACTGTATCGATACGAACGCGCGACTGCATCGCGACTGTATTGATACGAACGCGCGACAGCATCGCTACAAAAAGCCGCCGTGGGCGAGGGGCCTATGATCTGGCCACGACAAGTATATATATAAAAAAAAAAAACATTTAATATATTTATTGCACTAATGTCGAAACTATAATACAGCCTGCTCCACCATCCCTAGATACGTTTTGACTAATTTATCTGGCAGATAAGTGTTGTTCTACTTCGAATCCATCTGTTGGATATGGACACTGCAAAACAGACAATAAAAACATTTTTACTAAATTTATTTTTATTTTCACGGCTGGCAACCCTGGAGTTTATTGACAGTTAACGTCCAGAGTTGCCATATAAAAAAATCTGGTTGTCAAATATAAGTAAATAGTAAATCACTTTAAGACGGATTGCTCAAGGGTAGCCTGCAAAATTCGATTTTTCTTAAGGTTTTTGCATTTTGCAGGCAAAGTCAGGTTGTATGGTGACTAAAATGTGATTGGCGGCCGTAACAGTATTCATTTACGGAATTTCATTAAATTCTTTAATACAACCCTCTCAGTTCGACTCTTTAACAGTTCAAGTCGTCAAATGGATCGCTTTAAGAGCTCGTAGAGGTAGAGTGCCCCCCCCCTAGGGTTTCAATTTCAACTCGATACCTTCACACGTTCCCGAGATAAAGTGACAGACAGACAGACAGACGGACGGACAACAAAGTGATTCTATATGGGTTCCGTTTTTTTCCTTTTGAGGTACGGAACCCTAAAAACTGTCGAATTGAGAACCTCTTACTCTCTTTCACTCCCTCTCGCTCTAGCTAGAGTGGGAGAAATTATTAAGTCTTTTCTACTAAAGAAAAAGCTACATACACATTCGATGGAAAACCGTCTTCGAGAGACAAAATAAATATACAACATATAATTGTAATATTGCACATTCTTTTACACCCAATTAGAAAATTAAAATAGAATCATAATTAAAGTACTAAAATTTTACTTAAGAGGGTCCTTTTCCACTCGCCTATCGTCAAAATCGAGCATCGTCTAAAAAGCTTGTTACTTCATCTAACGCAATCCAACGCGATGTTTGACGAACTCTGTTAGCATTCAATTTACTCGAATATTTTACAAAACTTGTTCAAGGCAATACGAAATAATTATTATACAATTCTTGTATAATAATCTTGTATCAGACTCATGAAACGATTTAAACAAATTGTATATATCATCATTTCAGCCGATAGACGTCCACAGGTGGACATAGGCCTCCCCCAACTATCGCCACTATGAAAGGTCCCGTGCGTCTCGCATCCATCGGATTCCCTCAATCTTCACCGATTGTTCCACGCGCGCCTCAAAGAGAAGTCAGCAAATCGTAGGGGCCCAGCAGGGTCGAAGCCTACTGGGGCCACAGGTAGTGTGAAAACGAAACCCGGGGCCCTAGGACGAAGGCAACGAAGGAACAGGAGTGGGTTTTTAGTCAGTAAAGGTCTGACACTATCTCCCGCTCCGCCCAAGAGCGGGTTTTGTCATAAGATGATTTTCCCACCAAAAAAAAAACCTGGTCATCGGTCCACCTTGTAGGGTCTTTCCAACACTGCGTCTTCCGGTACGAGGTCGCCACTCCAGAACCTTCCCCCCCCCCAAAATAAAAACTACCTATTTTGAAGATAGCTGAAACTAATTTAGTAGCCCTTTCTGGGACCTTACCATAAGATGTTAATATGTCAAGCGTGCGAGCAAGTAAGAGGGATGGAGCCATACACACCCTATAAAGCTCCATCCCTTTGGCAATTCAGTTTAGTTTAGCACTAGAAGCGCGGAATATCAATGTCCATTTCGACCATTTTATTCTTGCTACAGTAATATGGAGAGATGGTATGCAAATCATCTTCCTGGCCTTGTCCCGTGTTATTTGGGGTCGGCGCAACACGTTTTTTCTTCCACTCTGCCCTGTTACTCGTCATGCTATCACTAACTTCCTTTTCTTTCATATCACTGTTCACACAATCCATCCATCTTTTCTTTGGTCTCCCTCTCCCTCTCCATCCATCCACATGTATACTCATAACTCTTTTAGTAACATGCGTTTCATCTCTCCTCTTTACATGACCATACCAAGACAAACGATTCCCTTTCAACTTTTCAGTCACTGGCGCCACTTTCAAACTTCCCCTAATATATTCATTTCTCACTTTATCCATTCTCGTCACACCACACATCCATCTTAACATTCTCATCTCCGCTACATGCAATCTTTTTTCATCCGTCTTTTTCACAGCCCAACATTCTGATCCATACAGTATGACAGGCCTTATCACGGACTTGTAGATTATACCCTTCAACTTGAGGGGCATCCGTGGGTCACAAGTTGTTCCAGTGACCTGTCGCCATTTCATCCATCCTGCGTTGATCCGATGTGTTACGTCCCAGTCTACCTCACCATCCCATTCCATTCCATGGAAAGATGGTATGCAAATGAAACTGATAATTGATAATACAATATTTTTATTATGTATTACACATATTTGGTGTTGTTTGCGATTTTACGCATTAAAATTAGAGCTGGAAGAACATTTGAATGGGTCAAATTTGGGACGCCCGCGCTTCTAGTGTTGAGAACGTCCTTCCCGAGGTACATTTTCATACAACCGTACTTACGTCATTATGACGTTATTAAATATTTTTCTTTAGATATTTTAAACACGCATATATTGCAGATTTTATCTAGGTTTCTATTTAATTCAAATTACAATTATATTTGTGAAAATGTACTAAACTTATCTATGAAAACAATTCAATTCCCCAATCGCAACAAAAAGTTTTTTTTTTGTGACGTAACTACAAATTTACAATTTTCTGATTTTTTCCTACACTTGTGCTATAAGACCTTGCTTCATGCCAAATTTCAGGGTTCTATTTCAACGGGAAGTACCCTGTGAATTTTGATTCCCTTGAGAGTGTCGATATTTACGTTTTTTGCGACATAAACGCCCGTATCTTTCTTTTTTTTCGTTAACTTCGAAGTTTGTTTTTTTCACAGGTTCAAGGGATTGCAGACCTGAGTATATGGTTTTAATTTCAACTCGATATCTCCACGCGTTTCCGAGATAAAGGGTCTTGACAGACAAACAAACGGACGGACAACAAGTGATCCTACAAGGGTTCCGTTTTTTTTCTTTTGAGGTACGGAACCCTAAAAAATAAAGAAAATGTATCTATAGAAACCTTGCACATTTAATCAAGATCCAAAAATTTTTCAGGATTTCAAAAAAACACGTATTTATTGGAACTAGTTTTGTGAAATATCCGAATAAATGACGAAATTACCGGATACCAACAGAGTTTTCAGGCGTTATTTCTCTTTTTTCGCGTTGCCTCTTAATCAAACAAGCAAGCTCTTAAAAAAATAAGCTTTTAAACCATGCTCGCGTTGACGATAGACGAGTGGGGAAGGGCTCTCCTAAGAGCTCGTGATACTACCTCTGAACTACTTTCATGTACATTTATTTCGTCACATGTTGTATAAGAGTTGTAAACAAGAGTAAAATGCGTATTGTGTACATGGTACTATCGGTGGAACTTCTGCAGCTTCTCGCAGGAGGGCGTGCGCAGCTTCTGCGCGTCGGCGTACTGCCGCGAGTCGCCGAAGTTGCGCGCCTTCCACACCATGCTGTCGCGGTAGTTGCGCTCGCGCTGGCACGCGTGCCGGAGGCCCACTGCAACACCACACCAGGGTAAGGATACTCCGATACTACAGCCTATGCACGTTAAGAAAATAGTGACGTCATCGTTTACATTCTGCTAAGCCCGCAGAGCGAAAACTCTTTCTTTCATTGTAGTTGCAACATCGGATCCCCAAAATACTGACAGCACTTACTGTTTTTATTTATTTATTTTATAATTTATGTACACACATAAATACGAAAGAATATACATTCTGATAAAAATTGTTTGTTTTTGAGCCATCTGACAAAATGTTTTGGGAACACCTTTATTGTGCGTACAGCTAAGGAGTGGAATTACCTGCCGGAGTCTGTGTTTCCTGATAGCTCTTTAAGTTAATAGTTTACTTCTAACCAAACATGCCCCATCGTCGTAGTCCTAAAACGCAAAGGGCAACTGAAGGACATGTGTGGCTCTAGTCAGTAAAAGTCTGACAAGCCCACTCACTCCACCAAGACTGGGAGAAGTCATTGGATCATTTCCCCTCAAAAAAAAGAAACCATCCAGTGAGATAGCGGTTACGCGCGAGCCAGCAAATAATAAACAGAGACTTACCTATATATTCTTCCTCTATAGCCATTTCGAGACGTCGCAACGATCCTTGGTAATCAGTGTGGAAGTTCTCTTTTACGTAGTACGGCACCTGGAATAGTATATAGAGACTTTTTAGATGGGCGATTCCGAGATATTTTAACAATTGGAGTCGTTAAAATAAACGCCATTGACTCGCCGTTCTACAAAATAATCGAGATGTTTTTCGATAGTTTCGTGTAAACGGAATCGATTGCTAGTTTTCGATTTTTCGAAACAGTCACTCTCACTCGCTGAGTCTCGCTCGGGCACCGGGGTTAGGCGTCAGTCGATTGTATGCATCGAACCGAGGTGCGCGTTAGTACTAACTACTGCGACAGTCACAAAGACAGACTCAGACTCGAGTCAAACTCGAAACAATCGAGAATCATGGATCATGGTGTGTGTGCCAAATAAACTTGCTTTCTTTCTTTGTTTTTTTTTTTTTCTTTAAAACCTCTCGTCGCCTCGCATCGCTACAATAGTGTGTACGCTTTAAGAAAATAGTGACGTTATCATTGTCACCCAGCTAAGCCACGTCTTGACTAATTGACAGCAGCAGCACGTGCACGGGCAGCAGCTGCACGAGCCCAGCGGATAATCTAACACTCACCTTCAAGTTTACGGTCTCCCTGGGCACGGGGTACTTGGAGCTGGGCGCGAGGCTGTAGACGGGCTCGCTGATGAAGTAGCCGGACATCATGGAGAGCAGCACCAACACGAGCACGGGCAGCAGCTGTACGAGCCCGGCGTGCGCGTCGCGCTGCTCCGGCTCGCGCGCGCGCCGTCTCGCGTACACGGTCGGCCCGCCGCCGGGGAACGCTGCTGATGGAGACACCACCATCAATCAACTTACTGGTCAAGGACGCGTAGCTTCGTAGACTCGTATTCGTCATTATATGCTTGGTGTACGCGTGCGTGAAGCTTACATACAAAACTATCAAACACTATAAGCGAAGCGGCAACGTCGTGTGTCGTAATGATGAATATGCGTCTATGAAGCTACGCGTCCGGGGACAGTAGGCCTTAGAGTATGTCATCATCATCTTCCTGCCCTTGTCCCATCTTATTTGGGGTCGGCGCAACACGTTTTTTTCTTCCATTCTTTTCTGTCAACCGTCATGCTATCACTAACTTCCTTTTCTTTCATATCACTGTTCACACAATCCATCCATCTTTTCTTTGGCCTCCCTCTCCCTCTCCACCCATCCACATGTATACTCATAACTCTTTTAGAAACATGCGTTTCATCTCTCCTTAGAGTACCTTTTTTCTCATATAATAGTAGCGACAAAAAACATGTAACCGAGATATTTGTAATACATAACATGACTGCAAAGAATCAATGTGCAATTTGCATCATTTTTCTTACTGATTGATTTCTTGACATTTCAAAATTGCCTGTAAATGGTTTATTTAAATTAAAATCTTTAAAAAATTGAACCAAAAACAGCACGCGCTTAAGACAGAGGCCGCATCGCGTAGAATTCACGTAAACCGCAACGTATCGCTTCGCAAACTCATCCACGTTGATTCCCAAAGATAAAT
Organism: Mythimna vitellina; assembly: GCA_949316375.1. Taxonomy (NCBI): domain Eukaryota; kingdom Metazoa; phylum Arthropoda; class Insecta; order Lepidoptera; family Noctuidae; genus Mythimna; species Mythimna vitellina. The sequence goes on from OX438713.1 coordinate 1,283,059, forward strand.
GTCCGAAAAGAAATGTGTCAGGGTGTTACCGGTGGCTCCAAAGAACATGTTGAACAGCTCCTCAGCCGTGAGATCGGACTCAAAGCCCCGGGCGTAGTACTGGTGGTGTGCCGTGGCTGGTGCGTGGGTTGCCTCCTCGCCTCGGAGGTCATATTGCTTGCGTTTCTCTGCGTCAGTCAAAATGGCGGCTGCGTTGCCTATAGCCTGTACATGAGACATTATGGTTTTAATAATTCCCGAATACTAAACAATAAGGAATATGCATGCGAATTTTTTATTTGTTATTAAAATACTTGGCAACTGTTGTCGTTGCAACTGGTTTGAAGACTGGCCTGTTGGTCTAGTGGTTAGTGGCCCTGACTGCTAAGCCGGAGGTCGTGGGTTCGATTCCCACCCAGGACAAATGTTTGTGTGATGAGCATGATCATTTGTTCTGTGTCTGGATGTAATTTATCTATAATATGTATGTATTTCGAAATATATAAATATGTTTATCAGTTGTCTAGTACTCATAACACAAGCTCTGCTTAGTTTGGGACTAGACGGCGTTGTGGGATGGTTGTGGTATATTATTATTACTTATTTTTTAGCTCTGGTAAGCAACTATGAAGAAATTTTAATATCTTCATGAACAACGAAGATATAAAGCTTCGAAGCCAGAAGAGAAGCCCAGGATCGTCTTTGACGTCAACGGCCATGACATCTTGGCGAGAGACACAGATATATTTATTTAAAATTGTTATCTCTCGTTCGCTTTCCTACCAATTTTGCTATTGGTTTCACAATTATTATTCTATTTTTTGTATATTTATTAATAAACTGTTTTTAGGCGGGAAATCATCTAACGACCTCGGGAGGGGAGGGCGGTATATCAGACAACTAAAACCCACTTCTGTTCTTTCTTTGCCTTCGTTCCAGGGCGCCGGGGTTCTTTCGCATTACCCATGGCCCGGGTTTGCTGACATCTTGAGGCGCGCGGACAGCGAGATACTACCATGGCCTAAGTTTCACTTTTGGCAAAAAGATAAAAAATTACATGCCAGTTATGTACGGAAAAAGTTTCATTCCCCTTTCTTTCTATTTGTGATTTTGGATAAAATTGCTATTTTAAACAATCATTAAAAAAATATTGTCAAGTACCCAATTATTATATATCTCCACGATCTCCTAGAGCCTTTGTCTTATGAAGGTCATACCTTGAAAGCTTCCGCGGCTCCCGGCGCGTGGTTCTTGTCCGGATGCAGCTGTAGAGCGAGCTTCTTGTACGCCTTTTTTATGTCCGAGTCCGTCGCCTCTTTCGATACACCTGGAAGCAACATGAACGGTCATGTCTAGTAAACTGTAATACAATCACGTAGATAAATCTTTATTTGACTTAAACATGGTATAATGGTGCAAGTCTTTTCTTTTAAATAATATAAGGTAGTGCGTGACTGCGATCCCACCTGATGGTAAGCAGTGATGCAATCGCACTGAAGCCACTCTAGCCTTGAAGACACCTAAATTAAAATCAGATGGGAAGACCACAGTAGGCAAATTGTTCCAGTCTATCGATGTACCGGACCGTGGAGGTTTGAACAACGTAAGAGTGGATAGTCACCGTACGTAGAAAGAATATGGCGGAATCAAGTCATCTGGGTGCAATTTATCTATACTTCGCTACTAACCGTGGCTTAAGGGCTATATTTCGCCGGGACACCAAGATGGCGCGACCAGTTGCGCCGCCATGGTGTCGGCGCGACCAGTTGCGCCGCCATGGTGTCCCGGTCAAATATAGCCCTTACATACTCTTTGGTGGGGGCGTCACTGGCGGCCGGACTGGCGTCCGAACTGGTCGCGCCACCAAATTGGTTGCGCAACCAAACGGACACCAGGCGAGTGACTCTATAGAGCTGTATACATTTTGTTGGTAGAGGCGACTGGTCGTGCCGCCATGGTGTCCCGGTGAAATATAGCCCTAAATCAGGGCACGGCGCAAGAGTTTGCCGCCACCTATCCAATATTTATACGTTGCTTTTTTTAAGTACGAAATCATCCAGTAATTTTTCGCGCTCTAGGGCGGATCTGGAGGGCGTGTTGAAATTTTACTGACTAAAACCCACTCCTATGTTCCTTCCTTTTTTGCCTTGCTTTAGAACCCGGAATCATTTCGGAAAACCCATGGCCCCAGTAGACTTCGGACCTGCTGGGCTCCAACAGTTTTGCAAGCATCTCTTTAAGGTGCGCGTGGAACACTACGTGCCGTCGATGACTCGGGCTTATCAGACAGCCGGACGGCGAGCTACCCATTGCTCGTCCTCCGTAAGATCACGCCTACGGTGGCCGAAGATGGACCAGCGAATTCTCCATTCGAACCCTCACGCGTGCGGCCGCCTCCTTTGCTACCATTACTACTTAGCAAAAGGTGACCGCATCCCATTCCTTTTCGCTCCGAACCATGGCCTAAAGCTGGGGCCAGCGCTAAAGGTCGCCGCCACCTATCCAATATTTATAGGTCGTCTGGTAGTAAAACGCCAGTCATCAATAAAAAAACAGGGCAAGTGCGAGTCGGACTCACGCACTGAGGGTTCCGCACAAACTTACCTATGAAAACAGTTCGATTCTCGAATTGAGTGAGTTACGAAGATTTTTCCGAATTGTAAAAAAAGTTTTTTTTTGTGACGTAACTACAAATTTACAGCTTTCAGATTTATTCTTATATCTGTACTATAAGACTTTGCTTTATGACAAATTTCAGGATTCTGGGTCAACGGGAAGTACCCTATGAATTTTGATTCCTTTGAGAGTGTTAAAGTGTACGTTTTTTGCGACAAAAACGGCCGTATGGCTTTTCTCCGTAAACTTAGAAGTTTGATTTTTTCACAGCTTCAAGGGACCGCAGACTTGAGTATACGGTGAGTATATGGTTTTAATTTCAACTCGATGCTTCCACGCGTTTCTGAGATAAAGGGTCTTGACAGACAGACAGACGGACAACAAAATGATCCTATAAGGCACGCTGCGGCGGGAGCAAAATAACCTCTCAGTCGCCCAGAGGGCCCGGTGACCATGTATTTGTGTGGATAAACCAGGTAACATAACAAGCTTATAACTTTGTGATTTTTCATGATATACGGACGGACAACAAAGTGATCCTAGAAGGGTTCCGGTTTTTCCTTTTGAGGTACGGAATCCTAAAAACAGTTTAATTGTAGGTCAAAGGAACACTACGTCAGTAATATATTTCACAAGAATGCTTGTGTTATTTTATCAACTACGTAATTTGCGCCACGTCATGCTAGAAACTGTCGTCAATTGAAAAAATACATATTACACACTTTTAACTCACATCAGGAGGATAATTATGTCAGTTTCCTCACGATGTCTTCCTTCACCGTTTTGAGAACATGAGTCTTTGTTTTTACTTTTTAAACGTCTACGTCGGATATATCCGACAAACACTCTCGCGTTAATTCCGCCAGGGTCGCACATCTACGACCAAATACTCCATCTCGTCAGCTCTTCTGTCACCTATGGGGATTGAAGAGCTAAACCAGATGGAGTACCCAGTCGAAAACAGTGGACAACACTCGTCAGACCAATCCGAAGCAAGCGGTTCATCATCATCACCGTCATTTCAGCCGAAAGATGTACACTATTAGTCATAGGCCTCCGCCAATTGTCGCCATAACGACCGGTTCTACGCGTCTCGCTTCTACCGGAAACGGTTAGAGGGTTAATATTAACTAGTGCTTGACTGCGTGGTACGTACAGATACCGCGGCACGGATCTTGAGTGCTCACATCAACTTGCGCAGAAGCGACATATCAGGTCTCTTTAGTGGACGTGAGACGCGGGGGCGGGGAGTGCAATCCTCGTAGAGTGATTGGCTCGCCGATGTGTACCGATGCATAAAGCGATCCCCGCTCTTTCGCCGAGCGCTCAAGATTCGTGCCGGTATCAGCCCCCCTATACAAGTTACGATCGTTTCGTTTGCGTCGAACGCCTCGAGTAGGTCAAGCCTCCGATTCATTTGTTTGACCACATGACTGACGTCATCGCGTCAGAACAAAAAAGTCGGAGGCGTGGCCTACTCGAGGCGTTCGACGCAAACGAAACGATCGTAACTTGGCTAGGGGGGCTGTACACTAGTTTATTTACCTTTCGAATACCGTAATGAGAGACACAATAGAAAGTCAATGAGAGAGCGAACGCCGGCGTTCGCTTAGGGTTTAATGAATTAAGAGCCTATTCACTCTAGCTTTCTGGTCTGCCTAGGTTTTCAACCGACGACATTTATGACGTCAAAATTAAAATAAAACCAACTATATATATAACTGCTACAAATCAAGTTAGCTAAACAAGAAAGAACCTTGAGAAAGCCGATAGAAATTCAAGGAAACACTGTATTTCTTTTGTTGTGAAGTTTTTGTAGAGCACGACTTTACATTATATCATTATTATATAGCGACCTGCCACAGCTTAGCAGACGTTACATATCTTTGGAATTCTCTACTATACATGTACTAGCTTCTGCCAGCAGCTTCGCCCGTGTTAGTGTAAGTTTTTCCATACAAACTTTGGAGCCCCGTTTCATCTCTTTAGGGGCAGAATTTTGTAAAATCCTCTCTTAGTGCTCGCCTACGTCATAAAAGGAAACCTTGTGCAAAATTTCACGCTCCTAGTCCCAGTAGTTTCGGCTGTGCGTTGATATGTCAGTCAGTCAGTTTCTCCTTTTATATATATAGATAATATGCATGTATTAAACACATAAACCCCAAAAAAATAAAAAAAGCCTAAAATAAAATATAAATAAAAAAAATATATAAAAAAATGCCTAAGGCATTAAGTCCGCCTTTGTACAGTGTTTACTACTTGTGCATAAAGTTTCAATAAATACATAAATAAACCATCTTCATGAAACACTGTCTATAATTGGTGAAACCCGCATGAAAATCTATTCACTAGTTTTTGAGTTTATCACACTCGTGATTGTGTATGTATGTTTGTTAGTTCTTTACGCTGGAATGGCTGAATGGATATTGATAAAACTTGGCCAAATTTTCCTTTCTTCAGTCCATCAAAAGGTTGTTTGTGACAAATTGCCCTGTGTAATTAGATTGCCCATTGTACACTTGTTTTTTTTTTCTTTAAGAATTAACCTTTCAAATACTGTAATTAGAGACACAACAGAAAGACAATGAGAGAGTTAAAGGCTGGCGTTTAATTGGGGCTTAATTAATTAATGGTAAAAAAACTCATTGACTACTTGAGTCACAAGGAAAAACCTTAGAAGTCAACCCAAGAGAAAATGACCACAAGAGAACAGTCTCCTGAGATTAAAAGTATCATCCTATGTGTTATTGAAGAGCAGTTACTAAGAGCAGTGGTGGCCGAGTGGTAGCGGCTCCGACTTACGAGTTGTAGGTTGCGGGTTCAAACCGAGCCAGGCCCATTACTTTGTGTAATTTATTTTATCACCACTGCTCTCAAAACGGTGAAGGAAAACATCGTGAGGAAACCGGCATGTCCTAGAACCAAAAATTCAAAGACATGTGACATCCACCAACCCGCACTGGATTCCCTCTCCTAAAGAAGAGGCCTGAGTCCCAAATTTCATCCTAATGAGGTTATCAGACGACCCACTGACCATCAGTTTCTGCATGAAGGAATAAAAAACATACCAATAAAGCATAGATAATAAGGGTAGCATTTACATTTCAGATAATAATTTCTTAACTAGGCAACATTCTTACCACAGACAATGTCCTAATGACATATTAATAGGTATTTTGATGCAATACAAATGGATAACAATACCTTTGTATTTGAATTTAACCTAGATAATGACTAGACAAATAATTGGCTCACTTACCCAAGATTTCATAAAAATCCTTGCACTTATTAACGCGACGGACTGCCTCCTGTTGCTCCGGGGTATATTCCCTTTGAGGTACATGATGTGCTGTGGGTTTTCGTCTCCTCACTTCCTCAGCACTAGGACTCGATGGAGGAGTTCTTTTGGGAGCTGCTGTCGAAGGCCCCGCAGCCCTCACCCGCGTTAAAAGCTCCTTAGCAAGTGTAGTAGGGTAAAGGCGTTCTGCTTTGAGCAGAAACTTCTCAGCTTTTTCCATATTCCCTGCAGTAAATGCATTTTGTGCTATTGCTATACATTTTTCTGCTTCGTCCTTGTTCCCTTCGAGCGTCATTTTTCACCGTGTCGACGCTCGATTTTGGTGTAAACTATTACTGTTACGTTAGGAACACGTCGCAGAATGATTTGGAGACCGCAACGCGCAAATTTAATTAGCGCAAATAGAATTTAATTTTATTTAATTCACTACATTTAGGTGTCTAATGGATGTAGGTATTGCGTCAATCAAAATACTGCAGGGCTGCCAACTTAATAAATTGATTTATTGTTTCCGCATTCGGGCAAAGGTATTATTTATATGAAGAATTTTGGTAGAATGGTAGTTTTTACGCTAGAATATCCTCCGTATTCTACCCCATTTATTGATTTGCCTATTCCTAGTCTTAGCTCGAGTTCGCAATCAAGATTTTCGTAATTTGTGCTAAAAATTAAAATAGTAAAACGCTTGCTATGCGGTCAATTGCCCCGATATCAATTATAATTGTTACAAAATCTTGGGGCTGAAAACTATACACATATTACGTTTCCGCAATGCTTTTAATAGCAGTTTAGTTATGGAAATAGAGATTATTTCAAACTATGAAATAATCTATTTCATGTGGGGAAATCCTAATGGATACTTTCCGTCTATTTAGGAAGAACTTAATGGCATGTCAGGTCCCACAGTTCCTCTACCGCTAATATGACTTGGGCATCAATGATACAACTAAATTTACGCACCCTATTGATATTAGCCTGCCATTTCTAATAGGCATCGGCTTCACTAGGTGCCCATCACTAAGTGAGGCCAATTCAATATTTATTTTTTGGGATAACCGCGCACGCTTGCTCTTTAGGCCTATCTCGCTCCTCATGATAAGCAGAGATTATTTATTTATTTATCAAAACTTTATGTCGCACTTCCGACGTCTGGGTCCAAACTGGATCGGACGTAGGCTGCCCTCAAACAGCTTCTGCCCAACCTAGGGGGTCTAGGCGCCTCCTGCCGAAGGCTCTACGCAGGTATCGTTAGGTCCATATGTCCTCTTTATGGGAAGCCGGTATGGGCACCGTCGCTGCGAAAGCTACCGGCGGCCAAAGGGTCATGGCTATTCGGATGATGCGGGTATACCGCACGGCTTCCCAAGTAGTGGCGAGTCTTCTTGCTAGCCTACCACCGCTGCCGCGCCAAGTCGCGGCATGGCGAACAGAGTTCCGGCGGGATCTCATGGTGGAATGGCGATAGCGACTGCCGCAACCCAGTGCCGGGCACGCCACAATTATGGCGGTAAGTCTCCTCTTTGAGGAGTGGCTAGAAAGCAATGTTGGGCAATGTGTAATCTATCTACTTATTAATAACTGCGACTACTTAATATAGTTAGGAATTACATTAAAAAATCGTAGATAGTAGTTTTTTTTTTTTTTTATTGGGTGGGAAAATCATCTTATGACAAAACCCGCTCTTGGGCGGAGCGAGAGATAGTGTCAGACTTTTACTGACTAAAAACCCACTCCTGTTACTTCATTGCCTTCGTCCCAGGGCCCCGGGTTTTGCTTTCACACTACCCGTGGCATCGTAGATAGTAGTTAAACATTTTCATTACTAACTAAAAATTGTATTTGCAGTCACGATTACGAGACTACTTTTTATAACTACACATCTAAAGGTTGATTCTTTTATTAAGTAGGTACTTGTCAATCAACGCAATAATAGTTTGGAATAAATATAGATACATAATCGTTTACGACTTGCATTCAATTAATTATTCATGAAAGTAAACTTTTTTTTTTTGAGCCAGATTCAGTTTTGATCAATCAATGATTCTAACACATTACACATTTATTTTATTGCAAAATATAAGTTTATAGATAGTATACGTATTCGTAGTGTAATAGGCTCTTATGGGCCTATTACTCTACTCGATGTTCAGATAGTCTTAGTCTATGTTTGTCTAATTATCTCATCGTTCTGTTTCATTCTTTTCCACGACATTGGCGTAAGTTACTCTTTTTCTTGAGTGACGCTACATAGACTAAGATTGTCTGAATATCGAGTGGTGCAATAAGAGCTTTAAGACTGGGGTAAGAGCTGTAAGGCTCCACATTGATAAAAAACTGAATTAGAAAACCCATATCGAAATCTTAAGCAAGAAAATCAGTAAATCTGCCTATGCCCTGCACACATTCTCGTATATAATAAGTGTGGAGGCATATGAAGGAATTTAGGTGGGTTTTTAGTCAGTAAGTCAGACACGCCCTCTCGCTCCACCCTAGAGTGTAAGAAGTCAGATGATGAAGGCCAACCTTAAAAAAAAATTTAAGGTAGTATACAGTTTGCTAGTAACAAGATTTCCAAACCAATCTATGGTAGGTACCTATAAAGTGGAGTGCTCTCGCCTGTCACTATTTTCAACAATGTTCTATAGAAAAGGTCCTTTTATAACACGTAAGTGGAATAAGTCGCTCTTATAATAAATTAGAAAATTAAAGTACAATCAAGTACTGAAATTTTACCACTTAAACCCCGCGCAAACGCCGGCGTTCGCGCGTGATTACGCGCCATTTAGGATAAACGATAGCGTCTGTATAGATTATACAATATTGAGCTTTTTATACATTTATAAAATGGATTATTGGGTATTTATCCAAGTACATAAATAAGAAGTTATTCATAAAGTAGTCTATATAGTAGTAAATATCGAAAATAAACAAAATTTTCCGTTATTCCCTATATACCTATACATATCCATAGGTTAAGCCTCGCCGAGCCCGATCTTGCCGTCGGAATTTAGAGTAAGATAGTCTTACACTTAAGGGCCTAATACACTTCACGATATTCAGCACACGATATTCAGACTATCTTATTTTTTGTTCCGAATAAGACAGTCTGACCCTTATTACACTACGCGACATCGACTAAGACTGTATGAATATCGAATAGTGTAATAGGCCCCTTATTACACTACGCGACATAGACTAAGACTGTCTGAATCATAGATATAGAATTATCTATTTATCTCATCAGCATCGTTCTGTTTATTCTTTTAGACGACATTGGCGTAAGTTGGTCTTTTTCTTGTGTGACGATACACAGACTAAGACTGTCTGAATATCGAATGGTGTAATAGGCGCTTTAATTCCTATTCTGCCTGCCATAAACAAGTCCGAGCTGATGTCGACCTCATAGGTTACATGCAAGAGGCCACTCATAAAAAAAAACCATTCAAATCTCTTTACTCTTTTCTACCATTGTTTACTTCTGTAAATGACATGTTTCTGAAATAAATGGATTACATAATTCATATTTTAACACTTGCAGAAAATATTATAAAGACAAAAATAATTTTTCATAAATGCCTGGAAAAAAAAAGGCTCCAGCGCCACCCAAACCCTCAGACCCAAATAAAATCTGCGAGTGCTGGTCCGTTACGAAACCGGTAAGAGCATAGTTAATTTCTTCAAATTCATGCTGATCTTAAATGATGTTGCCTAGAATTTATGTAATTCAATAAGTAGTTCTTTTAACCTACATTTAGTATGCGACAAAAATATCCTACCTAATTATACTTAATTAACAGGCTTCTGGATAACATTTGTGATTTTGAGTTTTGGCGCGTAGTATTGTATTCGTTACACGGTCCGACATTCAAACTCTTAGACTGCGCGAGGAGAGGGAGGCCTTTGCCTTACATAAAGGGCTAATTATTACATTGAGATCTGGAATGAATTGCTTCTTGTTTCCAAAAACAAATAAGTGACAGATAGTTGTCAAATTCTGAGTTGAATAAAATGTTAGCAAGTGCCATTTTGTTTATTTCTCCATTTGGTAGAAAAGTTGAAAAACATTTTTCTGCTAAAAACCCTAGAAGCCAAAGCTAAAAAATTCGAAATTGGAACACGAACACGTTTGACGTATCAAATAAAAATGTTACACTTTTGAAACGATAGCATCAATAGCTTTTCTTTGACGCCATCTCTCTTGCACTCACAAATTTTACACTCTCTATCTCGCTTGCATGGCAGAACCAACACATCACGCCAAGGATTAATCATCCGTCGTCATATGACGTATGACGCAATAAAAGAATTGATTCAATCTAATCGTGTAATATTTTTGCGCTAGGCGTATCCGGCGCTTAGTATTTTAGTGTAAATCGTTAAAAAGCGCTACGTAGTATTTGTAAAATCAGTTTTTGGACTATCCGCTGCGAAAAACATCCAAGATAAGATGGCTGCTCCGATCTACAACCCTGTGAGTTTTTTTTTAATTCTTAAAAGTATCTCTAAAGTTACGAAAGATGCCATTATTTGCCGCATTTTACTTGTTGTCAAGGGCATTTGGAACAATTCGGTGCGATTAGTTACGATTCGCCGTGTGTAAATACACTGTTTTGTTAAAACAAAGTTATCAGAATCCATTTACGGTGATAGAAAATTAGTATTCATCAGTATTTCATCGTCTTCAAGGTCTTTACCTGTTACAGAGCCGGTAATTATTTTTAACTGCGCCAAATTATTTGTTTTCCTCAATTCTGAGGCATTGAGATTCATGGATATGCCGCTTGTTATTTGATAAGTATTTTTTACCAAAAACTTGCTGGATTTTTTCGAATTAGTTAGCGGTTTGAGTCTTTAAATAACGCATTTGTATTCCTCACCCATCCCACCTACTCTTTAGCATACTAAATTCCAGGAGAATAGTACATAGCAATTCTAAAAAATTACTGGTAGTAATGCAAAAGGCCCCATACACGGTACTATTTTTTTGTACGATCCGTAGCTTCAGACCGACATCCTTACAACGAATTGATAGTGTAAAAGTAAGTGTGTGTAAGTTTTAATAATTTACCTAAACAGACACTAACGATTCATTGTTACAATCGGTTTGAAGCTACGGATCATACGGATAAATCGTACCATGCCTTTGACTACTGGATTGGATTAGAAATTTAGCTTCATAAAATACAGCTACATCAAGTATTTCTATCATTGTGGGACAGAAACCTCATTAAAATGGACATAATGATGCTTATTATGCATCATTTAAGGAAAATGTCTCGAACATTGCAAGCTGGGATTCACTACTATGTTAATTTTGTTATGTATGATGACACAGTAAGACAAAATGTCTGATAGAAATATAGTCAGTTTCTAAAATAAATTTATGCAATAATACAATTGAATAAATTATACATATAGCCATTTTTTCCATACTTGGGTGTAATTTTTTTTTTGTGTTTGTACTGTGGTGTTGGTTAGAGTATGTCCCTCAGTTCGGTGTGCCTCCGACTGCTTCCATTGGACTCTGTCCACTTGTTCCCGTATCTTTTTCTGCTTGTTATGCTTATTAAGGTTGAATGTACAGGAACCATTTATTTTTTTGGGAGACAAACTAGTTGCCACATAAGCTGGTTTGTAGTGGCTCCAAAAAAGAGTATAAAGATATCAGGCCTTTTTTAGGCGTCCGTACCTCAAAAAGAAAAAATTGAACCCTTACAGGATAATAATCATAATCATAATCATAATCATAATCTTTATTCTGCAAACATGGGTATAGCTAGTACATAGGTGTTTTTTTTTTATATAACAGAGTCCTCCATATTTTACCATCACATTGGCATGCAAATTTTTACAATTCTTTTAATTCCGTTGCAATTTAAAAATAATATATTTTATGTTAAAAATGTCAGCTTAATAAAGGTCATAGTAATAAAAATTAAAATAATATTATATAATGTCAAATGGAAATAAAAAGTAAGTCAACCAGGATCAAAATAATAATGTCAAACGGAATCAGGATCACTTTGTTGTCTGTCTGTCTGTCTGTTAAGACCCTTTATTTCGAGAATGCGTAGAGGTATCGAGTTGAAATTAAAAACATATATAGGTCTGTGGTCCCTTGAAGCTGTGAAAAATCAAACTTTAAAGTTAACGAAAAACGAAGATACGGCCGTTTATGTCGCAAAAAACGTATATTTCGACACTCTCAATCAATCAAAATTCATAGGGTACTTCCCGTTGATCCAGAATCCTGAAATTTGGTATAAAGCAAGGTCTTATAGCACAGGTATAGGAATAAATCTGAAAACAATAAATTTATTGTTACGTCACAAAAAATTACGTTCTTTGCGATTCGGATTTTTTTTCGAAACTCCATTCGGGAATTGAACAATTTACAGGTAAGTTTGTACGGAACCCTCAGAACGCGAGTCCGACACGCACTTGCCAAGTTTTGTTAAAAATGGTGTACTTCCCACCTCATCATCATCATCATCTTCCTGCCCTTGTCCCGTTTTATTTGGGTCGGCGCAACACGTTTTTTTCTTCCACTCTGCCCTATCACTCGTCATGCTATCACTAACTTCCTTTTCTTTCATATCATCCCACCTAAACGCACAAAATGTCTTGGGAATACCTACATTAATTGTGCGTACAGCTAAGGAGTGGAATTCCTTGCCGGAATCTGTGTTTCCTGATGGCTACAACCCGGGAATCTTTAAGTCAAGAGTGAATAGGTTACTTCTAGGTAAGCGCGCTCCATCGTCGACCGCATCGTCGCTTTCCATCAGGTGAGATAGCGGTCAAGCGTGAACCTACCAACATTTAAAAAAAACTAGCAGCCATGCAAAAATCGAACTTCTAAGTCTAAAGATAAGGCTATTTATGTTCCATTTAGGCATATATTTTGACACTTGCTAGAAAATAAAAACCTAAAAAAAATAGGGTACCTCCCGTTGACCTAGAATCTTTAATGTCATGAAGCAAGGTCATAGCAAAGTAAGTGTAATTTCTAAATTGATTTTAATGTTTGATATGATCATTTTAATTTGATTTTAATGTTTACTTCGGTTTTAATGTTTCATTTGATTTTAATGTTTCATTTGATTTAATTATTATTAATTTGTAACGTTGTTAAGCACTTACAGCGTCTATAACTGTACCTTAGCTATAAACCTATTGTAAAATCTAGCTACTTTATGGTATGCAAATGAATGAGTAATTGGATAAAAATGTTAATTACGTACGTCATAAAAAAAAACTTTTTTGCTATTCGAAAATATCTCCGTGACTCGTTTCAGGAATTTAACTAGTATTTACATAGGTAAGTTTGTACGGAACCCTCGATTCGCGACTTCTACTTGCATTTTCCCGGTTTTTTTTTTGGGGGTAGGACATCATCGAATTACACCACCCGCTCTGGGTGAAGCGAGAGAATGTCAGATTTTTACTGACTAAGATCCTCCCGAATTTCTTCAGTTGCTCTTTGAGTTCCAGTTTTGAAAGGGTGAAAAGGGAGAAATACGTTTGTATGCACTTGAAATTTAGCATTAAAAGTAACCCAAGTAAACAATAAGTAAATAAACGTTTTTAAAATTCAAATTTCCCCCTTTACATATATCTTGTTGTTCCTTCGGTCGATAAACTGGGACTTGACCTCAAAATGAAGTAATAAGTTTTCAGAAAACAAATCTCGCGAACTCGCGAAGTCATTCAGTCAGTCATTTGGACAGCGACTTCGGTCATTTGGACAGCGACTTCGGTCATTTGGACAGCGACTTCGGTCATTTGGACAGCGACTTCGGTCATTTGGACAGCGACTTCGGTCATTTGGACAGCGACTTCGGTCATTTGGACAGCGACTTCGGTCATTTGGACAGCGACTTCGGTCATTTGGACAGCGACTTCGGTCATTTGGACAGCGACTTCGGTCATTTGGACAGCGACTTCGGTCATTTGGATAGCGACTTCGGTCATTTGGACAGCGACTTCGGTCATTTGGACAGCGACTTCGGTCATTTGGATAGCGACTTCGGTCATTTGGACAGCGACTTCGGTCATTTGGGCAGCGACTTCGGTCATTTGGACAGCGACTTCGGTCATTTGGACAGCGACTTCGGTCATTTGGACAGCGACTTCGGTCATTTGGATAGCGACTTCGGTCATTTGGACAGCGACTTCGGTCATTTGGGCAGCGACTTCGGTCATTTGGACAGCGACTTCGGTCATTTGGGCAGCGACTTCGGTCATTTGGACAGCGACTTCGGTCATTTGGACAGCGACTTCGGTCATTTGGACAGCGACTTCGGTCATTTGGACAGCGACTTCGGTCATTTAGACAGCGACTTCAATTCACGACATTAGGGATTCTAGGTCAACGGAGGCACCCTATTTTGTTTAGGTTTTAATTTTCTAGCAACTGTCAAAATATGCGGCTAAATGGCCTTATCTTTAGACCTAGAAGTTCGATTTTTGCATTGCTGCTTGGGGTAATTGATATTAATTTCAGCTTCATACCCTCACGCGTTTCTGAGAAAAAGGGTCTTAACGGACCGACAGACAGACGGACAACAAAGTGATTTTGTAAGGGTTCCGTTTTTGCCGACGTCGGTATGGAACCCTAAAAAGGAGTTAGTAGATTAGCTTGACTGGTACAAGTAGCGGCACGAATCTTGAGCGCTCGGCGAAAGAGCGGGGATCGCTTTGCGCATCGTAAAACATCGGCGAGCCAATCACTGTACAAGGATTTCACTCCCCGCCCCCGCATCTCTTTTCATACCACTAAAGAGACCCGATATTTCACTTCTGCGTGCTTCTGCGCAAGTAGAACTGTATAAGTCAGCGCTCAAGATCCGTGCCGGTATCTGTACATTCTCAGTTCATGTCCTATGAATAATGACAAGATAATTTCGAATTTAGATTCTTTTGAGATTTTCGATAAAATTCGAGGAATTCAAACGAAGTATGCGGATAACGTAATCGAAATGGACGCGGGCGAAGCGTGTGACGTCATTTCGATGACGTAATAACGGTTATTTGTGACGAAATACGTAGCAGACTCGTTTCACTGAGCACGGAGGCGCCCGACAGTCGTTGCTAGAGGAATACCTACAGATTAGGTGTGTCACGGCGTGTGTAACGCTTTATTGAACCGACTCACTGTTCCGAAACAGTGTTCCGAAAGATTGGAACAGCAGTAATGTTTTAAATGCATCATTTGGAACAATTGGAACACTGAAACACTCTTTACTTTTAGTGACCTGCAGTCTTTAAAGTCAAATTAAAAAGTAGATAGTGTAAATTTTAATGAACTGAACTAAAAACATCTGCTTTAAATTATTCTCAAATCAAAATTCAATTAAATAAAAATCTTGGTGTATATGACGCAACGTAACAGATCACGATTCATAATAATCAGTGTCTGTGTTTGTATCTTTTGAGCCGTTTCTCCAAATGTTCCGTTTGTATCTTGTGAGCCGATGTTTCAAATGTTCCGTTTGTATCTTTTGAGCCGTTTTTCCAAATGTTCCGTTTGTATCTTGCGAGCCGTTGTTCCAAATGTTCCGTTTGTATCTTATGAGGCGATGTTTCAAATGTTCCGTTTGTATCTTTTGAACCATTGTTCCAAATGTTCCGTTTGTATCTTGTGAGCTGATGTTCCAAATGTTCCAAATGATACATATCAAAGATGACACACTTTGCCCACGCCTAATACTATACTATAATTCTATACTCTATTCAAAATAAAATTAGATATTTAAAACACACAAAGACAAAAATTTATTTTACTGTCAGTTCAACTGATTTCAATTTTTTTTTCGTAGACATAAGGATGGCATTAACGTATTTATATATAGTATTAGTAGACAATAGCGGTAGGTCTAACTTCGAGAAAAAGATCAATCGTCGATTCCGACTTGGCTGGGCAGCGTTCGGGAAGCTGCGCGGTATTTCCCTTCCCCTGCTTCGAAAGCGATATGCAACATGTGAGCGTGATCCGTGTTCAAAAAGTTAAATACCACCTACGTTTGAGAGAAAATTGAAAAACCTCAAGATTTTTCATTGAAAATAAGGTCTTTTCTCCGGACTTTTGATTTTTTGATCTGGTAACCATAAGCCGGTTGTAGCTGGAAACAAGTATTTTACATGGAGCGTCTGCCTCTTCTACGTCTACAACCCAGTGTACGGGTAGAGGATTGTTCGTAAGAATCACCGCGGCCTTGGAAAGCTAGGCGACAGAAAGGACAAGGGTGGGTTTTACGGCCTGGACCTGTACCATGACGTTTAGAGTAAGATTGTTTCATTTTTATTTCCTGTGTAGGTAAGAGATGGCGCTAGACAACTTGCATGGGTCTGTCTCTTACCCACACTGAAATAAGAATGAAACAATCTTACTTTGAACGTCATGGTAACCCCGTTGTTCACGACTTCGGTCTTAGGGGCGCGTGGCGCGGCGAGCGGGGCGGCATCGGTAAATAGAGCGTTTTCGCAATGAGCAGTGTCTCGTGGCGTGATTCAAGCATTTTCATACTTCTGATCTTATCGCTCGACGCCTCGCGCTTAGCTCCCGCTCACAGCGGCGAGGTCGTAAACGGGCCGTTAGTCTGTAAAATCTGGCACTCCCTCTCGCTCCATCTAGAGCGGCAGAAGTTATTTGATGATTTCTTAGTCAAAACCGAAAAGTTCCCTTGGTAAGATCTTCTGGCTACCAGTAACGGCTGTTAAAGATCTGGAAATGGCAGTTGGGATCAACCGCATGACGTGCTTTGTGGCATGACGGAGTCTCGGTATGAAATAGATGCTCACCCATGCGACCCCGACAACCGTATCATGTAACAACTAGTTTCTGCCCGCGGTTTCGTTCGCGTGAAAGTAGGTTTCTCCACACAAAATGGACTCTCGTTACATCCCCTTAGGGGGTGCATTTTAGAAAATCCTCTCTAGTACTCACCCTTTTGCAAAATTTCATACTCTAAGACCTGTGCCATGACGTTTAAAGTAAGATTGTTTCATTCTTATTTCCAGTGTGGGTAAGAGATGGCGCTAGACAACCTGTATAGCTCTGCCTCTTACCCACACTTAAATAAGAATGAAACAATCTTACTTTGAACGCCATGGTACCAGGTCCCAGTAGTATCGGCTGTGTGTTGTTAGATCAGGTCGGTGTTTCGGTGAATGTCGGTTACAGCGGACGCGAAGTCGAAGTCCGAACCGGATAATAAGTAGCCTGTCTTTCCTTTGGGTTCTAGCTTACTCTGTACCAAATTTTATCAAAACCGGCTCACCAGTTTGTTCTTGAAAGCGTAAGAGATAGAGTACGAGACGGCGAGCAATGGGTGGCTTGCCGTCCGACCGTCCGGTAACCGTCCAGACCGAGCCCAAGTCGTCGACGGGGCGTACTGTTCCTCGGGCGCCTCAAGGAGATGTCAGCAAATCGTAGGGGCCCAGCAGGGTCGAAGCCTACTGGGGCCACGAGTAGTGTGAAAGCGAAACCCGGGGCCCTGGGACGAAGGCAAAGAAGGAACAGGAGTTGGTTTTTAGTCAGTAAAAGTCTGACACTATCTCTCGCTCCGTCCAAGAGCGGGACTTGTCATAAGATGATTTTCCCACACATTAAAAAAAAAAAAAACGTCTAGACGTCTATACATAGTATTCAAACAATTATATACATAAATACATACAATAGTCTATTTGTATTGAATAAGAAATTGAATGGTATATTCGAAATATGTGTGACTCAGACAGTATTCTAGTAGTCTAATTTTAGGTGTGACTTCATTTTGAATTAATGAGATCAACTGGGGTTCAAAGTGATGCATATCTATCTATATATATATAAATAAAAGCGAAATACCACTCACTGATTAATCACGAAATCTCAGAAACTATAACACCTACAAACTTAAAATTTGGCAGGTAGATTCCTTATAGGGTGTAGACATCCGCTAAGAACGGATTTTACGGAACTCCACCCCTAAGGGGATAAAACGGGGTTTGGAAGTTTGTATGGAGGAACCTACTTTTACGCGGGCGAAGCCGGTGTCAAGTATAGTTATATATAAAAGGAGAAACTGACTGACTGACATATCAACGCACAGCCGAAACTACATGGACCAGGAGAGTGAAATTTTGCACGAGGTTTCCTTTTTTGACGTAGGTGAGCACTAAGAGAGGATTTTCCAAAATTAACCCTCTAAAAGGGATGAAACAGGGGGCCATTTGTATTTAGAAATCTACATACCTCCGAGGGGAAGCCGCTGGCAAAAGGTAGACTACTTATAACTTGAAAATTTTTGTAGAAAAAAAATTGTCTTCAGATTCTCTTCTAGCATATCTTAATTTCGTAGTAAATCGCACAGGTTTAATTTTTTCGTCAAATAACATTTCTCGCTCTAGGTGCAACGAGAGGGAGTGTCGGATGTTTACTGATTTAGGGAGATTTAGGGGGATAAAAAATAGATGTTGGCCGATTCTCATAGATACCGGATAAGCACAAAAAATTTCATCAAAATCGGTCAAGCCGTTTCGGAGGAGTATGGCAACGAAAACTGTGACACGAGAATTTTATATATACCCTATATAGCTTCATCCCTTTAATTGTTCAGTTTTGGGTCGTCAAATGGATTGCGTTTAGAGGTCTTTGTAGGGCTTCTGATATCTCATTCGCATATACGTTAGTCCTGTGCGTCTCGCATCCGTCGAATTCCCACGACCTTCACCAGGTCATCGATCCTCCAGCCTTCCGGTACGCGGTCGTCACTCCGGAACTTTTCAAAATCGAACACCTGTTCTGCGAGCAACGTGTCCTGCCCACTATCAGTTAATTTGGCGATTCTTCAGGCTATGTCTTTAGGTAACCTTTGTTCTCCTGCAGATATCTTTACTGCAATTTCGATAACGCAATGAAACTCCGAGCATAGCCCTCTCCATTGCTCTTTGGGTGACTGTAAGCCTTCTGATGAGGCCCATTGTAAGCGACCATGTTTCAGTGCCATATGTCATCACTGGAAACCTTCTGGTCAGACCCAATTGTGCACATCTATATGTTTAGAAGTGGGCATATTCAGGCTCATTGATTGTATAAAGTTGTAGCGTGGGAGAATGCACTTCTCTCGCTCTAGGGCGGGACGGGACGGCGTGTCAGACTTTTGCTGAATAAAACCACCTATGTTTCTTCTTTGCCTTGCGCTCCAGGACCCTGAGTTTCCTTTTCGGAAGTCAACCCATAGCCTCAGTAGGCTTCGGTCCTGCTGCGCTCCGGACGGTTACCGGAAGGCCAGACGGCGAGCTACCCATTGCTCGTCGTCCGTAAGCACTAACGCCTAAGGCGGCTAGAAATCGAGGTCGGGATCCCGCATGGTGCGCCCCGCTTCTGATACATTTGTATGACCTAACCTTGTTTACTATTAGTGTCATTAATGATCGGTGTATGGCCTTCAGCAACGACGCAGTAGGCTGTGACGTCGGTTGTATTGATTGTTCCGTCCTGTTAGCCGACATTGGATACAGATGGGTCCATGTATATTCTGACTGAATTTCAGTAATATCACAGGTAGTTTGTGCAGATTTATAGTGTAGAAGTGAATGCTACGCAACTGCATTCTCTTCCTATTTACCAAAGGTCAATTTTCCTAGTAACATTGTAAGTTTTATAAAACTTATAGAAATTACAACTCAGGGAAATACATAATATGTAAAGGAACCATTCTGAAATGAAAAAGGATTTTTTATTTGATGCATTTCTAGGACTGTGTGCAGGAATCACATGACTTGATTCCTCCATCACCTTTCTACCATGAGAGCAGTGGTGTCCGAGTAGTAACGGCTCCGACTTACGAGTTGTAGGTCGCGTGTTCAAACGCAGCCAGGCGCATTACTTTGTGTAATTTATTTCATCACTACTGCTCTAAAAATGGTGAAGGAAATCATCGTGAGGAAACCGGCATGGCCTAGAACCAAAAATTCGAAGACATGTGACATTCACCAACCCGCACTGGGCCCGTGTGGTGCATTGTGGCCGTGTTGTACCTACGACGCAGCTGTACGTTTCGAGGCTACATCACACCACGAAGGCTGAGGAGATCGTGGAGTATGTACGCGTTAAGACTGACTGGACTTTGAGAGTCGTGCAGTTGGAGCCGCGCCATAACACTAATTTCAAGTCGTTTGTGGTTCGGGTGCCAACTCACCATTTGGAGACCTTCCTCAAATGAGAGTTTTGGCCGAAGGGTGTCGTGTATCGACGATTTCGTGGAAGGATACCGACCTCGCAGCGGAGCACGACGCCGTTACTTCGTGTGCAATAGTACCTAGTTTTATAGTTTTCTTTTATACTTATGTATTAGTTTATTATTTTGTAAGATTATTTGTGTATGTTATCTATGGGCCTTAGTTGCCTGATAATAAATGATTATTATTATTATTATTATTATGGCCCTCTCCTAGAAAGAGGAGGCCTGAGTCCCAGCGGTGGGAACATTGAAAAACTGCTTATGCTATGCTATGCCTTTCTACCATCGACTAACCCGACATGCGGCAAGTGTTCCTTACGTTGTTAAAACCGGTCCAGACCAGCGTTTTGCAGGAGGCAAAACGCGTTTATACCGTACATCGAAGGACTGGAACAATTTGCCTGCTGCGGTCTTCCCGTCCAACTATAATTTAGGTGTCTTCAAGGCTAGAGTGAATAGGCTCTTAATAAACTAGTGCGCTTCACCATCAACGACTGCTTCACTGGTTATCTTCGGGTGGGATCGCAGACAAGCACTAGTTCATTTATTAAACCCCAACTTTAAATTTATTAAACCTCATTGTCTTTCTATTGTGTCTGTAATTACGGTATTCAAAACGTTAATTTTGAAAGTAGCTTTTTTCGCACGGACTTTGGACTCCCGTTTCATCCCCTTAGGTTGCTATTTTAATATCTATATTTAGTTTTTATTTTTACTTTATTTACATTGTTCTCACGTGATAGCGATAAGAAACATGTAACAGAGATATTTGTAATTACAAAACTTGATTGAAAAGAGTGCCATGGAGGTTCTTGCACATTCTTCTCGATAGAGATCTTTGGAATGTGCAATTAGCATATTTTTTTCTGACTGACTGACTTCTTGACATTTCAAAAGTGCCTGTAAATGGTTTATTTGAAATAAAATGCTTTGACTTTGACTTAGGGGGTGAATTTTGGAAAATTCTTAGTGCTCGCATATGTCATAAAAGAAAACCTGCAAAATTTCACGGTCGTAGTCACAGGGTGTGCGTTGATATGTCAGTCAGTCAGTTTCTCCTTTTATAGTATAGATTTTCCACCAAACGATATTAGGTACAAAGTTGTATCATTGTGTTAGTTGCCATGGTTACCAGTTCCCAAACGTTTCGTAAAAATACATAATGGTACATTTTGATACAAGTGCAGAAAGTTTGTCATTGCGACCGAGGCTGAAGCCGAACGAGCCTTAGGCGAGGTTGTTATGGAGCCGAGGGCTGCAGTGACAAATTTGAACGTGTGTCAAAAGACGTTTTTCAATACACTTACGACTCGTGGGCCTGATACTAAAAACAATTTTATTACAATAAAATTGTGGCAGAGTCGAGTACGCGCATTTTTCTGCACTAGTGCGGAAAACAGTCCATTGCGTGCCTAAAAGCGGTGGTATAAATAAGAGCGGGTTTTCGAGTAAGAGTCCCCGGTGAACGATTAATTACAATTTATTATAATGCGCACTGGTCAATGAATGAAAAAACACTTTTGTATGTGTTAATTTATGTTTGACGTTCAATAGAATTTATCGCATTAAACCAGCGTCATGAAAATTTGAAACTTCAAGACGAACCGATTTTTGTAAATTTACTTGTTTGAAAAAATCGGCCTAAAATATTTCGCCAATTTTATATTTTGATGGAGCCGTACGCGATTATCAAGTCACCTGAATTAGTCCTCGATTGATAAGCGAGTCATTGACCTTCTTATCTACTATTACTGTTATGTAAATAACGCTTATATTACTTATTTATGTAATAGATATCTGTCTGCCCTACGTTAGAGCGTAAACACACGCGGCAAATGCGTGGAAGAGGTCAGGGTTTCAGGAAAATTCAGAAATAAGAATACACACTATTCTTAGTTTTGTCACACATTTCGACAAAATTTTTTTCCGTGGGAAAATCATCCAATGACATCCCTGCGCTCTTGGGTGGAGCCGGAGGGTTGTTAGAAACCCACTCCTGTTCATACTGTTGCCTTTCATACTAGGGCCGAGTCTTCCTTTCGGAAGCAGACCCTTGGCCCCAGCAGGCTTCAACCCTGCTGGGCCCCTACGATTTGCTGACATCTCCTTGAGGCGCGCGTGGAACAGTACGTGCCGTTGACGACATGGGCTCGGTCCGGACGTTTACCGGACGGTTAGGTCCGCAAGACCGCGCCACGGTGGCCGGAAATTGGCATCGGGATTCCGGCGGCTGGGGCGTGAGAACCGCACCCTAGCGCGTGCACGTGCGGCCTCCTCCTTTGCTAGCACTAGGAGGCGACGGCCTGCTACTCCTCACTTCGGACATTTAGAGTAGTGGACTGTAAGAATTAAGCTGGTTGTAAATAGGAAATCAGTTATCCTCTAATCTAAACTTGAAACAAATGACTACGAATAAGTCTGGTACTGGTGGTAACCTACCTTTTCGCTGGCTTGGCTTCTCAGAAGAACTTCTTGAGGCACCAGCGCTATTGAACCTAATCATTACACAACACAGATATGCATCATTTCGATCGCTTAGTCTGGCGATGTTCTTACACTGTTCTTACATAATATCTAGTAATACGACTCTACACTCGAAGTTGTGGACGACTACGTTTACCTGGGACAGACGGTCCAGTTGGGAAGGTCTAACTTCGAGAAAGAGATCAATCGTCGAATCCGACTTGTCTGGGCAGCGTTCGGGAAGCTGCGCGGTATCTTCTCGTCCAATATACCACAGTGTCTCAAGACGAAAGTCTATGACCAGTGCGTGTTGCCAGTGATGACATATGGCTCTGAAACGTGGTCGCTTACAATGGGCCTTATCAGAAGACTCGAAAGTCACCCAAAGGGCAGTTTCCTTGCGTGATCGAATCAGGAATGAGGATATCCGCAGGAGAACCAAGGTCACCGACATAGCACGAAGAATCGCCAAACTTAAATGGCAATGGGCAGGGCACATTGCTCGCAGAACGGATGGCCGTTGGGGACGAAAGGTTCTGGAATGGCGACCACGTATCGGAAGACGTAGCGTTGGAAGGCCTCCTACAAGGTGGACCGATGACCTGGTAACTGTTGCGGGAGTACGATGGATGCGAGACGCACAGGACCGTTCATTGTGGCGGCACTTGGGGGAGGCCTATGTCCAGCAGTGGACGTCTTTCGGCTGAAATGATGATGAATGATTATCTAGTAATACTGTAATATGAAAATATTGTAACATCATCCACTTTTTTTAAAAGAATAACAATGGATTTTCTTGCCGGTTCTTCTCAATTTGGAACCGTGCACTAGCTTCTGACGTTTTATGAGTGCCCATGTAGGCCTATGTGAAATAAAAATATTTTTGATTTGATTTGCCTGAAACACAGGTTTTTATTGAAGAGCAGTGGTGGCCGAGTGGTAACGGCCCCGACTTACGAGTTGTAGGTTGCGGGTTCAAACCCAGCTAGGCGCATTACTTTGTGTAATTTATTTCATCACCACTGCTCTCAAAACGGTGAAGGAAAACATCGTGAGGAAACCGGCATGTCCTAGAACCAAAAATTCGAAGACATGTGACATCCACCAACCCGCACTGGGCCCGCGTGGTGGATTACGGCCCATTCCCTCTCCTAGAGAGGAGGCCTGACTCCCAGCAGTGGGAACATTATAAGGCCGACTATGTACTATGTATGTACAGGTTTTTATTATAGGTTAATAAAAACCTGTGTTTCAGGTCGCAAGTCAGGCAAATCGCTACAAGTTGTAATGACTGTACCAACATACCATTAATAGGTGATTATAAACATGTGAAAATAAACTAGTTTTTATATAATTAGGTAATTAAGCCAATCTTTTTTTAGGACTTGGTACTACTAAGTATTCATAAGTTTGTTCAATGTATTTCTTTGTAAAACTCCATCATCTTCCTGCCCTTGTCCCATCTTATTTGGGGTCGGCGCAACACGTTTTTTTCTTCCATTCTATCCTGTCAAAAGTCATACTATCACTAACTTCCTTTTCTTTCATATCACTGTTCACACAATCCATCCATCTTTTCTTTGTAAAACTACTTATATAAAATTATTATTAAAAATATATGATTATTATTTGTCCTTGGTTTATAGTTTTTATGGGGAAAATTAAAAAATGCAGGATGTCTCGAAGTGAGTCTTTCCTGCGGTTGACACGTCATTGGCCAATTGCTTGACGAATTAGGTCACACCATGACTCTTCCACTGACAATTGACCAATCATGGGTTAGATACAGAACAAGTAGAATGCAAAAATAACCATTTGACCAGGCGAACGTAGTTTTGAAAAAGGGGGGGGTAGGGGTAGGAGGGTAAAAAATAGCCTATTCTCAAGTCTACGAAATAAATACAAAAAAAATCATAAGAAACACCACATCGGTTACAAACACTGTGACATGAGATTTTTTATACAGGCTGTCTTTGACATCGACGTACAAACGAATACCATGGATCCAGTACGTGATTCTGAACCCCCCAGTGGTGAATTTTTCGTCGGTTTTTTTCATAATTAAAAAAAAAAACTTTGTATAAAATCGTTATTCTAACATTTTTAGTGAAAAACATGAATTAATTACTTTTAAAATCAAAAATGACTTCGGGGTTGATTACAATAACGTTTTTATCTACCCCGATGACTTTTTAATTAATTCATTTCTAATTTTTTTTACATTGCATAAAGCTGAAAAAATAAATTCCACTACTGGGTGGGGGGTCCAGAATCATGTACTAGATCTGTGGTATTCTTTTTTTTTTTTTTTAATTCGTGATAGGTTCGCGCTTGACCGCCATCTCACCTGATGGAAAGCGATGAGGCGGTCGACGATGGTCTATTCGTTTGTGCGTCGATGTCAAATACACCCTGTATAAGATTTCTTACTTTGTAAAAAAAAAAACCTTTACGCACAGACCCGGAACAATCTGTAGTAAACCATACAAATATTTGTTCTGCGCACGTGAACTGATAATGTAATATGTACTATGGTAATGATAACAGATAAATAACTGGTTTTTTTTTTTTTTTGTTGTGTGGGAAAATCATCCTTATGACATCCCCGCTCTTGGGCGGAGCGGAAGATAGTGTCAGACTCTTACTGACTAAAAACCCACTCCTGTTCCTTCGTTGCCTTCGTCCCAGGGCCCCGGGTTCCGCTTTCACACTACCCGTGGCCCCAGTAGGCTTCGACCCTGCTGGGCCCCTACGATTTGCTGACATCTCCTTGAGGCGCGCGTGGAACAAAACGCGCCGTCGACGACTTGGGCTCGGTCCGGACGGTTACCGGACGGTCGGACGGCGAGCCACCCATGCAAGCCCGCTCCTACGGTGGCCGGAAATCGGGATCGGAATCCCGGCGGCGGTTGGAGCGTAAGGACCGTTGCCTCACGCGATCGGCCGCCTCTTTAGCTAGCATTACTGCTTCGCAGAAGGAGGCGACCGCCTGCCACTCCTCCTCACTCCGGAGCATGGCCTGAACCAAGGCCCGGCGCGAGAGATCGCCGCCGCCGATTGCCCCCACGAGGACACGGCGTTGCTCTGCCCAAGCGGGGCACACCTCCACCGTGTGCTCTACTGTGTCCTCCGGGTGGGCCACACAGTGGCGACACCCGGGCGTCGTTTCCGCACGAATCCGGTGCAGGAACCTCCCGAACTTACCGTGTCCGGTGAGAACCTGCATCATGCGGAATATGAGGACGCCGTGAGGTCTTTCCAACCACGCCTCAAAGAGGGGACTTACCGCCATAATTGTGGCGTGCCCAAAGTAACTGGTTTTAAAAATACTTACACGTCATTTATTTCGTTAGTTTAAACTAGATGAGGCCGGTGTTTACTAACTGACTACTCTGAGAAGAAACACCGAAACAAACTCAGGGGTCAAAGTCTCTTAAAGTCCATACAGTAAACATGTAATGGTCAAATCATATGAGCACCATGCAGATTTGTGTCTAAGATGGTCATCATCTTCCTGCCCTTGTCCCATCTTATTTGGAGTCGGCGCAACACGTTTTTTTCTTCCATTCTATCCTGTCAAAAGTCATACTATCACTAACTTCCTTTTCTTTCATATCACTGTTCACACAATCCATCCATCTTTTCTTTGGCCTCCCTCTCCCTCTCCACCCATCCACATGTATACTCATAACTCTTTTAGTAACATGTGTCTAAGATGGTATTTTGAGCAGGGACCGTACAACCCCGATTAAAAGTTAAGTCTTTGAAAGGGTAACCCTTTTGTGAGGTTACCTTTATCATGATGTAACACCATGAATGGGTTTTAGGCTTGAACCCATTAAAAGGGTTATCTCTTCAATATGGATAACCCATTGATTGGGTTCTATACTGGAACCCCAGTGAAAGGGTTACATCAACGTTATGATAACCCATTGGATGGGTTCTTTACTTGAAACCCATTGAAAGGGTTACCCTTACGTCAAGATAACCCTAGAAGAAAACCCTATTAATATAGGTTATATTAATAGGGTTTTCTTTAGGTTATCATATTATTATGGTTTTTCGATAAGGTTGTGCTAAGTAGGTGCTGGATGAACACACAAACCATCGCTGGCGTACTGGCTTTATTTCACTAGACATTGCAGATTTGTAGACGAAACACGTGTTGCCTATAATATTTAGATACTCTCATATTAAGGTGTATGTCTTGAACTCCCGTATTTGCGACAATTGTTGCCTAGTGTGACCCGTGTTAGCAGTTTTTCTGTAGTCAATTGAATGAACAATTTTTACGTTTAGTGACCAATATTCTATCTGTGTCACAACTCACAAATGATCAATCAGTCAATAATCAAGTGAAGGTATATTATTATACCTACGTACATTGTTGTGCATTGTACGGTGTATCTATAACCTACCTACTTGCCAATTTAAGGGATGACCAGACGGTTGCAAACTAGCGTTCCGACCAAGGTGACCTTGGTTTATGTGTTTGGTTTGTGTTGCCGCTACATGGATATAAAGCACGCGCCAAAACGTTTGGTGGTTGGGAAAACGCGTCTTCCAACCAAGGGTGTTGAAAGTCATGGATTACAAAACTGCTGTCTACACGGATTGAAACTAATACGGTCACCTCGGTTGGAACGTTGGTTTGCAACCGTCTGGCCACCCCTTATCTAAATTACTACTACTTACGTACTAAAAACCATTATCTGAATGTTCGTTTCGAATTCATAGCTACATTATATTATTTATAAGTCTATCATATACCTACCTACCTTGGCGAGCTCGGAGCCTCTGGGGGTTTCCGCATGAGGGGCACCGTAAGCAGGGCCCGAATGCTGGAGGTTCCTGGTGCGTCCAGCGGTCCTGCCGCGGATACCTTGGCCGCAAGGATCAGGGCGTCCCTGGACGCGGAAGAGGCCCGAGTGTCCAGGCCCACCAAGTGCATTGATATGCGCATCATGGGCTTGGATGACTCCGTCAAGGTGGACGAGGTGGTGGCCGCAATCGTAAAGGCGGGAGGCTGCACTGCCGAACAGCTTCGGGTGGGCACCATCCGCGCTGACAGCACAGGCATGCGAGCCGTGACGGTAAGCTGTCCCGTGTCGGTGGCCAAAACCATTACTGGGGAAGGCTGACGGCTACTAGTAGGCTGGGTTTCCGCGCAGATAAAACTACTGGAGCCCAGACCTCTGCGGTGCTATCGCTGCCACGTGGGGGCCTGTTGCGCCGCGGAGGTGAACCGCAGTGACCGCTGCTTCTAGTGCGGTCAGCCCGGTCACAAAGCGGTTGAGTGCCGTGCAACGCCACACTGTTACGCATGTGCGGCGGCAGGCAAGTCGGCCGACCATCGGGCTGGGAGAAGGTCCTGCGACCCCCCGCCAAGGCCAAGAGCAAGGTCCGGAGGCCCATCCACCCTGATGTCCTCACCGCCGCAGCCTCGTCTTTAGCTGCCGCCGCTATCGCCGCTGCAACCCCCGCGGCAGGGCCCTCACGTGGGGTTCGGGAGGAGACTGTAATGGACTGTCAATAACGGCTCCATTACGTCTCCTCCAGGCGAATATGAACCACTGCGCCCCCGCTCAGGATCTATTGCTCCAGAGCATGGCGCAGTGGTCGATCAACATCGCTGTGGTCTCCGAGTCATGGAACCAGCCACACAATAGCACTAGCCAGGAACTATGTCCTGCCCAGAGGAGACTGGGTGCAGGACCTGAACAGCTCAGTGATCCAAATTTCCTCAGCTGCCGCCGGTAGTCCGTCCTTCGATGCCGGCACGAGAGGACGGGATTGCGTGGCAGCACGGTTCGGGGACATTGCAGTGGTAGGCGTCTACCTGTCCCCGAACAGAACTCTCGCCGATCTCTACATCTCCCTTATGGAGCTGAATGACGTCATCGCAGGGTTTGGTTCCCTCACCGTGGTCATTTGTGGGGACTTCAATGCCAAGAACTTGGCTTGGGGTTCCCGGTACACGAACCAACGGGGTCGGATGGTGGAGGACTGGGCTCTGGAGACAGGCCTGGTCGTCCTAAACCAGGGTTCTGTCCCCACATGCGTGCGCATGCAGGGCGAGTCAGTGGTGGACATATCGTTCGCCAGCAATGCTCCGTCACCGGGTGTCATCGACTGGCGCGTCATGGAGGGGATGGAGACGTACTCAGACATTCCGGTTTGACATCTCCGCCTAGACCTCGACCGCGCCGGTCCAACAGACCCGGTGCGGTCCGCGTTGGGCGCTGAAACAGCTAGACCGGGAGCTCCTAGAAGCCGCGATGGTACAGGCCTGGGTGCAAGCACCAGACGGGCCTGTCGACATCGACGTTGAGGCAGAGTGGTTCCGGGAGACCATGTCGCAAATCTGCGACGTGGCAATGCCTCGAGTCCGGCCAGGACGTGCCCGGCGCCAGGTGTACTAGTGATCGCCGGAGATTGCGGCACTGCGCAATGCGTACGCCAGACACTGCAGTCGCCGCGACCGCCCGCCGGATGCGGAGGCCAGAGAGGCGGAGCTGTACGAGGGGTACAGAGTGGCGAAGCGCACCCTCCGGGCAGAAATAAAGCGGGCCAAGTTGGAGGCTCGCAATGTGTGGCTGGGGACTCTGAACGGAGACCCGTGGGGACGCCCCTACAAGGTGGTGCGGGAAAAACTCCCCTGGGCTCCCCAGGTTCCCACCAGATTGTGGAGGGTGTGGTGAACACTCTGTTCCCTGCGCGAGGGGAACACTCTCCTCGCTCATGGCTCCGCCACCAGCGGTTTCTAACGTGGATCACGATGGCGACGGCGACGACAATTCTCTAGAGGTGACCGAGGCAGAGAGAGAGATGAGTGTGGCTGTACGAAGGCTGAGTGCCAAGAATACCAACCCAGTACCCGACGACTTGCCTGGGAAAGCCTGGGTCCTGGCCATGGAGGCTCTTGGTTCTCGATTAAGAGGGCTCTTCAGCGCATGTATGGAGAGGGGCCAGTTCCCACTTCGCTGAAAGACGGGGAAACTGGTCCTTATCGCAAAGCCGGTGGACTCTCCGTCCACACATCGGCCCATTGTGCTGCTCGACGAGGTGGGCAAGCTCTTTGAAAGAGTAATTGCAGACCGCTTCGTCGCATACCTAGCACGAACGGGGCCGAACCTTGCGGACGGCCAGTTCGGCATTCGCAGGAGGCGCTCCACGGTGGACGCCATCATGCGCGTGCGAGCCCTCACGACAGGGCAGGCGGTGTCCCAGGACAGGTGTGTCGTGGTGGTGTCTTTGGATATCGCCAATACCTTCAACTCCCTGCCCTGGTATCACCGGGTGCCCGACTACCTCTGTCGTGTGATCGAGGCCTACCTGTCGGACAGGTACATCATCTACCCTGGTCACCAGGGAGAGCGGGAACGGTGAGAGATGTGCGGTGTTCTGCAGGGATCGGTACTAAGACTGCCCTTGTGGAACATCGGGTACGACCAAGTGCTGCACGGCGACCGGGGACGGGGTCAGCGTGGTCTGCTACGCAGACGACACGCTGGTCCTGGCACAGGGAGAGTCGTACCAGGCGGCGGTTGAATTAGCGACACGCGGGGTTGCGATAGTCGTTGATAGGATCCAGTAGTTGGGACTTGAGGTGGCGCTGCACAAGTCCGAGGCCATGTGTTTTCACGGTCCTCGGAACGCGCTGCCTCAGCGTTTCCAACTAACGGTAGGAGGAATTCTCATTGGCGTCGGGTCGACATTGAAGTACTTGGGACTCGTCCTCGACAGCCGGTGGAATTTCGAGGAGCACTTCCGACTTTTGGTTCCCAAACTGAATCGGACTGGGGCTGCCCTCAAGCGGCTCCTGCCCAACCTCGGGGGTCCAGACGCCTCCTCCCGGAGGCTCTACGCAAGCATCGTCCGGTCCATGGCCCTTTATGGGGCGCCAGTGTGGGCGCCGACACTGCGAAAGCGAACGGCGGCCCAGCTGAACGCTTGCCAGAGGGTCATGGCCATACGGATGGTACGGGGATACCGCACGATTTCCCGCGAAGCGGCGAGCCTCCTTGCTGGCCAGCCACAATGGGGTCTGGAGGCAAAAGTCCTTGCACGCATGCACAATTTGCGCGTGGAGATGCAACGCCGGGGCGAAACTCCGTTGCCACGACAAGTCGCGGCATGGCGGAAAGTGTTCCGGCGGGATCTCATGGCAGAATGGCGACAGCGATTATCGCAACCTGGTGCTGGGCACGCCATAATTATGGCGGTAAGTCCTCTCTTTGAGGAGTGGCTGGAAAGGCAACACGGCCATCCTTACCTTCCGCATGACGCAGGTCCTCACCGGACATGGTAAGTTCGGAAGGTTCCTGCACCGGATTCGTGCGGAAAAAACGCCCGGGTGTCACCATTGCGTGGACCGCCCGGAGGACACGGTAGAGCACACGGTGGAAGTCAAAACCCGCTCTTGGGCGGAGCGGGAGATAGTGTCAGACTTTTACTGAGTAAAAACCCACTCCTGTTCCTTCGTTGCCTTCGTCCCAGGGCCCCGGGTTTCGCTTTCACACTACCCGTGGCCCCAGTAGGCTTCGACCCTGCTGGGCCCCTACGATTTGCTGACATCTCTTTGAGGCGCGCGTGGAACAGTACGCGCCGTCGACTTGGGCTCGGTCCGATTACCAGACGGTCGGACGGCGAGCCACCCATTGCTCGCCGTCCGCAAGCCCGCGCCTACGGTGGCCGGAAATCGGGATCGGAATCCCGGCCGCAGCGGTTGGAGCGTAAGGACCGTTGCCTCACGCGATCGGCCGCCTCCTTCGCTAGCATTACGGCTTCGCAGAAGGAGGCGACCGCCTGCCACTCATCCTCGCTCCGGAGCATGGCCTGAACCAAGGCCTGGCGCGAGAGATCGCCGCCACCGATTGCCCCCACGAGGACACGGCGTTGCTCTGCCCAAGCGGGGCACACCTCCACCGTGTGCTCTACCGTGTCCTCCGGGCGGTCCACACAGTGGCGACACCCGGGCGTTGTTTCCGCACGAATCCGGTGCAGGAACCTCCCGAACTTACCGTGTCCGGTGAGAACCTGCGTCATGCGGAAGGTGAGGACGCCGTGAGGTCTTTCCGACCACGCCTCAAAGTGGTGACTTACCGCCATAATTGTGACGTGCCCAGCACTGGGTCGCGACAGTCGCTGTCACCATTTCTCCATGAGAACTCGCCGGAGCTCTGTCCGCCATGCTGCGACTTGTCGCGGCAGCGAAGTTTCGCCCCGGCGTTGCATCTCCATGCGTAGATCGTGCATGAGTGCAAGGACTGTTGCCTCCAGCTCCCATGGTGACTGGCCAGCAAGGAGGCTCGCCGCTTCGCGGGAAATCGTCCGGTATCCTCGCACCATCCGTATGGCCATGATCCTCTGGCACGCGTTCAGCCGGGCTGCCGGCTGCTTCCGCAGCGCCGGCGCCCACACCGGTGCGCCATAAAGGGCCATGGACCGAACGATCCCCGCGTAGAGCCTCCGGCAGGAGGCGTCTGGACCCCCAAGGTTGGGCAGGAGCCGCCCGAGGGCAGCCCCAGTCCGATTTAGTTTGGGAGCCAGACGTCGGAAGTGCTCCTCGAAATCCCATCGGCTGTCGAGAACGAGTCCCAGGTACTTCATCGTTGACCCGACGCCGATGTGGACTCCTCCCACCGTTAGCTGGGAACCCGGTGGTGGCGCGTTCCGAGGGCCGTGAAAGCACATGGCCTCTCACGGACTTGTGCATAGTCACCTCGAGTCCCAGATCCTGGATCCTGCCAACGACTGTCGCAACCCCACGTGTCGCTAGTTCGACCGCCGCCTGGTACGACTCTCCCTGCGCCAGGGCCAGCGTGTCGTCCGCGTAGCAGACCACGCTGACCCCACCAGGGAGGTCGCCGCGCAGCACGTAGTCGTAACCGATGTTCCACAAGGATGGCCCTAGTACCAATCCCTGTGGAACACCGCACGACATCTCTCGACGTTCCCACTCCCCCTGGTGACCAGGGTAGGTGATGTACCTGTCTGACCCTAACGCTAGGTTACATTGTTTTATTATGAAGTTCCTGTGTCTACCTTCCACCTTCATCATCAGATCAGTTCGATAGTATTTTATAGTCAAAGTACAGTTCATGACAATTCTAATAAGCCCAAACACGGCTATGATACGTTAATTAATTACAGAGTTCCTGTGCCTACCTTCCGGCTCCATCATCAGATCAGTTCGATAGTATCTTATAGCCAAAGTGCATCTCATGACAATTCTAATAAGTCCAAACACGGCTAGGTTACATTGATTAATTACGGAGTTCCAGTGCCTACCTTCCGGCTCCATCATCATCATCAGATCACTTCAATGCATAACTATTCAGAACCATTCATTTATTTGTATTATCATAGTCGCTTAACTATCTTCATTGGGATATCTATGTGAGTATGAAGTTCCGTGACCATTTCTGGTCTTCTTCATCAGTTCCATTTCATCAAATGTTACTTTTTGACTGTAAATGCTTAAGTTCTTGATGAAAATACCAAAATCACTACATAGTTGCCTATAATTTTTGAGGAGTTCCCTCGAATTCGCCAAGATTCCATCATCAGATCCTGATTTGGTGACTATGGGACCATTTGGGAAGTATACTCTTTCCAACAAAAAAAGAATTTTTCAAATCGGTTGGCAAGCGACGAAGTTATGATCGAACAAACATAAAAAAAAAAAATACAAACATCCGAATTGATAACCTCCTCCTTTTTTAGAAGTCGGTTAAAAATCGCAGAAGCCGTCCGGATTCAAAAACTCAAACAACAAAAGTGACAATAAAATAGTAAACAAGTACAGACATGAAAAAATCATAATAATAAGTCATTTCGATATGCGGCCAGCAGTGCTAAAAAGAACTTTATAATACAAGCAATAATGATCATAGATCCCGGTTTGCAAGGCTCTCGGAAAGTAACCACAAAGGCGCCGCCGCTGACGCTTAACGCTTGCTATGCCATTTTGCAACGTATGCCTACCATTGAGAGATCATATTACATTGCTCCGAATTGGAATGTTACGCTGTTATCGTTTTCAAAACAGGTGAAAACGTAAGGAACCCTTTTCAACGACTTAATTTAAGCCGATCAAAAGTGTTACCCAAATCGTATGGGTTTTTGTTTACCTGTTTAGAAAAACCCTATCGAATACCCTTTCATTGAAAAACCTAAATGGTCCATTAAGCCATTTAAAAGGTTACCTACATCGTATGGGTTTTAGATTAACTGCTTAAAAAAACCCTATCGAAAACCCCTTCTATAAATAACCCAAATGGTCCTTTAAGCTATTCAAAAGGGTTACCTATGTCTTATGGGTTTTTCATTAACTGCTTAGAAAAACCCTGTCGAAAACCCTTTCAATGGGTAACCAAAATGGTCCCTGATTTTGAGGAAAGAACCATACAGATTTGAGTAGACTTGTCCAGTCCTTGCAGCTATAGTATTGTCGACTTATGCAAAAAGTTGAAGAATTAGAGTAATGCAAGGCGAATTCAAAAATATTTGGCGTCTCTTCTTACGTTGTTGAAACTTCAACGGTCCGGACTAAGCGTTTCACCTCGTCGTTTATACCTGGTACATAGAAGGACTGGAACAATTTGCCTGCTGCGGTCTGCCCGTCCGATTATAATTTAGGTGTCTTTAAGGCTAGAGTGAATAGGCTCTTAATAAACTAGTACGCCCCACCATCAACGATTGCATCACTGCTTACCATCAGATGGGGTCGCAGTCAAGCACCAGTTTGTATCAATAAAAAAAAAAATCGCCTCGAATTAAATATTATTTTTCGTTTCCACACTCCTTATATGGTTTTACTATAAAAAGGGAAGATGTATCTAACAAATTTCTTGTTTGTTTCAGTCTATACCATGCGTTCTCCCGATCCCAAATGGCCTGGGTCCAGGTCGTATGCTCAGGGTGCAAGGCAGCCTTCCACCTGGCGCTCAGAGGTAAGTCTTCATCAAAAATAAACAAAAAATGTTTATTTGTGAATCACGTATAAAGACTAAAAATATATTAACTAAAACTTAAAAAAAAACTGGCTAGGTGCGAGTCTGACTCGCGCACGAAGGGTTCCGTAGTCTCTCTTTTGAATGTCAATTTTCGTAGAAACAGTCGTCACAATGGCGTAGCATCATAGCATGCATCATATCCTTTTCACGCTTTCTTTACGTCATCGCATTCATAGACTATAGGTACACTGTAAACAGAATCGCGTACTTTGGCACAAACGCAACGTAATGTTGCCACTTTATACATAATCGTATTTCCTCTTTATTTATTAATTTTTTATCGTTAGTTTTTCTCTTTCCCTATAATTTATTTTTATTTATCTATCTTATTCAAATCTATTAGCAAACAATACCGTGCCGACGTCTTTATGTCGATACCGTTACCGGCCCACGCTGAAAACCAGCGCCGTAGACTCATCGCATTTTGTGTGCGGTCACGGCATTATGCTGAGCGTTCGGCCGTTTTGCGCGGATAATATACTTATAACTTATTAGCGCGTAAATAAAATATTTTTCTTTCTTTCTCTGTAGCAGAAATCGGCAAAAAAAAAAATACATTTATTGTAAGGGAGCCCCACTTAAACATTTGTTTTATTCTGTTTTAAGTATGTGTTGTTATATTGGCAACAGAAATACATCACATGTGAAAATTTTAACTGTCTGGCTATCATGGTTCATAAGATACAACCTGTTGACAGACGGACTGACAGACAGACGGACGGACAGCAGAGTCGGTCCCGATTTATCCTTTGGGTACGGAACCCTAAAAACACTGACAGGCTATATATTTTGTATTTTTTTGATAGAGACTAATTATTGTATGAATAACCTCACTTCTTGTTCCTCAGATTCGCCATCAACCTGCAATGTGGCCCCAACACCGACCCTCGTGACGACATCGCCCTCCACTTGAACTTCCGCTTCGTTGAGATGTGCGTGGTGCGCAATCACATGACCGCCATGAACTGGGGGGTGGAAGACATGGACGGGGGCATGCCGCTCAGCCGGGGAGACAGCTACGAAGTCTTGGTGCTGTGCGACCCGCATAGTTTGAAGGTAACTGGAGTAATACCCATCCTTAGGGCTGAAACTGCGTAAGGCGGACGCCCGTGACTGACACCCGTCACATGAAAATGCGCGTGTGTTCCCGCAGGTGGTCTCCGTAGCGGAAACCGGATTATTACCCACGCTGTGTCGCTAGAACCAAGAACCAAGGTCACAGACAGCCCAAAGATTCGCCAAACTTAAGTGGCAGTGGGCAGGGCACATTGCTCGCAGAACAGATGGTCGATGGGGACGAAAGGTTCTGGAATGGCGACCACGTACCGGACGTAGCGTTGGAAGGCCTCCTACAAGGTGGACCGATGCGAGACGCACAGGACCGTTCATTTTGGCGACACTTGGGGGAGGCCTATGTCCAATAGTGGACGTCTTGCTGAAATGATGATGATGAGTGTCGCTAGTTCAACTTTAACGGTGTGCATGTAGTCGTGTCAATGGAGAACTTCATCATCATTTCAGCCGAAAGACGTCCAATGTTGGACATAGGCCTCCCCCAAGCGTCTCCACAACGACCGATCCTGTGCGTCTCGCATCCACCGCATTCCCGCAACTCTTACCAGGTCGTTGGTCCACCTTGTGGGAGGCCTTCCAACGCTGCGTTTTCCGGTGCGCGGTCGCCGTTCTAGAACCTTTCGGCCCTATCGACTATCCGTTCTACGAGCAATGTGCCCTGCCCACTGCCACTTGCGTTTGGCGATTCTTCGGGTTATGTCGGCGACCTTGTTTCTCCTGCGGATATCTTCATTCTTTATGCGGTCACGCACGGAAACTCCGAGCATAGCCCTTTTCATTGCCCTATGGGTGACTGTAAGCCTTCTGATGAGGCCCATTGTAAACGACCATGTTTCAGTGCCATATTCAGTGCTACGTTGGTGTTTTACAAATAACTCCGTATATTGCGAAATACGACACCATCACTTCGTGTGCAATAGTTTATCATCATCATCTTCCTGCCCTTGTCCCGTGTTATTTAGGGTCGGCGCAACACGTTTTTTTTCTTCCACTCTGCCCTGTCACTCGTCATACTATCACTAACTTTCTTTTCTGTCATATCACACTTCACACAATCCATCCATCTTTTCTTTGGTCTCCCTTTCCATCCATCCACATGTAAACTCATAACTCTTTTGGTAACATGCGTCTCATCCCTCCTCTTCACATGACCATACAAAGACAAACGATTCCCCTTCAACTTTTCAGTCACTGGCGCCACTTTCAAACTTCCTCAAATATATTAATTTCTCACTTTATCCATTCTCGTCACACCACACATCCATCTTAACAGTGTAGTAAAAAGAAGAGAAATACATTAGTTATTGTATGTTATTCATATGTATTGGTTTATTATTTTTAAGATTATCCTATGTATTCTGTCTATGGGCCATATTTGCCTGAAAATGAAGAATTACTATTATATTTAAATACTTGACAAAGCGTTTGTTAATTAGCTCGCCTATCATGTCCCATTGCTAAGCGAAGGCCTGCCTCTCCCTTTACCACACTCGTCGGTCCTCAGCCATGATTGCGAGCCAGTCCCTCCGGTAGTTGTCCAGCTCATCTCTCCACCTTCGCCTTGGTCTGCCGCGATGTCGCCTTGCGTTTAATGGGATCCAATAAGTGGTTCATTTATCCCACACCCAACTGACATGTCCGGCCCAATCCCACTTTAAACTAACAGCTTTTCGGGTATTTTATTTTAGTTTAGCGCGCGTTAAATAAATTAACTTTTTTTTTGCTCCCCCCCTTAGATAGCGCTGAACGGCGAACACTTCGCCGAGTTTCCTCACCGCATCCCGTTCCAGAGGATCACGCACGTCACCATCGACGGGGACACCCTGGTCAATCTGGTCTCCTTCGAGGGCTCTGCAGGCGGTGGCCCGGCCGCTCACGGGTTCGCGGTGCGTATACTTTTGTCAAACTAAAAGCATTTGTTTCTAAAGTAAATTGCAAACATTTCCGCTCTGGCTGTATACAAAATGTTGTTTTTGATATCCCATAACATTGTTGAAAGTTCAACGGTCCGGACTAAGCGTTTCGCTTCGTCATTTATACCGCGTACATCGAAGGACTGGAACAATTGGCCTGCTGCGGTCTTCCCGTCCAACTATAATTTAAGTGTCTTCAAGGCTAGAGTGAATAGGCTCTTAATACACCGGCTTGAAAATATTTGACGTGAAAAAGTATTATTTGCAATATAAATGTCTTTTATCATTTCAGGCGCCTCCCCCGTCGTATGCTCCTCCGGCCTATGGAGGCGCACAGGGCGGCGGTGGCTACGCCCCAGGTAAGACACACCTTCATGTTACCATAAGCTAATATAGCTCTTACTTACTCCTAAATAGTTGAACTTTGAAAGTTGAACTCATTGGAGCGATGTTCGTGTCGATTCGGAGACACGAAGATTACCGAAGCGCATACCTTTTTTTAGTTTAAGGCCTACTGTTCAGACGCTCAGCTTCCCAGACTTGTATTAGTTCAAAACTATGAAATTCTGTCGACGAAGTGGCAACGACATGACACCACGATACTACTTCGTCGACAGGGTTTCATAGTTTAGTATAAGCTTACAACCAAGCGTACAATGACGAATACGCGTCTATGAAGCTACGCGTCGGTGGACAGTCGGCCTAACTGTACTGTGGTATCTTACAAGCGTTTGGTTGTGTTACAATTGAACGGCAAAAAGCAAAAACGTGTCAACCCACAACTAATTACTAATTTTTTTTATTTTTTGTTGTGACGTTTGTTATCAAATGTTAGATATACCTAAAAACACTAAACTAATTATACGCTAAAACCCCTAAACTAACTAAAAACAATAAAAAATTAAGGGGTCAAAAATTCCTCCCGCATCGCTGTCGACTGGTATGTGCTCAGAAGATTGGCGGTATTGCCACGCTGTATGGCAATGCTTATCGTCTTTCCAAGATTAAATATGAATGGAGAACTAATTAAATTAAAATTTGCCTGCTGCGGTCTTCCCGTCACGCCCTTTTTACTGACTAAAACTACTCCTGTGTCCTTCAGTGGCCCTTTGCGTTCTAAGATCACAGGTTTGCTTTTCAATAAATCCCAAGGCATTAAGCCTGTCTCTGTACGTGTTGTGTTCATAAAGTATTTAATATTTTAAAAATTATAGAGTTCTGTATATAT
The DNA here is from genome assembly GCA_949316375.1 of Mythimna vitellina. NCBI lineage: Eukaryota > Metazoa > Arthropoda > Insecta > Lepidoptera > Noctuidae > Mythimna > Mythimna vitellina. The sequence goes on from OX438713.1 coordinate 1,321,878, forward strand.
TAGAAGCGACAAGAAATATGTAACCAAGATTTATGTAACTCATAATATGATTTAAAAGAGTGTCCATGGAGTTTCTTGCACGTTCTTCTCTATAGAGACCTACGCTTTGGAACGTGCAATTTAGCTTAACTATTATTTTTTTTGACTGACCGACATTTTGACAATTCAAAAGTGCCTGTAAATGGTCTATTTGAAATAAACGTTTCTGATTTCTGATCTGATAAAATCCCCGCGGCCCTCTCAAAAGTATAGCTGTGTTGGTTGATACGTTTTTGCTATTTACGTCTGGGTACGTTGGTAATGGTATACTTGGGATGCCGTCCCGTGCTTGGGTCTAGTCTTTTTGTGATTAATGTTGTATATAAGGGCTAACAGTAATGGAAAACTAACTTTTTAACACTTTGAATGCCTACTACGAGATATTTCGTAGATATTTTCTTCTCAGATTGCCACTTAACCCTTTAATGCTTGCATCGGATTGGTCCGGTGTTTTCGCGTCCTATTCGTCAGGGTCGTGTGTTTGCGACTGGGTATTCCATCTCGTTTAGTTCTTCAATCCCCATAGGTGACTGAAGACCTGACGAGACCTGACCTATTTGGTCGTGGATGTGCGACCCTGGCGTAATAAACGCGAGTGTTTGTCGTAGGCAGTTAAAGGGCTAATATTATTAGTAGTTACCTACCTAAGTACGAGATATCTCATATACGATATATCTCGTATGTAGGTACTGTTAGTTAACTTGATTATTAGAGATGCCGGCTACGATATTTCTCGTATATGCTGACGATGTCTGGTGTGAACTGAATTTGACTTTATTGTATTCAATGTGTTAACTTGCCTGTCTAATGTGCATATTATCATAAAAGCATGCTTTTTCTGCAATTATTTTGTATCTACTAACCAATAAGCTTTTTTATATGTAATTTATTATGGTGGAAGTGCATAATTTATGTATAGGGCTGGTTATTTGAATTGAGTATTTAAAGTTAAAAACATATTGATCTAAGATCCGGTAGAAGAAATATTTTCCCTCATTAGTTATTTAATTATGATAAATAATGTATTTGTCGGAGAAGTCAATAGTACGGAAGCTTGAGAACGAATGAACGAGCTAAGTGAAAAGTAACACATGTCACTATGACAGAGTCCGCACTGACGTTTGCACGAACCGAGCAGATAAAAGCGCCGACCGCACGAGGTGCGGTGCTCTTTCCTCTGTCGGCAACCGTGCGAACAACGTCTATTCTCGGGGACTGTCTCACGGTTCGTTGTGTGAAGTAAATTCTTAAAGCTTGCATCATAATCAAAGTCAAAGTCAAAGATTTTTATTTCACATAGGCCTACATGGGCACTTATAAAACGAAAATAAATCGGTTGTGTGACCTGGAATAGTTTGTTTATTGCTCGATACCCAGCCATCGCCCACAAAGCAGAGTCCCTGGACAGAGCTTCAATGATGATCGGCATCCTGCGCCCACATATTTATAGGCAACCTATTCGTAATGTAATCATTAACACATTATCTAGCATATAATATTTATTATAATTAAATAAAAAATGAGGGAAAATATTTTTTCTACCGGATCTCGTACACTATATCAATCTTTGCTAAGTTTGACAATATGATTTTAGGCTAAAGCTAAGATTGACCAATGTTCGACTTGAAATTCTTGATTCAGAAATCGTGGGATAGGTTTAACAATTACGGTTTAATAATACAAATAATAATAAACTTTTTTTTTATATATAAAAATAGTTTAGTTTCTAAAGGATAAAAACTAAAGAGTTTTAAAGTAGTTTTTATTATGTAAAAATAATATTATGATTGATATATTTGACCAATTTTTATTTTTGTTTTCTATTATCAACTCTGATCGGTCAAAGTGAATTTTAGTCAGTACTTAACATTGCCCGTTTTTTTCAAGGAAACGCGAGTGTTTTTTATTTTTTCTTTTTATACTAACACTAAAAGGTAAGTCGTACCTTTTTGTAAATAATGTATTTAATTTTTCTTTTTTTTTATTATTATTTTATTTTTATATCGTGTTGTCTTTGAGTGTGCTTGTCTTATTGAGTGGGTGTGGGTTTATTTATATATTTATTATATATTTTATTTGTTTTGCATTTTGTTGGTATGGCATAAATACGGGCTTTAGCATAACATACGGGATTGCTTCTAATGGGCCGCAATTTTCTGTGTTATACCTATTCACACTTTCCGATTTGTCAATTAATACTACTAACACTGAACATTTTTTTTTTTCCGTTATTTAGTTTATTTGATTAATTACAACGTTTAGACAAACAATTACAGTAACTAAACAAAAAAAAAAAAACATACAACCGAACATATTATAACATTTTTGAAGTCGGTTAAAAACAATTATTACGCCGAGTGTGTGTCCTATTCGCCAGGGTAATGTGGACACGACTGGGTACTCCACCTCGTTTAGCTCATCAATCCCCATAGGTGACAGAAGAGCTGACAAGATGGAGTATTTGGTCGTGAATGTGCGACCCTGGCGGAATAAATGCGGGTTAAAAGGTAGACCAGACGAAGTATTTTAAGCACTGGTCTACCTATCGAGGTCAAGGCTATCTTCGATCCACTTTCTGTCCTTGAAATGACCGCCACATACGTAGTTATTCGATCCGAGGTCATTGTAACATGTGTACTGTTACTCATAGCACACAGGCATTAAACAGCGTTATTGATTTCTAGAAACAGTTCAAATCTAAAACCTACCCGTCACTAGTTTCTGCTAGCAGTTTCGCTACAGTGAAAATAGTCAAGAGCGAGAGGTTATTTCTAGGCAAGCGTGCTACATTCTCGACCATATCGTCGCTTACCATCACGTGAGATAGTGGTCAAACGTGAGCCTATCTATTCTATACGCATCACGTAAAATGTACGAAATCGATGTAGATAACTTTTATACATTAAAATCGTGTGTAACTTTCGATCTAACAAAGTCTAAGTAATATATTGCACACATTAAAATTGTGTGTACACTGCGTTCCAAATAAGAATAGGATCGATTGCCATGTTGTGACGTCACGTCGTACTGTCAAATTGAAGAATTATTATGGTGAGCAAAACAATATTTTTTTTAAATATTTATTCTATATACGAACTGTGAACGAAAAAAGTTTAATCAGAATCCAGTTCTTCAATTTTGCTCATCTCTGAGTACTTCAATTTTGTCCAATTTTTTTCGATTTGATAGTATGACGTGACGTCACAACATGGCAATCGATCCTATACTTATTTGGAATGTATTGTAATATATGTTACTTAGACTTTGTTTCATCGAAATCGGTCGATTATATCGAAAGATATATCGATTTAAAGTGTTCAAGATGTAAAATATCACGCCAAACGCAATTCTGATATTCGCAACGCCATATAAGGACTCAAAGTAGAACGAATGATGACAATTAAACTTCATTATCTACATTCATTGATTGTTAAGGCGTTACATAGTTCGCCGGGTCAGCTAGTCAATAATAAAAGTCACTAAGGGTATATTTTGAGACTAAAATAAAAAACTTTTTACAAAAACAAAAATACAACCGACTTCAATGTAAAAAAAACACTGAAAAGTAACTTTAATTTTCTATCATAATTTTGTCTCTACGTTAATTAACACCGACTTCCGAAATTAAACTTATTTTGCACTTTTGATTGTTTTTTTTTTTTTTACAAAAAAAATACAATCAACTTGTATTTTTTTTAGTTATATTTTTTAGTTTTACACCACTAAAAAGTATCCCTCAGTCAAACTTAAATACCTTATAGCCAAAGTGCATTCTATGACAATTCTAATAATGCCAAACACGGTTAGATTACATTAATTTAAAAAGTTCCGGTGCCAAACATCAGGCTTCATCATCAGATCAGTTCGATATATTACCCCCTCTTCTTTCAGTCAGTCATCGACTACACGTATAAACAAAGCAATTTTACTTGTTACGACGGTTCTGCTGTGATCCTTTGAGGAGTTCTGTTCCATATCTTCGAAGTTCATGATCAGATCATAACAATTTTACTATGTGACCAACTCGGAAGCATAACCTGTCAAACAAAAAAAGAATTTTCAAAATCGGTCAGCAATTGATCGAGAAATCAGTGCATATAAATTAAAAAAATACATTTAACCGAACATAGAACCTCTTCGTTTTTGAAGTCGGTTAATGACGATCTTACACAAATTTTTTTGGTATCCTCGTTTGATTACTATCTCACCTGATGATGGCAAGCGATGATGTGGTCAACGGCGGAGCTCGCTTGCCTAGAAATAACTTATCCACTCTTGACTTGGAGACTTCTAGTTTGTAACTATACAAAAGCGTCCAAATCTCAATTTCTACTCCTCATATTATATTTCTTTAATATTATTGAAAAACCAGTTCATAAACCTGAAAATGTACATAATATTTTAGGCCACATTTATCTTTTAAAGCCACATTTTTCAAATACTTACTATACAAATCCACTTGGTTTTATAACAAAACAAAATTATTTTATAGGCACTATTTTAAGCAAAAAAAAAAAAGAAATATATCTCGTTGCTGTATTATGATATTAGTTTAAATATGTATTCAGAGTTTTGTGGTCGTACTTGTGTTTAAGACGAAGTAACTAGCTTTAGGCCTACTCTCAACAAACTCGTAGCTTCATAGACTCGTCAAAATGCGCTTGAGCAGCTTAGCGTACTGAACCCTGTCTACGACGCGTATTACACGCTTACGTTTTCAATAATTTGTGACAATGCCGTCGGACGACGGAGACATTTCCGCCATTCGTTCGCTCGATGTACGCCCCAACGTATGACATGCGGTGCGGCAGGCGTTATGAAGCGCATATAGCGACGTACGCGAGCACGACGTTGCCGCGGACAGCGAAACATGACGCTATGCGTGACTGATAATGCTGTCCCTCATAAGTGATGGACTAACAATGACTTAAACACATTGTACGGTTCACGAGGCTCTATAGTTTAATTCGTAATTCGAGATATTTTTTTTACATGATCACCAATCAATTATCTACTTTAGCTTTGTGGCCAGAGCGTGGTCACGTCCCGCTAGATGGCGCTGAACTTAACTTTGTGAGTTTATTTTGTTTTATTGTATGGGGGCATTATTATGTCCAGAAAAATTGTATTTGCGGAAATCGAACAGTAAAATTTTAGTCTATATACTGTATAGCGCTATACTTAAACCATTTTACCGCTTGCGTCGGATTGGCCCCACGAGTGTTTTCATGTCCTATTCGCCAGGGTCGTGTGTTTGCGACTGTGTACTCCATCTCGTTTAGCTCTTCAATCCCCATACATGACAGCAGAGCTGACGAGATGGAGTACTTGGTCGCGGATGTGCGACCCTGGCGGAATAAACGCGAGCGTTTGTCGGACATATGGCACTGAAACATGGTCGCTTACAATGGGCCTCATGCGAAGGCTTATAGCCACCCAAAGGGCAATGGAAAGGGCTATGTTCGGGAGTTTCCTTGCGTGATCGCATCAGGAATGAAGATATCCGCAGGAGAACCAAGGTCGCCGACATAGCCTGAAGAATCGCCAAACTAAAGTGGCAGTGGGCAGGGCACATTGCTCGTAGAACGGATGGTCGATGGGGCCGAAAGGTTCTAGAATGGCGACCGCGTATCGGAAAACGCAGCATTGGAAGGCAGGCCTCTCACAAGGTGGACCGACGATCATCTAGTGAGAGTCGCGGAAATGCGGTGGATGCGAGACGCACAGGATCGGTCGTTGTGGAGACGCTTGGGACAGGCCTATGTCCAACAGTGGACGTCTCTCGGCTGAAATGATGATGATGATGTTTGTCGGATATATCCGACGTAGGCTTTTAAAAGGTTAAGCACTATAGTTAGAATCATTAACATGTCAAATCAGAATTAGTTGGATTCTGAGGCAATAATTAGAATAAGTTCAATGAAGAAGACTGTTCGATTTTTAGCAAATACCATTTCCTTGTGTCGATAATGTTCCCATACACTAAAAAAAAAATTAATTAAAACAATGGAGTTAAGCGCCATCTAGCGAGACCGTGACCACGATTACAGCCGTAACTTACAATTTAAATGAGGTGTTACAAAAGATCTTAAAAGGTATGGACTGGAATTTGAACAAGTTTTTTTAGTTCCAAGATTGAATAGATTATCTCGAATTATGAGTGACTTTTTTAGTATAAAACAAGGGACATTTCTACAAGCGAAAAATGTGTCCAAAAGTCGAAATGATTGACACGCACTATCGAGATTCTTCCGTGCCTCGGAAAGCATGTTAAATAGTTGGTCCCGGCTGTCATTTGTAGATCTGACAGTAGTTCCGGTTAGTCTGCAAGGCGACCTCGACTTACATGAAAAAAGGCAGGAACATTGATTGACACGCGCTGTCGAATTGTCCCTTGGTTATTTTTATCCTCTAGTTAAAATTGTGCATATTCTGTTGGCGATTCTAAGTTTTTATTTATTTTTGTAATGTTTCTTTTGCTGCAGGCTACCAATACTACTGATATGCTTGCAATAGCGGAGACAGAAATACAGGTAATATATTTTTGTTTTTAAAACTATTTTAGACCCCTTTTACTCGAAAGTGCTTGGCTAGACTGGCAGCGTGGTGCAGATGTGGCGACGCGCGCGTTTTGTCTCTCCACTGTCGTGCCATCATACCATCATACCGACGCACGCGGTCAGCTTGAACTTTCTCTCTCTCCATCCTCCATTCGCGTTAAGATTTTACTATTAAACGAACTTTTTTTACTGTCTGTTCAACCAATTTTGACTTTTATTGCGTTGGTGGCATGACAAATGGCGGTTGCAGTAAATAGTTGGTATTATAACCACTTGTTTGCTTTTAAAGTCATCCTTATCCCTACGGAATAGAAGTCATAATCGATTGAATGGACACTAAAAAAGATCTTATTTCGAGTAGAGTAGTTTGAGATAGACGCTCCCACGCGGGTTGCCGCTCGCCGCCCGCGCTCTTACCGCAGCCACGCTCGGTAGGAACGAGCTATAGCTTGAGAAGCGCGCGCGTCCCGCGTCAAGCAGCCTGCAGCCGCGCTTGCAGTCTCGCCCAGCACTTAATCTCTTACTTAAATTAGCCCTAAGGTATCATGTTGCTCAGTTCTGTGCTGTGGTTGCCAGATTGACGGTCGCTCTATACAAGGTATTAAAAAATTAACTTTAATAATTTCGAGGGGACATTGTACTCCACATTATGAACAACTTTTACTATGGGACCAAACCTAAAATAGCGAAAAAATAAAATCAGCTGTTCCCTACGTTTATGTTCGTATAACTCGTCAAAATTTATGGAACAGCTGATTTTTTTTTCGCGGTTTCAGGGTTGGTTCCATAGTAAAAGTTGTTCATAATGAGAAATACAATGTCCCGTCGAAATTCTTTAAGTTAATTTTTTAACACCTTATATAAAAAAAATAGTATTCAGCTTCATTTGTTTGATTGAAAGCTGATACCAGCATAGTTGAGACAAGGAAGGTAGAAGATTCATAATTGAGATCTCTCTAGGCTTAAATTATGATGCAGTTTGCAAATGGACGTCGTTGTGTAAGAACGAGCCAAGTGAAAAAACAAAATAGGATCAGTTTTTGAAGTATGATAGGGTATTTAAAAGGTCATACACACGACGTTTTGACGGCAGCAGTTACCTTCGACGTTGGGAACATGCCGTTCGTGTCTATATGAGCTCGTACTGTGTGCGAGTCGGTAAAAGTTCATAAAATAACGAAATAAGCCACTTAATTTAACGATGCTAAATTCTATTTCAAATATTTTTTATTTATTTATTGTGCACACCTACCACAGTGTCGTCTTTTTTAACCCTTTGGTTGAATGGTAGAGAATGCCTTGTGGCATCAAGTCCGCCAATGTACCACTACTGGACATGAAGTTTAAATAAATAAATACATTTGAATTTTTTTACTTTTTATATCAAAGAAAAAGAATTTAAATTCAACCCATTGTAAATTGTTAATGAATGAAAGGAACGATATTATTTAAAATAACTGAAACGAATGAATGAATGAAAGATAGCTTAGTCGGTAAAATGTCATAAAATAACGAAATCTATTTGAAAATTTTAACTTTTTTATATCAAAGAAAAATAATATAGATTCAACCCAATGTAAATTGTTAAGAAATGAAACGGAGGGGATATTATTGAAATACGAATGAAATGAATGAATGAATGATAGTGCTATTTGGTAATCGTCTGTAGCTGTGTGCGTATTCCCAGCGGAAAAGTGTCTAATTTTTTTAATTTCAGTTTAGCAGATATTTAGTGTATGACGCAGCGGCAACTTGAATATCTTCGTAATTATAAGACACTTAAATTTCATTTATACATACACATTTACCTCTCGTTACTAATTATTGTATGTATTTTTTTCTTGTAAGCCCGTAGAAAAAAAAAGTTCCGCTGGAAATATAGTCCTGGCGGAAACAGTTTTTCTTGAATATCTGCCGAATGGCTGGATGCACAAATCTGAACTTACAATTTACAGGACGTCATACACTAAATATCTGCTAAACTGAAATTTAAAAATCGTCACTTTTCAGCTGGAAATACGTACACTCTGTAGTTCTGTCTTACTCTCACACTGAAACAATGATGATTTTACCCTTAAATAACAAAATACTAATATTTTTTATTTTTTTCCAGGTGCCTTGTAAAGTAAGAAGAAGTGACGGAAAACCTTATTATTCAAATTATTACTAAAAAATCCTTTAAGAATCAAGACGGCACTAAATATTTTAAAATCATTTTTTCTTATGATTACCTTTTTTTTAATTGTAAACCGAATTTAAAGAAAAACTTAAATAAATGCCGGTTTCTGGAAAGATGATTGTCGACGTGTCACATTTTGAAAGTAATTCAAGTGAAGTTTGTTTTTGAACTTAAAAACCAATTTTTGTAAGTAAACGCGAGTTTGATAATAGGGATGAATATAAAAATATCTAAAAAATTGGATGGACAGTTAAAAATATCTGTTTTAATGTCTAATGTTAGTGGGAATAGAGTACAGATACATTTTTTAGTTCTACCCTATTCGAAATACAATTATCGTTTCAGAAATTGGGTATTCTTGAATCCCGAATCTCTTTCATGTATAAAAAATATATGTATGTCTTTGTGAACATTAGTTGTTATCAACTTTATCCGTAATTTCAACATTTACCGGGTAATGTGGACAATGATTTGAATACGGCTTTGTTTAACTGTATCAAGTACAGTCAGCAAAGGAGATTAGTAATCAGGGTCACCAAGTTTAAGTCTTGATGGAAACCAACGGATGGATATAATTGAATTTTATTATCATCTTCATCATTATTTCAGCCGAAAGACGTTCACAGTTGGACAAAGGCCTCTCCCAAGTGTCGCCATAACGACCGGTCCTGTGCGTTTCTTAAACTTTTGGCAATTATCCGCATACGTCAAATATTCATTTGTCAATATGTACGAGATTACCATTCTTTGCCAATTCTTTCAATGGAGTGTCAGTGGTTGACTATTGGAAAGTCATAATGACACCGTTACATTAGTAGATTACCAAACTTGGTCAAAATCAACAATTATGAAGTCAATGATAGACCATTCTGACACTATTATAATAGCAGACTTGAGACCCTGTTTAGGTCGTAAAATGGATCGCGTATAGAGTTCGTGGTAGGGCCTCTGGTTACTTAGAATATCCTTTGCTGAGTGTGCACGTAAATGTTAATACTTTTTTTTAATGATTTTTTCTTTAAAATCGGTTTTTTATTTCACCGTATTTTTCTTTTATATTCTAAGCTTGTCGTGTTGTAATGTTTTAGTCTTACAATATTTTACAATCACTGTTTTATTATTTTTTATTCAGGAAAAGGCTATTTTAAATACTTTTTCTTTTTTTTTAAATTGTTTTTGAAAATCAATTGCATTTTTTTAATATATATTCGTAGCTATTCTTTTGCTGTCTGTACGTAGAGTACAGTCAATCGAAAATCAGAGGTGTCTCAATGAATTTTTTTTGATTGGAAAGTAACAAAAATATGCTGCTATATTTAATATCTGCATTTTAATATTTTTCTAATTAATATTTTAAATCACGTTATATTTCTATCGGACAGCAACAGAAAGCATTTCGTTAAGAACCTTAAACTTAATAGTTTTTAAGTAAAAATGTCCATTGAAGCCAAAAAATTTCTTTAACCAAGAGGTGTTTCAACGATTTTTTTGTATAGAAATCTTATTTTTTTCTGTTTTTGTTAGACATACATCGTGAGGTTCTAAAAAAATTATGGAATTTATAATTGTCGACCGCAGCGACAGTGGTGTGAAGATCTGATCATGTTCACGGGGAAAACTTGACCCTAGACAGAGAAGGCTTTAAAAAAAAAACTACCTGTTTCAACTTTTTGGCCACCACAACTCTAAGATTTCATCCTTCAGCAACACAAATTAGTAAAACAATTAAGATTGATTAGCATTAAAGTCTTGGTCGTGTAGTCGTGACCATGGCGCACGGGACACAAACTTAGTAATGTGGTAAAAATTAAAAGTTTAAGCTTACTCAGCCTCATGTTCCCACTGCTAGGACTCTGGCCTCCTCCAGGAGAGGGAATGTGCCGAAACCCACCCCGCGCCAGCGCGGTGGTCCTAGGACATGCCAAATTCCTCACGATGTTTTCCTTCACCGTTTTGAGAGCAGTGGTGATGAAATAAATCATTCCGTACATACCGCTTGCGACGGATTGGCCCCCCGAGTGTTTTCATCTCCTATTCACCCAGTATCATGTGTTTGCGACTGTGTACTCCATCTCGTTTAGCTCTTCAATCCCCATAGGTGACAGAAGAGCTGACGAGATGGAGTATTTGGTCGTGGATGTGTGACCCTGGCGGAATAGACCGAGAGTTTTTGTCGAATATATCCAACGTATGCAGTTGAGGCGAGATTAGTAAAAAAATCATCAAAATATCCAAACGTAGAATCTTTGAAGTGGATTGAAGCTTTGAATCAATGGAACATGCTCTTTTCTTTGGTGTATTAAGATATATGTTTGTATTCTTATAATCTACATTATAATATAATGATTGTTATTATTTCGTACATAAATGTGTAAAAATAATAAAAGTTGCGAAATAAAAATTTGATGTTTGTAGAAACGTGTATTCCTGTTTAAAAAAAAGGCATTTACGCATCGCATTTAATAAAAACTATTTGGCGTTTCCAATTTTTTTTTTATTGTCGACTGATTTTGGCCTTGGTAGAGTTGTAAAAATGATGGGTGTTTTGAGAAAAATAAATCGGTAAATGTATTTACTGTGAATTAATCGTTTAACTATTGCTAGAATATTGTATTCAGTAACTTGACAATTTCAACTTAAGTATTAATTTTTTTTGTTTTTTTTTTTTCCGGTGGGAAAATCATCTTATGGCATCCCCCGCTCTTGGGCGGGGCGGGAGATAGTGTCAGACTTTTGCTGAGTAAAAACCCACTCCTGTTCCTTCGTTGCCTTTCGTACCGGCGCCGAGTCTTCCTTTCAGAATCAGACCCTTGGCCCCAGTCGGCTTCGACCCTGCTGGGGATCTACGTTTGCTGATATCTCCTTGAGGCGCGCGTGGAACAGTACGCGCCGTCAACAACTTGGGCTCGGTCCGGACGGTTACCGGACGGTCAAAGTATTGATATATTATGGTTATGTTGGCGTAGTACACAAATCCGCAAAAAAATAAACGAACAGTACATACAATATGTAGTTTAAAAAAAAAAACAAAACGCGTTTTAAAATTATACATCAGCGTGGTATTCTTCTAGTATAGTTCATAATTTTGTTATGAAACTATCGACGAAGCGGTAACGGACTTTGCCGGTTATACTGACGAATACGCGTCTTGAAGCTACGCGTCCGTAGACTTTAACTGTAAATGAAGATTAAAAAAAAAATGGCGACTCCCTTTTAAAAATGGGAATGCATGAAATAATTCTGCCAGCTTAGAGTGGAACGAGAGAGTCAGACTTGTACTGCTGACTGATATGAAACCCACCTGTGTTCCGCCAGTTGACCTGTTGTGTTGTCGTATTTTGAATACTCCGGAAATGTTGTCCCCTAATGTCAAATTACTGAATACAATTAAAACTAGATGTCTTAGTATTATTATAATACTACTTCATATGAATGTTATAAAAAATTGCATCGTCGCTTGCCATCAGGTGAGATAGCGGTCAAGCGCGAACCTAACAAGAATAAAAAAAGTTGTTATGGGCACGAGCGTGGCAGTCACTAGATGGCGTTGTCTTAATATTTGTAGTTTAGTATAGCATAGCATAGTCGGCCTTATAATGTTCCCACTGTTGGGACTCAGGCCTCCTCTCTAGGAGAGGGAATGGGCCGTAATCCACCGCGCGGGCCCAGTGCGGGTTGGTGTATGTCACACGTCTTCGAATTTTTGGTTCTAGGACATGCCGGTTTCCTCACGATGTTTTCCTTCACCGTTTTGAGAGCAGTGGTGATGAAATAAATTACACAAAGTAATGCGCCTAGCTGGCTTTGAACCCGCGACCTACAACTTGTAAGTCGGGGCCTTCTCAATATCCACCTAAATTCTGACTGCCCATGTAGTATAGCTAAAGCATAGCGCTATACTTGAGAAGATGAAATCTTGTTTCATCTTACACAATGCTTGATAAAGAGGCAATGCGAAAAAAGAGAACGCCTAAACGCTCTGTTGGTAATTCCGTCATCTACTCGAATATTTCGCAAAACTTGGTCTAAGAAATACGTGTTTTTTTTTTTAAAACTTTAACAGTTTTTGGGCGTCTTGGAATCTCGATTAAATGTGCCAGGTTTCTATAGATTCATTTTTTTATAATTTTAATTGAGTACTTATATTATGAAGGACCAAAGATCACTCAAAATAACTGATTTTCAGAGGTCTTTACTGGTCCAAACTTTTTATTTTACACAAGTACTAACAATATTATATGTACATTAAAAATCTTAGTACTATGTGCTTTACTGGATTACATTTACACATATCCTTGATAATATCCACAAGAAATGTGTTTCCAAGATATTTCATTAAACCCCGAGCGAACGCCGATCATTGTCTTTCTATTGTGTCTCTAATTACGCTATTCAAAGGGATATCTAGAGAAAGATGTGTGATAAATGACGTCATAATCATGGTAACGCTCTTACCGGTCGATGGAAACGTATCTCGGGCTGGGCCTATGGACTATGTGCTCGGCCACACTAGCAGCGGCGCGGATGCGTGATCACGCACGATTTGCTTGGCCACACTGGCAGCGCGGTGCGGGGAGCGGTGCGGGTGCGTGAACGCGCGCGATTTGCTTGGCCACACTGGCAGCACGGTGCGGGGAGCGGCGCGGATGCGTGAACGCGCGCGATTTGCTTAGCCACACTGGCAGCGCGGTGCGGGTAGCGACGCGGGTGCTGGGACAGGGTTGCCGCCCGCACACCACTGTGGCCACTATGTTTGAGTTTGCCGCGCCGCGCCCGCCCCCCACCCGCGCTTCTAGTCTGGCCGATCACTATAGAACTAAAATATTAAATTCAGCGCCATCTAACGGGGATATAGCCACACTTTGGCCCGTAACTGTCACTATCTGTGTACACCCTGACGTTACCTACACTTTAAACAATAAATAAACACCCTGTTTAGGTTGCTATAAAATTATAATTAGCATTAGATGTTTATGTACGAGTTCAGGTAGTCTCACAATGTTTGTAGTTGCATTTTAAACTGTTGTATTAGTTTTTGTATGTATGTCGCATTATTTAATATTTTAAAGTTAATAAAAATATTAAAATTTATTTTTCTTGTTGTTTTTTTATTGTTATGTCCTTTTTTTCTTGGGGTGGGAATTTATTGAATATTTCCTTGCCCTCTGGGTGGAACGAGAGGGAGTTTCACTGGCCAAAACTTATCCGTGTTCTTTCAGTTACCCCTTTCATTTCAGGGGCGTTCAGGCGTGCTAACGAGAAAGAGGGTTGGAGCTATGCACCCTATATTGCTTCATCCCTTTAACAGTTCAGTTTAGGTCGTCAAATGGATCGCGAATTGAGAGCTCGTGGTAAGGCCTGTGGGCAGCTCTTGTGTCGTGTGTAGTTAGGGATGGGTCTGAAGCCGCAAAAGCGAAGCAAACCAGCGCGCAGCGCGAATAGATCAAGCAATTGTTTTTCTGGCCTATGTGACCCACCGCACGTGGGTGCGATGACGAGCAAAGCGAAGCGGACGCGATCACTTGCGTTTAATATTTTCGCGCGAACTCTTGCAGTGCGGTGATTTGTTTTATATAAATGGTGGCTGAAGCGGTGGCTTGGCGCACACGTAGGACAAAGCCGCCGCGTCGCGTGGAATAAGGGTGAAACCGCATCCGATCGCTTCGCAACCTCATTTGCGTAAAATTGCCTACGTAGAACGCCGTAATTACCTCCGACCCAGTCTTGACAATGGCTGCTGTTTTAGGTAGTCTGAAGCCCTACCACGTGGTCTTAACGCGATCTATTTGACGACCTAAACTAAACTCTTAAAGAAATGGAGTTATATGTGTAGGGTGTATAGCTCCATCCCCTATGGGTTGTCCGAAAGGGTACCTTGGGGTCCGTGAACGCAAGGCAAAAAAGAAACATAGGAGTGGGTTTTAGTCAGTAAAAGGCTGACACGCATTACGCTCGCGAAAGAAGTCGCTGGATGGTTCACATCATGGTGTCTCAGACATCGACGTACAAACGTGTACCATGGATGCAGTGCATTATTCTGAACCTCACAGTGGTGGAATTTAACGTCGGCATTTTTCTAGTTTTTTATAGAGCAGATGCCACAAGCTTCTGTGGCGGCGTCGCGGCGGCTGGGGCGTGCTATGTTTGTTCCTTCACGGTTGCGGTCAACTCCAGAAGGGAGTGACGGCTTCCTATTCGTTCTTGGTCTTGACCAGAGCCGGGTGCGGGAGATCGTTGCTGCTGATGCTTCCACGAGGACATGGCGGTGCTCTGCTCAAGCGGGGCCTCCACTGTATAGTGACACCCGGGCGTTTCTTTTGCCTGAATCCGGAACAGGAACCTTCCGAACTTGCCATGTGAGAACCTGCGTCAGGGGGAAGGTGAAGACGCTTTGGTGTCTCTCCAGCTACTATTTAAAGAGGTGATTTCATGTTCACTTCGCGAAAACTTTCGATCAACAATAAGACGCGTTGCTTTCCTAGGAGGTCATCAACATTATCTTTTCAACCGAAAGACGTCTATTGCAGGACATAGGCCTCCTCCAAGTGTCGCCACAACGGTCTGTCCCATGCGTCTTGCTTCTAGCGGATTTCAGCATCCTTCACCCGGTTTTGTGACTGGGTACTCCATCTCGTTTAACTCTTCAATGAAAACCTTTGATCTACAATAAGACGCGTTGTTTTCAGTTGTTTTTCGTCATCATTGTCTTTTCAACCAAAAGACGTCCATTGCAGGACATAGGCCTCCCCCAGGTGTCGCCACATCGGTCTGTCCCGTGCGTCTTGCTTCTGGCGAATTCCAGCATCTTTCACCAGGTTTTGCGACTGGGTACTCCATCTCGTTTAACTCTTCAATCCTCATAGGCGACAGAAGAGCTGACGAGATGGAGAATTTGGTCGTGGATATGTGATCTTGGCGGAATAAATGCGAGAGTTTTTGTCGGATACGTCCATAGGTAGTTAAGATGTCCAGGTAGGAGGCGATGCCCATGCAAGAGGAAGATTGTCTCTTCTGAAAACCAGCGCCAGGTAGGTACTAGCTGTCAGTCATACATAATGAACTGGAACTATTTTGGCACAGTCGTGAAGCACACTGATTTGTTAAAAACTATTTTATTTTGTACTAATTAATTATATTTTCTTTTATTATTCTTGTTTCTTCTTCTCACTGCGTCTGTTTTAGCGTCGAACGTCTGGTGGAGCTATATCCGCTGATGGATGCAACATCATGAGAAGAGTATGTTTTAAGCACACTAGCGGTGAGATGGGTGCAGTTCAACGATACGGACATTTCTATACATATACACATAGCATAGTCATAGCATAGTCGGCCTTATAATGTTCCCACTGTTGGGACTTAGGCCTCCTCTCTGGGCGAGGGAATATGGGCATATACACTACTAATTTTTATTTAGTACGAATACTTAAAGGGCTTATTAGAAAAGTACTAGCGTTTGTTTATATCCCAAAATGTCACTCCATATATGGAAATATTGCGAATGGCGATGGCGATCAAAATGGAAAAACGGTGCGCGTAGTAATTTCTAGTACAGGTATCGGCACGGATCTTGAGCGCTGACTTTTACTTGTGCAGAAGTAAAAATATCAGGTCTTTTTGGTGGTATGAAGTGAGACGCGGGGGCGGGGAGTGTCAGTGATTGGTTCGTCGCGCTTGCTGCATGTACCTAACGACGACGAGTACACTTCCCTGCCAATAAATTGACTCGTGATTTTTAATTCATCGATTTTATTTTTATTATTGGTTATTTTATTAGTGGTTATATCACCAAAAATGGTTTAGTCGAGAACGCATAATAGCCACACAGAGAAAGTTCCTTTCAAAAGTAGGTAAAATATTAGGAATTTCTTCGTAGGGGTGTTACAAATCTTTGAAATTTTCGTCTTTGCTACAATATGCATACCTTCCGATAGAAATTCTCTAAAAGATAATGGAAACCGTATGAATATCTGTTGCATAGTGAATAAGTAAACGGAAAAACAGACAAAGAAACACAGTGACTTTGATTTAAACTATTTGTTGTTTTTTTTTACTTTTACCTTCAACCAGAATTAAGAAGATGGCAGGTAAAAGAAAAAATAAAACAAAATAGGTGTATATTTTCTTTGCCATAAGTGTACGATGCGCAAAGCGATCCCCACTCTTTTGCCGAGCGCTCAAGATCCTTGCCGATACCTGTACAATGGACGACAAATGCGCGGGGACCCTGCGAGGGTCTGGTGTCTGGTGTATTCTACGCATTACAATAAATACTTGGGAATAATAAAAAGGACATTTGCGGAGGTTACGTGTGTGGCGTATTCGTATGCATGATCAAAACCGCACGTTATTAAAAACTCCCTAAACAAGCTAAAAGCCGTCGAGTGATAGAATAGAATAGAACAAACTTTATTGTTCACCAAAATATTTTATTGTACCTAAAATCACAAAAATAATCATCAAAAATAAGGCATCTTTCAAAACGTCTTGACATCTTAGTGCTGCCCCGTGGCGTACCTACATAATTTCAGTTAACTCATTTTAAGCCGATAATGTAAATGTAGCGACTTCTATTTGGGTTATTATGACGTTCAAAGTAATATTGTTTTATTCTTATTTCAGTGTGAGTAAGAGACAGAGCTATACAGGTTGTCTAGCGCCATCTCTTACTCACACTGGAAATAAGAATGAAACAATCTTACTCTAAACGTCATGGTAACCCACTAGGTCACCGCATATGAACCAAAGACATTAAATATATACTACCAATAGACCGGACATAGCGAACAAAATCGTGATCCGATACTTATTACCCGGTGGTCATAAGTCACTCAGTCTAGTATGACCACCCCACACGTCAAGTCGTGTTTGTATCCGTTCTATGCACTAAAAGAAAATCATTTTCTGAGAAAATAAGCCGAACTACGCATTACGCTATTGTAAATCTTGCAATGGTAAAATGACTGGACCTAACTTCGGTTTATTTTCGTAAATATTTTCGGTATTTACGAAATATAATTAGAAATCAATAATTTTTATAAATAGTTCCAGAACATTTTCGGATTTTGTGTTAACGCCATCTATTGCTGAAAAGCTTAACCTTTCCATTATCACACACTGAGGCTCTACCACGAGCTTGAAAATTGTTGGAAGTTAGGGACGTATAATAATTTGTGGGCCTCTTGTAATACTAAATTGTTTTAACAAACTTAAATTGTTACAGGTGGTTTTCATGGCTATCCACCAATGTCTATGGCTGGCGTTGCAGGCGGCGGCGTAAGTGGCATAAACATCCTTTTATCTTGTTTTTTTTTTTAATTAACGACGTCATCTCAACGCTCAGTCACGTGGTCAGAACAAAGGAATCGAAGGCGTGGCCTACTCGAGGTGTTCGACGCGACCGTAACGATTGTAACTTGGCTAGGGGGGCTGCTAGGATTTAGGGTTAGTTGGGTTAACTCTAGGGTAGCTACTCGAGTTATAAAAGAAGGACTCTGGGTTGCAACTCGAAGCATTTTTGAACGGTTAGAGTAATGACCCTACCCTACTCTGGTTATTTTTGAACGCAGGGCTGAGGAGATGGTATCAAGGGTCAAGGAGTCCTCTATACCTTACCACACCCTCGTTCCGTGGTTTGAGAACCCGATGGTGGCATGAGGCTCCGAGAGCCATGAAAGCACATGGCCTCAGATTTGTTCTCGAGACCCATCTCCCAACCAATGAGTTAACGTCTACGGCGCCCCTTCAAGTCTTGTGCCCTTGGCAGTCGCTCAATCGCGCTCTACCGTAACGCATCTACTTCTATTAGTGGTACCAGTGGTCCCATCATCTCACTCGGTGGATATTTTAAATAAGTACTTATATTGTTTATTCAAGTTCGTGGCAGATTTAAAGACAAGGTCGTCTGCAAGGTCATGCCAATGCCAGGAGTTTTAACCCATAAGTTTTAAAATTTTAATGGAACTTGTCATTATAAAATAAATTTACAGATTAAATTGGATACAAGAATTTTGAACTAATTTTTTTCCCCAGGGTTTTCGCGGTGGTGGAGGTGGATACGCTCCTCCCGGCGGCGGTGGATACGGTCCGCCCGGCGGCGGTGGGTACGGTCCCCCCGGCGGTGGGTACGGTCCTCCCGGCGGTGGGTACGGCCCCCCCGGCGGTGGGTACGGCCCCCCCGGTGGTGGGTATGGCCCCCCCGGCGGTGGGTACGGCCCCCCCGGCGGTGGATACGGCCCCCCCGGCGGCGGTGGATACGCTGACTACGAAGGCGGTGGTGGCATGCCGCCCCCTCGAGGTGGCAAACGTGGTGGAGGAGGAAAAGGAGGCGGGAAAGGGGGCGGAAAAGGAGGCCCAAAAGGGAAACCTGCAAAATCCGGCGGCGGTGGTTTGGGCACAAAGGCAGCTTTGGGATTGGGAGCCGCAGGACTCGCCGCGGGTGGGCTTGCTGGCTTCGCTGCGGGAGGGGGCTTCAGCAGTAAAGGAGGAGGAGGAGGAGGGGGGGTAAGTTGTTCAAACAACGGCTATTTGTACTGAAATGAAATACTTTAATAATGAGAAATACAATTTTTCTTATTTTTTGAGATAAGTGATCGCTAAATAAATTTCACATCCATATTTCTTAGCTTACCGTACGCTTCACGTGTCTTTCTAGGATAATTCCGTTCGTACGACCAGTCGTAGGAACAATCGTAAGCCGGGTGGGGGGGGGGGGGGGGGGTAACACGGAACTAGTTCTTTTGAATTACCCGCTTCTGCGTGTTGTTATGATGGCTCGTTTTCGGACAGGCAAAACGCGCGCGTCCCCACACTCGCACCGCGCTTTCAGTCTGGCCGAGGTCTAAATCCGTGTATTCATTAGGCAACATTTGTTGATGAAACTGTTTACAACGCGTTTATCACCAAGTTTACCGTAAACACTGTTTCTGAAACTTGGCCGTCCACACTTGTCAGTTGTTGCTAGAATGTTGGCCGAGGAGGAAGTGGTGGTCCGCACTAATTACGTAATGATTCATAAATGTGCTTCTAGACAAAAAAAATTATGAAATGTTGGTGGATTCGAAACTGTCTCTTAAATAGAAGTTACGTATTTAATGACCTTTGTAGATTTGATGGGTCTTTTGACTGGCCTGTTTGTCTTGTGGTTAGTGGCCTTGACTGCTATGCCGGAGGTCGTGGGTTCGATTCCCATCCAGGACAAATGTTTGTGTCAAGAGCACAATTATTTGTTCTGTGTCTGGGTGTAATTTATCTATAATATGTATGTATTAAGAAATATTTAAGCATGTTTATCAGTTGTCTAGTACTCATAACACAAGCTCTGCTTAGCTTGGGACTAGACGGCGTTGTGTGATAGTTGTGTGAATATTATATTATTATTTTCAGAATTTCGGCACAACCATATCTTTTTTTTTAAATTTATCTTTATAGCCTTAATTTGAAGAATCCCAATATGATGCTATTGATATAGTTCTATGAGCATCGAATCCTAGTTGTTGGACCACACTACCATGTTTATAAACTCGCGCAACACACGTCCACACCTGTTAACTTTTTTCGCTTATAATTTGTTTCGTCTTGCTCTCCATTCGAAGTGGGGAACACGGCAACTTGTTTCTTAAAAAATGTTTCATCAACTTTGTTTATAAACAGTGTTTATTAACAAGTTTTGCCTAATGAATACTGGTTTAGTAAGCTCAAAGGGGATAACTTTGTAGATATTCTCACGGTCACGACTAGTACTAGTTTGCAACGTGCAACGTCACAAATGCTTGCCAAATATTTAATCTCTTTTTTGAATAATTCATTCACTAAAGCCGGGTATCCATTAGGCGATATTTGTTGACAAACTGTTTAAAACGTGTTTATCACCAAGTTTACCGTAAACACTGTTTGTGAAACTTGGCCGTCCACACTTGTCAGTTGTTGCTAGGATTTTAGATTTTTAGGAGGTGGTGATGCTTTGGGCTGCTTACATAATAAATTCATAAGAGTGTCACTAGAAAAAAAAAAGACGAAAAGGTGATGGATTCGAAACTATCTCTTAGATGGAAGTTACACACATGACATTCAATTCAAGCATAATTTTTTTAAATCAATTTTTCGTTATTATCTTTATTTCAAGAATCCTAAAGTACCTACATAAATTACGGATCGGAAATATTGGACCACAGTACTTCCATTTTTACTAGATGTTTCGTCTTGATCTCCATTCGAAGTTGGGAACGCAGCAATATGTTTCTTAAACAATGTTTCATCAACTTTGTTTATAAACTGTTTGTAGAGATGATGAAACATTGTGAAAAATTGTTTATAAACTGTTTAAATGAATGAAGCTTTGGGAAGAGCATGATCTGCCACCATCCGACTTTTTGAGACCCCTAGAGCATCTCCCGCCTGGACGCGATTTGCAGTGGCCTGTATGGAAGGCACTAAATCGGTTGCGAACCCAGGTAGGCCGCTGCAAACTCAACTTGGCAAAATAGAGTTTTATAGACCCATCGAATACTCAATGTGAGTGCGGAGCTCCTGTTTAAAATATGAGCCACATGTTGGAATGCCCCAAGTGTCCGTATACCTGCACTTTGGAGGATTTGATGAGTGCTACCGATGCTGCTATTAATGTAGGCACCTATTGGGCCCAAACAGTTTGACGAGTTTACCATCGAATCGAAAAGAAGAAGAAACTGTTTAAAAACCAGTCTTTATTAAAAAAATGTTGCCTAATGAATACCCGACTGGATATTTAGTTATGAAATGATTGTGTTCACTAATAATAGTATTTTTTTTAACTGTCTTTCCCTTAAGGATGATTTTGAGGTAAGTTAGATTTATGCTCATTTTCACACCTTGCAAGATCCCAGTGTCGCCAGGTATTAGAAAGAGAGAAAGAAAAAAAAAACGTTTATTAATGCCTCACACATTCATACATCACTTATTACTCATCATTCATTTCTTATTTACACGTGATAAGTATGAAAAAATATGTTTATTCTATAGTTTAATTCTAAACTCACAAAGTTTCCTTTATATAGTGTATTAAACTATTTATTAAACTATTAAAGTATATTTTAGCGATTACTTTAGAATGACAGTAAAATTTAAACATAACTGGGCCTCAAGTCTGATAGTACAATAGTGTCAGAATGGTCTATCATTGATTTCATAATTGTTGATTTTGACAAGTTTGGTAATCTACTAATATAATGGCGTCATTATGACTTTCCAATAGTCAACCACTGACACTCCATTGAAAGAAGTGGCATAGAATGGTAATCTTGTACATAATGACAAATGAATATTTGACGTATGCGGATAACTGCCAAAATTTTGACAGTTCCTTTGATAAGTGACCTACTATTAAAACGTCATTGTGCAGTCATTGATTTTAATTTGTTTCGAGACAGCTCGATATTGTCATTCTACCATAAGATCATCGACCGATCAATGATCGACCATTATGAATTATCAGATTACGAACTTTTAGCAAAATGACAATGGGATCGTGTTGGAATGACGAATTTATAAAAATAGCAGACTTGGACCCCAGATTTCATAAATATAAGTTATTTATTATAAATCCGTGTTATAATAATGATAACAAAATATTTTGCCTTTATAATAATTTAAAAAAATTAAACAGAAAATCTCGCTCAAACAAATAAAAATCTGTAAAAACTACATTACTCCATTATTTATGTATCTACATATTAGTATATTATTCTATTTTTTTTTATTTAGTTTCACCCACGGCATATATATACACACACATAAAAACAAATCACAGACACAAAAATTCAAAAAAAATCCCAGTTAAATAGATCCTGAAAAAATATATACAAATGGAAATAAATGTTTGTATTTTTTTTAACGCGGATTACTGTTGCTCATGTCGTCATAACACTCCAGGGGCCCAAGTCTGTTATTTTTATAAATTCGTCATTCTAACACGATTCCATTGTCATTTTCTAAAAGTTCGTAGTCTGCTAATTCATAATGATCGGTCAATGGTCTCGTAGTAGAGATGTAGTAGAATGACAATATCGAGTTTATTAAAAGCAATGACTGCACAATGACGTTCTTATGGCAAGTCACTGATCAAAGGAACTGTCAAAATTTTTGGCAGATTACCGCATACGTCAGATATTCATTTATCAATATATACCCCCCTAATTCCCTATTAATGTTAATTTCCTAATGTAAATTGTATTTTTGGTGTACAATAAAGAATATCTATCTATCTATATACGAGATTATCATTCTATGCCACTTCTTCCAATGTATTTCAAAGTGTCAGTGGTTGACCATTGGAAAGGATTAATGACGCCATTATATTAGTAGATTACCAAACTTGTCAAAATCATCAATTATGAAATCAATGATAGACCATTGTGACACTATTGTAATAGCAGACTTGAGGCCCTGTCCTGAATTACGACGGTAACAATATGTTTTATAATGACCCAATCTTCCATTTTCTAAATATATCCCTGGCGATGTTCCTTTAGAAATGTTACTTATTGACAAAATTTTTAAACTTGGAGCAGTAATACGATATACTTCGAATGAAAATGTGAAAATGTCAAATCCTTATCAAAATAAATAAATTATTTTGATAAAGATTTGACATGATTATGACGTCAAAGTATCTCCACTATGACGTCACAGTGGTTAATCATACTGCACTTGCTAAGTGCGGAAGCGGGTACGGGCGAAGGGGTCTTGACAGAGCTGCGTGATCACAGTGCCAAGCGAGCTACGAGGCTTGATACCCACGACGACGCTTTGGAGGGTGAATCAAAATAGTTAGACCCACACGCGCAGTCACCTAATAGACGCTATATCAGTGTTAAGGATACGTGTGGACGCGCGCTCGCGTCATTCAGCCGCGCGGCTGGCGGGATCACTGTGAACACAACAGGTCCTCAAGTCTGCTATTACAATAATGTCAGAATGGTCTATCATTGATTTCATAATTGTTCATTTTGACCAAGTTTGGTAATCTACTAATATAATAGCGTCATTACAACTTTCCAATGGTCAACCACTGACACATCATTGAAAGAAATGGCATAGAATGGTAATCTCGTACATAATGACAAATGAATATTTAACATAAGCGGATAGCTGTCAAAGTATTGACATTGCCTTTGATCAGTAACCTACCATTAGATCGTCATTGAGCAGTCATTGCTTTTAATTTGTTTCAAGACAGCTCGATATTGTCATTATATCACAAGATCATTGACCGATCAATGATCGACCGAAAATGACAATGGAATCGTGTTCGAACGACGAATTTATAAAAATAGCAGACTTGGGCCCCAGGTTTCTACATACTTCTTGAATGACACGCGGCGGCGCGAGCACCAGCGCCCGCCTCCACTCTGAAAGAGTATTTCTTCTTCTTCTTCCTGCCCTTATCCCATATTACTTAGGGTCGGCGCAACTCATTTTTTCTTCTATTCTGTCCTATCACCCGTCACACTGTCTCTGACTCTCTTTTCATTCATGAGTGTGTAGTGCCACTCTGAAAAAGTTCATAGTTGTGAAAAAATCAATTCTCGAAAATTATTTTTTTCCAGTTTAAGGCCCCACAAGGAGCTGGTACCTCGCCAACCACTGAACATCGTCCGTTGACTGATTATATAGATAAGAGGGAAATTGATGAAGAGGGTATGGAGGGAGAGGGCATGGAGGGAGAGGGCATGGAGGGAGAGGGCTTGGAAGGAGAGGGCATGGAGGGAGAGGGCGAGGAGGGAGAGGGCGAGGAGGGAGAAGGCGCGGAGGGAGAGGGCCAAGAGGGTGAAGAGGGAGAAGGTCAAGAGGGTGAGGAGGGAGAAGGGGGTGATGAGGGAGAAGGGGGTGATGAGGGAGAAGGGGGTGATGAGGGAGAAGGAGGCGACGAGGGAGAGGGTGACGAAGGAGAGGGTGACGAGAACCTGGGCGCCGAGTCAGAGATGGCGCAAAGCGAACCCGAAGCCGACGATGACGCTGGAGACGATGATGCTGGAGACGATGATGCTGGAGACGATGATGCTGGAGACGATGATGCTGGAGACGATGATGCTGGAGACGATGACGCTGGAGACGATGACGGTGGAGACGATGACGATTAGGTATTGCCATAGATATTATTAGGCATTGACATTTATTAGGCATTGATATAGATATTAATAGGCTTTGACTTAGATATTAATGACAGGGCTGACCGATCGTTTAACTGTTTTCAAAAATTTGCTCATCAACCCCTTATCTTGTCAAAACATGGGTATATATGCAACTGCAGTATGCAGTAAAATGAATATTATGCCCGTACATGATTCACCCGTAAGGCCACCATAGGCGCGGGCTTGCGGACGGCGAGCAATGGGTGGCTCGCCGTCCGACCGTCCGGTAACCGTCCGGTAACCGTCCGGACCGAGCCCAAGTTGTCGACGGCGCGTACTGTTCCACGCGCGCCTCAAGGAGATGTCAGCAAATCGTAGGGGCCCAGCTGGTTCGAAGCCTACTGGGGCCACGGGTAGTGTGAAAGCGAAACCCGGGGCCCTGGGTCGAAGGCAACGAAGGAACAGGAGTGGGTTTTTAGTCAGTAAAAGTCTGAAACTATCTCCTGCTCCGCCCAAGAGTGGGATTTGTCATAAGATGATTTTCCCACCCAATAAAAAAAAACTCTTAAGGCGTACAAAATAAAGTTAACAATAATTTAACTACATTATTAAAGACGCCTGAATCCAAGTAGGTACATGTCAGTGAACCAAATTTCATAGTAAAATATCAGAATAAAATATTCAGTCAGTCCGATACGCATAATAAAGAAAGAATCAAAGCTTATATCAAATAAACCATTTACAGGCACTTTCGAATTGTCAAGAATTCAGTCTGTCAAAAAAAGAAGATGCTAATTGCACATTCCAAAACGTAGGTCTGTATGGAGAAGAATGTGCAAGAAACTCCAAATCATAAAATCAAAGTTGAGGATTAATACCAAATCAAATAGGACAATTCAAAAAGTTATACCTGATAAAATCTCGAAACTTCTTTTTTACAAACTTTTTTCGTCTTCGGGTGAGGTCGGCAATCTTCGGGAACAGTCGTGTACAAGACGAAGACAGGCAAAATCACAGACACTGCGCCTAAATTTGAATATTTATAAGGTAACATCTCAGCACGTCTTGGTTCTAAGAAGTGGCGCTAGTAATTATTGTATGGTGAAACGCGTAAAAGTAAACGTTCAATCAGCTTTATCATTACCATACCATAGTCGGCCTTATAATGTTCCCACTGTTGGGACTCAGGCCTCCTCTCTAGGAGAGGGATTAGGCCATAATACACCACGCGAGCCCAGTGCGGGTTGGTACGGTTTTATCATTACTAAGTATTTAAAATGGCCCCTCAATTGCATCACTGCTTACTATCCGGTGAGATCGCAGTCAAGCACTAGTTTATATCAATAAAAAAATAAATTAATATAAAGCTTGCTATTTAGGTACCTAGCTTTTAGTAGTTTTAGTGTATTTTATTAGTAGCTCTGCTGTAATGCAGTTTAAAATATCTTGACCGCTCCGATCTTCGAACAATGGCCTGCGCAGTAATTCTTTTTAATAATAATAATAAACTTTATTATAAGACCGAGATCCATAGTTTCAGTTAAACATTAAATTGATACTTACTAACTAAAAACAGAAAGACATAATAAGCCTGCATCACATACCTGAAATACGGTCTGTGTACCGCCATTCAGTGAGATACCATCCACCCTGCCGGTGTGACTGTTCCTAAATGACCCTAGGCTGATAAAATTTTAATTTTCCTTGAATTTTCCTATATGAATTTATAAAGATCGGTTTCCCCTTAAGGGGAAGGGGCGCGCTCCTCCTCCGCTCGCTCCTGAAAGAAAAACAGTTTATTCGCGCGAAATGACGCAATCTTAAAACTAGATAACAAACATAATCAATTGATAGGGAAGATGTGCGTCACATCCGCGCAAAACGGCCGAACGCTCAGCATAAAGCTGCGGCCTCACGCATAATGCGATGAGCTCACAGCGCTGGTTTTCAGCGTGGTCCGTTGGCCGTGTCGACATGAAGACGAAAGAACGGTGCAGTGTAAAAAAAAAAGATTTTGATAGAAAAAGGAAATAAAAATACATATGAATTCTAAATTTAAAAAAAAGAAAATTAAATAAGTAAACAAGGTGACAAATACATTTATATAAAGTGGCAACACCACGAAGCGCCTGTAGCACAATTTGAGAAACTCGTTTTTCTGCTGTGGTTCTCATCCGAGTGACTTGGACAAACCCCCACCGATAGTAATGAATTCCCAAGAAATATATCACCTTGTCACGACTTAGAAAGCTAGGGGACAAGGAGGGGATGGAGAAAGACAATGTTAAAACAATTAGGGTTGGGAATCCATTGATAAGGGGGAAGGAAGGGTAATCTACTTTTATTTTCAGTTATGAAATTTAAGACAAAGAGGGCTACAAAAGGACTATGATAAGTGACGCTTGTATTTGCAAATTAAATCATTTTTAGAATTACGTTAATCCCTTTCGGTCGTTGACCAATCCTAAGACAAAGGGTTCGCCGCGCATCGCATCATAGAAGTCACTCGTGATTGGTTCCCTGCGCTTGCTGAACGTACCTAACGACAACTAGTACACTTCCTTTGCCAATAAATTGACTCGTGATTTTTAATCCATCGATTTTATTAGTGGTTATTATGTCACCAAAAATGGTTTAGCCGAGTACGCATAACAGGCACACAGAGAAAGTTCCTTTCAAAAGTAGGTAAAATGTTAGGAATTTCTTCGGAGGGGTGTTACAAATCTTTGGAATTTTCGTCTTTTCTATAATATGCATACCTTCCGGAAGAAATTCTCTAAAAGATAATGAAAACCGTATTTAAATCTGTTGCATGGTTAATAAGTAAACGGAAAAACAGACAGACGAACACAGCGACTTTGCTTTAAACTATTTATGTTTTTTTTTTTAACTTTTACTTTCAACCAGAATTAAGAAGATAGCAGGTAAAAGAAAAAATAAAATAGGTGTAATTTTTTTTTTGCCATAAGTGTACGATGCGCAAAGCGATCCCCACTCTTTCGCAGAACGCTCAAGATCCGTGCCGATACCTGTAATTAGTGACAGTAAAATCATAAAAGTATGATTAACCCAAAACATACTTTGGTCAAGATATCTTATTATTGAACTAGAGCAGCAATATTCTAGTTTGAGTAAGAATTTTTAGAAGTACTTTTTTAAATTAATGTTATAAACTAGTGCTCGACTGCGATCCCACTTGATGGTAAGCAGTGATACATTCTTTCATGGTAAAGCGCACTATTTTTTATTTTATTTACTTTCTTATGTTTTGTGAACTACAATGTCCCAATTTCGATTTCTAGGTTCAAGAGGTGTTACCGTTCTCCAAGTCTGTCGACTTCGCCGGGGATGACTGGATGGATTGAAGGTACTTTAGATTCTTCCCGGCAATAATAATATATACATATATACACCCATCACCTTCCTACCCTTGTCCCGTATTATTTGGTGTCGGCGCAACACGTATTTTTCTTCCACTCTGCCCTGTCACTCGTCATGCTATCACTAACTTCCTTTCCTTTCATATCACTGTTCATACAATGCATCCCTATTTTCTTCGGCCTCCCTCTCCCTCTCCATCCATCCACATGTAAACTCATAACTCTTTTAGTAACATGCGTTTCATCCCTCCTCTTCACATGACCATACCAAGACAAACGATTCCCTTTCAACTTTTCAGTCACTGGCGCCACTTTCAAACTTCCCCTTATATATTCATTTCTCACTTTATCCATCTCATCTTTATCTCATCTCCGCTACATGCAATCTTTTTTCATCCGTCTTTTTCACAGCCCAACATTCTGATCCATACAGTATGACAGGCCTTATCTCGGACTTGCACATATATACACCCAAATTTTTTAATTAGTACAAAAAAATAGGGCTCTATCCGTACCCGTTACTGATCATATTTTTGTAGTCATTGTCCACTAAAATTTGTAATAACTGGTAAATTCATAATAGAATCAATCATTCATACCAATTGCTACTAGAAAATACTACGCGCAGTGTTTTTTCATTTTGATCGTCATTTATTCATTCGTAATCAATTATAGCCTGTACAATATTTCCATAAATTGAGTGACATTTTGGGATATAAACAAACGCTAATAACTTTTCTGTTTATGAATATTATTTATTGAGACTTTACTTAAATAATAACAAGACCTTTTCTAATAAGCCTTTTAAATATTTGTACTTATTAAAAATTTGTCGTGTATATATAAAACATTGTTCAAGCAGGGGCCAGGTGGGTTACCATGACGTTTTAAGTAAGATTGTTTCATTCTTATTTCAGTGTGCGTAAGAGACAGAGCTATACAGGTTGTCTAGCGCCATCTCTTACCCACAATGGAATAAGAATGAACGAATGTCCCGCATGAGCTTCGACTACAGCTAAGAGCCGAGCTCAACGCACTTTCTTTACGCGGGCACGTAATATGGAATAATGGCGGCTCTATGCAATTCTGTGCTCTGTGCTGTATTTAACATTTCAATTTTTCTCTGCATCACCCAAGTCAAAAGAGAGAGAAGAGTTTTTTTATTTCACATAGGCCTACATGGGCACTTATAAAACGTCAGAAGCTAGTGCACGGTTCCAAATTGGTCGTTTCCTTACAGCATAAGTAGATATTATGTAAGGATCGCAGTCAAGCACTGGTTTATATCAATTAAAAAAAAAATGTAAGGACAGTGTAGACTGGTCAATATTGTACTAGAAAGTACAATAAAAATAATCATAATAAAAAGTAACAAGAATTTGCGAAGTCTACAGTGTTCTCACATTCACATTATAAAAAAAAGAGGCTATATAAATAAAAGCAAGTAAAATAAATAATTACAATTATTAATAAATGATACGTTAACAAAATAAATAATAATAAAAAAAAATGCAAAAGCAATGTGTTAGAAAGAAAAAAGTATATATTACAACAAATGTGCAGCAGTTAATAGATACCCATACGTTGATAGTCCGCCTCTGTACTTTTATGTGTATAAAGCATTTTCTAAATAATTAACATTATGTACGCTAGTTGCTGTGCTGATGTGCTCCGCCTCCAAACCCCGCGAAGGACAAGGGACTTGATGACCGACCTTCAGCCATAAGAGAAGCAACAAACCGCCGGTGAAGTGCCAACACCTTCCAACATTTTTCAACAAAATTGCTACATTTCGCTGTCTAGTTCCAACTAGATTTTGTTCTGTTTTTATCCTAGAGGATTCCAGTGAACAGGCAATCAGTTTCCCTCAAAGGATACCCCGACAAAGTCTCATGTATGTTATTATACTCTCAAAGAAGTTATTTCGAAAAATTCGCCCAATGATAGATCAAAATAGCATTTTTTTCCTAATTTCTATTTAGTAGCTAATAACTGAATCAAATTTAATTGTGGAAATATCTCCTAACTAAACCAATGTGTCAGTTTATGTAACAACTCCTCCTAACTTTTTTGGGACACTAATACACTATCATAAAATATATTATTAGTACACAATAATAAAAACAGAAGTTGTAATTTTTCTCAATAAGTAAATTAATTACATTTCTTTTATTTTACTTCTTATGACAATAAAAGATGATTTCTTTTTTTTTTTTTGGATATTTTTGACTTTGACAGTTAGAAGCTATGGGCACTTCGCCGCCGCCATCTAAACGCTTGTCTAGAATTATTATTCTCTACTAAGTCAGTTCTGGACAAAGGCCTCCCTCCTTTCCTTTTGTTCCCGGTTCTTACTCAATTTTTAGCGTAGACAGACGTCCAAGACCTGCGGAATCTCCTTGTGATTTCGGGACACGAAACTTGAATTTTCCGGTCTCACTGCACGTTTATTATGTGGCTGACATGTCCAGCCTAGTCTTGTTTAAGCTGTTCAGCCTTCTGAGCTTCGTCAAAAATATCCTTTTGGAGCAAGAGAGCTTTTTATAAATTACCTATGGGACTCAAGCCTGCTATTTTTATAAATTCGTCATTTCAACACGACCCCATTGTCATTTTGCTAAAAGTTCGTACTTAATCTGCTAATTCTTGATGCTCTCTGCTAAATCTATAAAATCGTAATAATGGTCGATCATTGATCGGTCCAAATGATCTTGTGGTTAAAATGACAATATCGAGCTGTCTCGAAACAAATTAAAATCAATGACTGCACAATGACGTTTTAATAGTAGGTCACTTATCAAAGGAACTGTCAAAATTTTGGCAGTTATCCGCATACGTCAAATATTCATTTGTCATTATGTACGAGATTAGCATTGTATGCCATTTCTTTCAATGGGTGGGTGTCAGTGGTTGACCATTGGAAAGTCATGATGACGCCATTATATTAGTAGATTACCAAACTTGTCAAAAACAACAATGATAAAATCAATGATAGGCCATTCTGACACTATTGTAATAGCAGACTTGAGGCCCAGATGTTTAGTTTAAAGTTAATATCTTAGCTTTGTCTGTTTTCAAATGCTAATCTGTACCATGTCTTACCCGGTAGGGTCGATGCCTGCTACCACGAACTCCTAACGCGATCCATTCGACGACCTAAACTGAACTGCTAAAGGGAAAGCTCCATCCCTCTTTTTCAGTTGCAGGCCTGACATTTTAATACGGAATATTTTGAAAGGAAATTCAATAAGCTTAGTCTCGTGTCATCTCCCTCTTGCACTCCATGACTAAGACTGGGAAAAATAAAAGGAAGGGGGGAGGTCTTCACCCAGCAGTGGGAGAGTACAGAATAAATAATAATATTGTTTTAATATAGATATTTTATTTAATAAGTCGCACTTTTACTCTTTTGGCATTATAAAACAGTGTCCATATAGAATCCTGAAATCATGTCGGATTTCATATCTGTTTTTGAATCTGAAATATTATCTGGTATCTAAAACTACCATGTATAGTAGAAAATATTAATTTTACTTTATTTTTAGTAGATTATTATTTTTTGTTAACTATTTATAGTTTGACTAGTGTTATTATACAGGGTTTAGTTTTATTTTTTTAATTTATTGTCATTAGATTTCTAACTAATATAATTTGATCCTATACAACAAGTGTCCGCTCGTTTTTGTCACATCGAGTAGTAGAAAGGGGTCGTGTTTGTCTCACGTCGTTTCTCTCACTCGCACCTATGTTGCTGTCTCTCTCTAAACCTCGATGTGTCATATTAACGTCCGCATGCCGTACATTATATGTATAGGTAAGGATGAGGTAGAAATAAAGCACTAGTGTGGCTTTTACACTATTATAATATACAATAAATGATGTTAAAATACTTGAATTGTTTTCATTTCATTTTAGATAGACTTCCTTATAGCATCGCATTAAATTGGATAGAGTTGAGGGTAGGCTAGAGAAGAACTGCCCCTTAGCCAAGTTACAATCGTATCGTTCGCGTCGAACGCCTCAAGTAGGTCACGCCTCCGATTCCTTTGTTCTGACGTCATCTCAACGCTCAGTCACGTGGTCAGAACAAAGGAAACGGAGGCGTGGCCTACTCGAGGAGTTCGGCGCGAGCGAAACGATTGTAACTTGGCTAGGGGGGCTCAGGCCCCTACCAAGAGCTTTTAACGCGATTCATTTTACGATTAAACTGAAATATTAAAATGATTGAGCTATATAAGGTGTATAGCTAAATCCAACTTTATTGCTCGTACCATACATTTAGCGTTAGCATTCATCTCGTGACTGATATTATTAACACGCCATGATGAGGCTCCAGTTAGCGCTTATTTCAAGAAAATACGATGGGAATTGGGTGCTCAGCGCTATTTACTTCTTGTGGGTGCTGGAGTCCCCAAGCACCTACGGAGTCTGCACTGCTGGTAGAGCGCGTCCACACGGTACCAGGAAAACGATAAATAATACTTAGGTATGTATGCTGCTAACTACAGGCATGATACAAAACTTTGCCCCGATTTATTTATTATGACTTATTTTATTATGACCGATTTTTTTTATTATGACTGATCTGTTGGTCTAGTGGTTAGAGGCCCTGACTGCTATGCCGGAGGTCGTGGGTTCGATTCCCACCCAGGACAAATGTTTGTGTGATGAGCACGATCATTTGTACTGTGTCTGGGTGTAATTTATCTATAATATGTATGTATTTAGAAATATATAAGTATGTTTATCAGTTGTCTAGTACTCATAACACAAGCTCTGCTTAGCTTGGGACTAGACGGCGTTGTGTGATAGTTGTGGAATATTATTATTATTATTATTATTATTATTTGATCATTTCAGCGCCCACGCCCTTTGCCTAAACACTTCTTGCACCTAGCATTTCTAATGTTTTTGACAAAATAGAAAAGAAATAGTCGAGGACCAGCCTGCAAAGATACGTTTTCCTGTAGCTGCAAAGGTCGTGCAGCTGCAAGGGTCGGGACAAACGTGACAGTCATAAACGCGGCTACGAGAAGCTTCAGAAGTTGAGGCGCGAGACAACCACTTGTCGCCGATGGCTGCTACTTTTTTAACTTATGCGCGCGGTATCATAATGTCGCATGCTTACTCAAAAAAAGAATGTGTGTATTGTACAAATTCAAACACCCTCTGTGTTTGAATTTGAAAACACACTTTTAAAAAATAAGGTTCAATTTTCAATACACTCTTTTTTGAGTTACTTCTCTTTTTGATTAAGCGTGCGATTTGTGTCTGTGCGCGCACTGGTGACTTTTGTCACCATGACTTTAAAGTGTTTATCACTGTCACGTCACGTTTCCAAAGTGGAGTGCGCTCACGAAGAAAGACAGACTAAACTTTTTTTTAATCGAAGCGTTATTTTCCGATATGGATTTCGAAGATGGTCGTCGTTCTCTGTGAACTCATGAGATACTGGGTACACCCCCTTTGGAGTGACAGGCTACTAAGTGGAAAGTTCTAAACTATGTATTATAAACTTCGAGAACATCCAAATAATTTTTTTAGATATTTCCGAATGAGTGTTAGAAGCTTTGATGAATTACTTCGCACTTTAGGACCTGTATTAATACTTAGGTATATGAAACATTGAAAATACAAATGGCGAATGACTGACGAAGAGATTGTCAATTTTGTCACCGGCGTACACAAATGTCACCCAGGTGTCACGTCGTAACGTGCACGCATCTCCATACATATCCACGGACTTGATAAGAGTGACGAAACAGTCACGGTGACAAAAGTCACCAGCGCGCGCACCGTCTGACGAAGAATTCGCGTATTATTAGGAGGTTCCTTTCTCTGGAGCCCTGACCGCCGCGCAGGTAGCTTGGACCCTGTTCCCGATACTGGTGGGATACTATTTTTTTTTATTTAAAAATGTATTAAATAAGTTAATATAACTATTAAAGAAAACAATAATTTAATAATAATTATTATTTATTTATTTCATAAGTATTTCTTAACAACTAGTGTTTGGAGCCTCCTTTTAAGAACAATAAAGCTTGCGTTAAGAGACTCCATTCTTCCGTATATTATTTAAATTATAACCAAGTAGGTAAGTTTCGGCGACCACGTACTGGAAGACGTAGCGTTGGAAGGCCTCCTACAAGGTGGACCGATGACCTGGTAACGGTTGCGGGAGTACGATGGATGCGAGACGCACAGGACCGTTCATTGTGGCGGCACTTGGGGAGGCCTATGTCCAGCAGTGGACGTCTTTCGGCTGAAATGATGATGATGATGATGAGGTAAGTTACATGATTTTATTTGTATTTTATACTAAAAAACTAAAATAATCCTTCTTCATCAGTAAGGCCTGCTGTTCGCGGACGCGTAGCTTCATAAACGCGTATTAATCATTACACGCTTGGTGCACGCCTGCGTGAAGCTTGCATACAAATCTATGGAACTCCGTCGACGAAGCTGCAACGACATGACAGTAAGACGTTACCACTTCGTCGACAGAGATTTATTTATTTTATTTATATATACTTTATT
This sequence comes from Mythimna vitellina, assembly GCA_949316375.1. NCBI lineage: Eukaryota > Metazoa > Arthropoda > Insecta > Lepidoptera > Noctuidae > Mythimna > Mythimna vitellina. The sequence continues at coordinate 1,356,679 of OX438713.1, forward strand.
GTACACCAAGATAATAAACTAAACATATTGAGATTCATAGCTTTGTATGTAAGTTGTGAGCTGCCCCCCTGAGCAAGTTACGATCGTTTGGTTTGCGTCGAACGCCTCCGATTCCTTTGTTCCGACCACGTTGCGTTGAGATGACGTCAGAACAAAGGAATCTGAGGCGTGGCCTACCCGAGGCATTCGACGCGAACGAAACGATCGTACCTTGGCTAGGGGGGCAGGCGTACACTAATTACAAGAAATGATTAGGCATATTTAATCATTAAATGACTTCTAGGAATTTGCTAAGAGTATATTCATAAATAACTTACCGACATAACAGCATGGTTATAACAATCTTGTTTGTCTGTAATCGCTTTTCCAGTTACCACAAACACTCACTTGGCTCAATAATAGCCCCGTGTCGATTTCTCAGCTTATTTTGTTAGTGAAAATTAAATTTAACACGATAAAATTCGAAAGTATGTGCACAGCGCGCGGCTCAATGAAAAAAAAAAACTACAATGACATTGATACCCGCAGAGAGCAGGTACAGGTATCAGCACGGATCTTATGCGCTGACTATTACTTGCGCAGAAGTAAAATATCAGGTCTCTTTGGTGGTATGAAGTGAAACGCGGGGGCGGGTAGTGTCAATGATTGGCTCGCCGCGCATCGCATCATAGACGTCACTCGTGATTGGTTCCCTGCGCTTGCTGCATGTACCTAACGACGACGGGTACACTTCCGTGCCAATAAATTGACTCGTGATTTTTTAAACCATCGATTTTATTTTTATTATTGGTTATTATGTCACCAAAAATGGTTAAGCCGAGAACACATAACAGGCACACATAGAAAGTTCCTTTCAAAAGTAGGTAAAATGTTAGGAATTTCTTCGTAGGGGTGTTACAAATCTTTGAAATTTTCGTCTTTTCTATAACATGCATACCTTCCGGAAGAAATTCTCTAAAAGAAAATGAAAACCGTATTTAAATCTGTTGCATGGTTAATAAGTAAACGGAAAAACAGACAGACGAACACAGCGACTTTGCTTTAAACTATTTATGTTTTTTTTTAACTTTTACTTTCAACCAGAATTAGGAAGGTGTACATTTTCTTTGTCATAAGTGTAGGTACGATGCGCAAAGCGATTCCTACTCTTGAGTCTTCCCACAGATGAGCCACAGATTACTAAATATTTTGAAGAATGCTTTCTTCTTTAAAAAATGTAATACAACGTGGAATGCAGGGTGCAAACTACATAAAGTACATGAGAACGAGGTTACGAACATAATGACGAATAGGCGTCTATGAAAAAAGTATTTTGTTCACATAAGTAATAGAATAGAATACAGTGGACCCCCGGTAGTCCGACAAACATTTTGCAGGGCAGTGTCGAACTATCGAATTTGTCGGATTATAGAGTACTGCCTAAGACCCCTATAGTCCGGATTTTTTTACAAAAAAGTGCCTTGTAATCCGACAAATTACAGATCTAATGATAAGATTCTTTATATTATATATATGTACTCTGAAGTACAAATCATACTTCATTATGTATGTCAAATTTAGTAAATTAAACAACACAATAAAGAGCTTACGTTTTATTATAATATTAACGTCATTAATGCTATAGAACTTACAAAAAATATGCAATAACTTTACATTAGGAAATAATTGTGTACCTACAAACAAATGTACATACTAAAATAATCAAAAAATCATGCATTAGCGAATATTATCAAAAAAATATTCAATAATAAATTATAGACCATGTCGGAATAAACTTTATTGTACATCAAAATATTAACTAAAGTAACTCCATTTTAAAGATTCGGTTACATTTCAATAAAAGTCAGGAGCAATGCGTACTGTATAAGAGTATAAAATGAAATTGTTTCTCTTCCATTCAACTCCGAATACCAATTATCTATTACTTCTTTATAACTTTTGATTACACTTTTCAGTGTTAGGTCATGTAAAAATTTAATATTCGACACGATACAGAAATTTACGGAAGTTGAAGCAACCAATTCATCTAAAAAGAATTTAATCAATTGATTTTGATTTTTACTTTCATTTTTTAATAAATCACAAACGTATTCTACAGCAAAGTATTCAGTGAATGTCATGTGTATAAAAATCGGGATATTGTTTGTTACACTGCATATCAGACCAGTTTTCTCTTCTCCCTTTTCTATACGTTTTATCATCTCCTTGATTTCATCCAACTCTTTCTCAGTAAACAACTGCTGAATGTCGTGATTGAAGATTGCATAAGCTGCCAATTTTTTGTGCTTTAGTGTGCAATCGGCAAGTTCTTTCTCATAAGCGATCCTTATATCAGGATTATAAATATCCATTTTGTTTTTATTCCCAAACCGTATGGTTTTCAGGTTCGTTTCCAAATATTGTTGGTATAAATTAAAAGTATTAAGGTCGTGTTTCCATTTTTTAGGCCTTTTGTTATCACTTTTTATACCGTTTATTAAAAAATTTGCTTTTAAAAATAACTGTAACGGTGTGTGATCACTGAAATATTTATAATCAATTTTTTGTTTTTGTATCTGTCCTAAAATTATGGCGCGCAAATATCCATAGTCATATTTAACATTCCCTGCCTCTAAGGACTGATAAAAAATTGAGAATGACGTCTCATTGCACAAATAAAACCAGGCGTTAATATAAACTTCATGTAGAGACCATTCAAATGACCTCAATTTAAATTTGTAAAAAAATGTAAATCTCATAAAATTTAGAAAATCATATACATTTTCCAGTTGTGATTTGTCAAGTTCTCTCAGTACCAAATTAGTCTGCCAAGTTTTCTCTAAATATTCACACTTTTGATCCATAGACATGTGTTCAATGGAATAAGGATCACCGAAAGCTTCTTGTAATAACATTTTAATGTCCAAATATGACCTGCTTGCGATCCATATTTTATGCTTTTTGCGACGGTTATTGATAACTTGAATACATCTTATAGCCTCATTCATATAAAACTGACTGATTTCGTCAATACCATCGAATATGAATATCATCTTACCATTATCAAAAAAATGTAGAAACAATTTCAATTCGAAATCAGTCCAGGGATCACCTGTACAATCTTTGAGATACACCACACCGTCTTGTTCTTCCAAAGCAAAAGCCACATTATGTTTTTTGCCAAGTTTCTCACGCAGTATTACTTGACACATAAACTTTAAAGTCTCTAATGAGTTGATGTCTGTTTTCTTTTCCTTCCAGTTGTTCAGTTCTCTCGAATATTCTAATAAGTTGACTCTAATAATCCAAACTTCTGGGTGGCGTTTTTTGGTTTCAAGCGATAAGTGAGTGAGCAGAGTCGACTTGCCCATTCCGGCTTCTGCAGTTACAAGTACAACGTCATCTTCTATATCGTAAAGAGTTTTGACTTTAAAAGATTCCTTGGTAGTAGGTCCCGTCTTCTGGACCACTCGGTCAAAGTATAAGTGCTTTATTTCATCATATAGTTTTGTGACATTTAGTGTACCAAGTTGGATTGAGTCGCTATAGATTATTTTGTTTAAAACATCTCCTTTCACATATGCTTTTGACTTATCATCGACTATCAAATCTAATCTTACTTCGACGCCTTGAAATATCACTCTGGTCTCCAAGATGCTCTTCTGTGACTCTACACTCATGTCAGTCAGACTATTTTCATCATAAACAGGACTATCTGCTGTTGGGAAATATTTCTGTAATGTTTTAACTGACTCAGAGTTAATGACAATAACTGTTCTTTTGGCTAGCAATATTTCCATAAAGTTTTCGAAAACTTTAGTTTTGATTCTGTCTTTTATATTTTGCATTTTATCGCATACAAAAATTATAACTTTAGAACTATTTGTACTGTTCAACTCTTTGCGTAATTCATGACGATCACTCGGTGGTAGATTAACAATATACTGTAAATCTAATACCGCATGGTCCTTATTCTTCAAATGTTGCACCAGTTTAACGACCGTTAGTGTGCTGTTCTCTGTAATAATGATAGTAGTCGAGTGTTCCAGCAAGTTCCAGGAGCTCACCGCGTCTTCAGTGAATGTGTAATCAATTAAATGTTTTATTTTGCTCATACACGTTATGTTTATCGAGCTCAACAAAGGGTCTTTAATGATATGACTGATTGCGTTTTCAAATACATCCCGGTCTTTGGTGAGATACGGTGCCTGTTTCGGTTGCTTCCACCATTTCTGTATCTCATCGTGGTATTTAAGAAACATTGCATCAGTTTTAGCTTGGAAGTAGTTCGGGTGATCCACCTGATATTCTTCTATTTTATCTTTTAATATCTGTTCCACGTCGTTCTCATTGGCTTGTTTACTGTAAAATAACAATTTGTTTAAGAAATCTCTCGCTAGAGTCTCTTCATACTCACTGCAGTCGAAAGAAAGTTTTGGAAAATTGTTTACTTTGAAACGGAATCTAAGTTCATGCAAATCGTGAATTTCGTCTGTTAAGTTTTTATACAGCATTTGAGCAAGATCTCCCAGTAATTCCCAGTTTTCTGTAATCTTCATCAGTTTGGTGTTATCATCAAGAACAAATATGTTTCCGATGGCTCCAGCTATACCCCCATTAAGTTGTAAGAAACCACTGTCTAAAGAGTTATCTACTGTGACTATGTTACCAGATTTACAGTTTGCTAACAAATCAATAAATTTCGACGTTAAATGTTTTATTCTTCGTGCTTTGTTTACATCACTGCCACTCAACATTAAATCTTTGTTACCAAACGCAGCCGGGACTTTCAGACCCTTTGATAACATTTCTCTAGCAGCCAGATCAATTGCTTTATTAACAGTCGATCGAGAAACGTCCACTTGATTCAATTGTTGCTTAAAGTCTGTTTGCAGTTTTGTGGGTGTTTTTACAAATTCTAGCTGGCCATTGTTATATGTTATAACGGTCCCTATCAGTTTGCTTAGCTTTGTAACGTCAGTGGGCTCGGACAAGAATTCAGACAGTAATCTCTTTATATCTGAGGGTTTTATCCTTCGTTTTTTAACTACCTCTGTGTACAAAGTATTTTTGAATAGACTGAGGTATTCTTCTTTGGTGTCGACAAAGTCTTTTCGAAAAGTAGCGATTCGGTGTCCAGCAGGTTCAATTACTGAAATGTCGAACACTTTCAGTGCCAGAACGACATGATACGTTAGCATAAGCTCATCAGAAAGCATCATTTGAAAATTTCTTTCGCCACTCATAAAAGCGGCTACCTGTTTAGCCAGCGCGATTGTTTGCTCTTTCATAAATATTTCGCATAAGAACTTTACATCCGCATCATTTTTATAGGGTTGCTTGGCTGTGCCGCCGGTACCAATCAGATTATTCAGTTGTGAGGCAAACTCACCTACAACTGAGATGTTATCAAATGTATCTTTGCCGGACGTGTATATAACGAAGTAACTTTCAGTTTCTTCAAACTTGCCCTGAAATAGCTCGTCTTTATTGTCTAATTCGAATCTCTCTCTGATTTTCAAGTAGCTGCGAAAGTATTTCATGATATCGATATCAAGCGTCTGTTCGCTGTCGTCTTTATGTTTGGCCTGTATGCACACGACCAGAGGTTTCGCAATTCCCTTCACTTTGATTTTGATACAAATATCGTCGAATGCCCCTATGTCAGCGATATTGGAAGCTAGTTGTAACTCTTCGATATTGTCGTCATGTCTCGCTCTGTAGAATATTAAACTGAGCAATTTAGTCTCGTATAGCTGGCCTCGTATCCCCGACGTTCCTTCACATTTCTCGTACATTGCATCACTCATATTTCTGACTTCAAACTACTATACGCGACACTGGCTACCAGCTTGTATATCAACACGGGGGCCGGCGTCGCTCACAGCCGCGGAAGCACTTGGTAGCAACAAACTTGTATCTCCGGCTACAACCTGCACCTGTGAACAAATAATCTTAATGTCAAATGTGCGTCAATTATATGTTTCCGTCTGCCAAGTTTTATCCACATCCATTCAGCCATTAAGACGTGAATACGTAACAAACAGACAGATTAGTTAGACAGTTACTTTGACATTCATAATATAAACATGAAGAAACTTCTCCTGCATAGGGCGGAGTGGGAGGACGTGTGAGACTTTTACTGACTAAAACCACTCCATGTTCCTTCTTTACCCTTTAAGTTCCCTTTCGAAAGTCAGCGCACGGCTCCAGTAGGCTTCAGCCCATTTGGCCCCTACGGTTTTATTGACATCTCTTTGAGCCGTGCGTGGACCACTACGCATCGTCGTCGACTCAGGCTCCGCAAACCCACGCCTACCGTGGGTAAAAGTCAGGGTCGGAGTCCTAGCCGCTGGGGCGTGAGGACGTCCGTTCCCTCACGCGTGCGGCAGCCTTCTTCGCTAGCATTACTGCTTCACAGAAAAAGGCGAGCTCGCCCCAGACCATAGCCTGTACCAAAGCCTGGCGTGACAGGTTACCACCACGGATCGCCCTCACGAATACGCGCATCGCTCAAGCAGGCCACATATCCACCGTATGCTCCAACGTGTCCTCCGGGTGGTCCGCACAATAGTGACACCCGGGCGTTTCTTCTGCACAATAGTGACACCCGGGCGTTTCTTCTGCACAATAGTGACACCCGGGCGTTTCTTCCGCACAATAGTGACACCCGGGCGTTTCTTCCGCACAATAGTGACACCCAGGCGTTTCTTCCGCAAAATAGTGACACCCGGGCGTTTCTTGCGCACAATAGTGACACGCGGGCGTTTCTTGCACACAATAGTGACACCCGGGCGTTTCTTACGCACAATAGTGACACCCGGGCGTTTCTTCCGCACAATAGTGCTAAACTAAACTTAAAATGCCAATCCATACGACTACTTTCCTGGATAAGTCTTTTACTGTCCAGGCCGCTCGTCTATGGAATGCATTGCCTGTGGCAATAAAGCGTGCGCAAACACTGCCTGTATTTAAGAGGCTTGTGAAGGATCATTACTTGTCATTGTGATCATGTCTTCGTTTCATCACTTATTTCTCTTGATTATATATTTATATTTTGTATGTATGTATATGTGTATCTATTTTAGTATTAAGTTTTTGTTTAGTTTTATATTTGCACCAAGTGCAACCTCATTTTGTGTCCAGGCAATCTCTATCCATTCTGGGTTGCCTGGAAGAAATCGCCGAGTGCGATAAGGCCGCCAATTGTATGTTTTTTATTGTATTACAATTCAATTTCTTAAATTTGTAACTTGGTATGCAATAAAGTATATATAAATAAATAAATAAATAAATAGTGACACCCGGGCGTTTCTTCCGCACAATAGTGACACCCGGGCGTTTCTTCCGCACAATAGTGACACCCTGGCGTTTCTTTCGCACAATAGTGACACCCAGGCGTTTCTTCCGCACAATAGTGACACCCTGGCGTTTCTTCTGCACAATAGTGACACCCGGGCGTTTCTTCCGCACAATAGTGACACCCGGGCGTTTCTTCCGCACAATAGTGACACCCGGGCGTTTCTTCCGCACAATAGTGACACCCGGGCGTTTCTTCCGCACAATAGTGACACCCGGGCGTTTCTTCCGCACAATAGTGACACCCTGGCGTTTCTTCCGCACAATAGTGACACCCGGGCGTTTCTTCCGCACAATAGTGACACCCGGGCGTTTCTTCCGCACAATAGTGACACCCAGGCGTTTCTTCCGCAAAATAGTGACACCCGGGCGTTTCTTGCGCACAATAGTGACACGCGGGCGTTTCTTGCACACAATAGTGACACCCGGGCGTTTCTTACGCACAATAGTGACACCCGGGCGTTTCTTCCGCACAATAGTGCTAAACTAAACTTAAAATGCCAATCCATACGACTACTTTCCTGGATAAGTCTTTTACTGTCCAGGCCGCTCGTCTATGGAATGCATTGCCTGTGGCAATAAAGCGTGCGCAAACACTGCCTGTATTTAAGAGGCTTGTGAAGGATCATTACTTGTCATTGTGATCATGTCTTCGTTTCATCACTTATTTCTCTTGATTATATATTTATATTTTGTATGTATGTATGTATATGTGTATCTATTTTAGTATTAAGTTTTTGTTTAGTTTTATATTTGCACCAAGTGCAACCCCATTTTGTGTCCAGGCAATCTCTATCCATTCTGGGTTGCCTGGAAGAAATCGCCGAGTGCGATAAGGCCGCCAATTGTATGTTTTTTATTGTATTACAATTCAATTTCTTAAATTTGTAACTTGGTATGCAATAAAGTATATATAAATAAATAAATAAATAAATAGTGACACCCGGGCGTTTCTTCCGCACAATAGTGACACCCGGGCGTTTCTTCCGCACAATAGTGACACCCTGGCGTTTCTTTCGCACAATAGTGACACCCGGGCGTTTCTTCCGCACAATAGTGACACCCGGGCGTTTCTTCCGCACAATAGTGACACCCAGGCGTTTCTTCCGCACAATAGTGACACCCGGGCGTTTCTTCTGCACAATAGTGACACCCGGGCGTTTCTTCCGCACAATAGTGACACCCAGGCGTTTCTTCCGCACAATAGTGACACCCGGGCGTTTCTTCTGCACAATAGTGACACCCGGGCGTTTCTTCCGCACAATAGTGACACCCGGGCGTTTCTTCCGCACAATAGTGACACCCGGGCGTTTCTTCCGCACAATAGTGACATCCTGGCGTTTCTTCCGCACGAATCAGGTGCAGAAACATCCGGAACTTACGTATAATGTCCGGGGAGGACCTGGATCATAGGGTTTTGTTTTTTTTCCGCTTTCCTATCCGTCAATAATTCTATGAGTTTTTAAAAGGTCGATTACATAGTTTGTTGTGTTTGTTTAGTTAGAGTTAGCAATATTTGTAGCAGCATTTATTTATTTCTATTCTATTTAAATTGATTTAAAATGCCTCGCAAACGCAAGTCGAACCTTTGAAGAGTGTCTTCTTAGGTGCGAAGAGATTAGCTCGGTCCCAAGAATCTCTTGAAGATGCTGAACTAAGAAGGCAAGAACAGGCAGAACGTCAAGCTGCTTTGAGAGCCTTGGAAACAATTGCTCAAACTCAGCAAAAAGTATTTGAACAGACTGAGCGTCCATCTGCTTTAAGAGTAACTGGAAGACCTGCTCAAACTCAAACAAAGCTGGTGGGTTACCATGACGTTCAAAGTAAGATTGTTTCATTCTTATTTCAGTGTGGATAAGAGACAGAGCTATACAGGTTGTCTAGCGCCATCTCTTACCCACAATGGTATAAGAATGAAACAATCTTACTTTAAACGTCATGGTTAAGTTCTGTGTCTGGGTGTAAATTATCTGTAATATGTATGTATTTAGAAATATATAAGATTGATGTTGTCCGGACTTTTGCTGATATATGGACAAAAATAACGCGTTGGTGGTATTCTGGTATAAGGTTGTAAATAAAAGACATTGTATAGATTTTTCTCAAGCAACTACCTACCGGACAAACATAACATTTATACATTGGAGATAAAATAAATAGAACTAAAGAAGAAAAGAAAAGGAGAAGATGTGCTGAGAAGGTTGACTTGATACATTTGCTACCAAATACTAAAGAATCTGTGTTTCCTGATGGCTACAACCCGGGAGTCTTTAAGTCAAGAATGAATAGGTTTTCCACTCGCCTATCGTCAACATCGAGCAGGGTTTGAAAGCTTGTTACTTCATCTAACGCAATTCAACGTTATAATTGACGAAAAGGTAACGCGAAAAAAGAGTGATAACGCCTGAAAACTCTTTAATCATTTGGAACTGGCGGACGACAACGGGCGCCCTAGGCCCGTAGCGCGACTGCGCCACGGTTGTCACCTCAAGCCGTCAAAAATTTGACATTTTTTTTTGTTCATTGTGTTTTTATTTATATTGTGTTTTTTGTGTTAGTTTTTATTATTTATTATATAGGTAAGTGAAACCAATTTTTTAATGTTAAGTGCTGGCAGTAGCGATATCGGAAACTGTAGCAGTCAACCTGCCACATCATTTGACTCCCAATTGGTAAGATGCCCCCATTGCTCCCAAGCACGTTATTTTAACGGCGAACGGGGGCTAAAGATCCACTATGGCAAGGTTCACAAGCCACATAGTGTACCTTTATGCCCCCCAGCCACATCACAAACATCAACACATTCGGAATCACTTTGGATAACCTTATCAAAATTAAAAAATTCAACACCGGTGTTAAAGAGAGTTCCCCGAGGCGCGAGACGGTCTGTTGCGCTAAGTTTAGCGCGTTGCGTCCGTCTTGCGACCCAGGAGAACACTCAAAGTGCTTGGGAGGAATTACTCACCTTCCCTTACAGGATTCTACATGTCCAAAAAAAATTGGCTTCAAAAAAAACATTAACGACCCAAATTAAAGATAATTGCAATAATTCGGCTGACATTTTAGATCTAAATTTACCCCCTTTCAACAACGTTTCCCAGAAAGGTTTGAATTCACATGTAGAATCCAAATTAAGTGAAGGTGACATTAGCGGAGCGGCCAGGTTACTTTTTAGTAGTGATGTGGTGGCGCCTTACTCTCCAGATACAATTTCAGCTCTGGAGAGTAAACACCCAGCGCCTGCGGATGACCTCGCTTTCCCTGACCCTCCTGTTAGCCCCAATCCGGATTCATCATTTTATCATATTTCAGCCCCTCAGTTAAATGCAGCCGTGAGTTCCTTCAGAAGCGGTTCCGCCGGCGGCCTCGACGGTCTGACTCCCCAACATTTAAAGGACCTTTTAAGTTCAAGCGCCGGGGACGCTGGCGAGTCGCTTTTGAAGGAGCTTCTGGCACTAGTCACCCTTATGCTCTCCGGCGGCGTGAATGATGCCGTTGTCGATGTCTTGTACGGGGCCAATCTATGTGCCCTGCGCAAGAAGGACGGCGGCATTCGTCCCATCGCCGTCGGGTGCACGTACAGGCGTATGGCAGCCAAAATTTGTTGCAGACTATACGGCGAAGCTTTGTCCAACAAATTTCAGCCCCTACAGCTTGGCTTTGGTTCCAGAGGGGGCTGTGAGGCTGCCGTACATGCCCTCTCCACCTTTCTAAATTCCGACAAGGGCGAGGTCATCCTCAAGGTTGACGTTAAAAACGCCTTCAATTCTGTTAACAGGGACACTTTGTTGGCTGAAGCAAAAAAAGAGCTACCAGAAATTTTCGGCTTTTTGTAGCAATGCTATAGGCACCCATCAAAATTATTATATAAAGATAATGTTTTGGAATCTGCAGTTGGATGCCAACAAGGTGACCCTCTCGGGCCAGTCATTTTCAGCTTGGCTATTCATCCAATCATCCAACAGTTAAATTCAAAATTTAATGTGTGGTATTTAGATGATGGAACTCTGGGAGGTGACGTAGAAACCGTTTTAGAAGATTTCAAATTTCTCAAAAATCAATTAAAATCCATTGGCCTTGACCTCAACCATTCAAAATGTGAAATTTTTATTTCAGACAATACTGACAGACAATCGACTCTACAGAAATTTTATTCGATAGCTCCAGAAATCAAAATTTTAGATAAAAGTTCACTGCACCTCCTAGGTTCTCCAATTTTGGAAGACAGTTTTTCATTATTCATTGACGACAAAATTGAACGTTTTAACAACATTTCGGAAAGACTATGCAAAATTAACCTACATTCGGCTTTCACCCTCATACGGTATTGTTGTTTTGCACCAAATTTCATGTATTTTCTTCGCTCTTCCCCTTTATGGAAGCAGCCGCATCTCTTGGACAAAATTGATCAGACCATTCGATATACTCTGACTTCCATCTTAAATGTGGCCCTGGATGACCGAGCGTGGCTACAAGCTACGCTACCCATTCGTTTTGGTGGGCTCGGCATCCGCAAAATTTCTAGTGTAAGCCTACCGGCGTTCCTGTCTTCGGTCCACAGCACTCAACAGTTGACCAATAGAATTTTGAGTCCATCATTGGTTAGCTGTGAGGTGCCGTGCTTGGCCGAGGCCGTAACCGCCTGGAAATTGGCTTGCCCGAACAAGGCGTTGCCCGAGAACCCATCTTCCCAGAGACAGTGGGATGAGCCGCTCTGCAGTTTGGTACGGAATAAACTTATTAACACGTCCACCAATACTGCTGAGCGTGCCCGCCTACTGGCTGTGGGTGAATGGGAGTCGGGCCTCTGGCTACAGACACTACCGTCGCCCAACATAGGTACTATGCTGAGTGACACCACCTTCCGGATCGCTACATGCCTGCGACTGGGTGCTCCTAGCGGAGCTCCACATCGGTGTCAATGCGGTGAAGCAGTCGACCGCCTCGGACACCATGGCCTATCCTGCAGTAGAAGCGCTGGTCGGATAGCTAGGCACGCAAGCATTAATGACATCATCCGTCGAGCTCTTGTCACCGCCGGGGTGCCAGCTGTTCTAGAACCCAATGGCTTGGCACGCGACGATGGAAAGAGGCCAGACGGGATGACCATAATGCCCTGGAAGTTAGGTAGGCCTTTGGTGTGGGATGCAACATGTGTCGACACCCTTGCGCCATCCCATCTTCTGAGTACGGCAGGTTGTGCTGGGGCGGCTGCTGCAAGTGCAGAAAACCTCAAACGGCGTAAATATAATAACCTCATCGGAAGTTATATGTTTGAGCCGTTTGGGGTTGAAACACTAGGGCCATGGGGTCCGAGCGCTCATCGAGTAGTTCGTGATATCAGCAAACAACTGGTCGACTCTTCGCGTGACCAGAGGGCTGGGCTTTTCTTCGGACAACGAATCAGCATTGCTATCCAACGTGGCAATGCTGCCAGCGTTCTGGGCACTTTTCCTATTGATATCGATGTGGATGAATTTTTTGATGCCCAATAATTTCTTTTTCTACCCGTTTCTAAATATTATTATTTTTAGTTTGTATATATTCTATAGTTTTTGTGTTTCTTATAATTAGTATTAGAATGTTAGAGCAATTGTAATAAAAGTCCCATTCACCACACAATAATATACATATACATCTATTGACCTTTTAAACATCTAATTACCTATATTAAAAATTAATTAATTCCGAAATATATAAGTATGTTTATCGGTTGTCTAGTACTCATAACACAAGCTCTGCCTAGCTTGGGACTAGACGACGTTGTATGAAAGTTGTGGAATATTATTATTATTATTAATTATTTTGGTCAAAGGATACGGCAATGGCTTACTCCAACATTGTAAAACTGTCAACATCAACGTTGGAAACGGTGAATCAAACTTATGAGACAGACACAAGAAAACAACACCGATCTATTTTAGTCTTTCCTGTTTATTTGTAAAACCTATTTGAATAAAGCAATTGAAATATCGGGTTGTTTATTGTTTACCCGAAGATTATATACCATAATCATCATATTCCTGAATTTCATTTAACCGAATTTCATGTTCCCGAATGTTTTATTTGCCCTAAAAGACATATGACATACTGTTAATTGCCCGAAACTTAAATACCATTAGATACCGGCCACCGTAGGCGCGGGCTTGCAGACGGCGAGCAATGGGTGGCTCGCCGTCTGACCGTCCGGTAACCGTCCGGACCCAGCCCAAGTCGTCGACGGCGCGTTTTGTTCCACGCGCGCCTCAAGGAGATGTCAGCAAATCGTAGGGGCCCAGCAGGGTCGAAGCCTACTGGGGCAACGGGTAGTGTGAAAGCGGAACCCGGGGCCCTGGGACGAAGGCAACGAAGGAACAGGAGTGGGTTTTTAGTCAGTAAGAGTCTGACACTATCTCCCGCTCCGCCCAAGAGCGGGGATGTCATTAGGATGATTTTCCCACCGAAAAAAAAAAAAAAAAAAAAAAAAAAAAAAAAAATACCATTAGATACGAGTGCCATACGTATTGTTTTTCATATTTTTAAGTGCCATAATAATGATCAAACATAATATTTAAACGCCATAATGATTATTAGATATAACATTAAAATTCTATGCATGGTTGATGGTGGGCTTGATTGACGGAGCCCCGCTTCGCGGGGCTCCTACTTCTGTCATCATCATCATCTTCCTGCCCTTATCCCGTGTTATTTGGGGTCGGCGCAACACGTTTTTTTCTTCCACTCTGCCCTGTTACTCGTCATGCTATCACTAACTTCCTTTTCTTTCATATCACTCTTCACACAATCCATCCATCTTTTCTTTGGTCTCCCTCTCCCTCTCCATCCATCCACATGTAAACTCATAACTCTTTTAGTAACATGCGTTTCATCCCTCCTCTTCACATGACCATACCAAGACAAACGATTCCCTTTCAACTTTTCAGTCACTGGCGCCACTTTTAAACTTCCCCTAATATACTCATTTCTCACTTTATCCATTCTCGTCACACCACACATCCATCTTAACATTCTCATCTCCGCTACATGCATCCTTTTTTTACCGACTTCTAAAAAAGGAGGAGGTTCTCAATTCGGATGTTTTCATCCGTCTTTTTCACAGCCCAACATTCTGATCCATACAGTATGACAGGCCTTATCACGGACTTGTAGATTTTACCCTTCAACTTGAGGGGCATCCGTGGGTCACAAGTTGTTCCCGTGACCTGTCTCCATTTCATCCATCCTGCGTTGATCCGATGTGTTACGTCCCGGTCTACCTCACCATTCCCTTGGATGAGTGACCCGAGGTACCGAAAGTCAGAGCAGATCGGTATGGGCGTTCCAGCTAGAGCTAAAGGCACTGGATTGGAGAGACCGCCGAAATCGCAGAACAAGTATTCCGTTTTGGTTCTACTCAATTTCAGGCCAACACTCTCCAGTCTGTGCCACCACACCTCCTACTTCTGTGTGGTTTATAAAAAAATATCCACGAAGGGGATGGCGGGGTCTATTCGCTCGCTTCGCTCGCTCACACGACTACATAGTACTCGAGTCGTTCGACGCAAACGAAACGATCGTAACTTGGCTAGGGGGGCTGGGAAAATTCCTTCAGAAAACGATTGTTTGACCAAAAGAGAATGGTATTGTTAGTTCTTCAGCAGATGTTTTAATCGCTAAAAAATCGATTCGCGATTCTTGATAAAAAAATAATAATTGTGGTGTGATTGGTTATAGGAACATAGTGTTATCAGTAGGTCAGAGCACGGGTCGGCCGCGAAGTTCTGAGTCACCCTGCTTTGTTAGTTCTACTGATGCGAAAAATTCATTGAACGAGTTAAGGCCTCCGCACATTTGAGACAAGACTGTCTTAGACAGAATTGTCTACGACGCCGCAGACTTGTCTGCGACAAGACTGTTTTGAGACGTCCAGTGTTGCCAACAGTTACACTAACATACCACTAGAGTCAACAAAACAAGAACAAAAACTGGGCAAGTGCGAGTCAGACTCGCGCCCTGAGGATTCCGTACAAACTCACCTACGTAAATAGTTAAATTCTCGAAGATTTTTCCGGATCGCTATTCTTCTTTTGTGACGTAGGTAACAACAAATTTACTGTTTTCAGAATTATTCCCAAATCTGTGCTATAAGACCTTGCTTTATAATAAATTTCAAGCTTCTGGGTCGACGGGAAGTACCCTATGAATTTTGATTTCCTTGAGGGTGTCGAAATATACGTTTCTTGCTACATAAACGGCCGTAACTTTGTATCTGTTAATTTAGAAGTTTGATTTTTTCACAGCTTCAAGGGACCGAAGATTTGAGTTCATAGTTTTAATTTCAACTCTATACCTCCACGCGTTCCCGAGATAAAGGGTCTTGACAGACAGACAGACGGACGGACAACAAAGTGATCCTATAAGGTTTCTATTTTTTCTTTTGAGGCACGGAACCCTAAAAAATACTCAGTATATATTTTTACTCAATAAACAGGTCGAAAGTTTACTTGATAACTAAAAACAACGAAAAATTATTATTTCAACGAAATAGGTCAAACGGGGTGAATAGGAACGCAGGGGTGAATAGGAACAAAAGTTTGAAGGGCATTTTCGCGTTAATTAACCATTTTTCCCAGCATTTAAGTACTCCTATTTGTTCATTAATTGTAATAAAAACGGATGCTTTGATAGAAATCAATTATATAAATATATACCAATGTGAAAAACCTTACCAAAGTTTTGCTCCTATTCACCCCTGCGTTCCCATTCACCCCGTTTGAAGGTACTTTGTACACTTACTTGTTATTTGTTGCTTTCTGCGACCTCATTTGACACAAAAGCGCTTAACATTGTAGGTATATTATGTCTCAGTGGAGTTATCTCAATCAAAATTTTCGAAAATTACACATAAATTCACTAAGCCGTTAGAATAGTAACTTGTAATAAATGTTTTAAGTTTTGATGTAATAATTAAACATTTAAAAAAAAAACAAAGTAATATAAACATTGTTACGTTTAGTCTCTACTAGGGATGAAACGAAACGAGTAAATACAAGTACATAGTCGATTTTTTTTTCCGATACTAAGTACTCGTAAGTTTGGTATGTATTTTTATGATATTTATTTTAGTATATGTATCAATATAATTATAATAGTATATCTTTTATTGCTTGTTATATTATTTTATTGATAACTATTTTGTATTTACCATTTTTTTTGAATACCCGAAAAAAAAGAATAGTCAGCCAGCGCCGCCATATTTTGCCGTCATTGTTTTCGTTCGTTATTATTTTAACCTCACCTAACTTTTAACAGCAGTAGGTGTTTATTTTCTGTTTGAAGCATTTTAATTTTTTAAGTGTAATAATTTTGCTCTTTTAAAATACAGGAAACTGATACTTTTTGGTTTTTACTCTAAACTTTTCAATTGATACCGCATAAGAATCGATACCAGAATCGAATAAAAGTATCGATACCTCAGTGGTATCGTACATCCCTAGTCTCTACTGTGGCGAGAAGAAATATTGGTAATGACCCTAATATGACGTCAGTTGAGCTGTGTTGCCAGACGAATCGAGTCCCAAATCGTCGAAATTGTTTTCATCAAGTGTCCTAAATTCGCTAAATAATATGAAGAAGATTTTGCACATTTGTTAACCTTTGCTTTTTTAGCGCAATAATACGAGTACTTAAACAAAAGTATAAACTTTTGTTTACACACACTTTTGTTTACTTTTGTAACATTTGAAAGAAATAATCTTTAAAAAGTAAATGTAAGGAATGGTTCTTTTGTATTATAATAAAGATTACCCGATAAATTTGTTTTATTCATATTTTTTTTAGTTTTGGAAAAAGTAACTCCGAATGAATCACCCATTATTTATCAGTTTATTATATTAGCATAATTATATACGTATTTTATTATTATAAGCCACTTAATTTAACGATACTAAATTCTATTTCAAATATCTGTTATTTATTTATTGTGCACACCTACCACAGTATTGTTTTTTTAACCTAATTGTTGACTAGAGTAGTAGTAGAGAATGCCTTGTAACATTAAGTCCGCCTATGTACCACCACTGTACATGAAGTTTAAATAAATATTTTTACCCATTCTCTTTTACCCAATTTTTAAGTTAGCTTAGTGGTAGACCTGTCACCGATAATAAAATTATTCTTTTGTAATTTTAAATAGGTATGGGATGATGTTTTAAATAAAATACATAACATAAGCATAATATATAATTAAAATTAAAAAAATATGTGGTGAAGGTGGTGTAACGCCAGAGATCTCCCTAGACAGAGAGGTTTGGAAGGAAACAGCAGTGGGACATACAACTGCCAATTAAAAAATATATATTCATAAATAATATATGCATAATTAACAATAGGACCTAAAATTTTATGGCATATACTTAGTTATTGTTATACAAAGTTATAATATATTAAGTATATAAACTATAGTAACTTTTTTTTTATTTGGTGGGAAAATCATCTTATGACAAATCTCGCTCTTAGGCGGAGCGGGAGATAGTTTCAGACTTTTACTGACTAAAAACCCACTCCTGTTCCTTCTTTGCCTTCATCCCAGGGCCTGGGGTTTCACTTTCACACTACCCGTGGCTCCAGTAGGCTTCGACCCTGCTGGGCCCTTACGATTTGCTAACATCTCCCTGAGGCTCGCGTGGAGCAGTACACGCCGTCGATGACTTGGGCTCAGTCCGGACGGTTATCGAACAGGCGGACGGCGAACCACCCATTGCTCGCCGTCCGCAAGCCCGCGCCTACGGTGGCTGGAAATCGGGATCGGAATCCCGGTGGCGGTCAGGGAGTGAAGACCGTTACCTCACGCGATCGGCCGCCTCCATTGCTAGCATTACTGCTTCGCAGAAGGAGGCGACCGCCTGCCACTCCTCCTCGCTCCGGAGAATGGCCTGTACGCGCGGCCTGGCGCGAGAGATCGCCGCTGCCGATGGCCCCTATGAGAACACGGCGAACCTATAGTAACTGCCACTTACAACTCCTAATGTAATCATAGTGAATGTGATAATAATATTACTTTATTCGTGCTATAGTAATTAAGTTCTATATTAATTCGCTGCAGTTAAACAGGGTCATGTACTCATTAAGTTAACATTTTCCGGTTACTACACAATAATTGTACATTGTGTGCATTATAGAAAGAATAGCGAAAAAACGACTGATCTGGCAACACATGGCATAAAGTAATAGCTAATAATTGCAGGGAAAATTGTTATTGATGTCAACCCAGTGACATTAGCGAGGTCAAGGATCTTATATAGCGAAATTACCCCACCGATAGTGTTGCCAAGCCAGGTGAGCTTTAGCCATTATTTTATTATTGCACAAATGCACCCAAAGTACAATGCGTTCCAAATAAGAATAGGATCGATTGCCATGTTGTGACGTCACGTAATACTGTACGGAAACGTGTGTAGGTATCGAGTTGAAATTAAAATCATACACTAAGATCGGCGGTGCCTTGAAGCTGTGAAAAAATCAAACTTCTAAGTTAACAAAAAAAAATTATATGGCCGTAACCGTTTATGTCGCAAAAAACGTGCATTTCGATACTCTCAAAGGAATCAAAATTCATAGGGTGCTTCTCGTTGACCCAGAATCCTGAAATTTGGCATAAAGTGTAGATACAGAAATAAAACTGGTAACAGAAAATTAGTTGTTACATCACAAAACAAAACTTATTTTGCGATTCGAAAGATCTTTGACACTCCATTCGGGACTTGAACTATTAACATACTCGTATGTAGGTAAGTTTGTACGGAACCCTCAGTGCGCGAGTCTGACTCCCACTTGCCCCGTTGTTTTAAGTGATATAAACTAGTACTTGACTGCTATCCCGCCTGATAGTTTGAGTTTTCCCCACATCACACACCCACTCTTTACATCACACACACACTCTCCCCACACACATTCACATACATTCTCCCAAACAAAATTGTGCATGTATTTTTAATAAATTAAGTACTTTATATATATTTTTATTTTGTTTTTTATTTTCCAATGTAATGAAATTGAATCATGTAATTAACTTATAATTATTAATGTAATTGAATAATGTAATTAAATAATATAATTAAATAATGTTATTAAATAATGTTATTGAATAATGTAATTATTGTAATGAATTTGCGTGAATCAAATCGTCTTCTGCACGACAATTATTAATCTTAATTTTTGTTTCTGGGGGCCTGGTGACCTGACACACAGGTTTTGTAAAAAACTTAGTTCAGGCACCAGTCTTCCACAATTTTTTTGGTATATTGTTAAATTAATTAATTTCTCTGTAATTTGTGGAAGGAAAATAAATAAATTATTATTATATTATTATTATAGTAAGCCGTGATGCAATCGTTGATGGTGAGGCGCACTAGTTTATTAAGAGCCTATTCACTCTAGCCTTGAAAACACCTAAATTATAATCGAACGGGAAGACCGCAGCAGGCAAATTGTTCCAGTCTTTCGTTGCGCGCGGTATAAACGACGAGGTGAAACGCTTAGTCCGAATCGTAGAAGTTCCAACAACGTAAGGATGGATATTCGGCATACAACGGGTAGAAAGGAGATGGCGGAATCAAGTCGTGTACTTTAAAAATTTAACATAGGACCAACGGACTCACGACTGTAATTATGGATTAAGAAACTTATAATAATTAAATACGATGGAAATAAATAGCAAGTCTTCTTGGTTGTTCTGGGGCACATAACTACGGGACGCTGTCAATATAAATCTGAAGTTTTTTGGTGGGATTTCTTCGAGTGAACTTCAGTTAATGTTTTAATTTTCTAATGGATATTGTAATGTAAAATTGGTGTAGTTTTGTATCTCAATTGTTTGTGCAACTGGAAAATATGTGGAATCATTGAAATAGGCGCGATCTTGGGAAAATAGGGCTAAGAATTTTTTAGTAGTGTTGACTACCTCAGCGAAGTTTGCTGAGAAGGTTAACTTGATACATTTGCATTTTGTAACTAAATCATTAGAATGTGTACGTCCAAATTGTAATGGTAAACATAAAGGAGACATGGCTTAAAGAACTTAGTATCCTAGCCAAAATCATTAACAAAAAAAAAATGTCAATCCCTCTGTCAGAATCGAGTTAATGTCAAATTTTTGTTTATATTGCAAATTGCATTTGCAAAATTCTCTAAACATACGTGAATTTCTTGTAAGAATCACGTACTTCTTCAATAACGTATGAAATATGAAACATAACTCCTAAAACCATATCCAGCATTGTTGATTATGAAGTGTTTAATATAGTAAACATGGATTTTTCTGCAATTTGCCGGACCTGTATCAAAAGTATTAACAACATTAGTTTCAATCCAATTTTCTTGTCTGAAGACACTCATGAGACTGTTTCCAG
The DNA here is from genome assembly GCA_949316375.1 of Mythimna vitellina. Lineage (NCBI taxonomy): Eukaryota > Metazoa > Arthropoda > Insecta > Lepidoptera > Noctuidae > Mythimna > Mythimna vitellina. The sequence goes on from OX438713.1 coordinate 1,377,405, forward strand.
CGCTTTCTATTCATGCACGGGGGTTCAGGTAACCAAAAAAAGTACTTTATTATTATATTAAAATAATATTTCATAGAGGTTTTCCGCGGGATGAATAATCAGCATCCCCAATAATCCCAACATTTCGTTGTCCAGTATAGTATAGTTTTACCCATACATTTTATATACATTTATGGTACACGGTTGACGCCGGTGGCCGCCACACGCTACAAATCGCCGCTGCTCGCTTCTTGTGGCCCGCACTGGCCACTAAACGCTGTCACACGCCATTCGCGCATTTAAACCTTCTTAGTTAGAGTTCATTATGATATTGCGCGCAAGGGTTCAAAAAAGTAGCAGCCACTGGCCATAAGTGGCTGTAGCGCGCTTCAGCTTCCTTTGTGACCACTTCTAGCTTCTCTAGGCGGCGTTTGTGGCTGTGTTATGTGGCTCATGTGCGGCGACACTAAGTTACAAGTGTGTTATGAGTACTAGACAACTGATAAAACTATAACTAACTTATATATTTCTAAATAAATACATATTATAGATAAATTGCACCCAGACACAGAACGAATGATCATGCTCATCACACAAACATTTGTCCTGTGTGGGAATCAAACCCACGACCTCTGGTATAGCAGTCAGGGCCACTAACCACTAGACCAACAGGCCAGTCAAGTCAATTAGATAGATAGAATAATTTCTGTTTTTAAAAACTTTTAATAAAAATAATTTTTAGGTAAACCACAATGACGGCCTACCCCAAAACATGTGTACAGCTTGCATGACCCAATTCAATAACACACTAAAATTTAGAAAACAGTGTAAAAAAGCTGAAATACAACTATTGAAGATCAAAACTGAACGAGAATCAAAAAACACGCAAAAACAAGCTTTATTAAAATCACTGACATCCAACCGGAAAGCAGATGGTCAAAATGTCACGAACTTTAATTTAGACATTCGAAGTATCAAAAATGAACCTCTAGAAATTGGTATTGAGTCATATCAACCTGCAAAATATTTCGCAGATAAAAATAGAGGTGTCCCGTTGCTCAAAAGTAACAATTTGAAACACAACAATGATCAAATCAATACGGGAGAAAATTCAGACGTTGAGTTTTTTAACGAAGACACGGTTATAAATTCAAATGAAGAAAACTATAAAACGGAGGGAACTCATCCTTTAAATTCTGAAGATTTTAATTGTGAAAACGACATCGAACAAAAATCAACAGAAACTCTAAGTGACGTAGAATTAAACATATCTGACTCAAATATTATGGACAAAAAAAATGTTGACATACCATATGTCATCACGGAGACCGATAGCAAAAAGACACTGAGGGTAGTCTGTAAACTTTGCCAAAAGGAGCTGTCAATCCGGAGTATAGACTCCCATATGATGAGGAGGCACCCTGGAGCTGACGAGAGGAAGGTCAAGTGTGAGTTGTGTGATAAATATGTGATGAAGGACAAACTAAACAGACATAGGGTTATGATGCATGGGAGCGTTGGAGTTAGGTGTGGGGTATGTTTCATTCATTATTATTTTATTATAGATACCGGCACGGATCTTGAGCGCTGACTTCTACATTTCTACTTGCGCCGAAGCACGCAGAAGTGAAATATCGGGTCTCTTTGATGAGATGCGGGGGCAGGGAGTGAAATCCTTGTACAGTGATTGGCTTGCCGATACTCTACGATGCGCAAAACGATACCCGCTCTTTTGCCGAGCGCTCAAGATTCGTGCCGCTATCTGTACTAGCTTTTTCCCGCAGCCTCGCTCCCGTCAACTTACTACCTACCCTACCTACCTATTTTTTTTTCTTTTAAAACTTCCTTGTATTCTGGTGCACAAAACAGAAAAAGAATTATTAAAATTGGTCCAGTCGTTCTAAGTTATAGCGTGACCAGGAAAAATATTGGTTTATTTTTATATATAGAGATTTTATCCACTTTCTTTTTTTTACTAATTACCACAGAGAGAGGGTGGTGCTGTCACAATAATATGTTCTGAATCTGTACTAAATTTTGTTCTCGACTTCGGGCGTGTAAATATCGATTACAGCGGACGCGAAGATAAAACCAGAGAGAAAGTATAAAGGATTTATTTTTAGGTGGGAACTCATCCAATGACTTCTCTCGCACTATCGTGTCAGACTTTTAATGAATAAAACCCACTCCTATGTTCCTTCTTTGCCTGGCGTTTCAGGGCCCCGAGTTTTCCTTTTAGAAGCGAACCCATGGCCCCAGTTGGCCTCAATCCCGCTGAGATATCTCCTTGAGGTTCAAAGTCACTACGTACATAATTTCATCAAAATCAATTACTTCACATTTTTAATATCAGTATGGATTATTTCAGTACTGTAAATCTGAGTTTAAAACCAAAGAGGCGCTAGTTGATCATGTCGCAACCTGCACTGCGAAGAATAGAAAGCGGAAAGTTAATGATTCTGTAAGTATGTTATAATAAATAACTAATACACGACCGACACATTACTTCTTTTCTGTGCACAAACAAATATACAACCGCACAAAGTCACAAATACACAATCCCACAAGTACGCAACATCACAAAGTCATAAACACATAACCCCACAAAGCCACACAACAAAACATCACAGTGACAAATATACAATGTCATAAATACACAACCTCAAAAAGTCACAAATACACAATCCCACAAGTACGCAACATCACAAAGTCATAAACACATAACCCCACAAAGCCACACAACAAAACATCACAGTGACAAATATACAATGTCATAAATACACAACCTCAATAAGTCACAAATACACAGTCCCACAAATACACAACATCACAAAGACATAAACACATAACCCCACAAAGTCACACTGCACAACCTCACAGTCACAAATATACAACGTTATAAAAACACAATCTTAAAAAGTCACAAATACACAATCCCACAAATACTTACAAAACATCACAAAATTAAATACACAACAACACAAAGTCGCAAATACACAACACCAGATATAATTACCATGAGGTCCGGAACTCCTTTTTTTTATTGGCGAGAGAAATTATGAAATATCCTCAATTCCTCACCCGCTCTGGGTGGAGCAAGGAGGAATAACAGACTTACTGAGTTACTGACTGAAACCCACCTGTAATAATATAATAATATTTTTTTATTTCGGACCATCAAAGTCCACAAAACATTGCGCATACAGAAACAAATTACACATACAGAAGCTAATCACATTTACACAAACATATTATTACACATACAGAAGCTAATCACATTTACACAAAAATATTATTACACATACAGAAACAAATTAACCATACAAAATTCATTAATTTACCCTTTGCGTACGAGGGCCTCGGTAACTTTTGGACATGATTTTTAATAAAGCTATAATGTTGTCCATGGTCGGATCAACGCATAGCATAGCATAGTCGGCCTTATAATGTTCCCACTGTTGGAACTCAGGCCTCCTCTCTAGGAGAGGGAATGGGCCGTAATCTACCACGCGGGCCCAGTGCGGGTTGGTAGATGTCACATGTCTTCGAATTTTTGGTTCTAGGACATGCCGGTTTCCTCACGATGTTTTCCTTCACCGTTTTGAGAGCAGTAGTGATGAAATAAATTACACAAAGTAATGCGCCTGGCTGGGTTTGAACCCGCGACCTACAATTCGTAAGTCGGGAGCGTTACCACTCGGCTACCACTGTCTCGAACAACGCAGGATGGATGAAATGGCGACAGGTCACTGGAACAACTTGTAACCCACAGATACTCCTCACATTGAAGGGTCAAATCTACAAGTCTGTGATAAGAACAGCCCCCTAGCCAAGTTACGATCGTTTCGTTTGCGTCGAACGCCTCGAGTAGGCCACGCCTCGATTCCTTTGTTCTGACGTCATCTCAACGCTCAGTCACGTGGTCAGAACAAAGGAATCGCAGGCGTGGCCTACTCGAGGCGTTCGACGCAAACGAAACGATCGTAACTTGGCTGGGGGGCTGTCGTACTTTATGGATCAGAATGTTGGGCTGTGAAAAAGACGGATGAAAAAAGATTGCATGTAGCGGAGATGAGAATGTTGAGATGGATGTGTGGTGTGACGAGAATGGATAAAGTGAGAAATGAATATATTAGAGGAAGTTTGAAAGTGGCGCCAGTGACTGAAAAGTTGAAGGGTAATCCTTTGTCTTGTTATGGTCATGTAAGGAGCAGGGATGAAACGCATGTTACTAATAGAATTAAGAATATACATGTGGACGGGATGGAGAGGGAGGCCAAGGAAAAGATGGATGGATTGTTTGGAAGTGTTAAGAAAAAAAAGGAATAGTGATGGATGAAGAAAAAAAACGTGTTGCGCCGACCAAGGACAAGGGCAGGAAAATGATGGTGATGATAATTTTGTTCAGGGTCGTGCCTTAGCTGAATGTGACATCTGCAAGATGACGATGCAGAGAGCCAGTCTCAGCAAGCACAAAGCAGTCAAGCACGCTGGTCTCCGGCCAGTTTGTGAGGTGAGTCTTTAACCGTGTACGCACTTACAATGCGTTCCATAAAAGAATAGGATCGATTTTTACGCCATGTTGTGACGTCATAGTTGTCAAATCGAAAAATTGGGTAGGTTGAGCAAAATAATAAATAGTAGTAAAAAATGGGTGTAAAACTAAAAAGTTAATTTATTTCACACTTTTTAGTTGTGATACACTTATATCCAGAGTACCTATATCTCATGACATTTCCAATGAGCCCAAACACTGCTAGGATACATTGTTTTATTATGAAGTTCCCGTGCCTACCTTTCAATTTCCGGCTCCCATCCATCAGATCAAATCAATAATACTTTATAGCCAAAAAATTCGGCTAGGATACATTGATTAATTACGGAGTTTCGGTGCCTGCGCCTTCCGGCCCATCATCATCAGATCAGTTCGATGATACCATTTTCAACATAACTATTCAGAATCATTCATTTATTTGTATTGTCATAGTTGCTAACTATCTTCATTGTGATATCTATGCGAGTGTGAAGTTCCGTTGGCCATTTCTGATCTGCTTTATCAGTTCCACTATTTGACTGTAAATGCTTGAGTTCTCGATGAAAATACCAAAATCACTCTATAATTGCCCATAATAATTGAGGAGTTCCCTGGACTCCTAATGGGCCCCATCGTCCGTAAAATTTACAAATCGGTCCATAAACGACGGAGTTTTGAGGTAAAAATCATTAAAAAAAACAACCGAATTGAGAATCTCCTGTTTTTGAAGTCGGTTGAAAAGGAAGAGTGTGGTGTGATGGTCGCTTTACTTTTATTTTGTTATTCTATTCTTCCACTCCTAGTCAAAAGACTCCCCCTTCAGTTTCTTCCACAAAGAAATGCCATACATTATTCGTTCACGTTTGCCGGAAAATAAGCCATATATTTTAAAACCTCCTTCTTTCAATTTCCACAGCATTGCGGCAAAAGCTTCGGTAATAAGTTCCGTCTAAACGAGCATTACAGAGCGAAGCACGGCTACGAGAAGTTCCAGTGTCGCTACTGTGACTTTAGAAGCGCTGGCATCATGGCTATGAGGGTGAGTGACCTGGTGCTTCCATAAGTTAGTAGCAATAGCATTACAGAGCGAAGCACGGCTACGAGAAGTTCCAGTGTCGCTACTGTGACTTTAGAAGCGCTGGCATCATGGCTATGAGGGTGAGTGACCTGGTGCTTCCATAAGTTAGAAGTAGTAACATTACAGAGCGAAGCACGGCTACGAGAAGTTCCAGTGTCGCTACTGTGACTTTAGAAGCGCTGGCATCATGGCTATGAGGGTGAGTGACCTGGTGCTTCCATAAGTTAGAAGTAGTAACATTACAGAGCGAAGCACGGCTACGAGAAGTTCCAGTGTCGCTACTGTGACTTTAGAAGCGCTGGCATCATGGCCATGAGGGTGAGTGACCTGGTGCTTCCATAAGTTAGAAGCAGTAACATTACAGAGCGAAGCACGGCTACGAGAAGTTCCAGTGTCGCTACTGTGACTTTAGAAGCGCTAGCATCATGGCCATGAGGGTGAGTGACCTGGTGCTTCCATAAGTTAGAAGCAGTAACATTACAGAGCGAAGCACGGCTACGAGAAGTTCCAGTGTCGCTACTGTGACTTTAGAAGCGCTGGCATCATGGCCATGAGGGTGAGTGACCTGGTGCTTCCATAAGTTAGAAGCAGTAACATTACAGAGCGAAGCACGGCTACGAGAAGTTCCAGTGTCGCTACTGTGACTTTAGAAGCGCTGGCATCATGGCCATGAGGGTGAGTGACCTGGTGCTTCTGTACGTTAGGTTAGCCATTAAACTTCACTAGAAGAAATCCCGCCAAAGACTCGACTAATTGATATAAACCAGTGCTTGACTGCGATCCCGCGTGATGGTGAGCAGTGATGCAATCGTGGATGGTGAGGCGCACTAGTTTATTAAGAGCCTATTCACTCTAGCCTTGAAGACACCAATTCAGACCCCCCCATCCAAGTTACAATCGTTTCGTTTCGATTCTCTTTTCGTCAACTGCCTCGAGTAGGCCACGCATCCGATTCCTTTATTCTGACTTTATCTCAACGCTCAGTCACGTGGTCAGAACAAACGAATAGGAGGCGTGGCCGACTCGAGGCGATCAACGAAAAGAGACTCGAAACGAAACGGTTGTAACTTGGCTAGGGGAGCAGTTCTTCGACTTTCGCATTTAAAGTGTGTTCAGGGGCGCCAACTCCGTGGGTGCTCGGGGGTCGAGCACCTATGAGAAATAAACAGTGGTTCCCGAGCACCCCTGAGAATAGACATCAAGAAACAGATCAGTAATCGCCTTTTAGATTACGTATAAATTGTAATATTTCTTGATAAGTACTAAAAACTTCTTTCATTTTTATAAAATGGTTTCATTTTATATGTCGGTCGATCAGTGTGCATTTCTCTTCTCACACTTCGCCACTTTTTCGAATCCATCAAATGCGCATGAGCACCCATGAGGTTTTCTAAAAGCCGGCGCCCTTGAGTGTGTTTTATTATCTTCGCAGAACCACGAGCGTCGTCACCGCGGAGAGAAACCGTTCATCTGTGAGTCTTGCGGCGCCAAGTTCCACGCGGCGTACTTGCTGATGCAGCACAAACATTCACATAGGACTGAAAAACTCGTTAAGGTGAGTTTGAAACAAGTTTTCAATGAAAATAATTTTTCATAGCAAGCTTTTATAGTGCGGTATATACCTATATAGTTATACTCATCAATAGGCATGGGAAAAGTGTGTCATCTTTGCGATTGGAATATTTGCATCTGAATCACTGAAATGTTCCGAAACAGTGATATGTATCATTTGGAACATCAGCTCACAAGATACAACCGGAACATTTGAAACATCGCCTCATAAGATACAAACGGAACATTTGGAACAACAGTTCAAAAGCTACAAACGGAACATTTGGAACAACGGCTCAAAAGATACAGACACTGGCTGTTATGAATCGTGATCTGTTACGTTGCGTCATATACACTAAAAGTTTTATTTAATTGAATTTTGATTTGAAAATGTTTTAAAGCAGATGTTTTTAGTTCGAGTCATTAATTATATTTACACTATTTACATTATAATTTGAATTTTAGAAAGACTGCAGGTCACTTAAAGTAAAGAGTGTTTCAGTGTTCCAATTGTTCCAAATGATGCATTTAAAACATTACTGATGTTCCAATCTTTCGGAACAGTAAAATAAACATTTTAGTGAACGAAAACAGTGAGTCGGTTCAGTACAGAGTTACACACGCCTAGTTTGGACTAGTTCTAATCGTTCTTAAGAGACGAATTGTTTTCATCCCCCTTTATATACACGCCTTCTCATCAAGACCATTCAAAAAACTCAAACACGATACCATCAGAGTTCCTATAGCCACCTTCCGGTTCCATCATCAGATGAGCTCCATAATAGTTTTCGTTTCAGTGCGACCTGTGCCCGGCTAGCTTCAAAGCGAACAACAACCTGCACATGCACAAGCTGACGTGCCACAGCAGGTCGTGCTACAGCTGCTCGCTGTGCGCGCGCAGCTACAAGTGCCGCTACTACGCCGCCAAGCACGTGCGGCTCGCGCACAGCGTGCACGACGCGCCGCACTTTATTAAACTGATGACGCAATAGCAAATTGACAATACACTTTCTCGAAAACCCGATTTTAGGCACGCAATTGACTGTTTTTCGCACTAGTGCGGAAAAGTCGCGTCGACCCCCTTTTATTTATGTCTTCACAAGAGTATTACGTCGTTTGATATACGTGAATATTTGTCACTGCAGCGCTCGGCTCCATAACACATTCGTCAAGGCTCGGAATACCGCCTCGGTCATTATGTATGTTTCTTTGTGACAATAAACTTTATTATTATTATTATGACAAACTTTCTCCACTTGTATCAAAATATATTATAACCCCACCTTTCTTTTTTTCTCAATCTTTTCAGTTGAAAATCCATTTTTACCCATTTTTTTTTAACTATTTTATAACTCAGCCCAGGCATTTTTGGAAAAAATAGTAACAATCCCTACCACGTGATCATCATTCATCATCATTTCTGCCGATAGACGTCTACTGCAGGACATAGGCCTCTCCGAAATGTCGCCACAATGAACGGTTCTGTGCGTCTCGCATCCATTAGATTCCCGCAACATTCACCAGGTCATCGGTCCACCTTGCAGGCGGCCTTCCAACACGGCCCATTGCCACTTAAGTTTGGCGATTCTTCGTGGTATGCCGGCAACCTTGGTTCTCCTGCGGATATCTTCATTTCTGATTCGATCACGCAAGGAAACTCCTGAACTCGATTGTTACTTATTTTTCCAAAAATGCCCACCAAACTGATTGTATTTAACTAGTGGGATTTTTTATGGATAGGCTTGCGTTTTCTCTATCTCCCCAGACGGTAAGCGATGAAGTGGTCGCCTGATTCCTGAAAAAAAAAAAAAAAAAACATCCCCACTGACCCCGACTGAGCAGTGATGGCCGAGTGGTAACAGCCCCGACTTATAAGTTGTAGGTTGCTGGTTCAAACCCAGCCAGGCGCATTACTTTGTGTAATTTATTTCATCACCACTGCTCTCAAAATGGTTAAGGAAAACATGAGAAAACCGGAAACCAAACCACAAAAAATGTCCTAGAACCAAAAATTCGAAGTCATGTGACATCTACCAACCCGCATTGGGCCCGCGTGGTGGATTACGGCCCATTCCCTCTCCTAGAGAGGAGGCCTGAGTCCCAACATTATAAGGCCGACTATATATTCAATCAATCAAGATATTTATTTGCTAGTACAGTTACAGTACATTTGTTTCAGCATATAATGCCATAACATGGCGTACAAATATATTCACAGAGTTGTCAATTACTACTTGCAGATTCCATTGATTTGTCTTCTACATAGTCCCTAGTATAATATCTTTTAATTAATAACAGATCAAAAAGTTTCTTTTTAAACTTTGTCAGTGGCAAGTCTTGTAAACTATTTGGTAAATAATGATCGACATTTTTTGGTAACCCATTCCTATTACTTATCGACATAAACCGTACCTTACGCATAGTCTTGATACTATATCGACGGTGAAGTACCAATAACTCCTAACTATCGGAAGTCAAAATTATCTGTCCAAAAATTGTTAGGAAGTAATATGTACTATAAATTGACACGTTGGTTTAGTTAGGTGTTTTGTTTCCACAAATTAATTTGATGCAGTTGCAACTAAATATCCGCTTCGGATATTTTACGAAGCATGCGGAAACACGCATTTAAAATATAAGCACTTAAAAGTAATTTTATCGAAAAATGTCAGTTAGAAGGTATTGGCACTTCACCGTCGATATGTATAATTTGTAAATAAATTCTTTATAATTATGTAAAGTTGTTTTTTATTTCTAAAACAAACCGTATTCCTGATGGAAATTCCCAGCGATAAGAACAAAATTACGAAGATGGTTACTTTAAACTCTCAGATGGTTTGACCTATCATAGTGTTAGCGAATTAGTTACACCCGCGCTGTAAATAAGTTGAACCCGTTGCTATGGTTATGCGCAGCCCCTCACTTCGATCGAGACCAGAGGCCTAAGTCGGCTATTTTTATAAATTGGTCATTCCAACACGATCCCATTGTCATTTTGCTAAAAGTTCATAATCTGCTTATTCATAATGATCGATCATTGATCGGTCAATGGTCTCGTAATAGAGATGTGGTAGAATGACAATATCGAGCTTATTAAAAGCAATGACTGCACAATGACTTTCTAATGGCAGGTCACTGATCAAAGAAACTGTCAAAATTTTAGCAGATTACCGCATACGTAGGATATTAATTTGTCAATATGTACGAGATTACCATTCTATACCACTTCTTTCAATAGAGTGTCAGTGGTTGACCATTGGAAAGTCATAATGACGCCATTATATTAGTAGATTATCAAAATTGTCAAAATCAACAATTATGAAATCAATGATAGACCATTCTGACACTATTGTAATAGCAGACTTGAGGCTCTGAAAATCGGTTACTGCGCATTCAAGGTCGATCGCCATTTTGGTTCATCTTATATACCGCGTGTTGTACATACGCTATGATTATTTTCTGTATTAACAACATTAACATGTAATTTTTGCGCTGGCAACTAACTGGACTAAGACTGGTCAAAACGAAGCAAAACACTGATGTAATCGTCGCTTTTCGCGCCGCCCAAACTAGTGGTGGGTCGTTGTTGAATTTTTGATTAGGATGAATGCTAAACAACAATTCATGGAATTAATTATTGTAGTTACCGTGCAGGGAGCCGGGTCCCGCACACGTTTTGCTACGTAATAATACATTAAGTTCTCCATCGACACGACTACATGCACACCGTTAAAGTTGAACTAGCGACACTGCGCAGGTAATAATCCGGTTTCAGTCACGGAGACCGACGCACACGACACACGCGCTTTTTCACGCGATGGGTGGCCCGCTTAACGCAGTTTCGGCCCTTAGGGGGAGAATTTTGGAAAATCCTGCCCTTATTCCGTGTTATTTGGGGTCGCAACACGTTTTTTTCTTCCATTTTGCCCTGTCACTCGTCAAGCTATCACTATCTTCCTTTTCTTTCATATCACTCTTCACACAATCCATCCATCTTTTTTTTGATTTCCCTCTACCTCTCCACCCATCCACATGTATACTCGTAACTCTTTTAGTAACATGCGTTTCATCCCTCCTCTTTACATGACCATACCAAGACAAACGATTCCCCTTCAACTTTTCAGTCACTGGCGCCACTTTCAAACTTCCCCTAATATATTCATTTCTCACTTTATCCATTCTCGTCACACCACACATCCATCTTAACATTCTCATCTCCGCTACATGCAATCTTTTTTCATCCGTCTTTTTCACAGTCCAACATTCTTATCAGTATGACAGGTCTTAAGGGCATAATAAAACAAAAAATCACTTACAAAATGCTATTTGTTTATTGAAAATTACACGTTATAAACATCAAATAGCGCCTCCGTAATAATAGATAATATAAAAAAATAATCATTGCTATAATAATAATAATATACACAAAATAATAATTTCAATAGAACATTTAACTTATATTAAAAACTCAGGCTGCCGATATCACAACTTAATAATGTATGGGTGTACAATACCCGGGTGTAAGGCCTACTCTTTACGGACGCGTAGCTTCAAAGACGCGTATTCGTCATTATACGCTTGGTGTACACCTGCTCACAACTGGACCAACTATGAAACTGTCGACGAAGCGGCATGACGTTGCCCGCTTAGTCGATAGTTTCATATATATATATATACTTTATTGTATACCAAGATTATTTTTTTTTTTAAATGAAATTGTAAGAAAAAAAAAAAACATACAATTGGCGGCCTTATCGCACTCGGCGATTTCTTTCAGGCAACCCAGAATGGATAGAGACTGCCTGGACACTAAATGGGGTTGCAAATATAAAAGTAAACAAAACTTGATAATTAATACAAAAATAGATACACATATACATACATACAAAATACAAATATATAAGTAAGAGAATAAGTTATGAAACAAAGACATGATCACAGTTCAGCTTGTAAGCTTCAAGCAGGCGTACACCAAGCGTATAATGACAGATACGCGTCTATGAAGCTATGCGTCCTTAATATGACATTGACTATAGATATACGGAGTTAGGGTACATTTTTATGCGGAGCTGAGCAGAGTGGACCAAATAAGAACAGTGAATAGTGGCAAGTGTTTAGATTGTTGCGGATTGCGGTTAAGCTACCCTCTGCTCGGCTCTCGACTCCATTCTGTCCGGCTCGAGGGCGCGCGTTCATTTTACTATTTGAAAGTACGCTCAGCTCCGTTTCGCTCAACTTTCGTTTCTACTGGGGCCTTACCATAACGAGTTAAAATGTCATACAACATATATACCACCATCTCTTTAACAATTCAGTTTAGGTCGTCAAATAGATCGCATTAAGAGCTCGTGGTAGGGTCTCAGATGCGAATTCCGAAACGCCACGCGTTATATTGACGACAAGGGTTTTTTTTTATTAACAAACAGACCGATTTTTGACTAAAATAAAAATTCAATAATAAGATGACAGCTACGGGCTCGAGCGAAACCATTTTCTAGCTAGATGGCGCTTAAGTCGTCCGCTTAATAAAAAAGAAATGGTCTATTTTATTTAATTAGATACTTTATTAGCTGCTTATATCCGTTATAGTTAACAAAATGGCGTGTCTGTGGCCGTTCGCAAAAGGTTTTTTATAACACAGATTGTGCCCGCGTGTGCTCCTAGAGAGGAGGCCCCAGTCCCAGCAGTGAGAACATTAAATAAAAGGCTGAGTATGTATGTAATCAAATCAATAATGGCACTTTCGTCAAAATAATATAAAAAAATAGTTATATATTGTACAGGATGTCTCAGAAATAATTACACTTTTGTAGAAGCATTCTTAACACCTCTCCGGTCCGGACTAAGCGTTTCGCCTCTTCGTTTATACCGCGTACATCGAATTTACCTGCTGCGTTCTTCGCGTCCGATTATAATTTAAGTGTGTTCAAGGCTAGAGTGAATAGGCTCTTAATAAACTAGTGCGCTTCATCATCAACGATTGCATCACTGCTTACCATCAGCTGGGATCGCAGTCAATAATTTTTACAACATGTTATATTTTTTCCCAAAAATATTTTAAAAAGGTCACAAGTGTGTGTACTTAGTGGTTTCCAACCACTCACGGTCACGGTAGATCATAGCGGGCATTAGGCGCCAGTGCACAGCTGGGTGCGGGAGCAAAACAACTCAGTCACCCGGAAAGCCCGGTGACCATGTATTTATGCGGACAACCAGGTAACATAACAAGCTTATATCTTTGAAATATTGTACACAGATTCTTTACATAAAAATACTAGACACGATTCGGGTTTCGCATATACAAAAACTAATGTATAAATGTTTTTGTTAATTTCTTATGAATCTACAAAAGTGAATTATTTTTGAGACACCCATAAGTAAAATCTATTTGCACGTTTCCAGTCTTTAGTAAAGTATTTAGTTTCGTTAGCTCATTAACCCTTAGTTCCCGGCTGTCATTTTCTACCTTGCGTCGTTTGTCGGGGTTAATCCGACTAAAGGCGGAATTCACCAATAAAACTAATCACGTTTTAACGTTTGGCTCGCATAATCGCGTTTAGCCGCTGTCACTAGTGTCGCTTTTAAAAATACAATAAATGAAAAATACAGACAAGTGACACTAGTGACAGCGGCTAAACGCGATTATGCGAGCCAAACGTTAAAACGCGATTAGTTTTTTTTTTATTTGACTGGCCTATTGGTCTAGTGGTTAGTGGCCCTGACTGCTATGCCGGAGGTCGTGGATTCGATTCCCACCCAGGACAAATGTTTGTGTGATGAGCACGATCATTTGTTCTGTGTCTGGGTGTAATTTAACTATATATGTATGTATTTAGAAATATATAAGTATGTTTATCAGTTGTCTGGTATCCATAACACAAGCTCTGCTTAGCTTGGGACTAGACGGCGTTGTGTGATAGTTGTGTGAATATTATATTATTATATTTGATATAAACCAGTGCTTGACTGCGATCCCACCTGATGGTAAGCAGAGATGCAATCATAAAATATCATCATTTCATTTTATTGGTGAAGTCCGCCCTTAGGTGGTTAAAAGATCGCTACAGATACTCAGAAGTCAGGATCTGGCACCGGTCTCACCAAGGGGTATCGTGGTACCCCAATAGCTGGGTTGTGGAGGTCTGATAGACGTTCGCTCCATGTACAACAAGGGTATTCAGCCGCGTTTGGTTACGGGCTTGCGGACAGCGAGCATTGGGAACTCGCCGTCCGACCGTCCGGACCAAACCCAAGTCGTCGACGGCGATACTGATTCACGCGCCTCAAGGAGATGTCAGCAACTGTAGGGGCCCAGCTGGGTCGAAGCCTACTGGGGCCAAGGGTCTGATTCTGAAAGGAAGACTCGGCCCCGGTACGAAAGGCGACGAAGGAACAGGAGTGGGATTTTAGTCAGTAAAAGTCTGACACTATCTCGCGCTCCGCCCAAAAGCGGGGTATGTTATAAGATGATATTCCCAGTGAAAAACAAAAGCCGCGTCTGATTAGACTGGAAGTCAGCACCAACTTTAGGTTGGAAAACATGGAACAGATGACATCGTAGAAGGCTATGTATGTTACTAAAGACTAGAATCGTGTAAACATATAAAGAGAGCTTTGAACCGTTTAGTTTGTGACTAAAATGTAACTTACTTACAGCAAAGCAGTTTAATTTTCTTTTTTTTGAGAAATCATAATAAAATCATATTCATAACCATAAACAATTCCTTGCTTCGCGAACTTTGTGAAACATCTTAAAAGTAATACAGACAAATAAATACGCATGCGACATCTTTAGTTAAAATTCTTTAAAAATTGACATTCTTAAAACGTCCAACGCGCAATGTACTAGCAAAAAACATTTTCTGATATGTCCAAATAAATTATACAATTAAATATACACAGTTTATATCTTCCTACTATTAAGTAGGTGAGAAATTTCAAGCAATACTATTAAAATTACATTTATTTTTAATACAAAAAAAAAGTTGCCAACAATAAAACAAATCTCTAAATACTGTAAAAAAAAGCGTTTCAACGCAACTAATCGCTACGACTAAACGCAGCGACAAAACGCATTTCAAAAAAAAAAAACACCAGCGAACGCAATCGGTACATTTTCCGCCGTGTCGCAGGCTACAATAGTAATATTATTACATAATTATTATAATAATATAATTTTTTCGAATACACGATTTTTTTCAATTTTTCTTTAATAAATTACGTAAAGTATGCATATACCCTCATATTTATTACTTTCTAATAAATATATCTACGTATACAAATGCTTTTTGTGTGCTCCTAAATACAAAATGCGATGTAAGGCATTAAATAAATGAAAACAATTGTGTTATACAGATTTACAAATACCCACATTACCGCTGCGAGCGATCGACTATACGGCTTCGATTTTGTTTACTTTCTAACATTATTATACATTGCGCACACATGGGCCACGTACCGTAAAACGGAGTGAATAGAAACAAAATTTTGGTTTGGTTTTTCATTTTGATACCATATTATCAGCTTCTAACAAAGCATGGACTGTTTAGATCACCAATTCATTAATAAATTGATGAAGTTAAATGCTGAAAAAAATATTCAAATATCGTAAAAATATCCTTTGAAGTTTTGTTTCTAAACACCCCATTTGACTGTACGCCGATCTGTGCGCGTCGGTCTCCATACATTTTATATGGCAACTAGACCTGTAGAGCTACATTAGATCCACGCCACGTGACGTGACTCTACGTACAAATCAGGCGTGGCCCACGTGTGTATGTCTGTTGTCACGCCTAAATAGCTGAAGCAATTTTGGTATACAGATCTTAACATGACGAGTTAAAATGTCTGGCGAACGAACGAGAAAGAGGAATGCAGCTATACACCTTATACAACGTCTTGTTTTTGATATCCCATAACTCATGATTTATATTCTATATGGAAAAATAATACCAAATGTCTTAGAATATGTGGTCCAAAAATGCATGGTTTCGAAGATATCATCAATCATATTTAATTTATTAGATTGACCTGTTGGTCTAGTGGTTAGTGGCCCTGGCTGCTATGCCGGAGGTCGTGGGTTCGATTCCCACCCAGGACAAATGTTTGTGTGATGAGCACGATCATTTGTTCTCTGTCTATTTATGTATGTATTTAGAAATATATAAGTATTTTTATCAGTTGTCTAGTACTCATAACACAAGCTCTGCTTAGCTTGGGGCTAGACGGCGTTGTGGGATAGTTGTGGAATATTATTATTATTAATTTAGATCAAAAATTGTCACCCGTATGACTTTTGCGACGTTGCATTCCTTGAACTTCACTCTAGTATAGTGAAGTTATAAAAAAAGACAGCGTAAATAATGACTACATATTTACGCTGTCATATTTCACGTAAGGGAGTTTTACATTAATAATCGTGAACTTATTATCATCGAATTATTATGTATAGAAAATGAAAACACAAAAAAAAAAGATGATTGAAAAATAATTCTTAAGCCAGTTGATTCTGTGATATGGTCACATTCATACCCTAGAGTTATGGGATACAAAAAAAAAATAAATACAACGTGTTTTTTTTTAGCTCCATTCCTTTAACAGTTCAGTTTAGGCCGTCAAATGGATCGCGCTAAGAGCACGCGGGAGAGATTTTTCTGTAAAATATACAGGTTGTATATCTCCATCCCTTTTTCTCGCTCGCAAGACTGACATTTAAACAAATTATAGTAAGCCTCAGTTAGTCAAAAATGCAAAAAGAAATCCAACAAGCGTGTCTGACTGTATAGACAAGTTAGGACCGCCCCCCTAGCCAAGTTACGACCGTTTAGTTGCCTCGAACGCCTCAAGTAACCTGGCTAAGGGGGCAGAGCTCTCTGGCGCAAAGGTACAAGGAGGCATCACTTCAGCTGAACTCTGAAGAGGGTTGGACAAAGAAATATCTTTGTCCAAAGGTAAGGGTGTACTTTACAGGTTTGCCTGCACAGTTGTACCTGTCAAGTAGGCCTGTGTGGAAACCTGGGGCCCAAGTCTGCTATTTTTATAAATTCGTCACTCCAACACAATCCCATTGTCATTTTGCTAAAAGTTCGTAATCTGATAATTCATAATGGTCGATCATTGATCGGTCAATGATCTTGTGGTAGAATGACAATATCGAGCTGTCTCGAAACAAATTAAAAGCAATGACTGCACAATGACGTTCTAATAGTAGGTCACTGATCAAAGGAACTGTCAAAATTTTGACAGTTATCCGCATACGTCAAATATTCATTTGTCATTATGTACGAGATTACCATTCTATGCCATTTCTTTCAATGGAGTGTCAGTGGTTGACCATTGGAAAGTCATAATGACGCCATTATATTAGTAGATTACCAAACTTGGACAAAATCAACAATTATGATGTCAATGATAGACCATTCTGACACTATTGTAATAGCAGACTTGAGGCTCAGGACAGTTGTACAACATACACGCGGTAAAACTCAACTGTACAGGCAAACCTGGCAGATATACCCTAGCGTGTATGACTTCAACTCTCTTCATCAAATTCTCAGCTAAATTAGGATTTAAGAATGTAGAAGCAGTATTGTCGCGACGTAGCGGTCGATATTAAACAGAAAATGATATGAAACCATTAATTTAATGATATTATTTCAATATGTAAGTTAATATTCGAAAATAGAACTTGAAAAGTTCTGTCGTTTAGTAAGGGGCAAATAAGTTGAACTAAAATGGCCGTCATTGCTATGGTTACACACCGCTCCCCGCTTTGATTGAGACCCGAAAATCTGTTACTGCGCGTTGAAGGTCGGTCGCCATTTTGGTTCAACTTATATGCCGCGTATTGTAACTGTGTTGTGGAGCTCTAATAGGCAGGGCTGCGGAATCGTTTGAAAGAGTCGCCGCGGCAACTGAAGGCAAGGGTGGGTTTCAGTCAAAAAAGTTCTGAAACTTTTTCTCGCTTACGACATGAAATAACTTCTCTCACTCTGGGTTTATAGAGTGAGAGAATTAAACCCAGAGTGAGAGAAGTAAATCCAGAGTGAGAGAAGTAAATCCAGAGTGAGAGAAGTAAATCCAGAGTGAGAGAAGTAAATCCAAAGTGAGAGAAGTAAACCAAGAGTGAGAGAAGTAAACCAAGAGTGAGAGAAGTAAATCCTGAGTGAGAGAAGTAAACCCAAAGTGAGATAAGTAAATCCTGAGTGAGAGAAGTTATTTGATGACTTCCCCACCTCATAGAAAGAAAATAGATAAGCAGTCGTTCTATATATAACATTCTTGTGTACTTAGCCGCATCCGTTTTGACTGGAAGCCGACCAAGATATGTTTTATCTCAGTTCAGTTGAAAACCAGCGTCAGGCACTAGTTGTCTGGCATCAGAGGCGTAGCATGGACTAATTTAGATGTGGGCGAAGGCGCATGAGCGAAGCATTTTTCTTTCATAAATACGAAAACGAGACAGAGACTGTTGCAACCCAGTGTTCAACCACATCATCGCTTATCATCAGGTGAAGTAGAGGTCAAACGCAAACCTATCAATTACAAAAAAACCTTGTTTCTTAAAGAGCCCTCGCTTGTGCGACACTCGCCTAGCTACGCTACTGTCTGACATTCATGCCGAACTGGCCCTATTTTGGCGCAGCCGTGAAGCAAACAATTTTCGTATTTACCTATAATTTGTGTACCTTGTGTCGTGAAAAATAAATTCAATTTTTTTATTTACAGTTGGGTAAAGTGTAATGATTACATTTGCAAATATTACTCGTAAGATAGTTTTTCGACATTACCACTTACATATTCTAATAATACCACAATAATAATAAAAAAAGCTATCGAATAACAAAATTGTCTAATACAACCTTTATAAGCACGTAATAATTATAATATAAATACATTAGCTAAAATCGCTTTGCCTAAATCTCATACAAACCCTAATTTTGTTGTCCACCAACTAAAATAATAATATTTCCATCTTTGTCTAGTGGTTAGTGGTCCTGACCGCTATGCCAGAGGTCGTCGGTTCAATTGTCACCCAAGACAAATGCTAATGTGATGAGCACGATCATTAGTTCTGTGTTTCGGTGTAATTTATCTATATGTATAATGTACCGGAGCGAGGAGGAGTGGCAGGCGGTCGCCTCCGCGTGCGAAGCAGTAATGCTAGCAAAGGAGGCGGCCGATCGCGTGAGGCAACGGTCCTCACGCCCCAACCGGCGCCGGGATTCTGATCCCGATTTTCGGCCATAGCCTACTATGGCCGGAAGAGCCGTCCAGGACGACCGTCCAGTCCGAGCCCAAGTCGTCGACGGCGCGTACTGTTCCACGCGCGCCTCAAGGAGATGTCAGCAAACGTAAGGGCCCAGCAGGGTCGAGGCCTACTGGGGCCATGAGTGACGCGAAAGAGATCCCCGGAGTCGTGGAAAAATGGTAAAGAAGGAACAGGAGCGGGTTTTTAGTCAGTAAAAGTCTGACATTATCTCCCTCCCCGCCCAAGAGCAGGAGATGTCATTGGATGATTTTCCCACCCGAAAAAAAAGGTAGGCTAGTTAGTAAGAGTCTGACAATCCCTCTCACACCACCCAGAACGAGAGAAGTTACTTGACTAAGTCCTACCCCACTAAAACTTGCATGGGAACTATTTTGACAGGTCTTAAACTCTTCCCGTCTCTTTCTAACGCAGTACGCTAGACAAAGACAGCAATATGTCTTCAAATCAGTTTGTAGACAACAAAAGTAGTGCCTAATTGTACCAGTTTTTTATAATAACTGACACTTTATTACTTAATGTAATTTTAGTTTATTTATTTATATTATCGCGTTTTTCACTTGGTTTTTTTGAGACAGGAGCAAATGTATGTATATTCTTATATAAGGTGTTAAAAAATTAACTTTAAGAATTTCGAGGGGACATTGTACTCCTCATTATGAACAACTTTTACTATGGAACCAAGCCTGAAATCGCGAAAAAAAAGTCAGCTGTTCCCTACGTTTATGTTCGCATAACACGTCAAAATGTATGGATCAACTGATTTTTTTTTTGCTATTTCAGGTTTGGTCCCATAGTAAAAGTTGTTCATAATGAGGAGTACAATGTCCCCTCGAAATTCTTAAAGTTAATTTTTTAACACCTTATATATGTCATGGCCAGATCATAGAAATTGATCACTTCATGATATGGCTAAGTAAAACTGGCCCGATCGTTTTAAACGTTAAAGTTTGATGATATTTCAATCAATGATATGGCCAAACGAGGATTGAAATATCATCAAATTTTAACGTTTAAATGATCTGGCCAGTTTTAGCTGACCATATCATGAAGTGATCAATTCTAAGATCTGGCCACCACATATATATTCTGTACGTGTGATTGTCACCTAAGCCCTTCTAAACGACTTGACCGATTTAGATGAAACTTTGTGTGTATATTTAAGCGGGTTCCTCAATGGTTTACAAACATAATTGAACCCGATAGGTGGCGCTGTAATCGGGTTATGACACTTTTTTTTTAAAGCCTTCGGGCAAGACAACGTCTGTCGGAACCACTAGTTATTCTATATTTTCCTGCTTTCTTTGCCCCTCTCTAGGAATGACTTCTGTATCGTAAGCAGGTTCACAAACACATCAACTCACATATACAAGACACCCAGACCCGATCTGTAGGCGGGAATCGATACAGCGACACGCTGCGAAACAGCCAGTCGCTTAACACTGTGCCAACCGTGTCATTAAGCATTTTTAGAAGCTGTATATTAGAAAGACAATTGCTCAATGTAAATCACGGGTGTTCAGCCGAATCCAGTAAGACTAGAAGCCAATCCCAAGATAATAGAGTGGGGAGTGTGCGTCGGAATTGCTTAACCTAATTCCGCCCGCGCCCGTTCCATCATCGGACCACCAGGCGTACGGTAATGCGCCACCGGTACATGGTGGACATCCCACCTATACGCACTAAACGTGCAGGGAACACATTCATTGTGCTGAGGAGTGGAATTCCTTGCCGGAATCTGTGTTTCCTGATGGCTACAACCCGGTTACATCTTGAAGTCAAGAGTGAATAGGTTACTTCTAGGTGGGATAGCGGTCAAGCGCGAAGCTATCAAGAATGAAAAATTGGGAAAATACAGGAACTCGCTAGAAGGTGTTCAAGTATGGCACCGATGGGGCCTGAGCCCATTGTGTCTTTGGTTACCTACGCAATATGATAAGGAAAGACACCAGAGATCTTCACCACAAAGTATGGGTAGACCATAGTAAGTGGGCGCAGGCCAAGCAGGCACTTAAGTTCATTGTGGCCTGACAGGCCTGTTGGTCTGGTGGTTAGTGACCCTGACTGCTATGCCAGAGGTCGTGGGATCGATTCCCACCCAGGACAAATGTTTGCATGATGAGCACGATCATTTGTTCTGTGTCTGGGTGTAATTTATCTATAATATGTATGAATTAGAAATATATAAGATGTTTATCAGTTGTCTAGTACCCATAACACAAGCTCTGCTTAGCTTAGGACTAGACGGCGCTGTGTGATAGTTGTGGAATATTATATTGATGGCCGCGAATGGCCAAGCTCATCTATTTCTGATCTGCCCAGTAGTCGCTAGATACAGGGCAGATTACTTCAAGAACCCAGGTACTTGCGAAATTGTCACACACCAAGGCGCTGCTGGCCTACCTTGAGGAACTGGAGTGTATCAAATGACACATTTGTCTCACCCGTGCCCAAAATACACGCTTTAGTTATGGACACCAGCCCAATATTTTTTTTAAAGGGTAACCCCATGGTTACTCTTTCACCGGTTCTTCTCCATAAGAAACGACCATTTGGAACCGTGCACTAGCTTCTGACGTTTTATAAGTACCCATGTAGATGTAGGCTTATGTGAAATTAAAAGATTTTGTTTTTTTTTTTGTTTGTTTGAATTTTCTAAGGTTTTCGCTCCCATCTCCAAGTTTACCAGATACAGTTAACTTTAATTTATATATAGAGCTTTAAAATTAAATATGTACACTTATATTTAAAATATACATAAGACTAACATTATATGGCGTTCAACTACTAACGTGATTAGCTTAATTTTAAGCTGCGACTGACGGCTAACGACTTCCAAACTTGAAAATCGACTTCAAAATATAGAAATCGACTTTCGTTTGTGTGAAACCATTTCGAAAGTCAAACGAATCTTAAATGGGACGATGAAATCCCGGGGTACTTTCTGTGTCGACACATTATGACACTATTTGGTGCCAGATAGTGTCACTTTATGTGCGTTGTATGGTCAAAATTGTTAAATTTTTCATTAACTTGCATGATTCTGGTAGAATTTATTACGTCTAAAGTCGACATGATATGGCACCATTTAGTGCCGGATTATCACTTTTCTAAAAAAGTAGTCATTTTTTCTTGCCTTACAAATGATGTTGGTTAGGCATATTACCTTCAGTTATCAAATAGCGTCTCTTTAAGTCCAAATTAACAATTTAAGTAGACGAATAGTCATTTTTTCTTGCCTCACAAATGATGCTGGTTGTGTCTGGTACCTATAGTGTCGACACGATGTGGCACTATTTAGTACCGGACTGTGTTGATAGTGTCAGCCGATAGTCGCAGCCGGTGACGCTCTTGTGCGTCGATTTTTGGCAGTTTTTAGAGGATCCACCTCACAGCACGGACCTGAAAGATAAAAAAGGTAATATTATTCGACTAGCCTGTTGGTTGGTATACCGGAGGTCTTGGGTTCGATTCACACCCAAGGCAAATGTTTGTGTGATGAGCACGATCATTTATTCTGTGTCTGGGTGTAATTTATCTATAATATGTATGTATTTAGAAATATATAAGTATGTTTATCAGTTGTCTAGTACTCAACATAAGCTCTGCTTAGCTTGGGATTAGATGGTTTTGTGTGATAATTGCTCTGCGGCTTGCGGCATTTGAGGCCACCGCCGCCTGCCACTCCTTACTTCGGACCATAACCTGTCCCCGGCGCGAGAGCGAGTTGCCGATTGCCCCACGACGACACGCGGGGCCCAGCTCCAGCTGCACCTGAGGAAGGTCTCACCGTTATAGGAACAGCACGGGTCGGTCCTGCGCGGCGTCGGGCTCCAGGTCGCGCGGGGCCCAGCTCCAGCTGCACCTGAGGAAGGTCTCACCGTTATAGGAACAGCACGGGTCGGTCCTGCGCGGCGTCGGGCTCCAGGTCGCGCGGGGCCCAGCTCCAGCTGCACCTGAGGAAGGTCTCACCGTTATAGGAACAGCACGGGTCGGTCCTGCGCGGCGTCGGGCTCCAGGTCGCGCGGGGCCCAGCTCCAGCTGCACCTGAGGAAGGTCTCACCGTTATAGGAACAGCACGGGTCGGTCCTGCGCGGCGTCGGGCTCCAGGTCGCGCGGGGCCCAGCTCCAGCTGCACCTGAGGAAGGTCTCACCGTTATAGGAACAGCACGGGTCGGTCCTGCGCGGCGTCGGGCTCCAGGTCGCGCGGGGCCCAGCTCCAGCTGCACCTGAGGAAGGTCTCACCGTTATAGGAACAGCACGGGTCGGTCCTGCGCGGCGTCGGGCTCCAGGTCGCGCGGGGCCCAGCTCCAGCTGCACCTGAGGAAGGTCTCACCGTTATAGGAACAGCACGGGTCGGTCCTGCGCGGCGTCGGGCTCCAGGTCGCGCGCGGGCGCCAGGGAGGCCCCCGGGGAGCCCGACGAGGTGCTCTTGCGCTCCGTCTCCTTGGCCGTGAGGCGCTCCGAGCCGCCGCTCGAGCCGCCGCTGCCGGACACTACCGATTCTTCGCGGTTGTAACTGCGAAAAAGGTTAAAGATGGGTAAATTGTGGGGTGGAAATACCAGATGACTTAAAATACCAGCCTTGCGCCACCGGTACATAGTAGACATCCCACCCATACGTACAAAGCGTTTTGGGAACATATTCATAATGCGTACAACTAAGGAGTGGAATTCCTTGCCGGAGTCTGTGTTTCCTGATGGCTACAACCTAGGGGTCTTTAAGTCAAGAGTGAATAGGTTACTTCTAGACAAGCGTGCTCCATCGTCGACCACATCATCACTTACCATCAGGTGAGATGATAATAAGAAAAAAACTTTTAAAAACAAAAACTAGCCAAGTGCGAATCAAAAAGAATTAGAAGAATTTTATCATCATTATTTGTTGTTGTAGCGAGAATAAAAATACACATTCACTTTTTTTTTAATTTAATATAAACTCGTGCTTGACTGCGCTCCCACCTGATGGTAAGCAGTGATACAATCGTTGATGGTGAGGCGCACTAGTTTATTAAGAGCCTATTCACTCTAGCCTTGAAGACAGCCAAATTATAATCGGACGGGAAGACCGCAGCAGGCAAATTGTTCCAGTCCTTGAATGTACGCGGTATAAACGACGAGGCGAAACGCTTAGTCCGGACCGTAGAAGTTTCACCGACGTAAGCGTGGATACTCGCCGTACGTCGGGTTGTCCGTAGAAATTAACTCTCTACGGTTTATGAGATACAGCCAGCTGCCAGACAGACGGTCGGACGGAGAGCGGGGGCTTAGTAATAAGGTCCCGTTGAAACCCTTCGGATCGTAATTAATAATATGCAAGTGACAAAAGATGGTAGGAACATTAATCTAAATATATAAAAGGAGAAACTGACTGACATATCAACGCACAGCCGAAACTACTGGGACTAGGAACATGAAATCCTGCACAAGGCTTCCTTTTATGACGTAGGCGAGCACTAAGAGAGGATTTTCCAAATATCACTTCATAAGGGATGCAAAGGGGGTCCAAAGTTTGTACGACAAAGCCACTGGCAGAAGCTAGTTTAGTATAATTATGCTAGGAAGGTGGCTAAATGATACCGCTGTTTATATAGTCAAATTATTTTGATACAAGTGGAGAAAGTTTGTTGCCCTTACTGTCCTGTCTCAAATATCCACATTGTAGGTATATAAGTACAATACAATACATTTAAATGAATATATAATTTAATAATGATGACAAAAAATACTTGACAAAATTTACCTACTAAACATTTTAAACAATTTACATACTACTTACAAAACATAATAATAATATACATACATAAATTAATTTCAATATTAACAATTTAGTAACAATGACGACAAAAAATTGACATAATTTATAATTACTTATATAAAATTGACATAATTTATAATTACTTAGACAATTACATAGACATAATAATATGCATACACAATTTAATTTAAATATATACATACATAATTTAATAATAAAGATGACAAAAAATAAATTAAAATGTCGGACACAACCTACCAATACTTATACACATACATAATAATATACATCTATTAGATCTACCTACAAAAATTAATTCAATGAATTGTTACTTTGCCGCCATCCTCTCTCCTACATTTGCTGTGCCCGACAGGGTCCATATTGATCTTGACTATATTTTATACCACTTATGTACATATGGAATACTCAATACTCAATACTTTATTAGTATTGAGTATTGAGTATTGATAAGAACAACTTACCCGTATACGGTATGCTCGCTGTTGAGGCAGGAGGAGTACTTGAAGGGGATCGGTTGGTAGCCGTACGAGCCGGCGTACGGCATGTAGCCGGGGCCCATTATGCTGGAACAAACATATCGGTGCGTTAGAAAACATAATTTATAAGGCATACATTGTTAGAAAGGAAACATAAGAAAGACGGAAAACACAGACAAATAGAAAAGAAAGTTTATTTTGTGTCTCGAACAGGACCAACGAAAAAATAACGATAACACCCACAGGACTCCCACACGCACCCCACGCGTACCGCTATTGTCACTGACGAGACTGTCGGAACTGACGGGACTGTCGGGACTGACGGTACTGTCGGGACTGACGATACTGTCGGGACTGACGGTACTGGCGGAACTGACGGTACTGTCGGGACTGACGGTACTGTCGGGACTGAAGGTACTGTCGGGACAGACGGTACTGTCGGGACTGTCGGGACTAACGGTACTGTCGAGACTGACGGCATAGTCGGGACTGTCAGTACTGTCGGGACTGACGGTACTGTCGGAACTGACGGTACTGTCGGGACTGACGGTACTGTCGGCCACGTAGTAGCACTGTTCCAAGAACGTTATCTTGTTCACCTGTGTAACATGACTCACTTGGGGTTGGGCAGCGGCGCCAGCGTGTCGCTGACGAGGCTGTCGCTGTCGGCACTACGCAGGCGCAGCGCGGCCAGCTCGGCGCACAGCTCGCCTGCCACGTAGTAGCACTGTTCCGAGAACGTTATCTTGTTCACCTGTGTAACATGACTCACTTGGGGTTGGGCAGCGGCGCCAGCGTGTCGCTGACGAGGCTGTCGCTGTCGGCACTACGCAGGCGCAGCGCGGCCAGCTCGGCGCACAGCTCGCCTGCCACGTAGTAGCACTGTTCCGAGAACGTTATCTTGTTCACCTGTGTAACATGACTCACTTGGGGTTGGGCAGCGGCGCCAGCGTGTCGCTGACGAGGCTGTCGCTGTCGGCACTACGCAGGCGCAGCGCGGCCAGCTCGGCGCACAGCTCGCCTGCCACGTAGTAGCACTGTTCCGAGAACGTTATCTTGTTCACCTGTGTAACATGACTCACTTGGGGTTGGGCAGCGGCGCCAGCGTGTCGCTGACGAGGCTGTCGCTGTCGGCACTACGCAGGCGCAGCGCGGCCAGCTCGGCGCACAGCTCGCCTGCCACGTAGTAGCACTGTTCCGAGAACGTTATCTTGTTCACCTGTGTAACATGACTCACTTGGGGTTGGGCAGCGGCGCCAGCGTGTCGCTGACGAGGCTGTCGCTGTCGGCACTACGCAGGCGCAGCGCGGCCAGCTCGGCGCACAGCTCGCCTGCCACGTAGTAGCACTGTTCCGAGAACGTTATCTTGTTCACCTGTGTAACATGACTCACTTGGGGTTGGGCAGCGGCGCCAGCGTGTCGCTGACGAGGCTGTCGCTGTCGGCACTACGCAGGCGCAGCGCGGCCAGCTCGGCGCACAGCTCGCCTGCCACGTAGTAGCACTGTTCCGAGAACGTTATCTTGTTCACCTGTGTAACATGACTCACTTGGGGTTGGGCAGCGGCGCCAGCGTGTCGCTGACGAGGCTGTCGCTGTCGGCACTACGCAGGCGCAGCGCGGCCAGCTCGGCGCACAGCTCGCCTGCCACGTAGTAGCACTGTTCCGAGAACGTTATCTTGTTCACCTGTGTAACATGACTCACTTGGGGTTGGGCAGCGGCGCCAGCGTGTCGCTGACGAGGCTGTCGCTGTCGGCACTACGCAGGCGCAGCGCGGCCAGCTCGGCGCACAGCTCGCCTGCCACGTAGTAGCACTGTTCCGAGAACGTTATCTTGTTCACCTGTGTAACATGACTCACTTGGGGTTGGGCAGCGGCGCCAGCGTGTCACTGACGAGGCTGTCGCTGTCGGCACTACGCAGGCGCAGCGCGGCCAGCTCGGCGCACAGCTCGCCTGCCACGTAGTAGCACTGTTCCGAGAACGTTATCTTGTTCACCTGTGTAACATGACTCACTTGGGGTTGGGCAGCGGCGCCAGCGTGTCGCTGACGAGGCTGTCGCTGTCGGCACTACGCAGGCGCAGCGCGGCCAGCTCGGCGCACAGCTCGCCTGCCACGTAGTAGCACTGTTCCGAGAACGTTATCTTGTTCACCTGTGTAACATGACTCACTTGGGGTTGGGCAGCGGCGCCAGCGTGTCGCTGACGAGGCTGTCGCTGTCGGCACTACGCAGGCGCAGCGCGGCCAGCTCGGCGCACAGCTCGCCTGCCACGTAGTAGCACTGTTCCGAGAACGTTATCTTGTTCACCTGTGTAACATGACTCACTTGGGGTTGGGCAGCGGCGCCAGCGTGTCGCTGACGAGGCTGTCGCTGTCGGCACTACGCAGGCGCAGCGCGGCCAGCTCGGCGCACAGCTCGCCTGCCACGTAGTAGCACTGTTCCGAGAACGTTATCTTGTTCACCTGTGTAACATGACTCACTTGGGGTTGGGCAGCGGCGCCAGCGTGTCGCTGACGAGGCTGTCGCTGTCGGCACTACGCAGGCGCAGCGCGGCCAGCTCGGCGCACAGCTCGCCTGCCACGTAGTAGCACTGTTCCGAGAACGTTATCTTGTTCACCTGTGTAACATGACTCACTTGGGGTTGGGCAGCGGCGCCAGCGTGTCGCTGACGAGGCTGTCGCTGTCGGCACTACGCAGGCGCAGCGCGGCCAGCTCGGCGCACAGCTCGCCTGCCACGTAGTAGCACTGTTCCGAGAACGTTATCTTGTTCACCTGTGTAACATGACTCACTTGGGGTTGGGCAGCGGCGCCAGCGTGTCGCTGACGAGGCTGTCGCTGTCGGCACTACGCAGGCGCAGCGCGGCCAGCTCGGCGCACAGCTCGCCTGCCACGTAGTAGCACTGTTCCGAGAACGTTATCTTGTTCACCTGTGTAACATGACTCACTTGGGGTTGGGCAGCGGCGCCAGCGTGTCGCTGACGAGGCTGTCGCTGTCGGCACTACGCAGGCGCAGCGCGGCCAGCTCGGCGCACAGCTCGCCTGCCACGTAGTAGCACTGTTCCGAGAACGTTATCTTGTTCACCTGTGTAACATGACTCACTTGGGGTTGGGCAGCGGCGCCAGCGTGTCGCTGACGAGGCTGTCGCTGTCGGCACTACGCAGGCGCAGCGCGGCCAGCTCGGCGCACAGCTCGCCTGCCACGTAGTAGCACTGTTCCGAGAACGTTATCTTGTTCACCTGTGTAACATGACTCACTTGGGGTTGGGCAGCGGCGCCAGCGTGTCGCTGACGAGGCTGTCGCTGTCGGCACTACGCAGGCGCAGCGCGGCCAGCTCGGCGCACAGCTCGCCTGCCACGTAGTAGCACTGTTCCGAGAACGTTATCTTGTTCACCTGTGTAACATGACTCACTTGGGGTTGGGCAGCGGCGCCAGCGTGTCGCTGACGAGGCTGTCGCTGTCGGCACTACGCAGGCGCAGCGCGGCCAGCTCGGCGCACAGCTCGCCTGCCACGTAGTAGCACTGTTCCGAGAACGTTATCTTGTTCACCTGTGTAACATGACTCACTTGGGGTTGGGCAGCGGCGCCAGCGTGTCGCTGAGGAGGCTGTCGCTGTCGGCACTACGCAGGCGCAGCGCGGCCAGCTCGGCGCACAGCTCGCCTGCCACGTAGTAGCACTGTTCCGAGAACGTTATCTTGTTCACCTGTGTAACATGACTCACTTGGGGTTGGGCAGCGGCGCCAGCGTGTCGCTGACGAGGCTGTCGCTGTCGGCACTACGCAGGCGCAGCGCGGCCAGCTCGGCGCACAGCTCGCCTGCCACGTAGTAGCACTGTTCCGAGAACGTTATCTTGTTCACCTGTGTAACATGACTCACTTGGGGTTGGGCAGCGGCGCCAGCGTGTCGCTGACGAGGCTGTCGCTGTCGGCACTACGCAGGCGCAGCGCGGCCAGCTCGGCGCACAGCTCGCCTGCCACGTAGTAGCACTGTTCCGAGAACGTTATCTTGTTCACCTGTGTAACATGACTCACTTGGGGTTGGGCAGCGGCGCCAGCGTGTCGCTGACGAGGCTGTCGCTGTCGGCACTACGCAGGCGCAGCGCGGCCAGCTCGGCGCACAGCTCGCCTGCCACGTAGTAGCACTGTTCCGAGAACGTTATCTTGTTCACCTGTGTAACATGACTCACTTGGGGTTGGGCAGCGGCGCCAGCGTGTCGCTGACGAGGCTGTCGCTGTCGGCACTACGCAGGCGCAGCGCGGCCAGCTCGGCGCACAGCTCGCCTGCCACGTAGTAGCACTGTTCCGAGAACGTTATCTTGTTCACCTGTGTAACATGACTCACTTGGGGTTGGGCAGCGGCGCCAGCGTGTCGCTGACGAGGCTGTCGCTGTCGGCACTACGCAGGCGCAGCGCGGCCAGCTCGGCGCACAGCTCGCCTGCCACGTAGTAGCACTGTTCCGAGAACGTTATCTTGTTCACCTGTGTAACATGACTCACTTGGGGTTGGGCAGCGGCGCCAGCGTGTCGCTGACGAGGCTGTCGCTGTCGGCACTACGCAGGCGCAGCGCGGCCAGCTCGGCGCACAGCTCGCCTGCCACGTAGTAGCACTGTTCCGAGAACGTTATCTTGTTCACCTGTGTAACATGACTCACTTGGGGTTGGGCAGCGGCGCCAGCGTGTCGCTGACGAGGCTGTCGCTGTCGGCACTACGCAGGCGCAGCGCGGCCAGCTCGGCGCACAGCTCGCCTGCCACGTAGTAGCACTGTTCCGAGAACGTTATCTTGTTCACCTGTGTAACATGACTCACTTGGGGTTGGGCAGCGGCGCCAGCGTGTCGCTGACGAGGCTGTCGCTGTCGGCACTACGCAGGCGCAGCGCGGCCAGCTCGGCGCACAGCTCGCCTGCCACGTAGTAGCACTGTTCCGAGAACGTTATCTT
The DNA here is from genome assembly GCA_949316375.1 of Mythimna vitellina. Lineage (NCBI taxonomy): Eukaryota > Metazoa > Arthropoda > Insecta > Lepidoptera > Noctuidae > Mythimna > Mythimna vitellina. The sequence goes on from OX438713.1 coordinate 1,408,003, forward strand.
GTTCACCTGTGTAACATGACTCACTTGGTGTTGGGCAGCGGCGCCAGCGTGTCGCTGACGAGGCTGTCGCTGTCGGCACTACGCAGGCGCAGCGCGGCCAGCTCGGCGCACAGCTCGCCTGCCACGTAGTAGCACTGTTCCGAGAACGTTATCTTGTTCACCTGTGTAACATGACTCACTTGGGGTTGGGCAGCGGCGCCAGCGTGTCGCTGACGAGGCTGTCGCTGTCGGCACTACGCAGGCGCAGCGCGGCCAGCTCGGCGCACAGCTCGCCTGCCACGTAGTAGCACTGTTCCGAGAACGTTATCTTGTTCACCTGTGTAACATGACTCACTTGGGGTTGGGCAGCGGCGCCAGCGTGTCGCTGACGAGGCTGTCGCTGTCGGCACTACGCAGGCGCAGCGCGGCCAGCTCGGCGCACAGCTCGCCTGCCACGTAGTAGCACTGTTCCGAGAACGTTATCTTGTTCACCTGTGTAACATGACTCACTTGGGGTTGGGCAGCGGCGCCAGCGTGTCGCTGACGAGGCTGTCGCTGTCGGCACTACGCAGGCGCAGCGCGGCCAGCTCGGCGCACAGCTCGCCTGCCACGTAGTAGCACTGTTCCGAGAACGTTATCTTGTTCACCTGTGTAACATGACTCACTTGGGGTTGGGCAGCGGCGCCAGCGTGTCGCTGACGAGGCTGTCGCTGTCGGCACTACGCAGGCGCAGCGCGGCCAGCTCGGCGCACAGCTCGCCTGCCACGTAGTAGCACTGTTCCGAGAACGTTATCTTGTTCACCTGTGTAACATGACTCACTTGGGGTTGGGCAGCGGCGCCAGCGTGTCGCTGACGAGGCTGTCGCTGTCGGCACTACGCAGGCGCAGCGCGGCCAGCTCGGCGCACAGCTCGCCTGCCACGTAGTAGCACTGTTCCGAGAACGTTATCTTGTTCACCTGTGTAACATGACTCACTTGGGGTTGGGCAGCGGCGCCAGCGTGTCGCTGACGAGGCTGTCGCTGTCGGCACTACGCAGGCGCAGCGCGGCCAGCTCGGCGCACAGCTCGCCTGCCACGTAGTAGCACTGTTCCGAGAACGTTATCTTGTTCACCTGTGTAACATGACTCACTTGGGGTTGGGCAGCGGCGCCAGCGTGTCGCTGACGAGGCTGTCGCTGTCGGCACTACGCAGGCGCAGCGCGGCCAGCTCGGCGCACAGCTCGCCTGCCACGTAGTAGCACTGTTCCGAGAACGTTATCTTGTTCACCTGTGTAACATGACTCACTTGGGGTTGGGCAGCGGCGCCAGCGTGTCGCTGACGAGGCTGTCGCTGTCGGCACTACGCAGGCGCAGCGCGGCCAGCTCGGCGCACAGCTCGCCTGCCACGTAGTAGCACTGTTCCGAGAACGTTATCTTGTTCACCTGTGTAACATGACTCACTTGGGGTTGGGCAGCGGCGCCAGCGTGTCGCTGACGAGGCTGTCGCTGTCGGCACTACGCAGGCGCAGCGCGGCCAGCTCGGCGCACAGCTCGCCTGCCACGTAGTAGCACTGTTCCGAGAACGTTATCTTGTTCACCTGTGTAACATGACTCACTTGGGGTTGGGCAGCGGCGCCAGCGTGTCGCTGACGAGGCTGTCGCTGTCGGCACTACGCAGGCGCAGCGCGGCCAGCTCGGCGCACAGCTCGCCTGCCACGTAGTAGCACTGTTCCGAGAACGTTATCTTGTTCACCTGTGTAACATGACTCACTTGGGGTTGGGCAGCGGCGCCAGCGTGTCGCTGACGAGGCTGTCGCTGTCGGCACTACGCAGGCGCAGCGCGGCCAGCTCGGCGCACAGCTCGCCTGCCACGTAGTAGCACTGTTCCGAGAACGTTATCTTGTTCACCTGTGTAACATGACTCACTTGGGGTTGGGCAGCGGCGCCAGCGTGTCGCTGACGAGGCTGTCGCTGTCGGCACTACGCAGGCGCAGCGCGGCCAGCTCGGCGCACAGCTCGCCTGCCACGTAGTAGCACTGTTCCGAGAACGTTATCTTGTTCACCTGTGTAACATGACTCACTTGGGGTTGGGCAGCGGCGCCAGCGTGTCGCTGACGAGGCTGTCGCTGTCGGCACTACGCAGGCGCAGCGCGGCCAGCTCGGCGCACAGCTCGCCTGCCACGTAGTAGCACTGTTCCGAGAACGTTATCTTGTTCACCTGTGTAACATGACTCACTTGGGGTTGGGCAGCGGCGCCAGCGTGTCGCTGACGAGGCTGTCGCTGTCGGCACTACGCAGGCGCAGCGCGGCCAGCTCGGCGCACAGCTCGCCTGCCACGTAGTAGCACTGTTCCGAGAACGTTATCTTGTTCACCTGTGTAACATGACTCACTTGGGGTTGGGCAGCGGCGCCAGCGTGTCGCTGACGAGGCTGTCGCTGTCGGCACTACGCAGGCGCAGCGCGGCCAGCTCGGCGCACAGCTCGCCTGCCACGTAGTAGCACTGTTCCGAGAACGTTATCTTGTTCACCTGTGTAACATGACTCACTTGGGGTTGGGCAGCGGCGCCAGCGTGTCGCTGACGAGGCTGTCGCTGTCGGCACTACGCAGGCGCAGCGCGGCCAGCTCGGCGCACAGCTCGCCTGCCACGTAGTAGCACTGTTCCGAGAACGTTATCTTGTTCACCTGTGTAACATGACTCACTTGGGGTTGGGCAGCGGCGCCAGCGTGTCGCTGACGAGGCTGTCGCTGTCGGCACTACGCAGGCGCAGCGCGGCCAGCTCGGCGCACAGCTCGCCTGCCACGTAGTAGCACTGTTCCGAGAACGTTATCTTGTTCACCTGTGTAACATGACTCACTTGGGGTTGGGCAGCGGCGCCAGCGTGTCGCTGACGAGGCTGTCGCTGTCGGCACTACGCAGGCGCAGCGCGGCCAGCTCGGCGCACAGCTCGCCTGCCACGTAGTAGCACTGTTCCGAGAACGTTATCTTGTTCACCTGTGTAACATGACTCACTTGGGGTTGGGCAGCGGCGCCAGCGTGTCGCTGACGAGGCTGTCGCTGTCGGCACTACGCAGGCGCAGCGCGGCCAGCTCGGCGCACAGCTCGCCTGCCACGTAGTAGCACTGTTCCGAGAACGTTATCTTGTTCACCTGTGTAACATGACTCACTTGGGGTTGGGCAGCGGCGCCAGCGTGTCGCTGACGAGGCTGTCGCTGTCGGCACTACGCAGGCGCAGCGCGGCCAGCTCGGCGCACAGCTCGCCTGCCACGTAGTAGCACTGTTCCGAGAACGTTATCTTGTTCACCTGTGTAACATGACTCACTTGGGGTTGGGCAGCGGCGCCAGCGTGTCGCTGACGAGGCTGTCGCTGTCGGCACTACGCAGGCGCAGCGCGGCCAGCTCGGCGCACAGCTCGCCTGCCACGTAGTAGCACTGTTCCGAGAACGTTATCTTGTTCACCTGTGTAACATGACTCACTTGGGGTTGGGCAGCGGCGCCAGCGTGTCGCTGACGAGGCTGTCGCTGTCGGCACTACGCAGGCGCAGCGCGGCCAGCTCGGCGCACAGCTCGCCTGCCACGTAGTAGCACTGTTCCGAGAACGTTATCTTGTTCACCTGTGTAACATGACTCACTTGGGGTTGGGCAGCGGCGCCAGCGTGTCGCTGACGAGGCTGTCGCTGTCGGCACTACGCAGGCGCAGCGCGGCCAGCTCGGCGCACAGCTCGCCTGCCACGTAGTAGCACTGTTCCGAGAACGTTATCTTGTTCACCGTGTGCCGTATGAAGCCGGCCTGCAAACAGAAAACAACAATTTTTTTTTTTTTTTTTTTTAATTGATATAAACCAGTGCTTGACTGCGATTCCACCTGATGGTAAGCAATTTGGCTAATGTCTGTTGAGACTGTCGGACATTCAGTCTAGAGGGGAGAGAGGGTATTTTTTTTTATTGATATAAACCAGTGCTTGACTACGATCTCACCTGATGGTAAGCGGAGATGCAATCATTGATGGTCAGGCGCACTAGTTTATTAAGAGCCTATTCACTCTAGCCTTGAAGACACCTAAATTATAGTTGGACAGGAAGACCGCAACAGGAAAATTATTATATTGTATTAATTGTAATTATTCAATTTAGAGAGGAGAGAGGGTATTATTATAATTATTCAGTCTAGAGGGGAGAGAGGGTATTATTATAATTATGCTAACCTTCAGCATATGCGAGGCGTATTTCCTGGCGTCGCGGCGGTCCGTGATGCCGGCCACGTGCTGCAGGATCCAGTCCACCACGTCGGCGCCTATGAACGCGTTCGGTATCGTAATCTTCAGCCACATTCTGTCGCGGATCTCAAGGCCTGTGGATAGAGACAATTCATGTAGTACCATCGCCCGAGCCCAGTCTCCTATCCCTAATGATGCTAAACCTAATTGTAGCCACGGGTAGTGTGAAAGTGAAACCCAGGACCCTGGGACAAAGGCAAAGAAGGAACAAGAGTGGGTTTGCGGCTGAATGGAAGAATGTCTGTTTGTCTAGAGTTTTGTGAGATGAGTGTATGATTGCTGTGTAGTTATATCTTGTTATAATTTTCAAAAACATGTCTTTAACTAATGCATTTAATTGGCCTTTAGTGGAGTTATGTTATGTTTTTATCTTATTTTTTAAATGATGATTTGACGGAGTTTTTTATGAAATAGCCATTCAATGGTGATAGCTGAACTGAGAGGATTGTATCGATGATTTTAAAGTTGTGTGTTTACAGAAAATACACACAAAGAATCCAATAAATACCTAATTTCGAAAAAAGAATAACGTACCTTTAATATAAAGTTTATTTGAACTTATAATTCCAAGTCAATCCAAAGATATAACACTTCAAAGCAACCCGTTTAAAAAAACGGCATTTTCATAGTTACCTATCTATCATAGAACTCAGTAAAGCCATATTTTGGTTCGGTCGCCAATTATATCTTAATGAACATACTACTTGACAATGACCTGCAAATTGCAGAAAAACTTTCGAAAATTTATTTTCGCGGGCTACCATGGAGAATTTACCATAAGCACCCCACCGAGGACACGGGTTTAGGGAACGGGCAGATCCCCCACATAGCTGGTGCGAAACAAGGCAGCTGCTTTACTAAGAGCAGTATTCGTAAATTTGTTTTTGCAAAGAACAATTTGACAGAGACTTGGAATTGAGATGATGAATGTAAGACGTACAATATAAAAATAGTTTTATTTTTTTCACGAGACTTTAGACTGTCTCCATGATGAAGTTCCTTGTAAAAAAATCCTCGTCTGTCTCGTGTGCGATATGATACGCTGTTCGACAGTGTGATCGAATTTTAGCATTCTTTAAAAAAATAAGGTACCCATAGATTTAAGTGTCTGTAAAATTAATATTTTGATGAACAATAAAGATTATTCTAATCAATTCTGAGCCTTTTTTTTGGCCTACGCCCGCACAATATGATCTATGGGATATCCTTGGAGTAGGTCCTAGCTGTTGTCTCCTGCCTGCTGTCTGTTGGCAGCACAAGCTGGTGAACTAACCTGATTCCGGCCTCAGCATAGCTCTGACAACCAGCGCCATGTCCATATTGACAGACAGCTGAGGCTCCAGGCCTCCCGCGGGCACCGTGCTGGCGTCGCTCGCGCCTCGCTCCGACACCGACGACACGGGGAGGGCGGATAGCGACGGCGGCGGAGGGGGGTACGCCTCGCGTAGCGCCTGCGTGTGCGCCACCCATGCACCTTGAGAAAAGGAGAGTAATTTGGTTAATATAGCGCAATCTTCAGTGTTTGTGGGCCGTCTCTCCGCAGACCATGTCCCGCCTTCCATCCTGCGTCACGTGCCCTGTTACCTGTTCACATAAGGATTGAATAACAGCGCCGAATACTGGGCCTGATACAGTATTTTCTCGCAGGGCCTGCGGTAGTCGACACCGTCAATCGCCTACGCTGAAAACCAGCGCTGTGGACTCGTCGCATTTTGCGTGTGGATACGGCATTATGCTGAGAGTTCGGACGTTTTGCGCGGACGTGGCGCATATATTTTTTTCATGGAAAATGTTTGGAATCTGCTATATGTTAGTATTCAATTTGCGTCTTTTCCGCCAAATAAAATGTTTTTCTTTCTTTCCGTTTTTCGGTAACTCCTTCAAAAAATCCGCAGCCCAGGCAGGAGTCTGCTTAAACTGGACCCTACAATCTTGCCGACATCTCTTTAAGGCGCGCGTGGAACACAACGCCCCGTCCATCCAGCCTTAGTCCTTACCGGAGAAAAGTTACAATTAGTGGCCATTCAAGTATTGTGTAAGCACTACAAGAGAGGGGGGTCTTTGCTTTGTTCATTTTTAATGACCCCCATGACATCAAAAATGCGGGGGTCTGGTTGGAGATTACGTCAGCAACATATATATTTTTTAGTTTTTTAAAAGAACGATGTCAATGTTTCCAAATTATACATTGCCATTGAAGACTTAGACTCACATTCGTGTCATGGACTGAGGACTTTTATTTGGATTAATATGCCAAAGTTTTTAATGAATTTTGTTTTGTTTCTCTATTTGAAGCATATTTCTAATTTCTATACTTATAGCTACTGCTCGTAAATTAATAGCAAAACCAAACACATAGAAAACAGCATGTTCCAATGTTGACGTAAGCATGGGGAGAGGGGAGAGAGTGATATGAAAGAAAAGGAAGTTAGTGGTAGCATGACGAGTGACAGGGCAAAATGGAAGAAAAAAACGTGTTGCGCCGACCCCAGATAACACGGGACAAGGGCAGGAAGATGATGATGATGATGAGGGGAAGGGAGAGAGCTTTGCTTACTTTACCTAACCAGGGGGGGGTTAATATTTGCAAAAAATCTGCTTACGTCATACTTGAACAGCCCCTTAGCAATTTAGCGTCAATACTCACCAGGGTCTATAGGCCTGACCGGCTCAGTCCTCGGTATTGTGAAGTACCCTTTGGGGTTAGGGTCCCAGCACTTGGCGACCACCAGCTTGATGGGGCCCGGCTTCTGTACGACCTCGCGCAACACCCGCACCGCCTCGTCGTTTGTCATGTCTTCGAAGTTCACATCGTTCACCTGGAATTATTCAAACAGGTGTCTTAGGAAATTCCTTCCCGAGGTACACTTTCATACAACGGCTTTTACGTGATTACACCTCTTTGTCCATTTTTTTTGGAAATACAGTTAAAGCATATTCAGCCTTTTAATGTTCCCACTGCTGGGACTCAGGCCTCCTCTCTTTAGGAGAGGGAATGGGCCGTAATCCACCACGCGGGCAAAGTGCGGGTTGGTGAAAGACAAATGTCTACGAATTTTTGGTTCTAGGACATGCCGGTTTCCTCACGATGTTTTCCTTCACCGTTTTGAGAGCAGTGGTGATGAAATAAATTACACAAAGTCATGCGCCTGGCTGGGTTTGAACCCGCGACCTACAACTCGTAAGTCGGGGCCGTTACCACTCGGCCACCACTGCTCTCAGGAAATACAGATATCTTGTGGATATTATCTAGGTTTCTTTTGAAATCAAAACATAAACTTGTGTCAAACTAATCCAGTAAAGAGGTAACCAGACGGTTGCAAACTAGCGTTCCAACCAAGGTGACCTTGGTTTATGTGTTTGGTTTGTATTGCGGCTACATGGATGTAAACCACGCGCCAACACGTTCGGTGGTTGGGGAAACGCGCCTCCCAACCAAGGGCGTTGAAGGTCATGGTTTACAACTACTGTCTACACGGATTGAAACTAGCAAGGTCACCTTGGTAGGGACGTTGGTTGGCAACCATCTGGTCACCCCTTAAAGATCTCTGAAAATCTGCTATTTTACGTGAACATTAGCTCTTCATAATGTACTTATCAATTAAAAATATATCAATAGAAACCTTGCACATACATAATCGAAATTCTAAATGATGCGATTTTTCCAAAACCTTTTAAAAACACGTATTTTCTGGAACAAGTTTTTTGTAAACGATTGAATTACCAAATGTCAACAGAGTTTTCCGGGGTCATGTCTCATTTTTCACGTTGCATCTTTATCAAACATTGAGTTGGTTAAAACAAAAACCTTATAAACCACGCATTTTTTTTTATAATGTGAATGTGAGAACACTGTAGACTCCGCGAATTCGTAGGTTATTTTTTATTATGTATATTTTTATTGTACTTTTTAGTACAATATTGACCAGTCTACACTGTCCTTACATAATATCTACTTATGCTGTAATATGGAAATATTGTAAGAACAACAATTTTTTTTAAAGAGTAACCATGGAGTTTCTTGCCGGTTCTTCTCCATAGGAAACAACCAATTTGGAACCATGCACTAGCTTCTGACGTTTTATAAGTGCCCATGTAGGCCTATGTGAAATAAAAAACTTTTGACTTTTGACTTTTTTGCTCGCGTTGACGATAGACGTGTAGGGAACGACCATCTTAAATACAGCACAGTAGGTTTACATGCTTCCAGTGCCTCAGAAAGCACATAAAGACCTTGGTCCCAGTTGTCATTCGTAGATCTTTGGCAGTCGTTACAGGTAGTTAGACGCCACAAAGTCTGACCATCAGTCTAACCAAGTAGTATCGTGTTGCCCAGTAACTGGGTTGTGGAGGTCTGATATGCAGTCGCTCCATGTAAAACGGGTATGCAGCCGCATCCGGTTAGACCTAAAGCCGACCCCAAGCTAGTTGGGAATAAGTTGGGGAGGGACTAAGGGGGACTATACCATAGTAGTCTGTGTCTACTGATAGTTACAACTTAGGTGTTTTTAAGTCCTTTTTGCGAAGAAATAATGGTACTTTTTAATGTTTTCTTTGTTTTATTTTTACCTGTATTTATTATACTGCTCACAACTATGTAATTTGTCATTTGATTTTTTTACTGTTTGTTTCTGTGTAAGTGCTTGGTTCTGTATAATTTAATTGTGACTTTGTGTGCGTTTTGTGTTACAAAAAATATTTTTTTTTTATCTATCATTTTGATACAGTCTCAGTGTGGTGTAACGACTCTGGTGTCTGTATGGTGTCTAGTTTGGTAGCTCGACGCCAAGGTTTCCCGGTGAAATATAGCCTCAAATGTAAGTTGCAAACACTGGCGAGACGGGTGATTACAAACATCGTCGACCTCCGACACCCAGTGCAAGTGCGCTGCTCCTGACCAGACATTGGCCCACTTACTAGAGTGCCCAAAGTGTCCCTACATTTGCACTTTGGAGGAGCTTAAATACGCCACTGACGTCGCTATAAACGTGGTCACCTACTGGGCCCAAATACTTTGAGGGAGCCCGGAGGACACGGTGGAGCATACGGCAGAGGTGTGTCCCGCTTGGGCAGAGCACCGCCATGTCCTAGTGGGGGACAATAGAATAAAACTTTATTTATCGGCGGCAACGATCTCTCGCGCGGGTCCTTGGTACAGGCTATGGTCCGAAGCGAGGAGGAGTGACAGGCGATCGCCTCCTTCTGCGAAGCAGTAATGCTAGCAAAGGAGGAGGCCGCACGTGCACGCGCGAGAGAGCGGCCCTCACGCCTCAGCCGCCGGGATCCCGATCCCGATTTCCGGCCACCGCAGACGCGGGCTTGCAGACGGCGCGCAATGGGTAGCTCGCCGTCTGACTGTTCGGTAACCGTCAGGAACGATCCCAAATCGTCGACGGCGCGTACCACGCGCGCCTCAAGGTGATGTCAGCAAACCGTAGCAACAAACGCACAACGCTGCTACGTGACGCTGTAAAGTTGCTCAGTGTACCGCAACTTGCCTTCCAATATTTTACGATGCATCCGATGTCCATTGAACAACAATGTGTTGAACAATTTGAAAGCATTGCGAGACGTCAGGGGACAACTACATAGTGTATCTGAGGCTTAAGGATCAGATCTAAGAGCTTATCAACAGTACGGAGCCCCGGCCTGCAGGGGCCCCAATGTGATGTTGTCCACTGGCTAACTCCGGCACTGACCTATCGCGATTTCATCTCACTGTCTCTGTGCAGCCAGCTCTGTGCTTTGAAACAAATGCTTGAAAAAAAAATTACTTGAATATTTTTTAATACACCCCGTCTGAAATTCACTACGCCACTATAAATGATAAATGATGATATTTATTTTGTAAGTAGGTTTAAAAAAACACTTTTACACGTAAATTTTTTTTTCGTCATTTTAATCTAGATGAGGCCGGTGTTTCCTAGCTGACTACCCTGAGAAGAAACACCGAAACAAACTCAGGGGTCAAAACAAACTCAGGTTTCTAACAAACATACACTGGTCAGATCACACTGAGACAAGACGAGAGTCGACAGATTTTGACGTTCTAATTACTTCTCGAGGTCTAAGGCGGAAGGAGAAGGCTTGTCAGAGTCCAATAGACTGACTAAAACCACACTTATTGTTCCTTTTTTGCCTTTGTGTTCCAGGACCACGGGTTCCCCTTTTAGAAGAAAACCCATGATGTCAGTAGGCTTCCACAGAAATGCGACTGCGGACGCTCCTTATAAATACGAGACTGAACCCTCAGATTAAACCCTTGCACCCATGCAGGTGTTGCGTGTGTCTCCACGCGTGGAGATGCAACGCCGACCAATAGCGGACAGAGTTCCGGCAGAACCTCATGGCGGTATGGAGACAACGACTGTTGCAACCCAGCGCTTGGCATGTCACAATCGCGCGGTAATACCCCCTCTTTAAGGAGTGCCTACAGAAGTGCCAGGGCGTCCTCACTATCCAACTAACACACAGAAACTTCACGAAACAACCATTTCGGTGAGGGCCACCTGAAATGGTTGTTTCGTGAAGTTTCTGATTCGGAGAGAATAAACGCCCAGGTGTCACCATTGTGCGGATCGCCCGGAAGACACGGTGGAAGTCTAGCCAGCTAGGGCAGAGCACCGCCGTATCCTCGTGTAAGCGATCGAGGTCGGCGACCTCTCGTGTCCGGCCCTGGTTCAGGCCATGGTAAGGAGCGAAAAGGAATGGGAAGCAGTATCCTTCAGCGAAGCAGTAATACTAGCGAAGGTGGTGGCTGGAACCGTGATCATAATTCCATAAATAAATAACGATCGCAAATCATATTTTAAAGAACATAGATATGACCGTGTAAACTGCAAAAATAGGTTTTATTTTTTTTATTTTTCACATACTTAGATTTTTAAAACATACTTTTACATGTAAATTTTTTTTCGCCAATTTCAATGAGATGAGGCCGGTGTTTCTTAGCTGACTACCCTGAGAAGAAACACCGAAACAGACTCAGGGGCAAAATCTCTTTTCTAAGTCCATAAAGTAAACATGTAATGGTGAAATCACATGACAACCATGCAGATTTGTGTCTGAGATGGTCTTTTGAAGAAAGGACCACACAAATTTGTAGACCTGTCCAATCAGTGCACGCATTTGTCAGTGTTCGTGTAGCTCAAATAAGGACTACTAAGGAGCTCAAAGACTTGATAAACAATACCAAAGAGAGGACATTTACGGTTTAACATGTTCTTAACTCAAAATCCTCAATTCAGACACTGGCACACACACACACACACACTGACTTTTCTATTTCAAGTTCTTACATTACATCCTAAGGGTTGTCTGGTAGATATCGCTGTCAGCGATAAGGCCGCCTTTGTACCCATAGATTTAAGTGTAAAAGTTTTGTTACTGTTTTGGTGTACAATAAAGTTTATTCTATTCTATTCTACTGGCCCAATGAAAATAATGTTTTGGTTTTTTGTTATGAATAATTCAGCATACCTAGTAGATTACCTCACCTCATTACCCAGACCTAATCTCTAAGTTGATTTTAAACTCTGATTATGTCAAGATTGTACGATTGATGATGCCTTCCATGCACTGGGTTGTGCAGGTCTGATAAGCAGTTGTTTTACTAAACCGACCCAATAAAATTATAGCTATACAAATGATCACATCATCATCATCTTCCTGCCCTTGTCCCATCTTATTTGGGGTCGGCAAAACACGTTTTTTTCTTCCATTCTATCCTGTCAACCGTCATACTATCACTAACTTCCTTTTCTTTCATATCACTGTTCACACAATCCATCCATCTTTTCTTTGGCGTCCCTCTCCACAATCCACATGTATACTCATAACTTTATTATTATTATTAACTCTTTTAGTAACATGCCTTAACATATGATTTATTATATTTACTGCCTTATTGTATCTGGTTCCTACGTCTTCTAGTCTTATCATGTAATGATAGACACATAGACTTCACAATTTTTTTTATAAATTTATATTGTGCAATTGTTTGGACGAACCATTAGCAGATTTTTTATGAGAATTTATTGATGCTAAGGTTTTTTCTTCCAACAAAGTATCTGCCTTCTCAATATTATTTTTACTTCGCTCTATTTAGCAAAGTCCCTAATGTATTTTTCTTTTTTTATTGTTGACAGGCCTGCATTTGACCATTATGTGGTGGCGTTTTAGACTTTTCATTCTTGGTGTTGCTGCTGCCACACAGACCACAGGAAGAGAAAGTGGTGAATGTTAGTGTTACAACTATCTATAAAACAGAGAAAGCACATAGCTATCAGTTCAGGATTGTGGTCCCATCAGTCTATGAGAGAAAGGAGCAAAGTTCACCTATGTGCACACAAACTTCATCTCTTGTGTAAGTGTGGCTAATCTGCATTGAGGTTGCCCACTGTGTCCAAAAATATTTTGGGAGGGTTACTATCTATCTATCTAACCATTTATTGGAGTCTGGTATCTACACTTAGTCCTATGCAGACCATTGTACATGAGCCATGGTGGCCAAACCCATCTCTCTTTGAAAACTGATTAGGCCTCCCAGGTTTTTCAGGGTGTCTGTGAGCAAATTCAGGGATCCTACTGTAGGCTTAGGTGATTAACATTTGCCAAAAGAAACAATTGTGGACCCTGTTGGGCACAACAAAAGGTTATATGAAAATGTAGACTTATCATTAAGTATCTTATAATCTAACATAATCTAAATAATTTTTTATAAGTAGAAACCCAATAACTAAACATACCTGTAAAATCATGTCTCCCGGCTCTATCCTACCATCCAGAGCCACAGCACCACCCTTCATAATACTTCCAACATATATGCCACCATCGCCACCCTTGTTAGACTGCCCAACTATTGAAATACCAAGAAAATTGACCGTATCCATGTTCAGAGTCACCGTAATAATGTGCATAGACATTGTAGAGTCCGTTATTGATGAGTACGAAGAGGTTCTAGACATGACTTGTGGCCTTTTTCGTCGCCGCTGTGGTCTCTTACGAGAGCTCACTTGTAGGTGGGAAACACTGCTGCATTCTGTTAGGGCCCGGTCTACAGACGCGTTAGTGTGCCGGCCTGTCGTTGTTGTGATTTCTGACTGGCTGTCGAAGAGACTCGTGGAGTCTAAGTCAGAACTAAGCACCGAGGCAGTTTCATATTCCAAGCCATGGTTCCCGTACTTTGAGTGGCCATTTATCCGTAAGCCCCTGTATTTATACTTGTCACAGGATGCTCGATGGCCCGGCCGCGAACTGATGGTGCTGTCCGTGTCCGTACAGGTGTCCCGGGTGACAGGCGCCGGAGCCCCATGGGTTTGTTTGCCTTTTCCAGCATTGCTATCAGTACACTGCGAAGCGCCATCGGAAGGGTTTGAGCCCTCCGCAGACACTAACCACGACACAACACGACCGTTAAAACACGGCAAATGAGCGTTATCGTCCACAATTTCTTCTTTAACAACACCAAAATCATCGTCCATGGATTTAAAGAAAAACTTGTAGTTCGGTCGGTTCAACTGGTTTTTAAAGTCCAACAACGTCACTTTCTCCGGTGAGATCGGAATTTTCACTAAATACGGAGTTTCCTCATCGTCTATGTAATAAATAACTTTCGTCTCCTCCATTTTTAATGCATTTATTTATTGAATAACAACACCCTTACGATCTATAAATATCGGTCGCCATCACAAATATGGCGATAAATATAGTACCGCTATTCGGCACTACGGGGCGCCACTGCTCCTTTCTTAAATCAAAACGTTCGGATACACACGCAATATAGTGCCAAAAGGCCAAAATCAATCGAGAAAACTTTGAGAACCATTGACATTTGCTATGTGATCTGGATTTTTACGCTATCTGTGGCGTTTGTTTATCAATTTTTGAATTCAAAATAGTCGTTTGTTGTTGCAAAAGTTGTGATTTCTAAATCTTTTAAAAAATCAGAATAGTAATTATCAAAAATGGGTTCAGAGTCGAAAGAAACTTGGTTTTTGGATATCGTGGAGAAACTGGACGACTTCTGCAAAAGAGTAGACGGTAATTCATAGTGCAAACTAATTTCGCATTCTAACGATAGACATTTTTGCATTTTTCTAACATTTCTCTCAAATAATTACAGAAAAGATCGAAAAAGAGCAACAACAGATGAAAGCATGTAAGAAGAAGACGGAATTAGAGACGAAATTGGCACAGGAAATGAAATTACATGTGAGTTTAATATAGCATAATTATCAAATATTGGTCAGAAAAAAGTTAGAGTACATCGACACGAAAATAAGAAGAAGATCATTATTACCTATTCAACCCTGGGATATATTCAACAAACACTCGCGTTTACTCGGCCAGGGTCGCACAATGAAATTTATTTAATTAAACTGCACAGCACTGCTTATTTTGAGACTAGATAGTAGATGGCATTGTGTGAAAGTTGTGGAATGTTAAAATGTACAAAAATAAGCCATACTCAATTACTATTATTATACTCCCCAGAATGAACTAAACGAGCGCCTCTCCGAGCTGTCCCGCCGTGGCAGTGAGCTGGACCGAGTGTGTGCCACCTTTGAGTCACACCTCACCATTGCCGAAAGTGACAGAAATAGACTGGATAATGCCAGGTTAGTATCTACTTATAAATATTTGTAGAAGAATGACTGTATTAAGGGGGAGGCATTATGGTAGTCAGTTAACCCTGTGTGGCCCCTGGCTATAGTCCGAAGCGAAGAGAAATGGCAGGCGGTCGCCGCCTTCTGTAAACCAGTAATGCTAGCGAAGGAGGCGGCCGCACGCGTGGGATCGGATGTCCACGCCCCAGACGCCGGGACTCCGACTCCAATTACCAGCCACAGTAGGCTTGGGCTTGCGGACGACGAGCAATAGCTAGCTGGTGGTCCAGCCATCCAGACCGAGGCCGAGTCGTCGACGGCGCGTACTGTTCCACGCGCGCCACAAAGAGATGTCAGCAAAACGATAGGGGCCCCAGGCCTACTGGGCCCATAGGTTGATCTTCGAAAGAAAACCCAAGGTCCGGGAAGGCCAGTCTTCGTATCAATGAGCAAGTAGCAGCTCTATTCATTCTGTACTGATGTACATTATCTGTTCCAGAGAAACATATCAGCTGGCTAAAGAGCTGACCGGCATCAGATGGGACTTCAGTGCACCGCCCAACGTGGCCAAAGGATGTATCCTTTTTATAAATAAGCTCATTCAAACTTTGGACTCCTGTTTTTTCTTTTTAATTGATATAAACCAGTGCTTGACTGCGATCCCACCTGATGGTAAGCGGAGATGCAATCATTGATGGTCAGGCGCACTAGTTTATTAAGAGCCTATTCACACACTAGCCTTGAAGACACCTATATTATAGTTGGACGGGAAGACCGCATGTTTCATCCCTTTAGGCAGAGGCGGATCGTGAAATTGTTGGACTCTGGGCTAACACTACTTGGGGGCCCACCTAAGTAATCAAATTAATTGGCATTTTGTTAAAAATAATTTTATATTTTTCCTACAGTGTACCTTTTCGACAACGACCGATCACTGTAGAAATGTCGTCCTAATGGAACAAGAGATCACGAGTTACTATAGCTAACTTGAAAGTCTAAATATATTTCGTCTTCTGGTTTTCTGTAAGAGATTGCCCTGTGCCAGAAGACCGCCGACTGAACACTTAGTTTTTGTAAATGTGTATCATTGTAGATTGTTTTTAATGAAAACTGGGGGCCCCTTATATCCTTGGGGCCCTGGGCTGCAGCCCATTTAGCCATTAAGTAGATCCGGCCATGCCTTTAGGGGGTGAATTTTGGAAAACCCTCTTTTACTGCCTCGCTTACGTCATAGGAGAAAATCTTGTACAAAATTTGAGGTTCCAGGTGGTGTGGTGGGTGGTGATGAGGTGGTGTGTGATCGTGTGGTGGTGGACTGGTGGTGCGGTAGTGTGTGTGTATACACATGTCTTTGTGTCTGTGTGTAACTCACAGAAATCTTGATAATAAGGCAATAGAAGTCACAATGACTCGTGACCTTTTCGCCGCGCATGTGTCTCGTAGAACACAAGTGCGCGTGGAGCTTTGTTGCATAACTAGTGTTGTTTGGGACACGGAGAGATAAACAAGGTATTTTTCAGCAAATCCAACTGCGGAAATTCTTTTAAAATTTGTAACTTTACAAAGTGATAACATTTCATATGTAAGCAGTTAGTTTTTGAAATAAAGTCGTTTTTTAACCCACTTCAAAAAGAAGGAGGTTCTATGTTCGGCTGAATGTATTTTTTTTAATGTAAGGTCAGGGTGGCATATTCCGTCTATGGGGCGTAACCGTCTACTTGAAATTATGCTCGTCACAGTCGAGTTGCAGCATTTGTAGAAGTATCGATAAAACAGCATTACTTTTAACTTCAAATAAAATTCCCTAGGTGGCGATAGTCGCTATAAAAATGGGTAAAACCGCCTTCAAAGTTCAGTTGCAACCTCGAAATCGTTCATTGCATAATTCCGTCTATTTTGAATGGGGCTTGACGAATTTGACCCATTTCTGAGATCGTTAACCTTTTTTGTCCCAACTTTTTAAAAGAGAACCAATCAATATTCAGTATATGTACTTACTTAGAGTTCAAAGAAAGTTCATTTGAAACTTCATTTCTTTAGTCGTTTTTATAGTTACTATAATGAGACCGATTGTTAACTTTATTAAGACTAAAATCCCCTTTCATTTTAATAGGAGTTTGTTACTGAATTGAAACGATATATGAGACCAAACGTGTATTTTTATTTTATGTAGGAACTTTAACTTTATCCAGATAGTTACATATTTTTCTGTGTGCTATTATCTTAAAATTGCTAAATTAAAATGTTTATTTCATCCGCGACGTCGACAGAATAAATTTGATCTAAGCATAAGGTTTATCTCAAGAATATTACACGAACAAACATCATATAGGTATGTTAATTTAGTTAAACATGTAAGTACCAAATAACATGATTGTACTCTCATAAATCGAATCACCCAATGTTTTGTACTATAAGAAGAGAAATACTCAAATTATTATTATTTTTTTTTGTGCAAAATAGCAATACCTATTTAATCAACTAATAACGCTCCACTAAAACGTGTCGACCACCCCTGCTTGTTTAGACATGCCGAACTAGCCCCCAAAAATGATTTTTACGTATTTAACCTGCTAGACACTTTATTTTTAAGATCGTTAAGCACAGAATTGACTCTCTCTTACGAACGCGTGTCATTATTACGTGTTTCCTTAAAATCACTAAAGATTTCAAATAAATTTTTCCAGTATGACGGATTTTCCCGATTAAGTTGGGAAAATCCGTCTACTGGTCAAGTTTAAAAAAAAAGTTGTATATCCTAGTACTGGTGAAAGTTTATTTTAATAAGACTTGAAAGTTTAAAACATTATTTTCATGAGACCATAACGTTGATCATAAATGAAAACGTTCATCGGATACGGGCACTCAAATGTAAGTCCAAAAAAAACTATGCCGGAATTAGCCACCCTGACCGATTTTAAAAATTATTTTTTTATTGAATTATTATGCTTTCAAGTTAGTCCCATAGAAATATTGTTATGATCTGATCATGAACTTCGAAGATATGGAACAGAACTCCTCATAGGATCACAGCAGAACTGCTGTAACAAGTAAAATTGCTTTGTTTATACGTGTAGTCGATGACTGACTGAAAGATGAGGGGGAATATATCGAACTGATCTGATCATAAAGCCTGAAGTTAGGCACAGGAACTCTGTAATAAATTAATGTAATCTAACCGTGTTTGGGATTATTAGAATTGTCATGAGATGTACTCTGGGTATAAGATTTTTAAGTTCGGCTGAGGGGTACTTTTTACTGGTGGTACCATAACTAAAAAGTGTAAAATCAAAAACATTTAACAAAAAAAAAAATACAACCGACTTCAAAGTAACAAAAAAACACTGAAAAGTGCAAAATAACTTTAATTTCGGAAGTCGGTGTTAAATAACGAAGAGCCAAACTATTATAGAAACACCGACTTCCGAAATTAAAGTTATTTTGCACTTTCAGTGTTCTTTTTTTACTTTGAAGTCGGTTGTATTTTTTTTTTAAGTTTTTTAATATATACAGTCAAATCAAAAGTTAACTACTACGATTATCGCAGAACAATGATTTTTTTGTCAATTCAATAACTATTTACACTTAAGCTTGTTCATGTGTACTATTACAACTGCTAAAAGGAGCAATTAAATTATACTCATGCGTTAAGTTTTCGTTATTGACATTTTCTCTTTCCATAAAATCCTGAACTATCAATACAGATATAAAAAGCGAAGCTCGCAAGCTGCTCCAACCGATCGAGCTGGACTTCTCGAACGGGGCCGACAGCGGAGCCCTATGGACGCTGCTACAGTCCACCGCGGCACCAGGCTGGCCCTTCGTCACCGACAAGGAGAACAGGCCTTTGAATGAGGCTGATAAGATGAAACAAGTCGTTTAAGTAACATAAAATTAATGGAAAGAATTGAGCTATTTGTAATTTGTTAAGATGTCACCATCATCTTCCTGCCCTTGTCCCATCTTATTTGGGGTCGGCGCAACACGTTTTTTTCTTCCATTCTATCCTGTCAACCGTCATACTATCACTAACTTCCTTTTCTTTCATGTTCACACAATTCATCCATCTTTTCTTTGGCCTCCGTCTCCACCCATCCACATGTATACTCATAACTCTTTTAGTAACATGTGCCTCATCTCTCCTACATGACCATACCAAGACAAACGATTCCCCTTCAACTTTTTCAGTCACTGGCGCCACTTTCAAACTTCCTCTAATATATTAATTTCTCACTTTATCCATTCTCGTCACACCACACATCCATCTCAACATGTAATTTTTAAGATGTAAAACCAAATAATTAAGGTGTTTAATTAAAATTAATTTTAAACTAAATTATCGTTTCATTGTTTGATAGTTAAATGTTGAATTGAGTCCTTGTAAGTGTCATCTTGTATATACAAACTGGGCAAGTGCGAGTCGGACTCGCGCCCTGAGGGTTCCGTACAAACTTACCTATGTAAATAATTCAATTTCGGAATAGAATATCGGAAGATTTTCCGAATGGCAAAAAAAAATTGTGACGTAACAACAAAACTGTTTTCAGATTTATTCCTGTACTTATGCTATATAGAGCTGCCATCACCTAATTTGCCGACGCCGGACAAACATGGCAAAAATCCCGGACATTTGGGTGAAATATGGTTTTTTCCCCGGACACGTCGGAAAAAAATGTTTGCAGTAGAATATAAACATCGTTATATTTTTGTTTTTTTTTTATAAATTTGTACAGGTTGTTAATAAAATAGAATTTGGTTCTTGGTTCGTATGTAACCGCATTGACGCAAGCGCATTTGCTGAAAGTGTACTGCTTGCATAAAAAAAATTGAGTTTCCCCTGATAGCAAAAGTAAATTCTTAAAAACCCCGCCCGGACGCCCTTCAAAGTAGGACAAATCCGGGGAAACCCGGACGGATGGCAGCCCTATGCTATAAGACATTGCTTTATGCCAAATTTCAGGATTCTGGGTTAACGGGAAGTACCCTATGAATTTTAATTTCCTCGATAGTGTCGAAATGTACGTTTTTTGCAACATAAACCGAAGTATCTTTTTTTCTCGTTAACTTACAAGTTTGATTTGTTTACAGCTACAAGAGTCCGCAAACTTGAGTATATGGTTTTAATTTCAACTCGATACCTCCACACGTTTCCGAAATAAAGGGTCTTGACAGACGGACGGACAAAAAAGTGATCCTATATGGGTTCCGTTTATTCCTTTTGAGGTACGGAACCCTAAAAGCGGACCTATTTCTCCTGGTCATGCTATAACTTAAGAACGGCTGGACCAATTTTAATAATTCTTTTTTGTTTTGTTCATCAGCTTATAGGGAAGGTTTAAAACAAAAAAAAAATACATATGTAATTAGCAGTGATCAGAGTAGGTAGATTGATTTTTGGTACTTGTATCATAAATGCACACAGAAACAATAACACGGATAAGCCATTTTTCCGGAAAGTAATTCCGGTATTTCCGGATTTCAATTCTAAATTTTAAGGAAGGTATAATGTTCTGATTGGTCGTTGGGTTGTGTCAAATCGTGACTGTGTGCCTTTAAAAAAAAATGAAGAATATAATATTACTGATTTTAATACAATCCCTACCGGTTCATGGTCGGTTCCGGTTCTTCGGTGGAATGTCCATATTTATGCCCGGTAGTCGCCACTGTGTGGACCGCCCGGAGGACACGGTGGAGGTGTGCCCCGCTTGGGCAAAGCAACGCCGTGTCCTCGTGAGGGCGATCGGCGGCGGCGATCTCTAGCGCCGGGCCGCGCGTACAGTCCATGATCCGGAGCGAGGAGGAGTGTCAGGCGGTCGCCTCCTTCTGTGAAGCAGTAAGCTAGCAAAGGAGGCGGCCGATTGCGTGAGGCAACGGTCCTTACGCCCTGACCGCTGCCGGGATTCCGATCCCGATTTCCAGGCCACCGTAGGCGCGGGCTTGCGGACGGCGAGCAATGGGTGGCTCGCCGTCCGACCGTCCGGTAAACGTCCGGACCGAGCCCAAGTCGTCGACGTCGCGTACTGTTCCACGCGCGCCTCAAGGAGATGTCAGCAAATCGTAGGGGCCCAGCAGGGTCGAAGCCTACTGGGACCACGGGTAGTATGAAAGCGAAACCCGGGGCCCTGGGACGAAGGCAAAGAAGGAACAGGAGTGGGTTTTTAGTCAGTAAAATTCTGACACTCTCCCGTCCGCCCAAGAGCGGGATTTGTCATAAATTGAATTTCCCACAAAAAAAAAAAAAAATATGTTTCAGATCAATGACCCCAATTCAAACTACCTACTCCGATCTCTAGTAATTAGGGTAGGGTAGGTAAGCACAGATGGCCGTTGGGGCCGAAAGGTTCTGGAATGGCGACCACGTACCGGAAGACGTAGCGTTGCAAGGCCTCCTACAAGGTGGACCGAAGACCTGGTAACGGTTGCGGGAGTCCGATGGATGCGACACACTCAGGACCATTCATTGTGGCGGCACTTGGGGGAGGCTTATGTCCAGCAGTGGACGTCTTTCGGCTGAAATGATGATGATGAGGTAAGCAGCGTAGGGTATAGTAGAATAGAATAGAGTAGTCAGTTGATGGGAGTGAAGGCGCGGCCAAAAGCTAGTTAAAATACAAGTGTTCATTTTTTGTGTTTGAGCTGTCCATTCCTCTGTTCAGAAAAGCCACTTTTTGCTTTCACATACGTAGACACTTTTTTTTTCATCAGAAATCATCAAGTGACTTCTTACGCTCTGGATGGGGCGAGAGGACCTGGCCCCGTTAATCTTAATGACATCTCAATGGGGCGCGCGTGGAACACTACGCGCTGTCGTCGATTTGGATACTCTGTACCTACGATGTTTAAATGGTTTCTTGTAAAAATAAAACAAAGGTTTATAAATGTTGCCATATATTGAAAAGATACTGATTTATCAAGAAGAAAAATATTACTAGTTAAAATAAATCAACAATAAAAATGTGGCAAGAGAGGTCAAACCAAATATAGGAAAAAAAATCAGTAAAATTTTAAAAATTTGATTACATAATGTCTGATCATCTTGATTAGCATTAAAATACAAATATTTAAAAAAATGCTTCAAAGGAACAGTTTCTAAATACTACTATCACAATTTTTAATACTTTATTTACATATACCGACCGATCGAAAGTTCAGTTTCGGCAAAGTGTTTCGTGTCTACGCTATCTTCATCCAATCAATATGGTGCGGCGCGGCCCGCAACAAGTTGTCTATGGCGGGGGTCACTGGTGCCCACGCTGGGGTCACGTGTCTACGCTATCTTCATCCGATCTATATGGTGCGGCGCGGCCCGCAACGCGTTGTCTATGGCGAGGGTCTCTGGTGCCCACGCTGGGGTCACTGGAAGCAGTTCTCTACGCTATCTTTATTCGGTCTGTATGGTGCACGGCGGCCCACAACACGTTGTCTATGGCGGGGGTCACTGGCGGTCACGCTGGACTCACTGGGGGCACGTATCTACGCTATCTTCATCCGATCTATACGGTGCGGCGCGGCCCGCAACGTGGTCTATAGCGAGGGTCACCGGTGTCTTCGCTGGGGTCACTGGGAGCAGGTGCCTACACTATCTTCATCCGATCTATATGGTACGGCGCGGCCCGCAACACGTTGTCTATGGCAAGGGTCACCGGTGCCCACGCTGGGGTTACTGGGAGCAGTTGTCTACGCTATCTTCATCCGATCAATATGCTGCGGCGCGGCCCGCAACACGTTGTCTAAGGGGGGGTCACTGGTGCCCACGCTGGGGTCACTGGGAGCAGGTGTCTACGCTATCTTCATCCGATCAATATGGTACAACGCGGCCCGCAACACGTTGTCTGTGGCGGGGGTCACTGGTGGTCACGCTGGAGTCACTGGGAGCAGGTGTATACGCTGTCTTCATCCGATCTATATGGTGCAGCGCGGCCCTCAACACGTTGTCTGTGGCGGGGGTAACTGGTGCCCTCACTGGGGTCACTGGGAGCAGGTGTCTACGCTATCTTTTCCCATCTATATGGTGCGGCACGGCCGGCAACTCGTTGTCTTTGGCGGGGGTCGCTGGTGCCCACACTGGGTTTACTGGGAGCAGGTGTCTACGCTATCTCATCCGATTTATATGGTGCGGCACGGCTCGCAACACGTGGTCTATGGCGGGGGTCACTGGTGCCCACGCTGGGGTCACTGGGGGCAGATGTCTACGCTATCTTCATCCGATCTATATGGTGCGGCGCGGCCTGTACGGCGTGGATGCGCATCAGGTGTCGCACGGCGTTGCGGCGTCTCACAAAGGTGTTCTCACACACGCGGCACTTGAACGAGTACTGCGGTGTTTTGTGACGATTCTTGTGTATGCGCATCAGGGTGACCGATTTGAAGCGGGCGGGGCATTGGTCGCACTGGAAAAGTGAAAACGTAAAATGACATAATGTGTTTCAAAACTTCAAAACTATAGAAAGAAATAAATATGGACATCGCCTTATATTTTTGCACTTATAACACGAAGTAGGAAGATTTGACATTTGAGGTATAAAAGTGGCCATGCTGGAAGGTTTAGGTCGGCCACATACAGGGTGTAAGGGACAGGTCGTACCGAAAAAAACGGCCTCCATACAAATTATCCAATCAAGTTTATAATTTTGTACAGAGAGGCCGATTCTTTTTTCGTTTCCAAAAAAAAAATCTTGTGGAAGGTTGTACAGTTTCGTCTACTGAGCAAGCCCTTAAAGATTGCGGAGACCTGTCCCTTACACTCTGTAGAAACGCTTATAACTTTTGAACAAATTCGGATATTTGACGACTGATTCTAATTAGAGAAAAAAAATTGTTGTTTTCAAAAATCCATGAAGGTGGCCAATCCAGTAAAAAGATTATATGTAGCGAAGAAGAGAATGTTGGGATGGATGTATGGTTTGACGAGAATAGATAAACTGAGAAATGAGTACATTAGAGTTAATTTTGAAGTGCGCCAGCGCCAATGCGCCAGTGAGTGAATAATAACAATTGAAATAAGTTGAAAGGGAATCGTTTATCTTGGCATAGTCATGCGAAGAGTTGGGATGAAACACATGTTACTAAAAGATTTATGAATATGCATGTAGATGGACGGAGATGGTGAGGGAGGCCAAAGAAAAGATGCATGGATTGTGTGAGATATGAATGAAAATGTTAGTGACGGTTGACAGGGCTGAATGGAAAAAAAAGTATAGCGCCGAGCCCTCATAATACGGGAGAAGAGCATGAATGAGTGTCGGCCACTATGTCAAGTAGGTACCTGTACATTCTTATCCGGCAGATGTATAGCCACGTGCTGCAGGTAGCTACTCTTGCGGTGGAAGCCGGTGCCGCACTCCGCACACACAAACGGCTTCTCGCCTGTGTGCAGCCGCTCGTGGATCTGAAGTTATAACATTTTCATTACAATACCACGCGGCACGCGGGTTTATACCTCAGTGGGCTATTTTAAAAAAGAAACCATTTAAATTCCTACATCAAAAGTAAAATAATCTTGACTCCAAAATATTTGGAAAATATTTTTTTTTATTGACAAGCCGCTCACTCTTTCTTTTTTTTTCGTGTGCGATGATGTGGTCGACTATGGAGCACGCTTGCTTAGAAGTAACCTGTTCACTCTTGACTTTAAGACACCTAAGTTGTAGCTATCAGGAAAAAACGGCAGGGAATTCCAGTCCTTAACTGTACGCACAATGAATGTGTTCTCAAAACGTATCGTACGTAAGGATGAGATATCCAACAGGTACCGGTGGCGCAACACCGTACGGCTGGTGGTCTGATGATGAAAAGGGCTGGTCGGAATTAAGTCGTTACGTCGTAGGTTGGCATCGGGAAGCACAAGGCGATCCCCGGCCATTGGACGCGTTGGCTTGGACGAGGAGCAGGTAGCTTGCCGTCAAGCCATCCGGTAACTATCCGGACCACAACCAGGTCAGACTGATCTGGGTGCCAGGTCATACAGGAGTGGCAGGTAATAAAAGAGCCGACACTCTGGCAAGGAAAGGATCCGAGACACCCCTACACGGACCGGAACCCTTCATAGGACTCTCGCCAAGGGTCATCAACCAAGCATTGAAAAAGGCTGCGCTGGAAATACACAGCACACACTGGCGCAACACAACGGGCCAGAAACACGCGAAGCTATTTCTCAATGACATAGATAAGGCCTGGACCCAAAAACTATGGAGGTACAGCAGATCACAGCTCCGAACAATTACAGGAGTCTTCACGGGGCACTATGCCACCAACAAACAGCTCTACAACATGGGACTAGCAAGCGACCCGACTTGTAGGTTCTGTGGAGATGCAGAGGAGAATATGCTACACCTACTGTGCGACTGTGCAGCACTAGGCTCCAAAAGACTAGAGTATCTGGGCCAACCATATCCAAGACCAGAGGATTACAGGCTCAGCCCCATCAAACCCATACTGGGACTCATGAAGAAGGTGCACAGAGGGCTAGGGGTTGAGTAGACAGGAGGGAACAGTACAAAAGATCCTGAAGGGTCGAAGTGCTCTGGCCCAGGGCCAGCCCAACACAAGATAAGATAAGATAAGATCCGGACCGAGCTCGAGTCATCAATGGCGCGTAGTATTCCACGAGCGCCTCAAAGAGATATCAGCAAACCGTAAAAGCTCAGCAGGGCCGATGCCCGCTAACCCCACATACGGGGAAAAGGCAACCCGTGGTCCTAGAATACAAAGGGCAACTGCAGGACAAAGGTGTGGTTTTAGTCACTAAAAGTCTGACATCGCGCTCAACTCTAGAGCAAGAGAAGTCATTGGTTGATTTCACACCTCAAAAAAACGTAGTTTGACTGACATACCTTCACCTGCTCCGCATTAGATGCTCTGTAGTCACAGTAGGAGCACTTGTCCGTCTTCTCATAGCCGTGTTTAGCTCGGCAGTGCATTAGTAAGAGTCTCCTAGTAATAAACTTCTTACCACAGTGCTGTGAATAGAGATAATTGCTTATTGATAAATAATTATATTTATTTTGCTAATATTTAAAAAAACAACACTTTTACACATCAATTTAACCTTTCGAATACCGTAATTAGAGACACAATAGAAAGACAATGTGAGAGCAAAATTTGTCGTTAATAAGTCGAAAATTGTCACCAAATAGCAGAATTTGTTGGTCAATGTTTCAGAAGTTATAAGGGTTTATAGGTGGCCGACCTGGAGAAAATCTCCCTGGTTTGGCCACTTTTATATATCAAGAACTAGTGACCTATTGAAGCTTTGTTTTCTCCCAAATTTAGCCACTAATTAGTCGAAATCAATCGCCAAATATTAGAATTTGTTTGTCAGTCTTAAGGGCTTAATGGGGGCCGACCTGGAGAGAATCTCTCCGACTTATCTACATTCATATCTCAAACACTAGGGCACCTAACAAAAAACTGTTTTCTCCCAAATTTTGTAGATAATTAGTCACAATTTATCGCCAAGTCACTTTAGTGGTTAATTGTGACTATATTTAAAAACAACTTCAATATTATTGTGTAAATTTTTTTAGCCATATCTATATACGTCGAGCAACTCATTTTATTTGTTTTGACCACTATTACCTTACTACCGCAATAACCAACATTCACATTTATTATTATTTATTTATCTTTATTCCAAAAACTTAAGCAAATTATAAGATAAGCCCCACAAAACCGTTGCAATGGTTTGACTGTGGGGTCGGTGAGTCTCTAGACATACTTAAATGTACTTAAAACATTTCTAAATAATGTAATTTTAATTTGTCTAAATCTAATTGTGTTTGTTTCACTCCTTATGTCTGCCGGCAGACTGTTCAATAGGTATGGTATTCTCTTTCTTAGTGTTACATGGACAAAGTCTTAGGCAAAAGTCAGTAACCAAATAATTATCAACTTACTTCACAAACAACGTCAAATCCTGTGTGTATCTTATAATGATTTCTTAACGATAACTTAGAAGATAATATCTTATGGCAATATTCGCACTCAATCTCCTCCTTCAATCTCACTTTTTTATCTCCATTCTCCTTTTTACGTCTCAAAGTCCGTTTTACAGGCTTTTCAGTACTTTTTTTACTCTTCTTACTTTTAAATATTAATTCTACTGGTTTGTCGACAAGATCTTGCACTTTTGTTTCAAATTCTATGTCTTCGTTATCATTATTTTCAACGGAATCATAACTGTAATTGTTTATATTGTCGTCATGATTATTAAAATCCTCTAGTAGATCTGATATATCTATAGTAATGTTAGTATTGTTTCCCGTGTCAAATATATTTGATTCAATCTTTACATTGTATATAGTTCTGTCGTCGAGGTGGCTCAGAAATAGTTTTTCGTTTTCAAGGCATTTTTTTCTAAACTTGTAAGAGAAATTGATGAAGTTTATGCACGATGTGCACATTTTTTGCGGTAATGTGTCGTTACAATCCACCTGAAATAAATTATAATTCGTTTTACTCTTCATTTTTAATGGCTTTGAAATAATGTCTGAAACTATCCAATAACTTTCCAATTAGATTTTTTAAATGTTTCTAAATATATTTTCTTACAAGTCTAATATCTTTTTAATCATACCTTTAGCCCGGTAGCTGAAAAAATAACATCAGAATACTTTTCGTGATGTTCTATAAACTTGAATATTGGATGCAAAGATTCCACTCCCAGACATGTTCTGCAGCAGTTCCAAGGGTTCATTTCGCTAGTTGCAAGAAATATTTTTAATTTATCGTCAATTTAGTTATAAATTCGAGTTAGAAAGAGGCTTAAAAAACATGAAAGGATAATAAAATCACAAATAAAACCTAAACAACATGTACTCGCATTGACGCCAGAAGTGACGTTTGCGTTTAGTTATTAACAATAGCCATTGCAAATGCCACTAGTGCCTAGATATCATTAAAATGATCACTCTTTATGAAAGCTAGTTAAAATATGTATGTATTATTGTAAATAGAATCCGTCTTGAACATAAGAACTTAATTTTTGAGTAATTTTATGTACAAATATAGAAATCTTCATTGGCACTAACAAAACGTACTTAACGTGTGTTCGTTTTATGTGCTAAAATTCAAAAGCTTTTCATTATATATTTTATACGTTTTGTTTTTATCTACTTCATGACACAAATACACCAAATTGCATTAACACTATTGTTCAGATTAATGTCTTAATATGTTTGGGTATTTTTTGTTAGACTTTCAAATAAGCCATTCAAAAAATATTCTTGTTTCCTAACTTTAAATAACAAGGCTCATAATTTGGGCACTCTAACATTTTGAACACTGTCATTTCAATTGTCAATGTCTAATGTCATGTCAATAAGAAATAAAATGGCTGCTACTATAAGTTTGTTTATGTTTATGTTAATCAGTGTATAATGTAAAACTTTGATTCAAATGAATATAAAACCGTGAATATACACCTAATTACTCCAAAAAGCGATTTATGACTATACCTACATGTTTCGAGTCATAAATGTTCTTTATCGTGTGAAATAAAGAAGAAAAGTCTAAAAAAATGTTAGCTTTACTCCTACTAAATAATATGAGCTCAAAACACAGGGCAGCAAAGCGTAAACTGGCTGCAAAAGCGGATAAAGTGAAGACGAAGGCGCCCGAAGAGGTTTACTGCAGGACTTGCTTGAATACAGAGGATTTAGTGTCAATATTTTATAACAAAGAAAGCGAAGAGAAAAGAACGCAGGATTTGAGGCTCGTGACCGGTTTAGAGGTACATACCTACATATCTATTTAGACTTTGTAAAACCCTCCTTCATTGTTATTAGGTACTGTTTGTGACATTCCTGATCATGTCGCTCATCTAGCAATATATTGGCACACTAGCTTCTGCCAGCGGCTTCGCCCGCGTGAAAGTAGGTTTCTCCTAACAAGCTTTGGTAGATATTTATAAGATCTACAATTAATTAGAACATTGTATGATTCTATCTTTTATAGTTTAGGCAGCGTACGCAAAATAAGTAACTTTTCTGGTTGACTTTTTACACCTTGTGTCCGAAAAACTCAAATATCTTACGGAACCCTATTTTTTTCCAAAATAAAATATAGCCTATATTACTCGTGGATAATGTAGCTTTCGAATGGTGAAAGAATTTTTAAAATCGGTCCAGTAGCTTTTGAGCCTATTCATTACAAACAAACAAAGTTTTCCTCTTTATAATATTAGTGTAGATCTACACTTTTCATATTTTACAGATACAAAGGTCAAAGATTGTACAAATATTTAAAACGAAGTTTTGAGTTCATTTTACATTTTATATCAGAAGTTGTGATGTTGGCTACTAGTACCTATAGACCATAATAGATATTCAAAGATATAAATTATCCAATTTTAAAGACTTAGGCCGTTAAAACTTGATTTTGCATTTACGGTAGATGTGCCAATATTTTACTAGGTGAGTGATATATTCTGGGTTGTCATCTCTAAGATATAGTAACTAGGAGAAGAAGCATAAAAGCTTCTGATTTCGGAGCTCAGAACCTGGACATATCATCATTGTTTTTAAAAAGTTACAAACAGTTCAGTAAAATAATTGTTTAAATTTGATTTTTTTTTTGTCAAACAAAAACGAAACATATCTAGCATCTCTCACCATTTTGTGATAAGATTCAAAAAATCTTAATTTGTTTAATTCCTGAAATAAAAAACAAATTATTATATTGATTATAAAAACAATACCTTGTAAAAATATATTTAGCGAGTTATTAAATTGCGGCATTTGCAACGCATCATGCGAGTCTCGTTGACACCCGGCAGCGTCATCCCATAGTATGAAAATGTTATATTCAGACTTCAAAAGAGACACCTCCCGGACGCTCCCCTGACGCCCTTTAAACTAGGACAAATCTAGAGAGACCCGAACGGATGGTAACCCTAGGTCAGACTGTGTTATTATTTATGTAACAAAATCATGTACACACATGGATTTGTTTACCTGCTCTTCCCATCCAATTATAATTTAGGTGTCTTCAAGGCTACAGTGAATAGGCTCTTAATAAACTAGTGCGCCTCACCATCAAGTATTGCAGACAGCCTAATAATAATAATTAACCAAATAATTGCATCTTTTTTTTTATTCTTGATAAGTTCGCGCTTGACCGCTATCTCACTTATTCTTTCAGATAAAAATGGATGATGGTCTATCACAGAAGATCTGCACGCAATGTGTAGAGACTATGAATATGGCGCTTCAGTTCAGAAGAACGAGTCGGAAAGCTGAGAAATCACTGCTCAATATGATATCAGGTAATTATTTAATACTAGCTTTTGCCCGCAGTTTCGCCCGTGTACATAAAATGTAGCCTATATCACGCAGGAATAACGCAGCTTTCTATCCGACTACCTCCTCCAAACAGAAAACAAAAAACAGACTTTATCTCTTTAGTTATTTATTGCATACCTTATTACAGGACAAACATTTAGACAACACATGTTACTAAAAGAGTTATGAGTATACATGTGGATGGGTGGAGAGGGAGAGGGAGGCCAAAGAAAAGATGGATGGATTGTGTGAACAGTGATATGAAAGAAAAGGAAGTTAGTGATAGTATGACGGTTGACAGGATAGAATGGAAGAAAAAAACGTGTTGCGCCGACCCCAAATAAGATGGGACAAGGGCAGGAAGATGATGATTACAGGACAAACATTTATAAAAATAGGTGTATATTGTACACTTGTTTTATTGCAGACGGCATTTTCTAGCAGACAACCTTTGGATGGACTGATCAAAAAGATTTGGGGGTGCCAGTGTACTTACAATAACATAAATAATGTAAAAAAAGATAATAAAAATACATATATAATACATAAATATATTACCAAATAATAAACTATTAAACATTAAAATATATAATAGAAAAAGGAGCAGAAAAATGAAAGTGATTGGTAATGCTCCTTCACCATCTTTTTGAACGTCGATAGCGTTTGTGCTCGCCTCACTTCTAAGGGCATTCCACAAACGCGATGCTGGTATCGTGAAAGATTTAGTTGAGGCACAAAAAAAAAACTGTTTTCTACGATTCGGAAAATTTTTCGAGAATCCCATTCGGGAGATTGCATAGCATAGCATAGTCGGCCTTATAATGTTCCCCCCACTGTTGGGACTCAGGCCTCCACTCCTCAGGATTGGTGGATGTCACATGTCTTCGAATTTTTGGTTCTTGGACATGCCGGTTTCCTCACGATGTTTTCTTTCACCGTTTTGAGAGCAGTAGTGATGAAATAAATTACAAAAATTAATGCGCCTGGTTGGGTTTGAACCCGCGACCTACAACTTGTAAGTCAGGGCCGTTACCACTCAGCCACCACTGCTCGGGAGATTGAACTATCTACAATGCGTTCCAAATAAGAATAGGATCGATTGCCATGTTGTGACGTCACGTCATACTGTCAAATCGCAAGAAATTGGGCAAAATTGAAGAACTCAGAGATGAGCAAAAATGAAGGACTATCCAGTCCTTTTTCGTTGATTAAACCTTTTTCGTTCACAGTTGGTAAATAAATTAATATTTAAAAGTTTCTTGCCTTGCTCACCATAATAATTCTTCGATTTGACAGTACGACGTGACTTCACAACATGGCAATCGATCCTATTCTTATTTGGAATGCATTGCACATAGATAAGTTTGTCCTAACTTGCCCAGTTTTTTGGTGTACAAGAAAGTTTAATTCCAGGTAAATCCAAAAAAAGACACGCAACCCGTCTCCAGAAATCATTATCGAAACCAAAACTGAAGAAAGCTAAAGTGGAGAAGGTGGAACTAAACGACTATAGCTACGAGATCTTCAGCGAGGAGTTCCAGAATGATGACGATGTCGAGGACTATGGCTCGATGGAGAAGACTGAGACTAAGAGAGAGCTGAGATCTAGACAGGTATGGAGATTGATTTGCAGAACGTGCGGCGTTAAAAGTCCAGTTAAATACGCTCGTAGTGTTTTTCAAGTTCCCTATGACACGTTACGCGATGCGTCGCGACCGGCATTTCGGTGATGCGTTAATAGGGTCCTTTTCCACTCGCCTATCGTCAACATCGAGCATGGTTTCAAAGCTTGTTACTTCATCTAACGCAATCCAACGCGATGTTTGATGAAGAGGCAACGCGAAAAAATAAAGATAACGCCTGAAAACTTTGTTAGCATTCGGTGATTCCGTAATTTACACACGTGGCATACAACAGATTTCTGTTGCAAAACTGTAAATTATTTTGAATGAACTCATTATTATATTAATAAGCATAGCATAATCAGCCTTTTAATGTTCCCACTGCTGGGACTCAGGCCTCTTCTCTAGGAGAGGGAATAGACCGTAATCCACCACGCGGGCACAGTGCGGGTTGGTGGATGTCACATGTCTTCGAATTTTTTTTGGTTCTAGGACATGTTGGTTTCCTCACGATGTTTTCCTTCACCGTTTTGAGAGCAGTGGTGATGAAATAAATTACACAAAGTAATGCGTCTGGCTGGGTTTGATCCCGCGAACTACAACTCGTAAGTCAAGGCCGTTACCACTCGGCCACAACTGCTCTATATTTATTATTATACTTCTTTTTTCTTTTTGTACAGAAAGCATCTCCAAAACAGAAACGCATGACCATCCCGAACTTAGCGTCATACAAATGCGGCACCTGCAGCAAGGAATTCCGAATGAAGGCTACTTACAAAGCGCATATGAGGTTCCACACCAACTATTGTGTCTGTGAGGTACGTTTTTTTTTACTAAGAAAGCATTCATCATCATTTCAGCAGAAATGCGGCCACTGTTGGGTATAGGCCTCACCCAAGTGTCGCCACAACGACCGGTCCTGTGCGTCTCGCATCCATCCTATTCCCGCGACCCTTAACAGGTCATCTGTCCACTTTGTGGGCGGCCTTTTAACTTCCAACCAATTCTTTAAAGTATGGTCATTGCTTTAAAAAGATTTTAGACTGTTTTTAGAGAAAAAATATTACTTATGTAGAAGATAAGTCGCTAGTACCTTACATAAAAATAACCTTTATTCTACCATATCCAACACACACACACACACACAATACACACATTCAATAGTGATGCAACGGAAGTGTCCTAAAGGAAACGGAAACGGAAACATATGTCAAAAGTAAATCTTTGCGGATGCGGAAAAGGAAGCGAAAGTGTTAATACTGTGAAGGGCACAACTTTATTTTTTTTAAAACAATAGAAGGTTTACATCGTAATCACGTCACCGTCACGAGACGCGGTGATGCGCAGAATGAACCAAAAAAATATAATAATAAAGAAACTCGTTGCGACACTTTTGTGTACCGCCCCCGCGCCTCTTCCAATGCGTCCAGTCGTCCACGCGCCCCCAACCCCCGCGCTCCCCGCTGTATTATAAATTTTGCGGAAGCAGAAGCGGATACGGAAGTGATTTTCTCTTCCGTTTACTACACTTGCAGAAGTGGATGCAGAGTTCTGTTGCAACACTAAATTCAATATTAATCGCTTATTATTATTAACAAACTTTTTGAGATATTTCTACATATATACCGACGGTGAAGTACAAATAACTCCTAACTGTCGGAAGTCAAAATTATCTGTCCAAAAATTGTTAGGAAGTAATACTATAAATTGACACGTTGGTTTAGTTAGGTGTTTGTTTCCACAAATTAATTTGATGCAGTTGCAACTAAATATCCGCTTCGGATATTTTACGAAGCATGCGGAAACACGCATTTAAAATATAAGCACTTAAAAGTAATTTTATCGAAAAATGTCAGTTAGAAGGTATTGGCACTTCACCGTCGATATGTATATGTCGTGGCCAGTTCTAGAATTGATCACTTCATGATATGGCCGACTAAAACTGGCCAGATCGTTAAACGTTAACGTTCGATGATATTTCGATCATCATTTGTCAAATATCATTGATGTATGATTTCTATGATAATAAAAGATCTAAAGAAATTAGACCAAACGAGGATTCAAATATTATCAAACTAACGTTTAAAACAATGCCAGTTTTACTTAGCCATATCATAAAGTGATCAATTTTTAAGATCTGCCCACAACATATATACATCTTAACTAATAAATATTAGCACCCTGCCCACTGCCACTTAGGTTAGGCGATTCTTCGTAAAAAAAAAACACTTATGTATTTATTTACAAGCACTTGTACAACGTTACAGAGGATGTCCAAGAAACTACCAAACTAAAAAATAGATTTATTAAAAACAATAATAACCTAATAACAAATCCATACAAATTAAAGAAATAAAAAACTAACTAACATATAATTTAGAAATAAAAAGAAAATACATATAATTTATCCCTCAAAACAAATGAAACATTGTTAACTTATTGTTTTTAAAACTATAGCCATCTCACTCTAACCCATTGTCTCACAGGCATGCGGAAAGAGATGCCGCAACAACAATCAGCTACAGGAACACAAGAGGGCCCGACACGGTTTGTACAAGATACACAAGTGTGCGTATTGTGAGTACAGCTCTGCTACCAAGGAGGCGCTTACGGTGAGTCGGGATTTTGTATTATTTCATTAAAATATTCCACAATTAAATTTATTTCATTAAAATATTCCACAATTAAATTTATTTCATTAAAATATTCCACAATTAAATCGAATTCATTAACATATTTAAAAAGCATGACCAACATAAACCATTTTAAATCGCAACTAAAAAAAAATCTTGATTGAAAAGGCTTACTATTCTATCAATGAGATTTTAGATGATAGGAGCATAAAATAAAAAATGTCCGATCCACTTGTTATTCTATCTTGCTTACGACGTTACTTGTTTGAAACAGTTTTATTTAGTTTGTAGTTTTTTACGCCTAATTTCTACGCTTTGCAAGGCAAAACATAGTAATACAACGCAAATTTTATACCATGTACCTTATTACCTATGTTAAACAAATAAAATACTTTGACTTTGACTTATATTGTACAATCATATTCATTTCATTAAAATATTGCACAATACGGAATACGCATATATTTTTTTTTATTTGCCAAATTAAATCAGTTTTAACTACAGTAAATAAATATGAAAGAATTTTTAAAATAACTTCATCGACAATGAAGTTATAAAGCTTTAAAGCTGGTAATAAGAAAGTTTCTGACGGCAAAGGCACCTGTACGGTCGCCATAGATGGGCACGCCATAATTATGGAGATAAGTCCCCTCTTTGAGGAGTGGCTGGAAAGACCACATCCAAAAAAAGATTTCATGCAAATATCACTTCGCTCCTAGATCCACGAACGTCGTCACACAGGAGAGAGACCGTACGTCTGCGACCACTGCGGGGCCACCTTCCATCGACGATCGAACTTGGTGCAACATATAGCCATACATCTGCCTGAGAAAAACTTCCAGGTAAGGGGAGCTATGTCACAAAATTTAAATACTGCTTTAAAAATACTTTTCAATACACTTCCCGCTCATATCCCTACCACTTTTGGCACGTAAGTTATTGTTTTTCGCACTAGTGCGGAAAAGTGCGTTGGCTCGCCCCCGCTACAATTCATTACATGTATCATATCACGCTGGGCGCAACAACCCCCGTTTATTTATGTCTCCGTAAGTGTACTGAAAAACGTCGTTTGATACACATGGAAATTTGTCACTGCAGTCCTTGGCTCCACAACACCTTCGCCTATGGGTCCTGCGTATTCCGCCTCGATCGGCATGGCAAATTTTCTCCACTTGTATCAAAATGCATTATTTATTGTGTCTATTTAGTTGTAACCCCAGGCAAAATATTCTTTGGGCACACACATCAACCAAACTAGAGCAAAAAAATTGTGCGCATCAGCTCCAACGTGGGATTGAAGTTCTCTACTTAAAAAAGATTGTGATATTTAGAAAGAGACAGAGAGAGAGTGTATAATGTATACATGAGTAAAAGATGATGCCGTTCTGTGTCAAAATTTCACGGACCGCTAATATGGTATTACACTCATTTTTGAATAGTGTCTCAATTAGATTACTGCTACATACTGTTAATAAAAAAAAAAACCATTTAATATCAGACAATAGTCCATAGCCAGTACATAATTTAAAAACACTGGATAAAATTCAATTCAAGACAAAATTCATAATAAATAAATAAAATCAAATCATAAATTAAAATCACAATAAATAAATTAAATCTAAAATTAAAGACGTAATAAATAAATTAAAATCAAAATTATTAAAATTTAAATGCATGTCAAAATATTTTAAATAAACAGGTTTAGCTACTACAGTAGGCCCACCGAGACTCCATAACATGCAGCTCCGTAAACCTGCCCAGCAGTGCAGTATCATACCTGTCTCCTATCATTCTCAGTACCCTGTTAATAAACCATTAAAACAAACACAACATTTTGATTCAGTCGCTAAGTACCCTAAAAATGCATTTAAAATTTACATTTTAAAATTTCACGCGTGTTTGACGACAATGTAGAAAGCAGTGGACGCCATATTTACTCTGCGGTCGTGACGTCAGTTGGCTGTGTAAACAAATGCGCTCAGTATGACCGATTAGTTGACAGTTGACAGCTTTCACTTTATTTTACACAGCCGAATGACGTAATAACATGGTGGCTACTATTTCAAGGTGATAAAGAACAGATAATAATAACAGAGAAGTTTGAATTGAATTTTAAAATTTATGTTGTTATTTTATGAACTAAAACCAACATTTGCCGATTGCATTTTACATAAGCTTTCTTAATAATATATTTCTAGATTTATATAGAGTAAAATGCCCTATTTCCTTCGCTTTATTCCGCCCCAACCAATCTCTATAGCCATATTCGTCCCAACTGACCACAAATAGTGCGACATGTGCCCCAAACGGCTCAAGTCGCGCAAGTTCCTTCAGATACACAAACACAATGCTCACACCGGCAAGCGCTACGGGTACCTCTGTGGGATATGCGAGCACCGGTTCGAGAAGCCGAACAAGGTGCGCGCTCACATGCGGCGCGTGCACGGCGTGGCGGATGAACAGCAGGGGCCGATTGTCAGGGTGCAGCTTTAAGACCCTATAGGGTATAGGCCTTCGAATTTTTAAGACGGGATTTCTTAGAGTGAACTTCAGTGGCTGTTTTAATTATTCGCAAATTGAATCCTAGCGGATATTGTGATGTAAAATTGGTGTAGTTTTGTATCTCAAGTGTCTGCGCAACTGGACAATATGTGGAATCATTGAAACAGGCGCGATCTCGGTAAAATGGAGCTGAGAATTTTATTGTAGTTTTGGCTACCTCAGCGAAGTTTGCCGAGAAGGCTGACTCGATACATTTACTGCCAAATACTACAAAAACATTAGAATGTGTTGCACCGGCATTCTAATGTGATACATAGTGCAGTGTTTTAAAAAATTAAATAAGACTTGACTTAAAGGTGCAAGTGACCAGGTCATTAATATCCAAAAAAAAATATAGTATCGACGTTCGGAAAGAGATGTCGTAATAACAATCTAGGGATGTTCCGATACCCTCAAAAGTATCGATACCTACTCATACGAGTACTCCTATAGTACCTACTGATACTTACTGATATCAATACAGAATCAATGATTTTATTTTTTTTATATATTTACAAAAATAATTATGTTCAAATTAGGTACGAAGCCAACATTATGATAACCTCGAAAAGAAATCAAACTGTACATAATTATATTTCTTCTTTTTTTTATTGAAGTTTTATGACCATTTTTATAATTCTTTTTAATAGTGCAATACTGGTTTTTAAATCAAGTTAAAAAGTGCTTTTAATAAATTTATATTTGAATCGGATAAATGTATTTGTAAAATGTATAGCACATATAATGTAAGTAACCGTATAGCTACAAATATTTTAGTATATAGCGACGGCGAAGTGCCAATAACTCCTAACTTTGGAAGTCAACATTTCCTGTCCCAAAAACGTTAATTGATAATACCATAAATGGACACGTTGGTTTAGTTAGGAGATGTTTTCAGAATATATTCGATGCAGTTGTGACTAAATACTTGCTTCGGAGATTTCACTAATACATGCGGAAACACACATTTAAATTATAAATGCTAAAAAGTAATTTTCTCGAAAAAAATACAGTTAGAAGGTATTGACACTTCATCGTCGATATGTAGGTTTAATAATAATTTGGACTTATAACTAGACCCCGTTTGTATAGCCATATAATTAAAATATCGTCAATATATTAAATATATCTTACATCTTAGGGCGGAAATCACCAATAAAACTAATCGCGTTTTAACGTTTGGCTCGCATAATCGCGTTTAGCCGCTGTCACTAGTGTCACTTGTAAAAATACAGACAAGTGACACTAGTGACAGCGGCTAAACGCGATTAGTTTTATTGGTGAATTCCGCCCTTATTACTAAGGTGAAAACTACGAAGCCGAGTGTTGCCATATCCTCGCTAGATGGCGCTTAACTCAACATTAAGTATAGCTATTATACTTAAGAGCGACCAACCCGACATACATTTCCATACCACCGTTCTTGCGTGATAATGACATTATTACACATTTTTCTTTAGATATTTCGGAAATACTGATATCTTATTATCTAGGTTTCTATTGAAATCAAAACAAATTTGTGTATAACGAATTCAGTAGACTTTTGAAAGTCTGTTATTTTGTAAAAATTAAAAAAATATGTATCGTATACTAGCTGACTCGGCGAACTTCGTACGGCCTAATAATGTGATAAATGAAAAACCGCTCGACCGATTTTGTGCAAACTTCACATAAACCATCTACTAAATAGTCCGAACAAAGCCTAAACATTTGGTTTGGATAAGTGAACCCGTTCTTGAGTTATAAAATTACAACGAAAAGTGGCATTGATTTTTATTATATAGATATTGATAAACCTGGCACATTTAATCGAGATCCTGAATGACAATTTTTTTATCAAAAACTTTTAAGGATTAAAAAAAAAACACGTATTCTCTGGAACCAGATATTTTTAAATATTTGAGTAAATGACAGAATTATCTAAATATCGATTGAGCGTTCAGGCTTTATCATCTCTCTTTTTTCGCGTAGCCTCTTTGTTAAACATTGCGTTGGATGAAACAACAAGTTTTATCAAAAACTTTGTATAAAGCTTATAGAAGATATATTATTAAGATATATTCTTTATTGTACAGCAAAAATAATAATTATATTGCGACACCCTAATAATTTTAAGTTCCTAATGAACTTAAAATTAATAGGGTGTCGCAATGGGCGGTCTTATCGCTAAAAGCGATTTTTTACAGACAACCTTTGGATGGATTTAACAGAGAAGGAGAAAAAGATACGCAGGTAGTTCGTGGTGTACTATTTACATATTATATACAATACATAAACTAATAAATTGCGTATAATACAAACAATAGGTACATATATAAAGAAGATGAAAGAAGAAGAGTGGAGAAGGGCCCTTTTAAGCACTACAGTAAGAGACATGAACAATCCAAATCAGTTTGATTTTAAGCAATAATTCTATTAAGTTCAATAAAGTGAAATTTCCGATTTAAGCAAACACCATTTCCATGTTCTAATAATGCTTCTATACACTAGAAACAAAATAAACTAAAAATTTTGAGTACAACGCCATCTAGCGAGAACATGGGCACACTCACGCATATAGGTTATCAGGTCTCATGCTTATTTAGCAGCCATAGTAAATAAAATTAGTTTTATCGTAATAACGCAACGTACTGAGAAATCATGAATATGATTATATTATTATATACTATTCGCAATAAGAGTAGATATTTCAAGAAATCTTTTTCACTCTCTGTTCAACCGATTTTGTATTGTAACTACTTTTTTTGCTTTGAATTAGTCATTTTTAGTAAACAGCATACGCTTTTATAACAAGCTGCCAAAGGCGGTGACTGAACTTAGCGAGGGAAAGTTCAAAACCCATATTAGGCGTGACGTAACCAAAAAACCGTATTACAAGGTTTAAGACTATGTTGAAGACACGCTTGTTTGGCGATGACTGCTACTGCAGATGTGGCCCCCTGGTAGCTCATAATATTGTGTAAATGTGTCTGTGTGTGATCAACATTTGTTTTAATATATACTTTTGTTTTTTCTAACACATTGCTTTTGCAATATTTTTTATATTATTAGACCCCAACCACCATAAATTCGTTAGTAATTTATTTTGTTAACATTTCATTTATTGATAGTTGTGTTTATTGTGTTTTTATAATGTGAATGTGAGACCACTGTAGACTCCGCGAATTCTTAGATTACTTCCTATTACGACTCACTTTTATTATGATTATTTTTATTGTACTTTTGAGTGCAATATTGACTGGTCTACACTGTGCTTACATAATTTCTACTAATACTGTAATATGGAAATATTGTAAGAGCAACATTTTTTTTTTGAAGAGTAACCATGGCTTTTCTGGCCGTATCTTTTCCATAGGAAACGACCAATTTGGAAACGTGGAGTAGTTTCTGCGTTTTTTAAGTGCCTATGTGAAATAAAAAAATATGAATAAATGATTTTTTTTTAATAAGTACCATCCTTAAGGAATAGAAGTAAAAATCGGTTGAACGGACAGTAAAAAGGTTTGTTTAATTGTCCAATCTTTTAGCGACTGGAGTACAGTTAAGTTAGATTTTGAAATAAAAACAGTGATCTCTTAAAATAGTATTATTATTATGTATTAATATTTAATGATGTAGTGGAGCTAGATTCTGCTTATACACCACAAATTTTTAATTAGTACAAATACTTAAAGGGCTTGTTAGAAAATGTCTTGTTATTATTTAAGTAAAGTCTCAATAAATAATATTCATAAACAGCAAAATTATTAGCGCTTGTTTATATCCCAAAATGTCACTCAATTTATGGACATATTGTACAGGCTATTGATTATGAATGAATAAATGACGATCAGAATTGAAAAACGCAAAGTTTTCTAGTAGCAATTGTAATGAATGATTGATTCTATTATGAATTTACCAATCATGACAAATTTTCGTGGACAATTTTGCGATTTCGTTTTTTTTTTACTTTTGATCACAAAAGTATGATCAGTAACGGGTACGGATAGAGAGCCATTTTTTTTTTGTACTAATTAAAAACTAGGCGTGTATATACTATAATATAAAGCTGAAGAGTTTGTTTATTTGGTTGAACGAGCTTATCTCGGAAACTACTGGCTTGAATTGAAAAATATTTTAGTTTTGGATAGCCTATTTATCGAGCTATGAGCTATATAACATCATACTATGACTCACGGGAAAGGAGCAGTACCGTCAAACGGGGTGAATAGGAACGCAGGGGTAAATAGAAACAATACTTTGCTTAGGTTTTTCACAGTGGTATATATATAAATAATTGATTTTTTTCAAAGCATCCGTTTTTATTACAATTAATAAATAAATAGGAGTACTTAAATGCTGGGAAAAATTGTTAATTAACGCGAAGATCCCCTTCAAACTTTTGTTCCTATTCACCCCTGCGTTCCTATTTACCCCTGTGTTCCTATTTACCCCTGTGTTCCTATTTACCCCTGTGTTCCTATTCACCCCTGTGTTCCTATTTACCCCTGTGTTCCTATTTACCCCTGTGTTCCTATTTACCCCTGCGTTCCTATTTACCCCTGCGTTCCTATTTACCCCTGCGTTCCTATTCACCCCGTTCGACTGTAATTAAAGACGCAGGGGGGAAAGATAGTAGGAAATTTTGAATTTTTGTATCGATATATGTTAGGCACTATGACAATCGGCCCTGTGCTTTCTACGCGGCTGGAAGCTGAGGTAAGGGCACTTTTTGTTTGACTTATAATTACTTATTCTTATAATAATTCTGTGCACTAGTGGTTGACATAAATATCTAGATTTCGTTAGTAGTATGACTACATTACCAAAAAAAAAAATGCTTTGTTTGTTGCCCATTGAGTATTCACAAGTTCAGGGGCTCTTTTCGAATTGAGTTTAGTGGCGATTTTAATTATTGGAAAATTAATTTAAAATATACAAAACAGGCGGGATCGCGGTAATGGGAACTTTAAGACTTGGTAATATGGTTGAAAGACTGGTAATCCAACTCCCCTAGCCAAGTTACGATCGTTTCCTTTGCGTGGAACGCTTCGAGTAGGCCACGCCTCCGATTCCTTTGTTCTGACCACGTGACTGAGCATTGAAATGACGTCAGAACAAAGGAATCGGAGGCGTGGCCTACTTGAGTCATTCAACGCAAACGAAACGATCGTAACATGGCTAGGGGGGCAGGCATACATGCCCCAGTCGGTTACGAGCTCCACTTGCATGCACGCACGCATTTAAAATTTTGTGCACCATGCTTATTTGAGCCGATCTGGTTAGTTTATAAGTATAATTGCAATATAAATTATACAACGGAAGTTTAACTTGCGTTGAAAAATTTATATAATTTAAAATTCGTGTTTTAGTTTTGCAATTGGGGTACGTTACCGTCTGGGGCACGTATTTCTGGTTTACCCATAAACAACCATAATCATCGGTTCGATCTTCATCATCATTTCAGCCGAAAGACTGCCTACTGTTGGACATAGACCTCCCCTAAGTGTCGCCACAATGACCGGTCCTGTGCATCTCGCATCCATCGGATTCCCGCGACCTTCACCAGGTCATCAGTACGTGGTCGCCATTCCAGAACCTTTCGGCCCCAACGGCCATCTGTTCTGCGAGCAATGTGCCCTGCCCATTGCCACTTAAGTTTGGCAGTTCTTCGTGCTATGTCGGTAACCTTAGTTCTCCTCCTCATTCCTGATTCGGTCACGCAAGGAAACTACGAGCATTGCGATTTCCATTGCCCTTTGGGTGACCTTAAGTCTTCTGATGAGGATGAAGCCCATTGTAAGCGACCACGTTTCAGAGCCATATATCATTACTGTCAACACACACTGCTTGATGACCTCAGTAGAGCTTCCAAAAGAGTGGAACTTAAAATGAACATAGACAAAACCAAAGTCGTGGTAAACAGCCATGTAGCACCCACTCCTATCAAGATCGGGGACTCTACACTCGAAGTTGTGAACGACTACGTTTACCTGGGACAGACGGTACAGTTGGGAAGATCTAACTTCGAGAAAGAGATCGTAGAATCCGACTCGGCTGGGCAGCGTTCGGGAAGCTAAAAAGGTGCTTTATGCTATGTATCTTCTCGTCCAATATACCACAGTGTCTCAAGACGAACGCCTATGACCAGTGCGTGTTGCCGGTTCAATCTTGCTTGAAAATTTTTATTTTGCAATTTATCATACTTTCGTTTGAACGGGGCGTTTTGGTAACTTAAATTTGATGAATGTTTTTTGTTTTGTTACATTTTATGTAGTCATATTTTCGTATTTATTTTGTCAACTGCTAGTGACATTCTTTGAGACTTAATCTAATTGTCTTTTACTAAATATTTATGTCAAACACTAGTGCCGTTACCTTATTTCTATATGTGCTATGCGTGTATATATCTAGTCTATACCTCGTTGGCTGCAAGCGCAGCTGTTGAATGTGGGGTTCTGAGTTCAATTCCCAAGACAAATGTTTGTGTGATGAGCACGATCATTTGTTCTGTGTCTGAGTGTAATTTATCTATAATATGTGTGTATTTAGAAATATATAAGTATGTTTATCAGTTGTCTAGTACTCATAGCACAAGTTTTGCTTAGTTTGGGACTAGATGGCGTTGTGTGATAGTTACTAGCTGACCCGGGGAACTTCGTACCGCCTAACAGTCAATCAATGTAGTATATCTTTCGATATAGTCAACAGATTGCGATGAAACAAAGCCTAAGTAATATATCAAGTTACACACAATTTTAATGTATAACAGTTATCTACGTCGATTTCTTACATTTTACGTGATGCGCGCACAACTAAAAATGTTTACAGATTTATTATATGTATAGACTATCTTCTACCAGCGGCTTCGCCCGCGTAAATGTATGTTTTTCCATACAAATTTTAGACCCCATTACATCCCTGTAGGAGGTGAATTTTGAAAAATCCTCTCTTAGTGCTCGCCTACGTCATTAAAGGAAACCTTGTGCAATATTGACGCTCCTAATCCCAGATCTTTGGGTTTGCGTTGATATGTCAGTCAGTCAGTTTCTCTTTTTATATATATACAAGCTTTTGCCCGCGACTTCGTCCGCGTAGAAGTGAACCGAAAATGGTTTTATTAGGTTTTTTGAGATACGAAAATATGAAATATTATTTATTATCTTCATCGTGTGTGATAGTCCATTGAATTGTATGGCGAGCGATATTGTATCTTAAGATTGAATATTACAGTATCTTAGCCGTGTGCAGCGCCCTTTAGTGAACTCCACTGCGGGTGACGTAACCTACGACCAACTTATTTCGGATCGAACCGCAAAATTAAGTTTGTTTTTTTATTGTATATACTTTTCCGGGATAAAAAAGTACCCAGTGTGGTGCCCAGGATATTAAATTAAAGAATAATTAAACCAAGTTTCATCGTAATCGAACCGGTAGTTTTTCGTGATGCCTGAACAAACAGATAGACAAAAAATTTTTTAATCACATTTTTGGGTTCAGTGTCGGTCTAGTAACACCCCCTGCCATTTATTTTTTTGATATTTTCAATGTACAGAATTTTCACTACTACAGATTTATTATAAGTATATATATAGTTTATTACATTCTAACTTATTCACCTTTTCATCCATCCAACAGTGCAGTGTCTGCCAAAAATGGGAGAAATCGAAAAAGCGTCTTCAAGTCCATGAATACAAAGTGCACAGGGAACACAAATACAGGTACATATGCCCAGTATGTCAGGACACGTTCACCAGGCCCGGCAACGTGAGGCAGCACCTGGCCAGGAGTCACGGCGTGCCAAAGGAGGACCAGGGAGTCATCGAGAGATACGAGGTATTTTTTAAAGATTGTTTATTTATTTATTAAAACTTTATGCACTAGTAATAAACACTGTACAAAGGCGGACTTAATGCCTTAGGCATTTTCTACCAGTCGACCTTAGGGTGGTGCAGAAACAAAACATGGTAGGTGCAGCTTAATGGTAAAGAAATAGAAAAGAAATAAGGCAAATCC
Source organism: Mythimna vitellina (assembly GCA_949316375.1). Lineage (NCBI taxonomy): Eukaryota > Metazoa > Arthropoda > Insecta > Lepidoptera > Noctuidae > Mythimna > Mythimna vitellina. Next base: position 1,452,913 of record OX438713.1, read on the forward strand.
GCATGCGTGATGAAATCCGCACGATATTAAATACACCCTTAATTAAACGTTGACATTTGATGATATTTCAATCATTCATGCAGGATTTGAAAGTAGGCCAAACTCGATCTGGCCAGTTTTAATTGACCATATCATGAAGAGATTAATTTTTAAGATCTGGCCACGATAAGTACCTACACTGTCAACCACAAGATGACCTGGTGAGGGTCGCGGGAATTCGATGGATGCGAGACGCGCAGGACCGGTCGTTATGGCGACGCTTGGGGAGGGCTACGTCCAACATTGGACGTCTTTCGGCTGAAATGATGATGATGATGAAAGGATGTCGAAGTCTACTGGGGCCACGGGTAGTGTGAAAGTGAAACCCAAGGCCCTGGGACGAAGGCAAAGAAGGAACAGGAGTGGGTTTTTAGGAAGTAAAAGTCTGACACCCTCTCAAGAGTGAGAGATGTCATTGGGTGATTTTCAAACCTAAAAAAAAATTTCAAAGATCGTTATTTGAATACTTGACTTGACAGTCTTCTTGGTCTCATGATCGCAAGAGCGTGGGGTACTGGCTTCGATTCCCGAGTCGGTTTGTAGCTGCCCGAAGTTTGGAAGTTGATGGTATGTCATCTCCGTATCTCGGAAAGCACGTGGCACCGTTGGTCTGCCAGAAAACTAGCATTTCGTCAGAAAAAAAATTTAGAACCCGATTGTAGCGCCACCTACCGGGTCCAATTGTATTTTCAAATCATCCCATCCACTCAAATATACACATAAAATTACATACTCCAAATCGGTCAAGCCGTTTAGGAGGATTAAGGTGATAAAAACACCTACAAAAGAATTAGTAAATATAATAAAGATATCATTGCTTACCAGGCGGGATCCCAGTCATCAGAATCATCTTATGTCTTCTCTCGCTCCAGGATGGAGCGAGAGGGTGTGTCGCGACTTTCAACTGACTAAAACCCACTTTTGTCCTTCATTTGCCTGTTACATTTCACGACCACGGTATCTCGTTCAAAAATTCTCATGGCTGTTATAATTATTCCTAAGCATCCGTTTCTATTGGCTCAGGTACACCTGCCCGCGCTGCCCGAAGACCTACAAATGCCCTGATCACGTGAGGAGACACCTGGTGAACTTCCATGAGATCCCCAGGTCGGAACAAGGACCTATTGAAAAGTATATAGTGAATTGAGTGTACAATTTTTCATGGTGGACATCTCACCCATACATACAAAGTGTTTTGGGAACACATTCATTATGCGTACAGCTAAGGAGTGGAATTCTCTGCCGGAGTCTGTGTTTCCTGATAGCTACAACCTAGGGGTCTTTAAGTCAAGATGAATAGGTTACTTCTAGGCAAGCGTGCTCCATCGTCGACCACATCATCGCTTACCATCAGGTGAGATGGTGGTCAAGTGTCAGCCTATATACATAATAAAAAAATTTTGACGAAGTGTTGTTTGAACAGTAAAATGTTGGAAAGCATAGTGAAATAATGTTGCTAGCAACATGTTTCACACACGTTTTAGTGTTGCGAGTAACGTGTTGCTAGCAACACTATACAAGATGCAATTTTGAATCTGCAAAAAAATTCGGGAGGCAATTTTGTTAGCGATTCTCAAGCCGAACCAAAAATAAAATGATAAGGAATTATTTTTTTTTAAATTTACGGTAATCGGTAAAAGCGTTTTGTAAAGTATGTGGGCGGAGCCTCTTACAGGTTTTCGCTCACACGCACACAGTGACTTGACGCGCAATAAATCGCAATGTGTGATTTTCGAGAATCGAGAGTTATTCTGAATAACAATCAAAATTAAAAAAAAAAACAGTATCAAGTATTACTGATTATTGACCAGCTATTTTATATGATTACTAGCTGAGCCGGCGAACTTCGTACCGCTCATTATTCAAATGAATGTAATAAAAGAAGGACTCTGGGTTGCAACTTGAAGCATTTTTGAACGGTTAGAGTAACGACCCTACCCTACTCTGGTTACTTTTGAACGCAGCCCAATGTTACAAGTATTTCTTGGTGCTAAGTGAGCAATTTAAATCCCTATATAATTTCAAATATTGGTTATTTGTAATTGTGATACTGTAATTCAGTAATGTTGAGTATCACGATTCATCGTATGTGATAAAAATAATTATTTAAGCTAGCAAATATGATTTTTATACTTTGGCCCTGAGGCATAACTTTGGCCCAACATTATTAACCAATAGAAAACCAGTAAACAGTGTCCTATCAAACAAATCATAGCATTTGTTTCAAGTAAACAATTTACAGGAACTTTTGAATTGTCAAGAAGTCTGTCAGTCAGAAAAATGATGCTAATTGCACATTCCAAAGTGTACATCTCTATATAAAAAGTATGTGCAAAAAACCATGGAGTTTCTTGCACGTTCTTCTCCTTAGAGATCTCTCTTTTAAATCATTATTTATGTATTACAAAAAATCTGGTTACATTTATTTCGTGTCGCTTCTGTCATGTGAGAACAATGCAAATAAAAATAAATAATTCCTACTAATAGGCTATTGGCGCCACAGACGGGGGGTTAAGAGGTCTCAATTGACGGCTTCCGTTCTGTTTTTCTATTGGTTAATAAGCTTGGGCCAAAGTTATACCCCAGGGTCAAAGTTACCCCACTTAATTTCCAATGTTGACGATGAAAATAACGCATAGTGTGTTACTGTAAAATATCATTGTAAATATTAGACTTAGGCCATGTATTTATTAAAATATAATAAAATAAATCTTTTTTATTTCTGTGTTTTATTCAAAATTTTATTTAAGGACGGAAAAAGAAATGTGACATTGGGTGTACTATACACAAATTCTTTAGTCATCATCATCTTCCTGCCCTTATCCCGTGTTATTTGGGGTCGGCGCAACACGTTTTTTTCTTCCACTCTGCCCTATCACTCATCATGCTATCACTAACTTTTTTTTCTTTCATATCACTCTTCACACAATCCATCCATCTTTTCTTTGGTCTCCCTCTCCCTCTCCATCCATCCACATGTAAACTCATAACACAAATTCTTTAGTGATTCCAGAAAAAAGCTCTTAGAATTAAATTATCCGTGGTTCATCAAAACCTCTGAAAAATAGCAAGAAAATTACGTTTGTCACTTTGGGCGGTTCACTGAGTCATTGAGCCAAGGTAGCTGCTAGGAAACTCGGCGTTCTTGCAAAGGTCCGGCGGTAGGTACTTCACACCGGGACAGCTTCTAATGTTATACAAAGCACAGGTCCTTTCGTGTGTGGAGTACTGCAGCCACATATGGGCTGGTGCTGCAAAATGCCACCGAGTCCACAATTGGTGATCCAGATCTGGTTAAGTCCAATCTACAAAGCCTTGAGCATAAGCGTAGGGTAGCCAGCCTTTCGGTGTTTTACAGGATGTATTTTGGAGAGTGTGTGGAATTGCATGACTTAATTCCACCATCTCATTTCTACCATCGGGCAACCCGACGAACGGCGAGTATCCACCCTTACGTTGCTGAAACATACGGTCCGGACTAAGCGTTTCACCTCGTCGTTTATACCGCGAACATCGAGGAACTGGAACAACTTGCCTGCTGCGGTCTTCCCCTCCGGTTATAATTTAGGTGTCTTCAAGGCTAGAATGAATAGGCTCTTAATAAACTAGTGCGCCTCACCATCAACGATTGCATCACTGCTTACCATCAGGTGGGGTCGCAGTCAAGCATTAGTTTATAACATTAAAAAAAACAGCTTTTTGTATGGCAGGCACCTTAAATTCGTGTCCAGTTCAACAACGCGTTTAGGATGATGACAGGGCTCCCCGCTATTGTAGTGCATCGGCAATGTTTACGAAAGCGCGCGTGGATTGTTTCCACACATTAATGCGGAAAAGAGGCACATCTTTGGTGCATCGAGTGCGAGGGAGCACTAACAGTATGCTGGCCTCGCTTGCAGAGACTAGATTGTAGAATTATAATGCACTCTTGTTTGCGACACGTGACATGCTTGCGACATAACTTAGCAAGCTATTCTAATTTTTTTGTTTCATCATAAACCATTACTTACAAAATTCTTAGGTTTAAACTATTAATGAACAAAATCGTAATAATTGTCCGAATAAATATAATAAATGATACATTAACATCAAAAAACTACTACCTAGCTAAAATATGGCGTCATAAAACTCCTCCGCATCGCTGTCGACTGGAAGTGTGCCCAAAAAGCTGGCGGCATTGCCACGTTGTATGGCAATGCTTAATCTCTGACCGAGGTATTTTTTTTTTGTTTAATTTTACTAACTGATTTTTAATTTAATATTACAAAATATGACTTTAAATGTGACTATTTTTTTATTATTATTTTTCTTTATACGAGTCTGTGATGCTTGAAAAATAAATTATTATACTTTATTATTAAATATTTATTTTGTTGTCTTTATCAGATCATCTGTGAATGAACTGTCACGGTTCATGAGATACCTTTTGGTGACAGACGGACGGACAGCGGAGTCTTAGTAATAGGGTCCCCTTTTAAACCCTTTAAACGTCACGGACTTTTATAAAAATGCTGCCACGATCCAAAAATGGCGAAAAACCAACACTTATATCTATCAACTGCCTATGTGGACATAAAAATTGAAATTTGTAGTATTTCCAGTCGACACATTGTCACCAACCTAATGGTAGCGTATTATCGCACGCTGTCTCCTAAAAAAAAAAAACAAATGACTCTTTCCCGCGCACGCGTTCTGTACTCGACGGGACTCCATTTTTAACACATTGTGAAAATTTTGCAAAAAATATATTAATAAAATCCCTACAAATTTGTTTTAAACCATTATTAGTGATATCAGACTATAGCTATATAATTGTGAAATTGGTGACAACGAATCAGACTTTTTTTAAGGTGGAAAATCATCGAATTACTTCTCTAGGGCGGAGCGGAAGGTTGTGTCAGACTTTTACTGACTAAAACCAAAACATGTTTCTTCTTTGCGTTGCTTTTTAGGACCCCGGGATTCAGTAGGCCTTGGCCCTGCAGTGCTCTTACGGTTTTGGTAACATCTTTTAGAGTCGCGCGTGGAACACTACGCGCCGTCGACGATTCTGATAATGTTACTGGACGGCGAGCTACCTATTGCTCATCGTCCGCAAGCCTACACATATATCAGACTGTGGAGTTGAAAGGGTTTTTTTTCGGTTGGGAAAATCATTTAATGACATCTAATCTTTCGTTCTTAGTCGGAGCGGAGGATAGTGTCAGACTTTTACTGACTAAAAACCCACTCCTGTTCCATCTTTGCCATTTTTCCAGGGCCCCGGGTATCTCTTTCGCATCACCCATGGGCACGCCCCGGCTTCGCAATGAGGACCAGTTTCCCCGTCTTCCAGCGAAGTGGGAACTGGCCCCTCTCCATACATGCACTGAAGAGCCCTCTTAGACGAGGCCCGAGTTCCTCCATGGCTAGGACCCAGGCCTTTCTATGCAGGTCATCGGGTTCTGGAGTTAAAAGGGCTAATTTTCTAAAATAATAAAACAACAAATTTATAGACTAGTAAACTTAGTTTATTTAACCTAATTATTGTGCGTTCTTTGTACAAAGTACGAACTAATTAGTAAATGCTACATTTGTGCTTTGGCAAGAGTTCCTTACATATTACTTACAATATCAAATTGGTGACAATGAATTTTGAAATTTTTCGACCCCAAGTCTATTCGCGTCAATATAGTGACGTCATCAGTGCTATACACCCCTCGAGCATCGATTGTCATGCTAACTCATAAAAACACCTAACTCAAAAACAGGGTGTTTGAATTTGAAAACACACGTTTCAAAAATAAGGTTCAATTTTCAATAACCCCTTTTTTGAGTTACGTCTCTTTGTAATGAAGTGTGAGATACGTCTGTACAACTTGAATGACTTTGAAAAACGCTTAATTGCCGTTTTGTACACACGTTTGTACGAAATGTTTTTTAGCCAAAAATTGTGATTTCTATATCTTATTTTTTACTAGAAAAATCCAGATTTTTTTTTGTTTTTTTGGGTGATTTACGTAAAAACGCGTAATTACATAATAATAACAACCCGGGGTATCCGAGGGTATACTGCAAAAACTTTTCACAACACTGTATTTTCAAATAATAATATTAAGTAATTATTTTAATATATATAAGGTGTTAAAAAATTAACTTTAAGAATTTCGAGGGGACATTGTCCTCCTCATTATTAACTACTTTTACTATGGGACCAAACCTGAAATCGCGAAAAAAAAAACAGCTGCTCCATACGTTTATGTTCGCATAACTCGTCAAAATGGAGCATAGTAAAAGTTGTTCATAATTAGGAGTACAATGTCCCCTCGAAATTCTTAAAGTTAATTTTTTAACACCTAATATATAAGAATTTTACAGAATGCATTTTGAAGAGTGTGTGCAGAGCTCACATGACTTGATTCCGCCATCACAAATCAAACCGCCAATTTTCGACTTGAGCGGTGTTGTAAGCTAAGGAACGATATTTGAAATTGATATAAGCGCGTCCGTACTATCCGAAAGGCTTACTTGAACTGGTCAATGTGAAGACATTTTTCTATTTTATTAAGATTTAATTCGTCAAGGAGGGTAGCTAAGCTGAGGGACAATGATGACGTCACAATTTTTTGACGCGAATACACTATAGCACCTACGTATATTTACAACTGCCTGCTGCTTCCGACTTCGCCCTGTTAGTAGAAAATTACCCCAAGGGACCATTCTCAAGGAATAAAAAATATAGTAAGATATTCTATATCGACGGTGAAGTACCAATAACTCCTAACTGTCGGAAGTCAAAATTATCTGTCCAAAAATTGTTAGGAAGTAATACTATAAATTGACACGTTGGTTTAGTTAGGTGTTTGTTTCCACAAATTACTTTGATGCAGTTGCAACTAAATATCCGCTTCGGATATTTTACGAAGCATGCGGAAACTCGCATTTAAAATATAAGCACTTAAAAGTAATTTTATCGAAAAATGTCAGTTAGAAGGTATTGGCACTTCATCGTCGATATGCTATTCTGTAAGAAAAAGTCTTATCTGGCCGTAGCGACGAAATCCAAGTACGTACATAGGATTAACAAGCCAATGGACCTATACCAGGGGCGCCGACTCCGTGGGTGCTCGGGGGCTCGAGCACCCATGAGAAATAAACAGTAGGTGCCGAGCACCCTTGAGAATAGACGTTAAGAAACAGATCAGTAATCGCCTTGGTTACGTATAATATTGCTTGATACTTTGGATAAGCGGAACAGATTAAGCCGCCAGCATTAAGTCCGCCTTTGTATCTTTGTGTTGCATGAAGTATAAATTAAATAAATAAATAAAACAGAGAGTAAAGTCCCGCAAACCTCCGTTGAAAAGGGAGGATCCTTCGGCCAGACGGATGTTATGTCTGGTGGGCAACTGCCCGATAGATGATTTCCGGCTGTTCTATATGTTCTAATCGCGCGGAGAACTTTGATTGCGCGATGCAGGATTAGTTCTTATGTGACGCCATAGATGTCGCTACAATACTAAAAACTAATTATCAAACATAATTAGTAATTAAGTACGCAGTATGTAAGTAGGACATTTATTTATTTGTCGGTCGATCAGTGTGCATTTCTCTTTTCACACTTCGCCATTTTTTCGAGTCCATCAAATGAGCATGAGCACCCATGAGGTTTTCTAAAAGCCTGCGCCCCTGACCTATACATTCCTATGTGTGTGTGTGTGTGTGCCCTCAGTGACAGAGCAGAGTGAAAGAAAAAAAAACGTCTTGCGCCGACCCCAAATAACACGGGAAAAGGGCAGGAAGATGATGATGTGTATGTGTGCCCTCAAGGCTGTTTTCTTAGAGAATAGCACTGCTGGACATGGTCATCCCGTGTACCAAGTTTCATCGAGATCTGTTCGAGTGTGAAGAAGTAACAAATATACAGGTTGTATTTGACATCGACGCACAAACGAATACCATGGATCCAGTACATGATTCTGCACCCCTCAGTGGTAGGATTTTTCGTCGGAATTTTCCTATTTTTTTTTAACAAAATTTACGTTTTTTAGTTATTTAAACTGTTTAAAATCGTTATTCTAACATTTTTAATGAAAAAAATGAATGAATTACTTTTAAAATCAAAATGTCATCGGGGTTGATTAGAAAACCGATTTTATTAACCCCAATGGCTTGTTAAATATTTTTTATATAAAAATATTATCGGAGTTGGCTAGAATAACGATTTTACACAGTTTAAATTTAAAAAGTACAGATTATTTTTTAATTAGAAAGAAGGCGACGAAAAATTCCACCACTGGGGGGTCCAGAATCATGTACTGGATCCGTGGTATTCGTTTGTGCGTCGATGTCAAGGACACCCTGTATACACTCACAAACTTTTTTCTTTATGATATTGGTGTGATTAAGGGGTAATTAACCCTTTAAGGTGAACGCACACTTATACAAGCCGAACGTGGAACGAATCAAATTTTTCAATTCTTTATTCTAAAATTCTTCCAGATTCGGACGATTCGACGGGGTTAGGTGTGCGGGGTTTCATATAAATTCTTATAAAGAATTTTAAAATTATTTCCTTTCGATTCGTTTGACGCGTTGGGTTACGTTGACATTTGCTATTATCATAATTTTGACATTTAATAATATTCAATGACATTACAATTATTGTATAGAATTTGAAATATAGTGATAGTAGATATTGGTAACTTCTGATTTTCATTATTTTGACAGTTTATCAATATTCATGTATAATACGGCCGTTTTAATTTGGCGGCCCTGAAGTTTGCGCAGAAGGCTGCGCACGAACGTTTTTTAGGAACAAAATGGTGGCATGAGGCGACGTGCGCGGGGCGGAGGTGTAAGCTAGAGATTGACTCTATGTAAACACAATCGACCCTTTATTCAATCAAATATCGCAATCGATTTTTATCGATTTGGAATTTATTGATTTTTGTTTATATGACATATTGAACGAAATAGATTTACAAACATAGTAAATGTTGTCGTTAGTAAACGAGACTTCGACTTTAATAATAAAAAAAAACTAATAATATTATATTTTCTTGGTTGAAAGATATGATTTAGTTAAATATCAGTTAATTATAAACGACTACTACAATAACGACTGTTTGAGAATATTTTAAACCTCCTTATAAAATTTAATAAAATATATTTTTATAATTAGATTTCAATCGATTTGAAAAATTATCGATTAAACAACACCCTCAGTCACGCATATTGGACATCCCTTTTTCTTTACTCCGTAAAACTTCGTGCATAATCGGCAATGCTCGGGACGCGGTAATGTGTCTCACTCACACGTTAGCATTGGTGTCGTGTTCGTGTCGCTGTCTCTGTCTTGAGCACAGGCGGTGACAAAAGTTTTCGTTGGTTTTTATTAATACATTGATAAGTTTTTTGTGTAGTGTTAGGTTTGTTTCTTTAATTCATAAGTTATTTTTGTAGCTTTCTGTCTCAAAGTGTTTTAATATTTATTTTATTTGTACTTGGTCCGTGTATTAGTAAAATTTTATTCGTGTTTAGGTTTTAAAAAAATAACGTCAATAACCTTTTTTTTTTACGACTGTACATGCGCTAAAGTTCGCAGAGCCTATGTTCACGGGCGCCAAGTTAGAACGACCGTATTATACCATTCAATTATTTTATACTGACATTTTATAGTGATAGCAGGTATTGGAAACCTCTGATGTCACATTATGACATTTTGAATCAATAATGTGTGAAATTAAATATTTAAAACTAATTTGTTTAATCAGATATTTTGTAGTAATTATAGTGATAACTGAAGTATGAATATGACATTTTTAATAAATATAATGTATACTGTATTAATATTTGCACACCACAAGTTATGACTGTAGACTCATCGCATTTTGCGTGTGGTCACGACATTATGCTGAGCGTTCGGCCATTTTGAGCGGATGTTTTCACATAATATACTTATATTTTTGTTAGTTCTAAATTTGCGCCTGGTTCCGCCAAATAAAACGTTTTTCTTTCTTTTGGTAGAATGTAAATGGGCCTCACTCTCAATGGCACATTCTGGCAAATAAATAAATAATTATAATTATTCGACTCGGATAAGTATGCGTTCACGTTTAACCATTTGCGTCAGATTGTTCCGACAAGTTACTCGGTCGTGTGTTAGCGACTGGGTACTCCATCTCGTTTAGCTCTTCAATCCCCATAGGTGACAGAAGAGCTGACGAGATGGAGTATTTGGTCGTGGACGTGCGACCCTAGCGGAATAAAAGCGAGAGTATTTGTCGGGTATATCCGACGTAGGCGATTTAAATGTTAATGTTGCCCAATATGGGGCCATTCAAGTATTACGTAAGCACTACAGGAGGGTGGGGGGTCTTTGCATTGCTTATTTTTGATGACACGGACGATGGGGTCTAGGTAGTGATTACGTCAGCAGTATAATTTTTTTTTAGTTTTTGAAGAGAACGATGTCGATGTTCCTAATCACAAGAAATTGAGCAAACACACATCACTGAGCAGCAAACATCCAATTGCATTGAAGAGTAGAGAGAGAAGAGAGAGAGAGAGCGGATTCGTGTATCATGGACTGAGGACTGTTAATATGAATTAATATGTCAAAATTTTAAGTGAAGTACTGTTCATAAATTAATAACGAAACCAACACATTGACAAATGCTTGTACCTATGTTTACGTAAGCATGGGGGGGGGTATTAATATTTGCAAAAAATCTGCTTACGTAATACTTGAACGGCCCTTAAATGGGTTGTGGAGGTCTAATAGGCAGTAGCTCCATGGTCCAGGGTCTTCAGCCGCATCCGGTTTGACTGGAAGCCAGCCCCAAGATAGTTGGGTAAAGGCCGAGCAGGTTTTAGTAATTTTATATGACATTAATGGCAAGATGGCGGCAACCTCGTTACGATGAAAAACCAGGAACTAATTTTCTATAATTTCTTCTATCTTCAAATAAACTTTTTACGAATATTACCTGGAAATAAAAAAGAATATCAATACAATATCCACAATTTTCACACAACGCCATCTAGTTCCAAACTAAGCAGAGCTTGTGTTATGAGTACTAGACAACTGATAAACATGCTTATATATTTCTAAATACATACATATTATAGATAAATTACTCCCAGACACAGAACAAATGACAGTGCCTATCCCACAAACATTTGTCTTGGGCGGGAATCGAACCCCCGACCTCCAGTGTAGCAGTCGGGGTCACTAACCATAAGACCAGCAGGCCAGTCGAATAAATTAAGAACTTTCGATTATTAAGGTGAGAAATCATGTAATGACTTCTTCCGCTCTAGGGTGGAGCGGGCGTATCAGACTTTTACTGACTAAAACCTATATAATCCTTCTTTGCCTTGCGCTCCATGACCCCGGGTTTCCTTTTCAGAAGTCGACCCATCACCCCAGTAAGCTTCGGTCCGGACGGCGAGCTACCCATTGCTCGTCCTCTGTAAGTCCACAAATTAATAATAGTGAAAATTTATTCGAGTTCAATCCCCGCACGGATTGGTTTTCCGGGTCCGAGTGTCTTGTGTATGTGAGTTTTGAATAACAATTTTATACAGTTTAAATTAAAAAACGTAAAGTTTCTTTTAATTCAGAAAAACCGCCGAAAAATTCCACCACTGGGGAGTCCAGAATCATGTACTAGGATCCGTGGTATTCGTTTGTGCGTCGATATCAAAGACACCCTGTATATAACAAGGGACCATTCAAATATTACGTAAGCACTACAGGGGAGTGGGGTGGTCCTTGCTTTCATCATCATCATCATTTCAGCCGAAAGACGTCTACTGCTGGACATAGGCCTCCCCCAAGTGTCGCCACAATGAACGGTCCTGTGCGTCTCGCATCCATCGTACTCCCGCAACCGTTACCAGGTCATCGGTCCACCTTGCAGGAGGCTTTCCAACGCTACGTCTTCCGGTACGTGGTCGCCATTCCAGAACCTTTCGGCCCCAACGGCCATCCGTTCTGCGAGCAATGTGCCCTGCCCATTGCCACTTAAGTTTGGCGATTCTTCGTGCTATGTCGGTGACCTTGGTTCTCCTGCGGATATCCTCATTCCTGATTCGATCACGCAAGGAAACTCCGAGCATAGCCCTTTCCATTGCCCTTTGGGTGACTTTGAGTTTTCTGATGAGGCCCATTGTAAGCGACCACGTTTCAGAGCCATATGTCCTTGCTTTGCTTATTTTTAATGACATGGGGGATGGGGGGGTCTAGATGGTGATTACGTCAGCAGTGCAATTTTTTTTAGTTTTGTTTTAAAGTCACAAAAAAATGAGCACACATCATTAAGCAGCACACATCTAATGTCATTGAAGACTTAGTGTCATGGATTAGTGTGTCATTGACTGAAAACTGTTAACTTAAATTAATAATGTCAATTTTTCTTTTTGTTGTTTTAAATTAACTCTGTTTTTTTTTCCTTTATTTCAATTATTCCTTTTTTCTAAACTTACAACTACTGCTCATAAATTAATAACCAAACTAACACATTAACAAATGCACGTACCAATGTTTACGTAAGCATGTGGGAGGGGTGGGGGGGTGAGAGCTTTGCTTACTTTTGCTGACGAGGGGGAGGGGGGGTTAGTATTTGCAAAAAATCTGGTTACGTAATACTTGAACGGCCCCCAATGAATTATAAGTAAGTCAGGTAAGACTCACCTGTGTAAATCCCACTATTAACATTAACAGTACATGTCCTATTGACCACGTTAGTACCCTGAAACAGAAAGAAAACACATATGTATGTTATTGAATAATTAATAAATAAAGCCTGCCAAGCTTCAGATTTCAGGTTCGATCAAGGGTGGGCCAGGGTTGTCTTACTTTTTAGGTAATTACAATTCACACCAATAACATAAAAAAAAAAACCAGGCAAGTGCGAGTCGGACTCGCGCACTGAGGGTTCTGTTGCTGGTTCACTGAGGTTTCGAGTCAGCTCGATATTGTCAATCTACCACAAGATCATTGACCGATCAATGATCGACCATGATGAATTATCAGATTACGAACTTTTAGCAAAATGACAATGGGATCGTGTTGGGATGATGAATTTATAAAAATAGCAGACTTGGGCCCCTGATAGGCAGTCGCCTTGGAACTCAGTCAGAGTTTGTATAGAACCCTCAGTGCGCAGGGTTCTATACAAACTTACCTATGAAAACAGTCTGGGTGTGGAGTAAGGAATGTCTGACTGAGTTCCAAGGCCGCAGTCACTCTTTCGAATAACCTCGTAAGCCTCGTCAACGTCGCGTGGAATACAACGGCGAGCTACCTATTGCTTACCGTCCGCAAGCCCGCGCCCACGCTGATAATGCTACTGCCATGTCCCACTTTTATGTCAAACAAGTCTTTAGGGAAATTTTAGGGGACCACGTCGGGGTCACCACTTTAGGGAATGTATTGACAGGAGCGAGTAAATGAAAAAGCCGTAGTTCTAGTAGGTCTGTATATTTACGACTGGTAAAACTTACTTGACGGAACGCAGTCGTCTCTATATAGACATACATACATCATACATCTTGCATACGTCACGCGATCATATTTCATATCATTAGATGTGTCCCTACAAAGTCACCCACCAACTAAGAACCAAGAAGAAACCAAGACCTGTCGTCATAAATCAGTTGTTAAGACACCCGCCTATCGTGCATGAGGTTGCGAGTTTGAAACCTAGCAAGTACCAATGTGAATTTGTACTTTTCTAAGTTTATGTAGGACATTACTGAAAGCACGTCAAGTCGTTCGTCCCGGGTGTCATTCGTAGATCTTTGACCGTCGTTACAGGTAGTCTGACGCTGGAAAGTCTGACCATCAGTCTATGCAAGGAGTATCGTGTTGCCCAGTAACTGGGTTGTGGAGATCAGGGTCTCTATGAAAATAGTGTCAGAATGGTCTATCATTGACTTCATAATTGTTGATCTTCATTTTGACCAAGTTTGGTAATCTACTAATATAATGACGTCATTATGACTTTCCAATGTCCAACCACTGACATTCCATTGAAAGAAATGGCATAGAATGGTAATATCGTACATAATGACAAATGAATATTTGACGCATGCGGATAACTGCCAAAATTTTGACAGTTCCTTTGATCAGTGACCTACCATTAGAACGTCATTGTGCAGTCATTGCTTTTAATTTGTTTCGAGACAGCTCGATATTGTCAATCTACCACAAGATCATTGACCGATCAATGATCGACCATGATGAATTATCAGATTACGATCTTTTAGCAAAATGACAATGGGATCGTGTTGGAATGACGAATTTATAAAAATAGCAGACTTAGGCCCCTGATAGGCTGTCGCTTCATGTAGAACATAGTAATTCAACCGCATCCCGTTAGAATAGAAGCCGACCCCAAGCTAGCTGGGAAAAGGCTATAGAAATGAGATGGCGCAACCAAGTCATGCAGTTCCCGCGCACACTTTCCAAAATACATTCTGTAAAATACCGAAAGGCTAGCCAGTCAGGGTAGCCACTCCACGCCTGTGCTCAAGGCTTTGTAGATTGGACTTAACCATGTCTGGATCACCAATTAGCCTCTTCGCACGCCTTTTCACTGAATCCAAAACTGCTAGGTGGCAGTTTGCAGCACCAGCCCATAAGTGGCTGCAGTACTCCAAACACGATCGAACCTGTGCTTTGTATAACATTAAAAGCTGTCCCGGTGTGAAGTACCGCAGCTATCTTGGCTTTGGACTCAATGAACCGCCCAAAATTAAATACCTGAAGAAATTACAACTCCCAAGAGCTGCAGCTGTTCTTTGCTATCCAAGGAGTATCGTGTTGCCCAGTAACTGGGTTGTGGAGATCTGGTAAGCTGTCATTCCATGAAAAACACGGGTATTCAGCCGTATCCGGTTAATCTGGAAGCCGACCCCAAGCTAAGCGCAGCGGACATGTCGTCTCCCTCTAACTGTACCGCCCTCTCTCTCTCTCACCTGTCACACATCTCCTCGGCGAGGTTCCTGTCCCTCGCTTCGTGCGCGGAGTGTAACTCCTGGAGTCTGCGCGCCGCAGATATGTGGTCTTTTACTTTGGAGACCGATTCTGATATATCCCTGACTCGCATCATGTATGTTTCGGCAGCTGTACCTGAGAATAAAAGATAAGTGAATTAGTCACCAATACGTTCGTCCGAACAGCAGTGCTGGGCTCAGCGACGAAATCCTAATAGGTACATTGATTTAGGAACAATCCAATGTACCTATTTGGATTTCGTCACTGCTAGCGCTGCGCTCAAAGCTGTTTCCTTAGAAAATAGCACTGCTGGTCTGCTCCGCTCTTGACCCTACTGTATACAATATGCCTTTCACACTGCCAGAGGCAGAAACAGATGGAGGAATATCGTACGAGCGAAAGTGATGAAGCAGGGAGGTCACGACCCTCAGCATTGAGGAGTGCGACGCAATGAGGAGGAGATTAGTAACCATTGGACCACCCGACGTACGGCGAGTGCTCACCCTTACGTTGTTGACACCTCAACGGTTCGGACTAAGCGTTTCGCCTCGCCACATCGAAGGACTGCAACAATTTTCCTGCTGCGGTCTTCCCGTCCGATTACAATTTAGGTGTCCTCAAGGTTAGAGTGAATAGGCTCTTAATAAAGTAGCGTGATCCATCATCAACGATTGTATCACTGCTTACCATCAGGTAGGATCGCAGTCAAGCTCTAGTTTACATCTTTAAAAAAACACAAAGTCAGATACATTATTGCTCACCCCCCATAGGGAATAGCGAGATAATTTATAGTCTATGTGTTGACTAGACTAATAACGTATATGTATAAAAAATTTGAACAGGATCGTTTCAGTAGTTTTTGCGCCAATCGAAAACATCGCTTCACATTTTTATTCATCACCATCATTTCAGTCGAAAGACGTCCACTGTTGGACATAGGGCTGTGTGTGTGGCAATGAACGGTCCTGTGCGTCTGGCATCCATCAGATTCCCGCGACCCTCACCAAGACATCGGTCCACCTTGTGAGAGGCCTTCCAACGTTGCGTCTTCCGGTACGTGGTCGCCACTCCAGAACCTTTTATCCCCATCGACCATCTGTTCGGCGAGCAATGTGCCCTGACCACTGCAACTTAAGTTTGACGATTGTTCGGGCTATGTCGGTAACTTGGGTTCTCCTGCGGATATCTTCATTTCTGATGTGATCACGCAAGGAAACTCCGAGCATAGCCCTTTCCATTGCCCTTTGGGTGACTTTAAATCTTCTGATGAGGCCCATTGTAAGCGACCACGTTTTAGAGCCATATGTCTTCACTGGCAACACGCACTGGTCATAGAGTTTCGTCAGTCATACGTCAAGAAACTCATGATTCCCACCTCAAAAATGAGGATTATTGGACTTTTTATTCGGCTTAGGTTTGCAGCAATACTTACCGAGCTCCATTTCTTTGTCATCATCATAATCTTTCTCTTCTGGTTCCTCTCCATCTATTAACATGTCGAAGAAAACCTGGAACAAGTATTAGATAGGTTAATAAAGTGTATTGCATTGAGATGTGGAGATCCTAAGGCTCCCGGAGCGAGAGGTGTCATTTGATGATTACCGACCAAAATAAAAGTCTGTGTTTCCTGATAGCCACAACCTGGAGTATTTTTTTTATTCTTGATAGGATCGCGCTTGACCACTATCTCACCTGATGGAAAGCGACGATGCGGTCGACGATGAAGCGAGCATACCTAGAAGTAACCTATTCAGTCTTGACTTAAAGATTCCCGGGTTGTAGTCATCAGGAAACACAGATTCCGGCAAGGAATTCCACTCCTACACAAAGGTGGGATGTCCACTACGTACCCCCACATACTCCCCGAAATGCAACCGAATCTAGAGTGAGAGTCAGAAGGTTATGTGTTCAGATCACGTCGGGGTCACCACTTTACGAGGTATGCAGAAAAGGGTGTAAACCACCATTAAAAAGAAGGATCTTCCTGGGCAACACGATACTGCTTAGATAGCCAGACGGTCAGATTTTCTGGCGTCTGACCTATAACGACTGTTAGAGAGCTATCCGAGACACGGGGTATCCAGCAATGTCCTAGATAAACTTATAATAATGCTTGTGAATTCAAAAATTGGTACTTGCCCTTTTTCGAACCCGATACTTCAAGCTTTGAGAGGCGGGTACCTAAACACTGGGCTATTTCGACACTCACACACTAATTATAATAATAATATTCCACAACTATCACACAACGCCATCTAGTCCCAAACTAAGCAGAGCTTCTACTATACTGTAGCTAGACAACTGATAGATAAATTTCATCCAGACACAGAACAAATTAATTGATTGATTGTCTTGGGTGGGAATCGAACCCACGACCTCCGGCATAGTAGTCAGTGCTACCAACCACTAGACCAATCAAATAATGAACACGTAACCTTCTAACTTAAAGACCCCCAGGTTGTAGCTATCAGGAAACACAGACTCCGGCAGGGAATTCCAAACTTCAGCTGTACGCACGATTGATATCAGGGGCGCCGACTCCGTGGGTTCAAGCACCCATGAGAATAGACATCAAGAAACAGATCAGTAATCGCATTTCATGTTACGTATAAATTATAATATTTCTTGATACTAAAAACTAGTTTCATTTTTATAAAATGGTAACATAGCATAGCATAGCATAGTCGGCCTTATAATGTTCCCACTGCTGGGACTCAGGCCTCCTCTGTAGGAGAGGGAATGGGCCGTAATCCACCACGCGGGCCCAGTGCGGATTGGTGGATGTCACATGTCTTCGAATTTTTGGTTCTAAGACATGCCGGTTTCCTCACGATGTTTTCCTTCACCGTTTTGAGAGCAGTGGTGATGAAATAAATTACACAAAGTAATGCGCCTGGCTGGGTTTGAACCCATGACCTACAAATCGTAAGTCGGGGCCGTTACCACTCGGCCACCACTGCTCAAAATGGTAACATTTTATATTTTTATCAAACATAATTAGTAATGTCAAATAAATGTCTTACTTGAATACTGCGTACTTAACGCAGTATTCAAGTAAGATATTTATTTATTTGTCGGTTGATCAGTGTGCATTTCTCTTCTCACACTTCGCTACGTTTTCGAGTCCATCAAATGAGCATGACCCATGAGGATTTCTAAAAGCCGGCGCCCCTGATTGATATGTTAAATCTAAAGGTGAATATAGACTAGAGCATTTTATCGAGCATTTCTGTGTATTGTAACGGTCCTGCGACCTGTCACCTCGCACCCGCGCGTCGCCCGCACTCGTGCAGTCTCGACGAAATGTGCCACCAATACGCTCGTTGGTTTGTACAATTATTGTTGTAAAAAAAGGGCGATCGTGCTCGACGTCTGTTTCGTGAAGGGTGATACACAAGAACATATTATAGAGCGGCTCGCTGTTCTGTTACAAGTAAATGCTCTAGTCTATACTCACCTTAAAGGCCTACGCTGACCGGGACGGCATGGCAAAGGATTTTGCCGCCATTCAGCGCACCCTAGCCACTAAGATACTGCGGCATCCCAGGGCCTTGCCACGGCACGTCGCGTCACGTCGAAGTATGCCACGGCAGCTTCTATTGCCCGATACATATTTCTGTCATAAGTAGCGTTTGATAGAGTGTTGGCGGGCGCTGGCGTCCTTCGGCATGCCATCCCCTACCGCAGCGCGCCACGGCATCTGGCCGCGGGAGCGGTGACGCCTTTCAATGCAATGCGATTTTACCGACTCCGTTACGAATGTTGTATCCACTAATCGGCCTTGCACGCCCAGAAATTCGGAGGGCTGTGGCTAGCCGCATAGAAAGGGCGAAACAACAAAACGACCCTCGTCATCCAATGCACAACTACAGTCCGGTGCCCCTGAGACTTAAAAGTCGTAAAAGTTTTGTTGCAAGCGTGAGCACCTCAGAGAGATGCGACCTCTGGCGAGAGAAGTTCTCATCAGACTCCGCACCCAAGTTGGGCGCAGCAAAGACAATCTCCACAGATGGGGGTTCTCGGACGGTTCCGATCTTCAGTGCTTGTGCGGCGTCTCTCCGCAGACCATGTCCCACCTTCGATCCTGCATCACGTGCCTTGTTACCTGTTCACGTAGGGACCTAATGACAGCATCAGCGGACGGCACTGCCGTGGCCGAATACTGGGCCAAGCAAGGAATTTAACTAGTTTTGCCATCGATACGCTAAGAAGGAGAAGAATGCCATGCGATGATATTCCTTTCGACGCAACGGGATCATTTTAAAGCATAGGAATTTATGTCGTATTTTTATTCCGATATAGTTGAATGTCCATTGATAAAAATTTAAATCCTCTGCCATGCCGTCCCGGTCTGCGTAGGCCTTAATGTTACAGAAAGGTTGAAAGTATACTCACAGTCTTCTGACTAAACGTGCTGAAGCTGTTGTCGAAACAGAATCGATAGTCACCGTTGAGGGTGGCCGTGTGACGATGAGAGTTCTCTGGCTTCTTGTAGTCGGCCACGATGACCCGGCCCACCGGGTCCGTCATTTGGAACGACACGTCGAGATCGCCGTGCGTCGAGTCTATGACCTGTAAACAAATGTGTTAATCATTGACTTTGACCGGTCTGTTGGTCTAGTGGCCCTGACTGCTATGCTGGAGGTCGTGGGTTCGATTCCCACCCAAGACTAGTGTTGTAACACAACCGCTTCCGCAGAAGTTCCGTGTTGTTTTGTTGTTGAGAGTTGGCGATTGCGGATTGGTAGCCATAGCTAAGCACTCTACGACGTCATCTATATAACCTTTTCCAAACTAACGTTGAGGCCAACTTCTAGTTTGACCAGATGGCAAATACAAGTCGGACTCGCGTACTGAGGGTTCCGTAAAAACTTACCTATGAAAACAGTTCAATTCCCGAATTGAATTACGAAGATTTTTCCGAATCGCAATTTTTTTTTGTGACGTAACTACAAAATAAGTTTCAGTTTTTTTCCTATAGTTGTGTTATGAGTGCATGCCAAATTTTAGGAATCTAGGACAATGGGAAGTACCCTATGAAATGATTGATAGTGTCGAATTACACGTTTTTTGCGACATAAACGTCCGTATCTTTTTTCCCGTTAACTAAAATGTTTCAGTTTTCCACAGCTTCAAGGGGCCGCAGACTTGATTATATAGTTTTAATTTCAACTCGATACCTCCACGCGTTCCCGCGATAAAGGGTCTTGACTGACAGGCAGATGGACGGACAACAAAGTGATCCTATAAGGGTTCCGTTTTTTCCTTTTGAGAAAATCATGGTAGCACGTAAAGGTATCTACAGCCATCTAAAAAAAAGTAGGTACTCCAAAACTTATTATTTTTTATCGAAATAAACTAATAAATTGCTAATTTATTTACAAGCCGTAGAAACACGTGAATATGTTTTTAATTAAAAGTTACATGATCGTAACCTGACTTTGTATAATAGGTATGTAGCTATAAAATTACATTCTTCTGGTCCTCTGTATTATAATATCACACTAGCTACTGACAGCGGCCTCGCCCGCATGAAAGAAGGAAATTGTCCCAAGGGAATGTACTCCCGGGACAAAAAGAATCCTATGTGCTATTATAAGACATGGTTTACCCGTGTACCAAATTTCATCCAAATCCATTCAGCCGTTCGAGCGTGAAGAAGTAACCAACATACACACACTCACAAACTTATGGTTTACCCGTGTGCCAAATTTCATCCAAATCCATTCAGCCGTTCGAGCATGAAGAAGTAACAAACATACACACACTCACAAACTTATGGTTTACCTGTGTGCCAAATGTCATCCAAATCCGTTCAGCCGTTCGAATGTGAGAAGTAACAAAAATACACACACTCACAAACTCATGGTTTACCCGTGTGCCAAATTTCATCCAAGTCCATTCAGCCGTTCGAGCGTGAAGAAGTAACAAACATACACACACTCACAAACTCATGGTTTACCCGTGTGCCAAATTTCATCCAAGTCCATTCAGCCGTTCGAGCGTGAAGAAGTAACAAACATACACACACTCACAAACTCATGGTTTACCCGTGTGCCAAATTTCATCCAAGTCCATTCAGCCGTTCGAGCGTGAAGAAGTAACAAACATACACACACTCGCAAACTTTCGACATACACTATTTAATTAATAACACATAACAACACTCGTGTCTTCCTTAAAGAGGTAAACAATGGTAAATGGTTTTTATGTGGGAAATCATCAAGTGACTTCTCTCGCTCTAGGGTGTTTTTTTTTAGGTTGGAAAATCATTCTATGACCAATCTCGCTCTTGGGCGGAGAGGGAGATAGCGTCAGACTTTTACTGACTAAAAATCCACTCCTGTTCCTTCGTTGCCTTCGTCCCAGGCCCCCACTAGCCTACTGGTCTAGCGGTTAGTGGCCCTGACTGCTATGCCGCAGGTCGTGGGTTCGATTCCCACCTAGGGCAAATGTTTGTGTGATGAGCACGATCGTTTGTTCTGTGTCTGGGTGTAATTTATCTATAATATGTATGTATTTAGAAATATATAAGTATGTTTATCAGTTATCTAGTATTCATAAGACAAGCTCTGCTTAGCTTGGGACTAGACGGCGTTGTGTGATAGTTGTGTGAATATTATTATATTAACACACTATTTGGCATTTATCCTGAAGAATAACATATATTTTTCTAATTCTGTTTACTACAGTGTATCATATACTCGCGATTAGTGCCTGTAGTGCTCTTTTTTTATTGATATAAACCAGTGCTCGACTGCGATTCCACCATATATGGCTCTACGTAAATTACGTACGTAAGCATAGATGCAATCATTGATGGTGAGGCGCACTAGTTTATTAAGAGCCTATTCACTCTAGTCTTGAAGACACCTAAATTATAGTTGGACGGGAAGACCGCAGCAGGCAATCTTAAAATGGCTAACAAATTTCTACTTCTGTGGGTAGTTTGTAAAAAAATCGAATCTAGAGTAAAATTATAACAAATCATGATTTTTTTACAAGTCATGTTTCATGAATCATGAATACACATTGTTACGTCATTTAAAGTTTTACTAGAGTTTTTTATTTGTTTTATTATCACTTATTTTATGGTTCTGATAACAAAAAATATGGTAGCACTTCGCGAGCCAGGTATGTCAAACAATTAAAGGTTTTTTAAGTATATCTAAAAACAGTAATTTCAACAAACAACACACTAATAAAGGTGAGAATGAAATTTGAGTTGTTGGAGTTGTTGTTGTTGTTGAGTTGTTGTTGGAGTTGTTGTTGTTAATTTTTGGAGTTGATGTTGTTGAGTTGTGTGGGTGAAAGTATGTGAGCGTGTACGTTTGTTGACAGATTTGGATGAAAGGCACACGGGAAGACAACATCCTGGAATAGCACATAGGATACTTTGTATTCCAATAGTATGTTTCCTTGGGACAAATTTCTATTATTACGCGGGCAAAACCGCTAGCAGCGGCTTGTGGAACATAATTTTCTATCTACCCTTCGTCTATCTGCAATCGATCGTCAGACCATAAGCGAATTAGTTCCTTGAAATGAATGGTGGCCAGTGCTGCTCCTCCTACTTCTAGAAGATGATTCCTCTTCAACCTTTTCACCATCGCAGTCAGGTTTGACCGTTCAGCAACTAGTAGGTTTGGACGCAAGGTCAGGCGGTCCTTGAGATGAGTTCTAAATCGCTCAATTTCAGAGGTTCCTGACTTTTTTTTAGGTGGGAAAATCATCTAATAACAAATCTCGCTCTTGGGCGGAGGCGAGATAGTGTCAGACTTTTACTGACTAAAAACCCACTCCTGTTCCTTCTTTGCCTTAGTCCCAGGGCCCCGGGTTTCTTTTTCACACTTGCCATGGCCCCAGAATTGTGATTTATCTCATCTCTTAATTTTGATGTGATGCTTCCATATTAGCCATCTATTTTACACAATCTATGTGTGGAAGAGTTTCAAGTCCTAGTCTAAGAGGAAGGTTGCTTCTTTGTCTTAGTGTAAACGTGATATGTTTAGATTTAGAAGCACTGGCCAACTGTGTCTCATTAAGCTGTTTCCTTGCGTGATCGAATCAGGAATGAGGATATCCGCAGGAGAACCAAGGTTGCCGACATAGCCCGAAGAATCGCCAAACTTAAGTGGCAATGGGCAGGGCACATTGCTCGCAGAACGGATGGCCGTTGGGGCCGAAAGGTTCTGGAATGGCGACCACGTACCGGAAGACGTAGCGTTGGAAGGCCTCCTACAAGGTGGACCGATGACCTGGTAACGGTTGCGGGAGTACGATGGATGCGAGACGCACAGGACCGTCCATTGTGGCGACACTTGGGGGAGGCCTATGTCCAGCAGTGGACGTCTTTCGGCTGAAGCGATGAAGCTGTTTCTGTAGTCTATTGCTAGCGATTTTTAGCTGCGGTCAACAGGTAAGTTCGCTTTATCGTCAGCGTAATTTGCTACATTATGCCATCGATTGTGACCGCATTTGTACCCATAGATTTAAGTTAGTGTAAAAATTTTGTTACTATTTTGGTGTACAATAAAGTTTATTCTATTGTGGGTAGCTCCTACGTAAATTTATTATACAGCACTGGGCTAAGAACTGATCCCTGTGGTACTCCAGCTTCCACTTCAAATAATCATCAGGATTTTTTGAAATGCTTCGCTCTGTTTTACTTGAAAGAAGCCGTCAGATACGTAAGAGTAGATGAGTAAGAACATTCGCGTGTGGAAGCTTTTTCTTTTTTTAGTTAGTGGGTTATCCTTTGTGCCAGACACTGTCGAAAGCTTACCGTACATCAAGGATGGGCTTGACAGGATAGAATGGTGGAAATAAACTTTTCGCGCTGACCTCAAGTACCCTGGGACAAGACCAGGGGCCCAAGTCTGCTATTTTTATAAATTCGTCATTCCAACATGATCCCATTGTCATTTTGCTAAAAGATCGTAATCTTATAACACATAATGATTGATCATTGATCAGTCAATGGTCTTGTAATAGAGTTGTGGTAGAATGACAATATCTAACTTATTAAAAGCAATGACTGCAAAATGACGATCTAATGGCATGTCACTGATCAAACTTAGAACTCAATGAAACGAATTTTAAATCTTGTATTAAACGCACACTATGCAGGCAAGCATATTATAAGTTGGAGGATTATATTCAGGATAAAAATGCTTGGCTCAATGCTGGTCCAGCTCCACTACCACCGGGGTGTACAAATTGATTAGTATGGAAATTATTTTTTAATGTTTTTTTTTTCTTGAAATTGTAAAATATAAGTTTTGTATTATATGTGTATAGAAGCATTTTTTTCCACAGTTTGTAAATGTGAGTACCATGGAGCTTTTTATAGTTTTTATGTTGCTACTGGACTTATTTGACATAAATGAGCATGGCAGTTGAGAGTTTGTCATGCTCACTCAAATGTCTCACTGATGGTGGCGCGGGTATTGGATCATTCGGTTCCCTTCAAAATGGTTGAGCCGAGTGGTGCTAATATTAGCGTCATGTCCGTGAACGGACGCTGTCAGTTGAGGCTGGTCATCTCTTAGCTGCCAGTTGCTATTTTAATATCTATATTTAGTTTTTATTTTTATTTACATTGTTCTCACATGATAGCGACAAGAAACATGTAACAGAGATATTTGTAATTACAAAATATGATTGAAAAGAGTGTCCATGGAGTTTCTTGCACATTCTTCTCCATAGAGATCTACGCTTTGGAATGTGCAATTAGCATCATTTATTTTTATTTTTCTGACTGACTGACTTCTTGACATTTCAAAAGTGCCTGTAAATGGTTTATTTGGAATAAATGCTATTTTGATTTTGATTTTGATTTTTGATTTTTTTTTTGATTTCAAAGGAACTGTCAAAATTTTAGTAGATTACCGCATATGTCAGACATTCATTTGTCAATATGTACGAGATTACTATTCTATGCCATTTCTTTCAATGGAGTGTCAATGGTTGAACATTGGAAAGTCATAATGACGCCATTATATAATTAGTAGATTACGAAACTTAGCAAAATCAACAATTATGAAGTCAATGATAAACCATTCTGAAACTATTGTAATAGCAGACTTGAGGCCCAGAAAGATGATGATTCTTCCAGAAATCATTCATCTTTTCTTTGACCTTCCGTTCACTGCATTTTGCATTTTGTGAAAACAATAATTTATTGTAATTTAAAGACTGTTCAATATAAACATGTTTGGTTAAACTGCAGCTGGTTTGTCAATTTCAATAGTTTCTTTGTCCACAAGTGTTTTATGACTAAAAACTTTTCTACTAAAGGTTTTATCAATTAATAAATTATTAATATTAATATAAAACCCAACTATGCACACTAAATTGTAACAAAGACGGTAAAGGTAGCTCGATTACGAGTTCTCTCTCGCACCGTACAAGGCGCACCGGGCGTCGTGGAAGGACGTACAATACTCCCGTCGCCCTCCCTTCAACACCTAAAATTGTCCAGGAATTGCGGATTAGAAGACCTCCGTCAACCCATCAATCTGGACCCTAGATGGTTCCTTCGTCGCCTTTCGTACCGGGGCCGAGTCTTCCTTTCAGAATCAGACCCTTGGCCCCAGTAGGCTTCGACCCTGCTGGGCCCCTACAGTTGCTGACATCTCCTTGAGGCGCGTGAAACAGTACGCGCCGTCAACGAATTGGGCTTGGTCCGGACGGTTACCGGACGGTCGGACAGCGAGTTACCCAATGCTCGCTGTCCGCAAGCCCGCGCCTACTATGGTCGGAAATCGGGATCGGAATTCCGGCGGCGGTTGGGGCGTGAGGACCGTTGCCTCACGCGATCGGCCGCCTCCTTTTCTAGCATGACTGCTTCGCAGAAGGAGGCGACCGCCTACCACTCCTCCTCGCTCCGGACCATGGCCTGTACCAAGGCCCGGCGCGAGAGATCGCCGCCGCCGATCGTCCCCACGAGGACACGGACCCGAGATGGTGGAACGTAATGTTTTAAGCGCGCCTCTCTTAGAATTTATTTTATTTCGGACACAAAAAGATCCATGCAGTGTTAGCAAATAACTTATTATCCTAGTGTTAATCCCAATTACCCTTTGCACAAGAAATTTTACAATCCGTATAGGGGAGTCACCCCTCAATGCAGGATGAGGCCTGCAGGCTATACTGAACCGGGAAAGCGGACGTCACAGCAGTGTGACGTCCGCTTTCCCGGTTCGGAGCAACGACGTACGCTCGTACGGGCGCAGGCCCGTAGCCTCCGACGCAAGCGCGGAACGCCAAAGTGGTTTTGCCAATAGAAGTCAGGGCAGAGGACATGCATGAGGAGATCTTACCCTTAAAAGGGGGTTTAGCAATTACATTAAGTGCAACAAATATTTGTATGGTCTACAATATTTGTACTGAGTGTCACGTGTATGTTTTTTTTTTTATAGGTGGTAAAATCATCCAATGACATCCCCCACTCTTGGGCGGAGCGAGAAATAGTGTCAGACTTTTACTGACTAAAAACACACTCCTGTTCCTTCGTTGCCCATCGTACCAGGGCCGAGTCTTCCTTACAACTAATACAACTGACTAATTATGTATGTATATATGTATCTATTATATAGCAAATGTATATATCTGTGTATCTATTATAATATGATTTATTTAATGCTGGTTTTGTTACACCAATGACAGCCCCATTTCTTGTCCAGGCAATTACTGTCCATTCCAGGTTGCCTGGAAGAGATCGCGGAATGCGATAAGGCCGTCCATTGTATGTACGTATGTGTTTTAGTTTTTAGTTTCCTTTTATTTTTGTATTGGTGTACAATAAAGGATACAATAAATGCATAATTCTTCTTCTTTTTCTTCTTCTTTTCGATTCGATGGTAAACTCGTTAAACTTTTTGGGCCCAATAGGTGGCTACATTAATAGCAGCATAGGTAGCACTCATCAAATCCTCCAAAGTGCAGGTATACGGACACTTGGGGCATTCCAACATGTGGCTCATGATTTGAACAGGAGCTCCGCACTCACATTGAGTATTCGATGGGTCTATAAAACCCCATTTTGCCAAGTTGAGTTTGCAGCGGTCTACCTGGGTTCGCAACCGATTTAGTGCCTTCCATAGCGGCCACTGCAAATCGCATCCAGGCGGGAGATGCTCTTGGGGTCTCAAAAAGTCGGAATTTTTGATAATAAATAAATACAAAACTTTGTAAAGCCACTTTTAGCAACTAAAAGTAGTTTTATTTAAACTTTTGTATTTGTCAGTTAGTGAGTAAGTAACTGGCAGCCGACGATATATACATATTTCATAAATATCTGAGTATTGCAAACAAAGTCACTCAATAGCATAAAAAAAAATATTTCAATATTTATAACCTCAGTTGTAACAATTTATAGTCAAATATAATGGTCATTACTAAGGTTTATCACACACCTTATCAGCGATGTCATAAAAGTAAAATAATTGTCACTTTAGCCTTCGAAAAGTTAAAAAAATAATAATAATAATAATATTCCACAACTATCACACAACGCCGTCTAGTCCCAAGCTAAGCAGAGCTTGTGTTATGAGTACTAGACAACTGATAAACATACTTATATATTTCTAAATACATACATATATAGATAAATTACACCCAGACACAGAACAAATGATCGTGCTCATCACACAAACATTTGTCCTGGGTGGGAATCGAACCCTCGACCTCCGGCATAGCAGTTAGGGCCACTAACCACTAGACCAACAGGCCAGTCCAATAAGCAAAAAAAATAGCAAGTGATTTATCAATGCAAGTTATTCTAATGAATTTAAATACTATGGGCCTAACCCGAGCAATGGGTGGCTCGCCATCCGACCGTCCGGTAACCGTCCGCAACCGAGCCTAAATCGTCGACGGCGCGTACTGTTCCACGCGCGCCTCAAGGATATGTCAGCTACTGTAGGGGCCCAGCAGGGTCGAAGCCTACTGGGGCCATGGGTCTGATTCTGAAAGGAAGACTCGGCCCTGGTACGAAAGGCACCGAAGGAAGAAAAGTGGGTTTTTAGTCAGTAAAAGTCTAACACTATCTCTCGCACCGCCCAAGAGCGGGGGATGTCATAAGATGATTTTCGCACCGGAAAAAAACCCTTCTTTTTTATGTGAGTTGGAACTGCTCCCACTCAAAATGGAATGAGAGGGAGTGTCAGTAAGCACTGGCGTAGCTACCGAAGGGCCAGGCGGGGCAGTCCCGCTGGGCCCCCCAGCTCGCGGGCCCCAAGGCACAAGGGACGCCCAGCTCGCGGGGCAGTGTCAGACTTTTACTGACTAAAGACCTACTCCTGTTTCTTCGTTGCCTTCGTCCCAAGGCCCCGGGTTTCACTTTAACAGTACCCATGGCCCCAGTAGGCTTCGACCCTGCTGGGCCCCTACCATTTGCTAACATCTCCCTGAGGCACGCGTGGAACAATACGCGCCGTCGACGACTTGGGCTCGGTCTGGACGGTTACCAGACCGTCGAACGGCGGACTACCCATTGCACGCCGTCCGCAAGCCCGTGCCTACGGTAGTCGGAAATCGGGATCGGAATCTTGGCGGCGGTTGGGGCGTGAGGACCGTTGCCTAACGCGATCGGCCACCTCCTTTGCTTGCATTACTGCTTCGCAAAAGGAGGCGACCGCCTGCCACTCCTCTTCACTCCAGACTATGGCCTGTACTAAGGCCCGGCGAGAGAGATCGCCGCCGCCGATCGCCCCCATGAGGACATGGCGTTATAATAATAATAAATATAAGGTACAGAAGGTTGACAATATAAATAAAATTGATCTCTTATTCTGCCTTTAATTTCGACGTGCAAATATAAACATATTTTTTGAAATTAAATTGTTCCTCTGCCCAAGTGGGGCACACTTCCACCATTTGCTCCACCGTGATGACAATTTCGGGTTAAGTTCCTTCACTTTGGTAATGATGAACTGACGCCGGAATCTTCCTGTGTGATTTAGTTAATCCAATCACAAAATCTTTACTAATAAAGAAGAAAGATTTGTATATTTGTTTGTAATAAAACTACTAAATAGATTTTAAAAATTTTTACCCCAGTAGAATGCTACTTGATCATGGGAACATAAGTTAAGACTGCCATTGTACCCATAGATTTAAGTTTATGTATAAGTTGTGTACCCTCTCCTAGAGAGGAGGCCTGAGTTCCAGCAGTGGGAACATTATAAGGCCGACTATGCTATGCTATGCTATGCTTTAAGTTGTATTAATTTTTTGTGTGAAGTTTATTCTAATCTATAAGTTACTAGCTGACTTGGCGAACTTTGTACCGCCTAATAATGTGATAAATGAAGAACCGCTCGACCGATTTTGTGCAAACTTCACATAAACCATCTACTAAATAGTCCGAATAAAGCCTTAACATTTGGTTTGGATAGGTGAGCCCGTTCTTGAGTTATAAATTACAAGGAAAAGTGGCATTGATTTTTATATACTTAAATAGATTTTCTACATTCACAAAAGCAGCCATTACTGGCTGAAGCTACATATGACTATAGTTGATAAACCTGTATAGGCGGCAGATCAGAAAAAGGCTAGATGACCCCCTCTGAACATATGCATCAAATGATTATCATGAATCCCGCTCCCTTGTTTTGGGAAACCGTCAAATAACTTCGGCCGCTCTGGTTGACAAAGAGGGAGTGTAAGTCTTTTACCGACTAAAACCCAACGTGTTCTCGGGCCCCAGTAACTCTTTTGAATAAACTCTAAAGTCCAAAGCCAGCCCTCTGACCGATATTTCACAACACTCAGCTTTGAAATGTAGATTGTAATGTTGTGACTTGATATTACTCATGGTTTCTCTGTCTAGCTACCAAGTTGGCGGGTAGCCAAAAATCACTTCGATTCTGAAGTTTTATTGCAAAAGTACAAATAAAAAGAATATAGATGAACATTAGGAATTATTTTTAATACACTCTTTACTTTAAATATTAGATTTTTTTATTTATCACAAAACACGCGGCTATTTAATAGATTTTAATGTACGAATCCGATACATATTATTTTTTTATCTACGAGGCCTTTATAAAGGTTATCTGTCCGAGGTGATAAAAATAATTTTACAACTTACCTGATATTCTATGTCGATTATTTCGTTAGGCAGCACTTTATGATAGAAACAGTCCACTTTTCCCGCTTGCACCATAATCGTCATATCTTTTTCGTAGGCGAAAACTACGCTAAATATAGTGCTTAAAAATATGTAGCGCATTTTGGTGAATATTAACGTTTTTACTGTTTTGTATTACGAATGAAGCAGCAAGGGATCTCTACAAAGTTATTTTTAGTATTCGGGTGTGTTGTTTCTATATAAAAATCGAAAAAAAACGTCTGAAAAGATTAAATTATTTTCACAAACAAATAAACAATCGCGACACAAACCGAGCGGACGGTCGTAATCGTTCTGAAATTTATGACTTTTTATTGACAGTTCCTTTCCGCTGTACTTCAAACTCTGCCATTCAGAAATAAATGGTAATTTATTTTGTGGATTTTTCTAATTTAAAAATAAATTTATTTAAGTAACATTAAAATTTTAATAGTTAAAAAGTAATAATTCATTGATTTATTTTTGTGGTTTTTCTCTTGCAGTTGCACATCTAGCATTGTATGATGTTTCGTTCATAAACTTCAAGAAAATGTTACAAGTACGGTTATAGCAGAATACTAAACATGAACTTTTGGTCTCGCTTTCGCTTACACATATTTTCATAAGAACCTGTCATTGTAATGCTTAAAATATGAAGTTTTGTTGGAACAATAAAAAAGAAAACAACAAAAATGCACAGACTACTAAAATCTACAGTTTATATTTTTTGGAACAAAAGCTCCTTTTTAGACCTAAGCGATTGTTGACTCTTCTTCATTTTGACTAAAATGTCAAGTAGTAGCGGGCAGGGTGCTCCACCTCCGGGTGGCGTGGTCCGGAGCAGCGCATTGTCCTTCGTTGCGTCTGCGCAAGCCACGGCAACAGCTGACAGCATCCCCGGGAACTCTCAGGAAATGGATCGGGAGCAAATGGGGCAAGCAGGTAAAGACAGAATTTAATTCAGTCTAGATTTTATACTGTATAGAAAAAGGTCAGTTAGCTATGCTAAAATAGCTGGGATTTGTGCTAGATTTCTAGTTTGTAATATGGAGATCTGTCTGCTGGTCTCAGTCAAGTAATTACACTTATTTACACCGTTATCTGCTCATAAGTTTGGTCTTAAACATCTTTATGAATATTTAGACACATCATGTAGATACTCATTCAACTAGGTTAAATCTATGAACAAGAACTATAGCTCTCTCAGCCTCTTATTAACCCTTCAAACCTGTGTTCTCTACACAGGTTACTAGTTACTAGGCCTAGTGACTATTAGCATGATAATAATATGTTGTGCTACAAAAGTTAGTGACAGAACCGAATCACTGCAAAAACTGACTCTACGTAGTCTTGTCGACCCTACAAAACCAAACCTGTGTTCTCTACACAGGTTTGAATAATACAACCTCCAAACAATATCTGTTTTTGCCACACTAATTACTAAAAAAAAAAATCCGTAGACTATTTTTTTACATTTCATAGAAATTCACACTTTCTCTGCACTCTCTCTTGTTACAACTGACTGTAATGCTAATCTATGCAAACGAGCATAAATTTGAAAGACAATCATGTCTAGCTTTGCCAGGGATTGTTTTTCAGATACTTGGGACATACATAGACAAATTTACTAAAAAATATATGAGCAAAGTTTTTACTCAGACAACAAGAAATAAAATAGCTAAGAAAATTAATAGCATTTCTTTCATTTTTACCTGACTGCAAGAAGGATTATATTTTTTTTAATGTTATTTATTACCTTTTTAAAAATCAATAAAAAATATAGCAGGATATACGTCCCAGCAAGACATGCAAAAAATCTTCTGTTCCACGGGACATCTCGGACACCTGGCAATGGTAATCATGTCTGTCAGGAGTACTGTGAGATGAGTCTTTCTTGTGTGAGGCACAAATAAAACATTCTATCATTCTTTCTTTTTCTTTAAATTAGATGCATATTTTTGCAAGTATAAAAATAAATTAATCTTTCACAGATCGTCTAGCGGTTCCAGCAGGCCTCACAGCATTGTGTGAAGCATGTTCCAGGCTTTACCCAGACCAGCCCAATCCTCTACAAGTCACTACAAGACTCAAGTATTGGTAAGTTACAGATATACCGTCAATCATAATACCAATTGGCAAGATTGGCTTCAGTTTTCTGGCCTCTGACTATCTTTAACAACTGTCAAATGTTGGGATTAATAATAATATTTATTTACTTTAAGACAACTTTTGGTCCACATTATATGTTAGTACTTATTTCTTTGTTAGTTCATACATTACATCACCCTGTTTTTGTATTCCTCCCATAACAAATTATTCAATTGTCACTAAATTAATTAATAGGTAGGCACCAAAGAAAAACATCGTTTGTTTAAGGATTTTAATCATAACATTTATTGTCCTTTACTTTATATTGGAAGGTGTGTTTCAGTAATATTACGTGAGTCGTGTGCTCATAAGCAAGGCTAAAAGAATACAGTAACTGTAACCATACTAGGGATTCCAGTCAAGTGCTGACGAGGGGCTCAGACCAATTAAATACAATATTTATTGGTTACAAAGAGTTGAAGTATTATTTTTGTTATATTCCAACATCAAATGTTTACAAATGGTAGTCTAAACCAACAGTTTAACATGCTTTCCAAGGCACAGAATAATGTCAGTATGTAAGGTGTCAGTGCTTGAAGATCAACCTGCTCTTATCATTCTGTACCCATAATC
This sequence comes from Mythimna vitellina, assembly GCA_949316375.1. NCBI lineage: Eukaryota > Metazoa > Arthropoda > Insecta > Lepidoptera > Noctuidae > Mythimna > Mythimna vitellina. The sequence goes on from OX438713.1 coordinate 1,485,774, forward strand.
CCTAAGCCCCGTCTTATTCACCGATTTCAGACCCATGCTTCCTTATCTCTTTAAAACTTGCGAGCACATTTACCATCAGCAACTTTCTCTCTTTCTTTCCACTAGTGATCTTCTTAGTCCTTTTCAGTCCAGTTTTCGGCCTGGTCACAGCACTGGTAAATTTCTCTTAAATGAAATTGATTACGTCCGGGCTTTCTTACTTCTAGATCTAAGCAGCGCATTCGACTTGGTTGACTTCGATATTCTTCTTAGGATACTTAAATTTTTCGATTTCTTCTCATCCAATATTAGATACCATTTACTCTTCTTATCTTATAGACCGCTCGCTACAGGTTTGTTTTGATAAGTTTTCTTTGAATTGGTGCTGTTTTACTACAGGTGTACCTCAGGGTAACGTTCTCGGTCCATTTCTCTTTTCTAGTTTTATTAACTCTATCATTACAGTTATCTCCTCTAACTTCCATCTCTATGCCGACATCTGCTTTACCAACAACACAAATCTAGATCTTCTTCAAGACTTTTGCTATACTTTCAGGCTTGGTGGTCATGATCCTCTGGACTACATCAGCATGTACTGGAACCCTGGCAAGCCTGAGGAACACATTTTGCCTCACTGGCATTATGTCAGGTATGTATTTAGTAAACTCGTCTTAAAAAAAGTTTGCTTTTAATACTGTTGGCAAATATACAACTATACTATCAACTGGACAGATTCTGGAATGAGTGAATTAACAAAGCTCGTGAAAAATTGATGAAATGGGAAGGTCTTACCCAGGAGTGGAATAAAGCAGGGTAATTAATTAATAAAGTATTCTTTGGGGTTTCCTTTGGCCAGCAGAGGTGCAGTATGAAGGATTTTGCGATTTCATTTATTTTAAATGAAGGAGTGCTAACTTATTTTATTTATTTATTTTATTTGTTAACAATACAAAATATATAACGATAAAGTAGATCACGATGAGCCATTTACAAGCCTCCACATATAATATGAGATTATTGTTGAAAGTTACAGTAAAAAATTAGTAATTGAGATATACAAAGTTTGGTAGGAAGATATTGCAGAAGACAACAATGTAATGCAATTTCAAAACAGTGCTTTTAGACATAACAATGTTGTGTTTATAATGAAAGTGAGTGTCCATTTTCATAATATTTTGATTTTTTATGTGAATATTCTTTTGTCTTTTTTAAACTTGGTCTTTATTAAATAAATATATGTTTATGTATTAAAAATGTGTTTTTAAAAGACTATAGGAAAAAAAAATACCTTCTCTAAAACGAGTTTCTTCCCCCAGTTTCGGTCTCTCAGACCTGCACGGCGACGGGCGCGTGCACCCGACCCCGGACGTGTCCCGGACGGCGCCGTCCGGCTACGGGTTCGAGCTGACCATGCGCCTCTCTGCCGAGGAGGGCTTGACACAGCCTCCGCTATGGCCAGCGGCGCTCTTGCAGGCGTTAGCGAGATATGTGTTTACTACTGGTAGGTATTTCTTAGAGTGAAATACTAATAATTAATCCACAACTTTCACAAAACGCCATTTAGTCCCAAAAACTAAGCCGAGCTCTTGCTATGAGTATAATATATAGATAATGTACATAAATACACCCAGACACAGAACAAATGATCGTGCTCATCACACACCAATCCTGAAAACATAATAACTGAGGTATGGTGCCCGACCCAGTTCTCGATAATGTCATAACACATTGTGATGGGATCGGTCCTTGATCACTGACAAAACTATTGTAGCCAATAAGCCTGATATATTGGTGGTGGACAGAAGCGAGAGGCGTGCAGTGATTGGCATAACCGTATTGTATGACGAAAACGGGATTTGGACTTATAAGTTAATATAATAATTCATTTAGGAAAAAGTCCAATAAAGGGGTAAGTCCTCCTAGAGAAAGAAAATGAATCAATTAATTAATTTGAATGAAAAAAATTATATTAATAATGAATAATTGGTACTCAATTACCAATCAACCTTTAAACAGCTACTTCTGGTTACACTGGAGGCAAGCCCAAAACCATGACACTTATAAAACGTTAAAAGCTAGTTAATTTAGCGCAAGAAACTCAATGGTTACTCTTTAAAAAACAGATAGATTTTTACAATATTTCAGTAGGCTTGGCCTATTTTAACACAAGATTACTTCTTCTTGTCCAGGTAACAAGCTCTGCGCCGGTGACCACATAACCTGGCACCGAGCCCTGGACGGCGGCGCCACCCGCTCGCGCCTGCGACACCTGCTCGTGTGCGAGGACCCGCAGCTGCACGCCACGCACACGCCGCACGGCACTGTCGCCTTCTTACAGGTTAGCGAGCTCTCAACTTGATGCTATCGGCCAGGTATGGACCTTACATAACCTGGCACCGAGCCCTGGACGGCGGCGCCACCCGCTCGCGCCTGCGACACCTGCTCGTGTGCGAGGACCCGCAGCTGCACGCCACGCACACGCCGCACGGCACTGTCGCCTTCTTACAGGTTAGCGAGCTCTCAACTTGATGCTATCGGCCAGGTATGGACCTTACATAACCTGGCACCGAGCCCTGGACGGCGGCGCCACCCGCTCGCGCCTGCGACACCTGCTCGTGTGCGAGGACCCGCAGCTGCACGCCACGCACACGCCGCACGGCACTGTCGCCTTCTTACAGGTTAGCGAGCTCTCAACTTGATGCTATCGGGCAGGTATAGACCTTACATAACCTGGCACCGAGCCCTGGACGGCGGCGCCACCCGCTCGCGCCTGCGACACCTGCTCGTGTGCGAGGACCCGCAGCTGCACGCCACGCACACGCCGCACGGCACTGTCGCCTTCTTACAGGTTAGCGAGCTTTCAACTTGATGCTATCGGCCAGGAATAGACCTTACGATGCGCAACAAGTAACAAATAAAAAAAATATCTGTTTAGAGGTATGCGGAACAAGGTGTAAAGCCCTGCACACCTCCATTGATCCTCCGACCAGACGGGTGTTATGTCTGGTTTGGTTAACTGCCCGAGAGATGATTTCAGGCTGTTGTATGTGTTCAAATTGCGCAATTTTAGTTCATATGTGGCGCCATAGATGTCGCTACAATCAGTTTTTGGAGTTTAGTTCCAAATACGCTCACGTTGCTATTACTGTGGTTCTAAAACTTTTTTTTTTGATTGGGGGCAGACATCAAATAACTTCTTTCAGCTTTGGGTGGTGCGATAGGGAGTGTCAGATTTTTACTGACTAAAACCCACCCTTCCTTCTTGTGGTCGCGGTGAATCATTCAAACAATCCCAGAGCCCTTTTTCTGAGCTTGAAATTCATCTCATTACTACTAGCGCTCTAGGGTGGAGTGGAAGGGCGTGACAGACATTTACTTACTTGAAAATCTGGGGACACTACTGTAGAGGTAAGAGAGCGTTCATTAATTGGGTAGGTATTTGCCTGTGATTATTTTTGTACAATATTAAGTACTAAACAACAAATATCACAAAAAATAAATATTTTTCTGAAAACCGCATCAAAATTGGTTACAAATTGAAGCAGCAATTAACATTTCAAATTTTTGTATGAAGAAGAGTAGGCGAGTAGTAGGAATCTCTCGCTATCTCTTTTCTACGCGGGTAACCTAATGGCTGTGACGTCACATTGCACTCTATGCATCCTTTTTCTGTAACTTGACAGCTTCCCCCTCCTCCAGATTTGAAAGTATTCTAACTTACTTAATTTTGAACGGATTTGAAAAATTCTTTCTATTGGCGATTATTCATAAAGTTAGCATAGCATCGCATAGTCGGCCTTATAATGTTCCCACTGCTGGGACTCAGGCCTCCTCTCTAGGAGAGGGAATGGGCCGTAATCCACCACGCGGGCCCAGTGCGGGTTGGTGGATGTCACATGTCTTCGAATTTTTGGTTCTAGGACATGCGAAATCAGCATGTCCTAGAACCAAAAATTCACGATGTTTTACTTCACCGTTTTGATAGCAGTGGTGATGAAATAAATTACACAAAGTTACTTTTTAATAATAATTTTAAAAAATTAGTCAAGTACCCAATTACGTGAGGTGATTTTTTGATCCCCCTCCCCTCTTGTCCTCGTAGTGAATTGTCGTGAGATCTGGCTCGACTCCCTCCCTCCCACTAATCTCACATGGATATTTTTAGTGTACACATATTATATGCTTTGCTTGATTGCATTGGATATTTTATAAAAAGAAACAATTGGTTTTTAAGTTTTACTAAAATAACCAAGTTTTCTGGGATTTTATATTATTTTTTTACCAACTTGAGATTAGATGAGATACGACTCAACCCCTAAACGTCTCACGTAATTGAACAATCCGCCTGCTGCGGTCTTCCCGTCCGATTATAATTTAAATGTCTTCAAGGTTAAAGAGCTTCTTAATAAACTAGTGCGCCTCACCATCAACGATTGCATCACTTCTTACCATCAGGTGGGATCGCAGTCATGCACTACTTTATGTAAATTAAAAGCTAAAAATATATATTTATGCTTTGTTTCCATTACAGATAGTGGGTTGCACCGGCCGAGAGTTGAAAGCGGCTCAAAGAGGATCAGGGTTTGAAGTCCTGAAGCTTATTAGTGAAGATCCCAAGTAAGAATATTTTATAATTCAGTGTGACTACCTTTTTTGGCGGGATTTTTTTCGTTTTAATACACGAACTGTGTACACTGCTTCGGCGCTGACCAAGTAAAAAATCTTGTGTGTGTTAGACACGACGCGTGAAGTGGCTATGGTGCGCTTAGGGGATGAAGTAGGTGAGGGGATGTCACTATAAATTTTTGTGCCTAAATCCGAAAAAAATCTTATCGTTTACGTGATGATTATAGTCCTATCTGTCGCAGACACGGTGAAATTTCGAAAAAATTCAAATGTTTTTATTTTACATAGACCTACATGGGCACTTATAAAACGTCAGAAGCTAGTGCACGGTTCCAAATTGGCCGTTTCTTATAGAGAAGAACCGGCAAGAAACTTCATGTTTTAAAAAAAAATTGTTGTTCTTACAATTATGTCCATATTACAATATTAGTAGATATTATGTAAGGACAGTGTAGACTGGTCAATATTGTACCCAAAAGTACAATAAAAATAATCATAATAAAAATTGAGTCGTAATAGGAAGTAATCTAAGAATTCGCGGAGTCTACATTGTTCTCACATTCACATTATAAATAAGAGACTTAAAAAAAGTAAGAAAAATAAATAATTACAACAGTCAATAAATAAATAACTTAGCGTGTAGAAGCGCCCTTGAATGCTGAATATAATGTTTGTGGCAGCTGCGGCGGCGCGTGGCTGGTGACGCGCATGAGCCGGCGCGGCTCGTGCCGGCGCGTGCGGCCCGCGCGGGCGGCGCCGGCGCCGGCGCCCCTGGCGGGGGTCTCCGCGCTGCTGCGGTGGACGCCGTGGACTCCGGTAAGTTGTGGCAGCTGCGGCGGCGCGTGGCTGGTGACGCGCATGAGCCGGCGCGGCTCGTGCCGGCGCGTGCGGCCCGCGCGGGCGGCGCCGGCGCCGGCGCCCCTGGCGGGGGTGTCCGCGCTGCTGCGGTGGACGCCGTGGACTCCGGTAAGTTGTGGCAGCTGCGGCGGCGCGTGGCTGGTGACGCGCATGAGCCGGCGCGGCTCGTGCCGGCGCGTGCGGCCCGCGCGGGCGGCGCCGGCGCCGGCGCCCCTGGCGGGGGTGTCCGCGCTGCTGCGGTGGACGCCGTGGACTCCGGTAAGTTGTGGCAGCTGCGGCGGCGCGTGGCTGGTGACGCGCATGAGCCGGCGCGGCTCGTGCCGGCGCGTGCGGCCCGCGCGGGCGGCGCCGGCGCCGGCGCCCCTGGCGGGGGTGTCCGCGCTGCTGCGGTGGACGCCGTGGACTCCGGTAAGTTGTGGCAGCTGCGGCGGCGCGTGGCTGGTGACGCGCATGAGCCGGCGCGGCTCGTGCCGGCGCGTGCGGCCCGCGCGGGCGGCGCCGGCGCCGGCGCCCCTGGCGGGGGTGTCCGCGCTGCTGCGGTGGACGCCGTGGACTCCGGTAAGTTGTGGCAGCTGCGGCGGCGCGTGGCTGGTGACGCGCATGAGCCGGCGCGGCTCGTGCCGGCGCGTGCGGCCCGCGCGGGCGGCGCCGGCGCCGGCGCCCCTGGCGGGGGTGTCCGCGCTGCTGCGGTGGACGCCGTGGACTCCGGTAAGTTGTGGCAGCTGCGGCGGCGCGTGGCTGGTGACGCGCATGAGCCGGCGCGGCTCGTGCCGGCGCGTGCGGCCCGCGCGGGCGGCGCCGGCGCCGGCGCCCCTGGCGGGGGTGTCCGCGCTGCTGCGGTGGACGCCGTGGACTCCGGTAAGTTGTGGCAGCTGCGGCGGCGCGTGGCTGGTGACGCGCATGAGCCGGCGCGGCTCGTGCCGGCGCGTGCGGCCCGCGCGGGCGGCGCCGGCGCCGGCGCCCCTGGCGGGGGTGTCCGCGCTGCTGCGGTGGACGCCGTGGACTCCGGTAAGTTGTGGCAGCTGCGGCGGCGCGTGGCTGGTGACGCGCATGAGCCGGCGCGGCTCGTGCCGGCGCGTGCGGCCCGCGCGGGCGGCGCCGGCGCCGGCGCCCCTGGCGGGGGTGTCCGCGCTGCTGCGGTGGACGCCGTGGACTCCGGTAAGTTGTGGCAGCTGCGGCGGCGCGTGGCTGGTGACGCGCATGAGCCGGCGCGGCTCGTGCCGGCGCGTGCGGCCCGCGCGGGCGGCGCCGGCGCCGGCGCCCCTGGCGGGGGTGTCCGCGCTGCTGCGGTGGACGCCGTGGACTCCGGTAAGTTGTGGCAGCTGCGGCGGCGCGTGGCTGGTGACGCGCATGAGCCGGCGCGGCTCGTGCCGGCGCGTGCGGCCCGCGCGGGCGGCGCCGGCGCCGGCGCCCCTGGCGGGGGTGTCCGCGCTGCTGCGGTGGACGCCGTGGACTCCGGTAAGTTGTGGCAGCTGCGGCGGCGCGTGGCTGGTGACGCGCATGAGCCGGCGCGGCTCGTGCCGGCGCGTGCGGCCCGCGCGGGCGGCGCCGGCGCCGGCGCCCCTGGCGGGGGTGTCCGCGCTGCTGCGGTGGACGCCGTGGACTCCGGTAAGTTGTGGCAGCTGCGGCGGCGCGTGGCTGGTGACGCGCATGAGCCGGCGCGGCTCGTGCCGGCGCGTGCGGCCCGCGCGGGCGGCGCCGGCGCCGGCGCCCCTGGCGGGGGTGTCCGCGCTGCTGCGGTGGACGCCGTGGACTCCGGTAAGTTGTGGCAGCTGCGGCGGCGCGTGGCTGGTGACGCGCATGAGCCGGCGCGGCTCGTGCCGGCGCGTGCGGCCCGCGCGGGCGGCGCCGGCGCCGGCGCCCCTGGCGGGGGTGTCCGCGCTGCTGCGGTGGACGCCGTGGACTCCGGTAAGTTGTGGCAGCTGCGGCGGCGCGTGGCTGGTGACGCGCATGAGCCGGCGCGGCTCGTGCCGGCGCGTGCGGCCCGCGCGGGCGGCGCCGGCGCCGGCGCCCCTGGCGGGGGTGTCCGCGCTGCTGCGGTGGACGCCGTGGACTCCGGTAAGTTGTGGCAGCTGCGGCGGCGCGTGGCTGGTGACGCGCATGAGCCGGCGCGGCTCGTGCCGGCGCGTGCGGCCCGCGCGGGCGGCGCCGGCGCCGGCGCCCCTGGCGGGGGTGTCCGCGCTGCTGCGGTGGACGCCGTGGACTCCGGTAAGTTGTGGCAGCTGCGGCGGCGCGTGGCTGGTGACGCGCATGAGCCGGCGCGGCTCGTGCCGGCGCGTGCGGCCCGCGCGGGCGGCGCCGGCGCCGGCGCCCCTGGCGGGGGTGTCCGCGCTGCTGCGGTGGACGCCGTGGACTCCGGTAAGTTGTGGCAGCTGCGGCGGCGCGTGGCTGGTGACGCGCATGAGCCGGCGCGGCTCGTGCCGGCGCGTGCGGCCCGCGCGGGCGGCGCCGGCGCCGGCGCCCCTGGCGGGGGTGTCCGCGCTGCTGCGGTGGACGCCGTGGACTCCGGTAAGTTGTGGCAGCTGCGGCGGCGCGTGGCTGGTGACGCGCATGAGCCGGCGCGGCTCGTGCCGGCGCGTGCGGCCCGCGCGGGCGGCGCCGGCGCCGGCGCCCCTGGCGGGGGTGTCCGCGCTGCTGCGGTGGACGCCGTGGACTCCGGTAAGTTGTGGCAGCTGCGGCGGCGCGTGGCTGGTGACGCGCATGAGCCGGCGCGGCTCGTGCCGGCGCGTGCGGCCCGCGCGGGCGGCGCCGGCGCCGGCGCCCCTGGCGGGGGTGTCCGCGCTGCTGCGGTGGACGCCGTGGACTCCGGTAAGTTGTGGCAGCTGCGGCGGCGCGTGGCTGGTGACGCGCATGAGCCGGCGCGGCTCGTGCCGGCGCGTGCGGCCCGCGCGGGCGGCGCCGGCGCCGGCGCCCCTGGCGGGGGTGTCCGCGCTGCTGCGGTGGACGCCGTGGACTCCGGTAAGTTGTGGCAGCTGCGGCGGCGCGTGGCTGGTGACGCGCATGAGCCGGCGCGGCTCGTGCCGGCGCGTGCGGCCCGCGCGGGCGGCGCCGGCGCCGGCGCCCCTGGCGGGGGTGTCCGCGCTGCTGCGGTGGACGCCGTGGACTCCGGTAAGTTGTGGCAGCTGCGGCGGCGCGTGGCTGGTGACGCGCATGAGCCGGCGCGGCTCGTGCCGGCGCGTGCGGCCCGCGCGGGCGGCGCCGGCGCCGGCGCCCCTGGCGGGGGTGTCCGCGCTGCTGCGGTGGACGCCGTGGACTCCGGTAAGTTGTGGCAGCTGCGGCGGCGCGTGGCTGGTGACGCGCATGAGCCGGCGCGGCTCGTGCCGGCGCGTGCGGCCCGCGCGGGCGGCGCCGGCGCCGGCGCCCCTGGCGGGGGTGTCCGCGCTGCTGCGGTGGACGCCGTGGACTCCGGTAAGTTGTGGCAGCTGCGGCGGCGCGTGGCTGGTGACGCGCATGAGCCGGCGCGGCTCGTGCCGGCGCGTGCGGCCCGCGCGGGCGGCGCCGGCGCCGGCGCCCCTGGCGGGGGTGTCCGCGCTGCTGCGGTGGACGCCGTGGACTCCGGTAAGTTGTGGCAGCTGCGGCGGCGCGTGGCTGGTGACGCGCATGAGCCGGCGCGGCTCGTGCCGGCGCGTGCGGCCCGCGCGGGCGGCGCCGGCGCCGGCGCCCCTGGCGGGGGTGTCCGCGCTGCTGCGGTGGACGCCGTGGACTCCGGTAAGTTGTGGCAGCTGCGGCGGCGCGTGGCTGGTGACGCGCATGAGCCGGCGCGGCTCGTGCCGGCGCGTGCGGCCCGCGCGGGCGGCGCCGGCGCCGGCGCCCCTGGCGGGGGTGTCCGCGCTGCTGCGGTGGACGCCGTGGACTCCGGTAAGTTGTGGCAGCTGCGGCGGCGCGTGGCTGGTGACGCGCATGAGCCGGCGCGGCTCGTGCCGGCGCGTGCGGCCCGCGCGGGCGGCGCCGGCGCCGGCGCCCCTGGCGGGGGTGTCCGCGCTGCTGCGGTGGACGCCGTGGACTCCGGTAAGTTGTGGCAGCTGCGGCGGCGCGTGGCTGGTGACGCGCATGAGCCGGCGCGGCTCGTGCCGGCGCGTGCGGCCCGCGCGGGCGGCGCCGGCGCCGGCGCCCCTGGCGGGGGTGTCCGCGCTGCTGCGGTGGACGCCGTGGACTCCGGTAAGTTGTGGCAGCTGCGGCGGCGCGTGGCTGGTGACGCGCATGAGCCGGCGCGGCTCGTGCCGGCGCGTGCGGCCCGCGCGGGCGGCGCCGGCGCCGGCGCCCCTGGCGGGGGTGTCCGCGCTGCTGCGGTGGACGCCGTGGACTCCGGTAAGTTGTGGCAGCTGCGGCGGCGCGTGGCTGGTGACGCGCATGAGCCGGCGCGGCTCGTGCCGGCGCGTGCGGCCCGCGCGGGCGGCGCCGGCGCCGGCGCCCCTGGCGGGGGTGTCCGCGCTGCTGCGGTGGACGCCGTGGACTCCGGTAAGTTGTGGCAGCTGCGGCGGCGCGTGGCTGGTGACGCGCATGAGCCGGCGCGGCTCGTGCCGGCGCGTGCGGCCCGCGCGGGCGGCGCCGGCGCCGGCGCCCCTGGCGGGGGTGTCCGCGCTGCTGCGGTGGACGCCGTGGACTCCGGTAAGTTGTGGCAGCTGCGGCGGCGCGTGGCTGGTGACGCGCATGAGCCGGCGCGGCTCGTGCCGGCGCGTGCGGCCCGCGCGGGCGGCGCCGGCGCCGGCGCCCCTGGCGGGGGTCTCCGCGCTGCTGCGGTGGACGCCGTGGACTCCGGTATGTTGACTCACAGAAATTACTACAAATCACCTCGTCATCCCGCCATCCCCTCGATCTGCCGCGACCCCGTCGTGCGATCGCCGTGCAAATCAAACATAAAAAAAATACAAATCTATCTACTATATAAAAGGGGAAACTGACTGACATATCTACGCATAGCCGAAACTACTGGACTTGAAATTTTGCACAAGCTTTCTTATAACATAGGTGAGCACTAATAAAGGATTTTCCAAAAATCACTCCCTATGGGGATGAAGGAGGAGTTCAAAGTTTGCATGAAGAAATCTACTTTCACGCGAGTGAAGCCGCAGGCAGAAGCTAGTCACTTTCATTATATGATTACCAGTTAGATTTGTCATCTCTTTCCCTCCTTAACGAGATGTGTTGAGATTGTACAAAAAATGAAAGTTATAAATTTATTGTTTAATATAAAATCTACTCATAGAAATAAAGCTGAAGTGTCAATTTGTAATATTAAAACATTTTTTTTTTCACTCTATACATATGAAAGTATACTGTTTGTTCCGGCATCTCCGAAATGGCTGGACCGATTTTGACGATACCTTCACTTTCAAATTTCTGATGTTACAAGGAATAACGTACGTATGTAACGTACTTTGAATAATTTAGGCTGCTTTAATTTAAAAAAAAAAATGTCTACCTGAATTGTGACCAAATGGCATTGAGATTTTTCTTTTTAGTTGTGTAACTAAAGTGGACAAAGTCGCGGGTATCGACTAGTCTACACTAATATTATAAAGAAATAAAATTTTATTTGTAGGAGGTTATCTCTGAAAGTATTGGTCCGATTACTAAAATATTTGCTTTATTCCTGAGTGACATAGGCTATATTTTATGTACGCAGACGAAGCCGCAGGCAAAAGCTAGTCTTTAATAAGTTATTTACTTTCCCAGCCCATTACTGACGAGCAGCCAGCGTCCCTCTCTCCGCTGCCCCCCTCAGTGGAACAGCAGATCAAGGAGACCTTACAGCGGGGACTCAACACCATGGGGGAGCGAACCGGTCCTGAAGGTAAGAACAGCAGACACAGCAGTGCTATTCTCTAAGAAAACAGCCTTGAGCGCAGCGCTGGCCGCAGCGACGAAATCCAAATACGTACATAGGATTAACAATCATTTACTTACTACAAACACACACACTCTACACTTACACCTTTACACACTCACCATCATCATCATCATCATCTTCCTGCCCTTGTCCCATCTTATTTGGGGTCGGCGCAATACGTATTTTTCTTCCATTCTATCCTGTCAACCGTCATACTATCACTAACTTCCTTTTCTTTCATATCACTCTTCACACAATCCATCCATCTTTTCTTAGGCCTCCCTCTCCCTCTCCACCCATCCACATGTAAACTCATAACTCTTTTAGTAACATGCGTTTCATCCCTCCTCTTCACATGACCATACCAAGACAAACGATTCCCCTTCAACTTTTCAGTCACTGGCGCCACTTTCAAACTTCCTCTAATATATTCTTTACACACTCACCATATAGTTTTGTTTTCTTATTATATTTGTTTCTTAAGTAAATTAGTTTCTGCTTTCTTAGTCACCACTTGCTTACTGTTTGAATTGTCCTCTTTTTAATATAGTTATGGCTTTGTTTGTTATGGAGAATCACTGACTCCTAAGTTACAGGCCCACACCTAGTTTAGGAGTCAGAGTTAGAGAGAGACCTATATAATTGTGACCTTGTTAAGCTTATATAAAAAAAAAACAATGTATAGGTTCATTGGATTGTTAATCCTATGTACAGTCAGGTGTCAAAATTGCAGTTGCACTCCATCAATGCTAAAGTGACTAAAATGTCTTTGCGTCAAAAAAAAAACAGTAAATACTGTGAAGAAATTATTTAAATCGGACCAAAAATTACGAAGGTACAGCAATTTTAGTGTATTAGTTCCACAAACGCGCCCGAGAATGAAGCGACTCGCTGTGACGTCATCTGTCATGATCGGTCTCCACCGGCGAATTAATACGATCAAGCCGTTCGTCGCACAGATCATGACAGATGACGTCATCGTAAACAGTCCAGCTAGAGCGCGCGTTTTAAAGTAGCCGGTCAGGAAAAACTTTCATAAATCGACCACGGATTTTAATAATTTAAGAATTTTAACGTAAATTAGTTTCTGTTTTCTTAGTCACCACTTGCTTACGGTTTGAATTGCCCACACCTAGTTTAGGAGTCAGAGTACCTACCTATATAATTGTGACCTTGTAATAAGCCTATATGTATATGTATGTAATGTTCAGTAAATTATTACACAGTCATACAAAGAACTTAGAAAAAATAGGATTTGCTATTATGTGATTGATCCTCATTGTATGTTTGTTACTGAATCGGCTGAATGAATTTGAACCAAATTGAGCACACAAGTAGAATAAACCATGGAATAGGTCTTAATGTACTTTTTATCTCGAGAGTAGAAGTTGCAGGCTGAAGCTATTATTCTAAATTTGTGATAGTAAATCCCGGGTAGTGTGAAAGTGAAACCCGGGGGCCCTGGAACGAAAGCAAAGAAGGAACAGGAGTGGGTTTTTAGTCAGTAAAAGTGTGACACTATCTCCCGCTCCGCTCAAGAGCGGGATTTGTCATAAGATAATTTTCCCACTCAATAAAAATAAAAAGGTGAGTTAAAATGTTTTGTTAATTTTCAGGTCACATGTCTACGGATAGTTTCGAGATGTCGAGCATGGAGCGAGCCTTACCTCATCTACCGGAACTCATGGAGGTACGTTCGTTTTTAGGGTTCCGTACCTCAAAAGGAAAAAAACGGAACCCTTATTAGGATCACTTGGTTGTCCGGGAACGCGTGGAGGTCTGAAATTAAAACTAAATACTGAGGTCTGCGGTCTCTTGAAGCTGTGAAACTGGACGACTCTCAAGGGAATCAAAATTCATAGGGTACTTCCCGTTGACCCAGAATCCTAAAATTTTACAGTAAATTTGTGGTTATGCTGCAAGAAAAGTATTTTTTTTTTTTGTTATTTAACAACAAATTCGGGAATTGAACTGTTTACATAGGTTAAGTTTGTACTGAACCCTCAGTGCGCGAGTCCGACTCGCACTTGCCCAGTTTTTTTCATTCACAATAACGATAATTAGTAAAAAATTTGTGATACAAATCTGGCAAGACATAATAAAGCAACAAAAAACAAAAAGAAAAATGATTCTGGTCATCTTTAAATACATTTTTTAATTGTTTTCATAGTAGGAAGATTTCACCCGGGCCGCGTGGTGAATTACAGCTCATTCCCTAGTCTTAGGAGACCCGTGTCCCAGCAGTCTGAAGATTATAAGGCTGATAATAAATGCAGAGTTCCCAGCAGTCCCACTGCTGGGAACTCTGCACACATTAAAAGGTTAATTATGCTAAAGGTCACACCCTCTCGCCCCATCTAAAGCGGGTGAAGTGTTTTAACGATTTATCACCTCGAAAAAAAGAACAATTATATCAAAATAAAGCCAAGGACAAATTTTTAACAAAATGATTGACGATTCCTGAAATTTCAGGGTTCGTGGCGAGGCGAAAGCAACGTGGAATACTTGGAAGGCGCTCACATTATACTGAACGCTGAAGGGGCGAGCTTGCTACCGCTAGCTATCGAGTAAGTGACGTTTTTATCACTATGCAATACAGTAACTGGGAAACATTGAGAACGATCAAAGGAGAAGTAAGAAAATGGGCCTTCATTTCGAAAGAACGCCAATGTGATATATCTTTGATGAAAGCTTATTTATTATGCTACTCAATCGTGATTAAATGTGATTTTTTAAGCTACCCGTTTTTGTAAAAAGCTTAAAAATGTTTACTTAAAAACAAAACGCATTTGTTTTATTTATTCGTATCTATGTTACAGATTATTTTATTTAAAATGTACCAAAAATTACAGTATCAATTTATCTTAAGTTTTTATTGAAACTTTGGCTGAAGCAATGTCCAAACGTGTCAAAAAAAAATCAAACCCGTAATTTCAGATTTGGCAGCTTGACGTTGAACTAAACTATCTTCGCGTTCCGAGTCACGATAACGTCGCTGTTAGAGCGTTAACAAATCCGTCACTCGGAAGGAACGTCTGTTGGCGCTAACATCGATGTTATCGTGACTTGCACTGCGGGGCATAGAATACACAATATACTGTAATGTCAATTGCCACAGGTTTGGCAACCCTTTAAAATTAAATTTATACTCAATGTATATAAGGAAGGGTTTACTGAGGGAAATACAATATTTTTTTATTTTTAAAACTATTTATTTTTGCATTGTGCTAGTGGTCGCGTGAGCCACGGCAGCCATTTCACATGGCGCGGCTGCGGCGCCGCGGTCACCGTGCTGCCGCCCACAGTGGCCGGCGCCGCCGCCAGCAGCAGCAGGCCGTATGCTGCCACTGCGGCTTGGTTGCAAGTAAGTCAATACCTGCTCTATTGTAATATATAATCAATGTGCCCAATACGGTGTCCTACGTACGCTACGTAGGCGAGCAGTGTGTCGGTGAATGAAGCGAAGCGGTCGCATTTAGTTGATTTAATATTTTCGCGCGAACTCATGCGGTGTGGTGGCTGGTTATAAATAAATGTGAAAATGAGACTCACCGACCCCACAGTCAAACCATTGCAACGGTTTTGTGGGACCACTAGACCAACAGGCCAGTCAAATAATTTAATAAATAAAATCAATAATCTAATCATCTTTCTATTCCACAGGTAGTGATCCCAAAGGACCTTGCCCAGGACATGTCAAAACAGGTCTCTTCATTCTCAAAGCTAGCCGATTCTGACTCCGAACCTGACAGTGATGAGGAGACGTCAGGCGCAGAACCACCAACGCTGCCTATAACCCTAGTATGGCCCAAACACAAACTGAAGATATCCGTCGTGCATGACAACGAATTTTTATAATGACTGGGGTCTGAAAGAAGTAGGGATACGAGTCACACACGACCGCTCTCTAAGGCCGCTTGTACACGTTACGAAAATTCATGTAGTTTCTACACACAATCTGCCTGATATTGCTTTGGCGCTGACCAAGAAAAAATCTTGTCAGGGCTAGACACGACGCCTGAAGTTGCTATGGTGCGGTAGGGGGTAGGTGAGGGAGTGCTATGATAAATTTTCGTGTCTAAATCCAACTAGGCGCGTGTAACTCTTTATTGAACCAACTCTGTTCCGAAACATTTTAGTGTTCCGAAAGATTGGAACATCAGTAATGTTTTAAATGCATCATTTGGAACAGTGAGACACTCGTTACTTTAAGTGACCAGCAGTCTTTTTAAAATTCAAATTATAACTTAAATAGTGTAAATATAATTAATGACCTGAACTAAAAACATCTGCTTTAAATTATTCTCAAATCAAAATTCAATTAAATAAAACTTTTAGTGTATATGATGCAACGTAACAGATTACGATTCATAACAGCCAGTGTCTGTATCTTTTGAGCCGTTGTTCCAAATGTTCCGTTTGTATTTTGAGCCGATGTTCCAAATGTTCTAAATGATACATATCACTGTTTCGAAATATTTCAGTGATTCAGATGCAAATGTTTCAATCGCAAAGATGACACACTTTTTCCACGCCTAGATCCAACAAAATTCTTATTGTGTACACGATATATTGGTCTGTCTGCTACAGACACGGTGAAATTTCTTACCGTGTACAAACTTCCTAAGACAGCCAGCCGTGTAGTAAGTTCGTTTCGGCCTAGTCAGGCGTATGTTGGGCCAAATTGTGACGTCAAAATAAAGCACGGTCCGCCATAATCCTTGGTTTTTTGTTTAAAGTCTCTAAATGGATGATTGTGATGTAGCCATTAGGCTAAACCTTAGAAAAAACTTAGTTTTTGGCGAGTTTTATCGAGTGAAGTTCAATTTTTTCTGTTTTAATTTTTTAGTAAATTATCATCATCATCTTCCTGCCCTTGTCCCATCTTATTTGGGGTCGGCGCAACACGATTTTTTCTTCCATTCTATCCTGTCAACCGTCATACTATCACTAACTTCCTTTTCTTTCATATCACTGTTCACACAATCCATCCATCTTTTCTTTGGCCTCCCTCTCCCTCTCCACCCATGCACATGTATACTCATAACTCTTTTAGTAACATGCGTTTCATCTCTCCTCTTTACATAACCATACTAACGATTCCCCTTCAACTTTTCAGTCACTTAATTTTTTAGTAAATATTGTGATGTAAAATCGGTGTAGCTTTGTCCCTTTTTTTTAATAATATAAACTAGTGCTTGACTGTGATCCTACCTGATGGTAAGCAGTGATGGAATCAGTGATGGTGAGGCGCACTAGTTTATTAAGAGCCTATTCTATATCTATTCCTATCCTATCTAGCCTTGAAGATATCAAAATTATAATCGGACAGGAAGACTGTGGCAGGCAATTTGTATATCTCAAGTACAGTGCGGATTTAACAGCAGGCTAAGTAGGTATTTGGGGAAAATTGCGCGGTCTCGGTAAAATGGAGCTGAGAATTTTTATTGTACTATTGTCTGCATCAGCGGCGAAAATGGTAACTCGATTCATTTACTGCCTAATACAGCATTTTATTTTAAATTGAAAATAAGGTAACTGAGCCTCAAGTCTGCTATTACAATAGTGTCAGAATGGTCTATCATTGACTTCTAATTGTTGATTTTGACAAAGTTTGGTAATCTACTAATATAATGGCGTCATTATGACTCCCATGGTCAACCAATGACACTCCATTGAAAGAAATGGCATAGAATGTTAATCTCGTACATAATGACAAATGAATTGTTGTTGTATGCGGGTAAATTCCAAAATTTTGACAGTTCCTTTGATCAGTGACCTACCATTAGAACGTCATTGTGTAGTCACTGCTTTTAATTTGTTTCGAGACAGCTCGATATTGTCATTCTATCACAAGACCATTGATCGATCAACGATCGACCATTATGAATTATCAGATTACGAACTTTTAGCAAAATGACAATGGGATCGTGTTGGAATGACGAATTTATAAAAATAGCAGACTTGGGCCCCTGTACTTTTATATAAAAACTAAATACTTTGTAAACTTTAAACTGGCAAAATGCACAAACAATGCAACGCCAAAAGAAAAATATGTAGCCATATATTGTATATAAGATGTAACTAACCATTATGTATTGTAACAATATAAGTTTAAATCAAATTATGTGTTTTTCTTTACTCCAATACAATACAGTTTACAATTAAATTGTTTGTCAATACAATACAATTTCTCCAATACAGTTCTGGCGATGATTGCTGGCAGAATTGATTGCCCTTATATCGGACATTACTGTAGCAGACATGTTACTAACTATGTCCGATAGTGTAATATGTATTTGCTTACGTGTGTGTGTTCTGTTTTGTGATTGTTATATGGGTGCTATTAGTTGCCTGAAATTAATGCTTTTTATTTATTATTTACTTTGTAAACAGTATTTAACCTCGACCACGTCAAATCGGTCCGACAAAGTGTTTCCACGTCCTTCGCCAGGGTCGTGTATTTGCGACTGGGTACTCCATTTCGTTTAGCTCTTCAATCCCCATAGGTGACAGAAGAGCTGACGAGATGGAGTATTTGGTCGTGGATGTGTGATCCTGGCGGAATAAACGCGAGTGTTTGTCGGATGTATCTGGTTAAAAGGATAAAATTATAACCAGAGATTGAAAGGTAAGGGTATACATAATTATATTTTTTTAATTAAGTAACATAGAGTTGTGAGTTGTGTGTTATTTTTTTAACCCAATGGTTGACTGGTAGAGAATGCCTTGGGGCATTGAGTCCGCCTATGTACCACCACTGTTCATAAAGTTTAAATAAATAAATAATAGAGTTGATAATACCTTCTCAAAAATCCCGGAATCACTCTGTGATATCCATGAGTTGTGCGGAAGTGTACCCCGAGGCCCTGAAACAAAGGCAAAGAACGAACAAGAGTGGGTTTTAGTCAGTAAAAGTCTGACACGCCCTCCCGTCTGCTCAAGAGCGGCTGAACTTATTGGACGATTTCACACCTAAAAAAAACCTGTGATTTGGAGCCAAGTGGTGTTTATCTACAATTCAAGGGTTACAAAATATACCTGTCTAGGCCCTGACTGAGTAAAAGTGGCCCTGTGGTAGTAGTCCCAACTAAATATATCTTGGGTTCAAACACGTGAGGAAACCACCAAAAATACGAAGACATGTGACATCCCCTTCACCCGCATTAGGCCCGTGTGCTGGATTACAGCCCACTCCCTCTCCTAGAGAAGAGGCCAGAGTCCCAGCAGTGGGAACATTACAAATGGTATCGTAAAACACGAATATGCTGTCTGTGTTTTGCGACAGTAAGTGACAAACAAAACATGAGTAAATTATAGGTGCGTTTAACAGTAAATTCTACTGGACAGTAAGTACTTGGTAGGTAGTGTTACCTACTATGCGTTCCAAATAAGAATAGGAAAGTCAATAACCTCGATCTGTCAAATGTTGAGTGAAAAGTACAGTTTGCAAAGAAAACTTATTTGCGTATCATTACTTATAGGTTTTTTTTTTTTGCTTTGTATTACTAAGTCTTAGTTAAAACTAGGTGAAGTAAAAACGTTATTGTTTAATATAAATTAGCTAAATATATTGTTTTAATTCATAATTAGTAAAAAAAAACCTACCTATTTTCTTTCTTGTTTTCATTGTTAGGAACAATTCGCCTTCTTCTTCCATTCGCCACTACTCAGACACTTCACACAGTGACGCAGATATAAACTCAATTGAAGAACTGGATTCTGATTAAACTTTTTCGTTCACGAAATTTTAAAATTTATTGTTTTCCTCACCCTACCCAATTTCTTCGAATTGACAGTATGGCGTGACGTCACAGCATGGCAATCAAACCTATTCTTATTTGGAACGCGTTGTACACACATCGCTAATAAAAAATTGTTACTAATAAAAAAAATGTTAAATATTATATTAATATTATCTTTGTTACTGTACTTACCTACATAGTTATTATTAATAACAATACCGCACAGAACTCTTCTTATATTTTGCTATTTACTTTTCAGAACAACACAAATAAAATACTAACCCGACTTTATTCCCAATTGTGAAGAGTGTGTATTAACAAGTTAATCACATAAACATTATCAAAAATTATTCAACTTCAACTTCAACTCTTCACTAATGTCATTTGTGGAAGAGACACCACAATTTTTCCAATAAAAAATATTAAAATTATATACAATGAAAATACCGGAGCATAACCAATTCCGCATTCCCGCCAAAAGTTTTTTTTTTTAATTTCATCGTTCCATTTGGGCAAGCTAAGGTCTTAAACCATACCGCCTCGTCATCATTAATAAATTAAATGTTTTTTTTTTAATTACATTAGAATGCGTGTTTAACATATTCTAGTAATTTTGCACTATTTGGCAGCAAATATATTGAGTCAGCTTTCTCGTTAAGCTTCGCTGGGGTAGTCAATACTATAATAAAATTCTCAGCTACATTTTGACGACATCACGTATAGACACTTGAGATACAAAACTATATTTACCAATTTTACATTACTATATCCTCTAGGAATGAATTTGCGAACAATGAAATCAAAACAGTCATTGAACTTCACTCGAAGAAATCCTACCAAAAATTAAAACTCTCAAAAATTATTCTCTATAAAGAATGACGTTCTAATATTCAAAATGTATTCTGCTGACCCTGCCAACTTATGTAAAGCCCCGTTTAAAGCCTAGCTCCAAGAATATTATATAGAACACAGTATTCTATGTAATATTCTTGCCTAGCTCATACAAGCTTTGGTTATTTTTCTTCAGTTATTGGGAGGTTGCTTAATGCTGTGGCCTTACCGATTCCTATAAATTTTGCAGAAAATATAAGGTTGGTATATCAACAACTGTGCGACGAAATTTGTAACATATTAACAGGAGAGAAACTAGATTTTCTACAAACATATTGTAATAACATAGTTTGTACCAAAAGACACTTATTCAGAAACACAAAAAAATAAACAGCAACGTCAAAACTGTCAAGTTTTAGGTTATAACGAAAACGAAAGTGTTGATCGCGAGTATCGAGTATCGCGACGGAAAATAGCTGTTGAATATTGTATTGTGATAAATAACCGCTATCAGTGTTTCTAACGTCCGTTGTAAATATGCCTAATAAAAGGACTACATCACAGCTATGGACCTTTTTCGATAGGCAGCCAGAACAGAAACAGGCTACATGTAGATTTTGTAACAATGCGTATTCGTATTTTTCTACTACGGGCAACCTGAAGGCTCACTTGAAGCGAGGACATCCAGACGTGTATGCACGCATCAAGTGGACTCGCGGTTCTGAAGTAACCGACTTAACGGATAACGAAGGTTAGTTATTTTTTTTCAGTTACAACAATTATATTGTAGTTGAATGCTACTGATTGCTACTGATTACTCAAACCCCAAGCGAATGCTGGCGTTCGCGCGTGATTTCGCTCCATTTCGGTTAAACACCAAGCGAATGCCCGGTGTCCGCATAGATTATAAAATATTGAGCGTTTTATTTATACAGTATTTATCCAAGAACGTAAATAAAACAGTTCTTTATAAAGTAGTCTGTAAATATTGAAAATAAGCAAACCTTTTCGTTATTTCCTATGTATACCTTTAGATATCCAATATCGAGGGGTAATTGATATACCCTTTATAAATGAGAAGCACATTTGCCAAAATAAGAATATACCGAACAATTTGCTTATGATAAATCTGTTAATTATGTAATTTATTCCCTTTCTACGTGTTTGTTTATAAAAGATTTAAAGCATATTTAATTTGCCTACAGAATTTAACAGTTATTTTTTTCACTATTTATCAGTTTTACAATAGCTTCACATAACTACATAAAACTAAAATGACAGCTATAAACACGTAACGTCAAGATACCTTGATTTGAGGCTTGTGCTGCTGTTATGCTTGAAAGAATCACCAGGGCCCTGGAACGCAGCAGGAAACTGAAGGAAAATTGAGATAATAATATATATTATATTATATATACGAGATACTTTGCTAAGTACTTAGTATAGCCTAGTTGTAGGTCATTATAATATATATTAGCTTTACATTCCAATTTTCATAATTTTCGTTCCAATGCCGCGGTAACGCTTTCAAACAATACCGCTACCCTGACACGCGAAAATCCATTTCAGTCTATCCAAAAAGGTGGACAATTACAGATATATCGATACGTTATTATCTAAACTGATATTGAACTAGTTATTTCAAAACTAGTTTTTTAAATATACCTATATAAAATAGTACATCTACACTAATTTAAAGAGGTAAAGTTTGTTTTTTTATTTGTAGGAGGTAATCTCTGAAAGTACTGTTGCTATATTCCTGAGTGACATAGGCTGTATTTAATGTACGCGGGTGAAGCCGCGAGCAAAAGCTAGTACAGTATAAAATTAATGTGTAGGATAATAACAATAATGAAAAGTGTTTCTTAGAATTGTTAGTAACATTATATGAGAGATTAATTTGACAAAAACGAAGCCTTCAAAGGTTCGAAGTCGCGATTACATCGATTTGTACAGTTCTTAAGGCTCGGCAAGACATATAAAACTTTTCATTTTACTTCTACATACAGTGTCTACAACTCTATTTTCTCCAACTCTCCTTTCGCAGTTATGCTGGAAGAGATTTCTTTAGAAATAAACATCACCTTTGTACTATTCTTCTGTCTCCTTCTTCTTTTCTTTTATTATTGTGTGTACATAAATTGTTAAATAAATAAATTCCCTCTTGAAAAAAAAAACTATAGGTGCATCTTATAAACAGATATTAGCAGGAGATTGAATCAGAGATCTTTTTAAAACAAAATTTTGCTAGGGCTCGGTGCATTAATTACCTGTAGGCTGTATACAATACAACAAAATGTTCCAGTTCATTCGCAAATCACAGTTATTTTACATCTGACAGTAAACTGCCGTATATAGCAAAAAGAATATACTCACGATGCACAATCAGAGGTGAAATAAAAATAAACTGAAAATGTGAAAACTGTTCTCCAAATTTTGGTCTACGGACCACTGATGGTCTTCAAGGGCTAAAATACCGCCCACAAGAGAATTAAAATTACAACTGATGCAGCTAAATTGAACTTGCTGGTACATAATTCATGTGTTAAAAAGTGCGTTTTGTGTCTTATCTTCGCGCTATACTATGCATTTCAATTAAGAAATGGGAAAGTCCTTAATCTGTCAAATTAATGTCCGGTCCGGACTAAGCGTTTCGCTTCGTCGTTTGTACCGCGTACATCGAAGGACTGGAACAATTTGCCTGCTGCGGTCTTCCCGACCAACTATAATTTAGGTGTCTTCAAGGCTAGAGTGAATAGGCTCTTAATGAACTAGTGCGCCTCACGCACTGGTTTATACAATATTTGATTTTAAAACAAAAAGATTACACTTTTTTCGTTCATGATTTGTGAATAAATTAAACTTAAAAAATTGCTTGTTTTGCTCACCCTACCCAATTTCTTCGATTTGACCGTATGATGTCACAACATGGCGTAAAAATCGATCATAGTCATTAGTCCTATTTGGAACGCATTATAAGTACATTCGTTATTTAAAAAGATACCGACGTTTTACGTATTAAAATGTTTTATAATTATGTATAGGCGTAATAGTTTGCAGAAAATACACATTATGTGTTATGTTTTATTTATGAAAAATATAGAAATTTCATAATCAAATCAATGTGGTCCCAGGTCAAAAAAAGGTTGGAAACCACTGTTCCATACATTACGGATTCGCTTCGAATCGATATTCAAAATATCGTTATTGTATCCAATTGTAACAGTTATAGCTATGTTGTATCAGTTCTTTTTTGTTTTTGGCTTCGCACGGTTCGTGCTATATTTACTATACTCTTTGGTTTGTGCATTCAGCCAGTGTCGAGTTTAGGTATCAGTTCATTTGAAACTGTCTTATGATTATACCGAATCATTACTAACAATCATCGTATAACTATTCCTATATACTGTTACACGTCTATATAAAGGCTATCTTAATTGTACCTAACATCATTTATTTTTGATCATCTCTACGGAGGAACTGGCTCCTGAGATACATGAAGTATTTATTTTACCTAGTTTAGGAGTCAAATGTTCATTTTATTTCCACTGATCATTATTTGTACAACTATTATATCTGTTCATGTCATTATATACTATTACTGTGTGTGTTAAACGTAAAAAATAAAGATTATTATAATTATGTAAATTCATAAAAATAATCTACATATGTACCTAAATACACGGCTTTGAAATCAGTTGCTAATTAGAATCCGATTGTGACTTCTCAAAGGGAAACCAATGGTCTTGGAATGCTAAGGGCAACTGAAGGAATATAAGTGTTTTAGTCAGTAAAAGTCTGACACGCCCCGCTCCACCCTTAAGCGAAAGAAGTCATTAGATAATTTTTCACCTGAAAAAAAAATTGGTATCTGATTTTTAGGTGCGATTGTCTGAAAAACCGTGTCTTTTTATATTTCAGTCCTCATTTGTTTAATTATAGTAAATTAAATACGTAATTAGCTTCCCAAACCCAACTAAATTCAATTCAGACTTCCAATTTCCCTCATGACCGCTAGTACGTAACTAAAATTCTAGATGGCGCTAGTAGTAGCATATCTTGATTGAACTTTACCTTTTTAGAAAGTTATTATTTTCTTCGCATGGGATGTTTTTGTCTTTAAAATAGTTTTCGAAAATAATATTGGGTTTTAGTCATTATAGGTAGGGACTAATATTAATCTACTCATCCGTAATTGTGAAAACCTTATCTTTATTGTATCTCAATTTACGAGGTTCCGTAATACACTTTATAATTACTTATTTATTAATTAAGAACCTACTGATCGGAAGACATTATTATGAAAACCAAAAATATCGTTTTTGCAACAATACTTTGTCAACATCAATAAAAATCGTGCTTACTATGAATTGTAACTTTGAAGGTCAAATTGCATGTGCTCGTAGAACAAAGTCTTACATGTTTTAGCATATAATGTTCCATTCAACTTACAACCTTAGGCCTTTTCTACACGGACGCTTTTTGAAATACGACTATAATATTACTACCTATTTGCAAAAAATAAATAAATTTCTGGACCTGCTCTGACGACATTTTACTTAAAAGAAAATGGTACCTAGCAGACAAAAATAGAATGAATGGGTCTCAATGGTTTTACTTTCCCCCTTGCCCCCTCACAACTTGTCCACATGACAACAAAACAGTTTACTGGGGGAGGCCAATTTAACTTGACACCCGAGGGTGGCGCTGCTTGCAAAGGGGATTGTAGAACTCAGTACGGTTATAATGTAGTTCCCTTTTTTGCCGTGTGTCTGGTAATTGTGGATGCTTTCTATAGAAGTGGGGTAGGGGGCAATCAGGTGATCCTTCCCTCCCTTGCCCACTCTACTTATAGCCTTGAGTTTTTGTTTGTATAGGACTGTATCCTTCAAGCATCGGCCTATTTTGACAACGCAATGTTTTTCTGTTGCTATTTCAGCGTCCTCCGACCTAAAACCACAACTAAATGTTTTTTTTTTCTTACAGTAAGTCTAATAACTTCTTCATTATTAAATTTGATTAGGTCTTTATTTATTCTTATGACGACGCAATTCCATTCTGCCTTCAATCTGTTTTTTAACCTTTTTAGCTCCGAACGCACTACGTGATTTTCAACACGGTACTCGACAACCCAAACAGCCATCTTAGATTTTAAACACACTTGATTTTAGACTTTGTTTGCTAAGAAACAAGGTTCAGTTTCTCGTGCAAAGATTTTTTGTTTACATCGAATTCCCAATTTGAAACGTCACAACTCCCGCGTTCTGTTAGTGAAGGGACACTCTTATGCCGCAGCTGTAAGAAGTTTTATCGGTTAACAAACATTACGGTTTATGTTAGTAATTTCCATAGAATTCTAGAGAGACGGCTGGTTGTTTTCGACGTAAGAGCGGCAACGTCGCCCAGCTATGTTGTTTATATTGATCATTTCTATAAATGGATATACTGGGCTACCTGGATGCCTGGAGAGAGTTACGTAAAATGGGATTTTTATTAAGGTACCTATTAATGCCTTGCCTTTTATAAAAACTTTGAATCACGTTGATTCAAAAGAGAAACGTTTGCTTCTTGTATTATCTAACTCAAGCCCATTGTTAGGCTCTTGTTTTTTGGGAGGGGAACTCGGGTTGGTAACAGAATGTGTTATGAATTCAGCCAAGTGTTTCTTTAGACTTTATTTTTGTTATTGGTAGGCTCGTGTTTGACAACAAGCTAGCCTGATGATTAGCGAAGATGTGTTTGATGACTTAGCAGGCATAGAATAGAAAAATATTTTTTTTTTATTTGCATTTTTACAATAAAAATATTTTCGGTACTTATAGGTTGGCATTTTGCTGATCTTAAAATAATATTTAAATGAGTTTCACTGTAATGATTTTATGTAACCATCATTTCTCATCTGAGGAAGCTTTAGTTAGAGGTTTTTTTAATGACAAAACTCCTGTTTCTGATATTCTTGTTTAAGTTAAATAAGTTTTACACCTTGTCCTTTAATTAGTAGTTTAATTACTTATAATTTTGTTCTAGATAACTAATCTCGTGAGGTTATTGACACTTCGTATCATCTGTGGCGCTGACTATTTTGCTGTGCGTTTTCAATCAATAACTACCAGTTAGGTGCCGTATGCTTGGTTTAGGAGGCATAGTGTAGTAGTAAATAGAGCACAAAAATATAACCGATTGGAAAACAAACAAAAAAAAAACAGAAACAATATATTTTTTTTTTGTGATAGGTAAGCCCCTCAGTTAAACCTAAACAGTGTGCAAGTTCTAAACGACAAAAAAAAAAAAGAGAATCTTCCAAATCAGTCGATGCGTGTACGAGAATTGGAGAACATGGCATAAAAAAGAGATTCCGACGAATAGAGAACCTCCTTTTTTAAGTCGGTTAAAAATGGATGGAATAGAATAGATTGTTCGAAAGCATTACCGTGCGCGTAGTCCTAGAACGCTAAGGGCAAGTGAAGGAACACGGGCAGAGGCGTAGCGTGAACTAATTTAGACGTGGGTAAAGGAACATTCTGCGAGGCCTTTTTATTTCATAAATTCGAAAACGATACAGCAACTGTCGCAACCCAGTGTTCGACGACATCGTCGCTTACCATCAGGTGAAATAGTTGTCAAACACGAGCCTATAAATTATAAAAAAAAAACCTTCGTTCTTTATGAGCCTTCGCTTGTGCGTGGCTCCTTTGGGTGTGAGCCCGTGGGCGAGGGCCCACTTCGCCGACGCCTAGCTACGCTACTAAACACGGGTGGGTTTTAGTTAGTCTGTAAAAGTCTGACACTCTAAGAGTATCTATGGATCGAAGGACTGGAACAATTTGCCTGCTGAGGTTTTCCCATCCGTTTATAATTTAGGTGTCTTCAAGGCTAGGCTCTTAATAAACTAGTGCGTCTCACCATCAACGATTGCATCACTGGTTGTCATCAGGTGGGATCGCAGTCAAGCACTAGTTATATCAAATAAAAAATCTCTTGCCGGTTCTTCTCCATAGGAAACGACCAATTTGGAACCGTACACTAGCTTCTGACGTTTTATAATTGCCCATGTGAAATAAAAATATTTGAATTTTGCTTTTTTTTGAGAGTTCCGTACCTCAAAAGGAAAAACGGAACCCTTACAGGGTCACTTTGTTATCCGACTGTCTGTCTGCCAAGACCCTTTGTCTCGAGAACGCGTGGACGTATCGAGTTGAAATTAAAACCATATACTCAGGTCTGTAATCCCTTGAAGCTGTGAAAAAATTAAACTTTTAAGTTAACGAAAAAAAAAGATACGGCCGTAAAAGAAGACACAACGATTGCATCACTACTGTTTACCATCAGGTGGGATCGCAGTCAAGCACTGGTTCATATAATGAAAAAAACACATGTGCTCTCGAATTTATTTTTTATAATGCATAGACAAGCATTTGACCACTATCTCGCCTGATGGTAAGCGATGATGTGGCCAACGATGGAGCACGCTTCCCTAGAATTAACCTATTTACTAGACCCCTATGGGTTATAGCTATTAGGAAACACAGACTTCGGCTGGGAATTCCAGTCCTTAGGTGTGCGAATAATGGATAATGTGTTCCCAAAACGCTTTGTACGTATGGGTGGGATGTCCACCATGTATCAACGGCGCAACGCCGCGCCGCGCCGTACGCCTAGTGGTCCGATGATGGAACGGACATCGGGTATTTGCCTGTGCTTACCTGCCTACTTATTTTTGTACAATAATTAATACTAAACAACAAATAATATTAAAAGAAATCTTTTTCTGAACACAGTTTCACAATTGGTTGTTAAAAGAAGTTGTAATTAGCATTACAAATATTGGTTTGATTAAGAGTGAGCCTAGGGGAGGTTGCAGCTATCGGGAAACACAGACTCCGGCAAGGAATTCCACTCCATAGCTGTACGCATAATGAATGTGTTCCCAAAACGCTTTGTATGTATGGTGGCTTTCACATGACATCCCACTCAAGGGCTCCACAATCTTCCAACCCACGCTTAAACTTACCACGAGCAAAGGCAGTAAATCTATGATTAATTAATGAAACCAGAAATATGTAAATGAATGTGCTTACGATTGCATCGACACGGCGGCGCCAGGTAGTTACCGGTTAGGGCGGTGGCTGGGCAACCTTTCGAATACAAACTGTTCTCAAACAGTTAAGGCTTGAGGCTGTAGGCTGGTAGCTCTTATGTCTTGTAGAATGACTAACTGCGATTGAAGTCTCGTCCATTATACACAAGCACAACGCAAAGCAATACACCACAGTGTCTCAAGACGAAAGTCTATGACCAGTGCGTGTTGCCAGTAATGACATATGGCTCTGAAACGTGGTCGCTTACAATGGGCCTCATCAGAAAACTCAGTCACCCAAAGGGCAATGGAAAGGGCTATGCTCGGAGTTTCCTTGCGTGATCGAATCAGGAATGAGGATATCCGCAGGAGAACCAAGGTCACCGACATAGCACGAAGAATCGCCAAACTTAAGTGGCAATGGGCAGGGCACATTGCTCGCAGAACGGATGGCCGTTGGGGCCGAAAGGTTCTGGAATGGCGACCACGTACCGGAAGACGTAGCGTTGGAAAGCCTCCTGCAAGGTGGACCGATGACCTGGTAACGGTTGCGGGAGTACGATATATGCGAGACGCACAGGACCGTTCATTGTGGCGACACATGGGGGAGGCCTATGTCCAGCAGTGGACGTCTTTCGGCTGAAATGATGATGATGATGACAACGCAAAACAGTCCGAAGAAAATTAGACCGTAGGCAAGCGCGTCTCATGCTGCTTGAAATTTTCTACATACGGGACAATTCCGCAAGCGTGATGAAATCTCCATGATATTAAAAACATCCGTTATTTCATTTACATCGCGTTCATCGAAGGACTAGAACAACTTGCCTGCTGCGGTCTTCCCGTCCAATTATAATTTAGGTGTCTTTAAGGAGTGAATAGGCTCTTAATAAACTAATGCGCCTCACCGTCAACGATTTCATCTCTGCTTACCATCATGTGGGATCGAAATCAAGTACCCTTACGTTGTTGAAACTTCAACGGTCCGGACTAAGCGTTTCGCTTCGTCGTTTATACCACGTACATCGAAGGACTGGAACAATCTGCCTGCTGCGGTCTTTCCGTCCAACTATAATATAGGTGTCTTCAAAGCTAGAGTGAATAGGCTCTTAATAAACTAGTGCGCCTGACCATCAATGATTGCATCTCCGCTTACCATCAGGTGGGATCGCAGTCTAGCACTGGTTTATATCAATTAAAAAAAAAAAAGGTACTGTATTATATGAAATAATACAAAAACACTAGCTTCTCCCGGTCAGAGACGTAGCGTGGATTAATTTTGACTTGGGCGAAGGCGCATTAGCGAGGCCTTTTTTTTTCCTAAATTCGAAAACGAGACAGAGCGACTGCCGCAACCGCAACCCAGTGTCGACTATATCGTCGTTTACCACCAGGCAAAATAGTGGTAAAACGCGAGCCTATCAATTATAAAAAAAAACCATTCTCGCTTACGCGAGGTCCCTTTGGCTGCAAGGCCTAGTTACACTACTGCTCACAGTCACATTATTATTTTTTGTAGAACTCGCCCAATTGATATACATATATTATACTGCGGTCACTCATGCATGCTATCGCCGGGGGAATAGCAAAATTGGGGTGCATTTAAAGCGTCGCACGCATCGTAATCATTCCCATGCCCAATAAAGATTCTTTATTTTATTACCTACAACACAAACCGTGTGTGCCCGAAGCGAATTACCTTCGACAAAAATTAGGAACCTCCATATTCTACGGAATAGTTCTGTGGCGTGTTTGACCTGTAGACAATCTGTCTGGTTGCCGAATAATTTGACTTGTTTGTGTCAATCATAATAAATATATATTTTTACTTGTGGAATATTCGGGATAGGCATAGGTAGAAACATATTTAGGTCACCACAGCCCTGGAACAAATATCGGCGAGCAATGGGTAGCTCGTCCGGTAACCGTCCGGACCGAGCCCAAGTCGTCAACGGTGCGTAGTTCCACGCGCGCCTCAAGACGTCAGCAAAACCGTAGGGGCCCAACAGGGTCGAAGCCTACTGGGGTCATGGATTCACTTATGAAAGGAAAACCCGGGGCCCTGGAATGCAAGACAACGAAGGAACATAGGAGTGGGTTTTAGTCAGTAAAAGTCTGCTTCTCCTGCCCTCCCGCTTCGCCAAAGGGCGAGACAAGTCATTGGATAATTTCTTACCTAAAAAAAATGCCCTGGTACGCAAAGGACAAGCTTTATCCAATTTCATAGTGACAAAAGAAGTATGAAAACATTGAAAACGAATATATTTTTATATTTTTGTATTCATTTCAAAACTTCCTCTTCACCTAGAAACCTGGAATTCTCAATACAGAAAAGTATGTCTACTGGGAAAACACTGAATACGAACATTGGATCATTACAATAATAACAACTGATCTATATTAATATATACTTATAATAAATCTGTAGAAGTGAAAATTCTTTACATTGAAAATATAAAAAAAAAAAAATGGCACCCCCTGTTACTGACCGACACCGAACCCTAAAATGTGATTAAAAATATTTTTGTCTGTCTGTTTGTTCAGGCATCACGCAAAAACTACCGGTTCGATTACGATGAAACTTGATATAATTATTCTTTAATATCCTGGGCACACTGGGTACTTTTTATCCCGGAAAAGTATATACAATAAAAAACAAACTTACTTTTGCGGTTCGATCCCTAGACCCAATTAACAAACGTAAATAATAAGTTTGTCATAGGTTACGTCACCCGCAGTGGAGTTCACTAAGGGGCGCTGCACACGGCTAAGATACTATAATATTTTATCTTAAGATACAATATCGCTCGCCATACAATTCAATGGACTATCACACACTACGAAAATATAAATAATATTTCATATTTTCGTTTCTCAAAAAACCTAATAAAACCTTTTTCGACTTTTACGCGGACGAAGTCGCGGGCAAAAGCTAGTATAAGTAATAAGAACGTATAGGACGATCTTAGGTCCAGATTGATGGGTCGACGGATGTCCCCTAATCCGTCGACTCTTGACCTTTTTAGGGGGACTGAAAAAGGACCTAGTCTAACTTTATAAAGTAAGGTACACCTGTATCGTCCAATTTTTTGAGAACAAACGTGCATGTATGTACGAGTATGTAAAAGTAATCTGATGCCGACAACTCAGACCGCTGACCGCAAATGCTCAGTAATTCAGTATCTTTGTTATAGCAGACAGGACGACGCTAGACATCTTGATATAGGGAATCCTATATGAGATTCTTGCGACAGCCATTTACATTTTTTTGTACGGGACCCGCCAAATCTTGTGTCACTCTATCAATCCTTGAAATTCACGCCTTTTCTTATACACATAGGAAATAAATTCTGCATCAGTATTGTAGTTCTCCGCACGATTTGAACATATACAACAGTTTGAAATCAACTGTATGGCAGTTGCCCAAACCAGACACAACACCCGTCTGGTCGGAGGATCCTCCCTTCAGAAGTTTTTCGGACTTTAAACTCTGTTCCGCATACCTCTAAATATGTATTATACATTTATACTTTCCTTATGAATCACTCTGTCTATTGGTAAAAACCACATGAAAATCATTTCAGTAGTTTTTAAGTTTATCCTGGACAGACAGACAGACAGATGCGGTGAAGGACTGTTATAGGGATGAAGCTATACGCCCCTATTTTTTTACCCGTAACTGATCATATTTGTGTAGTCAAAAGTAAAAAAAACGTAATCCCAAAATTGTCCACGAAAATTTATCATAATTGGTAAATTCATAATTGATTCAATTACTACTAGAAAATACTACGCGCAGTGTTTTTCCATTGTTTTTCATTCATAATTAATAGCTTGTAGAATATTTCCATAAATTGAATGACATTTTGGGATATAAACAAACGCTAATAACTTTGCTGTTTATGAATATTATTTATTGAGACTTTACTTTAATAATAACAAAACCTTTTCTAATAAGCCCTTTAAGTATTTGTACTAATTAAAAATGAGTGGTGTTTAGGGTGTATAGCTCCATCCCTCCTCGCTCACGTTGACATTTTAACACACCATGGTAAGGAGGTTAGATTTATAATAATATGTAGGTTTCGCCGGAGAACTACAAATTATTCATCAGAGAATAATATTTATTTTTCCTTCCTCATAAATCATGAATTCTCAAAATAATATTTGCTCACTAGCTACGTAACTACGTCATTATCAATAACAAAACCATTTGTTAGCTTAAACCGTTGTACAGTCAACCGCACATCAATATTAACACATTTATTCCGATAGGCTCACTTCTGACCACTATCTCACCTGATGGCAACTAATGATGTGGTCGACGATGGAGCAAGCTTGCCTAGAAGTAACCTACAATGCGTTCCAAATAAGAATAAGATCAATTGCCATGTTGTGACGTCACGTCATACTGTCAAATCGCAAGAAATTGGGTAAAATTGAAGAACTCAGAGATGAGCAAAATTTAAGAAGTGGGTTCTGATTAAACTTTTTTCGTTCATAGTTCGTAAATAAATTAAATTAAAAAGAAACTTGTTTTATTCACCATAATAAATCTTCGATTTAACAGTATGATGTGACGTCACAACATGGCAATCGATCCTATTCTTATTTGGAACGCATTGTATTCCCTTTTGACTTAAGGTAGAAATACATTAGGCACACGTGGGCCACGTAAGCCGATCTGGGCGCGTTGATCTCCATACATTTTATATGGCAACTAGACTTGTAGAGCTACATTAGATCCACGCCACACGACTCTACTTACAAATCAGGCGTGGCCCTCGTGTGCATCGGTCTGATGTAGTTCCCGAGCTATCCTGAAACACAGACTCCAGCAGGGAATTCCACTCCTTAGCTGTACACATAATGAATGTGTTCCCAAAACGCTTTTTATGTATGGGTGGGATGTCTAACATGTACCAGTGGCGCAACGCCGTACGTCTAATGGTCCGATGATGGACCGGACTTGGCGGAAGCGCACTCCCCGAAATGTTAACGATAGAAAACCGACAGGCTAGCGACTCGGCGTCGATCCTCAAGATTTGGAGTTTTGACTCGACAAGTGCATCATTAAGACACTGAGCTGGCGTAGTCTACACTATGTTACTTATAAAGAGGTCAAGTTTGTTTTTCTTGTTGTTTTTGTTTGTAGGAGGTAATCTCTGAAGGTACTGGCTCCCTAGCCAAGTTACAATCGTATCGTTCGCACCAAACGCCTCGAGTAGGCCACGCCTCCGATTCCTTTGTTCTGACGTCATCTCAACGCTCAGTCATGTGGTCAGAACCAAGGAATCGGAGGCGTGGCCTACTCGAGACGTTCGGCGCGAACGAAACAATTGTAATTTGGCTAGGGGGGCTGGTCGAATTGCTAAAATTTTTTTTACTAATAGAAAGCTGCTTTATTCCGTGACGTAGGTTATATTTAATGTACGCGGGCGAAGTCGCGGGTAAAAGCTATTATGTAATATAGAGCTAAAATTTCGAGGCCATTTTACACTAGTTTTGTCACAACTGACGTATGAATTTACGGCCAAGTGTACTTACTAATTCCATGGCGTGAACTCTGTTCTTTTATAAATATTTGCACATGTGGTTTCGTGTTTTCAATCAAAACTGGCTTTGTAATCGTTTGTGGACGTCAGAATTGTTTTTTTTTTTAAGATTACGGCAATCTTTTGTTTAATCTGACGTATGCTTGTGAGCCGCTAATGGAATTTCCAGTTGAAGATAGGAATCTGATACTAATAAAGTCCGGCAAAATTTTTGCGAATTTTTTTTTTTATAAATGATATAA
The DNA here is from genome assembly GCA_949316375.1 of Mythimna vitellina. Taxonomy (NCBI): domain Eukaryota; kingdom Metazoa; phylum Arthropoda; class Insecta; order Lepidoptera; family Noctuidae; genus Mythimna; species Mythimna vitellina. The sequence goes on from OX438713.1 coordinate 1,519,517, forward strand.
TTTTTTTTTGTTATCCTTAATCTGCAATCATGAGTCAAATGAGTTATGAGTATACATGTCAATGGGTGGAGAGGGAAAGTGAGGCTAAAGAAAAGATGGATGGATTGTGTAAACAGTGAAATGAAAGAAAAGGAAGTTAGTGATAGTATGACTGTTGACAGGATAGAATGGAAGAAAAAAACGTGTTGCGCCGACCCCAAATAAGATGGGACAAGGTCACAAGGGCAGGAAGATGATGATCCTTAATCTGCAATCAGTTTCACTACTTTTAGCAGGTGTGTTGGAATGTGATTTCATGACGGGATAAGCGTGACTCCAGTGAGCCAACTACCCAATCAGCTGCTAAGTCCCCTTTTGCAACTGGACTATGTTATGTCTTTCCTTTTTAACCTTTTTGAGTAACTTCTGGTTTTAAGCGCCGCCGCCAATTCATTAGGGTGCCTTTCCAGTCTCTCCTGGTACTTTTGCGAGTATTTTTGGATTTCCTGCAAGACAGTATTCATCTTTAGTTCGTCATGGATTTCGGTGTTGGTGATGAACCAAGGAACATCAGAAATAGTCCGCATAATCATGTTTTGCATTCTCTGTATTATGCTAATACTTATAAATGATAAATGATATTTATTTTGTAAGTAGGTTTAAAAACACTTTTACACGTCACAACAACACGAGACAACCTGTATAGCTCTGTCTCTTACCCACACTGAAATAAGAATGAAACAATCTTACTTTGAACGTCATGGTAACCCCGTAGTCGTGCTAATCATGAGACTGACGGCAGACAGAATGACTCGCCACCTTTTGATGAATTCATCATAAATTAACAGGCAGAAGCTGAATATCTCAGCGCTCCTCCAGGATTCCATCACTTTTGAAGTTCGATCGATGAAATTTTTAAAGAAAAAAAAATTGAAAATATTAAATGTCATCCTGACAGTTGACCACAGATTATATTATCAATATTCCACAACTATCACACAACGCCGTCTAGTCTCAAACTAAGCAGAGCTTATGTTATGAGTACTAGACAACTGATAAACATACTTAGGTATACATATATTTCTATGGACATACATATTATAGATAAATTACATTCAGACATAGAACAAATGATCAGTGGCGTAGCGTCGACTAATTTAGACGTGCGAAGAACATCAGCGAGGCCTTTTTCTTTTATTTAAACTCGAAAACGAGACAGACAGTCACAACTCAATGTTCGACCACATAGTCGCATACTATCAGGTGAAACAGTGGTCAAACGCGAACCTATAAATTATAAAACAAAACACTCGTCGCCTTGAGCGCTTGCACACGTGAGGCCCCTTAGGGTGCGAGGCCGTGGGCGAGGGTCCGCTTCGCCCACGCCTAACTACGCTACTGGTCCTGATAGCCGTCATAATGTCTCCATGACGTTTTCTTTTGATAAAATCGTACGATAGTATTTGCATTTGTTTTTAAAATCTTTAGATATGTTACGATATTGGTTTGGGAATTACCTATTCACGAGTCAGACCGCGTGTATTACACACGCGCAAAGCCACGCCATAGTGCTCATACGTGCACCGTGGCGTGTCTTTGCTGAATTTTCGTTAAAAAAAATCTTGGCATAAATATACTTAATGTTGAATTTTTTTGTGATATATCTTCAAATGACTTCTCACGCTCTGGGTGAGTGAGAGGGAGTGTCAGAGTTTTATTTTCCTCCCAGTTATCCTTGTTCCTGCCTCAAGAAAAACGTACCTTACCACAGAACTTTGGGGCCACGGGTAGTGTGACAGCGAAACCCTGGGACGAAGGCCAAGAAGGAATAGGAGTGGGTTTTTAGTCAGTAAAAGTCTGACACTATCTCGCGCTCCGCACAAGAGCGGGATTTGTCATAAGATGATTTTCCCACCCAATAAAAAAAAAAACCTACAAACTTAAAATTTGGCAGGTGGGTTCCTTATAGGAAATCCGAAATTCGATTCAGTTTTCGAAACGGGGGTCCAAAGATTATATGGAGAAGCTGACTTTCACGCGGGCGAAGCCGCTAGAAGAAGCTAGTATTATATATAGACGTGTAGTTGCCAGTCTAGTTGGGGCGACGCTACTGTTTCTCCAATTATGTCAATTTATTCTTTATTGGTTGGGTCTTTGCACCAGCGAGGCCAGCTGTGTTTACTTTGATAGTAGAGTACTAACGCGTTAGTTACGGCCTTTTGTAATCACAAGCGTTACTGGGCGTAGGGTCCTTTTTAGGGTTCTGTGCACAAAGAGTAAAAGCGGGAACATTTAGGACGTTAAAACTTAATTTCGCATTTACTGTAAATGTGCTAATATTTTACTTGGTGAGCGATGTCTATTGTGTGGGAGCCCTACTAAAATTTTTATTCTTTATAGCGGCTGTTGGAATATGACAAAAACAAATCCATCCTACTTCAACACTATGTATATCTTTCTCTTTCTAACCAATAAATATTGTATTTAATTGGTATGAGTCCCTTGTCAGTACTTGACTGAATTCCCTAGTATAGTTACAGTTACTGTATTCTTTTAGCCCTGCTTAGAAGCACACGTCTCACGTAATATTACTGAAACACACCTTCCAATATAAAGTAAAGGATTAATAAATAGTTATTATTTCAAATCCTTAAAACCGTGTTTGCTTTGGTGTCCACCTATTAATCCCAACAGCGGCAACAGAAATACATCATCTGTGAAAATTTCAACTGTCTAGCTCTCATGGTTCATAAGATACAGTCTGGTGACATACAGACGGACAGCGGAGTCCGCAATAGGGTCCTTTTCGGGTACGGAACCCTAAAAGCTAACACTAATAGCCGTTCTTAAAGGTATGTCAGTATGTAATCGTTCAATACGAATGTGCTATGTGACATTTATTAGCTTTCATTATATCGCGTTTTCGGCTGAGTGCCAAATACTGCATATGTCATAATGTCAGTTGTCACTACTGTCAGTTGTTACTGGGGTTTATAGGTGGACACCAAAGCAAACACGGTTTTAAGGATTTGAAATAATAACTATTTATTAATCCTTTACTTTATATTGGAAGGTGTATATGCATAGCATAATCGGCCTTATAATGTTCCCACTGTTGGGACTCAGGCAGGCCTCCTCTCTAGGAGAGGGAATGGGCCGTAATCCACCACGCGGGCCCGGTGCGGTTTGGTGAATGTCACATGTCTTCGAATTTTTGGTTCTAGGACATGCCGGTTTTCTCTCGATGTTTTCCTTCACCGTTTTTGAGAGCAGTGGTGATGAAATAAATTACACAAAGTAATGCGCCTTGCCCCGGCTGGGTTTGAACCAGCGACCTACAACTTATAAGTCGGGGCCGTTACTACTCGGCCACCACTGCTCACATATTGGAAGGTGTGTTTCAGTCTTCTTCTTCTTTTCGTGTCGATGTACTCTAACTAAATTTTTTCTGACCAGTATTTGGCAACCTCTACGGCTCTGTTATTGGCCTCGTATAGATCCTGAAAACTGCAGGTGGTTGTGCAGGATGGACAGCATAGCAAATGACGCATGTCCTGTGCAGCGGCTCCACACTGGCACTGTGTTAGAGATGGGTCGAGGAAGCCCCATTTGGCCAAATGTGTTTCAGTAATATTACGTGAGACGTGTGCTTCTAAGCAAGGCTAAAGGAATACAGTAACTGTAACCATACTAGGGATTTCAGTCAAGTGCTGACGAGGGGCTCAGACCTATTAAATACAGTACCTATTTATTGGTTAAAAAGAGAAAGATATACATAGTGTTGAAGTAGGATGGATTTGTTTTTGTTATATTCCAACACCATTACATCCTGGCTTGAAATTATGAAGTCGATGGAAGACTACCTGAGCCGTGGTGGCCGAGTGATAACGGCCCCAACTTACGAGTTGTAAGTTGCGGGTTCAAACCCAGGTAGGCGCATTAAATACAAGCTGTTAAAAAATTAACGATAAGAATTCTGAGGGGACATTGTACTCCTCATTATGAACAACTTTTACTATGGGACCAAACCTGAAATAGCGAAAAAAAATCTGCTGTTCCCTACGTTTCAAAATTTCGTCAAAATGTATGGAGCAGCTTATTTTTTTTTCGCGATTTCAGGTTTGGTTCCATAGTAAAAGTTGTTCATAATGAGGAGTACAATGTCCCCTCGAAATTCTTAAAGTTAATTTTTTACCACCTTTTATACAAATAAATTTAAAAAATCAAAATATAATAAATTAAACAATAGCAAAATAATCTCTGGAACCAAACCTGAAGTCGCGAAAAAAAATCAGCTGCTCCATACATTTTGACGACATTTTGAAACGTAGGGAACAGCTGATTTTTTTTCGCGATTTTAGGTTTGGTCCCATAGTAAAAGTTGTTCATAATGAGGAGTACAATGTCCCCTCAAAATTCTTAAAGTTAATTTTTTACCACCTTTTATACAAATGAATTAAAAAAACCAAAATATAATAAATTAAACAATAGCAAAATAAAATAAAGTTGAATTAATATTTTCTCTCATTTCATTGGTAACGGAATGTGTCTACTTCATCACTCCTTCATCTTCATCTCTTCTTCTTGTGTCTGCATTACTTTGTGTTATTTGTTTCATCACCACTGCTCTCAAAACGGTGTAGGAAAACATCGTGAGGAAACCGGCATGTCCTAGAACCAAAAAATCAAAGACATGTGACATCCACCAACCCGCACTGGGCCCGCGTGGTGGATTACGGCCCATTCTCTCTGCTAGAGACCTGAATCCCAACAGTGGGAACATTAGAAGGCTGATTTGATTATGCTTATATGATTGCTCCTTCAGCACAATGTCAAACACGCATCGTTTATTACAATAGCAATTAGGACAAATTGTTAACCATCAACTAATAAGCAGGGGTCGGAATTAGGTAGAGTTATACATGTACTTGCATCGAAATGTTGATATTAATATGGATCTTTCCGGGATTTCTAATGAAAAATCCCGTGTGGCCAACAATATTACAAATAAATAATAATAAATGGTTTTCTACCGGTTGCATTTCGGGGAGTGTGCGTCGGAATTGCATTACCTAATTCCGCCTAGCCCGTTCCATCATTGGACCACCAGGCGTATGACAATACAACATCGGTACATGGTGGACATCCCACCTATACGCACAAAACGTTTTGGGAACACATTCATTGTGCGTACAGCTAAGGAGTGGAATTTCTTGCCGGAATCTGTGTTTCCTGATGGCTACAACCCGGGAATGTTTAAGTCAAGAGTGAATAGGTTACTTCTAGGTAAGCGCGCTCCATCCTCGACCGCATCATCGCTTTCCATCAGGTGAGATAGCGGTCAAGCGCGAACTTATCAAGAATAAAAAAAAAACCTCAGAGATAGATGAGACAAATAAAACAAAGATAATTAACATACAATTTTTATTAGTATTTTTTATTGAAAAAGCTCTATGTCTACGTAAACAGAGGTGAGGTTAACAAATTTATACACTTTCTCCTCCCCTTCATTAATGCAGGAAGAAATTTTATCTGCTACATTTCTGACAGTGTCAAAAAAAAATCTGCTCTTTAAAATTAATCTCGGGATTTGAGGCATATCCACTTTATTCTTTCGCTGTATGAAATCTGTGTAAGTACATGTTTAACTTTACCTAATTCCGACCTCAGCTAATAAGGCCTCAGCATCAGCTCCAAACACAATGAGCCTCAGAAGTACTGCCTTGACACACATGGACTGAATGCGACCGCTTGTAAAATCAATTGAGAGGTTTGATTTGAGTACGTCATGTGATATGCTGATCAACTCAACAGTAAATGAAGGTCATACGCAGTCTTATTTATTTAGATTCAGCTTTTGCCAACGTCTTCGTCCTCGTGAAAGAAGAAAATTATCCCCAGTCAAAAAAAGCCCTTTGGTCATGTGAAGGGTCGAGAATCTTTTGGCGATGTTTTAAATTATACTTGAAAAAACATAGCTTTATCTCTGCGACATTTGTCAAACTGACATTCCTAGGGCTGTTATGATACAGAAAAAATATCGATAGTTTATAGTCTGTGGTCACGATGATTCATCGATCATCACTAATTACCTCAGCATGCCAATAAAGTATGACATTGACTGGTAGATACGTTTGTCCGTACTGTTAAATTCAGAACTTCATAGACGCGATTTTACTGACAGCTGTCCCAGAGATCAAGCTATCTTTTTATAAGTGTATAATAATCAAACCAAGTGGGCGCGAAAATCAAAAATTTAAATCCTTTGCCATGCCGTCCCGGTCTGCGTAGGCCTTTAAAGGACTCAGAAAAACAAAAAAGAAAGACGGAGCACCACGAACTTTAAAAGGGTTTTTTTTTTATTGGGTGGGAAAATCATCTTATGACATCCCCGCTCTTGGGCGGAACGGGAGATAGTGTCAGACTCTTACTGATTAAAAATCCCACTCCTGTTCCTTCGTTGCCTTCGTCCCAGGGCCCCGGGTTCCGCTTTCACACTACCCGTGGCCCCAGTAGGCTTCGACCCTGCTAGGCCCCTACGATTTGCTGACATCTCTTTGAGGCGCGCGTGGAACAGTACGCGCCGTCGACGACTTGGGCTCGGTCCGATTACCGGACGATCGGACGGCTAGCCACCCATTGCTCGCCGTCCGCAAGCCCGCGCCTACGGTGGCAACTTTAAAAGGGTAAAACTGTACTATACTGGACAACGAAACAATGGGATTTTTGGGGTTGGGGGGAGGGGGGGGTGTTCTATCAAAATTTTTGTTGTATCGGCGAGCGCTCTACTATTGTATAAAAATATTTGTGCACTGAAATATAGTTTTATGGGTGGTTTAAAAAAAAAACCCCTAACCTAACCACCCACAGTAGCAATTGTATACTGTCATGTATTTAAAAATAAAAAATATAAATTTTGTTGTATCGGAGACCGCTCTACCAATGTATAAAAATATTTGTGCACTGTAATATAGTTTTTCTGGGTGGATTAAAAAAAAATAACCCTAACCTATTGTATAAAAATATTTGTACACTAAAATACAGTTTTCTGGGTGGTTTAAAAAAAAATAACCCTAACCTAACCTCCCACAGTAGCAATTGTATACTTTCATGTTTTTCAGATATTATTATTTTAGCATTGGACAAGCTAAATTCAATTAATTATGTATAATATGTCATTTGGCTACATTATTCGTCATTTTTAATGTAAATTAAAGTAAACTTGCATTTTGTTAAATATTCATTGTGGTTGTATGAAATAATACCTTTATCATAATACTACAAATAAGGTAAAAAGTGAACGAAATCTGTCAAAATGACGTCAAATATTAAAAAATTATCGATTTTCATTATTTATTTTCTCAAAAACTATATGTTTCCTAACATTGAGACTATGTATAATTACTTTTTAGACATAAACCTTTTCAATAAAAAATTATGAGCGTAAAACTCGTTGTCCAGTATAGTACAGTTTAGCCTTTAAAAGTAATGCCACAAAAAATAAGTCGGTCCAAATAATACACAAGCTCACACACACTCCCACACTACAAGTAAGCTAGTCACTCTTGGTACAGCACGAGTCGTTGTCTAGTTAACATCAATTTAAAAAATAGTATTATGCCCTCGTGTGCAGTGAAAAGTTGTAAAAACAACACTGTATCAAATAAAAAATCTCACGGAATTACTTTTCATTTGTAAGATCTTGATTTATCATCGTTTCTTTATTATTTAAACTATGACTTTAAGGTTATTTTATTCAAAAAACGTCAAACGTCAACAAACGAAAACAATAAGTGACAAAGTGCGAGGGATGCCATATTATGATTTAAAATTTTCCCGATTCGATTAAATAAATAGTTCTTACTTCGAGCTATATTCCTTTTATCTTTTTTTACGTATTTAATATTTAAGTTTTCCAACTGATAATGAACAAAAAGAAATTGATAGGAAACAACCTATTGAATCCGTGCACTAGCTTCTGAAGTTTTATATGTTTCTATGTAGGCCTTTGTGAAATAAAAATATTTTGTTTATCTGTATAACGCTCTTTAATTTATAGTTTACTTCTTCAATTGTACGATACTATACCATACCATAATGTATTCAATACCATACTCATCAATGTCTCAACTCTTGTCAATATTATTCTACCTACACAGTATTGTTACCCAAATTTTAGGGAAAAAATTTAACAAATGGCAACCCTTCGAATCACACAGATAAAAATGTGGCTTGATTTTTGAAGTTCGTTGTGCTCCGTTTGTCTTATTTTGTTGGTCTGAGATTTCCATATAGTTTAATGTCCATTGGTAAAAATTTAAATCCTTTGCCATGCCGTCCCGGTCTGCGTAGGCCTCTAAAGGAACAATACGGAAACTGCCTGCAAACGGTTGGAACGGCACACTCACACAAACATACGCATCTGTGAGACCCCGGAGTATTTCTCGCGGTGCTGTCAGTAGCGCGTGCCGCGTCAAAACGAGTGGTCACGTTTGTTTAAGTTTGCGCAACCTTTATAAAAATGCCACGAGCGTATTGCGTAGTATACGGCTGCTGGAACTCAGCTGCTTCAAAACCGCAGCTATCGTTTTTTAAACTTCCTACTGACTGTGAAAGGTAAGAATGATTAATTATTATAATATTGTATCGAATAAAATTACGAGTCCTTGTGATCGATATTCAGACAGTCTTAGTCGATGTCGCGAAATGTAATAAGGGTTAGACTGATTTACTCGGAACAAAAGTAAGACACTCTCAGTATCGTGTGCTGATAACGGGTAGTGTAATAAGTCTTTTCAACCATGTCTTCGTACATTTGTTTACTTTTTTTACTTTAACTCTTTCATTATGAGCGGCGTTTTCATGGTTTTCGAGGGTTTTAAATCCAATATTGATGTCAAAATGGAAATCCAAGATGGCGGCTGCAACAAATTATCAACTTTTTCATTATGGATGTCGTTTTCATGCTTTTTGAGGGTGTTAAATCCGATAGTGATGTCAAAACGGAAATCCAAGATGGCGGCTTCAAAAAATTTCAACTTTTTCGTCATGGGTGTCGTTTTCATGGTTTTCGAGGGTGTTAAATCCGATAGTGGTGTCAAAATGGAAATGCAAGATGGCGGCTGGAAAAATTATCAACTTTTTCGTCATGGGTGTCGTTTTCATGGTTTTCGAGGGGGTTAAATCCGATAGTGATGTCAAAATAGAAATCCAAGATGACGGCTCCAAAAAATATCAACTTTTTCGTCACGGGTGTCGTTTTCGCGGTTTTCGAGAGTGTTGAAGCTGATAGTGCTGTCAAAATGTAAATCCAAGATGGTGGCTGCAACAAATTATCAACTTTTTCATTATGGGTGGCGTTTTCATGGTTTTCGAGGGCGTTAAATCCGATAGTGGTGTCAAAATGGAAATCCAATATGGCGGCTCCAAAAAATATCAACTTTTTGGTCATGGTTGTCGTTTTCGCGGTTTTCGAGAGTGTTGAAGCTGATAGTGCTGTTAAAATGTAAATACAAGATGGCGGCTGCAACAAATTATCAACTTTTTCATTTTGGATGTCGTTTTCATGGTTTTCGAGGGTGTTAAATCCGATGGTGGTAATGGTGTCAAAATGGAAATCCAAGATGGCGGCTTCAAAAAATTATCAGCTTTTCGTCATGGGTGTCGTTTTCGCGGTTTTCAAGAGTTTTGAAACCGATAGTGCTGTCAAAATGTAAGCTCAAGATGGCGGCTGCAACAAATTATCAACCTTTTTATTATAGGTGTCGTTATCATGGTTTTCGAGGGCATTAAATCCGATAGTGGTGTCAAAATGGAAATCCAAGATGGCGGCTGCAACAAATTATCAACCTTTTCATTATGGATGTCGTTTTCATGGTTTTTGAGGGTGTTAAATCCGATAGTGGTGTCAAAATGGAAATCCAAGATGGCGGCTCCAAAAAATATCAACTTTTTCGTCACGGGTGTCGTTTTCGCGGTTTTCGAGAGTGTTAAATCCGATAGTGCTGTCAAAATGCAAATACGAGAGTGTGGCTGCTTAAAATTATTAAGGTTTTGTCATGGGTTCATGATTTTCAAGGGTGCTGAAGCTGATAGTGCTGTCAAAATGTAAATAAAATAGGACAGTGTTTTATACAAAAGTTATGCATTGCGTATCTCCAATGTAGCCACTAGCTTAAACTTTTTGTTTATTAAGCAGATTGTTGCACGTGCACCCACACCTTTTCTGTTAAAAAAGACAAAGAATTTTTTTTTTTTCAGACGTTCTCAATGGCTTCGTTTGATATCTCGAGAAGAGTTGTTGAACAAACCGCCTCAAAACTATGTCGTTTGTGAAGAACATTTTAATACTACGGACATTGTAACAGGAACCCATCGCAAAAAGCTTAAAAATTTTTCATTACCAACTCAGAATCTACCAGTTTTTGACAAAAAAGACGCACAAACGTCAACCGAAGTTTCGAATTTGATTGACATCTGTACACAAACAGAAGAAAATGTAACAATTTTAGCGGGTGACACTAGTCAAACTTCTAGCTCTCTTTCATTGGACACGCAACGGAAAAGAAAATTAATATCTGATCTTTTAGAATGTAGAAAAAAAATTAAATTATACGAAATTAAAAACAAAAGAAGAAAAAGTCAAAGAGATCAATTCCGTGAATTATGTGACAAATTTCTGTCGAAAGAGTTAGCTGTGTTGGTAAAAGCACAGACTCATTTAAAATTTAATTACACTGGAAATAGATATGACCAAAATTACAAAATCTTTTGCTTGAATTTATATTATAACAGTCCGCAAGCTTACAGGTTACTGCAAAGTATTATATGTCTCCCAAATCCTAGAACATTAAATAAACATGGAATACCAGTAACATCTAAAATAAATGACAACCTTATGTCAATTCTGAAAACTAAAGTTGATGCCATGAATGAAATGGAAAAAAACTGCTCAGTTGTCATTGATGCCATGAGTTTAAAGGCTAATTTATTTTACAACATAAAGCAAGATAAAATTATTGGATTTCATGAGGTTGATGGAGTACAGTCACCAGAACCAGCAAAAAATGCTTTGGTTATGATGGTTCGTGGGATATTTATCAACTGGAAGCAACCCGTGGGATTTGCATTACTCTCTGAATGTAGAAACTATGACGAGATAGCTCAATGGGTTGACAGACTTATAGAAAAACTATTCGGGATAGGACTTAACATCAGAATATTTATCTCCGACATTGGATCTGATATATTTAACGCTGCAAAAATTAAATCTGTTACCATTGAACGGCCTTATTTCTTTATTAATGACAGAAAAATATATTGTGTTTTTGATGCACCCCATCTCATTAAAATGGTTCGCAACAATTTGATTACCTGCGACTTCCATTTCCAGGATCGTGTAGCTAAATACGAGCATATCGTTAAATTTTATGAGAATGACAAACAAAAGAGCTTCAAACTTGCACATAAATTGACAAACAGCCATATCTATCCAACAAAATTGGAAAAAATGAAAGTTCGCTATGCTACTCAACTGTTAAGTAATTCTGTTGCCGCTGGTATATCCACCTACGTAGATTTTAATCATATTGAAGAATCTGGGAGGGACACTGCTGAACTCATTAGAAATATGAACAATATATTTGATGCATTAAACTCATCAAATATTAAGGATGTCTATGAATACAGAAGAGCATTCTGTGGAAAAGAATCGCAGATAACTTTCTTCAATGAAATGTTAACTTTTTTTCAACATCTGCAATTAATCAATCCGAAAAATGGAAAAAATGTTACTTCATCTGTTAAGTTTATATACGGTTTTCGAGCAACAATTACTTCTATTTTAATGCTTTTTGAAGATTTAAAGTTAGAAGGGTACACATCTTTATTTACAAGGAGGCTCAATCAGGATGTGCTTGAGAATTTTTTCGCACAAATTCGAACCAAAAATAGCCTGGCAACCGCACCCACGAGCAGACAGTTTATATATGCTTTTGAAAAAAAATTTTTTTCCAGCATTATAGAACATTCAAAAGCTGGTAATTGTGAAGAGGATTTGGGAAAACTCCTTATTCAGACCAGCACGTTGATTCAACTAAATGACGAAACATCCCATGATGAGGAGCAAGAAACCGCCGGTATGAGCAATGAAGACTCAGATAACAACGTTCAAATTATGTGCTCAGAATATAATCAAATTGATGTTACCGAAGAAAACTCACTATTTTATGTATGTGGTTATCTTCTGAAAAAATGCGCCGAACGTCACAACGATTGTCAAATTCTGAAATCATACTTTGATGTACCAAATCAAGCCAGCAATAACTTTAGTTCAGAAAGTCGCTACATGAGATACGGAGAATACAGTAAAGATACAAACCGAAGCTTACTAATTGTACCACCAGATGATTTCGTTCAATATGTCGAGAAAATGGATGAAATTTTTCGTAATTGCTTTGAAAGTGAACACATTAATTGCAAAGTAGCTGAATTCATTTACAAAGAATTAGAAAATATCAATTTTACAGTACCCTGTCCTTGTTTCCCAATAGTTTATTTAAAAAAGCTGTTTATAAGATTGAGAATTTTTTATACTATAAAATTTAATAATAAGGAATTCCGAACGCGTCGTAGCAAAAGAAAGTGTTTTTCAGTAAATAAGTTGTAATTTATGAAGTAATAAGTTGTAATTTATGTTTACCTTATTTCAACACAATGATCTTTCTAGCTCAATGCTGATCCAGCTCCACTACCACCGGGGTGGGTGTACAAAATAATAAGTTTTTGAAATTATTATTAAATGTCTTTTTTTTTAAATTGTAATTTATTATTGCAGTTAGTATTATATAATGTAGAAGCATTTTTTCAAAGTTTGTAAATGTGAGTACCATGGAGCTATTTTTTTTTTGTTTTTAGGTTACCATTTGACTTGTTTGACATAAATGAGCATGGCAGTTGAGAGTTTGTCATGCTCACTCAAATGTCTCACTGATGGTGGCGCGTGTGTTGAATCATTCGGTTGCCTTCAAAATGGTTGAGCTAAGTGGTGCTAATATTCGCGTCATGTCCGTGAACGGGCGCTGTCAGTTGAGACTGGTCATCTCTCAGCTGCCAGTTGCTATTTTAATATCTATATTTAGTTTTTATTTTTATTTACATTGTTCTCACATAATAGCGACAAGAAACATGTAACAGAGATATTTGTTATTACAAAACATGATTGAAAAGAGTGTCTATGGAGTTTCTTGCACATTCTTCTTCATAGAGATCTACGCTTTGGAATGTGCAATTAGCATCATTTTTTCTGACTGACTGACTTCTTGACATTTCAAAAGTGCCTGTAAATGGTTTATTTGAAATAAAATGCTTTGACTTTGACTAGGGATTGCAATCCGGATTCTTCGAAATACGGAAATAATTAAAAAATCCGGTTTTTTTTCGACATTTTGAAATCCGGTTTTTTGGACCCAAATTAGTTTTTTTCAAGTTTTAGTCAAAACTAAGTTTAACAAATAATATTTGCAGTTATCCACAAATTTCCAGTAAAAGTAGCCCAAAAGATATTTGAATTGGGAGGATTACATGTAGTGTAGTGTATTTGCGCGAATTTGGCTTGCCACAGAGATGCCACTATTCTAACGGCCGATATAGCTTTTAAATTTTAGATAAAATCATTAGAAAGCCAAGACACTATACCTGCGAAGCAAGTGGCAAATTCATTGAAAAGGAGAATTAAAGAGAGACGGCTCTATACTGATGTTGGTGCCTTACAATATTTACACAACCCTAATGATTTAGGACACGGTGGAGCACACGGTGGAGGTGTGCCCCGCTTGGGCAGAGCAACGCCGTGTCCTCGTGGGGGCAATCGGCGGCGGTGATCTCTCGCGCCGGGCCTTGGTTCAGGCCATGCTCCGGAGCGAGGAGGAGTGGCAGGCGGTCGCCTCCTTCTGCGAAGCAGTAGCTAAGGAGGCGGCCGATCGCGTGAGGCAACGGTCCTTACGCTCCAACCGCCGCCGGGATTCCGATCCCGATTTCCGGCCACCGTAGGCGCGGGCTTGCAGACGGCGAGCAATGGGTGGCTCGCCGTGTGACCGTCCGGTAACCGTCCGGACCGAGCCCAAGTCGTCGACGGCGCGTTTTGTTCCACGCGCGCCTCAAGGAGATATCAGCAAATCGTAGGGGCCCAGCAGGGTCGAAGCCTACTGGGGCCACGGGTAGTGTGAAAGCGGAACCCGGGGCCCTGGGACGCAGGGAACGAAGGAACAGGAGTGGGTTTTTAGTCAGTAAGAGTCTGACACTATCTCCCGCTCCGCCCAAGAGCGGGGATGTCATTAGGATGATTTTCCCACCCAATAAAAAAAAAAAAACCCTAATGATTTATTTAATTAGTTTATGTTGTTATCTTAATTATTAGTTAATGTTAATGTTATAATAAAAATGATTACGTGAATGTATAACGGGAAAAATGACTGATTTCTAAATGTTTTGTGGATTATTTTAGTTGATTTTATTCTGTCGTGCTGTAAATTGAGCGAATAAATACATATTTGAAATTATTAATGCTATTTATTTCATCATCATCATCATCATTTCAGCCGAAAGAAGTCCACTGCTGGACATAGGCCTCCCCCAAGCTACGCCACAACGACCGATCCTGTGCGTCTCGCATCCACCGCACTCCCGCGACTCTCACCAGGTCGTCGGTCCACATTGCGGGAGGCCTTCCAACGCTGCGTTTTCCGGTGCGCGGTCGCCATTCAAGAATCTTTCGGCCCCATCGACCGTCCGTTCTACGAGCAATGTGCCCTGCCCACTGCCACTTTAGTTTGGCGATTCTTCGGGAAAACACTCAAAAGTTCGAAAAATCCGGATAATCCGGATTTTAATCGGACGAGAGTACAGAAATTCGGATTTCTAAAAAGTCCGGACTTTGCAATAAATATTGTATTTAAGGGTTTGAGCAGCTTGTCTGTCTGCACTTGACTGAAGTCCCTGGTATGGTTACAGTTATTGTATTCCTATAAAGCGCTATTGAAAAAAAAGTATTTTATACCACACTTTTTGGTTGCGATACACTTATAACCAGAGAGCCGCTGATAGGTTACATTGTTTTATTATGAAGTTCCTGTGTCTAATTTCCACCTTCAGGCTTCATCATCAGATCAGTTCGATAGTACCTCATAGCCAAAGTGCATCTCATGACAATTCCAATAAGCCCAAACACGGCTAGGATACATTCATTATTTACGGAGTTCCAGTACCTACCTTCCGGCTCCATCATGATCACTGCCATTTTAAAAATAACTATTCAGAACCATTTATTTATTTGTATTGTCATAGTTCCTTAACTATACCCTAACTATACTTCGTTGTATATATTATATGATGGTGAAGTTCCGTTGGCCATTTCTAGTCTTCTTCATCTCCACTTCATCAGATGTTACTTTTTGACTGTAAATGCTTAAGATTTCGGTGAAAATACCAAAATCACTAGACAGTTGCCTATAATATTGAGTTCCCTCGATTCCTCATGGAAGGATCCCTCATCAGAACTGGATTTTGAAAAAAATGGGACCGTCTGGAAGTATATCCTTTAAGGGGTTTTTTTTTTCAAATCGGTCCATGAACGACGGAGTTCTGAGGTAACAAACATAAAAAAATATTAAAAAAAAAAATCAACCGAATTGAGAACCTCCTCCTTTTTTTGACGTCAGTTAAAAAGGAGCTAACAATAAATCAGTATAATTGATTACTTCAAAAAAACTGAAATACTTCTGAATTTGCTTTTATGGCGGACTGTGATATGGTCGTCTTTTGCTCAGTTTAACTGATGCGATGTCATAAGATTACGTATTTAAATTTTATTTGTAAAATAGTTATTTCTGTTCGATTGAATGGTCACTACAAAACACATTTTTTTTTCATAAAAATAAACAATATCAAAAACATTAAGTAACAGTGACAACCCTATTGCTTTAATGGAGCGTAATTAATTATTTTTAACCGACGTCTAAAAAAGGAGGAGGTTCTCAATTCGGATGTTTGTATTTTTTTTTAATGTTTGTTCGCGCATAACTTCGTCGCTTGCCAACCGATTTGAAAAATTCTTTTTTTTATTGGAAAGAGTATACTTCCCGAATGGTCCCATAGTCACCAAGTCGGGATCTGATGATGGAATCTTGGCGAAATCGAGGGAACTCCACAAATATTATAAGCAACCATATAGTGATTTTGGTATTTTCATCGAAAACTTAAGCATTTGCAGTGAAAAAGTAACATTTGATGTCTGTTTATAAGTGTGTCTCAACTAAAAAGTGTGAAATAAAAAACTTCACCAAAAAAATATAACCGACTTCACTAAAAAAAAACACTAAAAGGAACAAAATAACTTTAATTTCGGAAGTAGGTGTTAAATAAGATACAAATAATACCGAGAAACACCGACTTCCGAATTTATTATTCTTAAAAATAAAAAGTCTTTTTATCAACTAGGCTTAGTTTCTATTCTGTTCCATATTTATACTGTGACTACGCGCTGTCGACTCGGGGTTCTTACCGGACGGCTAGTCGGTGAGCTACCTATTGCTCGTCGTCGGCAAGCCTGCGCCTACGGTGACCGGAATTTACCCTGCGATTGACGATACCTGCGTGTTTAGCATAGTCATAGCATAGTCGGCCTTATAATGTTCCCACTGTTGGGACTCAGGCCTCCTCTCTCTAGGAGAGGGAATGGGCCGTAATCCACCACGCGGGCCTAGTGCGGGTTGGTGAATGTCACATGTCTTCGAATTTTATGTTCTAAGATATGCCGGTTTCCTCACGATGTTTTCCTTCACCGTTTTGAGAGCAGTGATGATGAAATAAATTACACAAAGTAATGCGCCTGGCTGGGTTTGAACCCGCGACCTACAAGTTGTAAGTCGGGGCCGTTACCACTCGGCCACTACTGCTCTCCTGCGTGTTTGATCCAATATATTCTTCCGGCCTGGGTGGAGCGGCAGGGCGTGTCAGACGTTGGGATCTCCTCAGCTGGAGTGCGAGGATGTTCGTTCCCTCTTACGTGCGGCCTTCTCCTTCACTAGCTATTCTCTCACATTACTGCTTCGCTTGTGGGAGGCGTTCAAGGTGGACCGATGACCTGATGAGAGTAGCAGGAATGTGGTGAATTTGGGACGCACAGAACCGTTCGTTGTGGCGACACTTAAGGGACGCCTATGTCCAGCAGTGGACGTCCTTCGGCTGAAATGTTTTTTTTTAAATTGTTATAAACCAGTGCTTGACTGTGATCCCACCTGATGGTAAGCGGAGATGCAATCATTGATTGTCAGGCGCACTAGTTTATTAAGAGCCTATTCACTCTAGCCTTGAAGACACCTAAATTATAGTTGGACGGGAAGACCGCAGCAGGCAAATTGTTCCAGTCCTTCGATGTACGCGGTATAAACGACGAATCGAAACGCTTAGTCCGGACCGTTGAAGTTTCAACAACGTAAGGGTGGATACTCGCTGTTCGTCGGGTTGTCCGATGGTAGAAAGGAGATGGCGGAATCAAGTCATGCAATTCCCGCACACACTCTCCAAAATGTAACCTGTAAAATACCGATAGGCTGGCTACCCTGCGCCTGTCCTCGATGATAATGACTGCTTCGCATTCCCCCTTGCCTCGGACCATGGCCTGAACAAGTGAAGGAAGAGAGAGGTCATCGGCCACCACCTTCATTTCTCTGTTTAAGTTACAAATCATGGCATATTTCAGTCCTAAACTCTTAACCGTGACCACGGAAATATCTTAGAAACTCCATTGTCACTATTGTTTCAACATTCGTCGGTTACAAAATCGCATTTCAACAGATTACCATGAATCTTGTCTGTTTTCTAACGAAATAGGCCACCTACTTTTGTTTTCTGCACAAAATTTAGTGTTCCGTATATAAGGTGTTAAAAAATTAACTTTAAGAATTTCAAGAAAGAGAGAGACGAGAAGAGAGAGAAATAAGAAAACAATCTTACTTTAAACGTCATGGTACAGGTCTAGGTATGTTTTTCCCAATACACAAAATTCCCCTTATATGCAAAGCGACTTCATTATTCAACCGTCTGTTGTTTGACCTTGAATTCGGCAAACTGTTTTAGAAGAAAAAAAAATGACTAAATTATCATACTAATTGCATTTCGCGAACTATAATGGCCGTATCATAACGTTTTCGAGAGCAATCTAGCTGAGACTATTCGTAAAAAAAAACTTGGTTTCAATTACGTAGTTGAGTTTTTTTTCGAACTTGATTTCGCCGATTTCTGGTTATGACGTATCGAGATCTGTATTTTTACATAGCATGGGCATTCTACCCATGCTATGACAAAAAAATCGATTAACATTCAAAACCAAAGTTCGCGAGCTAATTCGTAAGAAGTTGGCAGTAGTGTCATCACAGCGTTAATGTTTTCAAATTGTCGATTTGTACGTTTTCGGTTACTGCTCTGCTCCCGTGGCTCGTAGCCTATAGACTCCTCGATAAGTGGGCTATCCTAAACTAAAAGAATTTTTCAATTCGAACCAGTATTTCCCGATATTAGAACATACAAACAAACAAACTCTTCAGCTTAGTATTTACTAAATTATAAGCAGTGGTGGCCGAGTGGTAACGGCCCCGACTTACGAGTTGTAGGTTGCCGGTTCAAACCCAGCCAGGCGTATTACTTTGCGTAATTTATTTCCTCACCACTGCTCTCAAAACGGTGAAGGAAAACGTCGTGAGGAAACCGGCATGTCCTAGAACCACAAATTCAAAGACATGTGACATCCACCAACCCGCACTGGGCCCGCGTGGTGGATTACGGCCCATACCCTCTCCTAGAGAGGAAGCCTGAGTCCCAACAGTGGGAACATTAAGGCCGACTATGCTATGCTACTAAGTTATACCTAGACTACAATCAAATAATTGTGTAATTTATCTATAATATGTATGTATTCAGAAATATATAAGTATGTTTATCAGTTGTCTAGTACTCATAACACAAGCTCTCCTTAGCTTGAGACTAGACAGCGTTGTGTCAAAAAAAATCAAAATAGCATTTATTCCAAATAAACCATTTACAGGCACTTTTGAAATGTCAAGAAGTCAGTCAGTCAGAAAAATAAAAATAAATGATGCACATTCTAAAGCGTAGATCTCTATGGAGAAGAATGTGCAAGAAACTCCATGGACACTCTTTTCAATCATGTTTTGTAATTACAAATATCTCTGTTACATGTTTCTTGTCGCTATCATGTGAGAACAATGTAAATAAAAATAAAAACTAAATATATATATTAAAATAGCAACTGGCAGCTAAGAGATAACCAGCCTCAACTGACAGCGCCCGTTCACGGACATGACGCTAATATTAGCACCACTCAGCTCAACCATTTTGAAGGGAACCGAATGATCCAACACCCGCGCCACCATCAGTGAGACATTTGAGTGAGCATGACAAACTCTCAACTGCCATGCTCATTTATGTGTGATAGTTGTGGAATATTATTATATTAATCACAATAGGACTGTTATTATAGCATCCTTCCATACAACTCATATAAACCTACATAAAAATAAAATATCAATGAAATGAGAAAATCTAAGTAAGTAAGGTCCCTATAACATGTATTACCTTTTCGAAACTCAGATAACCGTAATTCCACAGACATTCTATTTATAACCCACCCCAAATAAACAAATTATTACTTAATACACACACGGCAAACCGATAATATTACAAGAATAAATTGGTACCGTACCGTACACACGAATGTACATCACTATAGCAGCCGCTGTCCTATTTGACCAAGCACAGAGCGGCAACGTCGCCTTTCTCTCGGCAGACATGTTGTTTTTGTTATTACTGTGACACTTTAGTACTTGGCCTTCTTGTTATAATCTTATTTTTATGATCCGTTAATGGTTTGTTATCAGTTTATAAGATTACGGAGAGATTAGATAGGTACTTGAATGAGAAAATGTTTTTAAAAATAAGAATAATACAATAACATTGTAAGTACCGTCGCACTCTGCGAAGGGTTTCTTCGGGGACCGGGACTTACTTATCTACAATGAAATGCTTTAAAAGCTTTATACTTCTATAATACTTTTCTTCAAGAATTCAAAATAAGCACACCACGCTACAATGGTTATGTCCGAACTGAAAAAAACTAGACATTTCTTTGTTCTACTCAATTTTTAAACCTATTCTAGAACAACAAAATCCTTAAAAGTATATTTTACTTGCCAGTTCGTTAACTTAAGTCATGCGATCTCCTTTCGATATCACAGTACCTACTGGATTTTAGACAGTGAAGGCAACAGAGGGTGGCGTCTCTGGAACATAAAGGGCAAATGAAGGACGACGAATGGGTTTATGCTTTAGTTTTCGATTGAGACGCGGGCCAAGAATATGATGCTTTAGCGACTCAAAACTCCAAAGACTATAGCATCGACGCCGAGTTACTAGCCAGTCGGTTTTCTATCGTTTACATTTCAGGGAGTGTACATTGGAATTGCACAATTTGATTCCGTCCGTTTTATCATCGGTCCACTAGACGTACGGCGACGCGCCACCGGTACATGGTGAACATCCCACCCATACGTACAAAGCGTTTTAGAAACACATTCATAATGCGTACAGCTAAGAAAAGAAAATAAAGAAAAAGAGTTTATTTACGACAAACAAAAGGTAAGTGACATCCTTTTTTTTATTCTTGATATGTTCGCGCTTGACCGCTATCTCACCTGATGGAAAGAGACGATGCGGTCGACGATGGAGCGCGCTTACCTAGAAGTAACCTATTCACTCTTGACTTAAAGATTCCCGGGTTGTAGCTATCAGGAAACACAGATTCCAGCAAGGAATTCCACTCTTCAGCTGTACGCACAATAATTGTGTTCCCAAAACCTTAAAAAATATTACATAAGAACAATCTAGGAGTGGAATTCCCTGCCGGAGTGTGTTTCCAGATAGCTATAACTTTTTTTTTTTTTTTTAATTGATATAAACCAGTGCTTGACTGCGATCCCACCTGATGGTAAGCGGTGATGCAATCATTGATGGTCAGGCGCACCAGTTTAGTAAGAGCCTATTCACTCTAGCCTTGAAGACACCTAAATTATAGCTGGACGGGAAGACCGCAGCAGGCAAATTGTTCCAGTCCTTCGATGTACGCGGTATAAACGACGAAGCGAAACGCTTAGTCCGGACCGTTGAAGTTTCAACAACGTAAGGGTGGATACTCGCTGTTCGTCGGGTTGTCCGATGGTAGAAAGGAGATGGCGGAATCAAGTCATGCAATTCCCGTGCACACTCTCCAAAATGTAACCTGTAAAATACCGAAAGGCTGGCTACTCTGCGCCTGTGCTCGAGGCTTTGAAGATTGGACTTAACCAAATCTGGATCCCCAATTAGCCTCTTTGCACGCCTTTCCACTGAGTCCAAAGCTGCTAGATGGTATTTTGCAGCACCAGCCCATATGTGACTGCAGTACTCCACACACGATCGGACCTGTGCTTTGTATAACATTAGAAGCTGTCCCGGTTTGAAGTACCGTCGGACCTTTGCAAGAACGCCTAGTTTTCTAGCAGCTACCTTAGCTTTGGACTCAATGAACCGCCCAAAATTGAGGTCTGAGGAAATTTCAACTCCTAAGAGCTGAAGGCGGTCGCTGCACTCCAGGGATACATTCTGAAAAGCAGGAGCCAAGGTGAACGGGCTCCTCTTAGCGGAGAACAGACACGCCTGTGTTTTGGTGGCGTTGAATCTTACCAGATTGGTTTCGCCCCACTTGGACACTGCCTGAAGTGAGACATTCGTACGCTCTACCATAGCCTCTCGTTCGGACCGGATTAGCTCCTTACTAGCCCGGGGACCTGGCAGGTATCTCTCTACAACAGTGCTATCGTCTGCATACCCATAGATACCGGGCATCAGCAGATCGTTAATATGCAGCAGGAAAAGAGTTGCAGAGAGAACTGACCCCTGAGGAACTCCGGCATTAGTCGTCATGGGCTCTGATGAGCATCCATCGACAACAACTCGGAGAGACCGTTCACTCAGGAAGTCTTTTACCCAGTTAATCAGACCAGGGGAAATGCCGTACGCTGGAAGCTTACTCAAAAGGCTGGCGTGCCATACCCTGTCGAAGGCCTTCGAGACGTCTAAGGAGACAGCAATTGCTTCTCCATTCTTCTCGAGGGCCTCGCCCCACATGTGAGTGGTATACACTAGTAGGTCCCCAGTAGACCGATTGTGGCGAAACCCGTATTGTCGGTCACTGAGGAGATCGTTACCTTCCAGGTATGCCAGGAGGCGCGAGTTCAATACACGCTCCATAATCTTGCAGAGTATGGAGGTTATTGAAATCGGCCGATAGTTGGCAGGATCGGCACGACTGCCCTTTTTGGGCACGGGTTGCACGTTAGCAAGCTTCCAGGACTTGGGCACTATACCAGTCCAGTCCTAATAACTTAGGAGTCTTCAAGTCAAGAGTGAATAGGTTGCTTCTAGGCAAGCGTGCTCCATCGTCGACACATCATCACTTTCTATCAGATGAGATAGTGGTCAAACGCGAACTTATCCATAATAAAAAAATATCTTTCCGCGTCTGTCTGTTTATTCACTTACTTATAGACCACACAAAAGATTTTGATGCAATTTTCACTAATAAAAATAGCAATATAGGTACGAGGAAGGTTTATCTGATTTGTACCCGAGCGAAGGGAGGGTTAATATTATAAAGAAACTATCAGGCCAATTTTTTTTTTTTACACCAGTGAGTGCTAATTTGTCACTGGAGTGAGATAGGCAAACATTTATATTCATGTATTTCCTTCCACAATGTTGGTAAGATGGTAACAAACTGGCTTAGAGCTATGCATAATTGTAGACCCTGAGACATTCCAAAGGGTAGATTTCTATGGAGAAGAATGTGCAAGAAACTCCATGGACACTCTTTTCAATCATGTTTTGTAATTACAAATAGGTATCTCTGTAATTACAAAAAAAAAAAACGTCCGCCTGTCATTGCTTCCTTGTGTTTTAGCTAGGATGAAGAGGTGCAACAAACTCTCATGCAAGGGTCATCACTCATCGTAATTTCATCCGGAAGATGTCAACTACTGGATATAGGACACCCTGCGCGCGTTGCCACGTTGACCGATGTCTTGCTTCGCATCTAGTTGACTCCCACGGCCTTCAACGGGTCTTCGGTCCCACCCACAAGGGAGGCATATGGTATAATGAGCTGTTCCCTGCATTCTTACCCGCGTCTTTGGGTACTAGGGCCTTACCATGATATGTTAAAATGTCTATCGTGCGAGCGAGACAGAAGGATGGAGCTATACACCCTACATAGCTCCATCCTTTTAACAGTTCAGTTCAGATCGACAAATGGATCGCTATAAGAGCTCGTGGTAAGGCCTCGCTCCTCTCCTACTCGTCGCAGCGTGACGTTGCATCACAGATTAAAGAATACTGTAGTTATATGCCTACCCAAGTTGGTCTTATGTGACTCATTCACAATTACTTCTGATATTTGGAAACTAGGGAGGTACTAGTGGAACGCATTGAAACGGCGCAACAAAACAGAAAAGAATTATAAAAATTGGTTGGCTGGACCAATTTTAATAACTTACGGAGGAAATACGACTTCGTTCAACAACTGTCGAAATACGAAACAGGTTTTGGGCCTGCATTCACAACAGAGGCCAAGAATTTGAGCAAGATTTTTAAAAATTATGAAATAAATAATGTTAAAAATTCAATTTCATTTTTTTATATTTAGTAAAACACACGAAAAGAGAGATACGAGACAGATTTTACCTTATAAGAGTGAGATAACATTTTTAATAGGTTTTTCAGGTATCATTTGAGCATAAATATTTTTTAAATCATTTTTTTTTTGTCATATTAGTCTTATGTGACTCGATTCACAATTCTAGCGAGTTCACAAAGTTATAAAAAGATTTTTATGGCATGTGACACATCCCTAGCAAGAGGATAAACTAGAGAATTTTTGAAGAAGTTGGAAGATTCCGGTCGCTTTTGTTTTTTTTTTTATAGCCATGTAAATAGCTGCAAAATGGACAGCTTTAATTTAAGTCTTAAACTTTGCAAGTAAATTTAAAAAAAAAAACTAGATAGCTAATTTCACTAATTTAAAATTTAAAACTACGCTAATAAAATACACATCTTCTAAATAAATTTAAACTTCAGAGTCCACGCCTAATATATTTTTAAAAATTTGTATTGGAATTAAAAAAATGGGTCTTATTTTCATTAAACAATAAAAAGACGATGAAAAAAAATCCACAGGGCATTAGAAGTGTTTAGGGGTCTGAAAGGATAGCAGATGACCCCTCCCGTCGACAGACGGTTATCCTGCTCGAAAGCTGGGTTTTTGACAGAAAAAAATTTGAGAATCCGATTACAGGGCCACCTACCGGGTTTAAATATAAATAATACCACGAGCTCATCCATTGGACGAACAAAAATGAACTGATAGAGGGATGGAGCTATATACAGTGTATAGCTCCATCCCTCTTTCTCACGCCCCCTATTATTTTCATCTATGCAAATAGTAATACATACGTAGAGAAATGATAATGATCTTTATTTACATCATCATCATCTTCCTGCCCTTGTCCCGTGTTATTTGGGGTCGGCACAACACGTTTTTTTCTTCCATTCTGCCCTGTCACTCGTCATGCTATCACTAACTTGCTTTTCTTTCATATCACTTTTCACACAATCCATCCATCTTTTCTTTGTTCTCCCTCTCCCTCTCCATCCATACACATGTAAACTCATAACTCTTTTAGTAACATGCGTCTCATCCCTCCTCTTCACATGACCATACCAAGACAAACGATTCCCTTTCAACTTTTCAGTCACTGGCGCCACTTTCAAACTTCCCCTAATATATTAATTTCTCACTTTATCCATTCTCGTCGTCGTATTTACATATAGTATATTAATTCTGAAATAAAAACCGATGAGGAAAAACCGTAAACCGTTCGCGGAAGTAATGCCTTCCTTGTTCGTGAGGGCAAACGTTTACTTCCTACAAAATGGCGTCTTACGACAATTTGCGCGCCAAAATAATAAATCATGACAAGAAGAATATCTGCTTTAAAATCTTTGAAACTAATAACTGATTATTGAAATAAAGTAGTGGTTAAAATTGTTACTTAAGGTTCCGCAGCCAAAGGGTAAAAATGGGACCCTATTGCTATCACTCCACTGTCCGTCTGTCTGTCACCAGGCTATATCTTATGGTTACGAACCGAGATAGCTAGACAGCTGAAATTTTCACAGACTATACTATCACTATAACAACAAATACATACTAAAAAACAGAATAAAAGAAATGTTTAAGAGGGCTCCCACACAACAAACGTGTAATTTTTGCTATTTTTTGCTACGGACGGTAACCCTTCGTATCCAACTCGCACTTGGCCGGTTTTTTTTTGATCTGTGCAAGTACGAGGGCCTGGTGAGAGAGTCTGACACACCAAGGGTTCCGTATAAACTTAAGCTTATAATAAATCGCAAAAAAATATTTATTTTTGACGGCGTTCAGATTGTTTCCTTCCTTGAGATAAGACTGTCTTAGATGCGAAGTCGTAGACAAGTCTGCGAAGTCATAGACAAGTCTGCGACGTCGTAGACGGTTCTGTCTAAGACAGTCTTGTCTCAAGTGTGCGCACGCCCTAAACGTGTTTTCTTTCTGACATAAAAAATGTCACACGAAAGCCAGTGATCATATTATATCTAATTTTTTTTTTAAATAGCAATCTGAACAATCGCTAAGTGCTACTTTAAATGCAATGACTATTTACTAAATTTTTTTTTTTTTCATAAAATTGTATCCCTTGGAATAGACTACGAGTGAAAACGCGGGAAAAAATAGTCAATGACATACTTATTTTTTGTTAATTTAATGTTTTCAGCTTGGATACTAAGTCCTTTAAGCCATATGATATGCTACGTATCTACATACTGATTTGTTTTACAAACAAGATAAGGCTATCTTGTTCATACATAAAGTATGTTGAAACGCGTATTAGTAATTCCATTTATAAGTCCTCAATGATGATGTGAATCATTGAACTAAGGCTGAAAACCCGATTGAAATATATGTTGTAAATATAAGATGACGTTTGAAATGGTTAACACATCACATGAGTCATTTTAGTCGTTTATTTACTACGGTTCGTAGGTGGCCACTAGAAATTGTCGGACAGAAGTCCCACTTCGTATTGTTCTCACTCACATACTTACACTTACTACTTGCTTACACATACTTTGACTGGCCTGTTGGTCTAGTGGTTAGTGGTCCTAAATGCTATGCCGGAGGTCGTGGGTTCGATTCCTACCCAGGACAAATGTTTGTGTGATGAGCACGATCATTTGTTCTGTGTCTGGGTGTAATTTATCTATAATATGTACGTATTTAGAAATATAAAGTATGTTTATCAGTTGTCTAGTACTCACAACACAAGCTCTGCTTAGCTTGGGACTAGACGACGTTGTGTGAAAGTTGTGGAATATTATATTATTATTATATTATATACTTCTCTATTTTTACGGTTCCGTACCCAAATGATAAAACGGGAAACTATTACTAAGACTTCATTGTCCGTCGGTCTGTGTGTCTGTCTGTCCGTTTATCACCAGGTTGTATCTTATGGAGCGTGATAGACAGTTGAAATTTCACAGATGATGTATTTTTGTTGCCGCTATAAGGTCAAATACTAAAAAAAAAAAAATTATTTAAGTGACAAACGAGTTTTTATAGCCGTTTTTTTTTCTAGCGAAGGTACGGAATCCTTCGTGCGCGAGTCCGGTTCGTACTTGGCGGTTTTTTAAGTTTATTATGATTGTTTTTAGGGTTCCTTCCCAAAGGGACCGTACCAAAACGAGACCCTATAACTAGGACTTCACTGTCCGTCTCTCTGTCACCAGGCTATGTCTCGTGAACGGTGATAGCTAGACAGTTGAAATTTTCATAGATAATGCATTAATGTTGCCGTTATAATTACCAATACTAAAAATAAAATAAAATGAATCATTTGGCCATTTTTATCTGTGCCTCTGCTCTCTTGTGATACTTCTGCCCTCTCATCCATATTGTTGCTTAAGATTGGTCAACGCGCTAACTGTTGTCGACGCGTTCAGCTCGAGAAACTTCCGGAAAACTCGCTTTTATTACGTGCGAGTAGCGTCGATGAATACACCTACGTCTGCCGCCTACGTAGTGAATACGTAGCTATAGTAGAAACAATGCAATAATCTAAAAAAAAAAATTGCTGTTGTAAGTCTTTAAATAACTACTCTCGCTCTGGTTGGAGCGAGAGGGAAATTCAGCCTTTTTTTCCGTTGGGAAAATCATCTTACGACATCTGCCGCTCTTGGGCGGGACGGGAGATAGTGTCAGACTTTTACTGACTAAAAACACACTCCTGTTCCTTCGTTGCCTTTCGTACTAGGGCCGAGTCTTCCTTTCAGAAACAGACCCTTGGCTCCAGTAGGCTTCGACCCTGCTGGGCCTCTACGTTTGCTGACATCTCCTTGAAGCGCGCGTGGAACAATACGCGCCGTCGGTAACTTGGGTTCGGTCCGGACGGTTACCGGACGGTCGGAGCGCGAGCCACTCATTGCTCGCCGTCCGCAAGCCCGCGCCTATGGTGGCCGGTAATCGGGATCGGAGTCCCGGCGGCGGTTGGGGCGTGAGGACCGTTGCCTCACGTGATCGGTCGCCTCCTTTGCTAGCATTACTGCTTCGCAGAAGGAGGCGACCGCCTGCCACTCCTCCTCGCCTTTACTTTAGCCTTTTACTGACTAATACCCACCTGTAGAAGACGAAAGTCTATGACCAGTGCGTGTTGCCAGTGATGACATATTATATCTCCGAAAAGTGATCGCTCACACGCAGTGGGCCTCATCCAAAGGCCTAAAGTCACCCAAAATGTAATGGAAAGGGCTA
This sequence comes from Mythimna vitellina, assembly GCA_949316375.1. Classification (NCBI taxonomy): domain Eukaryota; kingdom Metazoa; phylum Arthropoda; class Insecta; order Lepidoptera; family Noctuidae; genus Mythimna; species Mythimna vitellina. The sequence goes on from OX438713.1 coordinate 1,547,508, forward strand.
TACTCGGAGTTTCCTATTAAATTATGAATGAAAATATCGTCAGGAGAACCAAGGTAGTCAACATAGCCCAAAGAATCGCCAAACTTAAGCCTTAAGTTACTTTTATCATTCAGAATCTTGATTAAATATGCAAGGTTTTTTTAATTTATAATTACAAGTCTATGAAGCGCCAAAGTTCACGCAAAATAATAGATTTTCAGAGGCATTTACTGGATTAGTTTTACACAAAATAGTTTGATTTTAATAGAAACCTAGATAGGTATAATATCCAAGTGGGTTACCATGACGTTCAAAGTAAGATTGTTTCATTCTTATTTCAGTGTAGGTAAGAGACAGAGCTATACAGGTTGTCTAGCGCCATCTCTTACCCACAATGGAATAAGAATAAAACAATCTTACTTTAAACGTCATGGTAACCCACCAATTTGTTTTGCCAAAATATCTAGAGAAAGATTACAAATCTAGATATTTTCGCCTAGGTAATAATTAACGTCATAATCACGTAAGAATAGGATATAATAGAATAGGCGTGCGAAGAGGCTAATTGGGGATCCAGATTTGGTTAAGTACAATCTACAAAGCCGCAAGCACAGGCGCAGGGTAGCCAGCCTATCGGTATTTTACAGGTTACATTTTGAAGAGTGTGCGCGGGAACTGCATGACTTGATTCCGCCATCTCCTTTCTATCATCGGACAACCCGACGAACGGCGAGTATCCACCCTTACGTTGTTGAAACTTCAACGGTCCGGACTAAGCGTTTCGCTTCGTCGTTTATACCTCGTACATCGAAGGACTGGAACAATTTGCCTGTTGCGGTCTTCCCGTCCAACTGTAATATAGGTGTCTTCAAGGCTAGAGTGAATATGGTCTTAATAAACTAGTGCGCCTGACCATCAATGATTGCATCTCCGCTTACCATCAGGTGGGATCGCAGTCAAGCACTGGTTTATATCAATTTTTTTTTTTTAAAAAGAACGGTTGTAAGAAAACGTATCTGGGGTTGGGCGCTCTTAACGTGTTTTTAGCCACCCATCTATAGACCGACCTCGTTAATAATCACTCCCGACTTGTATTTAGTACTTTTTAATTCCATATTCACACGCCTAATGACTTTTCCTATTAATCGTGTCTAATGTTACATAATGTCTGACGTAATATTTGATTGAGCTATTTATAAACTACTCAGTTCGTTGCCCCCAACGCTGCAACGTAGCGTTGCATTGATAATGCTTACAGCGTGGCTGAATGGAGTAATAACAAAGGTATTAACGTTTAAAACATCAGTTTGTTTAAAAACAAAACGTCAAATAAACCTGTTTTTTCTCTAGTACTATTGAAATTTAATCTTATAGCTATAGAAATAAGTCTCAAATTCGAAACTGTTGTGTTCGAATAACCGGCAAAATTAAGTAGTACTTTTAAACGATTAAAATATTTCGCGTAAACGTTTAGTGTTTCTCGTTGTCAACTTATCGTGTGTTTTTTAATGTTACTTGTAATAATTTGGACTAAATTTGTTTTTTACTAGTGTCAATCGTGTGTTAGAATAAATAGCGTATTCTATCAGCTTAAAAGCTGGATGAAACCAGGCAGTTCTTGCAGTAATATTAGTAGAAATGTATTGAGCTGTTCTCACTGATAGCGGCAGCCATTTTGTTTCGTCTCACACAACGCGGCTCAGTTCCTCGCTGTTGTCAAGTGAATAAACGGTGTTTAAAACGCTGTAACGTTTGCGTTTTCGTTTATAATAATAGTTTTTCGATATCAGTGAAGAAGAAATTTACTATATATATATTGATATGCGCGCGGTCTTTGAAAGTGTTTTGTTTATATTATGGTTCATTTGATTAGTTTTTAGTAACTTTTGTGATAAGAATACCTACTTAAAAGTGCGTAAAACTTGTGTGTGTTTATCTAGGTGCCTAAAAGAAAAAAAAATGCGTTCTTTCAATGAACTTCTTTGGAAATATTTTGAACCCAATGAGAACAGAGTCGCGGATTGTAAACAGTGCGACAAGGAACTATCATACAGATCTACCACTCATAACTTGGTAATGCACTTAAAAATAAAGCATGTAGATAGTTATAATGAGTTTAAAGAACAGAACGTTACTAACAATAAATCAAAGCGGTTATGCCTACCGAAGGTATCCAATTTATTAATTTGGAACTACTTTAAGCAGAATCCTGATAAAATAGCGGACTGTAGACTATGTGGGAAGAAATTATCGTATAAAACAACTATTCATAACTTGAAACAGCATTTGAAATTTAAGCATCCTGACAGTTATAAAGAATTTGCTGAGCAAGCCGATTCCGTTGTGGAAGATTCTCCTGAGGATCACTCGTCATATGAATCAGGTATATACCTATTAGCCTAGGGCTATATTTCACCGGGATAGCATGGCGGCTCAAACTGGTCGCGCCGCCATGGTGTCCCGATGAAATGTAGCCCTAATATACCCTTTGGTGGGGGCGTCACTGGCGGCCGGACTAGCGTCCAAGCTGATCAAATGGACTCCAGGTGAGACACTCTATAGAGTTGTAAACATTTTGTTGATAGCGGCGACTGGTCGCGCCGCCATGGTGTCCCGGTGAAATTAGCCCTAAGAGCCCATTGGTTGCCAGTTTTAAACATTCGTCTTTTTATAAAAGCTAATACTTTGTCAGTGAATGTCCCCAACAAAGGTTTCTTACCTTTGTTGGGGACATTCACTGACAACGATGCCCTAATATGAAGTTTCAGCTTTCAGCATATACTTGCATTGGTTAAAAATATTTTTTTAAATGAAAATCGTGTGATGGAGTGTTTTGTTGTATTTGTATGTTCAGAGATCGCCAAATGTGAATCAATTTTACAATTCTTCTTGTTCTGATGAAGAATTTCAGAGATAGACCGTGGTACACTTCAGTAAATTATAGAAAATCTTCCAAGATTGCTGTAATCGCTTTTTTGTTTATTGTAAACATTATTTCATAGCATAACATCATGCCAGTTCGTTCTGAAGGGATACCGTAGATTATTTTTACTTATTTATTTAAACTTCATATACAGTAGTGGTACATAGGCGGACTTAATGCAACAAGGCATTCTCTACCAGTCAACTATTAGGTTAAAAAAAACAACACTGTGGTAGGTGAGCACAATAAATAAATAACAGATATTTGAAATAGAATTTAGTATCGTTAAATTGATGAACGATGACCTGGTGAGGGTTGCGGGAATCCGATGGATACAAGACGCACAGGACCGTTCTTTGTGGCGACATTTGGGGAAGGCCTATGTCCAGCAGTGGACGTCTTTCGGCTGAAATGATGATGATGATCGTTAAATTAAGTGGTTTATAATAATAAAATACGTATTTAAGATAATATAATATTTTTCTATTTTATTTCACTAAATATGTTCACTTCTTCTTCTATGTTATTAAGTTCATCAATTTGCGCATAGCTTTTTTACTCATAGAACCATCTTACAACATAAAAAAAAATCATCATAATCTCATTGACTACCTATACTCCTTTTACCCTTCCAAAAGCAATGTAAATTGAGTAATTGTGTAGGTTTATTTTGGCATTTATATAGGTACCTACCTTACCAAAGAACTTGCTCACTATTTAGTTTTAACTCTATCTTAACTAAAAAGTGAAAAATAATAATAATAAACTTTATTATCAGACCAGAGATCCAAATTTTCACATTTATATTTTATAATGTATTTACAAAAAAATCTAACGACATCAAAAAAAAGGAAATTATTGCAAAACAACTTTAATTTTGGTGTCGGTGCCAAAACACGAAGAAACAAAACTAAACACATTTTTTTAAGCTCTATGAAAAATGTTTGGAGGAAAAATAAGTCACGTTTAAACGCGTTTGCAATTAACCCGTTTTTTTTTCAGACTGTATTTGCTTTTACTGTAACTGCTATCCAAGTGTCCATCACTAGTAAAAATTAGATTCGTGTGAGAAATGAAGGGGGAGTTCTTTGCCCAGCTATGGGGCTAGATAGATACAATACTATGCGTGAACTGATCCTTTTTAGGGTTCAGTATCTCAAAAGGAAAAAAAACGGAACACGTCTGTCAAGACCCTATATCTCGGGAACGCGTGGAGGTATAAAGTTGAAATTAAAACCAATATACTCAGGTCTGCGATCTCCGGAAGCTGTGAAAAAATCAAACTTCTGAGTTAACGACAAAAAAAGATCGGCCGTTTATACCACAAAAAACGTATATATCGACACTTTCAAGGGAATCAAAATTCAAAGGGTACTTCCCGTTGATCCAGAATTTTTGAAATTTGGCATAAAGCAAGGTCTTATAGCACAGGTATAAATCTGAAAACAGTAAATTTGTTATAACCTAACAAAAAAAAACCTTATTTGCGAAGAAGAAAAATATTCGAGACTCCATTCGGGAATTGAACTATTTACTTCAAGGTAAGTTTGTGCGGAACCCTCAGTGCGTCAGTCCGGTTAGCACTTTCCCAGTTTTTTCTATTTGCTATTTTGGATAAATTTACTTATAATAAACAAAAATTGTCAAGTACTAATTTATTTATTTCTTTGTTATGTTCATTGACGTAAATTCCTATTGTTAAAGACATTCAACTCGACATACATTTTCACTGTTTTTCATACAACCGCTCCTTCGCGATTATGACGTTATTATACATTTTTCATTAAATATTTTGGAAACACAGTATCTTGAGGATATTATCTAGGCTTCTATTGAAATCAATTTATAAATATGTGTAAAACTAATCCAGTTAAGACCTCTGAAAATGAAATTTGAGACTTCATAATTTAATCAAAAATTAAAAAAGACAAAAACAGTAGAAGCCTTGACAATTCATCAAGATGATGACGACAATTTATTTATTTAAACTTCACTACTACAGTAGTGGTACATAGGCGGACTTAATGCAACAAAGCATTCTCTACCAGTCAACCTTTGGGTTAAAAAGACAACACTGTGGTAGGCTCACAATCTTTTTCAAAATCTTTGGGGGTTTAAAAAAAACACGTATTTCCTGGAACAAGTTTTGTAAAATATTCGAGTAAATCACGATATCACCGAATGCTAACAGTTTTCAGACGTTTTCTCTCTTTTTTCGCGTTGCCTTTTCGTCAAACATCGCGTTAGATTTCGTAAGATGAAGTAACAAGCTTTTAATCCATGATATATTGACGATAGGCGAGTGAAAAAGGACCCTCTTAAACATAATTGGAAATTTGGACAGAAGCCACACGTGAGAATTTTGATTTTAAAACAGCATCATGTTAGTCAGTTTTATTTCAAGCATAAGTCGTGTTGGTTACAAAAATAAATAAAGCAAGGAAGGAAAACAAATGAGTTCCATGTTTATTTTTATATACTGTTTGGGTAAATTAGCGCCTGCTATTTTTGAATTTAGAATTTGAAACTTCAACTACAAATTCTCACTTGTCAAATTCAAAATCCTGAATAGAGATTTTTTTTTGTTATTGCTTTTGGCTTGGATACTAAGTCCTTTAAGCACATGGCTTAGTATTAATAGTTAATTTGTTTACCGTTAGTATATGTATGTACACATTCTAATGTTTTTTGTGTGTTTTTTGTAGTATTTGGCAGCAAATGTATCAAGTCGACCTTCTCGGCAAACTTCGCTGAGGAAGTCAACACTGCAATAAAATTCTCAGCTCTATTTTACCGAGATCGCGCCTGTTTCAATGATTCCACATATTGCACAGTTGCGCAGACACTGAACCACAGATTAAGTATTAAAGATATATTGCAATCATACGGACTCTGCAATTTTCCAATGAATTAAACCACTTAAACATATAAAACCGGTTACCAAAAGAGACTGATAGATATATTGTTAGGATTATGCGAGTCCAGTCCCAAAACAAAGTGTAGAATTGTAGATGACAACGTACTGGCTGCAGGATTATTGAAAAGATTTACCGCGGCCCGAGAAAACAAAGGGTAACTAAAGGATAAGGGCCGAGTCACACCGGAAGGGCAGCGGCTGGCTAGGCTAGAAGTTAGAAGTTAGAATAGAAATACCGAGAAAACGCGCGAAACGCGTGGCCGCTCACGGCAACGCGGACGGCCTCGCGACCTTTTCATGCTTTTCAAGCGATACTGCCCCCCTAGCCATGTTACGATCGTTTCGTTTGCGTGGAACGCCTTGAGTAGGCCACGCCTCCGATTCCTTTGTTCTGACGTCATCTCAACTCTCAGTCACGTGGTCAGAACAAAGGAATCGGAGGCGTGGCCTATTCGAGACGTTCGACGCAAACTAAACGATCGTAACTTGGCTAGGGGGGTAGGGTCTTTTATGTAGATAAAGTTTAAAATTATTTCACACTGAAAGTGCTCGCGGCGTCGCTGCGAGTGTGACTCGGCCCTAAAGTGAAACGGTGGGTTTTAGTCAGTAAAAGTCCAACACTTTCTCTCGCTCCACCTAAACCGGGAGAAGTTATATGATGATTTAGCACAAAAAAAAAACTGTTGACAACACTGAAACGTTCAAATTCTTTAATCAACTATCTTTATTATTTTGCCATCAGGCAGTAATTAATGACACAAGACTTGAGAGAAACTTGTCAGTAGAGCAGAGACATTTGGCGCGAAAATCTGACAGTTGACAGTTCTTAAAAACAATATGGCGCGCGTAAATGGTGGATTATTTCTGTGATCCCACGTAATATGCAATCTATTTATGTAAAGCATTCTTATTTCTTACACTCACCATTTAAATCTAAAAATATCTTGTTTATTTCGCGCCAATCTGTTGAGTCATTGAACTAAATCGGATTTTATAATGTTCATTGATTAATTCAATAACAATGCCCCCATTTGGCTTTTCGGGGTGATCGCCAAGATTAGAAATGATATGCATGCAATTATTACAATTATAAGTAGGTAGGTACCTAATCATTGCATACTGGCTTTTTTTTTTAGGTGGGAAAATCATCTAATGACAAATCCCGCTGCGAGAGATAGTGTCAGACTTTTACTGACTAAAAACCCACTCCTGTTCCTTCTTTGTCTTTATCCCGGGGCCTCGGGCTTCGCTTTTACACTAGGCCCCAGTAGGCTTCGACCCTACAGTTGATGACATCTCTTTGAGGCGCGCGTGGAACAGTACGCGCCGTCGACGACTTGGGCTCGGTCGGGATAGTTACCGGACGGTCGGACGGCGAGCTAACCCATTACTCATTGTCCGCAAGCCCGCGCCTACGGTGGCCGGAAAACGGGATCGGAATCCCGGCGGCGACTAGAGCGTAAGGACCGTTGCCTCACGCGATCGGCCGCCTCCTTTGCTAGCATTACTGCTTCGCAGAAGAAGGCGACCGCCTGCCACTCCACCTCACTCCGGATGCATACAGGCTTGAATGCCGACTGAGACAAAATCACTCACAGCATGTAGTAGGACTAGACAGCAGCTCATCAGCTCCTAAGCTGCCCAGTTGTGAACGAAAAAAGTTTAAGTTTAGTTTTAGTGGATACAGGGCAAAATACTTCGGAAACCCAGGTAACCTCCGCGAAATGTTCAATACCACCACGGCGCTACTTGTATTTCTTGAGGAGTTGGGGTGGATCGAATGACACTTGTCCCACCCGTACGCAAAATACAAAATACTATAATAATAAGTACGCGATTTATTCATGGAGTTGCGGACACCAGCCCGAAATACAAATACAATTCGTTCCAAATAAGAATAGGATCGATTGCCATGTTGTGACGTCATGTCATACTGTCAAATCGCAAGAAATTGGGCAAAATTTAAGAACTCAGAGATTAACAAAATTGAAGAACTGGATTCTGATTAAACTTTTTTCGTTCACAGTTCGTAAAGAGTTAAATTTTACAACATTTCGTGTTTTGCTCACCCTATTAATTCTTAGATTTGACATTATGACGTGACGTCACAACATGGCAATCGATTCTATTCTTATTTGGAACGTATTGTACAATACAATACATGCACTCACAGCATACTAGTCTCTGTTAGCGGCCTAGCCCGCGTGAAAGTACAAACAAACAAAAAAGTTCATACAAACTTTGAACCCCAGCTTCATCCCCTTAGGGAGTGAATTTTAGAAAATCCTCTCTTAGTGCTCGACTACGTCATACAAAGTTTCGGCAGTGCGTTCATATGTCTGTAAGTTGCTTTTTATTTTAAATATAAATAAGCATAGTCATTCTTCTATTGTTCCCACTCTCTTTTCTAGGAGAGGGAGTGGGCCGTGATCCAGCAAGCGGGCCCAGTGCGGGTTAGTGGATGTCACATTTCGAATTTTTGGTTCTAGGACGTGCCAATTTCCTCACAGTGTTTTCCTCAACCGTTTTGAGAACAGTGGTGATGAAATTAATTATGCAAAGTTATGTACTTGACTGAGTTTGAACCCACGACTTACAATTCGTAAGTCGTGATCGTGATCCAAGACCTCGGAACGCTATTTTGTGAACAAAACTAAACCTATTCTACCGCACGCGTGAAAAAACGAATTTCCTCACGCCCCAGCCGCCGAGATTCTGACTTCTGACCCCGACTACCAGCCACGGTAGACGCGGGCTTGCGGACGTCGAGCAATGGGTAGCTTGCCGTCCGGCCGTCCGGTAATTGATCGGACCGAGCCTAGTCGTCAACAGCGCGTAGTGATCCACGCGCTCCTCAAGGAGATGTCAGCAAACCGTAGGGGCCCAGCAGGGCCGATGCCCGCGAGCTTTGACCGCGGAGAATTTCTATAAGGGAAACCCGTAGTCCTAGAACGCAAAGGTTAACTGGAGGACACAGGTGCCCTCCCGCTCCGACGAGCTCGTCTCCGACAGAGACTGACACTGGAGAGACATGGCCACGTTCTTAAGACCGTGATGATCCAGACGGAGAGCATCCCTGTAGCATTCACAGGGTATGAGCGGTAAGTCTTCACTGGCAATGTGGCAACTGTAGGGGTGCAGAAATTACAAAATATTAGGTTAACAGTTCCAAAAGTATTTTCAAGTATTACGAATACTTAAAAATACTTTCGGAACTGTTAACGTTGTTATTAGAAAAAGATTAATCTACTTTATTGAAAATTTATTTAGCGTTTACCGTAGTGTAGCTGCATAGTACCTGTAAAAAAAAGGCAGGCTGTGATTTAGCATTGTGCAAACATTTACGGTTAACTTAAACCCAATTAAAAAACGATAATCAACCACCATTAATTTATATTATTTATATTATATTTACTTAAATACGTTCGGAGACTGACAACTGGCCACATTTTAAGACCGTGATGATCCAGACGAAGGGCATCCCTGGAGCATTCACGGGGTATGGGCCGTAAGCCTTCACTCACTCGCAATCGTGGCAACTATAGGGGTGCAATTACTGTAATACTAGAAATCACAAAGTATTAGGTTAACAGTTCCGAAAGTATTTTTAAGTATTACAAATACTTGAAAATACTTTTGGAACTGTTAACGTTGTTATTAGAAAAAGATAGATTTACTTTATTGCAAATTTATTTAGCGTTTACCATAGTGTAGCGGGATTGTACCTGTAAAAAAAGCCAGGCTATAATTTAGCATTATGCAAACATTTACGGTTAACTTAAACCCAATTAAAAAACGATAAACAACCACCATTAATTTATATTATTGACTAACAAACAAACAATGCAATAACGAAACATCACCTCTACCCATAAACAATACGAACATAACCTTACTTTCCAATCATGCAATAACCTCCTTTACTGCTTTTGCAATAAAGTAAAAAATCGTGTGAGCATGTGATGCGTTTGTTTTTGTATTAACGTAAATGATGGTGTGACTGTCGTGTCTGTCATTGGAAAAACATCTTTATTTCTTACGCCATAAAGTTGATAATGATTATAATAGGTAATGCGTTTAGAATCTACAATAATGAAAAATGGTGGCGTGACTGCTGTGGTCTTTCATAGGAAAAACACCTTTGTTAGTTGGACATAAAGGTGAAATTAGTGTGTATATCGATAAAGCTAGTTTATCTGCCCTTGCCATAGGTCGTTGCCTTTGCGCTAGTTATGTGTTGTCCTCGACTTCTCTCATTAGCTTGGCGAGGCTCCAGAAACTATTTTCTTTGATCAAATCTTTCTATCTAATCTAGCCTCTTGATTAATTGATGTTTTAATTACTTAAATCACTGAAGTAAGTAAGTTTTGTTACTATTTTTAACCGACTTCTAAAAAAGGAGGAGGTTCTCAATTCGGATATTGGTATTTTTTTTTTTGTTTGTTCGCGCATATCTTCGTCGCTTGCCAACCGATTTGAAAAATTCTTTGTTTGTTGGAAAGGGTATACTTCCCAAATGGTCCCATAGTCACCAAGTCGGAATCTGATGATGGAATCTTGGCGAAATCGAGGGAACTCCTCAAATATTATAGGCAACTATATAGTGATTTTGGTATTTTCATCGAGAACTTAAGCATTTACAGTCAAAAAGTAACATTTGATGTCTGTTTATAAGTGTATCGCAACTAAAAAGTGTGAAATAAAAAACTTTTTACAAAAAAATATAACCGACTTCACTAAAAAAACACTAAAAGGATCAAAATAACTTTAATTTCGGAAGTCGGTGTTAAATAAGATACAAATAATACCGAGAAACACCGACTTCCAAAATTAAAGTTATTTTGATCCTTTTAGAGTTTTTTTAGTGAAGTCGGTTATATTTTTTTGTAAAAAGATTTTTATAGGTAGGTGTACAATAAAGTTTATTCTATTCTATTCTATCACTTGCCTTACTATACGTACGGCGTACGGCAATGCGCCACCGGTACATGGTGGACATCCCACCTATACGCACAAAACGTTTTGGGAACACATTCATTGTGCGTACAGCTAAGGAGTGGAATTCCTTGCCGGATTCTGTGTTTCCTGATGGCTACGACCCGGGAATCTTTAAGTCCAGAATGAATAGGTTACTTCTAGGTAAGCGCGCTCCATCGTCGACCGCATCGTCGCTTTCCATCAGGTGAGATAGCGGTCAAGCGCGAACATATCAAGAAAAAAAAAGCAAAAAAGTTAATAAACACTTAGAAAAAACTCCTAACGTCAAAAAATCGTCCGCATCGCTGAGGACTGGAAGTGTGCTGAATAGAATGGAGCTATTGCCACGTTGTATGGCAATGCTTAATCTCTGATCGAGGTAAAAGCTGGTCCTCGGGTCCCGCAAGTGTTTTAATAATGTGTATAATCTTTGTAATAAGTCTCAGTAGTTATAATAATGCATAATATAGCGCGTACAGCTAGTCGTCGGTTGGTACCACTTTTCACGATAAGTGTCTTCTTCTGCGAGTTGGCTTCCAAAACTCCAGGCTTGATTTTTGTGCGAAGCTATCAGTATTTCGATGTCAATCATAGAATCTTGAATCTGCAGCCCAACATCGTAGGGTGAGTACCTACGGCCCACTCGCCCGCCTTCCTTACACGCCTGTGTTTTTTGAAGACAGATAAACCGTTGTTATGTTCAGTAAAAGGTATACTTTTTTTCGAAGGTAGGTCTCAATACCTTGTCTCGTTCATAGTGGGATGTAGTGACGAAGATGACACTGACAGCCCGTGGAGCGTCCTAATCAAAATTCTAGAAAAAATTTGACGCACGATCGCTCTTCGTCTCCATCAATTTTCTGACCGTGTTGGCTTGTCTATTATGTCTATGAAATTCTCAGACTAATACTTACTTTTTTTATCGAAAAGTGTACATGTCCTTCTTCAGTTACCAAGCTATCTCTCTGCCAAATAATATCTAATTCGGTTCATTAGTTTAGCCGTGAAAACATATGAAACAAACATATTACTCACTAATGTATTTTTAATATCAGAGTGGAATAAGTATGGCTAACGTGCGTTTCGTTTCGTATGACTAAATTAAGTTCAAAATGTTTGCAAAAAGACTGGCCAGTTCTAGGTATTCCAATTTCTAATTTGATTTTTTTTCTGTTTGAAATTTTGGTTTTCTATTTTTAGTCTATGGTGGTAGTGGTATTCGATTAGGGTAGTACGACAAGTATTTCTAGTAATTATGTAGGAACAGTTAAAAGTAACAGATTCAGTGGGATACTGAGAAAAAAAAATGTTAAAGAAAATAATCATGAAATGGATGTGTTGTAGACTACAACAGAATTTCAAAGGCAGAAATTTAAATAAGTTATGTAAAGAGCACGATCCATTTCTGACTACTGTCCTTCTGGCCGATTTTTTTATCTAGTTCTTTGTGATATTGAGATTGTTATGCAATGCGAGCTAAATTTTTGTAAGAACTGTTGGTAATGTATTAGTAACTTTTGTTCTTATGTTGGTACCGACTGTTCATAGAGTATAGTATTATTCTGTATTTTTTAAGAGAAAACTTGTTATTGTCTGTCAGTCTAACTTGATCTGACTTCTTGATCTGCAGTGCTATCATGAGTTCTTGACGCGATCCATTTTACAACCTAAATTGAACTGTAAGATGGAACTTTATAGGGTATACCTATAGCTCCATCTCTCTTTCACGCTCGCCTGACATTTGAACACGTCATGGTAAGTTATCTGGACTTACAAAAACTAAGCGTCTACGCAATATGGCCATTAAAAATATAAAAGAATCTCGTTTGAAAGTGGCGCCACTGATGGAAAAGTTGAAAGGGAATCGTTTGTCTTGGTATGGTCATGTGAAGAGGAGGGATGAAACGCATTTTGCTAAAAGAGTTATGAGTATATTTACATGTATGGATGGAGAGATAGAAGGAGGCCAAAGAAAATATGGATGGATTGTGTAAGAACTAAGAAGTGATATGAAAGTATTGAGAGTTAGTGACAATGTGACGGGTGACAGGACAGAATGGGAGAAAAAAACTTGTTGCGCCGACCCCAAATAAAATTAGAGAATCTCGTGACAAATAATCTTTTTTTAGGGTTCCGTATCTCAAAAGGAAAAACCGGAACCCTTATAGGATCACTTTGTTGTCCGTCTATCTGTCTGTCAAGACAATCTATTTCGGGAACGCATGGAAGTATCGAGTTGAAATTAAAACCATATAGTCAAGTCTTCGGTCTCTTGAAGCTGTAAAAAAATCAAACTTGTTAGTTTATGAAAAATAAGATAAGGCTGTTTACGTTGCAAAAAACGTATATTTAGACACTCAAGGAAATCAAAATTTGTAGGGTACTAATCCGTTAACCTAGAATCCTGAAATTTGGCATGAAGCAAGGTCTCATAGTATAAGTATAGGAAAAAATCTGAAAACAGAAAATTTGCTGTAACGTCACAAAAAAAAACTTTGTGATTCGGAAAAAACCTTTGTAACTCAATTCGGCAATTGAACTGCTTTCATATGTAAGTTTGTACGGTACCCTCAGTGCGCGAGTCCGACTCACACTTACCCGGTTTTTTAATTCTGGTAATAGGTAGTAATTTTTTTTCATTCTTGTAATAGGTAGTTATTTTTTTTTTCATTCTTGTAATAGGTAGTTATTTTTTTTTAATTCTCGTCATAGGTAGTTAGTTTTTTTTTTTTTCATTCTTGTAATAGGTACCTTAGACGCAAACGACTGAAGCCTCGTCAGTTCGTCACCTCCTTCTTTGTTTCCCATTCGTTTACTAACAAAAATTAAGATAAACAGCGTCTGCATCGTACGATGTCGCGTCATCGGCGCGTGACGTGAACTCAAACGTCACACAATGACACCAATTTCGTAATAACGGCACAAGTATTTCGAAGAAAGAGACGAAGACGGAAATATGACATACTAACTTTTTTCTACGACCTTTTCCATACAAAATGAATGATTTTTAAGATAATGAGTAGGTAGCTAGGTCGCCTATGGCTCTAAAAGAAAGTAGGCTTTTTGTCTGTGATAGATTTTTTATTATATTACCAGAGATTACTTTTTACAAACTTCTTTATTATACTTAAGGTTTGCCAGGTATTATATTTAGAGGCACAGGACATTTAAATGACTTCAAAAATAAAATCGGTGTAAAAAATTTAACGCAGTACAAATAAAAAGCTAAGAAAGTTATTTTTAGTTCGCTTTTGCTTGTTTTTAACAATTATCCGTTTTTCTGTCCTCTAAAAGATGATAAAAAATTGATATTTTGATGACAGAATATTAAACAATTCTTCTATTTCTGTTTCGCGGGATGTTTTGATAAAGTTTTCGCAGGAAACTTTAATTGACAGTAACGTGGATTTCGAATCGGAACTTTTTCTAAAACGTGACGTGCCAAATGTCAACTGCCAAGGTACTGTCTACGACTGAACTGACACACGTCTAATGGGGTAAATTATTTAGAGTGCCTAGTACGAATTTGTTTTAAAGAAAGAGATATTAGATATTTCTATAATCAATAGTGTATTTCAAGGTAAATCGTTAACTATTTTGACAAACACTATCGATTCGTCGTTACGGTCTGAAGAGACGGATCGTACAGACAAATCATTTTTTTTTTATTTGTTGGCCTCTTCTCATGTCAACCTAGGAGGTTGTCGGCTGCTTAACCGGACTTGCCTGTGGCGGCCTCGATTATAGAATCAAAGCCTCCAGCCAGGGCTTACTTAACTAACTTAAAACTAAGCGATTACACGCTAAGGGCACCCCTTGTGGGGTAAGGACCTCGGCTTAGGGCGTCGCTGGGGGAGGGCAGCACGGGACGGGCTGAATCGAATAAGATGTTATATTATTATTGACGGGGAATTTTAAACTACAGGCTGAACGGCGCGGGCTAGCTCGAGCAAGGGACGGGGCAGACGTTGACGGGATTGTCGCGGCGGGCCTCGACAGACAAATCAAACCGTGTATAGGGGCTTTTAAGTTAACGTGATCGACACCTTTATGACGTTTGTCGCTCCGATTGGCCCACTCCAAGCTCTCCAATCAGAGAACCAAACGCTGAAAACGTCAACTCGCACTCAGCGCACTGTTCTATTTATAATTATTGGACTGTGTGAAGAATGAAACTTCAAAGACTTTATCATCGACGCCGAGTTGCTAGCCTGTCGGTTTCCTACCGGTTGCATTTTGGGGAGTGTGCGTCGTAATTGCATAACTTGATTCCGATCGCGCCCGTTCCTTATCGGACCACCAGATGAAAGACGATGCGCCACTGATATATCAGTGCAACAAGCAAAACATTCTGAGAACATGAATTTCGCGTTTAGCTAAGGAGTAGAATTCCCTGCCGGAGTCTACTTTTTCTGGTAACTAAGTACAGTACAGCCTGGGAGTCTTTAAATCATGAGTGAATAGGTTACTTCTAGGCAATCGTGCTCTATCGTCGACCACATCATCGGTTACAATCATGTGAAATATTAGTCTAAAATAGTTTTATTTAGAAGGTGGGACTGACCGCACAATATTATCTAATATATAAAATTCTCGTGTCACAGTTTTCGTTGCCATACTCCTCCGAAACGGCTTGACAGATTTTGATGAAATTTTTTGTGCTTACGGTATCTATGAGAATCGGCCATCTATTTTTTTTTTTTTTTAATTTTAGGTATGTTTTTTTTATATACATAGCAAAACAACGTTTGCCGGGTCAGCTAGTAATATATATATTCACACAACTATCACACAACGCCGTCTAGTCCCAAGCTAAGCAGAGCTTGTGTTATGAGTACTAGACAACTGATAAACACACTTAAATATTTCTAAATACATACATATTATAGATAAATTACACCCAGACACAGAATAAATGATCGTGCTCATCACACAAACATTTGTCCTGGGTGGGAATCGAATAAGATTACGTGTGACTACAACAAAGCCAAAAGGAGGAAAAATATTAACTAACTGACCTCATATTTATTGTTTGACCTCTATAACCTTTATGAATATCATGTATGTATTGCAAACACTTGAATACACAATGAATGCTACGACTCATTAGCATGATATAACACACTAACAAAACTAGACTGTGGTTTCTTCGTTTTGACTTTTAAGTGCTTTTCAAGGCACGGGGTGTCAGTAAAGTCTTCGATAACCTTAGAAAAGTACATAATTATCAATTGGAAAATTCACATTGCTTTCCAAACCGCTAAATGAACATTTTTATTTCTTCATTTCTATGAAATAAAAAGGAACTGATATTTTGCTGCGGATAGACACAGTTTAAAAACGATTAGAATGATGATCATGATATGCGTGAATAGTACTACGCTAGTGTCCGTTTTCTCCAATACCAATTTAACGCTCAAAATATGGAACTAAATTCTTCTTCTCAGCCCTGCGTTCAAAAATAACCAGAGTAGGGTAGGTTCGTTACTCTAACCATAAAAAAATGCTTCGAGTTGCAACCCAGGGTCGTTCTTTTATAACTCGAGTAGCTACCCTAGAGTTAACCCAACTAACTCTAACTCCGAGCTGGGTTGGTTGCTGTAAGCGGCAGGAATGACAGTTGCTTGGCATTGAGTTGGCTTAGACTATCTACCCCATGATGTCATTGGAGTTAACTCTAACCTCATTTGAGAACGCAGGGCAATTGGCACTCTTGACAGAATAGTCGTGGTCAAGTCTCGGTCGAGGCTTGCGCCACCTCCTCTCTCACGATGCGTCGCCATATAACTCTGAGTTTGTCAGCTTGGTAGTTGTCATTGATGCTGCAGTGTGCTACAGATTTGATGAGGTCTATCCACCGTGTTGGAGAGCGCGCACGAGATCTTTTGCCCTCGACTTTCCTACCTATAATCGTTCCATCGAGTCTTAGTTACAGGTGATCTCTTTGATATTGTGTTCTTTCAGGATCGAAACATCAGTTCGGTGCGCGGTCCATGGTATTCTAATCATGTATCTCCAGCACCATATTTCCATCATTTTGCGACGCCCTCGCATTCTCAGCGTCCAGATCTCAGCTCCATATAGAAAAAAAAATACCTATTAAACCAAATAAGACACGATTATAACAAACTAGCTGCCCCCCACGGTTTTACCTGCGTCTTTGGTTACTACTTCGCTTTCCTCAATAAATGAGCCATCCAACACTAAAATAATTTATAGTGTTGGATAGCCCATTTATCATATATTTATATTCGTATCTAAAAAAACCTCTTCGGTTAAAATCATGTCGAATCTCGCTCAGTACTACTTCTTAACAACCGTGACTATACCTCACGTGGCTTTAGCATCATCGTAACCAAACCCCGAAATAGAAGGCACAGAACTAGCACAAAGAATAATTTAACTTTCTTTAAAAAAACCAGGTCATCACTAGTAGTTCATGTGGAGTTGTACTCGTTACGAAATACGTTACGTGACGTAAGGGACGCGTCATGACGCTGTGACGCGAACATTCGTAGTTCCGAGTATCGAGTGACGTTTGACAGCGTCACTTGATTGGAACGGGTTTGTCCCAGCAAAAAAGAACATCCTTGTTGTTACGTAGCGTAGTACAAAAAAAGAACAGGTATTTTTTCTAAGGTTTTTTTTTACCATAATGAGCGGAATAAATATTTCTTAAAGTTGTAATAATTTTATTCAAAATGTATTCGAAATTCAAATTTAATTTGCATTGACTATTCCGTTCTTGTTTTTAATTTCCTTACGTTCGTTTACATTAAAATGGTGGCTTATCTACGAAGTTTATTTTAGGTTTAGCATTGAAAACTATAATGCAATCATACGACGTGTATCGCGCCGTCTGCAAGGCCTAACCTCCTAAAGTATGCCCCTTTGTCTTGATACGTATCATCTATCTATATATTTTTTTCTGTACGTGTTTTTTACCCCCTAAACGGCCTGACTGAAATTATAAAAATTTTGTGTGTGGAATAGGTCTCTGGAGGGTTTTAAAATACAATTGGACTCGGTAGGTGGCGCTGCAATCGGGTTCTTTCAGGCAGGACGTCGACTGCCGGGACTCGGGACCACTAGTCTATATACTCAGACCAGGAACATCTTTTGCGCAAGGCATCCTTTTTAATATATATTTTCTTTAGGTTTGTCAGAGTTTTAAGCGCCATATATGGCCTCAGACGTAAACTCTCACTTTCACATGAAGAGTCTTGAGAGAAGGAAATGGTTAAGGAGTGATTTAAGTGTACTTATTGCATTAAAAAAATTAAAATAAAAAAAAAATTAATTAAATAAATAATTTAATTTATTTAATAATTATCAAATTACTAATGGCTCCTTCGACATTAAATTACTTAACCAGTTAAACTTTAAAATACCAATTCGATCTGTGCGTACTCCACAATTATTTACTATTCCCGCTAGTAACAATAATGTTTCTGAGAATAACCCGTTGTCCAGAATGTGCAATCAATATAACACAATAAGTATGCCCTAAGGTAGACGTTTATATTAATAATTTATTTTAAATATGAATTTAAAACATCACCTTGGATGCGTTTGTAATGGTTTTATGATATAATTTAATATATACCTAAGTAATTACAAGGACCTACAAACAATTGGCTCGTCCTTCATCGATGACCGCAGCGATAATGTAGGACATCTCAAGGTTAATAAACCAGACGCTGTCAGAGGGAAAAATATAGGTAGGTATCAACTGTGGCATCTTTACTTATCGTGGCCATCTTTACCTATCGTTCAAATTTCCGATCGCGGAAGGAAAATAATAACTGCGCGCCAAAACTAAGAGAAGAGACGCTGCCCGAAAAGTTGCTATTCTAAAGTGGGGTTGGGCCGGACATGTCATGTGTGTTGATAAATATCATAGATTGTTGGTTTGTTGGCTTGCTATACGCTTTGGTGCATACTGTAAGTATAGCAAGCAATGCATAAATAAATAATAAATAATGTCTGCCACATGTCAGAGCAGTGATCAAAAAGAGCCACTTATTGGGTCCCATTAAACGCAAGGCGAGATTGCGGCAGAACAAGGCGAAGGTGGAGAGACAGAAAGAAAACGTTTATTTGAGACTCGCATAGGACAAACAATAATAAAATAAAAAGTAACTACTTAATCTATAAATACTTAACTTAAAATTAAAAAGCAAAAGAAAACAATATTAAAAGACAAAAATAAAAGACCTATGTGAGGTCAAAAAGGCTCCTATCTCAGCATATGCTGCGATATTTAAAAAAAAAGTAAAATAACGCAGCGCTGGTATTCTGATAGGGCCTAGTGATGCCACGGACATACTCACGGAACACAGAGACGGATAAGATAATATCAACGGCGAAGTGCCAATAACTCCTAACTGTCGAAGTCAAAAATTTGCAGAAACTCAAATAATCTAAAATAAAATTAACCATTTTATTTAGGATAATAATAAGTTCTGTTTTCATTCAGTTTTAAATTAGCATTATCTTGTTTTATGGTAGTATAATGGCATCTCAAAAAAGTAATGAATTAACTCCAAATTTTTTTGGGACACCACTACCACCATAGCTTGGCACATTGGTTTAGTTAGGAGGTGTTTCCACAATTTTATTTTGATGTAGTTTCAACTAAATATCTGGTTCGGAGATTTCTTTTAAACATGCGGAAACACACTTAAAGTATAAGCGCTAAAAAGTAATTTTCTCGAAAAATTTCAGTTAGAAGGTATTGGCACTTCACAGTCGATATATTAAAGATAATAAAAGAATAAAATAAATTTTAATAAACATATAAACAAATCTAAAAATAAAATTAAAAAAGTGTAAAATAAAAGTACTATTTTAACCATTCATACGCCCGATGGTCCGTCAACATTTATCTAGAGCAGACAAACGAATGAAAACGCGCGAGATGAGCTTGACTCTTACCGGAGGTGGACTGGTGGAAAAGGAAGAGAGAGACATTCGTCCAGCCGTGGGACATAATAAGCTAAATGCTACGTATTAAATCCATATAAACTACTTCTTCTTCTTCTTCTTTTCGTGTCGATGTACTCGTAACTAAATTTTTTTTGACCAGTATTTGGCAACCTCTACGGCTCTGTTATTGGCCTCGTATAGATCCTGAAAACTGCAGGTGGTTGTGCAGGATGGACAGCATAGCAAATGACGCATGTCCTGTGCAGCGGCTCCACACTGGTACTGTGTTAGAAATGGGTCGAGGAAGCCCCATTTTGCCAAATTGTTTTTACAGCGACCGACCTGGGTCCACAGTCGGTTAAGAGATTTCCAGATTGGCCACTGCAATTCGCATCCAGGGGGGAGATGTTCTGACGAGGTGATGAAATGTCATCATCTTCCTGCCCTTATCCCGTGTTATTTGGGGTCGGCGCAACACGTTTTTTTCTTCCACTCTGCCCTGTTACTCGTCATGCTATCACTAACTTCCTTTTCTTTCATATCGCTCTTCACACAATCCATCCATCTTTTCTTTGGTCTCCCTCTCCCTCTCCATCCATCCACATGTAAACTCATAACTCTTTTAGTAACATGCGTTTCATCCCTCCTCTTCACATGACCATACCAAGATAAACGATTCCCTTTCAACTTTTCAGTCACTGGTGCCACTTTCAAACTTCCCCTAATATATTCATTTCTCACTTTATCCATTCTCGTCACACCACACATCCATCTTAACATTCTCATCTCCGCTACATGCAATCTTTTTTCATCCGTCTTTTTCACAGCCCAACATTCTGATCCCTACAGTATGACAGGCCTTATCACGGACTTGTAGATTTTACCCTTCAACTTGAGGGGCATCCGTGGGTCACAAGTTGTTCCCGTGACCTGTCTCCATTTCATCCATCCTGCGTTGATCCGATGTGTTACGTCCCGGTCTACCTCACCATCCCCTTGGATGAGTGACCCGAGGTACCGAAAGTCAGAGCAGATCGGTATGGGCGTTCCAGCTAGAGCTAAAGGCACTGGATTGGAGAGACCGCCGAAATCGCAGAACAAGTATTCCGTTTTGGTTCTACTCAATTTCAGGCCAACACTCTCCATTCTGTGCCACCACACCTCCAATCTGTTCTGGACTTCTAGGCCACTCTCGGCAACCAACACAATATCATCGGCAAACAACATACACCAGGGAGCCTCTTCCTGAATGTCCGACGTCAGAGCGTCCATTATCATCAGGAAGAGGTAAGGGCTGAGAGCCGACCCTTGATGTAAGCCGACTGCCACATTGAAGCTGCCAGTGGTACCCACTGTAGACCGGACTTGGGTACTGCATCGACTGTACATCGCTCGGATCAACTGCACATACTTCCCAGGCACACCTTTCTCCTTAAGGGCCCACCACAGAACCTCACGAGGTACCCGGTCGTATGCCTTTTCGAGGTCAACGAATACCATGTGCAAGTTTTTATGCGCACCTCTATATTTCTCGCACAGCTGGCGTATAGCAAAAATGGCATCCGTTGTACCCCGACCAGGCATAAAACCGAATTGGGTCTGTGAAATTTCACTCTCTTCTCTCAGCCTCCTTTCAATAACTTTCTCCCAGGCTTTCATAGTATGTGACATTAGCTTTATTCCTCTATAATTGTTGCACTCAAGCACATCACCTTTGTTTTTAAAAATCGGCACTAAAGAGCTATTGCACCACTCATCAGGTATGGCTTCTTCCAGCAACAACTTATTGAAGAACAAAGCTAACCACGTCCATCCATCCACTCGCAATAACTTCCACACTTCCACTGGTATTCCATCTGGACCAATGGCTTTACCATTCTTCATTCCATTTACTGCTATTCTGACTTCATCCATATTAACAATTCGCACTAATCCCACATTCACTGGTTTATTCTCTAACACCCCACTCCAATTATTTTCCTCATTCATCAGTCTTTCAAAATATTCTTTCCACCTCTTTTTGATTTTTTCATCATCCGATAGAACCATTCCAGTTTGATCTCTTATACATCTTACCTGACAAACATCCCTCGCCTTTCTCTCTCTTATTCTAGTAAGCCGGTATAGCTCTTTTTGGCCTGCAGGACTGTCCAGTGTGTCATATAGTTTGTCCTGGGCCTTTGATTTTGCTATTGCCACGGCTTTCTTAGCTTTCTTCTTTAGAACGTCATACTCATTCTTTTTTTCAGCTTTTAAACTAGCGTTTCCTGGCTCTACACATTGCCATTCTTTGAATTTTTTCTTCTTTTCTTTCAACACACTCTGAATTTCTGTCGACCACCACCATGTATCCCTATCTATTATACCCTTTCCTCTCGTCTCTCCCAAAATATCTTTCGCTGCATGCCTGATACACCCAGCCATCTCATTCCAGCTTTCATTTATACTTCGATCATTCATGTCTCCCATCTCTATCATTCTGTCCACCACTCGCTCCCTGAACTTCTTCGCACAATCATTCTTCTCTAACATATGCCATTTTATTTTAGGGGGAGGACGCTCTTTGTATTTGGTAGAGAGTACTTTGACCACTGATGTCATAACCAGGAGTCTGTGTTGTGAGACTAGGTCTTCTCCTGGCAGTACTTTGCAGTCTTTGACGTGCTTTAGTTGGTTGCGCCGAACTAGAAAGTAGTCTATTTGGGTCTTATGATTACCACTTTTGTACGTGATCATGTGTTCGTCTCTTTTCTGGAACCACGTATTGGCTACTGCCAGGTCAAATGCAGTAGCGGATTGCAACAGTGTCTCTCCTTCACTGTTCGGACTACCGAAACCCCATCCCCCATGTACTCTTTCATAAACACCTTTCATTCTTCCCACATGTCCATTAAAATCACCTCCAACTATTAATTCTTCATGAACAGGGATGTTCATTAACGCTCTATCAAAATCCTCCCAAAACTTCTCTTTCACCGTTTCATCACATCCTACTTGTGGTGCATACACACTAACTACATTCAA
Organism: Mythimna vitellina; assembly: GCA_949316375.1. Taxonomy (NCBI): domain Eukaryota; kingdom Metazoa; phylum Arthropoda; class Insecta; order Lepidoptera; family Noctuidae; genus Mythimna; species Mythimna vitellina. Next base: position 1,570,256 of record OX438713.1, read on the forward strand.
CATCACATTCTCTAACATAACTTTCACAACTATAAATCTATCATTAATCCTTTGTACTTCCATCACGCTTTCTTTCAATTTACTGTCTAACACTATTCCTACACCATTTCTTTTTCCATCACTTGAAATGTGATGAAATGTGTAGGAGTATAAACTACTAAGGATTAAAAGCTAAACAAGTCATTTTGATTTGAAGCTAAGAATCACAAAAATACAACAAAAAAGTTAGGTATCAACATCTCGTAATTATATGTTATTTATAGATCTAGTAAAGTGACCAATTATTTTTTAATTCAAAATGGGACAGGGGTTTATTTTATGCCAGTTCGCAGATTAACTAATATAATAAACACACCTTTTTGATAATGATTTTTATTTAGAAAGTTAGTCAAGTGCGAGTTGCATATGAAGGGTTCCGTACTACAATAGTAAAACCGAGCAAAGAAAAAAGTCGGTAAAATGTTTCTTGTATGTCAAAGTCAAAGTTTTTTATTTCACATAGGCCTACATAGGCACTCATAAAACGTCAGAAGCTAGTGCACGGTACCAAATTGGTCGTTTCTTATGGAGAAGAACCGGCAAGAAACTTCATATGGATGGGATGGGTTGGGAAACCTCTTTAATACAACTTTATTATTTGTTGTTGTAGCTGCAATAGAAATAAACATCATCCTCATCTTCCTGCCCTCGTCCCATCTCATTTGGGGTCGGCGCAACACGTTTTTTTCTTCCATTCTATCCTATCAACCGTCCTGCTATCACTAATTTCCTTTTCTTTCACTGTTCACACAATTGATCCATCTTTTCTTTAGCCTCCCTCTCCCTCTCCACCCATCCACATGTATACTCATAACTCTTTTAGTAACATGCATTTCATCTCTCCTCTTCACATGACCATACCAAGACAAACGATTCCCTTTCAACTTTTCAGTCACTGGCGCCACTTTCAAACTTCCTCTAATATACTCATTTCTTACTTTACCCATTCAATAGAAATACACATTCTGTGGAAATTTCAGCTCTCTAATTATTATGGTTTATTAGATACAGCTCGCTGACAAGTGGACGGATAGACAGACGGATAGACGGACCGACAGTAGAGGTTTATTAATAGAGTCCCGTTAGCACCCTTTGGTTTCTGAAACTTAAAAAGAATAAGATAATACTAGCTAGGCAGGTGCCATGGCGTCCTCATTGGACATATCCAGGTTCCTGTTTCGGATTCAGGCCGAAGAAATGATCGAGTGCCACCATTGTACGAATTGCCTAGAGGACACAGTGGAAAATGCAGTGGCAGTCTGTCATTGTAGAGAAGATCGGTGGCGTCAAACTGTCGCATCCGGCTCTGGATCTGGCAATGGTCCGAACAATTTGGACTGGCCTGTTGGTGTAGTGGTTAGTGGCCCTGACTGCTATGCCGGAGGTCGTGGGTTCGATTCCCACCCAGGACAAATGTTTGTGTGGTGAGCAAGATCATTTGTTCTGTGTCTAGGTATAATTCATCTATTATTATTATTCCATTAATATAAAAAACAGTAGCCCACTGGCATCGGGAACAGGGTCGTATTTATTATTATTATATAACTTTATTGCACACCTTAACATAACACAGGACAAAGGGTCAGGTCATTTATATGTATATGTATGTATTTAGAAATATATAAGTATGTTTATCAGTTATCTAGTACTCATAACACAAGCTCTGCCTTGCTTGAGATTAGACGGCGTTGTGTGATAGTTGTGGAATATTATAATTATAATTAATATCAGTTATTTACTAGTGAAAATCCTGTTAAAATCAGTGCAGTTGTTTAGAGATTTACCGGAACAAACAGACAGACGGACCGACAGACAGACAAAAATTTAAAAACAAATTGGTATCGAATGTACTTACTTATGTGTTAAAATGTCAAACATGCCAGCGTGAAAGGGCTATACAATCTATATAGCTCCATCCCTTTAACAGTCCATTTTAGGTCGTCAAATGAATCGCGCTAAGAGCTCGTAGTAGGGCCTCAGGTGACGAGAAACGGGACATTTGTTCTAGGTGGGAATCGAACCCACGACCATCGGCATTGCAGTCAGGGCCACTAACCCCTAGACCAACAGGCCAGTCAATATTAATTCGTCAATCATCATGAATCTGAAAAATATATCCTAAAAAACATCCAGAAATTCAGTGATTGACGCGGCTGGGCGTTAATGATAGATAGATAGAAATATTCTTTACTGTACACTAAAAATACAAATTATATTAGGAAATTAATAGTCTTAAAAGTAATCGATTTTTTATAGACAATTTTTGACGATTTTTTTTTTTATTCTTTATTGTACACACAAAAACTTAACTACAATACATGGATTTTATTTATTTTTTTTTTATTTTTTTTTTTAAATGATTTTGCTGGTCAGGGTCTATCCAATTCAAAAAACGAGTCGTATGGTCACCATAGCCTAGTATCGAATGCGTGGATGTTTCTAGACTGCCTTTAGTTGTTTACGCCGAACCGGTCTTCAAGGTCAGGAGTGTTATTGTAGTATCTACGTTTAATAGCTTTATCGTATTTTGTTTTTGGACACTTTACAAGTTTCTTTCACACTCAGCCCCATAAAACCTTCGCTTGCAGATCGGACGAATTCCGCTTCAGTCGCAATGACAAAATTTCTCCACTTGTATCAAAATGTAAGTACTATATTTGCGTCCCAGAGCTGTGTGACGAGAAAAGGGATAGTTGAGGTTTGTGAACGAATCGTAATTGGTCAAGCTTGAATAAATATGAGTGTCGTACTCTTTCAAAAAAACTCAAAAAGTGACAAACATTTTTCATTTATAAAATTCCCTATAATATTATAATAATGTTTCACAACTTTCACACATCGCCATCTCATCCCAAACTAAGCAGAGATTGTGCTATGAGTAGGTACTTACTAGACAAGTGATAAACATACTTATATATTTCTAAATACATACATATTATATACTAGCTTTTGCCCAAGGCTTCGCCTAAGTACATAAAATATAGCCTATGTCACTCAGGAATAAAGCAGCTTTCTATCGGTGAAAAAATTTTTGCAATCGCACCTGTACTCAAACAGACACCCACCACACACCACCAACACCACAACACAACACACACTTTGCTGTGCCCGACAGGGTCCATATTGATCTTAACAATGTTTATACCACCTATATGTACTATGGAATGCAATAAAGTATTGAGTATTGAAACAATAAAACAAACTTTACCACTATATAATATGAGTGTAGATAAATTACACCCAGACACAGAACAAATGATCGCGTTCATCGCACAAACATTTGTCCTGGGTGGGAATCGAACCTACGACCTCCCCGGCATAGCAGTCAGGGCCACTAGACCAACAGACCAGTCAATATTAATTCTTCAATCATCATGAACCTAAAATATATCCTAAAAAACATCCAGAAATTCGGCATGGACGCGGCTGGGCGTTAATGATAGATAGATAGAAATATTCTTTATTGTACACCAAAAATACTAATTATATTAGGAACTTAAAATTAATAGGGTGTCACAATGGGCGGTCTTATTGCTAAAAGCGATTTTTTATAGACAATTTTTTGTCGATTTTTTTTATTTGTCTTTTTTAATAATTTTGCTGGACAGGGTCCGTCCAATTCAAAAAGGGACGTATGGTCACCATAGCCTAGTATCGAATGAGTGGATGTTTCTAGACTAACTTCATTTGTTTACGCTGAACCAGTGTTCAAGGTCAGGAGTATCATTCTCGTATCTGTTTATTAGCTCTATCATATTTGTTTTTGGACACATAACAAGTTTTGTTACTTTTTTTTATTATAGTCGTATTTTTTAACTTCAAAACAAAACTACATATACCTAGCACAATCTCTTAAGATGAAAGTCTATGACGATTGCGTATTGCCAGTGATGAACTGAATGACATATGGCTCCGAAACGTGGTCGCTTACAATGGACCTCATCAGAAGGCTTAAAGTCACCCAAAGGACTATTGCCACACACACATAGCCTGAAGAATCGCCAGACTTGGACAGGGGGGCAGTGGGCATATTACTCGCAGAACAGATGGTCGATAAAGACGAAAGGTGCTGGAGTGAAGACCACGTACCAGTAGACGCAGCGTTGGAAGGCCTCCCACAAGGTGGACCGATGACCTAGTGAGGGTCGCGGAAATCCGATGGATTCGAGACGCATAGGACCGTTCGTTGTGGCGACACTTGAGGAAGCCTATGTCCAACAGTGGACGTCTTTCGGCTGAAATTAAATTATGATAAAGATGATGAAAGGTCATATATACATAGCTAACTATGAAACGGTTTTTTTTTCGTACCTTATTAATTTATTATTAAGAGCGTCCTTTTCGAAGTACTATTCGAGGTACATTTCTATACAACCACTCTTACGTGATTATGATGTTATCACACATCTTTCTCTAGATATTTTGGATACACAGCTATCTTGTGGATATTATCTAGACTTCTATAGAAATCAAAACATAAATTTGTGTAAAACTGATCTCGTAAAGACCTCTGAAAATCAGCTATTTTACGTGAACTTTGGCCCTCCATAATGTACCCATAATGTTAAAAATATCTAAAAGTACATTATTAGAAGCCTTGCACATTTAATCGAGATTCTGAATGACGGCAATTTTTCTGAAAAACTTTTAAGGGTGTAAAAAAATCACGTATTTCCTGGAACAAGTTTTGAGAAATATTCGAGTAAATCACTGAATTACCGAATGCCAACAGAGTTTTCAGGCGTTATCTCTCTTTTATTGCATTGCCTCTTCGTCAAACATCGCGTTGAATTACGTTAGATAAAGCAATAAGCTTTTAACCTTTCGAATACCATAATTAGAGACACAATAAAAAGACAATGAGAGAGCGGACGCCGGCACTTGAGGTTTAATGAATTAAACCATGCTCGATGTTCACGATAGGCGAGTGGAAAAGGACCCTCTTAAGAACAAATTATGATATATTTATTGGGCCTATTTGGAAGTCCTTGATCACTATTGTACACCAACTTTAAACACTACACTAAGTATAAAATGAAACATCTTTATATGTATGTTTGACAGTTTGTCACCTAACTCCTTCTAAACGGCTTGACCGATTTTGGACGTGTGTTTATATTCAAGTGAGTCCTTGGATGGTTTGAAAATACAGTTGTACTTGGTAGATAGCTCTGGTTCGGGTTCTCAGTTTTTTGTCTGCCGAAAAGCCATCTTTTAGGTAGGACAACTTTTACCGGGATCGCTCCGACTAAATATATGTATAAAAACATAAATTTTTGTTCAAATTGTTTACAAAAATGTATTTTATTCTCTATGAGAAAAAATCTTAAAATATATTATTAAGATAGCTTAGGCAAAAAGCAGTCGGTATGCATTAGTTTTAGTTCATGAAACAACAAAATAAATTTTAAAATTCAATTCAAAGGTTTCAGTCTTTTTTATATGTCCTTTATCACCATGAAATACTAGCCCATATGTTATTATGTCATTCGGCTGTGTAAAGTGACAGCTGTCATCTGATCGGCCATATTGAGTGAATATCAGCGCATTTGTTTAAACAGCCAACTGACGTCACGACCACAGAGTAAATATGGCGTCCACTGCATTTTGCATTTTCGTCAAATTACGCGCGAAATTTGAACATGTAAATTTTAAATGCATTTTTAGGGTACATAGCGAATGAATAAATATTTTGTGGTTTTTTTAGTGGTTTAATAACACTATAGAATCTAATTGAGACACTTTTCAAAAATGAGTGGAATACCTACCTTATTAAAATACGCAAGAGTAAAACACATAAAAGTAACATATTAATTTAAAAAAAAAAAAACATCAAATGACTGGGTATCTTGTGTGAGTTTACATACAAAAAGGCCACCAAGTCAGTCCGTTCCATCATCGGACCACTAGACTTACGGCGCGACATTGCGCCACCGGTACATGGTGGACATCCCACCCATACGTAAAAAGCGTTGTAGGAACACATTTTCCATTATTCGTACAGCTAAGGAGTGGAATTCCCTGCCGGAGTCTGTGTTTTCTGATAGCTATAACCGGCCTTTAAGTCAAGAGTAAATAGGTTACTTCTAGGCAAGCGTGTTCCATCCTGGGCCACATCATCGCTTGCCATCAATTGAAATAGGTACCTACTGGTAAAACGCAAGCTTATCAATAAACATCATTAAGAAAAATATAAAGCTTTTATTTAAACTAGTGTAATACAAAAGAACACGAATATCAAAAGTCTTCGAAACAAAAAGAATCGTCAAAATCGGTTCACATTTGGCGAAGATATCACTGGCACAAGACACAAAAAAAATCTAACGACTTCTGACCTTTTGGACTCCTTTTCATGTCACGTTTAGACGTGGGCCCAGCCTCGGTCAATCGCCATTGTGTAAACGGTGTTTCCCCTTTTGCACAATGGCTAGGAATGGCGATTGGCCGAGGCTGGGTCCACGTGTAAACGCACCATTAGGAAGTCAGCAATATTTCAACTGTTGCAGGTGCATTAAAAAACTAAAAGTAACAACAGCAGTGAGTTTTTTTTTGTTTGTTAATGTTTTTGCTTGGATACTAAGTCCTTTAAGCCATGTCTTCGTATGAATAGTTCATTTGTTTATCATTAGAATATGGATGTACCTACAAATTGTAATGATTTTGTATCAAGTCCACCGCCTCGGCAAACGGCTAAGGAAGTCAACACTACAATAAAATTCTCAGCTCCATTTTACCGAGATCGCGCCTCTTTCAATGATACCACATTTGTCCACTTGCAGACACTTGAAATATACACTATACAATACGTTCCAAATAAGAATTGGATCGATTGCCATGTTGTGACCTCATGTCATTCTGTCAAATCGAAGAAATAGGGTAGAGTGAGCAAAACAAGAAATTTTTAATATTTAATTTATTTACGAATCGTGAACGAAAAACGTTTAAACAGAATGCAGTCTTTCAATTTTGCTCATCTCTGCGTCACTGTGTGAAGTGTCTGAGTAGTGACAAATGGAAGAAGGCGAATTGTTCCTAACAATGAAAATAAGAAATATAATAGTTTTTTTTTAAATTAATTATGATTGAAAACCATAAAGTTAGCTAATCTATATTAAACAATAACGTTTTTACTTCACCTAGATTTAACTAAGACTTAGTAATACCTACAAAGCAAAAAAAAAACCCTTTATTGATACGCACATAAGTTTTTTTTCAAACCGTACTTTTCACTCAACATTTGACAGATCGAGGTTATTGAATTATACATCTCAATATCCATTATAATCAATTTGCGAATATGTAATTAAAATAGATACTGAACTTCACTCGAAGAAACCCCGCCAAAAACTCAACACCAGTAAATAACATGAACTTGCACAAAATAACGTAAAAAAAAAATAAAATTAAAAACAAACTTTTAAAAATCGTCCGCCATATTGCATTTATTGTGACGTAGTATTTTTTTTCGTATTCTACTCTACAAACCCTTTTAATTGATACCCATATCATGGAGCTGCATAAAGAATTTAACTAGTTTAATAACAACTATATTCGTCAATCCACCATATTGGATTTTGAATGACGTCACTTAGGCCTACTGTCCACGAACTGTCTTCAAGCGGCAACAACACGACGAAGGCACGAAGTTGCCGCTCCGTCGGCGTCAACATAGTTTCATTGTTTTGTTTGCGACCAGGCGTTCTACGTCCGTGGACATTAGGCTAACCATGCACTGACATCTAAACTGAATATGTCTGCAAAATTGCAGTTCAATCGGTAAGGGATAACAGTTTTAAAATTCATATGCAACATTTTGCCATAACATTCAAATAAACTTACAAAGTCAGTTTTTTTATTTGACATAGGCCTACATGGACACTTATAAAACGTCAAAAGCTAGTGCACGGTTCCAAATTGGTCGTTCCTATGGAGAAGAACCGGCAAGAAACTCCATGGTTACTCTTTTAAAAAAAAATTTTTGTTACAATATTTCCATATTACAGCTTATGTAGATATTATGTAAGGACAGTGTAGACTGGTCAACATTGTACCTACTAAAAAGCACAATAATAATAATCATAATAAAAAGTAACCTAAGAATTCGCCGAGTCTACAGTGTTCTCACATTCACATTTTAAAAAAGAGGCTATATAAATAAAAGAAAGTAAAATAAATAATTACAATCATTAATAAATGATACGTAACAAAATATATTGCAAAAGCAATGTGTTAATTATCCTTTGCTAGTTAATTATCCTTCTGTAAACCCTTCTGAGTAAAATAGGCGTGATGTTTAGTAAATGTGTGGTTCAATAAAAGTACAGGCAGGTATCAGGGCGAATAGAATAACAGTTCGGTTTTGGTACGCCGCACTCTGAGAAAAGGTTATCTGTGAACGCTTCTAAAGTAAAGTGTGCTCGCAAATTGAGTTTCTACTGATTTGGTAGAATTTGGATAAAAGTTGAAGCACTGTTTTCAGTTTAAGAGTTGAAATTATGCTGGTTTGTTTTGGATTTATTAGAATTTATTTGCTAGATTTTAATTTCACATTATTTTAAGCATAACTGAACTTATTCAGACGGATTAAATCAAGACATGAAATCTACGGAAAAAAATTATTTGCAGCTTTCAAATTCACTAGAACTTTAAAAAAAAAAGCAAAGGTAGTCGAATATTAAAAAAAAAAAACAAATTAACCTCGTGAGCTGCAAGACTTCTGTATCAGCGTTGGAATTTGTTTAAAAAAATGTCACGAGTTTTCTAAAATTGTAAAATGTGAGTTCTTAGATTGTAAAATATGACGAAATTGCAGAAAAAAACAAAACTGGAAGAAAAAAATACTAAACGAATTTTAAAAAGGTATAACAGTACAACATGCTTTAAATAGTAAAGTTTATTAAAATTCCAAATTCAAGCAAAGTTATCACAATTCAAACAAAAATGTTAATTTCTTGGGTCAAAACCGAAATATTATATTTAAAAACCTAAAAAATATTTTTAATCTTTCCTTCTATTTAATTTGAATAATAATGCAGATTTAAAACATTTTATTAAAAGGAACAGTGTTGTGAGCAAAAAATTTAATGGTAATAATTTCCAATACGGGCGCTGGCAACCCAAGCCGTTTGACTGAAGAGACCATCAACATGGATCGGTGAGTACTTTTGTGATATTTATTCTAAATAACTGTTATTTCACACTGTTATTTCAGTTCATGGTAGCAATACAAGTTTTCATAGTTCGTAGATAATGTAGAATGATATTATTTACATTGGAACAGGGATATAACATGTATTTTATTCATCAATTACTTAGAGGTTATTTCTCTACAATGCGAAAGCATTTACGGCCATTTTGAAACGTACTTATGCGAATACTGCTATCATAAAGTTTACCTACGCTTGCGCTATTTGATTTGACTTAGTTTTTTACTCGGTGTTATATTGTGTTTAATGTAAAACTGATTAGTCATTTAAACCCCAAGCGAACGCCGAATCCTTCAAAATGTGTTAATTTATAACGGAATTGACTGTCGCCGCGTCACTTCGCTTAAAATTCATTTTATATTATTTGTAAAATCAGTAACTTGTCAGTCTTGTTGATTAAAAGTTATTAGGTATATATGTATATGAACGTACCTACATTTATGTAAAAAATGGGCTGCGAGGTGGTTTGAGGTTTGTGGGTATGTTTCAGTGTCATCGCGGCCTTGAAATGAAAAGGGCAACTGAAGGAATAGGTACGTGTGGGTTTTAGTAATCTAGTAAAAAGTCTGCCCCTTTCGTTCACTCAGAGCGGGAAACATTAGGTATTTCATGATTACTATCATTAGTACCCAGCCTCAAAAAATAAGATAAAAATATTGATCGTGGTGGTAGGTACGAGTACATTATACCGACTAAAAGATTGATACTATAGTACGATCAGTTTTAATATCTGGATATCTCTTAACCGACTGCGGACCCAGGTCGGTCGCTGTAAAAACAATTTGGCCAAATGGGGCTTCCTCGACCCATCTCTAACACAGTGTCAGTGTGGAGCCGCTGCACAGGACATGCGTCATTTGCTATGCTGTCCATCCTGCACAACCACCTGCAGTTTTCAGAATCTATACGAGGCCAATAACAGAGCCGTAGAGGTTGCCAAATACTGATCAGAAAAAATTTTGTTAGAGTACATCGACACGAAAAGAAGAAGTTTTAATAGGTACCTAAAGTACTTGGTATTGTGCAAAGTACGTGCGTTGCTTGTTATCGATAAGTACCTATTTGGTACTTCGTTGACAGATCTATACTGTCCTCTCATTGGTCGGCATTAAGAGGACAATAAATGATTAACTTATCTTACCAAATGGGGCTATCAATAACTTACGTGAACTTATGTCACATTTCATTTCATTTGACTGGCCTGTTGGTCTAGTGGTTAGTGGCCCTGACTGCTATGCCGGAGGTCGTGGGTTCGATTCCCACCCAGGACAAATGTTTGTGTGATGAGCACGATCATTTGTTCTGTGTCTGGGTGTAATTTATCTATAATATGTATGTATTTAGAAATATATAAGTATGTTTATCAGTTGTCTAGTACTCATAACACAAGCTCTGCTTAGCTTGGGACTAGACGACGTTGTGTGATAGTTGTGGAATATTATTATTATATTATTATGTTTAACAAATAAAAAATATTTATATTTGAAAGAATTTTATTTAAAAATTTAATTTAACTTCATACAGTAGAAGGGAGGGGGGTAGAAGGGGACGGGGTTGACGAAGTATGAGTGTGACATTGTGTGCAGGGGCGCCGACTCCGTGGGTGCTCGGGGTTCGAGCACCCATGAGAAATAAACCGTGGGTGCGAAAGCAAAATGTGGGGATGAGCGCGTTTTCATTACCCAACGACCCGTTTAGCGCAGTGGTTTAGAGCGCCGGTTGAGACGCAAGGGTTGCGGGTTCGATTCCCGCACCAACACTAATGTTTGTTGATGAAATTGATATTTGTGTTGGGTCTGGGTGTTTGTGGTACCATCGTTGTTCCTGGTTTCCATAGTACAAGGGAAAACCTTAAAAACCTGCCTGGGCAGAGCACCGCCGTGTCCTCGTGGGGGCGATCGGCGCTCCGATCGGCTCCCGCTCCGTCCAAGACCGGGATTTGTCATAAGATGATTTTCCCACCTTAGTGTGACTTGTGTGCTGGGAGATGGATAGATGTGTGTCGTGTATGTCTAAGGTTTTGTGAGGAGATGGATAAAAAATAAGTTAACATTGATCATTTGTTTTGAGGGATAAACTATATGTATTTTCTTTTTATTTCTAAATTATGTTAGTTATTTAGTTTTTTTTCTTCTTCAATGTGTATGGATTTGTTATTAAGGTATTATTGTTTATATTAATTTTTTTTTTTAGTTTGTAAGTTTCTAATGTACAACGCCTTGGACATCCTCTGTAACGTTGTACAAGTACTTGTAGATAAATAAATAAAAATAAATAAATCAGGATGAGGTAGAGTCTTACGCCCGTTCTCAATAATCTACCGAAGTTCATAGATAGATAGCTATCTCCGATAAACAGTAGGATTCTATCTATCCATAGTCTGCGTTTCACAATCAAAGATAGGTGCTATCTATCTTCAACCAACGACAGATAGCTTTTTCCCTCTCATCTATCCAAGCCTGTCCAAACGCTTCGTTCTATGTTAACCATTAAAAAATGTCACGCTCAAAATGAAATATTTTTTATTTATTTATCATTAATAAACGTACTCAATTTATTAACAGAATAAACATAATTTTAAAAAATGATAAATTAAAACATTTTATCGATTTTTTCGCATTATTTATCGTCTTATAATAAAACTGAAATCTAAAACGAAACGTTTTGACACTGACAGACAATATCGGCGCCGACGCGCTTGCCACCTACATATTCGCACTCTTTTCGGTATTGAGTGTAATAAAGTTTCTCCGTTTACGGTGTATATTGTTTAAGTTTTTAAAAATCCTAAAAGTGAAATAAAATGAACTCTGTAAGTATAATGTACTGTTGATATTTAAATATCTATATAGCATAACGCGTTCCGGCCTTCATAGATTATTTTTTTTCAGTCAGTGAAAGCAGCACCCATGACAAAAGATGAGACGATGCTACTTGTACAACTTGTAGCGGCAAATACTGTTATAAATAACAAAGCCACGAATGCCACCAATAACAAATTGAAAGATCAGGCTTGGGAATCGTTAGCAAGTAACTTCAATTCATCAATATCAAGTTTCCCACGAACTCCAGCACAGCTTCGTTTAAAATGGGATAACTTAAAGAAGTCGGCTCGCAAACGCTGTGCAAATATGAGGAGTAGCCTTAATAAGGTAAGTTAAGATTATCAGTGAATGGTTCGCGACTATACCACTAACATTTTTACTTCAAAGTAATTTTGTTCTTTTTTGCAGACCGGAGGAGGCAAAGACTATTTTCCACCAGATGAAGTCTTGGATAAAGTAACTTCGCTGTTAGGCAGCACATGCCAAGGTTTTTCAGTGGAGTTTGGTGGAGATGCCTCTTCTCATAATGAATCTTTGTTGGTTATGGGTGAAACATTGACTGTTGAGGTTGAGGGACATGTTAGTGTAAATAGTGATAAACATGGTGATGGTGTTTGTGGTGGTACTGATGAGGGGGAGGTATTGAATGAAATTCAAATCCTTGGGACACCTCCGTCTAAACAGAAAAACTTTTTTTTTAGTAGAGCTAGCGGAAGTGGTACATTGGCTATCATTTTTCATTGTTAATGTTTTATGGGTACTGCTTTTTCTTTGATTAAAACTAAAGTTATTATTGGTACGCAGTTACTTATCATTACCGTTTATAGTAGAATATGAAACTCTTGTAGATAAACATAATATATGTAACTGCTACTGAAATATAACTAACAAGTTTACTAAAACTTAGTTTTCCTATTTATGCAATTAGTTTAAATGTAACTTAAAGTATTGGTGCATATTACCATGAAGTAGTAGGAATATTTAGTAACTCTGTTTATTTTTACAGCAAAGCGGAAACATAAATTGCAAGAAGAGGTCTCTAAAGCCCGTATAAATAAGGCAAATGCTTTAGCAGAGTATCTGATTGCTAAAAAGAAAAAGCTGGACAGAGAAGATGAAGAAAAGGACTTGGTTATAGCTAAACTTAAGTTAGAATTAGAAAATGCTAGGTTAGAAAATGAACGATTAAAAAATTTAAAATAGGTAATAGAATTCAACTTAGTGTTTGTTTGAATGTTAAATTAAGTGGAATATAAGATAGGAAATAGAATTGAACTTAAGAGTGTTTGCATGTTAAATTTGGTGTACCTAATTGTTGTAGTGATATAAAATAGGAAATAGAATTAAACTTATTGTTTGTTTGCATGTTAGATTAAGTGAAATGTAAGATAGGAAATAGAATGAAACTTAGGGTTTGTTTGCACGTTAAATTAGGTGTAATTGTTGTAGTGATATAAAATAAAAATACATAAAAAAATTATTGAGTTTTATTTATGTTTGAAAGTAATTATTTATTAGTAATAGCCGTTCTGATGCGAATTGTGGAGGAGAATTTTCATGAGAAATTATATCATTTTCCTGAGACATGTCTGGAACTGATACTTCTGGCTCTATTTCTTCTAAATTCATAGTTCTGGCAATATTATGCAACACTGCAGTTGCTATGATAACTGCTTGCATATTCTTTAATTTTAGCCTACTTTTTAATGAAAGTATAGGGAATCGTCTCTTCCAAACTCCAATGCATCTGTAATAAAAATATGACCTATAATTAGTAATGTTATCTTATATAATGTTACACTACTTGTACCAAATACATAAACAATTAACCTTTCTATAGTATTTCTTGTTTTTATATGTGCTTCATTATATCGTTGCTCTGACGGAGTATTCGGGTTGAGTAACGGTGTCAAGAGATAGGGCTTACAAGGATATCCGCTGTCACCAAGCAACCAGCGATTTCCGAGTACACCTTGTTCACAATCATCTAAAAATAATATTTAAATGCATTAGATTTTTATACATACAGTGGGACCAGCGTTACTATGACAGAATAATAATCAATAAAATAACAAACTTTTTAAATCAGAATGGTTAAATATAGTTGCATCATGAGTGGATCCTGGCCATCGTGCAACAACATTTTGAAACACCAATGAAGCATTACACACAACTTGTACATTGATAGAAAAGAAACCTTTTCTGTTTCTGAATTCCTCTCCTATGTTGGAATCTGTAAAAAAAAATTGTTAAGTATGTGTAGGTGTACTAATATCCTATAGCTGAAGAGTTTGTGTACTGTGCTACCATTTGTTACAGTGTTTAAAACCACAGAGGACAGTTTATATAATATGTTTTTGTACCCTGTCTAAAAAGAAATAGGAAAATATCCAGTGAAATATCTACTTATAGAAAGTTACTTACTTGGTGATTGTATTAATATATGAGTGCCATCTATGGCACCATGTACTCTAGGGAATCCAGCAATATTATAAAACTCCTGTTGAGAATGATTCTCAAGTTTAACAAAATCTGGGTACAGTCTTGCTAGGGCTCTAGACACATTAGAAACAATACGACTAGCTGATGCTATTGACACTCCAATGAAATCTGCAACAGACACCAGCATAGTACCCAATGCATAAAATCGTAGAGCCAGAAGTATCTGATGAAGAGGGGATATCCCATGATTCCTGTAAAAAATAATAGTTGATTATGCGTGATATTAGGCACAGAAATGTTAAAACCCATCTAAATTATTTTAATTAACTTTACCTACCTTTTAGATGTAACACAGTATGGTTGTATTAAATTAATTAACTGAGTCACAGCCACTTTATTTAGTCTAAATCTATAGGCAAATTCGTAGTCATTTAGTTTAGATAAATAATTCACACGTGGTTTATATTCCTTCTGTAACGGTATGTTATCGGTATCACTGTCACTGTCTTCATCACTATCTATTATCATTTGAAATAATTCCAAATCACTGTCATCACTGCTTAAATATTCCATTAGGACAAGAAAATAAACACTTTTACAACACAACAAATATTAATATTCAAAAACTTATCCCCGTTACCGGTCGATAATGACGGATACGCAGATGACGTTACTAGAGCTAGCTCCGCCTATCGGAGAGTAACTTCAAACTTATATTGAAACACAGGTACGGACGAATTGTATGAGCGGTCCTATCTCTAGTAGACTATCCGACCTCCGGACGATAGATTGACAGCTTTGGTAGGAAATGCTATCCGTCGGTAGGTTATAGGAAAGCAAGTAAGGACAAAAGGATAGATTCCTTTATCTTTAGTAGCTGCAACTGTAGATAGATAGCTTATTGAAAACGGGCGTTAATGTTGACCAACTGGGCGTAGCCATCATAGTCTGCCAGTTCTTGTAAGTTGTCGGCTCTTTCTATCAGCTCGTGGATGCTGTCCAGTGATATTTATCTTCCAATTGTAGGTCGAAATGGGTGTTCTCCTCTGGAATCACGACTTTACTGGAAAGTGGTATGATTTCTTCTAGCATAGCATAGTCGGCCTTCCCACTGCCCGGACTCAGGCCTCCTCTCTAGGAGAGGGAATGGGCCGTAATCCACCACGCGGGCTCAGTGCGGGTTGGTTACTGGCTTATTACAAAATGTTTCAGTGATGAAATCAGGAAATGCTTTTTATCTATCTGATAGGCCATTGACGTCATCGTTTTTTATCGGTCATGAACTCAGGATTTCAACTGTTATTTATATAAGTTGTAATTGAGTAAAAAACATTTGAGTCATAGATTTAACACGTTGAGTGCCAAACATAAAACATCCTGCCTATATGTCCTGTTTTTTTTTTTCTTGATTTTATTTATTTATTTAAACTTCATGTACAGTGGTGGTACATAGGCGGACTTAATGCAACAAGGCATTCTCTACCAGTCAACCTTTGGGTTAAAAAAACAACACTGTGGTAGGTGTGCACAATAAATAAATAACTGATATTTGAAATAGAATTTAGTATCATTAAATAAAGTGGCTTATAATAATAAAATACGTATATATGCTAATATAATAAACTAATAAATACTATGATAAATAAGAAATCATTGTAATTAAGAGAACTTAAAATATAACAATTATGACGAAGACCGAACTAAGGTTGAGAGGACTTCAAGTAGTAGTTCCGAATTTTACGCTTGAAGGAAAATTTACTTCCAGCTTTTTCGATGTCAAGGGGAAGCACATTCCAGAGTTTTATGGTAGAGACAGTGTAAGAATTAGCCATAAACCCAGTACGGTAAGATGGAATATGAAGAAGTATGTTTTTGGATGATCGAAGGTTGAGATTATGAGAGGTGCCCAAAACTTTAAAATATTGTTTCAAGTAATCAGGACGTCGTTATTTTTGTGTAATTTGATTTGTAATGCTATTTTAATCCTTTCGCGAGCATTGGCCATTGCCAAACATCTTTTTGGGCAATTGGGCAGAAGGCATTGGCAACAAAAAATTGACAAACTCAAACTGAGCATTGGCAATTACTTTGCAAAATAAAAGTCACAAACGGACATTGGCAAAGATATTGCTGTTTCCCAAAAAAAGGGGTTAGCAAGGGGAAGAAATGTATTAGTATTGTTTTACAAATGTTATTTCACAATGTTTAGAATATACAGGGTGTTTAGTGCATCGTGTACCAAATTGAAATGGTCGACGGGAAGGGTCATCTGCTATCCTTTCACACCCCTAAACACTTCTCAAGCCCTAATTAAAATTCAGAGTCTACGTCTATATTTATAAAAAATTGTATTTGAATAAAAAATTTGAGTCTTATTTTCATAAAACAATAAAAAGTTGATGAAAAAAAAATCCACAGGGCATGAAAAGTGTTTTGGGGTCTGAAAGAATAGCAGATGACCCCTCCTGTCGACCATTTCAATTTGGCACACGATGCACCAAACATCCTGTATAAAACCCAAAATCGGAGTTGTAAATAGTAATGCGTGCGAAATAGTTAACGCTAAACGTATGAAAACGTGATTCTTTGTGAAGACACGCCTCCGAATACACTACTATTTGTTTATCATAAAGGAAACACGCGGTCTTTCAAAGTGTACATTGTATTTCTTAAAAGATACACATGACACTCAAGATGTTATGGTCACAAAATAAATCTCTCGTACAATGCGTTCCAAATAAGAATAGGATCGATTGCCATGTTGTGACGTCACGTCATACTGTCAAATCGAAGAATTATTATGGTGAGCAAAACAAGAATTTTTTTAAATTTAATTTATTTACGAACTGTGAACAACAAAAGTTTAATCAGAATCCAGTTCTTCAATTTTGCCAATCTCTGAGTAATTCAATTTTGCCAATTTCTTCGATTTGACAGTATGACGTGACGTCATAACATGGCGATCGATCCTATTCTTATTTGGAACGCATTTTATGTACTTCACTTTTCATACCTACGCTCGGCGATCGCGCTAGGGTCAGCGCGTGGCGCCGAACTGTCCCGAGTCGATATCCGTGGTCCGTGTGCGTCCGGACGCGGTGATAAATGCTTACCTAATCTGAATTGTAAAAATATTTCATGGCCACGAAATCATTTTCTCTTTTCTCGGTGCGGGGCCTGTTCTGTATTACGTTAAAACAAACCATCAAAATACAAGCAAATATCTACTTACCTCTCTGAAACAACTGGTAGCCTAAAAAACGTCAATTTACTGTTTAATGGTGAATTTAAACAACCGTCCACTGAACAGTTAGAATAAGGTTTTTTTATGTTGATCCATTTTTCCACAAAAAAGTTCACAGACGCATGTCTCAAACGGATAGCACTCGAGCTCGCATTGAGCTGAATTGAGCCGAGATATCGTGTCCGTGAGCGGTGTCTATGTGTGCGTTGCTCGAGCGCGCTTTGTATTTAGATCAGTGAATTATCTTTGATGTAGATTGACTTCTGTACCTATTATGTATTTTGTGTTATGTTTTTTTTTGCGGTGGTAAATCATCTAATGACTTCTCCCGCTCTAGGGCGGAGCGGCAGGGCGTGTCAGACATTTACTGAATAAAACCACACCTATCCTTAACGAGACCATTCTCGCTTCTAGAGAGGAGGCCTGAGTCCCAGTAGTGGGAATATTTTAATGTTGTGCAATGCTAACGTATGTGTTGTTCGTTGAGGCGACACTTGGGGGAGGCCTGCGTCCAGCTGTGGAGGTCTTTAGGCTGATATGATGATGATGTTTTGTTCCGCAGGGCACTAGTAAACACTGTACAAAGGCGGACTTAAAGTTAGCCATACACCGGATACACGCTGAAGAGTGTGAACTATGTTATATCCCTGGTTCAGAATAAGTAACTAAAAAAAAATCAGTTAGGGACTTAACATTTTTAAGTTAAAAAAGATTAAACAAAAGATCAATTTGACTTAAATTTCTGTAAAATTGGTAATTGGGATAATTTGGTGTACAATAAAATTTATTCTATTCTATTCAATTATTTTTGCTATGAATTAAAGGTAATTTAAGGGCCTATTACACTACGCGATATTCAGCACACAATATTCAGACTCTTCGTCCGTTTTATTTTTTGTTCCGAATCTTCTTCTTAGCGTATCGATGGCAAAACTAGTCAAATTCCTTGCATGGCCCAGTAATCGGCCACGGCAGTGCCGTCCGCTGATGCTGTCATTAGGTCCCTACGTGAACAGGTAACAGGGCACGTGATGCAGGATCAAAGGTGGGACCCCCCACCCGAAAGACCCGAATAAGACCGGTCTAACCCTTACTACACTACGCGACATCGACAACTGTCTGAATATGTATAATAAATACATGCATTATATAATATTGGCCTATTGACTGGCCTGTTGGTCTAGTGGTTAGTGGCCCTGAATGCTAAGCCAGAGGTCGTGGGTTCGATTCCCACCCAGGGCAAATGTTTGTGTGATGAGCACAATCATTTGTTCTGTGTCTGGGTGTAGTTTATCTATGTATTTAGAAATATATAAGTATGTTTAACAGTTGTCTAGTACTCAAAGCACAAGCTCTGCTTAGCTTGGGACTAGACGGCGTTGTGTGATAGTTGTGGAATATTATATTATATTTTTAATAAATTATTTATTTAATACTTTATATATATATTTTTTTTTATTTTTTTTTTTACTTTCCAATGTAATGAAATTGAATCATGTAATTAACTGATTATAATTATTGTAAGAGCAGTGGTGGCCGAGTGGTAACGGCCCCGACTTACAAGTTGTATGTCGCGGGTTCAAACCCAGCCAGGCGCATTACTTTGTGTAATTTATTTCATCACCACTGCTCTCAAAACGGTGAAGGAAAACATCGTGAGGAAACCGGCATGTCCTAGAACCAAAAATTCGAAGACATGTGACATCCACCAACCTGCACTGGGCCCGCGTGGTGGATAACGGCCCATTCCCTCTCCTAGAGAGGAGGCCTGAGTCCCAACAGTGGGAACATTATAAGGCCGACTATGCTATGCTATTATTAATATCAAGTAGTGTAATAGGCCCTTTAGAATATTATACTAATTGTTACCCTAATTTTCAGTGACATATCTATTTGGTGTCTTTTTACGAAGAAAGACGGAGACCGTTGCATCGCGACCTGCAATAGTTGCCTTAAAGAATATAACTACAAAGGATCTACGAGTAACCTCAGAAAGCATTGGTACAGGGCCCATGCGAAACAAACGAATGCGAAGTCTTTCGATGTATCAGATAGTGATAGATATAACTCCGACAATAGTGATGGGGAACAGTGAGTATTTTTTTTTGTTTTTTTTTTATTAGTTGTTCCAGTATTTTTGATATCTGTTCTTTTTTTTTTTTGATAGTTCGGGAGGGGGGTGATTTTTTAACTTTGATTAGTTTTGGGTAATATAGGTATTTAACGACCCTTTCCGCTACAAAGATTATATTTTTAGCAATGAGCAAGTTTTATGAATCAATGTTGTAGACCTTTAAGGAAATTGTAGTTAGGATATTTTTTTATAGTTGAGTTGTGTTTTTTATACCTATCCACCTGATAGAAAGCAACGAGTTAAAACTTTTTTTTTATCGAAGCCCAATTTTGAATATTATACCGACCGAAAGAGCTTTAAAGGCTGAGCAAAACTGTAACAAAAAGTTAATTTTTATAACATGGGTTTGGCACCCTTTTTAGCGGAAATTGTCCTGTATTGTATTGTGTATAGTTTAGCAATTATTTTGATCACGTTGAGATAGAGGTTAGGAAAGAAAACGTCCTGAAACTGAGCTAAGGCCTTTGTCCAGCTTTGGGACACAAGACTAGCCCCATTATCTTCCTGCCCTTGTCCCATGATACTCGGGGTCGCCGCAACACGTTTTTTCTTCCATTCTATCCTGAGAACCTATCACTTTTCTTTAATATCACTTCTCACACAATCCATCCATCTTTTCTTTGGCCTCTTCCCTCTCTATACATCACACATTTAAACTCATAACTTTTTTAGTAACATGTATTTCACCCTTTGCTGCATATGACCATACCAAAACAAACGATTACAAATTCTTTATGGAGTTTCTTGCACGTTCTTCTCCACAGAGATCTAAGCTTTAGAACGTGCAATTTAGCTTCACTTTTGTTGACTGACCGACACTTTGACAATTCGAAAATGCCTGTAAATGGTCTATTTGCAATAAACGTTTCTAGATTTCAACTTTTTAGGTGCTGGTGTCACTTTCAAACTTCCTCTAATACTCATTTCTCACTTTATCCATTCTTGTCACTCCACACATCCATATCCACATTCTCATTCAGTTAATTTCTTTCATCTCAACAATTAAGACTAGTCTAAAAGATGACGTACACAATCTTACCCTTAAAATAGTCTATTCATATTGAATAACAGGGTGAAGTATTTACTATTATTATTTCGAACCTCACCGCCTTCCTTGGGTGGCGTGTGTCGGGCCGCGTGATCCTTTCTTCATGTCCCTTACAACGTGCGCCCTAAAAATATCCTTTTCACTAACTTAACATAATACTCTTTGATTCGACTAACCTAGAAACGTGACTTTTTTTTGGGCTATTTTTATACAGAATATTTCTGCCAGCGGCTTTGTCCCCGTAAAAGCAAAAATTTATCCTAAAAATTTAAAATAGTAGATAATGTGACTAGGGGATAAAGCAGGCGGCATGTTGAATTCCGAACGAAACGAAGGTAACTAATTTTAATACCGAACGACAGTGAGGGTATAATAAACTCCCGAGTATTGCGAGGGAGTTAATAAAAAAAATCTGAGCGGAGTGAGGAATTCAAGTCACCCAAGACAAAGACAGCTTGATCCCCGTGTTATATTGTTAGATACTCTACTTTTTATACAATCTGTGAGATAATTAAAAGACAATTTAGTAAAACTAATCATATATTAGAGGAATATCAGTATTATTTACAAGTTAATCTTTAATAACACTCAATATGTTTTGAGATTTAAAACAAACAAAATACACTACTCTAAGATTGTAAATTTTCAATTTCTTTATCACTCCCGCTTTTTCATTACAATTTTTCAGAAATTCGTCAGTAATCACGGCCATGTTTTATTCTGTTTTTATGCTAGTGGCCAGTCTGAATTTAGAATATTTTTTTTTGAGGCACGTACATTTTGGTTTGACGGTTTTAACGTTCCAAATTCAAATCTCATTATTCCCTAGGGATCGCCCATACTGCATTATCTCCCTAGCGACAGAATGACTTGCTTTAAATGATGGTAATATGACATATAAAAGGGCATTATCGAGCAGGTGTAAAAAATATCGTATGTTCTATTCTAGGACATGGCCTAGTCTTGTGCTAAATGTTCATCTCTGTACATCTGGGGCCTTACGTGTTGATGTGTGACGTTTTAAAGTCTTGCGAGCGAGGAGGAATAGAGCTATGCACCCTATATAGCTCCATCTCTTTAACAGTTCAGCCCCCCTAGCCAAGTTACAACTGTTTCGTTTCTATTCTTTTTTCGTCGATCGCCTCGAGTCGGCCACGTCTCTGATTCTTTTGTTCTGACGTCATCTCAACGCTCAGTCGCGTGGTCAGAACAAAGGAATAGGAGGCGGGGCCGACTCGAAACGATCAACAAAAAGAGAATCGAAACGAAACGGTTGTAACTTGGCTAGAGGGGTTGTTTAGGCTGTCAAATCGCGTTAAGAACATATGTTAGGATCTAAGGTCCCATATTTGTAAGTAGGTTTATATCTTTCTCATCACGCAGGTAACTAAACAAGATCCAATTTTCAGAGAAAAGGCTAAAAAACCAAAGGCAACCTGGAGTTACTTTGAGGTGTTAGACTCGGACAAGTTCGAGGCAACCTGCAAGGTTTGTGAGAAGGTGGTGCCTTTCACGTCATCCTCGGATTTGACGCAGCATATTAAGGAGGAGCATGATGAAAAGCACAAGGACAGTGACGAAGAGTATGTGGTTGATGCTGAAGAGTTATTGTCTGAAGAGGAGGAGACCTCGTGAGTTTGATATTCAAATTATTTATTTTAATTAGTTATTTGAATTGTCAAGAAATATATTTTTATTGTAAAGATCAGGTGCGACGTTACAGTGTGTTTTCATCGTTTTTTAGGTTTCCGTACCTTCAAAGGAAAAAAACGGAATCTATAAGATCACTTTGTTGTCCGTCTGTCTGTCAAGAACCTTTATTTCGAGAACGCGTAGAGGTATCGTTGTTATATATAGTTGCAATTAAAACCATATACTCATGTCTGCGAACCCTTGAAGCTGTGAAAAAATCAAGCTTCTGAGTTAACGAAAAAAAGATACGGCTGTTAATGTCGCATAAAATGTATATTTCGACACTCCCAAGGGAATCAAATTCATAGGGTACTTCCCGTTGACCGAGAATCCTGAAATTTAGCATGAAGACATTCTTATAGCACAAGTACAGGAAAAAATCTGAAAACTGTAAATTTGTAGTTACGTCAAAAAACAAACTTTGCGATTCGGAAATATCTTCGTAACTCAATTCGGGAATTGAACTGTTTTCATAGGTAAGTTTGTATGGAACCCTCAGCGCGCAAGTACTATTTGCACTTCGCCCAGTTTTCTTTAACGATTCTGTTTTTTAATGTTGCCTTACACTAAGGATGTGTAAGTGGGATTTAAGTCACTCGCTCTGGTTTCTCACAGGTGAAAATTATATACTTTTACATTTTTCGTGTATTGTTTTTTGTATTAGTGAATAACGCATTAAAATCCATTACTTGGTTTAGGAGGATTTAGTGAATAATAATAATAAATTATTTATTGCCCAAAGAAAAGAAAAGAAAATACATGACATGTTGCATATAAGTTTGAGTTTTTTTTTACAAATATTGTGATTAATGTCCCCTGTGTTAGGAAAGTCCGCGTCTGTTTGTGTCCTGAATTAACAGACACGGAAAGAGACCTTGTTTAATGTAAAGACTACTGATGCCATTCTCCGGTGTGTCCCTTAGTCACGTCTTACAACACCCACGGGAAGAGATAGGATGTTGTTATTCTTTAAGTCCGAACACCATACGCCATAAGTAAAAAACTATATTTTTTTTTAGGCACAAACCAAGGCGTTTCAAATCAAACGTGTGGAAGTACTTCACACCCACCTGCAATAAGCAGGCCGTATGCTTACTTTGTAAGAGGCTGTTCAACTATCGCTCCACCATCACGAACCTTCGCAGGCATCTGCACAGAAAACATAAGGGAGCTCAAACTCCTAGTCGAGAAGATGTGAGTACACTAGAGATTTAATCAGCCTTTATTAATGTTTCCACTGTTGGGAGTCCGGTCTCCTCTCTAGAAGAGGGAATGGGCCGTAATCCACCACGCGGGCCCAGTGCGTGTTGATGTATGTCACATGACTTCGAATTTTTCGTTCAAGGACATGCCGGTTTCCTCAGGATGTTTTCCTTCACCGTTTTGAGAGCAGTGGTGATGTAATATAGTAGTTATTTATTTTAATATGTTTCTTTGTTTTAGAGTCAAAAGGTGTTTAAAGTGTCAAAGGATGGAACGCTGTATGAGATAGAGACTGTGACAGGCCAAGAGAGCCAAGATTATGACAATGATGTAAGTTTAAAAATTTTACTAATGATGAACGCTAGAAAGCTTGGTAAGTTACACAAATCTCCAATAAAAAGGGAGGATCCTCCGACCACGCGGCTGTCGTTGTTGTCTGGTCCAGGAACCGATAATATATTTTTTTATTATTATTTATTTATGCATTGCTTGCTATACTTACAGTCAGTATACTGTCTGTCTGTGTATGTCAAAACCTTTTATCTCGAGAACGCGTGAAGGTATCGAGTTGAAATTAAAACCATATACTCAGGTTAGCGGTCCTTGAAGGTGTAAAAAAATCAAACTTCAGAGTTATCGGGGAAAAAAAAGATAGGGCCGTTTATGTCGCAAAAAACGTCTATTTCCCGTTGACCTAAAATCCTGAAACTTGGCATGAAGCAAGGTCTCATAGCACAAGTATGGGAAAAATCTGGCAACTGTAAATTAGTAGTTACGTCACAAACAAAAAAAATTTTTAGCGATTCGATAGCGGAAAAATCTTCCTAACTCAATTTGGGAATCGAACTGTTTTTATACGTAATTTTGCCCCGTTTTTTTAACTACTTACAAACTTTTATTTTACCTACAGGAGGATCCCATGGCAACAGACACGATCTACTTAAACGAAGAAGAATTATCCTTGAACGAACCAGAACCATCGACCCCAACTCCAAAGAAAAGGCGAAAAATAGAAAGTAAATTCACAAAAATAACAAAAGAACAGGTTCGCAGTTCCCGAAATACCTATTCCGAGGAACTGGAACTCCCTAGACAACAAGTACAGATGCATACGCCCAACACTATGAGCAGTTTAGATTATTTTGGCCAATATGTAGTTTCTTTATTACGGGAATTGCCTAAACCTGTATCGGATCAGCTTCAGAGCGTAATTATTAAACAGATTCTAACAAGTAAAATAGCTTTAGAACCTCAAAATGTACCAGCTAAGTACGAAATTAAGATAAGTCATAATAGTGAAAGCGAGGCGAATTCATCAGAACCGATCGGTTATTCTGGATTACAGATTAATACAACAGCTGAAAAGGTAAAAGAACTTACTGAAAGTGTAGATCAAGATTGAAATTGTATTTTTTTTTGTTAATAAAGCTTAAAAAAAAGACTTGAGTATTCATTTTTACAAAAGTAAATACCTACCTAGTAAATACTTACCTAATAAATACCTACTTAGTAAATACTTTCCTAGTAAATACCTACCTAGTAAATACCTACCTAGTAAATACTATGTTATATTTTCCTCCTTACTCAACCACATATAAATGAAGTTGAAGTGTTTGATTGTAATTTTATTTTTTAACTAAATGCATATGAAGATGTATTTTTGTTCCGTACGATTGGCTCGCCGATGCGTAAGATGCGCAAAGCGATCACCACTTTTCGCCGAGCGCTCAAGATTCGTGCCGGTATCTGTAAGTTTGTACGGAACCCTCAGTGCGCGAGTCCGACTCGCACTTGCTTGCTTATTTTTTTATTATGTATAGTCTCGTGTTTGACCACTATTTCACCTGATAATAAGCGATGATGTGGTCGACGATGGAGCACGCTTGCCTAGAAGTAATCTATTCACTCTCGACTTAAAAACCCCTAGGTTGTTGCTATCAGGAAACACATATTCCAGCAGGGAATTCCACTCCTTAGCTGTACGCATAATGAATGTATTTCCAAAACGCATTGTGCGTATGGGTGGGATGTCTACCATGTACCGGTGGCGCAACGTCGCGCTGTATGCCTAGTGATCCGATGATGGAACGGACTTGGTGGCCTTTTTGTACTTGTGGAATATCTGAGAGAATGGTGGCCGAGTGGTAACGGCCCCGACTTACGAGTTGTAGGTCGCGGGTTCGAACCCTGCCAGGCGCATTACTTTGTGTTATTTATGTCATCACCACTGCTCTCAAAATGGTGAAGGAAAACATCGTGAGGAAACCGGCATGTCCAAGAACCAAAAATTCGAAGACATGTGACATCCACCAACCCGCACTGTGCCCGCATGGCGGATTACGGCCCGTTCCCTCTCCTAGAGAGGAGGCCTGAGTCCCAACAGTGGGAACATTATAAGGCACAGGTCCGATCGTGTGTGGAGTACTGCAGTCACATATGGGCTGGTGCTGCAAAATGCCATCTAGCAGCTTTGGACTCAGTGCAAAGGCGTGCGAAGAGGGTTATTGGGGATCCAGATTTGGTTAAGTCCAATCTACAAAGCCTCGAGCACAGGCGCAGGGTAGCCAGCCTATCGGTATTTTACAGGTTACATTTTAGAGAGTGTGCGCGGGAATTGCATAACTTGATTCCGCCATCTCCTTTCTACCTTCGGACAACCCGACGAACGGCGAGTATCCACCCTTACGTTGTTGAAACTTCAACGGTCCGGACTAAGCGTTTCGCTTCGTCGTTTATACCGCGTACATCGCAGGACTGGAACAATTTGCCTGCTGCGGTCTTCCCGTCCAACTATAATTTAGGTGTCTTCAAGGCTAGAGTAAATAGGCTCTTAATAAACTAGTGTGCCTGACCATCAATGATTGCATCTTTGCTAAAAAGGCCAACTTTGCTATGAATATCTGAAATGGATAACAATTTTTACACAATTACCCTTAACTGTGGACTTAGCAGGGTTCCGTTTTTGCCCACTGAGGTACGGAACCCTAAAACACGTTCCGCATACATAATCATGACGCACATATATATGTTATTAACGTGTTATAATTTCATCATGCGTAATGAATATAATGATATATTCAAAAGGTATTTCATATGTTAGCTATCAAGTACGTAGGCTAAGTACTTCGTAAATGAATCAGCGATTAGCATAAAGTATGTTTTTCCTCTTCGACCACGTTTACTACAATTCATCACAATTCCATGTAATTTATATTTTAGCTGGTAATTCCTCGAGACACTAAACGAAAACAGCTACTGTTTGCTTAGGGCCTAATCATAATAATAACTCCATCGCCATATTGACGTCGTGATGGGCTGGGGCTTGCGTGCTTCAATGAACCCTAGGTCTGTACCTGTAGAGTTTGCTTTGCTGTAACTTGCGAGGTGAGAGGCCAGACAAAGAGAGATACAATCCGCAGGGCAGTTTTGTGGTGAACTGTTGGATATAGCGGCCCCATGGACCCGATCTCCCGAGAGAATTCTTGTTCTTCATCTCCGGCTTACCTTTATTAATAATAATCATTTATTATCAGGCAACTACGCTGCGAGGTCGGTATCCTTCCACGAAATCGTCGATAGACGACACCCTTCGGCCAAAACTCTCCTTTGAGGAAGGTCTCCAAATGGTGAGTCGCACCCGAACCACAAACGACTTGAAATTAGTGTTATGGCGCGGCTCCTACTGCACGACTCTCAAAGTCCAGTTTGTCTTAACGCGTACATAATCCACGATCTCCTTAGCCTTCGTGGTGTGATGTAGCCTCGAAACGTACAGCTGCGTCGTAGGTACTGCTGGACGCAGCAGCATGTTGGGTCCTGCCAGCGCGGTACCGCACTGGTTATGACAAGTAGGCTTCTTCTTCTCTGCCTTAGTGAAGCCATCCTCATCGCTCTGCTTGCTCCCTTTTGTTTTAACTGCTTGTCGCGTTTTGTTTATTGGCCGGCCGTAGTGAACACTGAAGAGGAATAGAGCTCCCACCTCTCTCTTGCCTTTATTGGCTGGCTTAAGTGGAGATTCGCAAGAGCAAATGTGTTCAGGAGAAGGATGTATAATCCCGTAAGCTGCTGGAAGGGATCTTGACTGTACTTCCGAGATTGTCTTGATAGCTGGTATACCTCTCCACTCCTCAAGCACCTCAGGATATGTTGCCTTCTTGTTGCTACGTCACTTCGTGCTAGTGACTATTTTTTGGGGGCCCATTTATTGAGTGTGCAAGTCACCCCCTGCCTTTTTATCGATGGATATTAATCAAATTGTTCAGGCAGGGGCCATAGTCTTAACATAGTTCCAGGTTAACAGTCCACTTAAGACTCCAAAAACCATAGCCCTATTGTTTTTTTTTTTCCATATATTACAATAGTTTCCCATCAACCGGGGGTTGTCCTTGGATGCACTAGCACAGCGCATACAGGGATAATCGCCGGTTGACACCACGTTCCATTAAAAACGTCAAAGGGGCTTCTGCGAGTTGGTTTCGACTCCTCGTTTGCCTTCCAAAGGTCCAGGACCCCAAAGTTCTGAGATATTATAACCCATAATAATAATTTTCGTTTATTTCTCCTCACAAAACCAGTCCATAAGATTAAACAAATATTTAAATAACTTAACACCTTGTCCGGGCAAGCCAAAAGTGGCTTGTCCGGACAAGACACTTTTGGCTTGCCCGGACAAGGCGTTGCCCGAGAATCCATCTTTCCAGAGACAGTGGGACGAGCCGCCCTGCAGGTTGGTACGGAATAATCTTATTAATAAGTCCACCAATACTGCTGAGCGCGCCCGCCTACTGGCTGTGGGTGAATGGGAGTCGGGCCTCTGACTACAGGCTCTACCGTACCTAATAGATACCATGCTGAGTGACACCACCTTCCGGATCGCTAGATTTTTTTTTTTTTTTTTTAATTGATATAAACCAGTGCTTGACTACGATCCCACCTGATGGTAAGCGGAGATGCAATCATTGATGGTCAGGCGCACTAGTTTATTAAGAGCCTATTCACTCTAGCCTTGAAGACACCTATATTGCCTGCGTCTGGGTGCTTCTAGTGGAGCTCCACATCGATGTTAGTGCGGCGAAGCAGTTGACCGCCTCGGACAACATGGCCTATCATGCAGTAGAAGCGCTGGTCGGATAGCACGACATGCCAGTATTAATGACATCATCCGCCGAGCATGGGAAGAGATGTTAGACGGGATGACTATAATGCCTTGGAAATTGGGTAGGCCTTTGGTGTGGGATGCAAAATGTGTCGACACCCTTGCGCCATCCCATGTTCTGAGTACGACGGGTTGTGCTGGGGCGGCTGCTGCAGGTGCAGAAAACCTCAAACGGTGTAAATATCCTCCTACCTCTAACCTCTTCGGAGGTTACATATATGTATTTGAGCCGTTTGGGGTTGAAACACTGGGGACATGGGTCCGAGCGCTTATCGAGTTGTTCTTGATATCAGTATTCAGCTGGTCGACTCTTCACGTGACCAGAGGGCTGGGCTTTTCTTCGGTCAACGAATCAGGATTGCCATCCAGCGTGGCAGTTGTGTGAATATTATTATATATTATTAAAACTACAGACATGGAGTTTTTGGCGGGATATCTTCGAGTGAAGTTTGATGGCTGTTTTAATTATTCGTAAATTAATTCCTAGTGGATATTGTCACGTAAAATTGGTGCAGTTTTGTATCTCAAGTGTCTGCGCAACTGCCTCCCTAGTCAAGTTACAATCGTTTCGTTTCGATTGTCTTTTCGTTGATCGCCTCGAGTCGGCCACGCCTCTGATTCTTTTGTTCTGACGTCATCTTGACGCTCAGTCACGTGGTAAGAACAAAGGAATAGGAGGCGTGTCCTACTCGAGGCGATCAACGAAAAGAGAATTGAAACGAAACGGTTGTATCTTGGCTAGGGGGGCTGGACATAAGGAATCATTGAAACATGCGCGATCTCGGAAATAGAGCTAGAAATTTTATCGTAGTGCTGACTACCTCAACGAAGTTTGCCGAGAATATTGATTCGATACAAATGTATGCTACTAAATACTGCAAAAACATTAGAATGTGTTATATTCTGGTAAACAATTGAACTATTCATACGAAGGTGTGTAAACATTAAAATGTTTGCGTCAGACGTAAGAAAAAAAAGTAAATTAAAAAATATAACTGTCAGTGTCACTTTTCCCGCCAGTTCCCGTTCGCGCCAACTTTTCCTTACTTGTCATCAAAGCTAAAAACATAGACAAAAAAAAAAACGACATACATATTCCATTGTTTAAATCTGGTTGTTCAAAATCTTCTTCTGTCTTTCACAGATGATGGAGAAGAGTTGCACAAAGTAACCGACGTGTGGCGCTACTATGACACTGATTCCGGCAACAAAGCTCAATGCGTCGTCTGCAAGGCTATCGTAGTCAAGGACTATGAGGAGTTGAAGACCCATCTGAGGGATAACCATCCGAACTTGCTTCTGGAAATCCTGCAGGTAATAATGTAGCAGCTTATGTAGATATACCTTTTTTTTTTCGGGTGTGAAAATCGTCTAATGACATCCCCCACTCTAGGGCGGAGCGGGGGATAGTGTCAGACTTTTACTGACTAAAAATCCACTCCTGTTCCTTCTTTGCCATTTTTTCAGGGCCCCGGGGATCTCTTTCGCATCACCCATGGCCCCAGTAGGCTTCGACCCTGCTGGGCCCCTACGGTTGCTGACCTCTCTCCTTGAGGCACGCGTGGAACAGTACGCGCCGTCGACGACTTGAGCTCGGTCCGGACGGTTACCGGACGATCGGACGGCGAGCCACCCATTGCTCGCCGTCCGTTCCATCGTTCGCCGCAAGCGCGGGCTTGCGCTTGCGGTGGCCGGAAATTGGGATCGGAATCCCAGCGGCGATTGGGGCGTGAAGACCTTTGCCTCACGCGATCGGCCGCCTCCTTTGCTTCGCAGAAGGAGACGACCGCCTGCCACTGCTCCTCGCTCCGGACCATGGCCTGTACAAAGGCCCGGTGCGAGAGATGTAGATATACCTGCCATATACAAACATCGGAAAAGACCAGAGTTCAGACAAACTTTCGCGTTTATTTAGGGTATTTTTATATATATTAAACAACTTATCTGTTAAATATTATAAATTAATAGGTATATATGTCGTAGCCAGCACAATACTCGGTGACATCAGTAGAGCTTCTGAAAGAGTGGGACTTAAAATGAACATGGACAAAACCAAAGTCATGGTAAACATCCATGTAGCACCCACTCCTATCAAGATCGGAGACTCTACACTCGAAGTTGTGGACGACTACGTTTACCTGGGACAGACGATCCAGTTGGGTAGGTCTAACTTTGAGAAAGAGATCAATCGTCGAATCCGACTCGGCTGGGCAGCGTTCGGGAAGCTGTACGGTGTCTTCTCGTCCAATATACCACAGTGTCTCAAGACAAAAGTCTATGACCAGTGCGTGTTGCCAGTGATGACATATGGCTCCGAAACGTGGTCGCTTACAATGGACCTCATCAGAAGGCTTAAAGTTACTCAAAGGGCAATGGAAAGGGCCATGCTCGGAGTTTTCTTGCGTGATCGTGTCAGAAAGAAGGATATCCGCAGGAGAACCAAGGTTACGGACATAGCCCGAAGAATCGCCAAACTTAAGTGGCAATGGGCCGGGCAAATTGCTCGCAGAACAGATGGTCGATGGGGACAAAAGGTTCTGGAATGGCGACCATGTACCGGAAGACGCATAGTTGGAAGGCCTCCCACAAGGTGGACCGTTAACCTGGTGAGGGTCACGGGAATCCGATGGATGCGAGACGCATAGCACCGTTCATTGTGGCGTCATTTGGGGGAGGCCTATGTCCAACAGTGGACGTCTTTTGGCTGAAATGATGATAATGATGATGTTGGTAGTGATGATGATAGTGATGAACATCATGATGATGATGGTGATGATGTTATCTATGAGCTGTGCAGACAAAAGAGGGCTGCATAGTAAAGTAAATCCTGTTCTTATTAAAAGTGCCACTTTATTATTAATATCATAAGTGCGTGCGTTCAAAATATACATTGCTGTATATAAGTTTATATTAAACTAATTAATATGAAATGCGATAAATGCAAAACCTCAATTGGTGCAAATGACCACTCATTCAATTTGTTTACGACTTTTCCTTTTGTCCCTCACCAAATAAACGCTAGCCATAGGAGAGTAGCCGGTCTTCCCGACCAGTTATAATTTAGGTGTCTTCAACGCTCTTAATAAACTAGTGCGCCTCACCATCAACGATTGCACCACTGCTTACTGTGATATCGAAAGGAGATCGCATGAGTTAGGGTAACGAACTGGCAAGTAAAATATACTCTTAAGGATTTTGTTGTTCTAGAATAGGTTTAAAAATTGAGTAGAACAAAGAAATGTCTAGGGAAAGAGAGAGTGATCTGACATATCGATGGTAATAAGATGGGCTTATATTGAATTTAATGAAGAATAATACAACGTTTTTATACGAAATAAAGCATTTAATTCTAGTAAAGTTTAGTACAAGTCTAATCCCCCAAACAAACCGTCGCAGAGTGCGACATTACCATCAAAAAAATCTCAAATCATAAAAAAAATTAACATACATGTACATTAAGAGGCTCCTTTTTCACTCGCTTATTGTTAACAGGTAACGCCTGAAAACTCTGTTAGCATTCGGTAATTCTCGAGTATTTCACAAAAAAAAAAACCAGGAAATACGAGTTTTTTTAAAACCCTGTGCCCTGGGACGAAGGCAACGAAGGAACAGGAGTGGGATTTTAGTCAGTAAAAGTCTGATACAATCTCCCGTTCCGCCCAAGAGCGGGATTTGTCATAAGATGATTTTCCCACCCAATAAAAAAAAAATCCTTTAAATTCTTTTGAAAAAAATGGTTGTCATTCAGAATTTTGATTAAATTTGCAAGGCTTCTATTGTTTTATTTTTTGACTTTTTTAATTTTTGAGTTAATTATCAAGTGTCTAAGTTCATGCAAAATAGCAGATTTTCAGAGGACTTTACTGGATTACTTTTACAAAAATTTACAAATTGATTTCAATAGAAGCCTAGATAATATCCACAAGATACTGTGTTTCCAAAATATCTAATGAAAAATGTGTAATAATGTCATAATCGCGTAAGAGCGTTGTATGTAAAACAGTGAAAATGTATGTGAAAATGTATGTCGAATTTCATGCCTTTAAACTGTCACGTTAACTAAAATAAATCTTTCATCCACAGGAGCAGACTTCGGATCACTCGGATGCCGGCTCCAACGATGGAAATGAAGACAACGACAATACGTACACAGAAATAGTATATCTCGAACAGGAGCCAGCAACAGAAACTGTAAGAAAACACAAAGAAAAAAAACCTTTACCTAAACCCCTAAAAAAACGCGAGAGACAACACAGCACCCACAGTTCCGACGACCTCCCCCTTAAAAAAGCAAAAAAACAAGAAGAAGAAAACGATGAATTAACGACTTTTATTAAATACATAACGTGTCTACTAAAAAAACTACCTTCAGAAGTATTTTCAAACGTCCAAATGGAAATTATAAACACTATTTTGAAGGCAAACAACGAGGCGAAGGCAGCGAATACCAGTCAGAGTATGGTATTTAACAAGGAACTGTTAAATACCAGTACCAGTATAATAACGGTTGACGGAATAACGCCCATAACTAGCACGGTGTTGGGTCATCATAACTACACTATTTCTGTTGCTTCGCCGAATGAAAATAAATCGGAAACAAATAGTTAAAATAAGTTAAGAAATTGATTTATATTATTTTTTAAATTTTAGTAATAGCGATTAAGTATAATACAATATACTTAAATAAATTTAACTTTGTAAACACTTGTTTTATTTTGTACCTACTAGTGATGCGCCCCGGATTTTGTCGGGCGCACGACGAGCTGTCTAAAGTCCACAGTCTGTTTGCCCCTTTCGTTTTATCTGCTTGCCGCATTGTTTGCGGTACTGCAGGTTTGTTTGCGGTACTGCAGGTTTGTTTGCGGTACTGCAGGTTTGTTTGCGGTACTGCAGGTTTGTTTGCGGTACTGCAGGTTTGTTTGCGGTACTGCAGGTTTGTTTGCGGTACTGCAGGTTTGTTTGCGGTACTGCAGGTTTGTTTGCGGCAACAATTTGCGGTTTAGACACATTTAGGGGTCTGCGTACCTATATGCGTCACCACTTCGACCGGTGACGAAGGCGAGGGCTTGCGGACGCCGAGCAATGCGTTGCTCGCCGTACGCCCGTTCAGCAAGGACGGAGTCCTTGTCGTTGACGGCGCGTAATGTTCCTCGCGCGCCTCAAAGAGATGTCAGCAAACCCCTACGGGCCCATCAGGGCTGATGTCCGCTAGGGCAGGCCTCTGTGGTCCTAGGAATCTCCAAAGAACAACCTCGCCTACCTATGAAAACAGTTAAAAACAACAAAAAGGAGATCACCATGGAAAATTATTAAAATTGACCATATCGCACGGTTGATCATAGAGACCTAAGTCAAAAATTGGTAGTTGAAAATTGAATCTTAACTCATATACTTTATGGTTCATTTTTCAAACATCCTTTTTTGACTTAGGTCTTTTTATGATAAAGCGTGAGATATGACCAATCGCTACGTAAAAAATCAAAACATTATATTAATTAGTTGGCTCCACTGACCTGTATATATATGATAACTAGTAGAGGTTAGTGGTTGGCTCGATAAAAACAAAATCATGAAACTGACCCTAACTTACGATTTCAAACGTTTAAAATGTATGTATACGAGATTACGTCACGGAAATATTTGAAAGTTACATAGAATAGTTTTTTTTTAAGGGTTCTTATTTGCGGGCTTGCGGACGGCGAGTAATGGGTAGCCCGCCTTCCGACCGTCCGGTAACTGTCCAGACCGAGCCCAAGTCGTCGACGGCGCGTTTTGTTCCACGCGCGCCTCAGGGAGACGTCAGCAAATCGTAGGGTCGCAGCAGGGTCGAAGCCTACTGGGGCCAAGGGTCAGCTTCTGAAAGGAAGAGTCGACCCTGGCTGGAAAGGCAACGAAGGAACAGACGTGGGTTTTTAGTCAGCGGAAGTCTGACACTATCTCCCGCTCCGCCCTAGAGCGGGGGATGTCATGCCACCTAAAAAAAAATAAGACCCTTTTTTGGGCGGAGAGGGAAATAGTGTCAGACTTTTACTGAATAAAAACCCACTCCTGTTCCTTCGTCGCCTTTCAAACCAGGGCCGACTCTTCCTTTCAGAAGCAGACCCTTGGCCCCAGTAGGCTTCGATCCTGCTGGGCCCCTACGGTTTGCTGACAACTTGAAGCGCGCATGGAACAGTACGCGCCGTCGACGACTTGGGCTCGATCCGGACGGTTACCGGACGATCGGACGGCGAGCTACCCATTGCTCGCGTCCGCAAGCCCGCGCCTACAGTGGCCGGGAATCGGGATCGGGATCCCGGTGGCTAGGGCGTGAGGGCCGCGCCCTCACGCATGCACGTGCGGCCTCCTCCTTTACTAACATTACTGCTTCGAAGAAGGAGGCGACTTTTATGTATTTTTTTTTTAATAAAAATAATAGCGCAGTTACGGGGCCGCGAAGTCGACATGTATATACCCAGGCCAGTACTTACAAAAAACAGTGATTACAACCGGCACTTAAACACTGGGCCATCACGACACTGTCGTCTTTATAACAGGTATGTACTCGTATTAGTGTGAAAAATTGAATAATTTGAATCGCAGTAGAAACCGGGAGAGAGTTGACCGCTGCAAATGGATCTACAGTTGAATTCCCAGATTATTTAAAATCTTTTGAATATTGTGAAACCTGTTCAAACCGGTTTTATCTAGTCTCAACTAGTTTTTAAAACGAAGGGGTCTTCTAAATAAAGGACATAATAAAATATTTGAACAATTGGATCAAAATAAATAATTCATATTAATATACATGTGTATATTTATTCAAAATAAAGCTCTACTTTTTAACCGACTTTAAAAAGGAGGTTGTATGTCCGTTATTTTTTTTAAACTACTGCTCCACCGTGTTTTTCCGGCGGTCCACACCGGGGCGTTTCTTCCTGACGAATCCGGTGCAAGAACCTCCCGAATTTACTATGTCCGGTGAAGACGTACGTCATGCAGAAGGTGAGGACCCCGTGACGTCTTTCCAGTCACTTCTCAGAGAAGAGACTGGTTTGCGACAGTCGCTGTCGCCATATCGCCATGAGATCCCGCCGGAACTCTGTCTGCAATACCGTGACTTGTTGCCGCAGTGGAGATTCGCCCCGTCGTTGCATCTCCACGCGCAAATCGAGCATGTGTGCAAGGCCTGTTGTTTCCAGATTCCATGGTGGCAGGCTGGCAAAGAGGCTCGCTGTTTCGCGGGACACCGTGCGGTATCCCCACACCATCCGAATGGCCATGACCTCTAGGACGCGTTCAGCTTGGCCGCCGGGCGCTTCTTAAAGGGCCATGGACCGATCGATCACCGCGTAGAGCCTCCGGCAAGAGGCGTCTGGACCCCCTAAGTTGGACAGGAGCTGCTTAAGGGTAGCCCCGCCCCGGTCCGCTCCAGATTGTGAGCCAGACGTCGGAAATATTCCACCGAGTGTCGAGGACGAGTCCCAGGTACTTCATCGTCGACCCGACGCCGATGTGAACCCCTCCTACCGTTGTTGCCACGACCCGCTGGAACACAAAGAGCCACTGAAGGAACAGGTGGGCTATAGTTAGTAATGACACTCCCTCAAGCTCCATCCGGAGTAGGAGAAGACATATGATGATTTCGCACATAAAAATCGTTGGTATGTTACTCAACGAGGTACATACTTATTATTGATTCTCAGTCGGTCCTCGCGATTCACACATTGTGCTTACTTGCTTAAAATTCAAACTAAATTTGAGTCAAGGTTCAGAACGTGTTGGTTGCTGTTTTTATTTAATAAAATTAAGTATATGGAACGACTTGAGGACATTCTTCGATTTTGAATACATATGGAGCCTTTTCGACTAAATTAAGTGGCAGTGGGCAGGACACATTGCGTGTAGAGCAGATGGTGATGTTCTGGCGTGGTGGAAGACGCAGCGTTGGAAGCCAAACAAGGTGGACCGATAACCTGGTGAGTGTCGCGGTAAACCGATGGATGCCAGACGCACGACCGTTCATTGTGGCGACACTTGGGGATGATGTATGCGTTTAGTTAGCAAGCTAAGGGCGGAATTCACCAATAAAACTAATCGCGTTTTAACGTTTGCCTCGCATAATCGCGTTTAGCCGCTGTCACTAGTGTCACTTGTCTGTATTTTTCTTTTGTTGTATTTTTAAAAGTGACAATAGTGACAGCGGTTAAACGCGATTAGTTTTATTGGTGAATTCCGCCCTAAGCTGTTTGCTGACGACAAACCTATTTCTATCTACTTCTACATATCCAATCTTTAGATACCTACCTAATTATTTGTTTTTAAATATTTCACTATTACTACACTAAAAAAAATACTAAAAGGATCAAAATAACTTTAATTTCGGAAGTCGGTGTTTCTCGGTATTGTTTGTTTCTTATTTAACACCGACTTCCGAAATTAAAGTTATTTTGATCCTTTTAGTGTTTTTTTTAGTGAAGTCGATTTTTTTTTTTGAGTTCCAGTGCCTACCTTCCGGCTCCATCATCATCATCAGTTCAATTCGATGATACAATTTTCAACATTCAGAACCATTTATTTATCTGTATTATCATGGTCGCTAACTATCTTCATTGTGATATCTATGAGAGTATGAAGTTCCGTTGGCCATTTCTAGTCTTCTTCACCAGTTTCACTTCATTAAATGTTTCTTTTTGACTGTAAATGCTTAAGTTCTCGATGAAAATACCAAAATCACCATACGGTTGCCTATAATATTTGAGGAGTTCCCTCGATTCCTCATGGATCCCATCGTCAGAACTGGATTCTGAAAAAATGGAACCAATCGGAAAGCAACTCATCTTAGAGGAAAAAAAATTTTGCAAATCGGTCCATAAACGACGGAGTTCTGAGGTAACACATAAAAAAAAAAAAACATACAACCGAATTGAGGGGGGGCCCTTCCCGAATTTTTCTATGGTCAAGGTGATCATGGCTTCAAGACTTATGGTTTCATCAAGAGACAACGAGAAAAACGAGAGGATAACGTCTTTAGCATTCGATAATTCCGTCACTCGCTCGAATAATTCACAAAACTTGTTCCAGGAAATACGTGTTTTAAAACCTTGTGTTTTTGGAAAAAAAAATGCGTCGTTCGGAATCTCGATTAAATGTGCAAGGTTTCTATAGATATATTTTTTTAAATTTTGTTTTCTAATACACTTTCTTGAAAACTGGCTCATAAGGCACTACGATTAGGTTCAACATGCCATGTATAATTCACCCTCGTGTTTTTTTTTTATTTATCACAACTTGAGCTTTTTTTCTTTTCTATTTCGTCACCCTCATTTTTTTTAAAGCAAAGAGGCGGATATTTTTAAGGTTTTAATATTTAATGAAATAAATAAATATGATTATTTACACAATAATTTGTTATTACCAACGAATTAACAATTATTTGTGTTCTAAATTCAAAAAACTGAAAAAAATGAAACGAAATGATTGAATTTAGAACACGTAGGTATTTGTCACTGCGGCATCACTCGGCTCCATAACACCCTCGCCTGTACGGCTCGCGTGAATTTCGCCTCGGTTGCAATGACAAACTTTCTCCACTTGTATCAAAATGTACTATTAGTTTATGAGTACATTAAGAAGGGCCAAAGTTCACGCAAAATAGTAGATTTTCAGATGTCTATACTGGATTAGTTTTTAACACAAATTACTTAATGTTTTGATTTCAATAGAAACCAATATACATAGATAATATCCACAAGATATGATAGTGTTTCCAAAATATCTATAGAAAGATGACTTGAATGGAAATGTATCTCGGATTAGACGCTCAAGAAGAAAAGTGAAAGATTCAATGTATGTATGTAGCATTTTATCTTATCGATGGTGACCTCTCTGACATCAAATATACATATATATAGTTATAAGATAACTTGCATTATATAACTTAGAAACTAAAGCATTAAAAGTCAGTAAAAAGTACCTGAAACACAAGTGTAAGTACCGACGTCAACGAAAGAGTTGTCTCTTTCGTTGACGTCGGTACTTACACTCGCGGTCCTAAAACGCAAAGGACAGCTGAAGGAACACAGTTGAGTGTGGAGCCAATGGGTTGAAAAATGTCGCTGTAATGCAATGCGGCCACCTCACGTTCAGCCGGATTGTGGTGGCGAATGTGGCGATACGTTCTACAAAGAAACGTTTGACCGACGCACACATTTGTTACGTACCTACAAATCAGGCGTGGCCCACGTGTGAGTCGCGTCGCGTGGCGTGGATCTAATGTAGC
Source organism: Mythimna vitellina (assembly GCA_949316375.1). Classification (NCBI taxonomy): domain Eukaryota; kingdom Metazoa; phylum Arthropoda; class Insecta; order Lepidoptera; family Noctuidae; genus Mythimna; species Mythimna vitellina. The sequence continues at coordinate 1,609,505 of OX438713.1, forward strand.
TTTACAACTCAAGTTGCTATATAAAATGTATGGAGACTGACGCGCCCAGGGGCCCTAGTCTGTTATTTTTGTAAACTCGTCATTCCAACACGATTCCATTTTCATTTTGCGAAAAGTTCTTAATCTGTTATCAAACAGTGTTCTCGTAATAAAATTGTGGTACGAGCTGTCTTGTAACAAATTAAAAGCAATGACTGCACAGTGACGTTCCAATGGTAGGTAACGCAATTGTCAAAATTTTAGCAGATTACTGCATACGTCAGATATTCATTTCTGATTACGTACGAGATTACCATTCTTTGCCATTTCTTTTAATGGAGTGTCAGTGGTTGATCATTGGAATGTCATAATGACGCCATTATATTAGTACATTACCAAACTTGGTCAAAATTAACAATTATGAAATCAATGATAGACTATTCTGACACTATTGTAATAGCAGACTTGAGGCCCAGATCGGCGTACGTGGCCCACGTGTGCGCAATGTTCTACATTTATTGTCAGTGTAGGGTGACAATAAATTATGAAGAACCGATCCATAAAATGCTTGGCTAAGGTCGACGGAGGCCCCCTGCGGAGTCCTATTTCTATCTGCGGAGTTTAAGTTAGTAACCTAACACGAAGGGAATTGGTATCTACTAGGACCATGGCTGGAAGAACACGTCTCGAACTCGAACAATATAGCATTAAAGAAAAAACCCAATAGGAATTTATGCGGTTAGTAGGGTTACCAACGGTTTTTGAAGAAAAAATACGTAAGTATATTACAATTTTTTGTAGGAAAAAAAGTAAGTAATTGAAAGAAAAAGAAATTATTTTTATTTATTAGCTGACTCGGCGAACTTTGTACCGCCTAATAATGTGATAAATGAAGAACCGCTCGACCGATTTCGTGCAAACTTCACATAAACCATCTACTAAATAGTCCGAACAAAGCCTAAACATTTGGTTTGGATAGGTGAGCCCGTTCTTGAGTTATAAAATTACAACGAAAAGTGGCATTGATTTATATATATATAGATTAGTTTCTTATCATGAAAACCTGTTTTAATATGCTTCTAGAACACACTAACAGTATTCCCTTCCATTTTTGAAAATTTATTCGTTTTTCAACGTAGAAGCATCGAAGTACAGTAATTATTCTTATTAGTGTTTCATTTTACATTACAGTAAAGATTGAAAATACAGTATTTTCGTATATTTTATTTTTACAAAAGTATAAAGTATATTTACCAAAAATAAAGTAAAATACGTTATAAAGTATGATTGCCAACCCTAGTGGTTATAGCCGCTTAGTAGATAATATTAGGTATTTTCCGTGTATTGTATTTTTAAGGATAATTTATAAATATCCGTACTATTACGGGAATATTGCCCAACTTGTGAAATGAAAAAATCGAATACCATACCTATTGAACAGTCTGCCGGCAGACATAAGGAGTGAAACAAACACAAATAGATTTAGACGCAAATTAAAATTATATTATTTAGAAATGTTTTAAGTACATTTAAGTATGTCTAGAGACTCACCGACCCCACAGTCAAACCATTGCAACGGTTTTGTGGGGCTTATTTACTTACCTTTTTGGAATAAAGATAAATAAATAATAATAAGTACTGTAATTAATACCTACTTATTTATTTTTACCCAGTTTCGTCAAAAGGATGGTTAAGGTTCTCATTTTAATATAATTAGCATTTTTAATGTTCCCACTGCTGGGACTCAAGCCTCCTCTCTAGGAGAGGGAATGGGCCGCAATACAGCACGCGGGCCCAGTGCTGTTTGGTGGATGTCACATGTCTTCGAATTTTTGGTTGTTTCTAGGGCATGCTGTTTTCTTCAAGATGTTTTCCTTCACCGTTTTAAGAGCAGTGGTGATGAAATAAATTATACAAAGTAATACGCCTACAAGGTTGACCGATGACCTGGTAAGGTTTGCGGGAATCCGATGGATGCGAGACGCACAAGACTGTTCATTGTGGTGACACTTGGAGGAGGCCTATGTCCAGCAATGGACTGATGATGGTGATGATGAAATTCGGAACTACTACTTGAAGTCCTCTCAACTTTAGTTTGGTCTTCGTCGGAATTATTATTAAGTTCCCTTAATAATTTGATATTTTTCATAGTATTTATTAGTTTATAATTTTAGCATATATATGTATTTTGTTATTATAAATAATTTATTTTTATTTTATTTTTTCTGTTTGAATTATCTGTTATTTGTTTATTGTGCACGCCTACCACAGTGTTGTCTTTTTAACCCAATGGTTGACTGGTAGAGAATGCCTTGTTGCATTAAGTCCGCCTATGTACCACTGCTGTACATGAAGTTTAAATAAATAATTAAATGATGCCTGGCTGGGTTTGAACCCGCGAGATACAACTCGTAAGTCGGGGCCGTTACCACTAGACCACCACAGCTCCACTGCTTTGTTACTAGATCTGTACATAAGTAGGTACCGAATATGCAGATAAAGGTTAACATGTAATCATAATGACTAATGAAACACATGGCATATTTCACCACATGTCGCCAATTCACCGCGTGGTCTCTCTCTCGAAATAACACTTGTTTTATTGCCGAATTAATGACGAAAACTTGAAACAGGCTCCACACAGAGATCGTCTGCAAAGTCTACTTTCAATACACTTAATCGAAGGGTAGAAGGAAGAGAGCAAAAGTTGTTGTTTATGATGCTAGTAATACAGTCCTGGGGCCCAAGTCTGATATTTTTATAACCTGCTAATTCATAATGATCGATCATTGATCGGTCAATGGTCTCGTAATAGAATTGTGGTAAAAGGACAATATCGAGCTTATTAAAAGCAATAACTGCATAATGACGTTCTAATGGTAGGTCACTGATCAAAGGAACTGTCAAAATTTTAGCAGATTACCGCATACGTCAGACATTCGTTTGTCATTATGTACGAGATTACCATGCTATGCCATTTCTTTCAATGGAGTGTCAGTGGTTGACAATTGTAAAGTATTATACACAATTGTAACAGCAGACTTGAGGCCCAGGGCCTCAAGTGCTATTACAGTAGTGTCAGAATGATCTATCATTGATATCATAATTGCTGACTTTGACAAGTTTGGAAATAAACTAATATAATGGCGTCATTATGACTTTGCAATGGTCAACCACTGACACTCCATTGAAAGAAGTGGCATAGAATGGTAATCTCGTACATAATGACAAATGAATATTTGATGTATGCGGATAACTGCCAAAATTTTGACAGTTCCTTTGATCAGTGACTTATAATTTGTTTCGAGACAGCTTGATATTGTCATTCTACCACAAAATCATTGACCGATCAATGATCGACCATTATGAATTATCAGATTACGAACTTTTAGCAAAATGACAATGGGATCGTGTTGGAATGAGGAATTTATAAAAATAATAGACTTAGACCCCTGCAAGGTCGTTAGTGTTTGTTGCTGTGTATGTTGAATACTTCAGTTTAGGGTTGTTTTCTTGCGTTCGGCTTTTTTGACAGTCAACTTTATTATTTTCTACATTTTAGTGAGTAATACTTTTGAAATCGTTGAGTCGCACAAAAAAACATATTTAATAAAAATAATAATTGAGTCCAAAGCCAAGGTAGCTGCTAGAAAACTAGGCGTTCTTGCAAAGGTCCGACGGTACTTCACACCGGGACAGCTTCTAATATTTTACAAAGCACAGGTCCGATCGTGTGTGGAGTACTGCAGTCACATATGGGCTGGTGCTGCAAAATGCCATCTAGCAGCTTTGGACTTAGTGGAAAGGCGTGCGAAGAGGCTAATTGGGGATCCAGATATCGCTCGCCATACAATTCAATGGACTATCACACACGACGAAGATAATAAATAATATTTCATATTTCGTATCTCATCATCATCATCTTCCTGCCCTTGTTCCATCTTATTTGAGGTCGGCGCAACATGTTTTTTTCTTCCATTCTATCCTGTCAACCGTCATATTATCACTAACCTCCTTTTCTTTCATATCACTGTTCACACAATCCATCCATCTTTTCTTTGGCCTCCCTCTCCCTCTCCACCCATCCACATGTATACTCATAATTCTTTTAGTAACATGCGTTTCATCTCTCCTTTTTACATGACCATACCAAGACAATCGATTCCCCTTCAATTTTTCAGTCACTGGCGCCGCTTTCAAACTTCCCATATATATACTCGAGATTTTTTTTAGGTTTTTTGAGATATTTCGTATCTCAAAAAACCTAAAAAAACCATTTTCGACGTCTACGCGGACGCGGGGCTAGTACATACATAAATGCATTCGAAAAACATAGTTAACCCTTTTTCTGGCACAGTTGGGTAATAAAAGTTCGCATACATATGTGAGTATTAAACAAGTTGACGTTAGGTGTTCGTGGCAACACTGATAACTCTCTGACCTAAATAACTGAAAAACAAAGTGATTATGTTTGAAATGTGGCCAAGTTCGAACGCCAGTTAGTGAACAGGGTTCTGTAGAAAAATATTTATACATTCACCTAATGTTTCATCTCTTTTCTATAAATTAGTTTAGGATTATTATTACAGCGATTTATAAAAATGTTATAATTGTACTAGCGGACTCAGCAGAGGTTGTACTCTTCTAACTTTTATGAGCATAATTAATTAGTAAGTAAGAGAGACAGAGAGAGAGTAGTTGGTTATTAGTATATAAGTATTTATTATTTTAATTTAAGATTTCACATTCTCTTCTTTAATTACTTCTACACACTATTGTCTACATTTCTTCCTATTTCTCCTTTCGCAGGTCTGCTGGAAGAAATTTCTTATTGGAAATAAGCAGTACCTTTGTACAATTTTTATCAGAATGTATCTTCTTTCTTTATTCATGTGTGTACATAAATTATAAAATAAATAAATAATTTCGACATAAAAAATAATTTTATAATTATGTGTTCTATCTTCCTCCACTGAAAACTGACAATAAAGCGAAACACCACTCGGCCGATCAGCCGGTAACCGTCCGGACCGAGCCCAAGTCGTCGACGGCGCGTACTGTCCCACGCGCGCCTCAAGGAGATGTCAGTAAATCGTAGGAGCCCAGCAGGGTCGAAGCCTACTAGGGCCAAGGGTCTGCTTCTGAAAGGAAGTCTCGGCCCTGGTATCAAAGGCAACGAAGGAACAGGAGTGGGTTTTTAGTCAGTAAAAGTCTGACGAACCCTCTTGCTCCGCCCAAGGCGGGGAATATCATTGAATAATTAACCCACCGAAAAAAAAAAATCTCTAGGTCCGTTCCAAGATTACGGAACCCTAAAAATGTTAAACTAGTAACCTCTGATAACATTTTTTTACTTGTATGCCAAAGATAAACATTGTAAATAGTAGTCATAACAATGAAATGGACCTGTACCATGACGTTTCAAGTAAGATTGTTTCATTCTTATTTCCAGTGTGGGTAAGAGATGGCGCTAGACAACCTGTATAGCTCTGTCTCTTACCCACACTGAAATAAGAATGAAACAATCTTACTTTGAACGTCATGGTAACCCCGCAGGTCTTCATATAAGATAGAATGAAGTGGCAATGCTAGCTTTAAAAAGTCATAGGATCCGGTATCTTTTATTTGAGCTGGTAAACAAGTTCTCGCGCTTTTGATTATTTTTATTGTACTTTTTAGTACAAAATTGACCAATCTACACTGTCCTTACATAATATCTACTTATACTGTAATATGGAAATATTGTACGAACAACATTTTTTTTTAAAAGAGTAACCATGGAGTTTCTTGCCGGTTCTTCTCAATAGGAAACGACCAATTTGGAACCGTGCGCTAGCTTCTGAAGTTTTATAAGTGCCCATGTAGGTCTATGTGAAATAAAAAACTTTTGACTTTGATTTGGGTGTAACGAGAGGGTGTGTCAGATATTTACTGAGTAAAACCCACCTGAGTGCTTCAGTTGCCTTTTGTGTTTTAAGGGCACGGTTACCTACTGTTGAAAACGTTCCCACGGCCCAAGCAGTGCTAAGTACCTTTAGTTTTGCTGACATCTCATTGAGACGCGCTGTCGACTCGGGCTCGGACAGGCGGACGGCGAGCTACCCTTTGCTCGTCGCCCGCCAGCCCGCGCCTGCGATAGATGGGGATCACCCTGCGATTCCCGACGCCCAGGGCATCTCCTGTGGCAGTGACTGGGGTATGAGGATGTACTTACTTTTCTCAAGGTGTCGTTTGTACATTTTTTTTTTTAATTATTGTAATACAAAATTATTTTTAGTAAGTATATGTAACCCGAAACACGTGTCTAATATTTTTATGTCAAGAATCTATGTACAAAATTTCATAACTTTATCATGAATCAATCTGGAATCTGGAATCAATCTGGATCATGCCCTCGATTGTGATCTCTCTCTGTCACTCAAAGGTTTGCTGGGAGAAAACTCATTGTTGAGTTAAGCTCGCCTTTGTACATAAATTGTCAAATCCATGTATTGTATTTAAGTTTTGTGTGTACAATAAAGAATAAAGAAATGAAAAATCACTAAGTTATAAGCAAATTATGTTATCTGGTTGTCCGAACAAATATATGGTTCCCGGGCCATCCGGGTGACTGAGAGGTTATTTTGCTCCCGAACCCAGCTGTGTGCTGACACCTAATGCCCGCTATGACCTGCCGCGACCGTTGTTGTACTTAGTATCGGCGGTCTCCATTTTGTGACCTTTTCTAAATATTTTTGGGAAAAAATATAACATGGTGTAAAAATTATTGAAATTGATTCAGTTACTGATTCTGAACAAACTATATTCAGGTCTCGTGTAAACTAAAAATATTGTTGTACAGAGGCGCCGGCTTTTAGAAAACCTCATGGGTGCTCATGCTCATTTGATGGACTCGAAAAAGTGGCGAAGTGTGAGAAGAGAAATAGCACAGTGATCGACCGACAAATAAATAAATATGCTACTTACATACTGCGGAACAACGAAGGTACCACAAACATCCAGACCCAACACAAATATCTGTTACATCAACAAACATTTGTGTTGGTGCAGGAATCGTACCCGTGACCCTTGCGTCATAAACGGCGCTCTAAACCACTGCGCTAAATGAGTCGTCGGGTAATGAAAAAACGGTCATCCCTAAAAGGCGAGTACTGATCTGTATGTCTGTTCTCAGGGATGCTCGGCACCCACTGTTTATTTCTCATGGGTGCTTGAGACTCCGAGCACCCACGGAGTCGACGCCCCTGATGTTGTATATTGTTTTAATACAAAAAAGTAAAAGTCTGACACTCCCTCTTGCACCATTCTGAGCAGGAGTTTTTTTTTTAATGATATAAACTAATGCTTGACTGCGATCCCACCTGATGGTAAGCAGTGATGCAATCGTTGATGGCGGAGCGCACTAGTTTATTAAGAGCCTATTATATTGACTGGCCTGTTGGTCTAGTGGTTAGTGGCCCTGACTGCTATGACGGAGGTCGTGGATTCAATTCCCACCCAAGAAAAATGTTTGTGCGATGAGCACGATCATTTGTTCTGTGTCTGAGTGTAATTTATTTAGTGTGTTTATCAGTTGTTCAGTACTCTAATTGATAGTTGTGTGAATATTATAATTATTATTATATTCACTCTAGCCTTGAAGACGCCTAAATTATAATCGGACAGAATGAATCCCCTCCTCAAACAAAAATAAGGACCCCAAACTTACTGGCAGGTATGCTAGCGGCTACTGGAACAGCGATGCGGAAGTCAAAACAATTAAATACCTAATTGAATTGAGGTTATGCCCACAAAGGCTGCGTTCAATGTTGTTTTTCGCGACGAGGTGCGTGGCACAAAACAGATTGGTACAGAAGTCAATCTACATACAAAACGAGCTCGAGCATCGCACACATGGACACCGCTCACGGACACGATCTCTATCTATCTATCTATTGTTGTCTGGTTTCCGCACTTAGTCCTTGGCGGACCATTGTGCGTGAGCCATCGTGGCCTTCACTCCAACCAGCCCACCTCACTCCAGAAACAGATGAGTCTTTTCAATTTTCTCAGGACATCTATGAGTGAATTCGGTGCTCTCAAAGTTCGTGTTCTTATTTCGTTGACGGCTGCGCACTCGAGGAGCACGTGCGCGACGCTTTCCTCTGACTCCATGCAGCCTCTGCACAGAGGACTATCCGTGATATTCATTGCAAAGAAGTGCTTGTTCAGTGAGCAGTGTCCGGTGATAGTCCCAGCCACCAGACGCAGGCTACCTCTGTCCAATCACGGACGCGATATGGGGTCATACATTTATTACGTAAGGGCCTGCACACACTTGAGACAAGAGGACGTCGTAGACAAGACTGTCTTAGACAGACTTGTCTACGACGTCGTAGACTTGTCTGCGACAAGACTATTTTGTCTAGAGTTTTGTCCGCACAGAGAAAGAGAACATGACTTTATGCCATGTAAGTAATATTTTTTTTTTAATTTATAGCAGGTATTTTTGTAGTATAAGCTGTGTAAGCCATGTGTTCAATAATTTATTTATAAACAGTTAAGATAGAAACTTCTTGGTGAGCTGGCCGCCTGCGCAGCCGCCGGCGAAGACCCTTGAAAGACCGCCGAGCGTAGGTATGAAAAGTGAAGTAGATAAAAAGAAGAAAGAGATCAAACCGGCAACTACATTAGACCCACGCACACGTGGGCCACGCCTAATTTGTACGTGGAGTCACGTCACGTGGCGTGGATCTAATGTAGCTCTACAAGTCTAGTTGCCATATAAAATGTATGGACACCGACGTGCCCAGATCGGCGTACGTAGCCCACGTGTGTCCAATGTAATTCTACCTTGCCTTCTGTACCTTTCCGTTTTGTGTGCGTGGTTCCAATTTTAGCACACTTGTTTGTAACAAGTTAACTACCAATTAAATTAAGTATTGTGTTATTTAGGCGCAGTATCCAAAGCACGTGGTCGAACAAAATTCAATGCCACGTGAAGTTTGGCACACAAAGGACAGGACTAACCTAACTTTATTTGAAACCATTATGGCTTCACTTTCGAAAACATAAAATGGACTGTGACCATAATAATAATTATACATTTGGAACCCTAACCACCGGTAGCTTGGACATGGACCTGTACCATGACGTTTAAAGTAAGATTGTTTTATTCTTATTTCCAGTGGGGGTAAGAGATAGCGCTAGACAACCTGTATAGCTCTTTCTCTTACCCACACTGAAATAAGAATGAAACAATCTTACTTTGAACGTCATAGTAACCCCGATGGATCCTGCTCCCAAGTCCGACACCGGTGAACTATTATTTTTATATTTTTAAATGCTTTTTTATATCAATTTGTTAAATATATTTAAAAAAATGTGATCTAAACCTATGTAAGTACGTAGATAATTTATTAATATTGATGTAAAAAATAAAGTTAGCACGTAGTGTAATGAAAAATAAGATGGATGTGTGGTTTGACGAAAATGGATAAAGTGAAAAAACTGGGCAAGTGCGAGTTGAACTCGCGCACTGAGAGTTCCGTACAAAACTACCTATGTAAACAGTTCAATTCCTGAATGGAGTTACGAAGATTTTTTCGAATCGCATTTTTTTGTGATATGATAGAAAAGGGAGTTAGTGATAGCGTGGCGATTGACAGTATAGAATGGAAGGAAAAAACGTGTTGCGCCGACCGTGTTACCACACGGGACATGGGTAGGAAAGTGATGAGGAAACTGCGTCATTTTAAGATTACCAAAAAAACCAGATCGAATCTAAAATACACAGCACTGACGTAGCAGTAACAATGGGCCCAGGGGCCCCCAAACTCAGTATGACCTCAAAAACTGATTAGCAAAACTCTTTTTGAACTAGCAACATATTTTTATTTTTTCTACTAAATACTAAATAAAATAGATTGCTACACTACTTTAACCCATTAACAAATCCACGACCAAATACTCCATCTCCTCAGTTTTTCTGTCACCTATGGATTGAAGAGCTAAACGAAATGTGCCTTTTTTTCCGGTGGGAAAATCATCTTATGACATCCCCCGCTCTTGGGCGGGGCGGGAGATAGTGTCAGACTTTTACTGACTAAAAACCCACTCCTGTTCCTTCGTTGCCTTTCGTACCGGGGCCGAGTCTTCCTTTCAGAATCAGACCCTTGGCCCCAGTAGACTTCGACCCTGCTGGGCCTCTACGTTTGCTGACATCTCCTTGAGGCGCGCGTGGAATAGTACGCGCCGTCGACAACTTGGGCTCGGTCCGGACGGTTACCGGACGGTCGGACGGCGAGCCACCCATTGCTCGCCGTCTGCAAGCCCGCGCCTGCGGTGGCCAAAAGTCGGGATCGGAGTCCCGGCGACGGTTGGGGCGTGGGGACCGTTGCCTCACGCGATCGGCCGCCTCCTTTGCTAGCATTACTGCTTCGCAGAAGGAGGCGACCGCCTGCCACTCCTCCTCGCTCCGGACCATGGCCTGTACCAAGGCCCGGCGCGAGAGTTCGCCGCCGCCGATTGCCCCCAAGAGGACACGGCGTTGCTCTGCCCAAGCGTTTCTTCCGCACGGATCCGGTGCAGGAACCTCCCGAACTTACCATGTCCGGTGAGGACCTGCGTCATGCGGAAGGTAAGGACACCGTGTTGCCTTTCCAGCCAATCCTCAAAGAGGGGACTTACCGCCATGATTATGGCGTGCCCAAGTACCCTGTACCCTGGCGGATAGGACACAAAAGCTATCATCGAACCAATCCAACGTAAGCAGTTAAAGTTTTTTTTTTTTAGTAATTATTATGGATAGGCTCGCGTTTGACCACTATCTCAACTAATGATAAGCGACGATGTAGCTGACGATGGAGCACGCTTGCCTAGAAGTAACCATTAATTTATTTATTTATTTTTTATTGATATAAACCAGTGCTTGACTGCGATCCCACTTGATGGTAAGCGGAGATGCAATCATTGATAGTCAGGCGCACCAGTTTATTAAGAGCCTATTTACTCTAGCCTTGAAGACACCTAAATTATAGCTGGACGGGAAGACCGCAGCAGGCAAATTGTTCCAGTCCTTCGATGTACGCGGTATAAACGACGAAGCGAAACGCTTAGTCCGGACCGTTGAAGTTTCAACAACGTAAGGGTGGATACTCGCCGTTCGTCGGGTTGTCCGATGGTAGAAAGGAGATGGCGGAATCAAATCATGCAATTCCCGCGCACACTCTCCAAAATGTAACCTGTAAAATACCGAAAGGCTGGCTACTCTGCGCCTGTGCTCGAGGCTTTGAAGATTGGCTTATTTTGACTTTCTTTGATTTGATTTGATTTGACTTTGATTCATTCTTGACTTAAAGAACCCTATACCTATATCTAAAATTTATTATTTATTTATTTATTTTATTTTTATTTAATACTTTATGCACAAACGTACAGCGGCGGACTTAATGCCTTAGGCATTTTCTACCAGTCAACCTTAGTGTGATGCAGAGATAAATAGTGGTAGGTGCAATAAAAGAGAGAAAAGGCGAATAGGTACAAGAATAGATATACTAATAAACCATAAATATCATACAATTATACAATACATACAAATTAATAAACTATCTACATATATATCTACACCAATAAAGTCAAACAATTGGTTCAAATCGACAATTTGAAACCATTAACGCTGTGATGACACTACTGCCAACTTCTTACGAATTAGCTCGCGCCGACTGCAAGACTGACAATCCCACTACACTCAGAGCAAAATATAATATTTGATCTCACGGAAAAAAAAGGGGCCCCAGATTTTTTTGCCCTAGGGCCGTTTGTCTGGTAGCTACGCCACTGATAAACAGTAGTCGAATCTAGAATCTTAATTGATAGAAACCGGATTTGATATAAATCAGTTAACAAAAAAACTTCCAGTCATTGCTTGAGTCATAGTGGCGAGATATTTCGATGACTTCGTTATCAGAAGTTAATTTGAAATACTTACACACCATTTATTTAGGTAGTTAACTCAATGTAAACAATCTTGACATGTCTTTTATCTAAAAAATTGTCTAATAATTTTATCTGAAAATGTTTACAATTAGGTATTTTCTTAAACCTATGTTAGGTAATTAACTAAACTTAATTTTTTTATTTTATTTATAGTTAATAAAAATGGTACACCCACTTACATTAATTAACATAGAATTTTTAAAACTTATAAAAAAAAAAAACAATTACACATAATGTTGACAGCAAAATTGTCTGGCATTTTAGAAAATAACCTTTGCATGTCTTTTTTATGATTTATTTTAAATAAAAAGAAGTACCAAGATTGTTTACGTTTAGTTAAATGAGTATATTTGCGTTTACGACAAGTTTTCATCATGTTGATGATGTCTAAGATTAAGGCTTGCAGGATTGTTCGATAGAACGCAAAGGGCAACTGCAGGAACACAGTTGTTTTAGTCAGTAGAAGTCTGTCACTCACTCTTGCCCCACCCGGAACGCGAAATGTTATTTGATTATTTCCCACTAAAAAAAAATACTATGAAAAATATTATGTAGATTCTAATATTATATGAATAACTAAAATATTTTTAGTTTAAGCGAAACCTGAATATAGTTTGTACAGAATCAGTAACTGAATCGATTCTAATAATTTTTACACCACGTTATGTTTTCCCCAAAAATATTTAAAAAAGAACACAAGTTGGACCAACACACAGGTCACGGCAAGTCATAGCGGGCACTGGGAGCTAGCGCTCCGCTGGGTGCGAGAGAAAAACTACCCCTTAGTCGCCCAGATGGCCCGGTGACCACGTATTTGTGCGGACAACCAGGTAACATAACTTATAACTTTGTGATTCTTCATGATACAGTGAAATTTTTTATCGCATATACACTAAAACTAACGATCTATATGTACTAAAATTTTCATTGAAAAAAAACTTTTTACAAAAAAAGAATAACCGACTTCACTAAAAAAAATACTAAAAGGATCAAAATAACTTTAATTTCGGAAGTCGGTGTTACTCGGTAGTATTTGTATCTTGTTTAACACCGACTTCCGAAATTAAAGTTATTTTGATCCTTTTAGTATTTTTTTTAATGAAGTCGGTTATTCTTTTTTTGTAAAAAGTTTTTTATTTCACAATTTTTAGTTGCGATACACTTATAAACAGGTGCCTATTTCTCATGATAATTCCAATTAACCCAAACACTGCTAGGTTATATTGTGTTATTTTGAAGTTCCTGTGTCCACCTTCCGGCCCCATCATCAGATCAGTTTGATAGTACCTTATAGCCAAAGTGCATCTCATGACAATTCTAACAAGCCCAAACACGGCTAGGTTACATTGATTAATTACGGAGTTCCAGTGCCTACCTTCCGGCTCCATCATCATCATCAGATCACTTCGATGATACCATTTTCAACGTAACTATTCAGAACCATTCATTTATTTGTATTGTCATAGTCGCATAACTATCTTCATTGTGATATCTATGCGAGTAAGAAGTTCCGTTGACTATTTCTGGTCTTCTTCATCAGTTCCAATTCATCAAATTTTACTTTTTGACTGTAAATACTTAAGTTCTCGATGAAAATACCAAAATCACTATATGGTTGCCTATAATATTTGAGAAGTTCCCTCGATTTTGCCAAGATTCCATCTTCAGATCCCAACTTGGTGACTATGGACCCATTTGAAAAGTATATACTTTCTAACAAACAAAGAATTTTTCAAATCGGTTGGCAAGCGACAAAGTTATGCCCGAAAAAACATAAAAAAAAAATACAAACATCCGAATTGAGAACCTCCTCCTTTTTTAGAAGTCGGTTAAAAATATGCATACGGGAGATGTGTGAGGAGAGTAAAACAAGTAATTTTGAATTCGGAACTACTACTGATATTTATAATAGTATTTATTAGTTTATGATTAGCATACATATTCATATTTGTATTTTATTATTATGTACAACATCATATTTGAAATATCTATTATTTATTGTGCACACCCACCACAGTGTTGCCACCCAAAGGTTGACTAGTAAAGAACGCTTCCGTCTAGGTGCCACTCACTACTGTGAACTTTAAATAAAGAAACATCACGCTATCCCCCGATTTCTGAATTAAGCATTTGAAGTTGAGTATTTCTCAAACTCTACTTTAGCCTGCTAACCTGTCAAAATTTGGCATTAAAGTACGGTTTGAGACGTACTTAAATCAAAATACTCAATTCAGAAACCCGCCCTAAGTCTATGACCCACGGGAACGGAGAAGTAACCAAAGACACGAGTGAAACCTCGTCGGACAGCGAGTCAATTAATAATGCCACTGCATCTAGTGACAGGCCTGTCAGCCGTTGCCTTTCGGGGTCATTAGCCCTTTCCCTTTGTTACTTGGCTGCTTATAAATAATGTATTACAGTTTAACAACACAATAGAATAACTTGATTATTAAGTGTTGTACAACGATACGGAATCATTTTAAAGCTCTGCTGGCTGGTAAGCTAAAATAGATAGTTTTTTGAACTAGGAAAGTGTTAAAAACCTTCTCCCGCTTTGGGTGGAGTAGAGGGAGTGCTTTTATGGTTCCGTACCTTAACCAGAAAAAACGGAACCCTTATAGGATCATTTTGTTGTCCGTCTGTAAAGAGCCTTTATCTCGGGAACGCGTGGAGGTAACGAGTTGAAGTTAAAACCATATACTCAAGTAAACGGTCCCTTGAAGTTGTAGAAAAATCAAACATATAAGTTAACGAAAAAAAAGATACGGCCGTTTATGTCGCAAACAACGTATATCCCCGCTTCCCCTTGACGCAGAATCCTGAAATTTGGCATAAAGCAAGAACATAAAGCACAGGTATGGGAATAAATCTGAAAACATTACTGTTTTCAGATTTATTCCCACCTTTTTTGAAAAAAATCAATAAATCCTCTGTCGTATCGGATTAATCATTTTAATTAACAAAATTTTATTTCGGATATGTCAAATACAAAAGAATTATCATTTCACAATTAAATTAAATGTCACACGTCAATATAAAACCCGCCCCTGATCGTTCCCGGTGCAAAAGTGCCCATAATACTGGCCGCATTACCTCGCTGAGTAGCGATGGCCATCCTTTGCACCAAGAACGACCCGGACCGGGAGTCACCCGTTGCCTCCCCGAGCCTACGGCCTAAATCCCCCACAAAACACTTTGCCTCCGTACTCCAACTGCCCAGAGTCTCCACAGCAACAGGCACAAAATGGTAAAGCTGCACCAAGGAAGCGTAATTCAGCCTTTTTTTAAAGCAGGCGTCTTCAGCGGCGGCAGAAGCAGTGCATGGTCCCAGATCAGGCACTTCCCGTTTTATATTTAATATTTTATATTTATTATTTTAATCAAATATAACACACCGGCGGCGCGATGACAAAGTTTTCCTACTTTTAACGAAATGCACTTACTATTTAGTAAGTTAGATACTGTATCATGAAGTCACAAAATTACAGATAACTTTTATTACTATGTACCCGATGTTTCCCTGACTGGACATCTTAAAATTCAATGATAATAATAATGACTTAAAAAATATTCAACAACAGTTTTAATTCATCAAAGCGTTTCGATCACTGAATTAAGCCGGGCGACGCGTGCATGAGCCCCTCAATCGAGGGGAGCGAGCAATTGAATAATAATAAGACTTCACAAAAGGGGTGAAAATGGATCGATAATGCAGACAGACGAGAATCGCGAACGCTAACCAAAGCCTAAAGTACAATAATAATATAAACTATACATATAAAAATCAATGCCACTTTTCGTTGTAATTTTTAACCGAAAAAAGAAAATTTTTTTATGTTTGTTCGCGCATAACTTCGTCGCTTGCCAACCAATTTGAAAAATTCTTTGTTTGTTGGAAAGGGTATACTTTCCAAATGGTCCCATAGTCACCAAGTCGGGATCTGATGATGGAATCTTGGCGAAATCGAGGGAACTCCTCAAATATTATAGCCAACCATATAGTGATTTTGGTATTTTCATCGAGAACTTAAGCATTTACAGTCAAAAAGTAACATTTGATGTCTGTTTATAAGTGTATCGCAACTAAAAAGTGTGAAATAAAAAACTTTTTACAAAAAAAATACAACCGACTTCACTAAAAAAACACTAAAAGGATCAAAATAACTTTAATTTCGGAAGTCGGTGTTAAATAAGATACAAATAATACCGAGAAACACCGACTTCCGAAATTAAAGTTATTTTGATCCTTTTAGTGTTTTTTTAGTGAAGTCGGTTATATTTTTTTTGTAAAAAGTTTTTTATATAACTCAAGAACGGGCTCACCTATCCAAACCAAATGTTTAGGCTTTGTTCGGACTATTTAGTAGATGGTTTATGTGAAGTTTGCACAAAATCGGTCGAGCGGTTCTACATTTATCACATTATTAGGCGGTACGAAGTTCGCCGAGTCAGCTAGTATTTTATATATTTAAAATTTTCTATGTCCGACACTGAACGTCTTTCGGCTGAAATGATGATGATAATAATAATATTCTACAACTATGAACTACAACGCTGTCTAGTCCCAAGCTAAGCAGAGCTCGTGTTATGAGTACTAGACAACTGATATACATACTTATATATTTCTAAATACATACATATTATAGATAAATTACACCCAGACACAGAACAAATGATCGTACTCATCACATAAACATTTGTCCTGGGTGGGAATCGAACCCACGACCTCCGGCATAGCAGTCAGGGCCACTAACTACTAGACCAACAGGCCAGTCAAGTCATTTGCTACGGTAGCAAATCATATTTTAATGAAAATTCAGGATTTGCGGCCGTTGTCCGCAGTATGAGTTCTGACCACTGTCTACTCCGGACAGTTAGCAAACAGTGAGCTATTGCTCGTCGTCCGCAAGCCCACGCTTACAATGGCTGGAAGTCGGGGTCGGGTTCCACGGCGGCAGGAGTGTGAGGAAGTCCGTTCCCTCACGCGTGCGGCCGCCTTTTTCAGTAATTCGCTAGCATTACTGCTTCACAAAAGAACGGTAGGTAGGCGGTCGCCCTCACGAGGACACGGCGGTGCTCAGTCCTCCAGGCAGTCCAGACAATGGTGATACCTGGGAGTTTCTTCTGAATAATTCGGTACAGGAACCTCCCGACTTACCATATCCGGTGAGGACCTGCGCCATGCGAAAGGTGAAGACGGGTGACGTCTTTCCAGCAACTCCTCAAAAAGGGGACTTACAGCCATAATTTTGTGGGCTGCCTTCGCATCAAAAAAACCAATTTACCTTTTTCAACAAGTAACATGTTTTTTTTTTAGAGTCGGGTTTGTATAATTAAAACTAGATATTGAATGAAAACATTAAGATTTATATTTAGTAAAAAAAAATGGCGGACAAGGTCAAATAGTATGGAATTAGTAACTACTATCACGATTATAAATGTATGGATGTGTGTGCTAAGTGTTGTCGCTTGCCAGCCAAAGTTACAAAATATAGTGGTTTGGTAATTACAACGTGTTTAGCAACTACCTGAGTGTTGCTAGAATCGTCTGGCCGTTTCTAGAATACGCAGTTAGAATTACATAATATTTCTAAACGGTATTAAAACTGGATTCTTTGTTTTTACATATTTATACCTTTGGCATTTCAAATAATTTATGTAAAAATGATGTATTTGTGTTTTTTTTTATTGTGCACACCTACCACAATGTTGTCTTTTTTAACCCAAAGGTTGACTGGTAGAGGATGCCTTGTTGCATTAAGTCTGCCTATGTACCATTACTGTACTTGAAGTTTAAATAATCCTTTTTCACTCGCCTATCGCGTGAATGGTTTAAAAGCTTGTTACTTCATCTAACGCAATCCAACGCGATGTTTGATGAAAAGGCAACGCGAAAAAAGAAAGATAATGCCTGAAAACTCTGTTAGCATTTGGTAATTCCGTGATTTACTCGAATATTTTACAAAAATTGTTCCAGAAAATACGTGTTTTTTTTAAACTCTTAAAAGTTTTTGAAAAAAAAAATGTCATCATTCAGAATCTTGCTTAAATTTGCAAGGCTTCTACAATTATACTTTTTTGACTTTTTCAATTTTTGAGTAAATTATGAAGTGTCAAAGTTCCTGCAAATAGCAGATTTTCAGAGATTTTTATCTGGATTAGTTTTACACAAATTTATAAATTGATTTCAATAGAAGCCTAGATAATATCCACAAGATACTGTGTTTGCAAAATATCTAATGAAAAATGTGTAATAACGTCATAATCGCATATGAGCGGTTGTATGAAAAACAGTGAAAATGTATGTCAACTCGACATACGGCATTCTTTGTTTAGTTACATAGTGGAAATATAATACAAAGCGTAATTGTTCGAAAGAGTTGCCATGACTCACACAAAGGGCAACTGAAGGAAAACTGGGAATTTTAGTCAGTAAAACTCTAACACTACCTCTCGCTCCAACAAAAGCGGGAGAAGTAATTTAATGATTTCTCACGTGACGCGCTGTAACTCTATCCACCTCCCCTATACTGTACGCAGATGCAACGCCGGGGAAAAACTCTGCTGCTGCGACAAATTGCAGCATGACGGACAGAGTTCCGGCACTCTGCAGGATCTCATAGCGGTATGGCGAAACCGACTCTCGCAATCCGCCGCAAGTTTTCCATCAACCCAGGGCTGATAGAGCAGTGGTGGCCCAGTGATAACGGTCCCATCTTATAGAGTTGTAGGTCGCGGGTTCAAACCCAGCCAGGCGCATTACTTTGTGTAATTTATTTCATCATCACTGCTCTCAAAATGGTGAAGGAAAACATCGTGAGGAAACCGACATGTCCTAGAACCAAAAATTCGAAGACAGGTGACATCTACTAATTCGCACTGGGTCCGCGTTGTGGACTACGGTCCATTCCCTCTCCTAGATCTCCTCACCTAGTCCCAGCAGTGGGAACATTATAAAGCTGATCATGCTATACTAACCGGGGGTTGTTGGCACCAGCACAGCGCGTACATAATCGACAGTTGATATCACGTTCCATAAAAAGTTTCTAAGGGGCATCTGCGAGTTGGCTTTGGCCCCTCGTACGTCTTCCAAAGGTCCTGGATCCTGGCCAGGTCCTGAGATAAGTAAGCGCAAAATAATAATCTATATATATAAAAGGAGAAACTGACTGACTACAGCCGAAACTACTGGGATTAGGAGTGTGAAATTTTGCACAAGGTTTCCTTTAAGGTCGGAGGCGAGCACTAAAAGAGGATTTTCCAAATTTTACCCCCTAAGGGGATGAAATTTTGTCAAAGTTTGTATGGATAACCCTACTTCCGCGCGGGCGAAGCCGCTGGCTGAAGCTAGTAATAAAACAAAAGCTTAGAAGATTAAGTCTTTAGAGGTATGTGGAACAGAGTGTAAAGTCCCGCTCACCTCCGTTGAAAAGGGAGGACCAGACGGGTGTTATGTCTGGTGGGCAACTGCCCGATACATGATTTCGGGCTGTTATATACATATGTTCAAATCGCGCGATGCAGGATTTCGTAGTTTAGTTCCTACGTGTCGTCATAGATGTCGCTAAGTCCGTAGTCCGTACACTCCTATTTCAGACACCTTGAGTAAGAAAATATTGCAAATTTAATTTACGTTGTATAAAAATACGAAACACGTCCTAATTCTCATGCAATTATTATAATGTTTTGTTGTACAGACAAAAAATAAGAAGTACCTATTTATTATTTATGATGAATAAAACTGGTTTTCTCAATTCTCCTTTGTTTTATTTTATAATTATAGCCTTCTAGTGCCCACTGGAGTAGCTAACAAAAGGAACGACAGTGTCCCGGGGCCCCCAAACTCAGGGAGGGCCCGACACCTAATAAGCAATCCTTATTGAACTAGAGAAAAAATCCGTAGCTACCAAAAGGAACAGCAGTGTCTCGGGGCCCCCAAACTCGGGAAGGGCCCAAAACCTGATAAGCAATCCTTATTGAACTAGAGAAAAATTCTCCCACCATCAAAATTTAAAAAAAAATAGGCTGCAACACTACCTACTTCAATCATGGCAACTTCTTTTAGTCAGTAAGTCTGACACTCCTACTGAACCCAAAGCAGGAAAAGCTATTAGATAAATTTATCACGTAAAAAAGGGGCCCTATTTTTGCCCCAGGTAAAAAGGGGGGCCCCACATTTTTTTGCCCCAAGGCCGTTAGTCACCTAGTTATGCCACTGCTAGTGTTCTGCCCCGGCTTTGCTCGGATGCACATCATACACGTAAACCATCCTTATGTATTTGCTCTTTATATTATTGAAAAGCACATCAAAATTCGTAGCGTGGTGGCGGTTAGCGGTTAAACATCATGACTAGCCTGTTGGTCGAATGGTAAGTGACCCTGACTGCTACGCCGGAGGTCGTGGGTTCAATTCCTAATCAGAACAAATGTTTGTGTGATGAGCACAATCATTTCAATTTTAGCTTCGCAGCAGGCTAACGCCAGCTACTCCTCCTCGCTCCGGACCATGGCCTGAACCATCGCCCGGCGCGAGAGGTCGCCGCCACCGATCGCCTCCACGAGGACACAGTGGTGCTCTGCTCAAGCGAGGCACACCTCCACCGTCACCTCCGGGTGATTCACACAATGGTGACACCCGGGATTGATTTATATATATATAAGTACTGTGATATCTGGCAAGCTTTTTCCTGGTGGTGGAATAACAACAAATCTTTCTTCCCAATCCCGCTCGAAAGACGTCTATTGTTGGACTCAGGTCTCCCCCAAATGTCGCCAAAACGACCGGTCCTGTGCGTCTCGCATTCATCTGATGCCCGCGACCCTCACCAGGTCATCGGACAACGCTGCGTCTTCCGGCACGTCGCCACTCTAGAACCTTTCGTCCCCATCGATCATCGGTTCTGCGAGCAATGTGCCCTGCCCACAGTATTGCGATTCATCGGACTACATCGGTAACCTTGGTTTTCCTGCGGATATCTTCATTTCTGAGGCGCTCCCGCTCCTTTAACTGGCTAAAACCCAGTAGCGTCCCTTCCACAAAACAAAGTATCATTGAAAAGGGCGGCAAATGTTTGCCCGAAATGCCTCATTAAAAAGTTCGGGCCCTGGGCCAAGTAATTTGACAGTTAATATGTATCAAAATGATATTTATTTCAATGTAGACCCAACATTCATTCAACTAAAAGAATCTAGGGCATATTCTGTTTGTAAACAATACTTCATTTGATTACAAACTGCCAAGTTTACATTAATAACGCTGTCATTAAACTGTCAATTTCAGTACATTTCTAGCATAGCTCTCAGTTTTGCCGCGTATCAAAATATACTGGGCTTTCTGTACTCATTGCAGAGTGTGGAGAATTCTGTTGTGCAATATTGTTGGCATAATACTTATAGAGTAGGTTGTGTAACGGTTTGGTATGTAATTGTAAGGGTATGTTTACTATACTGTTACAAATTTACTATTCATTCATCTTGTAATCTACTAGCGACCCGCCCCGGCTTCGCACGGTTGCAATGCTAATACCACCGCAACCGCTATGTCCCTCGCAACGGGTAGTGTGAAAGCGAAGCCCGGGGCCCCGGGATGAAGGCAAAGAAGGAACAGGAGTGGGTTTTTAGTCAGTAAAAGTCTGACACTATCTCCCGCTTTGCCCAAGGGCGGGATTTGTCATTAGATGATTTTCCCAACTAAAAAAAAAAAACCGCTATGTCCCTGCATTTTAAATCTGTAATATCTTCGAAAATATTCACTTAAATTACATGGTGTAAAGCGTCATATTGATTTATATTAAATGCACAATGTATTTAAGGTACTTAATTGGATAAGGATTAATGCTGTATTGTTTAGTTTTCAGATTCTTTTCTATACTTGTGCGAGAGAGAGCTTGTATGAGACCTAGCTTCATGCCAAATTTCAGGATTCTAGGTCAACGGGAAGTACCCCATGAATTTTGATTCCCTTGAGAGTGTCGAAATATACGTTTTTTTTTTTGCGACACACCGCCGTATCTTTTTTTTTGATAACTCAGAAGTTTTAAGGAAATCGTTTGACTTGGACCTGTACCATGACGTTTAAAGTAAGATTGTTTCATTCTTATTTCAGTGTGGGTAAGAGACAGAGCAAAGCAGTGAGAGTAGTGGTGACCGAGTGGTAACGGCCCCGACTTACGAGTTCAAACCCAGCCAGGCGCATTACTTTGTGTAATTGATTTCATCACCACTGCTCTCAAAACGGTGAAGGAAAACATCGTGAGGAAACCGGCATGTCCTAGAACCTAAAATTTGAAGACATGTGTCATCCACCAACCTGCACTGGGCCCGCGTGGTGGATTACGGCCCATTGCCTCTCCTTGAGAGGAGGCCTGAGTCCCGACAGTGGGAACATTATAAGGCCGACTATGCTATGCTATGCTAAGAGACAGAGCTATACAGGTTGTCTAGCGCCATCTCTTACTCACACTGGAAATAAGAATTAAACAATCTTACTTTGAACGTCATGGTAAAGAGGAAGGATGAATCGCATGTTACTAAAAGTCTTATGAATTTACATGTGGATGGCTGGACAGCGAAGGTCAAAGAATAGATTGTTGTTGTTTGTGTGAGGAGTGATATAAAAGAAAAAAAAAGTCAGTGATAGCGTGATGGATGATAGGACAGAATGGAAGAAAAAACGTTTTGCGCCTACCCCAAACAACATGGGGCAAAGTTATGATTTTTAGGGTTCCGTGACCAAATGGCAAAAAATGGAAACTTTATAGATTTGTCATGTCTGTCTGTCCGTCCGTATGTCACAGTCACTGAAACTATAAGAACTATACTATTGAAACTTGGTAAGTAGATATATTCTGTGAATCGCATTAAGATATTCACACAAAAATAGAAAAAAAAACAATAAAATTTGGGTGTTCCCCATACTTAGAAATGAAACTCAAATTTTTTTTTTTCATCAAACCCATACGCGTGATGTAGGTATCTATGGATAGGTCTTCAAAAATGATATTGAGGTTTCTAATATTTTTTTTTTCTAAATTGTATAGTTTGCGCGAGAGACACTTCCAAAGTGGTATAATGTGTGTCCCCCCTCTGTAACTTCTAAAATAACAGAATGTAAAACAAAAAAAAAATATGATGTACACTACCATGCAAACTTCCACTGAAAATTGATTTGAACGAGATTTATTAAGTAGTTTATTTTTATAATACGCCATAAATCGTAAACCACTATTAACCTTTCAAATTTGTACAGAACCCTCAGTGCGCGAGTCCGACTCGCACTTGCCCAGTTTTTTTTTTAATGTCAATTTCTATTCCCTGGAACTAACTAGCAGTTCGATTATTTTTACGTCCGACCGTCCGGTAACCGTCCGGACCGAGCCCAAGTTGTCGACGGCGCGTAGTGTTCCAAGCGCGCCTCAAGGAGATGTCAGCAACTGTAGGGGCCCAGCAGGGTCGAAGCCTACTGGGGCCAAGGGTCTGATTCTGAAAGGAAGACTCGGTCCTGGTACGAAAGGCAACGAAGGAACGGGATTGGGTTTTAGTCAGTAAAAAACCGACACTATCTCTCGCCCCGCCCAAGAGCGGGGATGTCATAGATGATTTTCCAACAAAAAAAAAAGTTTTCTTAACATCACGCTCCGACCCTTAGAAGCCAAGAAAAATAAAAATAAACTCTAAGAGGACGCTAATCGCTAAGAAAGTGTTAACAGCATGGTCTAACAAGACAATTTTCACATGAGCAAAGCCGCAGATAAGAATCTAATAAGAATGCTAGCTGCCTCGGCAAACGTTATGCCATATAAATTGCGAAATTACTTTCTGCACAAATAGTGAAGTCGTCTCAATAACCCCTTTTTACTTTATATAAATATATATGTATATATTATATTAAATTATATATGTATGGTGAGGCCAGGAGCAGTGGTGGCCGAGTGGTAACGGCTCCGACTTACGAGTTGTAGGTCGCGGGTTCAAACCCAACCAGGCGCATTACTTTGTGTAATTTATTTCATCACCACTGCTCTCAAAACGGTGAAGGAATACATCGTGAGGAAACCGGCATGTCCTAGAACCAAAAATTCGAAGACATGTGACATCCACCAACCCGCACTGGGCCCGCGCGGTGGATTATGGCCCATTCCCTCTCCTAGAAAGGAGGCCTGAGTCCCAACAGTGAGAACATTATAAGGCCGACTATGCTATATAATGTATGTTTTTTTTTTATATATATATATATACTTTTCAACTCTAATTTTCGAAACATTCTTTTGTATTTTTATGCACCTGCCACATTTTCTCTTCACCACCCTAGGTTGACTGGTAGAGAATGCCTAAGGCATTAAGTCCGCCTTTGTACTATTGTGTTGCATGAAGTTTTAATAAATAAATAAATATAAATTATCGAAGAAAAAAATGAGGGCCAAAGGTATGAGAGTAAAAAATATCGTACGACCTACTCAGATCAAATATACACAAAAAAATTCAGAAATATCAGTCAAGCCATTTTGAAGGAGTTTTATATTATAGACATGATATTTTTATTTATATATTTTTTCGATGGTTACACCCTTACTCACTACACTAGCAAAGCTTGCTATGCAGGCAGACTATACATTTACTGTAAAATATACTGCAAAAGCAAGTAGACTGTATTCTGTATCAAAAAACTAAATTCTAACTAGACTCTATTTGATTCACAAAAAAATTTTATGAGACCATTACAAAAACAAAGAAAATTTTTTTTTTATGATATGAAATCTAAAAATAGAAGATAGAAGTTTAAAAGGTAAACTGGGTTGTCACAAGTGACAAACACTCTCGTGTCTCCCGCCTGGGTCACAAATCCACGACCAAATTCTCCATCTCGTCAGCTCTTCTGTCACCTATGGGGATTGAAAAGCTAAACGAGATGGAGTATCCAGTCGCAAACACACGAACCTGGCGAATACCACACGAAAACCAGTTACTTTTTTTTTATAATTTCGCGCTTGACCGCTATCTCACCTGATGGAAAGCAACGATGCGGTCGACGATGGAGCGCGCTTACCTAGAAGTAACCTATTCACTCTTGACTTAAAGATTCCGGGGTTGTAGCTATCAGGAAACACAGATTCCGGCAAGGAACTCCACTCCTTAGCTGTACGCACAATTAATGTGTTCCTAAAACGCTTCGTAGTTACAGGGTTAAACATGTACTATGAATATTATGATCAATTTGCTTTGGAATTAATTTTTTAATAAAAAAAAATTAATCTATTCTTATTAGGCATAACTGATTCGGTTGCTGGAGTTCTTGGCCACATTGCCAGGAAAAATGGTCACAACCTTGAACAGCTCATCATAACTGGCAGGGTTGATGGCAAACAACCAAGAGGCCGCAGCCCAAAAAGATGGGCAGATCAGGTCAGCTCCGGACATGTTCATGACGCTAAGAACCATCACAGATGGCGAAACACCATCAGAAAAAAACTAATCCAGCGGGAACTTCACGACCCTCAGTAATGAGGAATAAAACGCGAGGAGGAGGAGGAGGATTCAGTTGAAAGCCAATTCTGATATATTTGGAAAAACAGCAGTCACATGATAATATATTTTTTAAGCTGCAGTTGCATCCAACATAGTCAAAGATGAAATTAAATATACTATGCATTCCAAATAAGTCAATAACCTCAATCTGTCAAATGTTGAGTGAGAAGTAAAGTTTGCAAAGGGTTTTTTTTTTTGCTTTGTATTACTAAGTCTTAGTTAAATCTAGGTGAAGAAAAACATTATTGATTACAATAAAGTAGCTAAATATATTGTTGTAATTCATAATTAGTTTTTGCTCACCCTACCCAATTTTTTCGATTTGACTGTATGACATGATGTCACAACATGGCAATCGCTATTCTTATTACAAAACTTTTTGAGAACACATTCATTGTGCGTACAGCTAAAGAATGGCACTCTCTGCCGGAGTTTGTCCCCAGTAAGCTCCAACCAACGGGTCTTTAAGTCAAGAGTGAATAGGTTACTTCTAGATAAGCATGCTCCATCTTCACCACATCATCGCATAACATCAGGTGATATAGTGATCAAGTGTAACCCTAACAATCTATATATATAAAAATGAATAGCTGTTAGTTAGTCTCATTAAAACTCGAGAACGGCTGAACCAATTTAGAGAATTTTGATCTTGAAATATTTGTGATAGTCCAGGGAAGGTTTAAATGGTGAGAAATTATGGAAAAACTTACAAAAAAAAAAAAATTAGAATACAACACCATCTCTAATTAAAATGTCATTTTAAAATGAATTATGCTGATATGGAAATACCAGTAGATGGCGTTTTCCTATGACAGTTTAGCTAACACAACATTCATATTAGGCGGTAAACAGTTCGCCAGTTCAACTAGTAATAAAATAAAAGTATAATCGCAAGCGATTGAGAAGCCTTATTGAGCGAGTAACATAATAATATTTATGACATTGTATTGTTTATAGTGAAGTTTGTAAATAAAGTTTGTTATTATTGATATGTGCAGAGTAATAAAAATGTGTTCAACTCACCAATATGGCATTTCTTTGCATCCTTTTGATTTCAGTCCACAGGTAATTCACGTCTTGAACGTTGCGTGTAAATGTTGATAATGTTGATTCCAATTTCTCAGGATGTTTCTTGCAGTATTGAAAACTGTCTTCAAGGCTTCAAATTTGTTTCTTGAGCTTTTCACAGTTAATCTTCATTCTTCAAGCACTAAAAATTAAGAGTTTGCCCCACTTGAGAAAAGTGAAAGGCACGTTTTTCGACCTCTGCCAGAAACATTGAACCATCTGGCGGGCTCCGAAGAACCCTGGGACAGGACAGGAACAAGGGATGGGACAAGGTGGGACAGGATGCTGCGGACAGTCTCGCGTAGAGCGGCCACCGCCCTCGCTCAATCTTCACTTAAAGTATTACATTACAAATTAATTATAAAAAACTTGTAAAATTCCAAATATACTCGTTTTTTTTTTTTGTACATCACAGAAAGCTCCTAGACGTTCAGGCCGCAGATGCCCGCAGCTGAGATCAATATACTATACTGTACAAACATATATAATAGACTCCCAATCTTCAACAGTCGGCTTTCACATTTACCGTATTGTTAAATTTTTTAAAATCTACAACTAGGGTGCGCCGGGCCGAGCCTCTCACACGTACGTTTAAAGCTTTGGACGGCAGGTCCTCCCGCCGGAGGCAGGCCCGACGCGCACAAATAAAATACAATCGCTCTCAAGATAAATAAACAATACGACTAGCGGCTTAGCAGCGCGGGCCCGCGAGCGGCGGAGCGCCGACAACATACCAGGCGCCCGCCGAGCGCCCGCGCCTGCCGCGCCGGCCACCAGAGCCCCCCGGCGCTCCGCCATCGCCCTATTCATTTTTTTGTGTTTTTCTCTTGTTTAGGGCCAGGGCGGCGCCGGTAGCGCCCGAGAGCTGCGGCTGCATTTCTTACCTACTAAAATTTTCACAAAATAATACCTAACGCCGGAATTTGGTCGGCGACAGAGCGCGGCCGCGGGCGGCTCCGAGCCGCGGACGGCCGCGCCTCGCGCCTCGAAATAAAAAACTTAGCACTGAGCGGCGGACGCGGTGCGACGGAGCCGCCACACCGCGCCCGCGCCACTTATCACTAGCTTAGAGTCCGTATGGCGGGCGGCGCTCTACGCCGTCACGTTGAGGAGCAGCTTGAGTGGTAGCGCGCGGTCGGGCTCCGGTCGGCAGCGGCCCTCGCGCCGCCAATGCGTGGGTGGTGGAGGCAGCGCGCACGCGGCCGGCGCTGCGCCCCACTTGCTGGCCGCGTACCGCTCGCAGCGATCTGAGCGCTCGTCGCGTCGCTCGCGCCGCAGCGCAGAGCGGCGCCGGCCGCGGGCCTGGGGGGCGCCCACGGCCATGGGGGGACTGGGCCGGTTCATATCGGAGGCCCCCGGGTCTTCCTCGTCAGGTTGTTGATGGTACTCCGGCTCCTGCACGGTTACGTTTTCACGGACACTTTTTGTATTATAACGTCAACGGGCACTGCGTTGTTTCAGTCGGGGGTGCTCCGTTGCTTCGCTCGCGTCCTCTAAGCTGCGAGACTTCGATGTTTCACAAGATGGTCGCCGCTCGCACGCGAGATTGTATGTGTATGTGGCTTCGCTCGATGGCTGCGATCCGCCGTGGTCGGCCTCGAACCGCTGTCGATCTGCTTGGATGACACGTCGAAACACTAAACTGCTTCACTTTCACGACTTGATACGTCGGCGGTCGCGCTGCTAGCTCCTATGATGATGATCGATTAATATGGGAATAAAATATGGACGCCACCTCTCCATTATTCGCACCTTCACCTCTCGATTTCGACTACGTGACGTCGGTGGCGCTCGCGGTATTTATATGGTAATGGCGGCTGCGCGAGTTTAGCTGCGCAGTGGGGATTTAAAGCAAGCCATTCGTGACCATACTTTTTTTAAACGACTGTTTGTTAATGCGATTGTCGTAGCGGTAAAAGTTATCTTGATTTGCTGAATTAAAGAGCACTTATAAATTGGTTTAAGAAGTAAAAAAGATTTTAAAAAACTAAATTCAACACTCGTCGTCGAAAACATGATACCTCGAAGTTCAGAGCAAAGCACAGACTAGCGAGCAAACTTGCAAATTTGTGTATATATAGATAGATAGTAACGTAACGATGGGTGAGTCGAGTCATTTTACTACCGAGTTACTCGACTCAACCTCGAGTCAACTCGAGTTACTTTTTCCTTCAACCCGAGTTGCTTTTTCCTTCAACTCGAGATGAACGAGTCGGCAACTCTGTAGTGGTTCAGAAAAACGACTCGAGTCTATTTGTTGGAAGAAGTTAGTCAACGGTACCGCGTTTCTTTCGTTCAATACGAGCGAGATGGTGACACTTATAACTCGCATCAGTCACCGCGTACTTTTTTGTATGATAGTATCCTGCATAATTCGGTTAGCGGATTATTTGCTGTTTATGTTTGAACATTGTTATTTGCTGTCCTAACTTAGCCACCTGGAAATAAAATGAGTTTTTTTCAGAAAATAACAACTAAACAGTTTCTTGTAAACTATGTTCAACAAGTTACAATTTATCAGCAACACATAAACTCTTATAAATCCGAGTCCAAGCCGAGTTGATCTGACACGGGCGTTTGGACGCTCATTAACTGGTTAGCAAGCTGAATTAGTGGACCGAGCTGGGCTTTTGGCCACCGAGTCGAGTTGACTCGAGTTGCAAATTAATGCTGATTGATAGATAGATAGATGTATTCTTTATTGTGAACCAAAAATACAAATTATACTAGGAACTTAAAATCAGCCACCATTCCAACTCGACCAACTTGAATTGTCGGAAATACAAATCGGCCCATCGCTATGAGCGAGTCAAGTCATCTTAGCCGAGTTACTCGAGACAACTCGAATTCCTTTTTCCCTCAACTTGAGTTGACTCAATCGGTAACTTGGTAGTGGTTCAGTAGACAGTTGAAAGCAAGACGACGCGAGTTTTAAAGCCAAACGATTTAGGGAAAGTTAAGTGTTTTATAAAATAATCGTATTCCTTGTGTTAATAAATATGACATGAATACGTAACTGAATAAATAAATCATTTAGAATTCGCGTGAATGAACAGCAGGCAAAGTGGTAGTTTAATTTAAAACAATTGAAAACCGGATTTCACTTGGTAGTCTTAAAAATCAAAAAGGTTTAATTGAACTCCGTCCAAGTCGTGTTGATTGATTGGACTCGTGTGTTTGATTGACACTCATATAGCGATGGGCCAATTCACATTTTCGACCATTCAAGTTGCTTGAGTCTACTCGACTCGGTGGGCAAAAGCCCCAGTCGGTCGGCCGAGTCTACTCAGTCTACCGTGTTTTGACGAGACTTGACTATTACTTAAACTTTTAGATTCGTAAGACTACCAAGTGTTCTGTTTTCAATCATTTTATGTTAAACTAGCACTCTTCTCGACTCATGTCGTCTTGTTTTCAACTTTCCGCTGAACCACTACCGAGATACCGACCGAGTCAATTCGAGATTTATCACTTCCACAGCGTGTCGCGACTCGTGTCGTCTTTCTTTCATTGAACCATCTGCTGAACTACTACCGAGTTACCGAACGACTGAGTTAACTCGAGTTAAAATAAAAAACAAGTCGAGTTGACTCGGTTGTCGTTTTGATTCGAGTAACTCGGCTAAAATAGCTCTGCTCGCCCATCGCTATCTATGGTCAAGACGTGCCGGACTGGACATAGACTTTGAAGGTAAACAAAGAACTCATTAGTGTCAAAAATACCATGAATATATAGTTTGAGTTATTGGTATTTTTTTAATATTGTATGCATTTTTCCATTTTCTTTCCAAAATTTTCTCTATTTATTTGTGTGGTGTCGGTTTAGACAGGAAATCGAGGTTCAGTTGGTAACTTTTAATGTTTTTATACGTAGCTAACGACTCGCCCCAGACACAGATGGTATTTTTCTACTATAACATGTATTTTATTTTATTAATTAATTTATTTATTTACAAGTACTTGTACAACATTACAGAGGATGTCCAAGGCGTTGTACTATCGAAACATACAAACTAAAAATACATTTAATAAAACAATGATAACCTAATAAAAAATCCATACACATTGAAGAAAAAAAAAAAACTAACATATCATTTAGAAATAAATGTATGTATTAAAAATTTCTTCCTTTCTCATGTAACGCTCTATCTAGTAGTGGAAACCGCATGAAAATCCGTTTTGCAGTTTATGAGTTTATCACGAACAGACTACACCCAGACGCAGCGTGGAAATATATTTTGTAACGTATTTATGTATTTAAGGATAAGGATACTGTAAGCTATCTTTAATATGTTTCCTGCAAACAAAGAATAGAAAGCAAATATTAAAATTAATCAAGATTTAGATAATAATTTATTTGCTGGGTACAAAATGTTAATTGCAGTGCATTAGTTAGCGTTAGTTGCATTAGTTCAAGTCGTGGGAATTTCCTACGATAATTATCTCTTATCATGTCATTAGCAAAGTGTTGCTTAAGTGGATGATACAATTACAAGTGTAATAGAATTCTTAAATGAGACGAATTCATTAAGAATAATGTCATAAGATATATCGATCCTTTTCAGCAAGTATATCATGAGCATTATATCATGAGTATTATATTTTGTATGCATTTTTCACGCACGAAGGGGTTTTTTCTTTCTTAGTTAAAAAGTGTTTTGTAATATTTTCCTAAAAAATATATGTTTTTTTTTTCATACAACCTCTGATCTATTACAATAGTTTAAAGGTGGCGAAGCTAAGGCACACGTGCCAGTGCAAGTCTAGATATAACATAGTTCCTTGGTTTCATACGCGAATTTTAATAACCAATACGTCCCATTAAATAAAAATTGAGTCATCAAAATTCAGATTCGAAAGTGACAACCCCAGCAAAAACAGTTAATTTGGATTAACTTCTAGATTCCACGCAATTAGGATGTGTCATTTTTGTGGTATGTAGGGAAAATGAAGGGCATAATTTCAGTATTTACTTTACTACTACTTTACAACTTTTCCAAAAACGACGGAATTACCGAGAAAAAAAATAAAAACTTAAAACTAAAAACCTCGTATAAGTCTGAACCTAACGAAGTTCCAAGATTTATTTGTACTCTAAAATATGCAACATAAAAAACGCCATCGATGTTTCTAAGGTCACAATTGCGTATCATCTTTAGTTTCAGAGAAATGATTATTTTTCTAAATACCCGGTTGAAAAAAAGACGATTTTCAAAAAAATTAATCTCGAAAACTAAACATGCTAGTGAAATGGGGATACGAAATATTGCATTTAAAAAACTTAATCTAACAGTTTTTTATATAAAAAAGTAATGTCCGAAAAATGGTCTTCATAAAACACTGTGCAGTGGTGGCACGTGGTAAAATAACTAGAAAGTGTATTTTACACTTTCGAATTATTTTACCACGTGCAAGTTTAATACACGTGTAATTATACCCTATGGTAATCATACTAACTTTCTTATTTATTTAATTAAATAAACAAAGAACTCTGATCATTACAATGTATGAATTTTGGGTTGCAGATTAAGGTTTTTTGTATATTAAATCAAAAAGTCAAAATTCTTAGGCTTTTGCCACGTGGCTAAGGCCACGTTTTCTTTTTTACATGTGTAGTGGCACGTTCCCCAAAAAAGGTTGGCTGTCCCTGCAATAGTTCCTACAACATAATATTATCAATTTATCAAAAAATGTAAGCTGTCGTCCTTTACAATATTCTTCCTGTAAAGGCTGGACATATTTATTTATTGAGAAACCCAACAGCTTACTCAGCTTATAACTATTTTACAAAAGTTATGAATCAATTAACAGCCCAATACAGTTGCATCAAAGGTTAATTATAGAAAAAGTTAAATATCCATTGTAATAATAAGAAATGATTTGAATTAAGATAACTAATTAATATTCTTTTTCAAATGTACTATTTAGCTAATTTTTTTTTTTAACTATTGGTACGTTAATCTATTTCTTAGAAATAAAAATTGAAGTTTATTTATTTCTTGGCCAATACTATATATATCACTGCTGGACAATGGCCATTTTCAAATACATCGAGCTATTTTTCGCCAGAGCCACATTCAACCAGTCTCTGCATAATTTATAAATCGAATTACAGAAATGTATTTCTATAATTTACTTTCTTGTAGCCTGAATAATTAATTTTTAATTTGCCTTTGTATAAAAAAAAAACGGAAACACCTTAAAATTAAACAAATAGTACATTGAGTAATGCCATAATACCAAATTGACGCTGACCTGAAGCTGATTTTCAGCTGCAGCTCTTGGGCCTCATATGCTTGGAAATAGGAAATATTCATTAAAAATCTAAAAGGTTCTGTGCAGAAAGCAACTAAAAGAAAATGTTGCAATTGTTATTTATAAAACAGTCCAAAAAAAATTATGTGCCCATTTAAAAAAAAATCGACAGTTGAAAGGCTAATTGATCAAAACGACATTTTTTCCAATATTGAGTTATATAAATATTCGGAATCAGCAATTTTTTCTCCGTCGTTTGAGTCGGATTCAAATGTCGATGATTAAAATGTCGTTTAGATCAATTAGCCTTTCAACCATCGAAATGATAAAACTATGATATCATTTAACAATATTAGAAACAGTTAAGAGTGTATACAATTAATAACATAGGTAAAACTTAAAAAGAAACTAAAACCACAAAAAAGTATAAAATTGATAAAATTAAAACATGTGTATAAATTGATAACAAGGCTAATATCAAAATGTGTGAAATAGATAAATATCAAAATGTAAAAAAATATCAAAATGTAGAACAATATCAAAATATCAAAATGCTAAAAACGAAACAGATAAATAGTTGATAAAATAATAAAATATTGTATTTCAAATGGCTGATGTCGGCTCAAACATTTTGGAAAGCAATTTGATGATTCAATAAAAATAACTTTAATTTTGATTTAATTTTTGGGAACACTTTCATTGTGCGTACAGCTAAGGAGTGGAATTCCTTGCCGGAATCTGTGTTTCCTGATGGCTACAACGCGGGAATCTTTAAGTCAAGAGTGAATAGGTTACTCCTAGGTAAGCGCGCCATCGTCGACCCCATCGTCGCTTTCCTTCAGGTGATATAGCGGTCAAGCGGGAACCTATCAGGAATAAATAAATAAATAAATTGAATGCCGAGCAACTTTTACTGAATTTTATCTGAGGAGGAATATTTTATAGTTCCCGAACCTCTAGCATGCGTTGATTCTACTAGGCCTCTTCAAGAGAGGTGGAAGCTCTGTTCTTCGTCAGTTACATAAGTTTATTAGTATACACAAAAGCGATCGCTAGCTACGATCGTTATTCGGTCAGGTCAGGGGGCCTATTTATTGAGTATTCCAAGGCACCCTCTGCTTTTTTATCGATGTATATTAATAACATTACTCAGACGGGGGTCATAGTCATTAAATAGTTCTTGGTAACCATTACACTTAAGCCTAACAAAACCCTTAAAGCCTTATATTAACAACAAACATAAAAAATATACAACCGAATTGATATGCGTACTTCTTTTTTTGAAGTCGGTTAATAAAATATTATAGAATACTCGCCATCTTGATGTTAATATGGTGGGATTTGGTGGAGAATATTTTGCAATAATTCCGCGATAATTTCGTTCTGAAGAACGTACAGATTCTTTAGATCTAGGTACTAATACTGAACAGTACATTTTTTTTTTGGTATAATTTAATTCGCTATGATACACCTGTCATTTTGAGTGTCATCGACGATGGAGCACGCTCACCTAGATAGAAGTAACCTATTCGTTCCTAAATTAAACTATACTCCGGCAGGGAATACTACTCTTTAGCTGTCGCACGTTCGTTGGTGTTTTAAGACAAAATAAATAATCTTAAAAACCGATTCAACTGTGAACGAAATTATTGATTTATGTAATTAAGCAAATGACATACAATTATTCGATAATAAAGTAAAATAAAAAACATATTTTTAGTTCATAAAAAGTCATTTTTATTGATTTTTTTGTAATTTTTATTTTAAATTCAATTAGATAAAATAATTAACGTTCGCTTTTATTTTTAATCCATTTTCAACAAAAATGCGATTTGTAGAACAATCTGGAAAAAGTCGCATCCGCCATGCGTGAATGGCCAGCTTTATTTGCCGCCTAGTAGCAATCTGCTAGCAACGTTGAAAAAAAAAATATGACGATGAAAACAAGGAGGTTGAGGGTATAATCCGACCATGTTTGAAAGTATGCTCATACAAAGACTCCCGTAATTCCCCCCTGATATTTAATTTGATAGGGTTATTGCAAATGGCCGCTGCGTACTTGTGTTATTTTCGCATTTAACCCATTGGATGGATAAGGACTTGTTTGTTTTCATTTCAATAACTGACTCCTTGTTATCAGAACTAATAATAATAATAATGTAATTCAGTACCTACAGTTATGTTTACATAGTTTCATAACAGCCCATTAATTGTATACGTAACATAGAACTGTAGTAGGTACCTAAAGCAAATATACTCGTCGATAAAATTCCTTTTTCGTGGAAACATGTAAACAATCTATTTTTGTGAAGTAACTAGTGGGTATCTGAGCTATTTATATCTTGTTTACACTCTCCTGCAAGGTGGTAAAGAGAAAGTTAAGGGAAATGGGCTCGTTTAGCACGTTTTAGCTTGGTTAGCGATGGCTCAGTTATTTTGCAAGTAGGTACCTACCTATTGCAAGGTTTCATGTTATACGTCACAGTAATACGTGAGTGAGTAACAATTTAGGTGTTGCGTATGGTTTTTTGTTGTCTGCGTCCGTTTAACTTATAATAAAGCTCAGATCAAAACTGTTTCGTTAAGAAAAAAGAAATGACGTCTGCAAAAACTGAAATAAAAACTCCTTTCTGATATCTATGATAGTAGTTACAATAGGACTCCAGGCGTGGGCTTGCGGACGACGGACAATAAGAAGCTGGCCGTCCGTTAACCATCAGGTCCGAGCCCGGATCGTCGACGGCACGCAGTGTTTCACGCACGCCTCAAAGAGATGTCAGCAAAACCAACTTCTGACAGGAAAACCCTGGAACGCAAGGCAAAGAAGGAAGATAGGTGTGGATTTGTCAGTAAAAGTCTGACACGCTCTCCTGCTCCGTCCTAGGGCGGGAGAAATCATTCGAAAAAAATACAATAGAACTCAACAGGCTACGGCATAGGTCTAGATGTAGCATGCGACACTGTTGAGCGTTGGGTCCTGGATACGATTACCGAATCAGGTAAAAACAGTCACTGAGATTTTCTAAAAAGTATTACTTTGAAGCAATCTGAAGTTGGGCCATAGGAATTTTTGAAAGATTTACCCCGGCTCTGGGACATAAAGAGCAACTGAAGGTCACAGCAGGGTTTTTAGTCAGTAAAAATCTGAAAAACCCTCTCGCTCCACCCAACACGAGAAGATTTATTTAATGATTAACAAAATCGAAATAATTGTAAAACGAAATAAAAAAAAAATTGTTCCAGTACTTTACTATACTATTGATTCGATCAATGTACACGCACCTTAAACTTTGACAGCCCGTATTTTTTTTTAATTGCCTTTACAAATTGCATATAGCAACGCTCCGTTCGTCCTTTTGAAGAAATGACAAGAAAGAATACAGGTGTTTTTAATTCAAAAAAGGTCTATCGTTAACCGTATTCTTACTTGACCTTTTGTTATTTGTATTTATTTACGAAATACAGGCTACATTTTAAAGTTTTAAATTTTTTACATTTTTTAGTTGACTGTTCAAAAAAATATTTATGTTTTTACCTATTTTAAAAGGTTATTGAAGTTTGCAAGTATCTAGCATGGAACTTATTTAGTTTATGCATAGTACTTATGATTTTAAGAGTGCATATAAGAATCTAGGGCGTTGGTTAGTCATTTTGAAAACATGATCAGATTCTGAATAGGTAATTCTGGCCATACACGAAGAATCGCCAAACTTAAGTGGCAATGGGCAGGGCACATTGCTCGCAGAACGGATGGCCGTTGGGGACGAAAGGTTCTGGAATGGCGACCACGTACCGGAAGACGTAGCGTTGGAAGGCCTCCTACAAGGTGGACCGATGACCTGGTAACGGTTGCGGGAGTACGATGGATGCGAGACGCACAGGACCGTTCATTGTGGCGGCACTTGGGGGAGGGCTATGTCCAGCAGTGGTCGTCTTTCGGCTGAAATGATGATGATGATGATGATGAATTCTGGCCATGTAAATGAAGCAAGGATTTTATATACCCTGAAGTCGTAATCCATAGATAATAAATATTACAAAAGTAAAGAGTATATATGTTTGATGGGGCTAGTCTCTGGCACTACTGGTTCGAATTGAAAAAATATTTTAGTATTGAATAGCCTATTTATCGAAGTATGCTACAGGCTATAATACAACATCACATTACGACAAATATGACCAGTAAACAAAGACGCCAGTAAAACGACAGGGGGACAGCTATTTAATCAATAAAATGTTGCGCCAATCTCTAGTAAAATGAGATAAAACCCGGAAAATCATCTTCCTCTTAGCCAAAGATGATCTTCCGTGTTTTATCTCATTTTATCATATCTGTTTGTATTATAAACGCAATAAAAGCTCCTTGACAACAAGGACCACACAAACACAACTTCTACAAAAACATTAAATTATTATCATAATAATGTGGCTGCTGTTTATACACTAAAAGGTCAAGCCAGGTCATGAAATAAATTTACATTCGGCCTAATTAATGTTATCAGAAATTGTACAATTTAGCCAAACAAACATTTTAATGTTTGACCAACCTGTCCAGCTTTATTTGACACTTAAAGTTGGCGCCACTGTCTTTGAACAATTGTCTAATCTAGTACATTTGAAACTTAGTTCCGTTTTTCGCCACCGGTCAAGGTAAGTGGGCGCTGAATTTTATTTTAATTTTATTGATGCCAATGAATTCGACCTATTTTTCTTAGTCTTTTGTTTTGAATTGGAATTTTCAAGTGGTATTAGCAAAATTATCTTGTTTCGAACTGGGCAGAGGGAGAGGGAGTGTCAGACTTTCACTAACTAAAACTTACCCCCCGTGTAATTGCAATTCTTTGGCAACAATCATGGAATACTTTAAAGAGTTTTTTTGGCGGTTTTTTTTTTTGGTGAATTTCAGTGGCTGTTCTAATTATTGGCAAATATTGATTTCTAGTGGATATTGTGAAGTAGAATTAGTGTGATTTTGCATGTAAAATGTCTACACAGTTGGACAAAACGTGGAATCATTGAACCAGGCACGATGTCAGCAAAATGGAGCTGAGAATTTTATTGTAGTAGGTATTTGACTACCTCAGCGAAACTTGCCAAGAAGGCTGACTCGTTACTTTTTCTGCCAAATACTGCAAAAACGTTAGAATGTGTTACATCCGTGTTCTGGAACGAGAGCATTGGTGATTGAGTGGTAACGGCCCCGACTTACGAGTTGTAGGTCGCGGGTCCAAACCCAACCAGGCGCATTACTTTGTGTAATTTATTTTCCTCACCACCGCTCTTAAAACGGTGAAGGAAAACATCGTGAGGAAACCGGCATATCCTAGAACCAAAAAATTTGAAGACATGTGACATTCACGAACTTACACTAGGCCCGGGTGGTGGAGTACGGCCCTTTCCAGCTCTCCTAGAGAGGGGCCTGAGTCCCAGCAGTGGGAACATTAAAAATGCTGATTATGCAATTCTATGCTTATGCTACATCCATGTTCTGGACCTTAAAGTGACTGTAAAAACTTAATATTATATTCTAAACTTGACACTGCCTAAATAAATGCACAAGCCGTACGAAGTTAAAGCATATTTTTGACTGGCCTGTTGGTTTAATGGTTAGTGGCCCTGACTGCTATACCGGAGGTCGTGGGTTCGATTCCCATCCAGGACTAATGTTTGTGTGATGAGCACAATCATTTGTTCTGTGTCTGGGTGTAATTTATCTATAATATATATGTATTTAGAAATATATAAGTATGTTTATCAGTTGTCTTGTACCCATAACACAAGCTCTGCTTAGCTTGGGACTAGACGGCGTTGTGTGATAGTTAACGAATTAAAAAAAAAATATAAACAAAAAAAAAAAATCATGAAATAATAGGTTAATTTTTTCGTTAAGGCCGGTGTTTCCTAGCTGACTACCCTGAGAAGAAACACCGAAACAAACTCATGGGTCAAAGTCTCTTTTAACGTCCATACAGTAAACATGTAATGGTCAAATTATATGAGAACCATGCAGAGTAGTTTCTGAGATGGGTTTTTTGAGGAAAGAACCACACAGATTTGAGTGGACCTGTCCAGTCAGTGCAAGCATTTGTCTGTATTCGTGGAGCTCAACTCAGAACAACTAAGGAGCTCAATTTTTTTTAATTGATATAAGCAAGCTCAAATTTTGCTCAATTATGATTATTATTTGGTCTTTATCATAAAATCGCAAACTGCAATGACCTGCAATTAGGATTAAGTTCTTGATAGCTTTATTATACATAATAATCACCATTAGTTATCGCCAACTGGGCGTGGTTATACCTATTCATAATCGCTCGTATTTACGCACTACTTTTTTCACCTGATGAATAGCGACGATGTAGTGAAAAATATATGTTAAAATTGTCCATTTTTGGGGTTTCGTACCTCAAAAGGCAAAAACGGAACCCTTATAGGATCACTTTGTTGTCACTCCGTCAGTCTGTCAGTCTTTCTGTCAAGACCCTTTATCTCGAGAACGCGTGGAGGTATCGAGTTGAAATTAAAACCATATACTTAAGTCTGCGGTCCCTTGAAGCTGTGAAAAAATCAAACTTGTATGTTAACGAAAAAAAAATACGGCCGTTTATGTCGCAAAAAACGTGTATTACGACCCTGTCAAGGAAATTAAAATTCATAGTGTACTTTCTGTTGTCCTAGAATCCTTAAATTTGGCATGAAGCAAGGTCTCA
The DNA here is from genome assembly GCA_949316375.1 of Mythimna vitellina. NCBI lineage: Eukaryota > Metazoa > Arthropoda > Insecta > Lepidoptera > Noctuidae > Mythimna > Mythimna vitellina. The sequence continues at coordinate 1,649,016 of OX438713.1, forward strand.
TAGCACAAATATAGGAAAAAATTAGAAAAAAGTAAATTTGTATTTACGTCACAAAAAAAAAACTTATGATTCGAAAAAATCGTAATCAATTCGAGTATTCAACCGTTTTCATAGGTAACTTTGTACGGAACCCTCAGTGCGCGAGTCCGACTTGCACTTGCCCAGTTTTTTTGTCCTCAAAATTCTCCACTTTGGTGAGAGCTGTAATATTAATATATTAATATAATATTATTCCACAACTATCACACAACGCCGTCTAGTCCCAAGCTAAGCAGAGCTTGTGTTATGGGTACTAGACAACTGATAGACATACTTATATATTTCTAAATACATACATATATAGATAAATTACACCCAGACACAGAACTTATGATCGTGCTCATCACACAAACATTTGTCCTGGGTGGGAATGGAACCCACGACCTCCGGCTTAGCAGTCAGGGCCACTAACCACTAGACCAACAGGCCAGTCGCTGTACCATAACCACACACATACACGCACCAAAACCATACAACTTACTTTTTTACACTCTCTGCTAGATGCCATAAATGTTGATTTATTAGTTTAACATATCCTATGTTCAACATAATCGGTTATATTGTATTTTTTTTTTTATTTTCATGTCTTCTTAAACCATGATTAAAGAGACTGGTCTCCACGACACAGGGAATCCTAGCGTGGAGACCAGTGAAGTATTTGTTGTAAAAGTGTATTTTTTTTTTCTGAACAATAAACCATTATTATAATATTTTCACCCTCCTACCCCCACCCCCCATTTTATAATAATCCCACTCCGCCCAAGAGCGCGATTTGTCATAAGATGATTTTCCCACCCAGTAAAAAAAAACCCCATTTTATAATTGCGATATTTCTTTGATAATCTATATTTTAGAACAAGGGTTACCGAATCAGCTAGCTTGTAATATATAATTGTAAGCTCAACGGGACACAATAATTCTACCCTTATTTTGTGCGTTAATAATTACGTACTCTCTCCCTTGCAATAGGGGCCATGTGGTCCTTCAGTATCCACTTGATTTTAGTATCGATTTACTAACTCATTATTTTAAAACCCCACATGGTGCTTTACAGTTTTTTAGAGTCTCGTACCCAAAGGGAAAAATCGGGACCCTATTACTAAGACTTCGCAGTACGTCTGTCTGTCACCAGGCTGTATATCATGAACCTTGACAGCTACACAGTTGAAATTTTCACAGTATTTCTGTTGCCGCTATAACAACAAATACTAAAAACAGTATAAAATAAATATTTAAACGGTGTTCCGATACAACAAACTTAATTTTTTGGCCGTTTTATTGCTTGATATTATTAACGGCAATATGTAGACGAAATATTAAAAATGTTGAAATATTCACCGAATATTTAGTTGTTATAATCACTAAAAAAAATAATTAAATATATAAGAGCATTCCCATACAACTAACGTGATTTTTTACCTATATATAGTGTCTAAAATGTTGTACAGATGGGTGCGGAACCTGCATGCGCGAGTCCGACTCGCACTTGGTCGGTTTTTTTATTATTATTTAAACCCTTCAATAAAATAGCTGTGTAAAAGAACGGGTGCCCCATGGCCTATTGTTCAAGGAACTTGGACAAAAGGTCATACGGGTAAATGTGTAATTAGAACTTGCGTCTTTAAACGCAATGAACCTTTTATTGTGCATGCACGCTTTCATGGACGTATGGGGTCGTGGGCTTGTGGGACGGCGAGCAATGGGCAGCTCGCCGTCCGGTCGTCCGGTAACCGTCCGGTCCGAGCCCGATTCGTCGACGGCGCGTAGCGTTCTACTTGCGCTTCAAGGAGATGTTAGCAAAACCCTAGGTTGATCAGTCGGTATGAAATTTCCTTGATAAGAAGATGCATTCGGACACTATGACCCATCGTTTTTGCACCGAACTGCTCAAAACTGTAATTACCAATAAGGTTACAGCGCTGGCAAAGCCTGCCAAACTAATAACATGGGATGGCGCAAGGGAGTCCCACATCAGAGGCCTGCCCACCTTCCACGGCACCAACGTCATACCATCTGGTCTCTTCCCATCATCACGTGCCATACCGCTAGGTTCTAATACGGCAGGTACGCCGGTGGTGACAATAGCTCGATGAATAATATTGTTGATGCTAGCGTGCCATGATATGCGGCCAGCATTCCTGCAGCAGGACAGGGCTGGCCATGGTGTCCAAGACTGCTTCGCCACAGTACCACCGTTGTGGAGCAACACAAGGTGCAACTATATTGTTAACAGTATTTTTTTGTTGGTCTGAATTTACTTTTTTTTTTAAAGAGTAACCGGATGAATGGAGTTTCTTGCCGATTCTTCTCCATAGGAAACGACCAATTTGGAACCGTGCACTAGCTTCTGACGTTTTATAAGTGCCCATGTAGGCCTATGTGAAATAAAAAACTTTTGACTTTGACTTTGACTTCATATTAAGTTTTTAGTCTCGGGCGACATCAAATCAATTTAGGTCAAAACTGCTAGAAAAAGTTGGCCGACCATATTTTCATAACAGCTGATTTTAAAATCCAAAAATATCAATTCAATTATATTCCATCGTAACTTAAAGGACTTCGTTTATATTTCGACTCAATATGGCTGCCGTATATTACAGGAAAGCCAGCTGATTTACCTTTTAAACACGTCTTAAAAAGGCCAGAATATCTTGACATGCGGCAAAACATGGAACTAAAATACTAACTACTATAAAAACCACATACTATCGTTTTCATTAGCAAGCAGCGCCACCCTCAGATGCCAAGGTAAACTGGTCACTTTATCCATAAACAACACACAGCTGTAAAACCTGCCAGGATGTGGGTTACCAGCTGATAAGTTTTCTTTTTATTGTGTCCTTCTCTCTCTAATCCTTAAGAGTGAAAGAGAGGGATGCACATCGCGTGGGAGCTTGATCCCGAGTCCCGACAGTTATTTTGATAAAAAAACAGGAGATGGAATGTTTGGCCAGACATGTTTTGGATCGTTATTTTTTTTTTTAAGTCTTACGCACACGTCCAGGACAATGGATTTGATTTTGTTTGCGTCAGAGTGATTTTGTAATCTTACGTTGATAATAAGAAATGAAATGTCATAGGTATCTTACTCATGGGTTTTCCACTACACAATTAATTATTACGTACTTAGCTAAGAAGCAAAAAAAACCTTTTTGTACCCAGTTTTGGTGCTAACTAACAGTACACGATTGAGTCATCGAAGAGGCAGACAGAATTGTACCTACTTACTGAAGTTAATTTTAGGTTTTTTATTTATTTTGATGCTTCAAAGTCTTAAGAGGCCAAAGAAAAGATGGATGGATTGTGTGAACAGTGATATGAAAGAAAAGGAAGTTAGTAATAGTATGACGGTTGACAGGATAGAATGGAAGAAAAAAACGTGTTGCGCCGACCCCAAATAAGATGGGACAAGGGCAGGAAGATGAAAGCCTTGAGCCTTGATCAAAGTCTTGAGCATCGACGTCAAATTGCAAGCCTGTCGGTTTTCTACCCGTTGCATTTCGGGGAGTGTGGGTCGGAATTGCATAGCCTAATTCCTCCTAGCCCGTTTCATCGGACAACCAGACTTACGGCGATGGGTCACAAAACGTTTTGGGAACACATTCATTGTGCGTACAGCTAAGGAGTGGAATTCCCTGCCGGAGTCTGTGTTTCCTGATAGCTAAAACTTGGACATCTTTAAGTCAAGAGTAGGTTTGCTCAAGGTAAGCCCGCTCCATCGTCGACCACATCATCGCTTTCCACCAGGTGAGATAGCAGTCAAGCGTGAGCCTATTTCAACTATAATGAATTAATTAATCAAATACCTACCTATTTATGAATAAATCGTAATTCATTGTTTGTTTCAATTCATATTCGTTACGCGTCGCTATCAAACATCTATGTTTTGACTTAGGTAGGTATAAAATGATTCTTATTTGTTGTTTCATAAAGCGGTGATAGTCTTTATCTCCTTGATTTGTTCATTGATAAGATATGTAGCAAGTAAGTGTAGTAATTTCCTGTGTGAAGTGTTTTTTATAGAAACTACGTTACCTAAATGAGTCATTGTTATTTCGGTTTATTTCCATCCTTTCATTTATTGTTCTTATTAGGAAAAAACGGAACCCTTATAGGATCACTTTATGAAATGAATATATTAGAGGAAGTTTGAAAGTGGCGCCAATGACTGAAAAGTTGAAGGGGAATCGTTTGTCTTGGTATGGTCATGTGAAGGGGAGAGATGAAACACATGTTACTAAAAGAGTTATGAGTATACATGTGGATGAGTGGAGAGGGAGAGGGAGGCCAAAGAAAAGATGGATGGATTGTGTGAACAGTGATATGAAAGAAAAGGAAGTTAGTGATAGTATGACGGTTGACAGGATAGAATGGAAGAAAAATACGTGTTGCGCCGACCCCAAATAAGAGGGGACAAGGGCAGGAAGATGATGATGATGATGATATATACTTTATTGTATATCAAGAATACAAATTTTTAAATTCAAATTCTTATAATCACAACAAAAAAAAAAAATATACAATTGGCGGCCTTATCGCACTCGGCGATTTCTTCCAGGCAACCCACACTTTGTTGTCCGTCTGTCGAGACCCTTTACCTCGGGAAGGCGTAGAGGTATCGAGTTGAAATTAAAATCATATACTCAGGTCTGCGGTCCCTTGAAGCTGTGAAAAAATCAAACTTCTGAATTAACGAAACAAAAAGATATGGCCGTTTATGTCGCAAAAAACGTGTATTTTGACACTCTCAAGGGAATCAAAATTCATAGGGTACTTCCCATAGATATCCGTGGTACTTCCCGTTGACCTAGAATCCTGAAATTTAGCATGAAGCAAGGTCTCATAGCACAAGTATAGGAAAAAATCAGAAAATAGTAAATTTATAGTTAAATTACAAAAAAAAACTTTTTTTGCGATTCCGAAAAATCTTCGTAATTCAATTCGGGAATTTAACTGTTTTCATAGATAAGTTTTTACGGAACATTCAGTGCTCGAGTTCGACTCGCACTTGGCACTTGCCCGGTTTTTTTTAAGTTGTGCTATACTAGGAATTGCTCCTGTATGGACGCGTCTTGTGTAGGTGCGTTAAGATGTGTGTCCCCATGCCCACACACGTCTCTAACGCAACGCGTGTCGGGAAGCTTTTAGAATAAAGTCCGTTTCATATAGTGAAAAAGTTTAATGAATGATCACAAAAGATCTTAAAAAATATCAAAATTAAATCTTTATTTAAAATACGAAATACCACTCACTGATTTAAAACCACGAAATCTCAGAAACTATAACACCTACAAACTTAAAATTTGGCAGGTAGGTTCCTTATAGGGTGTAGACATCCGCTAAGAAAGGATTTTACGAAAATTTACCTCTAAGGGGGTAAAACGGGGGTTGAAACTTTGTATTGAGAAACCTACTTTTAGGTAGACGAAGCCCTGGCAAAAGCTAGTGTAAAATAAAAGTAGGTAAAATATAGGCACGCGATTAGCGCGAGTGTCTGTTCCCATATGTGTTAGGATGGAAAAAGCCCAGGGAATCCTTACCGTGGGAAGCGCTGCTCATGGAATTTGATGCTTCGCATTTGTTTGCAAGTGTGCTGAGCCAGCATATTGGCATCGTAAGAAGAAGAAAGAAAAGAAAAGAGAATTTATTTGGTACAACACAAGGCACAAACATAAAATTAGGTAAAAGGTAACACAAAAAAAATATATAAAAAAAACAGTAGCAAAAAATATAGTGGTGTGCACTCACGACTGCAACAAAATAGGTCCAGTTCAGCATAAATGCCAGGCAACTAGTGCTAGACGCTGGTTTTCGTAACACATCAACATGTAAACTCACATTCAGAAAACAACAAATCATCAATATTTTCTTTGTTTTCCGTCTCCCTCTACATCCATCTAAATGAGTCTTAGTAATAAAAAACAAGTTTTTAATGAAAATCATTTTTTCATAGCAAGCTTTTATAGCGCGGTCTGTACTTACGTAATTAATAGTCATCAAGACCATTCACAAAAGTTCAAACACGATAATATCTTATTGCGCTTATTACCGAGTTCCTAAGGCCATCTCCCAGCTCCATCATCAGACCCTGGTTACCATTTAGAACCAAAGTACTCGTCAAGACGAATAATACTAGCCCAAACTCGATGGGGTTGTTTTGTTTAATTACCGAGTTACTATGGTCATCTTTCAATTCCCATCATCAGACCCTGATTATCATTTAGCACCAAATTATTCGTCAAGACATATCAAATGAGTCCAAACTCGATGGGGTTGAGTCGTTTAACTACTGATTTCCTATGGCCATCTCTTGGTTCTATCTATCATCAGATCAGCTCCATTTCATAACAATATAGCATTGTCATCTGATTTACACGTGCCTGCAAAATTTTAGCTCAATCTGTAACCGGGATGTGGATCAAATTTAATTTGCAAGATTTGATTACAGACAAGCAAACATAGGGGCAGGTGAATCTAAATAAAACGCTTGTAAAATACAACGTCCAGACCGAGGCACAGAGAACTCTCGGCATTACCTAATGGATAACCCATCCATGGGTCGAGGGCAACAAACGCAGCCATAGATAAGAAAAAGCAGATAATCTTTATGACCGAATCCAAAAAAGGTTAATATAATAACACACACTATAATGCCACCGTAGGCGCGAGCTTGTGGACGGCGAGCAATGGGTGGCTCGCCGTCCGATCGTCCGGTAACCGTCCGGATCGGGCCCAAGTCGTCGACGGCGCGTACTATTCCACGCGTGCCTCAAAGAAATGTCAGCAACCGTAGGGGCCCAGCAGGGTCGAAGCCTACTGGGGCCATGGGTGATGCGAAAGAGATCCCCGGGGCCCTGGAAATAAAATGGCAGAGAAGGAACAGAAGTGGGTTTTTAGTCAGTAAAAGTCTGACACTATCCCCCGCTCCGCCCAAGAGCGGGGATGTCATTAGATGATTTTCCCACCCGAAAAAAAAAACACTGTAATAGTCATAGACAGAGAGAGTTGTGGGTTAAGCTCGCCTATGTACATCAACTGTCCTATTTTTATTGATAATATAAAATTGTGTGTACAATAAAGAATAAAGGAATAAAGACAATAGTCTGTTTTTGTCGACATTGAGGCTGAAATAATATTAATAATATTCAACAACTGTCACACAACGCCATCTAGTCCAAACTAAGCAGAGCTTGTGTTATGAGTACTAGATAATTATATATTTCTAAATACATACATATTATAGATAAATTACACCCAGACACAGAACAAATGATCGTGCTCATCACACAAACATTTGTCCTGGGTAAGTATCGAGCCTACGACTTCCAGCATAGCAGTTAGGGCCACTAACCACTAGACCAACAGGCCAGTCAACAGAAATTACCAGAATAATTCGATAAAACATCTTATTTTCAGCGTTTTATCAAACTACACTATCAATAAAAACAAACAAAGCCATATGTGTGTTTGTAAATTGGTTTGTTATTAAGTGATATGACATATAATCCAAGGTTTCGCTTCATATCAGTATTTTTTTAAAAAATATTGTTTAGTTTTGACAGCTATTTGACATTTCTTGAACTTTGCTTTTTAAATGTTCTAGAAGCATTTGGTTTAAATAGTGACTGACTGTAAGTGCATTTAAAACTGCATATCATTGTTCGATTAAGCAATAAATTAATAAAGGTTATAATAATAAAGTTATGACCATAGATATCCGTGGTTATGACTGAACAGAAATGGAAAAAAACTGAAAAGTCTATTTATAAAATGACTAGCGACCCGTTTTAGCAGTTGGGCAGATCTTTAAAAATGTCGGCTTTTCTCTAATATAAAAAATACATCTATACCTTCTTCAGGCCTCCTCTCTAGGAGAGGGAATGGGCAATAATCCACCCCGCGGGCTCAGTCCGGGTTGGTGGATGTCACATGTCTTTGAATTTTTGGTTCTAGGCCATGCCGGTTTCCTCACGATGTTTTCCTTCAACGTTTTGAGTGCAGCTTCATCCCAACAGTGGGAACATTATAAGGCCGACTATGCTATGCTATGCTATGCTAAACCTTCTTCAGGAATCACTCTTTTGTGTGTTCTGTGCCTATTGGTGAAAACTAATGCAAATTCGTTCAGTAGTTTTTGAGTATTTATTTTTGATAGGTTCGCGCTTGACCGCTATCTCACCTGATGGAAAGCGTCGATGCGGTCGACGATGGAGCGCGCTTACCTAGAAGTAACCTATTCACTATTGACTTAAAGATTCCCGGGTTGTAGACATCAGGAAACACAGATTTCGACAAAGAATTCCATTCCTTAGCTGTATGCACAATAAATGTGTTCCCAAAACGTTTATCATAAACAAGCAGACAGACAGACGCGGTGGGGGACTTTTTCAGGGTTCCGTACCCAAAGGGTATAAACGGATCCTTATTGCTATCACTACGCTGTCCATCTGTCTGTCACCAGGCTGTATTTCATGAAGTTCATGAGATACAGCCAACCTATCACGGTTCATGAACCGTGGTAGCTAGACAGTTCAATTTTCACAAATGATGTATCTATTTCTGTTGCCGTTATAAAAACAAATACTAAAAACCAAATAAAATATTCTAGGCTAGCGTGCTCCATCGTCGACCACATCATCGCTTACCATCAGGTGAGATAGTGGTCAAACGTGAACCTAACATTAATAATATTTAAAAAAAAAATATTTGGGGCTCCCATACAACAAACGATAACGATAGTAACGGTTTAAAAGGTTAATGGTACGGAACCCTTTGTGCGCGAGTCCGACATGCACTTGGCCGGTTTTTTTTTATAAAACACTGTGAAGAAATAAAACTATTCATTGATGAGCTTTTTCGGACGAGACCCATTCATCTGCGGGATGTTTCGAAAGACGCCCCTGCGGCCTTAAGGCCCTAGACCGCTATTTAAGTGCAACTGAAGGCACCGGAAAACGCAGCGTTGGAAGGCCCCCCACAAGGTGGGCCGACGACCTGGTGAGAGTCGCGGGAGTGCGGTGGATGCGAGACGCACAGGATCGGTCGTTGTGGAGACGCTTGAGGGAGGCCTATGTCCAACAGTGGACGTAAAGACGTCCGTCGACGTGATGATGACGATGATGATGAAAGAATATATCGGTGGGTATTATTCAGTAAAAATCTGACATGCCCTCTCGTTTCACCCAGAGCAAGTACTTGATGATTTCGGTGTGTGTTCACCGAAGTCATGGTCGGAGTGATGTTCTTGATGTTTGGAGTGGGGTGGCCGGCCAGAATCTAAATCTGATGTGAATTTGCATGTCTGAGAAGGGCCCCACAATACAGGAGTACCTATAGTTCTTCTGTGCAAGTGGGACGATGATTATTTAAAAAAAAAACAACTTCAAAAAAAAAAGACTCAAGGGTAACTTTTTTTTAATCTATTTATACTGAAATAGCAACCTTTTTCAGTATTACTGGTGCCACGGGTAGTGTAAAAGTCAAACCCGGGACCCTGAGACGGGCAAAGAAAGAACAGGAGTGGGTTTTTAATCAGTAAAAGTCTGACACTATCTCCCGCACTGCTCAAGGCGAGATTTTTTATACGACGATTTTCACAACCAATAAAAAAAAAACCTATTTCAGTATATTTTCTGCATGGTAAAACCAAGTTATACTAACTTGGTCGTATCATACAGAAAATATTAAGAACCAAGAGAATTCAGACTGTACGAGATCTTGAGCTCGAAAATTCTGGAATCTCGTCTTGAATAGTAGAGTACTTCCAACTTTTTGTTGAGTTCACATTTTTGAGACACGAAGTCCCCAGGACCATGAAGCCCTGGGCGGTAATTCACGTCGCCCACTATTTACCTCTGTGGGGTGTATCTACTATAGAGTCAACACACATCTGTCCCTTTATCCTTCGGGTAGAAAGGAGTTCTTAATGCTAAGAAAAAATAAAGTGTTTGTGTTTGTGAAATAGATTCGATTGGGAATCTTGAAATTCCATCATTATCAATTTGTTAAGCCAGTTAAGTTGATAACGTATAAGTTTGTTTACTTCTATTTGTGATAAAAATAACTGAAAGAAATTTGCTTGTGACGTGAACACAATGCGAGTGACGCACGGCGCCATGCCGTCTATACATTTTGAATTTTTGGTGATTACATGATACAATTTCTAAGCTAGTTTTTTATTGATTTTAGCTGAAAAGCGGGTTAAGATATTCTATACACAAAGTTTCAAAAGCTGAAAGGATATTTTAAAAGTTTAGTATTTCTGAACGAATTCAACAGTTCAATGAACATAACTGTCAAACTGACAACAACAAACGTCAATGTGACAGCGAAATTTGCAGAAATATTCGTAAGAGTAATATTTACGAAATAAGCGAAATGCGAAGGGAATTCATATTAGTTTTGTTAGGAATCATATGCATATCGACACTGTCATCTTTGCTATCTGGATATGTGCAGATAGAGACGGATAAAATACTTTTAGACACAGTTATAGGTGCTGTGGGTGCAGGTAACTTTTCCTATTGGCAATTAGGACACACTGGGCCTCTCTTGGTAGAGTTAACGTCATTATCTGGCGATGCTGACCTTTATGTGTCTGATTCTGTGAGGTATGTAGCCCGAAACTTTAATTATCATGTGTTTTTTTTACATTTTCTGTGATCGGCTTTTTTGGGTAAATATTTGTTTGTGTTATGTTTTATCGGGTTTATAAAGAGTATATAATAAAATAATAATAGTTTCTGCCATCGGTTTAGCCCGCGTGTAAGTAGGTTTATTCATACAAACTTTGGACCCCCATTTTATTTTCCAAAAATCACCCCGATTTTTGGAAAATCCTCTCTTTTTCTTAATATATACATCATAAATGAAAATTTTTAGTGTTCTTAGTCCAAGGGTTTGGTCTCTGCATTGATGAGTTATCTTATCTTGTTGTGGGGCTGGCCCTGAGCCAGAGCATTTCGACCCTTTTGGATCTTCTATGCTATGCCCCTGCTCTCTATTCAAACCCTAGCCCTCCATGCACCTTCTTCATGAGTCCCAGTATAGCCTTGATGGGGCTGAGCCTGTAGTCCACTGGTCTTGGAAATGGTTGGCCCAGATACCCTAGTGTTTTGGAGCCTAGTGCTGCACAGTGGCGTTGATGAGAAAGTGAATTAACTTTTTGAGTAGCATAATTAGAGACACAATAGAAAGACAATGACCGAGCGGAAGCCGGCATTCGCTCAGGGTACAATGAACTAAGCAGGACTTTACCTTTCATATATACAGATTATTTATTTATTATTTGTTTGAAAAAAAGTGTACAATAGGTGGCCATATCGCACAGGACAATCTCTTATAGATAACCTCTAGATGGACTGAATGAAATGAGATAGATTTAGGGCTGTCAGAGTGTTACTGTATCCATTTTGGAAAGTATTCTCAACAAAAAAAAAAACAAAATGTTTTTATTTCCCATAGGGGTACATGGGCACTTATAAAACATCAGAAGCTAGCACATGGTTCCAATTGATTGTTTTCTATGGAGAAGAACTGGCAAGAAACTCCATGGTTACTCAAAAAAATGATGATTTTTTCAATATTTTGATATTACAATATTAATAGATATGAGAGGACAATGTACACCAGTCAGCTTTGTACCCAAAAGCACAATAAAAATAGTAATTTATGAATCCGTGGAGTCTAGAGTATTCTCAAATTCACATAATAAAAAAAAATCAATGTCACAAGAGAGGAAAAAAAAGATTGATATTAGTAATAAAGTTAATATAATATAATATATAATATAATATTCCACAACTATCACACAACGCCGTCCAGTCTCAAGCTAAGCAGAGCTTGTGTTATGAGTACTAGACAACTGATAAACATAAATATATCTAAATACATACATGTTATCGATAAATTACACCCAGACACAGAACAAATGATCGTGATCATCACACAAACATTTGTCCTGGGTGGGAATTGAACCCACGACCTCCGGCATAGCAGTCAGGGCCACTAACTACTAGACCAACAACAGTTAAAGCAACGATGAAACAGTTGACTATACAAAAATGCAGTTAATGAGGGAAGCCGCAAGTGCAGAAGCATTTGCCTGCTGCGGTCTTTCTGTCCAACTATAATTTAGGTGTCTTCAAGGTTAGAGTGAATAGGCTCTTAATAAACTAGTGCGCCTCACCATCAATGATTGCATCTTCGCTTACCATCAGGTGGGATTGCAGTCAAGCACTGGTTTAAATCAATTTAAAAAAAAAAAAAAAAAAAAGCAGTTATGCCAAATAAGCGTGTCTTCAACATAGTCTTTAACCTTGTAATACACTCTCTTGTTAAGGACACACGTAATATGGGTTTTAAAAGTTCCCTAGCTAAGTACTGTCACCGATTTAGGCAACTGGTTATAAAAACACTAATTCCTGCCTTACTCAATCATAGTAAACATTGTTTTCAGGCCCAGTTATGAAACAGATAAGAACAACTTAAGCTCTGTGACATGTGGCCCGGATATGGTCAACATACCGTCTGAATTTCCCAGACCTATTGGTAAGTTTGCTTGATTGACCACCAGATGTACGCTGATGTGCCACCAGTACATTGTGGACAAGCACAAGATTTTCTGGGAACATATTAATTATGCATACAGCTAAGGAATGGAATGGACTGGTAGAAAATGCCTAAGGCATTAAGTCTGCCTTTGTACAATGATTATTACTTGTGCCTAAAGTTTTAATAAATAAATTCCCTGCCAGAGTCTGTGTTTCCTGATAGCTGTAACCTAGGGGTTTTTAAGTCAAAAGTGAATAGAGTATGGTTGCCTAGAAGTAGCAAGCATGCTCCATAGTCGCTTACCATCTAGTGAGATAGTAGCCCTAGTGCTAACCTATCAATAATAATACTGGGTGGAACAATTAGCACAGTGGCTGAGGGATTGGCTGTTACGCTGCGTGTCAATGGCTTGGAACAAATATTTATACTTTGCAGGTGGCAAAGTTTTGAACTTAAATTAAAGCTGACCATGTCACAGCTATTTACATGGCTATAAAAAAATAACCAAAAGCGACTGGAATCTTCTAACTTCCTTAAAAATTCTCTATTTTATCCTCTGTGTTATGTGTTACATGTCATAAAAAATCTTTTTATAACTTTGTGAATTCGCTAAAATTGTGAATCAAGTCACATAAGACTAAAATTCAAAATTATGATATAAAAAATATTTGTATTATATTATATTTTTTTAAATTTGTATTTGAATGAAAAATTTAGGTCTTATTTTCATAAAACAATAAACAGTCGATGAGAAAAACTTCACAGGGCATGAGAAGTGTTTAGGGGTCTGAAAGGAAAGCAGGTGACCCCTTCCGTCAACCATTTCAATTTGGCATATGATGCACCAAACAACCTGTATATAGATTATTTCAATATAAGTGTAATGAAAATGGAAGAATTCACTAGCTCCTGCAATACAGGCATCTAACCTAGCACAGGAGTCAGAGTTCCACTTATTTGTTAACATGTTACAATAAAGAATTATTATTAATTTGTTCAAGTTTCTTCACCACTCCCCTTCAGGTATCGGAGTCTTCGGTCACTGGTCGCACTACCTCTCAGAATACAGCATCCAGGTCTTCCTAGATACGTCAGCGGCGCTCAGCGAGGAACAAGTGCTAACAATAGAAAAGGTGCAGCAGGATCTTGGCGAGAAGTATGGAGGTAAACTTATTTGTTTAGATATGCTGCCTTCAACATTATTTCAGCCGAGAGACGTCCACTGCTGGACATCGGCCTTCCCCAAGTGTCGCCACGATGACCGGTCCTGTGCGTCTCGCATCCATTGTTTACCCGTGACCCTCACCATGTCATCGGTCCACCTTGTAGGAGGCCTTCCAACGCTGGGTCTTCCGGTACGTGCTCGCAACCCCAGAACCTTACGTCCCCATCGACCATCTGTTCTGCGAGCAACATGCCCTGCCCACTGCCACTTAAGTTTGATGATTCTTCGGGCTATATCGGAAACCTTGGTTAAATGATAAATTATATTTATTTTGCAAACAGGTATTTTTAAAAACACTTTTACACGTCAATTTTTTAGTCAGTTTAAACTAGATGAGGCCGGTGTTTCCTAGCTGACTACTCTGAGAAGAAACACTGAAACAAACTCAGGAGTCAAAGTCTCTTTTAAAGTCCATACAGCAAACATGTAATGGTCAAATAATTTGAGAATGCCGATTAGTGTCTGAGATGGTCTTTTGAGGAAAGAACCACACAGTTTTGAGTGGACCTGTCCAGTTAGATTCTCTTGCGGATATCTTCAATCCTGATGCGATCACGCAAGGAAACTCCGGGCCTCTCCATTGCCCTTTGGATGATTTTAAACTTTCTGATGAGGCCCAAAAATATATGAAAACAAGCAAATAACGTTTGCATTTCGGGGAGTGTGCGTCGGAATTGCATAACCTAATTCCGCCTAGCCCGTTCCATCATCGGACCACCAGGCGTACGGCAACGCGCCACCGGTACATGGTGGACATTCCACCTATACGCACAAAACGTTTTGGGAACACATTCATTGTGCGTACAGCTAAGGAGTGGAATTCCTTGCCGGAATGTGTGTTTCCTGATAGCTACAACCCGGAAATCTTTAAGTCAAGAGTGAATAGGTTACTTCTAGGTAAGCGCGTTCCATCGTCGACCGCCTCATCGCTTTCCATCAGGTGAGATGGCGGTCAAGCGCGAACCTATCCAGAATAAAAAAAAAAAAACGTTTTGCTACTGAAACGTCAGGTCTGCGAGATTGTTTTAAAGAGTCCACGGTAACTCTTTAACCAAACTCTTTAGTTTTGATGATGACTTTTTTTATTCTTAGTATGTGTTTTTTCCTGTTTCATATATATTTAACACTAAACACCTATCTATTATTTATTATTTACTACACACTAATTTATACCTACATATAATAATATAAGAATTTAATTACTTCGCATCAAACAAACTGATTAGCAACCGTAGACTCATAGCAAGGTTCAGTTGAAAACCAGCGTCAGGTAACTGCTACATAGTGGCCTGGCATAATGCTGAACTGGACCTATTTGGCGCAGCCGTGAGACACACAATGTTGATGTATTTTATAAGTTTTAGTATTTAAGTTTCTATATTATAATTGTTATCTCATTATGTGTTTAAAACGTGTTTCAAACGTGTTTTCTTTCTTTCTTTCAAAGGGCAACTGAAGGAACACTGATGGATGTGAGGCTCACAGGATCGGTCTTTGTGGCGACGTTTGGTTGAGGCCTATCAGAAGCGTAGCGTGGACCAATTTTGACGTGGGCGAAGGCACATCAGCGAGGCCTCTTTCTTTCATAAATTCGAAAACGAGACAGCTACTATCGCAACCCAGTGTCGCTTACCATCAGGTGGCAGTGGTCAAAAACGCGAGTCTCAATTATAAAAAAAAAACCTTCGTTCATGAGGAAACCTTGCTTGTGCAAGGTCTCCTTGAATGCGAGGCCGTGGTCGAGGGCCCACTTCGCCCACGCCTAGCTACGCTGCTGAGGCCTATGTCCACCTGTGGCCGTCTTTCGGCTGAAATGATGATGGTGATATATTTTTTACTGTACCTACTGGATTCATAATTTCCCCGGTCTTCACAGAACTGGACAGGCGCAAGGAGAAGCCGGTCGCGAGGAAGTCAGAAGAGGAGCAGACGTCGCGGCTACTGAAGCTGTTCAGCATCCTCAACATGATATTCGAGATGTTTGTGTTATAAGTGAGTATCTACCCTAAGTGTTCGGCCAGACTGGAAGCGAGGCGGGCCCGGCGCGGCAATCTCAAACATAAGAATTTCGTTTGAGTGTTGCATAGTGGGCACGCGGGTGCGGGAAGCGGGGCGGTCTATTCACGCTACAGATCGTTCATACAAGTGGCCACAGTGAGTGCGCGGACGACGAGCGGCAGTGGGCATCTCAAACTAGTTCAAGCCATGCTCTGGCAACCGCCGCACCCCGCTCCGCGCTGCTAGTCTGGCCGAGCAAATCACGCGCGTTCCCGCCACCGCACCGCGCTGCTAGTCTGGCCGAGCAAATCACGCGCGTTCCCGCCACCGCACCGCGCTGCCAGTCTAGCTGAACAAATCACGCGCGTTCCCGCCACCGCACCGCGCTGCCAGTCTAGCTGAACAAATCACGCGCGTTCCCGCCACCGCACCGCGCTGCCAGTCTAGCTGAACAAATCACGCGCGTTCCCGCCACCGCACCGCGCTGCCAGTCTAGCTGAACAAATCACGCGCGTTCCCGCCACCGCACCGCGCTGCCAGTCTAGCTGAACAAATCACGCGCGTTCCCGCCACCGCACCGCGCTGCCAGTCTAGCTGAACAAATCACGCGCGTTCCCGCCACCGCACCGCGCTGCCAGTCTAGCTGAACAAATCACGCGCGTTCCCGCCACCGCACCGCGCTGCCAGTCTAGCTGAACAAATCACGCGGTATCCCGCGACCGCGCCGTTCCCCGCACCGACTCGCACTTGCACGGTTATTTTTAATAATATAAACTAAAGTTGTCAAAAAATAAAAGACGCATTTTGACATTTGTATTTTGACTACCTAGCGACTATCAAAATAGCTAAAGTAGCTACTACTACACCGGATCCTTAATTATTATTTTATTGTTTCTTTCAGTTTCGTACCAAGTTACATTCTATGGTATTTCTCAAATGTCAAAATGGGCCTTATATTTTTTAACGACTTTGCTTGACTGCGATCCCACCTAATGGTAAGCAGTGATGCAATCGTTGATGGTGAGGCGCACTAGTTTATTAAGAGCCTATTCACTCTAGCCTTGAAGATACCTAAATTATAATCGGACGGGACTGAATTACAATCACTTTAGTATTTCTTTTTTCTTTTATTTCAGGCATAATGAAGGCTACTTTGTGAGAAAGACCAAGTGTGATAGTCAACGCGTGGTTAAGTGGGTAGATAGCGGTGGTAAAGTAAGGAAGACGAGGATGCTGAAGACGAGATTGGTAAAAATGAAGCTAGTACTACATTATCTTATCTTGTTGTGGGGCTGGCCCTGGGCCAGAGCACTTCGACCCTTCTGGATCTTTTGTGCTATTCCCCTCCTGTCTACTCAACCCCTAGCCCTCTGTGCACCTTCTTCATGAGTCCCAGTATGGCTTTGATGGGGCTGAGCCTGTAGTCCTCTGGTCTTGGATATGGTTGGCCCAGATACTCTAGTCTTTTGGAGCCTAGTGCTGCACAGTCGCACAGCAAGTGTAGCATATTCTCCTCTGCATCTCCACAGAACCTACAAGTCGGGGCGCTTGCTAGTCCCATGTTGTGGAGCTGTTTGTTGGTGGCATAGTGCCCCGTGAAGACTCCTGTAATTGTTCGGAGCTGTGATCTGCTGTACCTCCATAGTTTTTGGGTCCAGGCCTTATCTATGACTTATAGTACTACATGAGACCGACTTACACGTGTAACACGCATGATTTGCACGTAGAACGACGTCGCGTGGCGTGGATCAAGTGTAGCTCTACAAGTCTAGTTTCCATATAAAATGTATGGAGACCGATGCGTCCTGATTGGCGTGTGTGGCACACGTGTGCGCAGTGTAGATCTACCTTTAACATACTAACCAAGCATGTCTTTCTGAGTCGTGGCATTCATCATCATCTTCCTGCCCTGTCACTCGTCATGCCACTAACTTCCTTTTCTTTCATATCACTCTTCACACAATCCATCCATCTTTTCTTTGGTCTCCCTCTCCATCCATCCACATGTAAACTCATAACTCTTTTAGTAACATGCGTTTCATCCCTCCTCTTCACATGGCCATACCAAGACAAACGATTCCCCTTCAACTTTTCAGTCACTGGCGCCACTTTCAAACTTCCCCTAATATATTCATTTCTCACTTTATCCATTCTCGTCACACCACACATCCATCTTAACATTCTCATCTCCGCTACATGCAATTTTTTTTCATCCGTCTTTTTCACAGCCCAACATTCTGATCCATACAGTATGACAGGCCTTATCACGGACTTGTAGATTTTACCCTTCAACTTGAGGGGCATCCGTGGATCACAAGTTGTTCCCGTGACCTGTCGCCATTTCATCCATCCTGCGTTGATCCGATGTGTTACGCCCTGCATTGAAGAGCTATATTTCAACGGGACACCATGGCGGCGCGATTAGCTGCGCCGCCATGGTGTCCGTAAGCTATCAAACTAGACACCAGAGTCGCTACACCATACTGAGAAAGTATCAAAATGAAGGAAATGAGAATGAAGTGCACGTGTCCGAGCTGGTCGCGCCGCCATGGTGTCCCCGTCAAATATAGCCCGAAAGGTTGATACTCCCTTGAGATAATTTTCTAATTCCAAGCGGGTGTATCTCCTGGTAGCATCTAGTATTATTATTTAGTCAATATGGAGGATAGATATAGGATATTAACTTTTTAACTGCCTACGTCGGATATATCCGACAAACACTCACGTTTATTCCGCCAGGGTCGCACATCCACGACCAAATACTCCATCTCGTCAGCTCTTCTGTCACCTATGGGGATTGAGGCGCTAAACGAGATGGAGTACCCAGTCGCAATTACACGACCCTGGCGAATAGGACACGGAAATACTCGTCGGAATAATCAGAGTTAAAAAAAAAAAAGTTTCAGGCCTTACCTTTAAAGGCCTGGAGTAAAATTCGGTCTCATTTTGTAATAACTACATTAAAATGTATCAATTTTGAAGTATTTCATTGACGGCATGGTAGACCTTTTTTGTCAGACTTTTACTGTCTGAAAACCTACTCCTGTTCCTTCGTTTTCTTTCGTACCAGAGCCCGAGTCTTCCTTTTAGAATCAGACATTTGGCCCCAGTAGGCTTCGACCCTGCTAGGCGCCTACAGTTGCTGACATCTTGAGGCGCGCGTGGACGGTCGGACGGCGAGCTACCCATTGCTCGCCGTCCGCAAGCCCGCACCTACGGTGACCGAGGCAGTTGGGGCGTGAGGACCGTTGCCTCATGGCATGGTAGGCTGCTGCGGTACGTATCGCGAGTTCGATTCCCGCACGGAACAAATATTTGAATGGCTTACAGATTGTTGTTCTGGGTCTGGGTGTCTTGTATATATGTGAGTGTATATGTGTGTGAACGTATCCACGATACAGGAGTCATTTTTAGTGTAGGGTAAAAAAATAATCGAATCATAAAATGCTTCCTGCTGTAAAAATAAGACTATTTTTATTATCAATTGCTAGTTGTCTTATAGGACAATAATATTATAGTGTGTAAATGTATGTTACTCCGTCACACTGAAACATCTAAACAGATTTGGATTAGGGCATGCAAAACCGGTTTTCCGGTTTTGCGCAAAACCGGAAATCGGCCAAAATTTAACGATTTTTGAAAACCGGTTTTGAGAGCCAAAACCGGAGCTCAGCTCCGGTTTTCCCGTTATTGAGTAACAATTAACATTTTGATTTTTATCAACATTTTTTTCGAACAATCTCAAAAAATAATTAATTTTGAGGCATCAAATGTATCCGAACCGAACACAGCCTGCATCCACCCACTTACACGCCTCCCTCCATTACCCCCGCACCTCGCACCCGTAACCCGCCAGCCTGCGCCTGCGTTGTTGCAGTAATACCCTTACCGGGAGTGCAAGTGCGTGTCCGCCGCCCTCGCTTGCGACGCTAGGACAATTGAAAATGTTGATTTTTTGGTAATTGTGGGTGGCTGTGTTTAATATTTGAAGATGCTGATTGTGTTTTCTATTTTTAAAATATATTATTTTTGATAGCAGACTTAATAGGTACTAAAGATACCAAAAACTTACTTGTTGTTGATTTGATCTCAGTTAATTAATCTTTATACTATTATAAGTTCATTGTTAACTGTACAATTATTATGGTTTGGATTAAAAAGAAATGTATCATACAATTTGTTTTATTTGTAGACTTAGTGGGTATTTAAAAAAAAATGGTGTTTCTTTCTAAATTATACTACATTCGATTTTTTTTGCTAAAACCCGACCTAGCTCCGGTTTTCGGTTTTGGTCCCAAAAAAACGATGTTCAAAACCGGTTTTGATGACTTTCCGGTTTTGCATGCCCTAATTTGGATGACATCTGGCACATGGGTAGATCTATCCTGGAATAGCACATACAAACAAAATACCTTAACTCCTAAAGTAACCTAACACGAAGGGAATAACGGGGGCGGACAAGCAAATTACCCTAACACCTAAAATAACCTAACACGAAGGGAATAACGGGGGCTGCAACATATACTATATCACATTGTTCGTAACTGTACATGTAATAAGGTAATGATTTGATAAACAACAATTTTGCCTGATTGTACACTTTATTTATAAGTTGTTTGAATACTAAAGATTGTATATAGACATTAATCTTAATATATATTTTAGTATTTGTATCTAGTCAATAAATTATGAATATTTTAAATGCATTTTATTTCTTAACTAGTTTCTGCCAGCGGCTTTGCTTGTGTGAAAGTAGGTTTCTACATACAAAAGTGGACCCCCGTTTCACCCCTTTCAAACAAGGAATCTCCAAAAACCCTCTCTTGACCCCTGAGTTTGTTACGGTGTTTCTTCTCAGGGTAGTCAGCTATGAAACACCGGTCTTAACGAAAAAAAAAATTGACGTGTACAAGTATTTTTTTAAAACCAATTTACAAAATAAATATACTGGCTTCTGCCAGCGACTTCGCCCACGTGTAAACAGGTTTTTCCATACAAACTTTAGACCCCTGTTTCACCCCTTTTAAATTAGAATTTCGGAAAACCCTCTCTTAGTGCTCGCCTACGTCATAAAAAGAAACCTTGTGCAAAATTTCACGTTCCTAGTCCCGGTAGTTTCGGCTGTACGTTGATACGTCAGTCAGTTTCTCCTTTTATATGTAAATCTATATATATAAAAGAAAGTCGTGTTAGTTACACTTTTTATAACTCAAAAATGGCTGAACCGATTTGGCTGAAAATTGGTGGGGAGGTAGCTTAGAACCAGGAGACGGATATAGGATACTTTTTATCCCGTAGAGTAGGGTAGAGTGGGGTGGAATGGGGTAGAGTGAGGTAGAGTAGGTTAGGGTAGGGTAGGGTAGAGTTGGGTAGAGTAGGATAGAGTAGCGTAGAGTAGCGTAGAGTAGGGTAGAGTAGCGTAGAGTAGGGTAGAGTAGCGTAGAGTAGGGTAGAGTAGCGTAGAGTAGGGTAGAGTTGGGTAGAGTAGTAGAATATAGACGGGAGCGAAGCCGCGGGCAAAAGCTAGTATAACAATAAAGACTTGATAAACATCTAAAAGTCTAATCTCAAGATTTGCCTAAGTGCTATGGAGTTCAGTGTATGAGCATGAGCATGATCAGCCTTTCAATATTCCCACTGCTGGGACTCCAGCCTCCTCTCTAGGAGAGGGAATGGGCCGTAATCCACCACGCGGGCCCAGTGCGGGATGGTGGATGTCACATGTCTTCGAATTTTTTGTCTAGGACACGCCGGTTTCCTCATGATGTTTTCCTTCACCGTTTTGAGAGCAGAGGTGATGAAATAAATTACACAAAGTAATGCGCCTGGCTGGGTTAGAACCCGCGACCTACAACTCGTGGAGCCGTTACCACTCGGCCACCACTGCTTCCAGAGTTCAATGTACTATGTGTTAAACTAACGGATAATTTTCGAAACGCCCTACTGTGAAAAAATTCGGAGATAGGCCATGGAAATCTTCAGCCTTTGTAGGTACGGTGTTTAATCCAGTGTGGTCCAAGATGGAGCAGGCTTGCCTAGAAGTAATCTATTCACTCTTGACTTAAAGACCTCTAAGTTGTCATCATCATCATCATCATTTCAGCCGAAAGACGTCCACTGCTGGACATAGGCCTCCCCCAAGTGTCGCCACAATGAACGGTCCTGTGCGTCTCGCATCCATCGTACTCCCGCAACCGTTACCAGGTCATCGGTCCACCTTGCAGGAGGCCTTCCAACGCTACGTCTTCCGGTACGTGGTCGCCATTCCAGAACCTTCGGCCCCAACGGCCATCCGTTCTGCGAGCAATGTGCCCTGCCCATTGCCACTTAAGTTTGGCGATTCTTCGTGCTATATCGGCCTCTAAGTTGTAGCTATCAGAAAACAAGGACT
This sequence comes from Mythimna vitellina, assembly GCA_949316375.1. Taxonomy (NCBI): domain Eukaryota; kingdom Metazoa; phylum Arthropoda; class Insecta; order Lepidoptera; family Noctuidae; genus Mythimna; species Mythimna vitellina. Next base: position 1,671,221 of record OX438713.1, read on the forward strand.
CCGGCAGGGAATTTCACTCCTTAGCTGTACGCACAATGAATGTGTTCCCAAAAAATTTGGTGCGTATGGGTGGGATGTCAACCATGATAAATAAGAAGGAAGAAGTTAGTGAATAAAGAAGTCATTATTACAAGCGTGAAATAATTTTATTTACAAACTAATTCAACAACACATACACTGATTTGAACACATTCAATACTTTGTCAATAAACTTATTATTACTTACAATACATTTGTGTTAAATAAATACAACAACTATATAAAATATAAAAGAATAAAATTGAGGAATTTGTTGAAAATATTTATTTTTTTCGGGACCAAAAGCCCATGTATAAAATCTTCATAAGTTGTTTTTCTACATCTCATGGTACCGTCAAACGGGGTGAATAGGACTGCAGGGGTGAATAGGAACAAAACTTTGGTTAAGTTTTTTACATTGGTATGTATTTAAATAATTGATTTCTATCAAAGTATCCGTTTTTATTACAATTAATGAACAAATAGGAATACTTAAATGCTGGGAAATTTTTTTAATTAACGCGAAAATCCCCTTCAAACTTTTGTTCCTATTCACCCCTGCGGTCCTATTCACCCCGTTTGACTGTATCCAAATAAAACTATGTACTATAATAAATAAAAATCACTGTTGTAAAAAACGTAATAAAATACAGAAAGGACTGGAATCGTGCTGCCAAAGTTAGTGAAATTCAGCATGTTAATATCATTCAAATTAATATATTTTCAAGGGTATGTGATACGCCAAATTTTGCTCCTAAACATAATTTTATTTTATAAAATTTTATTGTTGGTAGAGGTGTAAAAACCCTAACTTAGAAATAGGTGTACAAAAAATGCAAAAATAACATACAACAGCTATAAATAATTGACTAAGGGCGGAAATTATCATAACTTAAAATTTGTAATTGTTTAAGGATTTAATAATTTGTATCCATTTGAAAACTTGTTTGGCGAAATCTCTTAATTCTTAATTCTTTATTGTACAAAAAAAACATACATAGTACACGGAGATAATACAGTTTATGTACAAATTACTGGTTTATTATCCTTACATGTATAATGGTGTATGCTTTGTTGGTTGGCCTTAAATAAATAAATAAATTCACCAATAAAACTAATCGCGTTCCAATCAAAACCCAAGCGAACGCGTTCGCGCGTGATTTCGCGCCATTTACGTTAAACGCTGGCGTCCGCATTGATTATATAATATTGAGCGTTTTATTTATAGAGTATTTATCCAAGTACATAATTAAGAAGTTCTTCATAAAGTAGTCTAGTAAATATCGAAAATAATCAAACCTTTCCGTTATTCCCTGTATACCTATAGATATTCACAGGTTAACGTTTGGCTCGCATAATCACGTTTAGCCGCTGTCACTAGTGTCACTTGTCTGTATTTTTCTTTTGTTGCATTTTTACAAGTGACACTAGTGACAGCGGCTAAACGCGATTATGCGAGCCAAATGATAAAACGCGATTCGTTTTATTGGTGAATTCCGCCCTTAAACATCTGACGCATGCTTAACTTTTTAACCCCTTACGTCGGATATATCCGACAAACACTTTCGCGTTTATTCCGCCAGGGTCGCACATCAGCGACCAAATACTCCATCTCGTCAGCTCTTCTGTCACCTATGGGAACTGAAGATCTAAACGAGATGGAGTATAGATACCGGCACCGAACTTGAGCGCTGACTTCTACAGTTCTATTTCCTGGGTTTTTTTTTTGTGTATGGCCTCTCGCAGGTCAACCTAGGAGGTTGTCGGCTGCTTAACCGGTCTTGCCTGTGGCGGCTTTGATTATAGAATCAAAGCCTCCAGCCAGGGCTTATTTAAACTAACTTAAAACAACAACAAGTTCTACTTGCGCAGAAGCACGCAGAAATGATATATCGGGTCTCTTTAGTGGTATGAGAAGAGATGTAGAGGCGGGGAGTGCAATCCTTGTACAGTGATTGGCTTGCTGATGTATACTATGCGCCAAGCGATCCCCGCTCTTTCGCCGAGCGCTCAAGATTCGTGCCGTTATCTATACCCAGTCGCAAACACACGACCCTGGCGTATAGGATGCGAAAACACTCGACGGACAAATCCGACGCAAGCGGTTAAAAGGTAATAATAAAGAAAACAAAACTCAAAAAACCAATTTTTCAAAATTGAATCCTAAAAACATAAGTCTTATAGTTCAATTTTCAAATACATCTTTTTGAGATAGGACTTAATGATAAAGCTTGCTACTTATTTCTTTTTTATCAGATCTTTGAATAATTAAACTTAATAATTAATTTTGGTACGGACATGACTTAGCTACCTCTGTATACAGTGGCGGATAAAGACAGAGCGGATGCTGTAGCAAATTCGATCAAGGGGCCCCCTGTGTAGACATGTTTTTATTAAGATAGATTAAATAAAATATTTTGTGTGTAATCAATCAGCTCATCATCATCATCTTCCTGCCCTTATCCCGTATTATTTGGGGTCGGCGCAACACGTTTTTTTCTTCCACTCTGCCCTGTTACTCGTCATGCTATCACTAACTTCCTTTTCTTTCATATCACTCTTCACACAATCCATCCATCATTTCTTTGGTCTCCCTCTTCCTCTCCATCCATCCACATGTAAACTCATAACTCTTTTAGTAATATGCGTTTCATCCCTCCTCTTCACAATCAATCAGCTATAGATTCCAATAATTTTTACACCATCCTATTTTTTTTTTTCAAAAAGAATCACCAAGCTAAAGTAGCAGTGAGCAGGGCACATTGCTCGTAGAACGGATGGTCGATGGGGCCGAAAGGTTCTAGAGTGGCGACCGCGCACCGGAAATTGCAGCGTTGGAAGGTCACCCACAAGGTGGACCGACGACCTGGTGAGAGTCGCGGGAGTGCGGTGGATGCGAGACGCATAGGATCGGTCGTTGTGACATCGCTTGGGGGAGGCCTATGTCCAACATTGGACGTCTTTGGGCTGAAATGATGATGATGATGAACGGTAATACGTTGCTCGTAGAATAATCACACAATCAGAATGATTGCATGTATATTTGTCCGGTGTTTCTTAATCGATAAAAGTGTTTTTATAGGCATCTCTGTGTTTTTTTTCTACAGACCTAAATTAACTGCATTAAGTTTTTAACACACTTATTCGGAAACCCGCTCCCAGCCTTACCACTTTTAGGCACGCGATTTGCTGTTTTTCGCACTAGTTAGATATAAGCTAGTGCTTGACAGCGATCCCACCTGATAGTAAGCTGTGATGTAATCGTTGATGGTGAGGCGCACTAGTTTTATATTAAGAGCCTAGTCACTCTAGCTTTGAAGACACCTAAATTATAATCGGACTACATGTATCGTATAGGACTGGGCGCCAGGTAGACCCCGTTTCTTTATTTCTTCGTAAGTGTATTGCAAAACGTCGTTTGATACACGTGGAAGTTTGTCACTGCAGCACTCTACACCATTAAGCCCTCGCCTACAGCTCGGGCGAATTCTACCTAGGTCGCAAATTTTTTTTCCCTCTATATCTTGCTTAGCGCAGCCATTTGTCATAGACGTTTAGCTATGTCTGGGCATTTTCGGTCCAAATGACAAACTTTCTCCACTTGTATCAAAATTATTATGATTATGTTTACTACAGTGGATTATACAGGGTGTCTTTGACATCGACGTACAAACGAATACCATGGATCCAGGACATGGTTTTTCCAAAATAAAAAATCTTAACTTTTTAATTTAAATTGTATAAAATCGTTATTCTAACATTTTTAGTGAAAAAAAAAATTTATAAATTACTTTTAAAACTGAAAATGTCATCAGGGTTGATTAGAATAACGATTTTATATACCCCGCTGACTTTATAATTAATTTATACCAAAAATGTCATTGGGGTTGTTTAGAATAACGATTTTACACAGATTAAATTTAAAAAAAAAAACAGACTTTTGTTAAAAAAAAATTAGGAAAAATCCGACGAAAAATTCCACCACACCGACGCGTCCAGAATCACGTACTGGATCCGTGGTATTCGTTTGTGCGTCGATGTCAAAGGCACCCTGTATAGTTTTGCGCATTACAGAACTCGCGATTCGCTCCTGTAGTCCCCTTAAGATCTACAATGTCAATAATTGAACTCTACCGTTACACTACTCATCTTTTTTAACATTTTTCGCGGCTGCCAGTTTTTTCTTACACTCTTGATAAATACCGTCCAAGTCTAATGCTGCCTTTACGTTGTCTTTTGAGAACAGGAATCTGAAACAAAAAAAAACAATAATAATTAAAAAATGATCGACGGATCCTTCCATTTCAATCGACTTCAAAAAAAGGAGATGGTTCTCAATTCGGGTTGTATATTTTTTTTTTTCAAAATCCAGTTCTGATTATGGGATCCATATCAAATCGAGGGAAATCCTCAAATGTTATAGGCAACCATATAGTGATTTTGATATTTTCATCGCAAACTCAAGCATCTACCGTAAAAAAGTAACAATTGATGAAGTGGGACTGATGAAGGAGCCCGGAAATAGCCAACGGAACTTCATACTCGCATAGATATCACAATGAAGATAGTTAAGGAACTATGACAATACAATTAAATAAATGGTTCTGAATAGTTATGTTGAAAATGGTATCATCGAACCGATATGATGATGATGGAGCCGGAAGGTACCAGAAGTCCATCGTAAAATATGCAAAACCACTGTAAGTAAAAACATGCAAATACAATATAATCCGATGTCTAGGAATAAGTACAATTTAGCTTTACAATGAGGATCAGTCATGATTTTTATGTAGTATGCAGACCTATAGCGTCCAAAAAAAACCCAGTAAATACTGTGAAGAAATTATTTAAATTTGACCAAAAATGGCGAAGATATAGCAATTTTAGTGTATTAGTTACAGAAACGCGCCCCAGAATCAGGCGACTCGCTGTGACGTCATCTGTCATGATCGGTCTCCACCGGCGAATGAATACGATCAAGCCGTTCGTCGCACGGATCATGACAGATGACGTCATCGTAAACAGTCCAGCGAAAGCGCGCGTTTCCAAATAGCCGTTTAGAAAAACTTTAATAAATCCACCATTTCTTGACGGATTTAAATAATTGAAAAAATTAAATGCTCAGTAAAATATTACACGTACGATGTACTTAGTAAAAATTGAATTTGCTATTATGTAATTGATTCAAAAGTGCCTGTAGTTGGTCTATATGAAATAAACGTTTCCGATTTTTGAGTTATCAACTTACTTCTGCAACTTCCCGGTGTGGTCAGCTTGTGGTCTCCTCATCTTCTCCTGGCCATCAGTCAGCAAAAGGATCGTGGGTAGCTGACGACTGGTGGGTCCATCTTGTACTCTGTACTTTGCTGCTGATTCCGGGTATCTGAAGCGAGAGGATTCGTTGTGCATAATAAATCTAAGGATCTAGAAAATTTATATAGCATTATTGATCTCTTTTTTACGGAATCATAATCGGCTTTGTAATATTCCCACTGCTGGGACTCAGGCCTGTTCTCTAGGATAGGAAATGGGCCGTAACCTAGCGGGCCCAGTGCGGGTCTGGTGGAGGCCACATTTCTTCGAATTTTTGGTTCTAGGACATGCCGGTTTCCTCACGATGTTTTCCTTCACCGTTTTGAGAGCAGTGGTGATGAAATAAATTACACAAAGACCAAGAGGCAAATAGACAGCAGACCTAATTAGTGACTCTTGTAAACACCTCAAAAGACATACCTCCCAACATCCAGCTTCCCAAACTTCAGATTATCCAGGCTATAGCTGGCTGACAACTCAGCGAACACTGGTGCAAAGTTGACGCAGGCCGGGTGCCAAGCAGCGTAGAGACACACAATCCAGGTGGTGTTCTTGTGGTGTTTGAGCTCCTCGTCCAGGACTTGGGGGCCACGGAAGTAGGTGACGTGCTCCGGACCCGTGTATGTTGGCTCGGGGAGTAGGAGGGCGGAGAGTATGAGGATTGCTCCGTAAGGCAGGCCATAGCTGTAAAGGTAGATGGATATTTTATATTTGAAGCAAAAACATTTTTTTTTTCTCCACCATCATCAAACAACGCCGTCTAGTCCCAAGCTAAGCAGAGCTTGTGTTATGAGTACTAGACAACTGATAAACATACTTATATATTCCTAAATATATATATATTATAGATAAATTACACCAAGACACAGAACAAATGATCGTGCCCATCACACAAACATTTGTCCTGGGTGGGAATCTAACCCACAACCTCCGGCATAGTAGTCAGGGCCACTAACCACTAGACCAACAGACCAGTCAAAATAAAAATGGAGGTATAGGGAATATTAATTATTTTATCGCCCCCAAGAGGACACAGCGCGGCGGCGGTGCTCTGCCTAGGCGGGGCACATTTCTATCGTATGCTCCAGAGTGTTCTCCGGGCGGTCCACACAATGGTGGCACCCGGGCGTTTCTTCTGCACGTATCCGGTGCAGGAACCTCCCGAAATTACCATGTCCAGTGAGGACCTGCGTCGTGCGAAAGGTAACGACGCCGTGTGGTCTTTCTAGCCACTCCTCAAAAAGGGGAATTACCGCCATGCTTATGGCGTGCCCAAAGCGTATTGGATATAGGGCATGAACACAAGCAAGAGGCATTAGGTTATTTGTGCACACAAACTAATTATTGTATGTTCCTGGCACTGGTCATGTGTTTAGATTTAATAAAAGGGAACGGAATCATAGCGACTAATATTAATTCAATACTGGGCAAGTAGTACCCACAAAATCAATAGATGGCGTTGGCGTCGAATTAGAAGTCGCTATGGTTTCGTTACCGCGCGTAGTATAAGGTAGGTCTAGAATTTTGTTTTTTGAGAGCCAGTACATACGCAAACATTGTGATTCGGTTTCGGTACAAGTTTCATTAGCATAGCATAGCATAGTCGGCCTTATAATGTTCCCACTGTTGGGACTCAGGCCTCCTCTCTATGAGAGGGAATGGGCCGTAATCCACCTCGCGGTCCCAGTGCGGATTGGTGAATGTCACATGTCTTCGAATTTTTGATTCTAGAACATGCCGGTTTCCTCACGATGTTTTCCTTCACCGTTTTGAGAGCAGTGTTGATGAAACAAATTACACAAAGTAATGCGCCTGGCTGGGTTTGAACCCGCGACCGAACTCGTAAGTCGGAGCCGTTACCACTCGGCCACCACTGCTCTCCAGTTTCATTATACGCAATCGCGTATAATGAACAATGGAATGGTAATTAATCAATTACCATTCCAGTGTTTTGATTTCGTTACACTCTCCAAGTCGACCCTCGGGTTTCGAACATCATGTGTAAAACTTATTACTACTATTTAGCATTCTCATGATAATAAATGCTAATCAACTTATTATCACTGAGTTAATATATAAATATGATGTATGATGTTTTCATTTATATTGACTCCTGAGCAAGTCTCCACAAAGTGGGTGGCTGAAGATGAAGATGCCACTGAAGCTGGCCTGAGAAGAGGTGGTGAGATGACCTAGATGCCTACCGTAGCTGGTTTGAGGTGGCTTGAGAAAAAGGTGGAAGTATTTCCGGGAGGCTGTTGCCTAGTAGTACGAAAGAATACAACATTATTTTTAGTATTTATGCGAAGTCGAAACACGTGTCTAATATTTTTATGTAAAGTATCTATGTACAAAATTTTATAGCTGTATCATGAAAAATCACAAAGTTATAAGCTTGTTATGTTACCTGGATACCTGTACAAATATATTGTCGGCTTACTGCAAGAACTCATTAACTGACAAATACAAAACTTTGATTACAACCACTTTTAGTAACTAAAAAAAGGAAAGGAAAGAAAGAAAACATGTTTATTCTGCCTAAATAGACGCACAATTCATTACAAAAATATAAAAACATGTCTCCTGACAGGCCATATGTGTATCTGGCATAACCGTGTTGCTCTATATGACAATAGACAACACAGTTGTCTAGATTATCTAAAAGTTTCTTTATTTTTATTTATTTTGTTTTTTTTACTAATAGTTTATTTATTCAAGGTTTCACATATATATCATCAGTTACCAGTTACTTACTCACTAACTGACAAAGTGAAAAAAAAGAAAAGAAAAAAGTGAAGTGAGTTGCAGTAAGCCGACAATATGGTTACCTGGCCATCCAGGCGACTGAGGGGTTGTTTTGCTCCCACACCCAGTTATTGGAATCGATTCAGTTACTGAAAAAACTGTATTCAGGTTTCACATTATACTAAAAATAATGTTTTATACTAATTAAAAAAAGATTGAATAATTTAACACAATGAGAAAAAATTTTTAATTTAAAAAACCCCCGACACAAAAAGTAAGTAAAAAATAAGTTAGTAACTTTCAGCCTTGTAACTTCACTAAAAGAATCTAGAAATATTTTAAAGATGAGCGTCACTGAGTCGAAGGACCTGGGAGGTCGAGTGTTATGTTTAAAAGTAAAGTAAATACCCATTGTGTGATAAAGAACCCTACCGCAGTTAAGAAACGAGCTGTAGATCTTAAACACCTGGACAGATCTTCATAAATTATAGCTAAGAACCATCTCGATTAGGTCAGCTTTCAAACAAAAAAAACCGCATCAAAATCAGTCCATTCGTGTGGGAGCTACGATGCCACGGACAGACACACAGATATACAGACACACAGACATGTCAAACTTATAACACCCCTCTTTTCCGTCGGGGGTTAAAAAATGCTGTTAATCTATCATATGGTTATACCTAATAACTAAGCATTTATGTATTATTATGAGATTTTTGGGACTCTGTTAGGCAAAATTATAATTATCAACCTAACTATGGCTAAAATCTACAAGTTCACAGCATAGCATAGCATAGCATAGTCGGCCTTATAATGTTCCCCATGTTGGGACTCAGGCCTCCTCTCCAGGAGAGGGAATGGGCCGTAATCCACCACGCGGGCCCAGTGCGGGTTGGTGGATGTCACATGTCTTCAAATTTTTGGTTCTAGGATATGCCGGTTTCCTCACAATGTTTTCCTTCACCGTTTTGAGAACAGTGGTGATGAAATAAATTACACAAAAGTAATGCATCTGGCTGGGTTTGAACCCGCGACCTACAACTTGTAAATCGGGGCCGTTACCACTAGGCTACCACTCCTTCTCCTCCTTGCTCCAAGTTCACAGACTTGTAGATTATATATAGATAAATAAGACTTGGAATACTCTATGGATCAGAATGTTGGGCTGTCGAAAATATTCCTTATAAGGAGAGATGAGAATATTAATATTTGTGTGAATGAAGAGTAGAGGAAATGTGGAATTGGGGCCAGTGGCTGAAAAGTCAGATGGGAATCGTTTATCTTGATATTTATTTATTTATTAAAACTTTATGCTAGTAAGAAACACTGTACAAAGGCGGACTTAATGCCTTAGGCATTTTCTACCAGTCGACCTTAGGGTGGTGCAGAAATATAACATGGTAGGTGCGACATAATGGTAAACTAGATCAGAAAAACAATAATAAACATATACTTAGATACATACATACAAATTAACAATGCTATTATGAAAAACGATTCCAACAAATCAACGCTGTGATGATTACACCAACTTCCTGCGAATGTATTCACGTGCCATATGGTGATATGGTTATGTGAAGACGAGTGATGAAACACAGGTACCTACTAAAAGAATTATGAGTATACACATGTGTTTGGAAGGAGAGGAAGGCCAAAGAAATTATGAAAGGATTGGATGAGGAGTGATATGAAAGAAAAGGGAGTCTGTGATGGCGTGTCGGCCCCAGACAACACAGGACAATGTAAACTACACAAAACCGGTAAGAATTAGGTTCATTAGAAGATCTATGACAAAAATAAATAAAAAAATGAGCACTTACCGAATATCAGCGTAAAACCATAGAATTAGATTCGCAATCTTCGTATAAACGAATGAAGACGACAGGTAATTGACCATAGTAACGCTTCCCGCCTTCCTCGTCCTTAACATTACGACTATAATTAGGAAAAATAGGATTTCCGTCTCACGACTGTCCAGCTCACATTCTGCACTAGGGAACAAAAAGTTACAAATATAACCTGTTCTCTTACAGGTAACGTACGTAAGACTTAACAAAATGTTAAACCAGTAATATGGCTTTAATAACTGCTTCAAATCAGCTTTATAGGACATTGTTATTAGTTAAAATTTAATTTATTAAAATCACAATTCTGGGAACATCAACCGCAAATTATGTCCGATTGTCCGGGCTAATACTACTCTGTTCCACGGTGAGAATTACGAAATCAGATTGGTCAGATGACAGCAAGATGGCGATATTGGTTTCATGCTGAGAGTAAAAGAGACAACATAGGAGTGACCGAAAAGAGTTTATATTGCAGAGTTTTGTTTCGTGGAAAGGGTTTTGATAAGGTTAAATTACAGTTTTTAATTTTGTACGGACTTAAATAAGGGTTTAATTAATACAATAAATAGCTATTATTATTTGTGAATTTTCTTTTAACACCAGTTTATTCCTCGTTCGTTTCGGTGATCCAGTGAACGTGAGTAATCTACCAGTCTACCTACGGAGTCGATTTTCTAGGAAATAATGGGTTCCTCACGATGTTTTAGTTTTGAGAGCAGTGGTGACCAAATACATAAAGTAACGGGCCTGGCTGGGTTAGGACCCAAGACCTATACAACTCATATGTCGGCTACCTACGCGACGTTAACCCTGGGCCACTGCTCTGTGTTCGGGTATTAATTAATACCAATTATTTACAAAAATTTAAAAGTATTGGCGATAGGGGGCAGTGTATATAATCACGGACATCAAAGTTCTATGCTGCAAAATTCAGATATAAAATAGGGATTCAATTGTATACTGGTCACACTGTGTGTACTTTTTCGTTCGTGGGCCAGTGGGCGACCGAATGGGCCATTTACAAATAACCTGGTGTTGCGATCGAATCGAATCGAGCTATAGTTTTGTTACGAACCTTTTTGAATCTTGACCGTACGGCTCATGCAGCATGGTACCTAGTTACTCTAAAACTACGGCCCTACTTTAGTCTGAAGCGTGACCGACTCGACCTGTACACCTGGAAGCGTCATGGACGGGGTTCTTCCTTCGTCGCTGGTCGTCCGCCGAGGTGTCATGCACATAGCGGCATTGAGGGAACAGTGTGCTCTCTTACTGAACAAACTGCTGCAACACAAATAGGCAAGTAGCTTGCGCGCGCTTGCCTATATAATCCTTCTAACACCTTGTCCCGTCCGAACGAGCACGAAATTAATCCCGAGGAACTTCGAAGACCCCACCCTCTTACGGGGACGAGACGACTACCCACAGACGTCGCCGTCGTATGATTTACTAGAACAATATTTTATTTTGAAATAATCTAATTTATAGGACGTCCTTTTTTTTAAATTGATTTAAACCAGTGCTTGACTGCGATCCCACCTGATGGTAAGCGGAGATGCAATCATTGATGGTCAGGCGTACTAGTTTATTAAGAGCCTATTTACTCTAGCCTTGAAGACACCTAAATTATAGTTGGACGGGAAGACCGCAGCAGGCAAATTGTTCCAGTCCTTCGATGTACGCGGTATAAACGACGAAGCGAAACGCTTAGTCCGGACTGTTGAAGTTTCAACGACGTAAGGGTGGATACTCGGCGTTCGTCGGGTTGTCCGATGGTAGAAAGGAGATGGCGGAATTAAGTCATGCAATTCCCGCGCACACTCTCCAAAATGTAACCTGTAAAATACCAATATGCTGGCTACCCTGCGCATGTTCGTCATGCTATCACTAACTTCCTTCGGTCGCATCCCCCTCATGGAACAAATATTTATTCGTATCATTATCATTTCAGCCGATAGAAGTCCACTGGTGGACATAGGCCTCTCCCAAATGTCGCCACAAAGAACGGTCCTGTGCGTCTTGAATCCATCGGATTCTCGCAACCTTCACCAGGTCATCGGTCCACCTTGTAGGGGGCCTTTCAACACTGCGTCTTCCAGTACGCGGTCGCCACTCCAGAACCTTTCGGCCCCAACGGCCATCTGTTCTGCGAGCAATGTGCCCTGCCCATTGCCACTTAAGTTTGGCGATTCTTCGTGCTGTCCTCAACCTTCGTTCTCCTGCAGATTTCTTCATTTCTGATTCGATTACGCAAGGAAACTCCGAGCTTGGCCCTTATTTTATTCGTATATGTATAATATATATACCTATAGATAGGTGTTCCGGCGGGTCTGAGTGTCTTGTTTATGTGAGTTTACATGTTTGTGAGAGTAGTGGTGACCGAGTGGTAACGGCCCCGTCTTGAGTTCAAACCGAGCCAGGCGCTTTACTTTGTGTAATTTATTTCATCACCACTGCTCTCAAAACGGTGAAGGAAAACATTGTGAGGAAACCGGAATGTCCTAGAACCAAAAATTCGAAGACATGTGACATTCACCAACCCGCACTGGGCCCGCGTCGTGGTGGATTGAGGCCCATTCCCTCTCCTAGAGGCCTGACTCCCAGCAGAAGGAACATTAAAGGCTGATTATACTTACTAATGCGAAGAAAGGTTTATTTAAAAAAAAAGAAAAAACAGCTTTTTTTAAAAAAAGGAGCCGTCAAAACACTTAAAACATGAAGGAAAGACAAAAAAAAATATAGGTATATCAAAAATATTTTAATATTCCAAACTTAAATTAAAACATTATTGTATTCGAGATTGACTTTACAATAACACAATTTACAATTACCCTAAATAAATAGAATGACTGGCTTTGCGTATAGTGGCGGAAACTAGGTGATCTACGTCAACTTGTTTTTAAATGTACTCATTACAAGTTTTACTTAACTTTTTGATCTCCAGTCATGGCAAAGCAAAATGTGTCCAGAACGCCACGGTCACGACAGATTTAAACGCTAGTAAAATCTTATAAGTATTGCTTTTATTTGTGTTGTTAAAGAATGAAATCGCCGAGTATCACGTTGGCGATGCGAGCACTTTTTTGTGTGGTGGTAAAACGTATAAAGAACCATAATATATCAACTATATTCTATTCTGAACTTCATTTTATAATGAACCAGCTGACCCGACACACGAATTCATCTCCTAGCTATGAAGTGTCAAACCCGCGAAAGTCAAGTACTTTCCACCCGTTTGACAGTAGCTTCGTAGTTTGTCAAACCCGCGAAAGTTAAGTACTTTCCACGCGTTTGACAGTAGCTTCGTAGTTTGTCAAACCCGCGAAAGTTAAGTACTTTCCACGCGTTTGACAGTAGCTTCGTAGTTTGTCTAACCCGCGAAAGTTAAGTACTTTCCACGCGTTTGACAGTAGCTTCGTAGTGTGTCAAACCCGCGAAAGTTAAGTACTTTCCACGCGTTTGACAGTAGCTTCGTAGTTTGTCAAACCCGCGAAAGTACTTTCCACGCGTTTGACAGTAGCTTCGTAGTTTGTCTAACCCGCGAAAGTACTTTCCACGCGTTTGACAATAGCTTCGTAGATTGTCAAACTCGTAAAATTAAGTACTTTCCACGCGTTTGACAGTAGCTTCGTAGTTTGTCAAACCCGTGAAAGTTAAGTGCTTTCCACGCGTTTGACAGTAGCTTCGTAGTTTGTCAAACCCGTGAAAGTACTTTCCACGCGTTTGACAGTGGCTTCGTAGTTTGTCTAACCCGCGAAAGTACTTTCCACGCGTTTGACAATAGCTTCGTAGATTGTCAAACCCGTAAAATTAAGTACTTTCCACGCGTTTGACAGTAGCTTCGTAGTTTGTCAAACCCGTGAAAGTTAAGTACTTTCCACGAGTTTGACAATAGCTTCGTAGTTTGTCAAACCCGCGAAAGTTAAGTACTTTCCACGCGTTTGACAGTAGCTTCGTATTTTTTTTAAATTTTTATGCCGGGTACAGACTCCTGTAAGGTAACATGAAAGGAGTATTTTCATAAGTCTGCCGGGTTAGCTAGTATCCATGTCCATGGAGTTTCTTGCACATACTTCTCCATAGAGATCTACGCTTTGGGACGTGCAATTAAGCTTCTCTTTTTTGACTGACCGACATTTTGTGTGTGCCTGGAATTGGTCTATAAGAAATAAAAGTTTCTGATTTCTTATGGTGTGTCGCTTGCGAATGGCGCGCGTGCATTTCCCGAGCGGTTCGTTTGTACGAAGCCCCTGCGCAGCGCGCTTCTCGTGCGAACATGAAATGCACGCGCGCATTTCGTAAGCGGCTCGCGAATACGTTCCTTTTCTACAATCACGCGGGCGAAGCCGCTGGCAACAGCTACCATGGTATTTTTAGACGCTACTGGTCCATCAAGGACCTATTAAAGTGCGAGTTGCCTAGGGCACTCAAACGCAAGCCCCATGGACACATGTCCGAGGACTGAATACACATGGACACATTTCCATGGACAGAATAACCATGGACACATATCCATGGACTGAATTCATATGGACACATATCCATGGACTGAATACACATGGACACGTGTTGTACATCTTACACTGGCGTGCCCGAATCATTTTGCCACGTGCCATCACTGGCACGCATGCCATAGGTTCGCCATCCCTGGAGTAGGACTAGCAGTCATTTTTTTCTAAATATCACAACATCAGTCAAATAAATACATCATTTTGTTTTAGAGTCGCCGCTCACGGGCCACCGGCCACAACCACAAAACGCCGCCACCGGCATATTTCCTATAGTTCTCATACATTTTATATGGATTCGCTGCACACGGTTGACGCCGGTGGCCGCCACATACTACAAAACGCCGCTGCTCGCTTCTTGTAGCCCGCACTGGCCACTAAACGCCGATACAAAAAGCCGTCACACGCCACTCGCGCATTTAAACCTTTTTCATCAGAGTCCATTATGATACTGCGGGTTAAAAAAAGTAGCAGCCACCGGCCACAAGTGGCTGTCGCGCGCTTCAGCTTCCTTTGTGGCCGCTTCTAGCTTCTCGTGGCGGCGTTTATGGTTGTGGCCGGTGGCCCGTGTGCGGCGACACTTAGGTGAAAGCACCAGAGTAGCTAGCGAATTCTTTTCTTAATTATTTTTGCATATTCCCTTTTAGTGTCGAGTTGTGTTTTGCATAACTTCCAAGCAAACGCGTAACTTGAATTTTATTTCATGAAAATGCCATTAAATAGGGTAATGATCAATTGAGAGGACTGTATTAATGATTTTAATGATTATTTTTCTTTAATTTCAAGGAGTTTTTTTTTTTTGTATTTTATCCAGCATGTAACTGTTTTTTGTCCCCAATAAAATAAATAAATACGTATTACGGCTAAGAGCAGTGGTGACCGAGTGGTAATGGCCCCGACTTACGAATTGTAGGTCGCGAGTTAAACCCACTTTGTGTAATTTATTTCATCACCACTGCTCTTAAAACGGTGAAGGAAAACATCGTGAGGAAACCGGCATGTCCTAGAACCAAAAATTCGAAGACATGTGACATTCAACAACCCGCACTGTGGATTACGGCCCATTCCTCTCACTCCTAGAGAGGAGGCCTGAGTCCCAGCTGTGGGAACATTAAAAGGCTGATTATAATATATATATACTTATTACGGCCGCCAATTAAGTTTTAACTCATTAACCACCCGCGCCGGATTGATCCGACGAGTGTTTTCGTGTCCTATTCGCCAGGGTCGTCTGTTTGCGACTGGGTACTCCATCTCGTTTAGCTCTTCAATCCCCATAGGTGACAGAAGAGCTGACGAGATGGAGTATTTGGTCGTGGATGTGCGACCCTGGCAGAATAAACTTAAGAGTTTTTGTCAGATATATCTGATGCAGGCGGTTAAAAGATAATACAACTTGACACTAACCAGGAAAATGCTTGAAAACTTAAGAAAATTTTAATTACGCGGTTTACTTTGGAGCATTCCCTTAAGAAAACACTAAATACTCAACAATAATAAAATCGTAAGTATTGACTAAACACCCATTACATAAAGTTAACAGAATAATAGGATTCTTATTAATTCATTATTATTTTTCAATACACTTACTCGAAAACCCGCTTTTAGGCACACAATTTACTGTTTTTGGCACTAGTGCGGAAAAGTGCGCGTACTTGCCCCGTCATAATTTTATTACACTTATCGTGTCAGACTGAACGCGGCGCGACCCCACGAGTTGCGCGTCAACCTCGTTTATTTATGTCTTCGTAAGTGTATTGAAAAACATCGTTTGATACACGTGGAAAATTGTCACTGCAGCCCTTGGCTCCATAACACCTTCGCCTACGGCTCGGGCGAATTACGCCTTGGTCACAGTGACAAACTAATGTCAAAGTGTACTATATGCAAACCATTAGCGACATTAGCGTGTGTCATATGACTTTGGATCAGCTCCACAACCCTCGCGTAGTTGCCCACCAGACGGCAACCCACTGGTCCCGGAGGATCTCTTTTCAATAGAGGTTGCAGACTACATATCTCCATAAACTTAACAAAATACGACAATATGGATTCAAAATCAACCTTGATTAGTACTTTGATTCAAAGTACAGAACTTTTCAACAGCAACTTACCATTGGCTATATTAAATAAAAAGGAACTATTATTGTGACCAGCCCAGAATATTTTCTGGCCCCTTATGCGCCTTTTCCAAATGTTTGTTCAGCTCGTGTCTCCTCACGAAATTAGCAGGGCATTTCGGACAAGGCAGCCTATATCCTTTGTTATGTCTCCGCTTTGCGTGCTCCGATCTACGGGACGCTGAAATGAACCTTTCCCCACAATCTTCACATTCATAAGGTCTCTCACCCGTGTGCCTTCGTCTATGGTAAACGGTAGCCATTTTGGATACGAGTTTCGCGCCACAAATATCGCATTCGAAATTTCGAGCGCGTGTATGGACAACGTTGTGTTCTGCCAGTCGTGCGTGTGTGTAGAACCTTTTCCCGCACCACTGGCATTGATGAGGCCGTATATCCATGTGTATCCAGAGGATGTGATTCTTGAGTTGAGGTCTGGAGTTATAAGTTTTGCCACAATGGTCACAAGTAAAGGTCGCAGGGTCGCGGATATTGGATCGTCTGTTTCTAGGTACATCTGCCGCATTAGGCTTAGCATCTGGTTCGCATTGAGATCTATGTTCTCTGTAACACCCTCGATTGGTGAACTGAACACCGCATGCACGACAAGTCCTAACTGCGTGCATTTGTGAATGACTTTCGAAGGACGCATTTCTAGGGAACGTCCTGCCACAATCTGTACACGTCAAAGCTCCAGCTTTGTGCGCTTTTTGGACATGTTTTTTCAACTGTGCTTCATTTGGGCATAATATTGGACATTTTTTACATAGGAATGCAATTTCATTGTGTACTGAAGCCAGGTGTTCTTGCATTTCTTTGCCTCTAACGAAGACTGATGCGCAAATAAGACAGGCTTCTTTATGCCCACTATTTCGTAAGTGCATATTCAAGTAGTAAGGACTTAGGAAGCCCTTTCCACAATCGGGGCAACTGCAAGACGGTCCTGTTCGAGCTCCTCTAGGCTTTCTTTCAATTGGTTTTTTCGTGACTCGATTTTTTAATTGATTTAGGATTACTTTGGGGTCATTAGTATTGTAGTCCTTGAAGGTTTGTATCGAGAGGTCTGATGTTTTAACGAATGCGAAAACTGATTTAGCGGGTGGGGTCGCTGTGTTTGGTAAGGTAGTGAGGTTGATGAGAGCTTTCCGCCATAGTTTCTCTGAGTTTCTGACAAACAGACGGAACTCTTGAGCGGCGAGGGCTGTGCTGGCGCAGGCGACGCACGCGCCTAGTGGTATTAGGCTCTCTTCATGCATCTGTAAAAAAGTAATAAGGAAATAGTAACATTGTTCAAGTAATGGTCCCTAGCCAAGAAAGATGAGAGAAAAAGGGAATAGAGTAGAAGTGGAAAGCTAATCGTTTGGGATGATATTTAATTACTACATAATACTGGTTAGGTTAATTTTGAGTAATATTATGAATAAGTAAAATTGTTCTTTTCTGGTGATAATCTGTGGAAGTTTATTATTAAGATTCTAATTATGATAATTTTCTAATTATGACAATTTATAAAATACACATTTGCCATTTTATTAAATGCTTTATGTACACAAAAGTACAGAGGCGGACTTAAAGCGTTAGGCATTTTCTACCAGTCAATCTTTGGGTGATGCAGAGATAAATAGTGGTACGTGCAATAAACGAGAGAGAGAAGACGAATACGAGAATAGATATAAGTAATAATAAACCATATATATATATATAATATAATTATACAATACATACTCAAATTAATAAACTACACCCCTAACTAATATAGTCAAACATTAGTCCAAATCAACAATTGGGTATTACACTAATTTTTGAAAAGTGTCTCAATTAGATTCTATAGTGCTAATAAACCACTAAAAACAACACAAAATTTTTATTCAGTCGCTAAGTACGCTAAAAATGCATTTAAAAATTACATTTTCAAATTTCGCTCGAAATTTGACGAAAATATAGAAAGCAGTGGACGCCATATTTACTCTGTGGTCGTGATTTCAGTTGGCTGTGTAAACAAATGCGCTCAGTATGGCCTATCAGTTGACAGCTGTCACTTTACACAGCCGAATGACGTAATAACATGGTAGTTACTATTTCATGGCGATAAATAACAGATAATAAAAACTGAAAACTTTGAATTGAATTTTCAAATTTATTTTGTTATTTTATGAACTAAAACTAACACTTACCGACTGCATTTTATCTAAGCCATCTTAATAATATATTTTTAGATTTTTTCTCATATAGAGGAAAATACCCTATTGGAAAACATTAACGCTGCACTTGATTAAATTACACAAAGTAATGCGCCTGGCTGAGTTTGAACCCGCGACTTACAACTTGTAAGTCGGTGCCCTTACCACTCGGCCACCACTGCTCTCAAAACGGTGAAGGAAAACATCGTGAGGAAACCGGCATGTCCTAGAACCAAAAATTCGAAGACATGTGACATCCACCAACCCGCACTGGGCCCGCGTGGTGGATTACGGCCCATTCCCTCTCCTGGAGAGGAGGCCTGAGTCCCACCAGTGGGAACATTATAAGGCCGGCTATGCTATGCTATGCTATGCACTTGATTTAGATTTTAGTTTCGATAATTTAATCGGAAGTTATATTGGAGGTACAAACAAGTATATACAGATATGCGCAGAAGTGAAATATTGGGTCTCTTTAGTGGTATGAAGTGAGACGCGGGGGCGGGGAGTGTAATCTTTGCACAGTGATTGGCTCGCCGATGTGTACGATGCGCAAAGCGATCTGCACTTGTTGCGCGGGGAATCTTCTTACCCCTTGTCAGTTCGCGCTTAGTAAACTGAGTTTTTGATTAGTTTTACTGGTGTTTCATTTAACGCTTCTACCTCCGCCTCCAACTACGGTTCCGATAAACCAAATCCCGAAGTAACCACTTCGTCACAAATTTGTTTAAGCCACGTAATACAAACAACCACTTCAGTCTTTCATCAAAATAATTTAACGCATTTTTAATAATAAACTGTATATTCTATTCTTAATTTAATAACATACAAATCATTTATACTAAATAGTAAGGCATAGTAATGTGTAATTAACTAACTTTAGATAAAAGATTCGGGCTCGAGTGCGACCGCGACCATGTTCTTAACTAAAAAAAAACTGATATTTCTTAAAATCGGTAATTCTACTTCATCCAATTCGGTAAAATTATTGTTTCAAAATCCATCTAATTATGACTACTCATGACAGCTATAGTGCTATTGCACTAGTGCGGAAAAGTGCGCGTGCTCGCCTCCGCCACAAATGATTACATTGATCGTATCAGGCTGGGTGCGAAGCGACCCTCACGAGTCGCACGACAACCCTTAAACTTAAACAACCTTTAAACGTCGTTTGATACACGTGGAAATTTGTCACTGCAGCACTCGGCTCTATAACACCCTAGCCTGCGGCTCGGGCGAATTCCGCCTCGGTCGCAATGATAAACTTTCTCCACTTGTATTGCATATAATATGTACTACTATTCCTCGACTTAATACTGCCCCCACATACTAAAAATAAAATGAACTAAAAATGTAAAGTTCGGCGCCATCTAGCGGCCACGCTTAAGCCCGCAGTTTTCACCTAGATACAAGCATTCAAACACAGCTTATGAAATCAATATTCCACAAATACACTAACAGATTTTCAACTCACTCATCAAAAAACACATCTATTTTCTATCAGACTTGGAACTGAAGTTTTCAATCTTTCTCAATCGTATTCCTGAGACGTCTTGTAATAGGATTGATCTCTCTTTTTGCAGGTTTCACTTCAACCACTGAGTAATGGACTGACAGATAATGCTTCTTTAATTCACATGGTCGGACAAAACGGGCTGAACACTGCTCGCAGCCATGCTTGAAGTCTTTCGCCCCTCTGTGGCGCCTTTTTATATGGTCTAATCTCCTTGAAGAAGACAGGAATCTATCTCCACAATGCTCACATTTGTAAGGTCGTTCTCCAGTATGTATCCTCTGATGTAACTGGTAACCTAGTTCCGTTGTTAGTTGAGCACCACAAACGCACTGGAAAATGTTACGTTCAGTTTTATGGACTTTCTCGTGCGATCTCAAGTGAGCTAACGTAGAAGTTCGTTTTCCGCAAGTTTGGCAAACGTAAGGCAGAACGTTCAAATGTTTTTGAATGATATGTATTCTTAGCGATGGTTTTCGGTTGTACGTAACGCCACAGTGATCACAAGTAAAGAATTTGAATTCAACTGATGGTCGGTGCAAGAATTCGCAGACTTGTTGGTGGTATTTGAAGCATTTGACGTTGTCATAGCTCATGTTGCAGGAACTGCAGTGGAACAGCGAGTGGGAGTGAATATGAGCTCTTAGTGCTCTTTCATTCACATAACTGTTGCCACAATGACTGCAAGTGTGCATTAGCTTGCCGTGAGCTTCATCATAATGCTGTCTCATAAAGTCTTCCTCTTCAAACAATTTGTTACAGATATTACATTCAAATAATTGTATGTTATGGTTGGTCAGCAGATGCCTGGCCAATTTTTTCTTATGTACAACCATTCGACATCGTCTACAAGCCCTCTTGAGCGTGTTTCTAAGATGGTAATTCAAATAATCAGGCGTTGAAAATTTCTTGCCGCAATCAGGACATTTACAAGATTCTTTTATTAAGCCATGTCGCCTGGGTTTTCGAATTTTTACAGGTTTAACCCACTTCATATTAAGCCTGTCTTCAGCATCCTTTGTGGTAGGGACTCTAGCTATTTGGTCTTTCACTATGGTTTTTTCGTCGTTATAGAGGATGAAGAAGGCTTTATCATCTTCTGTGGGGTTAGGGGGTTGTGAGATATAGTTGGAAGCTTCAGCCCAATGGTGTGCCGACATTGCACAGAGGTTCTTGAAAGTTATGGCAGCGACGGTGTCGTCTGAACAGCTCCTGCATAAGCCGCAGGGGAGCGCAGGGTCCAACTCCATCTGAAATGACGTTTTCAATCAGTCCGCTCCTCTTGTTTTAAGTTTGTGTTTGAAACTTGGCCATTCTTTGGATAAGTTCAGTGTTTGGCCAATCATTATATTGGCAATTATAACTTAAGCTTAAAATTGTTGTAGATTCTGCTAGGTAGCTTTTGATTAGTTGATTGTAACGGTGAATGCGTAAGAATACTTCATTTTACCACTAAGTAATCGCTTATTGATTTGATACACAAAAAAATAGCAATAGCAGTATTGAGCCAATCACTGTCTACCTATTGCGTAAAATAATTGGTTTATGAGTATAGATAAATCTATGGTTTTTATAAAGTAAAAAACACTGCGTCACATTTTTGTTTTTATTAAAATAAAAATACATTTGTGTGTTTTAAGTCACAGTTTCACGTTTTAAGTTTTCGTCGATCTTTTTTTTACCGACAATCGGTCAGCCCAAAAAATAGGACGTCTATAACTGTTGTGCTACACTAAAATAACAGTTACAAAAATAAAGATAGAATTAAAACTTATTAAAAACGGGTACAAGCAATCGTCAGTAAACAGACTTATGATGTTCTGAGGTATTGTTCTTACACTCAGTGAGTTTCTGAACATAGGTTCTAGTTAAACTGGTTCTCATTACAAAATATCGAAAGAATTCTAAAATAACGCATTAACAAATTCAATTAACAAAAATGTATCATACTTCACACAATTTTTAATACAAGTAGCTTAACACTGGGATTGAATCATGTCCCAAAACGATTTTAAATTTACTATAATTATCAAATTAATGTCCCATTGATAAAGGAAAGAAAAGTACACAAGACTGCCACATAACACGTAACTCCCACCCTAGCCTTTTGATTCCCAAGGGCTTCGCAGTAAATTTCCTATAAATCGAACGCATATCTTATAATTTATGCTCTGCCAATTTGTTTGTCGGTTTGTCATTTAAGAAGTAATCCGCGGAAGCCGGCTTCCGCTCGCAGAATAAAGGCCGAAACTGCGTCAAGCGGACGCCCGCGCGACCTTCCGTCGCGGGTAAACGCGACCCGCGCCCCTTTTTTTGCTACGTAATAAATATTAAGTTCACCATCGACACGACTACATGCACAACGTTAAAGTTGATCTAGTGACACTGAGCAGATAATAATCCGGTCCACACACAACACACGCGCTTAGTCACGCGACGGCTGCCCGTCGCGGGCATCTGATTAACGCTGTTTCGGCCCTAAACGGCTAACAATCCACTGGTGAAGTGACCTTTCCATTCACATATCCTTCATCTTGATTCTGGTCTTCTTGCCTTCATCTGCCGTCATACTTCTGCAGTAATCGAGGCAGTTGCCTTGGTTTTCTTCTTCTCTTTTACAGCCCTGAGTCTTTTCACTTTCGTGTGTTTTTTCGTATGTTTTTTCAAATGTCTTTCATATCCCCTCCTTGAGCTGTATTTAGCACCGCAGTAACAAACGTGCCTATCAAAGATTTTATTGTGAGTGGTATCGTGTTCAATTAAATGCGCACGACTTGAGAATGTCTTTCCACAAACGTCACATTGGAAGACCCATCCAACGGTGTGTCTTAACTTTATATGCATTTTCAGATTATTTTTCTTCCTGTATTCTGCTTTGCAGTAGTCACAAATGAATTTAGACTTTATGTCTCCGTGTTTGTCACAGATTTTCTTATGTTTGAAGAAACAAACACGGTTTGGCAGTTTCTTACCGCATCCACAGACGATTGGTTTGTGTTTAATATTCATATGCTTGTTTAAATGTCCAGAATTTGCGAAAGTTTCGTGACACTCAAGGCATTCTGCAGAGCCTTTAGCGTGTTTCAACTTATGCGATGATAGAGCGCTTTCTTTTTCGAAAGTTTCTGAGCAAATCGGACATGCAAAAACAGTCAAATTATGACTTTTACTATGTTCTACATAGTCTGAATAGTCTAGTATTTCATAGCAGAATCTACAGATCTTTTTACGTACTTCACGTAAGTGCAAATTGAATTTGAAGAAACATTGAAATGGGGCGGCACAATAAGGACATGACATTTTGGGTTTTCCTTTGGCTATTTTTGTTTGCCCACTCTGACCCACTGTTTCTAATCGACTTTGGTATATTTTTTGTCGACGAAGCCGAAATTGAAAGCACTGTAGAGCTTCTTTCTTTGTTTTTATCTTACTAATTTTACATCTAGAAGTGTCTTGATACGTTTTTATGTCATTACCAATTTCTATATAAACGTTTTTAGCTTTAACTGGAGGTAAGAACGTTGATAAGCAGTCTGTGATCTGATTCCAAAGTTTTGTGGACTCCTGGCATCGTTTTATGAAGGGAATCATTGATGTTAGGTCTTTATTGCATCCGACGCAGATTTTGTTAGGCAGCGGTGCTGTGTACTCGACCTAAAACAACGAGTTCCTAGTCTTCAATGTGTCTTTGATACAGGATATACACCACTAGTTTTTAATTAGTACAAATATTTAAAGGGCTTATTAGAAAAGGTCTCGTTATTATATATGTAAAGTCTCAATAAATAATATTCATAAACAGCAAAGTTATTAGCGTTTGTTTATATCTCAAAATGTCACTCAATTTATGGAAATATTGTACAGGCTGCGTGTAGGATTGATTATTAATAAATGACGATCAAACTTGAAAAACACTGCGCGTAGTATTTTCTAGTAGCAGTTGTTATGAATTAATTGATTCTATTATGAATTTACCAATTATGATCAATTTTCGTGGACAATTTTGGGATTTCATTTTTTTACTATTGTCTACAAAAATAGGATTAGTAACGGGTATGGATAGAGCCCCATTTTTTTGTACTATTTAAAAAATAGGGGTATATGTACACACATGCATATCAAAATTATTTTTTGCGAGATTCTATGTATCCGTATTTTCCGCCCACATATTTTGTTAGTATTTTAATTAAGTGAAACATATTAAATCGGTCAGAATCCCGTCTGACAATCAGTTCTATCAAAAAGTAACGTGTTAGGTACTCAGTAACTCCGCCTAGAAATTGCAAGCGTAAGTTAAATACGACGCCGTACATCTCCTAGTCAATCCTAAGTTTTAAATTGATGACCTATTCAGAATTTCGGTTAATATTGTGAAGAATATTGTATATGACAGTTAAATTATCAATTGTATTGTAAAGAAATAATACATTGAGAACAGTTACGAAATGTAAATACAAATAATATGTACTTGTATTAAAATATACCCTACTAACATATCAATAATTCTACGTAAGGCTAAGCAACTTCCTTCAATCTCGTAGTCTTCGCAGGAGTATTATCGTCATTCAAGTGTGTAGCAGCAAGGTGCTTTCTGCTATGATGCAGCAATCCCCTACAACTGCTGAACTTCTGCTGGCAATCAACACACTCGAACTGCCCTTTTTGCCCGTCGTGGACTGTACTAACGTGTTTCTTCAGCCTATACGGCAATCTGAATCTCGCTGGACAGAACTGGCAAGCGTGATTCAGAATTATGTCAGTCTCCCTGTGACATTTTCTTATGTGTTCTGACCGTCTGGAAGACGCTGAGAAGGATTCTCCGCAGAACTTGCAGGGGTAGGGGCGTTCGCCGGTATGTAACCGCACGTGTTGGTTGTAACCTAGCTTAGTTTTTAATACGATGCCACAATGTCCACATTGAAATGACTCAGTCGACTCGTGTTTTTTGACGTGAGTGGTCATGTGAGCTGCTGCGAGCAATTTTCCGCAGTAAACACAAGGTCGATGGGTATTTTTCATGTGCACGATTTGTATGTGAGCGGCAACAAACTTCTTGCCAGCGAATTTCTTTTTGCAGTAATCACAATAGCATTCTGAGTCGGCACTTCCTCGCATACCGACTTTGATGCTCTTATTTTTCTTCTTGACAGTAATAGTCGATTTATATTTCGTTTTATGAATGTCTAAGCGAGATTTGTCAAGATTACAGCAGCGTTTAACATGGTAGTGGTAGCATTTTTGGTTTCGGAACAGCTCATCACAGCCAGGACATATTTTCGGTGTGTGGACTGAAAGATGCGCATAATACGCTTGTTGGCTTTGGAAATTCCGGCCACATTCACCACAAGTACACGCTCCAGAGGCATGAGCCTTCGAAAGATGCACCTTATACTGCATATAAGTACGGAACATAGCAGGGCATTTCTTACAATCATACGGCTCTCTTTTATGCGTCTCAATCAAGTGCGAAATCAACTCTTGCCTCGTCATTATTTTTGCACAGATGTGACAAGCATGTTGGTTGTTGGAGGACTCCTTCAAATGTTGGCACAAATGTTGGGCGTTTGAAAACCGCTTACCACAGCCAGGACACTGGCATTTAGAACTCTTGATATTCTGACACCTACTTTTCTGCTTTGCCAATTTTGGAGAATCTGTAAAAACCAGCTTTTGCTCCTCTTTCTTCTGCTTAGTAATACTAATGGAGTCCTCGGTAATTATAGCTATGATTCTATTATTATGGGCTGTCTGTTCAGGTATGCTGTTCAGCAGTTCCAGGGTGGTCTCCCACTGTAAGGCTGCTCTTCGGCACTGGGTCCTGAAGTCTGCCGCTTGGAGAGCTGACACTGAGCATACGGAGCACAGGCCTAGAGGCAGGTCATCATCCAGCCGCACCTGCAACCACCGCACTAGTCAAACGGCCAATAAGCTGTATTCCTCATGTATTTACATCTATTTAGGGTTCGATGCTTTTGTTATTGGGTGTTTTCAAGTCATTTAAATACAAAAATTGCAGTTCTAATAAATAAAGAAGGTAAAATGTTTTTTGGCTTTTTTTTTTTTTTTTTTTTTTTTTTGGGTGGGAAAATCATCCTAATGACATCCCCGCTCTTGGGCGGAACGGGAGATAGTGTCAGACTCTTACTGACTAAAAACCCACTCCTGTTCCTTCGTTGCCTTCGTCCCAGGGCCCCGGGTTTCGCTTTCACACTACCCAGGGCCCCAGTAGGCTTCGACCCTGCTGGGCCCCTACGATTTGCTGACATCTCCTTGAGGCGCGCGTGGAACAAAACGCGCCGTCGACGACTTGGGCTCGGTCCGGACGGTTACCGGACGGTCAGACGGCAAGCCACCCATTGCTCGGCGTCTGCAAGCCCGCGCCTACGGTGGCCGGAAATCGGGATCGGAATCCCGGCGGCGATTGGGGCGTGAGGACCTTTGCCTCACGCGATCGGCCGCCTCCTTTGCTAGCATTACTGCTTCGCAGAAGGAGGCAACCGCCTGCCACTCCTCCTCGCTCCGGACCATGGCCTGTACCAAGGCCCGGCGCGAGAGATCGCTGCCGCCGATCGCCCCCGCGAGGACACGGCGGTGCTCTGCCCAGGCGGGGCACACCTCTACCGTATGCTCCACCGTGTCCTCCGGGCGGTCCACACAATGGCGGCACCCGGGCGTTTCTTCCGCACGAATCCGGTGCAGGAACCTCCCGAACTTGCCATGTCCGGTGAGGACCTGCGTCATGCGGAAGGTGAGGACGCCGTGAGGTCTTTCCAGCCACTCCTCAAAGAGGGGTCTTATCGCCATAATTATGGCGTGCCCAGCACTGGGTTGCGACAGTCGCTGTTGCCATTCCACCATGAGATCCCGCCGGAAGTCTTTCCGCCATGCCGCGACTTGGCGCGGCAGCGGAGTTTCGCCCCGGCGTTGCATCTCCATGCGCAGATCGTGCATGCGTGCAAGGACTGTTGCCTCCAAATCAAGTGGTGGTTGGCCGGCAAGGAGGCTCGCTGCTTCGCGGGAAATTGTGCGGTATCCCCGCACCATCCGGATGGCCATGACCCTCTGGCTTGCATTCAGCCTGGCTGCCGGACGCTTTCGTAGCGACGGCGCCCATACCGGCGCCCCATAAAGGGCCATGGACCGCACAATTCCTGCATAGAGCCTCCGGCAGGAGGCGTCTGGGCCCCCTAGGTTGGGAAGGAGCCGCTTGAGGGCAGCCCCAGCACGATCCAGTTTGGGAGCCAGACGTCGGAAATGCTCCTCGAAATTCCATCGGCTGTCGAGGACGAGTCCAAGGTACTTCATCGTCGACTCGACGCCGATGTGAACTCCTCCTACCGTTAGTTGGGACCCCGTTGGTGGCGTGTTCCGGGGGCCGTGGGAGCACATGGCCTCGGACTTGTGCAATGCCACCTCAAGTCCCAACTCTTGGATCCTCTCCACGACTGTCGCAACCCCGCGTGTCACTAGTTCGACCGCCGCCTGGTACGACTCTCCCTGTGCCAGCACCAGCGTATCATCTGCGTAGCAGACTACGCTGACCCCGTCAGGGAGATCGCCGCGCAGCACGTAATCGTACCCGATGTTCCACAGGGGTGGCCCCAGTACCGATCCCTGCGGAACACCGCACGACATCTCTCGCCGTTTCCACTCACCCAGGTGACCAGGGTAAATAATGTACCTGTCCGACAGGTAAGCCTCGACAACACAACAGAGGTAGTCAGGCACCCGGTGATACCGGAGTGCCCTCCTAATGCTACTCCAGGGCAGAGAATTGAAGGCGTTGGCGATGTCCAAAGACACCACCAAGACACACCTGCCCTGGGACACCGCATCCCCCGTCGTGAGGGCTCGCACGCGCATGATGGCGTCCACCGTAGAGCGCGCCCTGCGAAAGCCGAACTGGCCGTCAGAAAGATCCGGCCCCACCCGTGTTAGGTGCGCGACGAGGCGGTCTGCAATTACTCTTTCAAAGAGCTTGCCCACCTCGTCGAGCAGCACGATGGGCCGGTACGCGGACGGTGAGTCTGCAGGGCGCCCTGGCTTCGCAATGAGAACCAATTTCCCTGTCTTCCAGCGAAGTGGGAAATGGCCCCTCTCCATACATGCGCTAAAGAGCCCTCTTAGTCGAGGCCCGAGTTCCTCCATGGCCAGAACCCAGGCCTTTCCAGGCAGGCCATCGGGTCCTGGGGCGGTATTCTTGGCACTAAGCCTACGTACCGCCACTCGCATCTCTACCTCGGTCACCTCTGGAGCAATGTCGTCGTCGTCGCCGTCGTGGTCCACGTTGGACTCCGCAGCTGGCGGAGCCATAGGCGGGGGAGAGTGTTCCCCTCGCGCGGGGAACAGAGCGCTAACCACACCCTCCACAAGCTGGGGCCGGAGACTCTGCGTCAGCGGGGGAGCCCAGGGGCGGAGCTTTTCTCGCACCACCTTGTAGGGGCGCCCCCATGGGTCTCTGTTCAGAGTCTCTAGCCACACGTTGCGGGCCTCTAGTTTCGCCCGCTTTATCTCTGTTCGGAGGGTGCGTCTCGCCTCTCTGTATCTCTCGTACAGCTCCGCCTCTCTGGCCACCGCATCCGGTGGACGGATGCGGCGTCTGCGATGCCGGGCGTACTGGCGCCGCGCGGCATTGCACGCGCTACGCAGTGCTGCAATCTCTGGCGACCACCAGTACACCTGGCGCCGGGCACGTCCTGGCCGGACTCGGGGCATTGCCACGTCGCAGATTTGCGACATGGCCTCCCGGAACCACTCTGCCTCGACGTCGATGTCGACAGGCCTGTCCGGTGCTTGCACCCAGGCCTGTACCATCGCGGCTTCCAGGAGGAGCTCCCGGTCCAGCTGTTTCAGTGCCCAACGCGGACCACACGGGGTCTGTTGGACCGGCGCGGTTGAAGACTGGGTGGAGAGGTCAAACCGGATGTATCGATGGTCTGAGTACGTCTCCACCCCCTCCATGACGCGCCAGTCGACGACACGCGGTGCCAGAGCGGGACTGGCGAACGAAATGTCCACCACCGACTCGCCCCGCATCCGCACACACGTGGGAACAGAACCCCGGTTTAGGACGACCAGGCCTGTCTCCAGAGCCCAGTCCTCCACCATCCGACCCCGCTGGTTCGTGAACCGGGAACCCCAAGCCAAGTTCTTGGCATTGAAGTCCCCGCACACGACCACGGGGAGGGAACCAAACCTAGCGACGACGACATTCAGCTCCATAAGGGAGATATGGAGATCGGCGAGAGTTCTGTTCGGGGATAGGTAGACGCCTACCACTACAATATCCCCGAACCGTGCTGCTACGCAACCCCGCCCCCTCGTGACGGTTTCGAGGGACGGGGTACCGGCGGCTGCCGACGAAATTAAGGTCACCGAGCCGTTCAGGTCCTGCACCCAGTCGGCCCTGGGCAGGACGGAGTACGGCTCGGAGACTACGGCAATGTTTATCGACCACTGCGCCATGCTCTGGAGCAACAGATCCTGAGCGGGGGCGCAGTGGTTGATATTCGCCTGGAGGAGACGTAATGGAGCCGTTATTGGTCATCCATTACAGTCTCCTCCCGGGCCCCTCGTAAGGGCCCTGCCGTGGTGGTTGCGGCGGCGGCGTCTGCGGAAGCGATAGCGGCGACTGTCAACTTGGCAGCCGCAGCGGCGAGCATATTCGCGGGGATGGGCCTCGGGACCTTGGCCTTGGCTTTGGCGGGGGGATCGCAAGACCTGCCCCCAGCCCGGTGTTCGGCCGGCTTGCCTGCCGCCGCACATGCGTAGCAGTGCGGCGCTGCACTGCAAGTGACGGCCTTGTGACCGGGTTGACCGCACTGAAAGCAGCGGTCACTGCGATCCACCTCCGCTGCGCAACAGGCCCCCACGTGGTGCCCCACGTGGCAGCGATAGCAACGCAGGGGTCTGGGCTCCAGCAGCTTCACCCGTGCGGAGACCCAGCCCACCAAAAGCCGTCGACCCTCCCCGGTGATGTTCCTGGCCGCTGACACGGGGCAGCTCACCGTTACTGCCCCCATGCCCGTGCCGTCAGCGCGGATGGCGCCTGCCCGAACCTGGTTGGTAAGGCACCCCCCCGTCCTGACGACGGCGGCCACAACCTCATCTACCGACACGGAGTCGTCCAGGCCCATAATGCGCATGTCAACGCACTTTGTGGGCCTGGACACTCGGGCCTCCTCCGCATCCAAGGACGCTCTGATTTTCTCGGCCAGGGCATCAGCGGTGGGGCCGCTGTTCGTCCCGGGGACCTCCAGCATAAGGGCACCGGTCGCGGTATGCCGCATCCGGAAGCCCCCGGTGATTCCGAGCTCGGCCAGGTTCACCGCCCGCCTCGCCTTCCGGATGACCTCACCGTAGGTCGCACCCTTTTTCTCCGCAGCCGGCTGCAGCGTGATAACTACAGCCGTAGAATCCGGGGTGCGACACCTGGCTTCAATGGCCCTCCTTTTCCGCTGCCGCCGTCGCTCTCGTTTCTTGGCGGCCCGAGCCGCCCGACCCGCCTTTTCCTTAGCTCCAGCCACCTGCCATTCGGCTTCGGCCGGAGATTCGGTAGGCGGGGGAGGCGGCATAGGCCGCCTGCTTGCCGCCACTGCAGGAGCTTCCACCGCCTTCGTGGCCAGCGCCGTTGGACCCCTCTTAGGGGGGGCAGCAGCAGCGGCTGGCTTCCCCTGCTGCCGTCCTCTGACCAAAGGGGCTGACCCCGCGGACACCGGTAGTACGGTCCCGCGCCTGGCATGCCCCGATGGACCCTGCTTGGGCGCAGCAACCGTAGCCGCAGTGGCGGCAGCATACGACGCCGCCTTTCGCTGGCCGGAGGCCGCAAGTGGGGGGCGCAGCACAATACCCTCCAGCAGGGACAGCTGTTGCTGGATCCGCAGCTGGAATTGCTGCTGCTGCTCTTGCAGCTGCTGCTGAAAGGCAGCCAGCTCCCGCTGCACCAGCGTCAGCAGCTGGTTCTCCGGCTCGGGCTGGGACTTGGGCTGACTCTGCTCCTGCCCCCGATCACGCCCCTCTGCCAGTTTGCAAGAGTCGCCCTTTGGCAGCTCTTGCTGGCCCGAGGCCTTTCGGAGCCGAGCGTTGTCAGCCCGAAGCTTGGCAAGCCCCCTGCGGATAGGGTCCACCACTTCCTGGAGAGAAGTCCTGGCCTGGGAGATGGCACTCCTCTTGGAGGACTTCTCCCTTTTTTTGGCTACGTTAGCCAAGCCAGATGCAAGGACTAGCTCCAGCCTCTCCAGCGCCTCATCGATGGCCGAGTCGCCTCCGGTGTCTGGCTCACTGCCAGATAACCCGGAGGGGTCAGCCTCAGCGCTGGTCACTCTGGGGTGGCGTCCCTCCGCGGCGAGCCTTTCAGTTCGCTGGGCGGACTCTTGGGCAGTGAGCCCCCTCCCCCTTCCTCGCGCTCGGCCCACACCGCGGCTGCTGGTGGGGATTTTTGGGGCCGAGCCCTTCTCACCCTCAGAGAACGACCCGTCGTCCCCCGGTTTGGAGCGCTTCCGGTAGTAACTTCCGTTCCTTCCGGAGTCTCCCTCTGCTTTGTCGTCCTCCGAGCCCTTCGAGCTCCCTCTGGATGCCGCATCGGACTCCGACTGCGCATCGCTCTCCGTCTCCTCGTCGTTTGGGGTTTTATAAAAAAATTTTGGTTTGTCCATTTTTGTTCCCACGAGTAAAAAAACATTCTGTACCGGCTCAAATTCAGTGGTTCGCACTAGAGACTAATTAAGCTACCCATTAGTCAAGCTAACAACCTCCCTCACGGTGCGCCGCCGCTTGGAAGTTTGGGGTAATTTTTTATAGAGGTTGTCTTCCTCGCGGCCCAGGCGGTTAAGCCAGGACCCTCGACCCCCATCAAAAGTCAGAAACATGACCTTGGACAATCTCTGGGGCTACGAGACTAACGGTAGCAGGAGGAGGACCAAGTCTTCCTCCTGCCTGCCCGGTGGCAGGGTAAGTGCACACCGAGCCCGCTCTTACTTCGCCACTGTGCCTTCTGCTATAGCAGAGGGACACGCGTTGAAGAGTTCCTTCGGACAGGATATTCGCAGGCGAAAATCGAGACCCCTTAGGCAGAAGTACCCAAGGGGAGTCGTTGGCCGCCTCCCAGGGTGCACCGTCCCGCGGACTGGCCTTCGCTCCGGACGTATCCATAAGGGAACTACAGCCCGCGGACACTCGTGGAGGTTTCCTGTCGTAGCACCCCAATGTTTTTTGGCTTGCTGTTTACTCGGTTTTTTTTTTGTTTGTCTTATCTCCGACTCGGAAATCTGTCACATATCAGTAGGCCACTCTTTAGGATGGAATTTTATTTCTGAATTTTACACGTCAGAAGCTTGGATGGACATTTTGCAGTCAAGTGCTTCATTCCACATTTATTTATCTATTTAGAAGAGAGGGGATAATTTACTATTATTAGCAGTTATCGGAGTAGGTAGATTGAATTGGGGTCATTAATCCGAAACGTATATATTAATATGGACATTCCTCCAGAATTGATTGATTATTATAAAAAAAAAAACCGGAACTTAGGTAGGAATTGTATTAAATGAGCAATATTATATTCTTCATTTTTTTTTTTAACGGTACACAGGTCACGATTTGACACAACCTAACAACCAATCAGTACATTATACCTTCCTTTAAATTTTGAATTGAGTAGTAAAACTACCAACATTAACAATATTTAATTGAATCTGGAAATACCGAAATTACTTTCTGGAAAAATGGCTTATCATGTTATTCTTTCTGTGTGCATTTATGATACAAGCACCAAAAATCAATTTACCTACTCCGATCACTGGTTATTTGTAACATGAGACTTGAGTTTAATTGACAGAAGTACATATAATTGTATATATACATATAATTTGCCTGCTAGTGATAAAAACAATTTATTTTATGAATATCTTGGTATATTTGACAGTTAATAACATTATTTGACGGTTTCTAATCAAACAATAATTAAAAAATCTAATAATGATAACCCTACTTAGACTTTTTCTTGTTTATTTGTTTATTTATCATATTCCTTGTTGTACACCTCATAATGTGGACAGAATAAACTTCTGCAAAAACTAAGTGTACAATGAGGGGTTCTTATCTATATAGGGCAAAAGGGTCTCGCTGACGTTCGTTGTCACTAGTACCATTAACAGTTCCATGATGGAACTACTGAGGTTTTTTTAAATCACTAGTTCCATTTTAAAAGAATCTGGAAATAATGGAACTAATGTCGAATTTTATTATCACTAGTTCCACGTTATTTTTTATTATTTTAGGCACTTGTGATTTTTTTTAAAGGTTGAAAAACACTAGAGGTTGAAACACTTGTGAAATTTTTGGAGGGTTGAAAAACACTAGTGGTAAAAACACTTAGTAGTTATAATAATCATATTCAATAAAATCAACAATATAAATCTAAGATAATAATAAGAATATAAATAATATATTATATTTATATTATATAATAAATTAAAAAATATATATTTAGTATATTACTATATTATATATTTTTTTATTATATTTATATATTTTTTATTATTATATTCACTTTATTCATTTAACGTTTCATATTAAATAATTTTTAAATATTTTTTTTGCAAGTGTTTTTATCCCTACAGTTTTTCAACTCTTCAAAAATATCACAAGTGTTTCTACCTCTAGTGTTTTTCTAGCCTTAAGAAAAATCACAAGTGCTTAAAATAATAAAAAATAATTAGTGGTACTAGTGATAATAAATTTCAACATTAGTTCCATTATTTACAGGTTCTTGTAAAATGGAACTAGTGATTTAAAAAAACCTCAGTAGTTCCATCATGGAACTGTTAATGGTACTAGTGACAACGAACCCTCGCTGATTGGGTTTTGGGCATGAAGACAATTCAACAATAGATACATATACCAAAGACTTGGGAGGCAGGTTGTGGGTAGACTTATTATGATGTTTCTTGTCACTATAAAGGGATGACCAGACAGTTGCAAACTAGTGTTCCAACAAAGGATACCTTGGTTTGTGTTGCGGCTATGTAGCCGCAACACCCGAACGTGTTGGCGCGTGGTTTACATCCATGTGGATGTAAACCACGCGCCAACACGTTCGGTGTTTGGGAAAATGCGCCTCCCAACCAAGGGCGTTGATGGTCATGGATTACAACTGCTGTCTACACGGATTTAAACTAGCAAGGTCACCTTAGTTGGGACGTCGGTTCGCAACCGTTTGGTCACCCCTTAAATGTTATTTTTGTTTAATGTAATTTTTAAAAAAAACTTTTAAAATGAAACTCAAGCTAGTTGTAGACTTGAGCTGCAAGCTATGTTAGTTGAGTTTGCATAAATAAGATGTTCTATAATATTTTAAGCACATAGCACACCATAAGCCATTTTCATGTTCGGTGATAACAATAAATACATAATATCGTAGAACTCGTAGTTTATCTGACAATTTTGAGTTGACATTTATTTTATAGGTGATAGCTGACATTACATAATATTACTCACCTATTTAATTTAATTAAGTGTTAATTTATTGTCATTTAATGTAATTTAGTGTATTTTAATGTATTCCAATATAATTTAATTAAATCTGACATCAATTAAACAATGGATTCTAATGTAATGTAATTAAATTCATTCGGACATAATTTATTTAGTGGATTGATCATCAATAAAATAAGGAATTATTATAAATTCCTTACTGTAAGTGCTGTGCACACCTTTAAGAATTGGCTGTGATAATTGTTTATTGTTAAAATTATTCTTTTGTTAATGTTTTTGCGTTAGAGTGCCGTAAAAAATAAATAAATAAATAGCCAATAAGCCAGATTGCTCCTTCCTGGAGACTGGTCTCCTATACACAGCTGCAGGTTTGGTGCAGCGGGGAGCAGGCACATTTATATGTGTAAGTATATAAATAGTTTATTTATATTAAGTAATTTTTTTTTAATTACCTCTCCTGGAGAGAGGAGACCTGAGTCTCCCAGCAGTGGGAACATTAAAAGGCTGGCTATGCTATAAGTAAGTAATATTTAATTATTTAAAACATATTAACGCACAGCCGAAACTACGGGGTCTAGGAGTGCAAAACTTTGCACAAGGTTTCCTTTTATGATGATGATCATGAATAAAAAAAACTCACTTTCATTATAACGGTGCATCAGATATGATGTGCGAGTTAAGACTGAACTTAAGATTGTTACTGTCATAGTCTGCAAAGCAACTGTATCATTAAATGTGTTCCACTCTTGGCCACATCATCGCTTACCATTATGTGAGATAGTTTACATAAATTACAAACAGCGCATCTGCTTATAGGTAATGCTGATTGCAAACACATCATCATCATCATCATCTTCCTGCCCTTGTCCCGTGTTATTTGGGGTCGGCGCAACACTTTTTATTCTTCCACTCTGCCCTGTCACTCGTCATGCTATCACTAACTAATAATGCTAATGCTGATTGCAGACATAACAAGAAAACAAAAAAAAAAGGTGAGATGGTCATGTGCGATCGATGAAAAAAAAATAGGATTTCCCCGTATTAAGTTGGTTCATTAACAAAATTATTACTGAGGCAGGTCAAGTTAACTGCTACTAACAGTTAGAATGCTGATTGCAGCTATAAAACAAGAAAACAAAAAAAAAGGTGAGATAGTGGTCAAGTGCGATCGATGAAAATAAATTAGGATTTCCCTGAATTTAGCATATTTGGCAATATTGATTTGTAAGAAGTAGCTGCTACATTGCAGCACTAGGCTCCAAAACACTAGAGTATCTGGGCCAACCATATCCAAGACCAGAGGACTACAGGCTCAGCCCCATCAAACCCATACTGGGACTCATGAAGAAGGTGCACGCAGGGCTAGGGGTTGAGTAGACAGGAGGGAACAGCACAAAAGATCCAGAAGGGTCGAAGTGCTCTGGCCCAGGGCAGCCCCACAACAGGTTCTCACCGGACACGGTAAGTTCGGGAGGTTCCTGCACCGGATTCGTGCAGAAACGACGCCCGGGTGTCGCCACTGTGTGGACCGCCCGGAGGACACGGTAGAGCACACGGTGGAGGTGTGCCCCGCTTGGGCAAAGCAACGCCGTGTCCTCGTGAGGGCAATCGGCGGCGGCGATCTCTCGCGCCGAGCCTTGGTTCAGGCCATGGTCCGGAGCGAGGAGGAGTGGCAGGCGGTCGCCTCCTTCTGCGAAGCAGTAATGCTAGCAAAGGAGGCGGCCGATCGCGTGAGGCAACAGTCCTTACGCCCTGTCCGCCGCCGGGATTCCGATCCCGATTTCCGGCCACCGTAGGCGCGGGCTTGCGGAGGGCGAGCAATGGGTAGCCCGCCGTCCGGACCGAGCCCAAGTCGTCGACGGCGCTTATTGTTCCACGCGCGCCTCAGGGAGATGTCAGCAAATCGTAGGGGCCCAGCAGGGTCAAAGCCTACTGGGGCCATGGGTAGTGTGAAAACGAAACCCGGGGCCCTGGGACGAAGGCAACGAAGGAACAGGAGTGGGTTTTTAGTCAGTAAAAGTCTGACACTATCTCCCGCTCCGCCCAAGAGCGGGTTTTGTCATAAGATGATTTTCCCACCCAATAAAAAAAAAAAAAAAAAAGCCCTAGCTAGCTTCATTTTTACCAATCTCGTCTTCCTTACTTTACCACCGCTATATATTAATTAGATAAAGAAGAGAACGCACCGAAGAAGCGAAGACTTCGGGTTAGGCATGTGTAAGTCTTTACTGAACCGACTTGTTCCGAAACATTTTAGTGTTCCAAAAGATTAGAACATCATTAATGTTTTAAATGCATCATTTGGAACAATTGGAACGTTGAAACACTCTTTAATTTAAATGACCCGCAATATTTTTAAAATTCAAATTAAAACGTAAAGAGTGTAAATATAATTAATGACCTGAACTAAACATATACTTAAATTTATTCTTAAGTTGTATCATTATCAATATAATTGCTGAGTTGCAAGTTAACTGCTACTAGCAGTTAGTCATTCAAATATTTGGTACCATAGGTCGTAATCAGTATTTATTTTGTTTATTTATAGATAAGGCCATGAATTTAAAATTCGTTTCTTCATTTACAAAGTCAGTTATAGTCATAATTTTCTTTTTTTTTTTATTACAACTTACGTTTTCAGTTTAATATTGTAGTTTAATGTAATTTTTTCACTGTTAGTCATAAGGACATAATCTCGTTATAATCTAACGTTGTAACCTATTGTACTAATATGACGTCATCATAGCTGACCCCATAAACGCATACAAAAGGTGAAGAATAAATTCAAAACATATTTTTAAATATTCAGAATGGTTCGAGATCATTTAGAGGTACAAATGAATGTTTTAATAATAATCAAGCATCAACATCAAACGACGTGAAAGCAAAAGTATTTTTTTTAATTTCAACAAATTCTCATTCGCCGCCATCTTGCGACAACCGCGGCGGGAAGACGCCGTTCCGTTTTGCACAGAAAATAAACAAATCGTTTGATACTGAGCTTGTAGAATTGCCAAAAGTATCGTACCTCGACTCCTGTGATGACTTCTAGCAGTTCAGCAAGCGTTACAGGCTTGTCTCCGTCCATCATAACCGTGTCTTCTAAATGAACTTGCCCCTCTGTCGTATCGCCCATACATATTCGGCATCTATCTGATCCGTCTCCACGCACTATATGAGAAACTAACGCCTTTATATCCACTTGCCGGCTCATTTTTCGTATTCTTCACAATAAATTAAGATATTTTTGCAGATTTTTCAATATTTTTTTCTGTAAATCTGAATTCAGTACGTCACATGCGCCGCTGTCTGTGAAAGACGTGAATTATTTGACGTTTCCAAATAGAGAGGTGCATCAATCAATTTATAGGTCGATTCCGAAAAACTCAAAGAGCTATAAAACATACT
This sequence comes from Mythimna vitellina, assembly GCA_949316375.1. Lineage (NCBI taxonomy): Eukaryota > Metazoa > Arthropoda > Insecta > Lepidoptera > Noctuidae > Mythimna > Mythimna vitellina. Next base: position 1,709,366 of record OX438713.1, read on the forward strand.
TATCTTTTGAAATTATTTGAGTCTTTACAATGTTTTTATTATTATTTACTATGAGCATGAAACCAAAGTCCCTAAACCAAGGCCACCAAGCTAACCAAGGTCTCTAATTTTCCAAAACATTTCACTTTTCTGATATAGAACTTGGAAAAATCACGTTGGTTCTACAAATACCGAATTTGAAATGATTGACTGGCTCTGAAAAATCACATTCAAAATACTATGACTTAGAGAGAGAAAGATGATAAACGAAAAGTGGTCTTACTTTAAAAATTGCAATCTTGTCGGAAAGTGGTTTTTCTTCAATCATCAGCATCATCGTTTCATAGGCCTCCAATATACGTATATAAATATTTATCATTAGTTACATGTATTTCCAAGTAACGCTTGAGGCCGAATCGATCGATTTAGCTGATATTTTTTGCCGCATTTTAATTAATAAAATAATTTGCTACACTTTTATTAAAATCCTGCCGTAGATAGGTAAACTTTACTAAATAGTTTTATCGATTAGATGACTTGGGTTTTGTTTGGTGGTTGGTAGGAGATCGATACTTGCGAAAAGTAGCAAAGAATATTAAAAAACTGACCTTGTCTATCCTAAAATGAAAGGGAACCTTAGCAACATTAATAGCAATTCAGAACTCATTATTTTTTTATTATTATTTTGAACTTTAATCCAATTCAGCTCTGTATTCAACTCTTGGTGGGAATATGTTAAAAGGGAAATTAAAATTATTGATCATTAGAATCTGCACTAATATTATAAAGGGGTAAAGTTGTTTTTTTTTGTTTGTAGAAGGTAATTTCTGAAAGTACTGGTCCGATAGCTAATTTTTTTTTTACGGATAGATAGTTGCTATATTCCTGAATGAAATAGGCTATATTTAATACATTTCTTCTTTCATTATTTTTGTCCTTTTATAACTACTGGGTGGAAGAATGGCATTAAAACGTCACATATAGCATTTAAAATAATCATCAGCTAACTAACACAGTAAATTCATAACATAAAAAATATCGATTTCACTCAATTCATATTTCAATTGATATTACTGAGTAAGTCGCTCCTCTAAAAGAAGCCGTTCCTTTTCTCTCCAGCAGCCAATCAGATCCACGTTTAGTTACTACACCTAAATTTTTAATACCCATCTCGTCTTATTTATTTGGTCATTAATTGCAACAAATAATAGTTTTCAACTTATTACAGATGAATTGAAGTAAAATTATACAAAACTAACTCATTATTTCTTTAATGTAGTTAGTTTTTGATGCTTTAAAATTGAATTAATGAAACCAAAAAGTCGTTTTTACCCGTTTTGAGGTATTGATCCAAAGAATGGCAACATTAATAACCTACAGTCAGCTGTCAAAGTACAGAAGTGTCAAACTTGTCAAAATCATCCTATTTCATTCAGTTTTGTTTGTGGAAAAATCAAAATGGTAATATAATTTATAATTTCTAGCATAATCCTAGATAATTTCGTATTTTAAGTATGTTTTGCTTGAAGAGCATTGTGTAAACGATACAGCTGTATCATTATTTTGTGTGATTTGTGTATATTTTCTTGTGAAAAAGTGATATGAAATCTAGAGGGTTAAATTTCGAGAAATATTATTTTTTTGTGAATTCTGACTAATTTCCGCTAAAAAATCAACAGATATGGGTATGAAATAGCGTCTTTATGATTATTATCGTAATGAGTTATGTAAAATAGTGTTATTTGATTCATAAAAATGATAATAATTCCGGCGTTTCCTCGATGTTCAATTGTCATTGTCTATGAAAGAATGACTTCAGAATCGCAACTGTTCATGTGACCCATGATAAAACCTGTAAATATTCACAATGGGACTTTTTCTTCACTTTAATGGCCATATTAACTTGTAATACATTTATTATAAGTTAAAATTCGTATAAGAATAAATTATTTTGGATTCAAACCTAAAACTTTGTCTTTCAGTAAGTACTTTAGTTTAAAAAGCTGTTATTTGATCCAATACAGTTTTTAAAATAGTAAAATAATACTATTTTAATATGCAGTTGCCATATCGGCTCACATCAAATTCAATTTAAAATTATGCAGGTTATAAAAATATCCAAGTTATGTTCGGTGTAGCCTACTCCAGATATACAACCCAATGAAATGTCCATAGAACATAAACCAACACAGAACCTGTAACTGAAAATACATAGAAAAGAAAAATTTTTGTAACTCACACAAACATGAAAAATAAAATAACCAATATAAAAAAGAAAGAAGGTTTTAGTAAGTAAAAGTCTGACACGCCCATCCGCTCTGCCCAAGGCTGGAGAAGTCATTAGTAATGATTCCAACCTAAAAAAATAAGGAAACGTAACATTACAATCCGTATGACACTGTGAGGCCAGAAAGGCTCCTAACTCAGCAAAATCTGTGATATTTAAGACTGTAATTAACGCAGTAATGGTGTTCTGTCAGGGCCCACTGTGATGCTACAGGGCCATTCAAGGATTAAGTAAGCATTACAGGGGGGCAGGGGGGGTGCTTGCATTGCTTATTTTTGATGACATTGATGTTGATATTCCAAAATCGCAATAAAGTGAGCAGTCACACATCACTGAGCAGCAAAAATCCAATGTCACTGAAGATTTAGAGTCATGGATTTGTGTATCATGGACCGAGGACTGTTAATTTGAATTAATATGTCAAAATTTTAAGTAAACTACTGCTCAAAATTAATGATGAAACCATTGACAAATGCTTGTACCAATGTTTACCTAAGCATGGGGGAGGGTGGTGAGAGCTTTGCTTACTTTTGATGACGAGGGGGAGTGGCGAGTTAATTTTTGCAAAAAATCTACTTACATAATACTTGAACGGCCCCATGGACATACTCACGGAACTTTAAATAGATATTTTTTATTCCCATTCAAATAATAAAACCAATGTCACTGTTTTGAGAGCAGTGGTGGCCTTATGATAGCAGCCCCGAGTTACCATTTTTCAGTAAATATTATACTTTTTCCGTAAACAGCATTCAAGCATTGCACAATCACTTTTTGGTTTATTCTGAAAAATAACTGAATAAAAAATTAATTGATGCAATGCAAGTACATGTTTCTATTCTGTGAAAGATTTTAATGAACATCTGAAAATTTAAAAAAAATATGTCTCCTATAAAATTTGCTCAATGGTTGAGTGGCAACTCAAGCACTAGGAAGGCAAAATGGGATTGTGCTATTTTACTAGTCTGATGTGAACAAAGTCACGGGCAGCAGCTGATTAAAAATGTAACTAAAAGAGATTGCCATTCACTATCAATAAGGTCCAGTTGAAAACCAGCAACAGGCAACTACCATGACTACCATGTAGTTGCCTGGTATTTTTGCTGAACTGGACCTATTTGGCGCAGCCGTGAGACACACATTGTGTCAGTGTTTTTTTTTATCTTTTTTTATCTTAAGTTGTCTTAAATTTTGTTTTTAGTGTGTGTATCCATGCATGCTAAATAAAATAAAATTTTTCTTTCTTTCTTCCTTAGATTCCTTTATATATTCTTTTATATTACAGCAACCACAAATCCTAGTACTGAAGGAGGGGACGGACCAGTCACAAGGCAAGCCCCAGCTAATCTCCAACATCAATGCCTGCCAATTGGTTGTTGATGCTGTAAGTTTTTTTTCTAAATAACTGTAGTAATTGTGATTATATAGTTGTATTTTAACCAATTAACCAAAGTTAGTTGGTTGATCATGGTAACCAATATGAAAAAGAAACTCAGAAACATTAAAATCAAAAATTATAGTGTAAATTGGTACATATTGATGAATTAATGATGATGACAATGATTGTAAGCCAATGATTATAACAAACGGATCCAATTTCTGAAGAGCTGTGTGGATCGTGATAGTAGACATGAGGCTTACAATTAACCGTAGACAAACACACGTAACAATCAGCTATAGATATCATGAAGACAAACTGATCTTCGTTGTGTGTGTTGATTCACATGCCCTTTTGTTACTGGGGCTATGAAATTATAATAATAATAATAATTTATTAGTCCAGAGTTACAGAATGTATCTTAAACTACTAAAGTTATGTTACTTATGGGTATTCACAGTAACTGGTAAAATTAAAATTAACAATAAATTGTACTGTGGTCCCCAAACTAGGCAGTGCCTGTATCTTGGGGGCCGGAGTTACGTTTAGTTACATTAAGTCCAAGACATGCTAATTGCTAACTTTCTTAATTGTAACAAGTTTTTTTTTAAATCATTTATGTAAATCAAATCAAATAAAATCAAATACAATCAAATTTACGTATGAATAAAAATACGTATTAAATTACGTATGAATAATAAAAAAATAAATAAAAAAATTGTAGTTTACACTCGTGAGCAACCAAATTGACTTCAATGTACAAGTGCACAATTGCAGATGCTTTCTTCAAATTATATTGAATAGTTTTTAAAACACAATATGCCATTGAAAAGCCTGAAATATCAGCTCATATTGATTTACTTTTCGTTTGTGAAGAAAACATGCTTTGCTTTTAGTAAATTAAATTTAAGTTATTTAATGTAGTGAATTTAATGATTGTTAATTTATTATTTGCTTAAAAGTACTAAGAAGTACTTTTTAGCCTGACATACAGGTCCAACCTAGTTAAAGCAAAAATGCAATTTATGCGTTATAATTGTTTTTATGTATCACTTTTATTAAATAAACGATATTCTATTTCATTATTATAAAAATTGGATTACTTTTTTAATTCGGCGAGCATGATCCAGGGTATCTCAAACCCTAGTTAAATTTAAAATTATGAAAATAATAATAAAAACTACATTACAGTACATTAAGATTAGGGTACGTCCCACTCTGCCACATTCTTGAAGTAACTTTTTTTCACAGTTATAAATTAATTGTAAATTTAATTAATGCATAAGAAAATGTGCATATGAGCACATTTGTGTTTCAGTGCGTTGAGACTATATAGTTGCTCACGAGTGTAGTTCTCATTTTTATGCCTGGGCAAAATAAACAAAAACTTGTCAAAGGAAGTTTGCCAATATCCAAAAGTTTTATATTGGTTTGTTTATGGAGCTTCATAACAACCCTGATTATTATTGTAAAAAGTGACACTCAAATGAGATAAGTAATTTCTAGTGAAGGGTTTTATAAAGAGTTTAAGAATCCAAACTTCCTATAAAGACTTAAAACCTTACCAATTTAACCACATAATGACCAACCATCTTTTTCAAGGTCCGCACAACTCTGGGCCCTCGTGGCATGGACAAACTCATCGTAGACCACAATGGCAAAGCTGTGATCTCCAACGATGGAGCCACCATCATGAAGCTGTTGGATATTGTGCATCCGGCTGCAAAGACGCTGGTGGATATCGCCAAGTCTCAGGATGCTGAGGTGAGATTGTGCTTATTACCTATTTTAAGCAAGCTTTAACCTAAAGCTCAAATTTAAAAACATCTATGTAAAAAAAACTAGTTTTTGCCAACGGTTTCATCCGCATAAAAGTAGGTTTCTCCATACAAATTTCCAACCTCCGTTTTACCCCCTTAGGGGTGGAGTTTCGTAAAATCCGTTCTTTGCTGATGTCTACACCCTAAAAGGAACCTACCTGCCAAATTTTAAATTTGTAGGTGTTATAGTTTCTGAGATTTCGGAATTAATCAGCAGTGATTGGAGTAGGTAGATTGGTGGGTTCATTGATCCTCCGGAATTGGAATTTATTAAAAAAAACACAGAACTTATGTAGGAATTGTATTAAAATGAGTAATATTATATTCTTCATAATTTTTTGAACGGCACACAGTCACGATTTGACACAACCCAATGATCAATCAGAATAATCTACCTTCCTTTAAATTTTGCATTGAGTAGTATATATATATATATATCACCAATATTTAATTGAATCCGGAAATACCGAAATTACTTTCCGGAAAAATGGCGTATCCATGTTATACTTTCTGTGTGCATTTATGATACAAGTACCAAAAATCAATCTACCTACTCCGATCAATGGTTATTAGGAACTTAGATTTTAGGTTCCATTCCAAGAAAACTTTTCGAAAATAATCATTACAATGAAATATTAGCCGATGATTAAAACAAACGGATCCAATTACTGAACAGCTGTGTGGATCATGATAGTAGACATGAGGCTAGTATTATTAAAATTTACATATTATTATGTACAAAAAAAAAGTGTATATTGTACCTTTATTGCAAAAACCGACTAAATGCACCAACAACGGTCCTTACGCTCCAACCGCCGCCGGGATTCCGATCCCGATTTCCGGCCACCGTAGGCGCGGGCTTGCAGACGGCGAGCAATGGGTGGCTCGCCGTCTGACCGTCCGGTAACCGTCCGGACCGAGCCCAAGTCGTCGACGGCGCGTATTGTTCCACGCGCGCCTCAAGGAGATGTCAGCAAATCGTAGGGGCCCGGCAGGGTCGAAGCCTACTGGGGCCACGGGTAGTGCGAAAGCGGAACCCGGGGCCCTGGGACGAAGGCAACGAAGGAACAGGAGTGGGTTTTTAGTCAGTAAAAGTCTGACACTATCTCCCGCTCCGCCCAAGAGCGAGGATGTCATTAGGAAGATTTTCCCACCCAAAAAAAAAAAAAAAATGCACCAACATTTTTATATTATTATATTATGTTATTACTATTATATTCTATCAAATTTGTAGGTTATTTACTTTTGCCGAAGCTATCTTTGTAAATAAAGGACCTATTACAGTTATCGGCACGGATCTTGAGCGCTGACTGTTACTTGCGCAGAAGTAAAATATCAGGTCTCTTTGGTGGTATGAAGTAGACGCGGGGGCGGGGAGTGTTAGTGATTGGCTCGCCGCGCATCGCATCATAGACGTCACTCGCGAGTGGTTCCCTGCGCTTGCTGCATGTACCTAACGACGACGAGTACACTTCCGTGCCAATGATTTTTAATCCATCGATTTTATTTTTATTATTGGTTATTTTATTAGTGGTTATTATGTCACCAAAAATAGTTTAGCCGAGAACGCATAACAGGCACACAAAGAAAGGTCCTTTCAAAAGTAGGTAAAATGTTAGGAATTTCTTCGTAGGGGTGTTACAAATCTCTGAAATTTTCGTTTTTGCTACAATATGCATACCTTCCGGTAGAAATTCTCTAAAAGATAATAAAAACCGTATGAAAATCTGTTGCATGGTTAATAAGTAAACGGAAAAACAGACAGAAACACAGCGACTTTGATTTAAACTATTTATGTTTTTTCATTTAACTTTTACCTTCATCCAGAATTAAGAAGATAGCAGGTAAAAGAAAAAATAAAATAAAATAGGTGTACATTTTCTTTGCCATAATTGTACGATGCGCAAAGTGATCCCCACTCTTTCGCCGAACGCTCAAGATCCGTGCCGATAACTGTACACTACGCGATATTCAGCACACGATATTTAGACTGTCTTATTTTCTGTTCTGAGTATGACCGGTCTAACCCTTATTACACTACGCGACATCGACTAAGCCTGTATGAATATCGAGTGGTGTAATAGGCCCTTAAGTGTCGTAGCTAATAACTTGTTTAACCTGTTGATTCATCTTGATGAGACGAATGGATAGCATAAGCCCTGCGTGTGCAATATAATAACGCGTTCAGGGTGCTGATGGGGCTGCCGCGGTACTGTAGCGCGAGTGGCATGTTCGCGGAGGCGCGCGTGGACGGCTTTCACGCTGTCATACGAAAGCGAAGTGCGTCTTTACTGGCGCGGGTACGCGGCGGCCCCAGCGCCATCCTGACCGCGTGTGCCGGCCGATGGGACTCTATGCTGACGGCACATTTGATAGGGCTACACGCGAGAGCAAGCGCCTAATATACCTCATCATCATCTTCCTGCCCTTGTCCCATCTTATTTGGGGTCGGCGCAACACGTTTTTTTCTTCCATTCTATCCTGTCAAAAGTCATAAACGCATGTTACTAAAAGAGTTATGAGTATTCATTGTGTATGAATACTCATAACTCTTTTAGTAACATGCGTCTCATCCCTCCTCTTCACATGACCATACCAAGACAAACGATTCCCTTTCAACTTTTCAGTCACTGGCGCCACTTTCAAACTTCCTCTAATATATTCATTAAGCATAATATCAAGCGGTAATATCAAGCGCCTAATATACCTGTCATTATTATTTCAGTTTATTATGCTTTACTAACACTTGGCTAAGAACATTGTTACTAACACTATATGGAAGCAATTCTGAAAATAAATGTTATTATTATTGTTATAATAATAGCATAATTGGAAGGCCAAAGAAAAGATGGATGGATTGTGTGAACAGTGATATGAAAGAAAAGGAAGTTAGTGATAGTATGACTTTTGACAGGATAGAATGGAAGAAAAAAACGTGTTGCGCCGACCCCAAATAAGATGGGACAAGGGCAGGAAGCTAGCTATAATAATAGCATAATCAGCCTTTCAATGTTCCCACTGCTGAGACTCAGGCCTCCACTCTAAGAGAGGGAATGGGCCGTAATCCACCGCGCGGGCCCAGTGCGGGTTGGTGAATGTCACATGTCTTCGAATTTTTGGTTCTAGGACATGCCGGTTTCCTCACGATGTTTTCCTTCACCGTTTTGAGAGCAGTGGTGATGTAATAAATTACACAAAGTAATGCGCCTGGCTGGGTTTGAACCCGCGACCTACAACTCGTAAGTCGGGGCCGTTACCACTCGGGCACTCGGCCACCACTGCTCTCAGACGAATGACGCTTAGACGAATGGATTTAACTTTAATTTGGTTAAAAATTGCAGTTAGTGGTTTTTGCAATAAGGGTACGAAATTGAACTTTGATATACATACATTGAAAGCGTCCGAGGAGTTTCTTGCACGTTCTTCTCCATAAAGATGTACGCTTTGGAATGAACAAGTAGCTTTTATCTTTTTTTGACTTTATTCTCTATTCTCAGGTTGGTGATGGTACAACTTCAGTTGTCATCTTGGCTGGAGAACTCCTAAAGAGGCTGAAACCTTTTGTTGAAGAAGGTACGTAAATATTAGAAGTATGTAGTATCAGAAGGTTGCGTGTTCAAATCACGTCGGGGTCACCAGTTTGGAGGTAAGCGGAACAGAGAGTAAAGTCCCGCAAACCTCCGTTGAAAAGGGAGGATCCTCCGACCAGACGGGTGTTATGTCTGGTGGGCAGCTGCCCGTTAGATGATTTCGGGCTGTTCTATATGTTCTAATCGCGCGGAGAACTTTGATTGCGCGATGCAGGATTAGTTCTTATGTGACGCCATAGATGTCGCTACAAATATATCGCTAACCTAGTAAAATATTGGCACATCTACAGTAAATGCGAAATTAAGTTTTAACGGCCTAAGTGTTTATAATTGGATAATTTATATCTTTGAATATCTATTATGGTCTATAGGTACTAGTAGCCAACATCACAATTTCTGATATAAAATGTAAAATGAACTCGAAACTTCGTTTTAAATATTTGTACAATCTTTGACCCTTGTATCTGTAAAATATGAAAAATGTAGATGTGCCAATATATTGCTATGTGAGCGATATTGCATGTAACATAACCTCTGGGGCCTTAATCTGCTATTTTTATAAATTCGTCGTTCCAGCACGATTCCATTGTCATTTTACTAAAAGTACGTAATCTATTAATTCATAATGGGCAATCATTGATCGATCAGTGGTCTTGTAATAGAATTGTGGTACGAGCTGTCTTGTAATGAATTAAAAGCTATGACTGCACTGTGACGTTCTAATGGTAGGTTACTGATCAAAGGAACTGTTAAAATTTTAGCAGATTAACGCATACGTCAGATATTCATTTGTCATTACGTACGAGATTACCATTCTATGCCATTTCTTTCAATGGAGTGTCAGTGGTTGAGCATTGGAAAGTCATAATGACGCCATTATGTTAGTAGACTAGCTTCTGCCAGCGGCTTCGCCCGCCTGAAAGTAGGTTTCTCCTAACAAACTTTGGTAGATATTTATAAGATCTACAATTAATTAGAACATTTTATGGTTCTATCTTTTGTAGTTTAGGCAGCGTACGCAAAATAAGTAACTTTTCTGGTTGACTTTTTACATCTTGTGTCCTAAAAACTCAAATATCTTACGGAACCCTATTTTTTCCAAAATAAAGTAAGTATAGCCTATGTTACTCGCGGATAATGTAGCTTTCGAATGGTGAAAGAATTTTTAAAATCGGTCCAGTAGTTTTTGAGCCTATTCATTACAAACAAACAAACAAAGTTTTCCTCTTTATAATATTATATTAGTAGATTACCAAACTTGTCAAAACCAACAATTATGAAATCAATGTTAGACCATTTTGACACTATTGTAATAGCAGACTTGAGGCCCTGATCCTGTTTTACCGTTGGGTACGGTACGGAACCCTAAAAATAACTTGATTGCCAATGATTATAACAAACGGATCCAATTTCTGAGGTTTAATGAGGATCACACGTGATCTATGAGGCATTTTCTAATCCCCAATATCCAATAATTGCTTACAATAACAAGTTACATCAAAAATATTGTTCTTCATCAGGAGTACATCCCCGCATCATAATTCGAGCTATCCGCGTGGCTGCCAAGTTAGCAGTTGACAGAGTCAAGGAACTGGCTGTTAAGATTGATAACAGCTCACCCGAGAAGCAGAGGTATGTCAATTGATCATCATCATCATCATCCATCATTATTCAGCCGAAAGACGTCCACTGTTGGACATAGGCGTCCCCCAAGTGTCGGCTCAATGAACCGTCCAGTGCATCTCGCATCTATCGGATTCTCGCGACCCTCACCACGTCATCGGTCCACCACGCCCCTGTCTACTGACTACCTACCTCCTACTCTACCCTACCCTACCTATTCTAGTAGGTTACGTTATTCAGTTGACGTGAGCGAAGGCCCGGGGCAAAAGCCTAAATTAACAACGATGACGTCACTATTGTCTTAACATGAACACACTACAGATGACACCGAAATATTCAAGAAGCTTTTATTTCTGTTATTGTAATCCAATGATTATAACAAACGGATCCAATTTCTGAAGAGCATCCTACCTATTCTAGTAGGCTACGTTAGTCAGTTGACGTGAGCGAAGCCATGGGCAAAAGCTAGTAAAAATATACAATTGGTCAGGGGCGTGGCTGAGTAACAACGATGACGTCACTATTGTCTTAACAGGAACACACTACAGATACGAAATATTCAAGAAGCTTTTATTTCCGTTATTGTTAGCCAATGATTATAACAAACGGATCCAATTTCTGAAGAGTTGTGTGGATCGTGATAGTAGACATGAGGCTTACAATAACCGCTCGACCTCAACCTGACTTGTTATCTTGTTTGAGGTGGGAAATCATCAAATATCTCCTTCCGCCCTCTGTGGAGTGGGAGGGACCCACCTTAATATCTTTTCCATACTCGTGCCACCTTTACCCAGATTATTCTCATCTTTACCCAGACTATAATTTAGGTGTCTTCAAGGCTAGAGTGAATAGGCTCTTAATAAACTAGTGCGCCTGACCATCAATGATTGCATCTCCGCTTACCATCAGGTGGGATCGCAGTCAAGCACGGGTTTATATCAATTAAAAAAAAAAAAACTTTCTAATATTACCTGGATCATTACCAACACGGCAACACCATTTTATCTTCTTTACCAACATTACCAACACGGCAACATCATTTTATCTTCTTTACCAACATTACCAACACGGCAACACCATTTTATCTTCTTTACCAACATTACCAACACGGCAACACCATTTTATCTTCTTTACCAACATTACCAACACGGCAACATCATTTTATCTTCTTTACCAACATTACCAACACGGCAACACCATTTTATCTTCTTTACCAACATTACCAACACGGCAACACCATTTTATCTTCTTTACCAACATTACCAACACGGCAACATCATTTTATCTTCTTTACCAACATTACCAACACGGCAACACCATTTTATCTTCTTTACCAACATTACCAACACGGCAACATCATTTTATCTTCTTTACCAACATTACCAACACGGCAACACCATTTTATCTTCTTTACCAACATTACCAATACGGCAACATCCTTTTATTTTCTTTACCCAGACTGTTATCATCTTTATTAACATTTCCAACATTAACCTTTTATCATCTTTACTTAGACTATTATCATCTTTGCTCAGACCATTTCCAACATTACCAAGATCATTACCAACATTAACCCCTTTTTATCTTTACCTAGACAGTTATCATCTTTACCTAGACCATTATTAACATTACCCAGGCCATTATCCAGATCATTACATTATTATTTGTTGGTTTGTTGGCTTGCTATACGCTTTGGTGCATACTGTAAGTAAGTATAGCAAGCAATGGATAAATAAATAAATAATAAATAAATAAATAAATCATTACCCAGATCGTATTAACTTTACTTAGACTATTATCAACTTTACCCAGATTATTATCATGATTACCAATATTGACCCTTTTATCAACTTTTTTTGGATTATAATTAAAATGTTTTTATTTTCACATAGGCCTACATGGGCACTTATAAAACGTCAGAAGCTAGTGCACGGTTGTTATCGCCTTTACCCCAAACCATTATCAACTTTACCTAAGCCCACGACACCTCTCTTCCAACTCTACCTAGTCAAAAGCTGATAACGATACATTTTCTCCAGGGAGCTGCTAACCAAATGCGCGTCAACAGCCATGTCTTCGAAGCTCATCCACCAGCAGAAGGGACACTTCTCCAAGATGGTGGTCGATGCTGTACTGTCTCTGGACGCTCCTCTCCTGCCTCTGGATATGATTGGTAAGTTTCGTAATGTTTTTGACGAGGTTTTTTCTACAGAAGTGGTTCTAATTATAAGGGTTCTCTTTTTTCTTTTTGAGATATGGAACCCTAAAAAAAAACACAAAAAAAACAGATTATAGATATTATTAGATAGAGATATTATTATTATATTGTGATGTAAAATTGCTGTCGACCACCGTAGGTAGACTTGCGGACTGCGAGCAATGTGTAGCTCGTCGTCCGATAGGGACCAGGCCACCCGGGCCAGGTCCCTATCGACAGTGAGATGTCAGCAAATTACAGACAGCAGACTGAGTTCGCTAGGGCCGATGCCTGCCAAGGTTACGGTAAGATTTGAAATCGAGTCTGACTCCCCATGCTCCACCCAAAGTCGCCATTCTGTTTTTTTTGTGTTTTTTTTTAGGGTTCCATATCTCAAAAAGAAAAAGCAGGACCCTTATAGGATCACTTTATTGTCAGTCTGTCTGTCAAGACCCTTTGTTTTGGGAACGGGTGGAGGTATCGAGTTCAAATTAAAGCCATATATGAAGATCTCCCTTGAAGCTGTGAAAAAATCAAACTTCTGAGTTAACGAAAAAAAAAAGATACGGCCGTTTATTTTGAAAAAAAAAGTGTATTTCGACACTCCCAGGAATCAAAATTCATAGGGTACTTCCTGTTGACCTAGAATCCTGAAATTTGGCATGAAGCAAGGTCTCATAAACACAAGTATAGGAAAAAATCTGAAAACTAAATTGGTAGATACGTCAATTCTTTTTTTGGGCGGTATTAAAACTAAAAATTCTAATACATGTGACATCCCCTGCACCAGCACAGTTACCTGCGTGTTGGGTTACGGCCCATTCTCTCTCCTAGAAAGAAGGCCTGAGTCTCAGCAGTGGGCACTTTAGTTTGGTCTTCGTCAGAATTATTATTAAGTTCTCTTAATGATTTGATATTTTTCATAGTATTTATTAGTTTATAATTTTAGCATATATATTTATTTTATTATTATAAATAACTTATTTTTTATTTATTTTTTTCTGTTTGAATTCATTTATTTGTTTATTGTGCACACCTACCACAGTGTTGTCTTTTTAACCCAAAGGTTGACTGGTAGAGAATGCCTTGTTGCATTAAGTCCGCCTATGTACCACTACTGTACATGATGTTTAAAAAAATAAATAAATAAACATTCTATGGTTGATTATGCTTATGTTCTCCATCATCCAGGTATCAAGAAAGTCTCCGGCGGAGCCCTAGAAGACTCGTTTCTGGTTGCCGGCGTCGCGTTCAAGAAGACATTCTCTTACGCCGGTTTCGAGATGCAGCCGAAGGGGTACGAGAACTGCAAGATCGCCCTTCTAAACATCGAACTGGAATTGAAGGCTGAGAGGGATAATGCCGAGGTGAGTGATACAGCTGTGGAAAGAAGGTGTCATTTTTACTTCTATCACACAACGCCGTCTAGTCCCAAGCTAAGCAGAGCTTATTATATGAGTACTAGACAACTGATAAACATACTTATATATTTCTAAAAACATACATATATAGATAAATAACACCCAGACACAGAAAAAATGATCGTGTCATCACACAAACATTTGTCCTGGTGGGAATCGAACCCACGACGAAGACACAGAACAAATTCTGTGTCTGGACGTAATTTATCTATAATATGTCGCTGGCCCCGGGCAATATAGCGGTAAACGCCGGTTACGCCCTTTTTAATGTTATTTGATTTTTGGCTTCTCTGAGTATCAGTCTATCACTCTTATTTTTTTCACTTTTTTAAAATTAATATTTCTTTAAAATAAATGACAATAACAGCTTTATTGCATGAAAAATTATCTTGAATCTCTATGAACCATAACACAAAAAACCGGTGAACATCTTTACACTACATTTCTAAACAAAGAGTAACAGTAATAAATTTAACCGATGATACAGCTAAGCTTTGGCTATAAAATTTCCCTGAAGAAGGTGGTAATCGGCTGGTACGCTCGAGATCTAAAGCGGAAAATACGTCGTATTATATTCTTATGGTCCTGAATCTCAGTGGTTGATGTATTTATAAAGTCGTTAAAGATGTTGCAATTGAAACAATAGCGTCTATAATTTGTATTATACATTTTTTCAATTATTTCATTAAATATTTATACCAATACAATTATTTTGAAAAGGTTAAATAGGTAAAAAAAATAGCTTTCATTTGACGTTTTGCACGCCTGTTTTGGATCACTGTACGCTGCACTATAAACAAATTAGCTTCTTTTATTTCTCCTGTAAAAACTGATTTTTGATATTACCGCTTTATTGCCCGGGGCCAGCGATGTATGTATATAAAAATATATAAATATGTTTATCAGTTGTCTAGTACTCATAACACAAGCTCTGCTTAGCTTGGGACTAGACGGCGTTGTGTGATAGTTGTAGAATATTATTATTATTATAAATTCACGAAGAATTGAGTAAAATATATTATCTCTTTATTTAGGGAGATATTTATCTCTTTTGAAAACTTGTATAAATTTACTTGCGCAGTATTGTTGTATAAGCAATGAAATATCTTGTTTTACTCATCCAGCCAGATTCGATTTGACAGTTATGACGTCACAACATGGCGCCAAGTCGATCCTATTCTTATTTGAAACGCGTTGTATGCTCGTCGTGTTAAATGTATCTGGCCAATGATTATAAACAACGGATCCAATTTCTGAATGTCAGTGAGGATCACACGTGTTATGAGGCCTTTTGCAAAAAAGCGTCAAAAATCTCAATCATCCGTAGTAAAAGATATATGATGATGTTGCGCGATCGGTACATGGTGGACATCCCACCCGTTCGTACAAAGTTTGTACGATACAAAGTACGTTTTGGGAAGACATTCATTGTGCGTACAGCTAAGAAGTGGGATTCCCGGCTCGCAATTATTTGCCCACTATCTCACCTGCCCCCCTAGGCAAGTTACAAACCATCTGACCACGTGACTGAGCGTTGAGATGACGTCAGAACAAAGGAATCGGAGGCGTGGCCTACTCGAGGCGTTCGGCGCGAACGATACGTTTGTAACTTGGCAAAGGGGGCAGGTGAGATAGTGGGCAAATAATTGCGAGCCGGGAATCCCACTTAGCTGTGCGCACAATGAATATGTTCCCAAAACGTTATTTGTACCACGCCTCCGATTCCTTGGTTCTGACGTCATCTCAACGCTCAGTCACGTGGTCAGAACAAATGAATCGGAGGCGTGGCCTACTCGAGGCGTTCGGCGCGAACGAAACGATTGTAACTTGAGTAGGGGGGCTGATAGCAAGCAACGATATGGTCACTTATAGAGCATGCTTGCCTAGAAGTAACATATTCACTCTTGACTTAAAGACTACCAGGTTGTAGCTATCAGGAAACCCAGACTCCGGCAAGGAATCCTTTTTTTTTTTCTTTCAATAAGATCGTACATTTATCCGGAAAAAAGAAATCTAATACGATGTTTTTGAGATATTTATCTCTCATCCAAAGGCCGATGCAAACTATTGGTATGATTTACTTTTTTCTTTTCGCCAGAGATGAAACCTAGGTTATATGTTAGAGGTCAATATGAGGAATCAGTAGCAAAAAGAACCAGGTCTTTAAACCGTAACCGAACAAAGATGCGTATAAAAGCATTGCTAGTATATTTTTGTCAGGCGTTACCAATTTTCGTTATATTGTAATGAAATGTAAATTCATGGTTATAAGAACTGCGATATTACAGAAAATACAAAACACAAAGAAACCAATAAATACCTAATTTTGAAAAAAGAATAACGTACCTTTATAATAAAGTTTATTTGAACTTATAATTCCAAGTCAATCCAAAGATATAACACTTCAAAGCAACCCGTTTTAAAAAACGGCAATTTCATACTTTAACCCCTAATATTAGTATTGAAGATACAGACACTAAACAGCATCAAATTCTTCACAGGTTCGCGTAGACAACGTTAAGGAATACCAGAAGGTAGTTGACGCTGAATGGCAGATCCTGTACGAGAAGCTGGCAGCCCTGCACGCCAGCGGGGCTAACGTGGTGCTGAGCAAGCTGCCCATAGGAGACGTGGCTACACAGTACTTTGCTGACCGGTGAGTCAAGAGCTTTCATTGTAGACCATCCTAGATCAACCATCTCTCAGGTGTCTTAGGACTCTGGCTTGTTGACGGCGATGGATGAGTAGCTAGTCGTCGGGCCCGACTTAACGCGACGACATTTGAATTTTATTTTTTCACGATTTCCCCAAAAAAGCAGAGTAATGTTCTTAAACTCCACGCGAACGAAGTTGCGGATAACAGCTATAGTAGATTCGCGTTAAGAAAATAGTGACGTCATCGCTGTCATTTAGTTTAGCCACGCTTCTTGACTCATTAGATTATAGCAAATTATAAAGCCGTGTTCATATTGACCAGTAAAAGTGAGTCGACCGTCTCTCGGGTGTCGTAGGACGACTACCGGCCACTATAGGCGCGGGTTTGTTGACGGCGATGCATGAATAGCTCGTCGTCGGGACCGACTTTAAACGACGACATCTTAACTCCACGTGAACTAAGTCGCGGATAACAGCTATAGTAGATTCGCGTTAAGAAAATAGTGACGTCATCGCTGTCATTTAGTTTAGCCACGCTTCTTGACTCATTAGATTATAGCAAATTATAAAGCCGTGTTCATATTGACCAGTAAAAGTGAGTCGACCGTCTCTCGGGTGTCGTAGGACGACTACCGGCCACTATAGGCGCGGGTTTGTTGACGGCGATGCATGAATAGCTCGTCGTCGGGACCGACTTTAAACGACGACATCTTAACTCCACGTGAACTAAGTCGCGGATAACAGCTATAGTAGATTCGCGTTAAGAAAATAGTGACGTCATCGCTGTCACTCAGTTTAGCCACGCTTCTTGACTAATCAGATCATAGCAATTAGAAAGCCGTGTTCATTGACATTTGACCAGTAATAGTGAGCCCTTCACACAGTACAGATGCGTTTTTTATCATTTTTCAAATTTAATAACGAAGAGACAAAACTATTATAGAAACCGACTTCCGAAATTAAAGTTATTTTGCACTTTTTTGTATTTTTTTTTACGTCGTAGTTGGTTGTATTTTACACTTTTTAGTTATGGTACCACCACTGAAAAGTACCCCTCAGCCAAACTTAAATACCTTATAGCCAGAGTGCATCTCAAAACAATTCATTTATCTATATATGTATGTATTTAGAAATATATAAGTATGTTTATCAGTTGTCTAGTACCCATAACACAAGCTCTGCTTAGCTTGGGACTAGACGGCGTTGTGTGATAGTTGTGGAATAATATATTATAATATTATATTAATTCTAATAATCCCAAACACGGTTAGATTACATAAATTTACCTTCCGGCTTCATCATCAGATCAGTTCGATATATCCCCTCCCCCCCTTTTCTTTCAGTCAGTAATCGACTACACGTATAAACAAGGCAATTTTACTTGTTACGACAATTCTGCTGTGATCCTATGAGGAGTTCTGTTCCATATCTTCAAAGTTCATGATTAGATTATAGCAATATTTCTGTGGGACCAACTTGGAAGCATAACTATTCAATCAAAAAAATCATTTTCAAAATCGGTCCACAGTTGACCGAGACATCGGTGAACATCATCATCTTCCTGCCCTTGTCCCATCTTATTTGGGGTCGGCGCAACACGTTTTTTTCTTCCATTCTATCCTGTCAACCGCCATACTATCACTAACTTCCTTTTCTTTCATATCACTCTTCACACAATCCATCCATCTTTAATTTGGCCTCCCTCTCCCTCTCCACCCATCCACATGTAAACTCATAACTCTTTTAGTAACATGCGTTTCATCTCTCCTCTTCACATGACCATACCAAGACAAACGATTCCTCTTCAATTTTTCAGTCACTGGCGCCACTTTCAAACTTCCTATAATATATTCATTTCTCACTTTATCCATTCTCGTCACACCACACATCCATCTCAACATTCTCATCTCCGCTACATGCAATCTTTTTTCATCCGTCTTTTTTAACAAACCCAACATTCATAAAAAAAACATACAACAGACGTACATAAAAAAAAATACATTCAGCCGAACATAAAACTTCCTTCTTTTTGAAGTTGGTTAAAAATGAAGTATTCTTCTCTTTAATAACGAGTTCGTCATGTTGTGTGCAGCGACATGTTCTGCGCGGGCCGCGTGCCCGAGGAAGACCTGCGTCGCACGCAGCGCGCGTGCGGCGGCGCCGTGCTGAGCTCCGTGCGCGACCTGGCGCCGGCCGCCTTCGGCTCCTGCGCGCACTTCACGGAGAAGCAGGTCGGCGGCGAGCGGTACAATATCTTCACGGGTGAGTTCAACTATATAGTTTCGGTAATTAGCATAGCTCGGGAAGCTGCGCGGTATCTTCTCGTCCAACCCCTCGAGCACCGATTGTACAAACGTCTGTACAACTTGAATGACCTTGAAAAACGAAAATTTTGGTTTCTATATCTGTGATTTTCCTAGAAATTTTTGTGGATTTTCGTAAAAACGTGCAATTACGTAATAATAATACCGGGGCGCTCGAGGGGTCCATACAGCAAACATGTAATGGTCAAATCATATGAGAACCATGCAGATTAGTGTCTGAGATGGTCTTTTGAAGAAAGAACCACACAGATTTGAGTGGAGTGGTATCAGATTCCCTTACCTTGTACTGTGTTCCCTAATCCTTGTCCTACAATGAGTTCCAAATAAGAATAGGAACGATCGCCATGTTGTGACGTCACATCTTACTGTCAAATCTCAAGAAATTGGGCAAAATTGAAGAACTCTGAGATGAGCAAAATTGAAGAACTGGATTCTGATTAAACTTTTTTCGTTCACAATTCGTAAATGAATTAAAGTTTTCAAATTTCTTGTTTTGTTCACCCTATTAATTCATTAAACCCCAAGCGAACGCTGGCATTCGCTTTCTAATTGTCTTTCTATTGTGTCTCTAATTACGGTATTCGATGGTTAATTCTTTGATTTGACAGTATGACGTGACGTCACAACATGGCGATCGATCCTATTCTTATTTGGAACGCATTGTAATCCTCTTTCATTTCCTACAGGTTATAATAAAGAAAATGCTCCCGCTGGTAAGATAGTATTATTTAAAATAGTAGTATGGTAGCCGCTAAATAATAATAATAAAGTTTATTTCGGACAAATATCCATAATTAATAATAATTGGTTATGTATAAATTATAATATTTCTTGATAATCAAAACTAGTAGTGTTAAAATACATTTATTTATTTGTCAGTCGATCACTGTGCATTTCTCTTCTCACACGTCGCCACTTTTTCGAGTCATCAAATGAGCATGAGCACTCATGAGGTTTTCTAAAAGCCGGCGCCCCTGCTGATGACGTCATTTGAGTTCACTCTATCTTCAAATTTGAACGCAGGGCTTTGAAATGACGTTGTAAGCCAATGATTATAACAAACGGATCCAATTTCTGAAGAGCACCCTACCTATTCTAGTAGGGTACGTTAGTCAGCTGATGGAAGCAAAGCCGCGGGCAAAAGCTAGTAAAAATATAAAATTGGTCAGGGGCGTGGCTAAGCTGAGTAACAACGATGACGTCACTATTTTCTTAACAGGAACACACTACAGATGACACTGAAATATTCAAAAAGCTTTTCTTTCTGTTATTGTAAGCCAATGATTATACCAAACGGATCCAATTTCTGAAGAGCACCCTACCTATTCTAGTAGGGTACGTTAGTCAGTTGATGGAAGCAAAGCCGCGGGCAAAAGCTAGTAAAAATATAAAATTGGTCAGGGGCGTGGCTAAGCTGAGTAAAAACGATGACGTCACTATTTTCTTAACAGGAACACACTACAGATGACACTGAAATATTCCAGAAGCTTTTCTTTCTGTTATTGTAAGCCAATGATTATACCAAACGGATCCAATTTCTGAAGAGCTGTGTGGATCATGATAGTAGACATGAGGCTTACAATGTACGAAAATGTTAAAAGGGGTCATTGAGGTCTTTTAAGTCAAGAGTGAATAGGTTACTTCTAGGCAAGCGTGCTTAAAGGAAGGAAGTAAGGAAGGTTGCGGGAATCTGATGGATGCGAGACGCACAGGACCGTTCTTTGTGGCGACATTTGGGGGAGGCCTATGTCCAGCAGTGGACGTCTATCGGCTAAAATGATGATGATGATGAAGCGTGCCTAAGACTCTCATTTGAACATTACCTCACCTGATGCTAAGTGACGATGGCCGACGATGGTGCACGCTTGCCTAGAAGTAACCTATTCACTCTTGACTTAAAGACCCCTAGGTTGCAGCTATCAGGAAACACAGACTCCGGCAGGGAATTCCACTCCTTAGCTGTACGCATAATGAATGTGTTCCTAAATCGCTTTGTACGTATGGGTGGGATGTCCACCATGTACCGGTGGCGCTTCGCCGTCATTCCTAGTTCTCAGCAATGACCCCTTTTCATGTTTTCGTTTAAACTATTACTTAGCTTGTATATTAGTAAATCTTCCTCCGTTTATGTCCCAAGTTATAACCTCTACATCTCTCCCCTCAGGCTGTCCTGCCGCCAAGACTTGCACGCTGATCCTCCGTGGAGGCGCCGAGCAGTTCCTCGAGGAGACTGAACGTTCCCTGCACGACGCCATCATGATCGTCAGGCGCACCATCAAGAATGATGCAGTAGTCGCTGGTGAGTTTATTGATATATTGTTCGAAGGAGTTACCGTGGCCCATCTGGAATTATCTGAACTGATTGAGCGAATGTAGGTCTGGTCTGGTCTGGTTTACTCCTGTTTTATAAATAAAAATTTCTTTTTATGCATCTGAAAAAAAAAGAAAAAGAAGAAAATATGTTTATTTGGCAAAATAATTGATTTACAACTAAAAAATAAAAAAAAAGTAAGGAGAAATAAAATTAACAATAAAAAGAAAAAAAAAATGTCTCACGGTTACGCCAAATAGGTCCAGTTCAGCATAATGCCAGACAACTACGCAGCAGTTGCCTGACGCTGGTTTTCAACTGAACCTTAGAGTGCAGATACGGATGAAAATCAGTTTCTTATATGGGAATTAAATAAATAAATATACAAGTATATATATATATATATATATGCATATATTAATATATATAAAGTCATAAATAGATGTTTAGTGTTAAATGTGTAGGTATATAATGTGAATAAATATCGCCAACTTCTAACTATAATACGATTAAAATTTAACCGGTCTCGAGCCACCGCCGCACCGAAGTTGGATCTGCCATATTGTCTCTTCAATACCCTTGGCTTGACTGAATCCCTTAGGCATTCTCTACCAGTCTAGGTAGATAATGCCTAAGGGATTAAGTCCAACTTTGTACTTTATGTTGCACTAGCTTTTGCCCGCGACATCGCTCGCGTGCAAAAAAAAATCGTATTTCCTCTGTATTTATTCGTTGTTTATCTTTTTTTTTCTCTTTCCCTATAATTAAATTTTTATTTATCTTATTCAAGTCTATTAGCACACAATACCGTGCCGACCGTCGTCTTTATTTCGATACCGTTACCGGCCCACGCTGAAAACCAGCGCCGTAGACTCATCGCATTTTGCGTGCGGTCACGGCATTATGCTAAGCATTCGGCTGTTTTGCGCATGTGGCGCATATTTTTTCACATAATACACTTATAATTTGTTAGTTCTCCTGTTAGACTCCCCGCGCGCGCGACCCCGCTGGCGCACATAAAAAGTGATAGCTCCGTCGTAAAAAAATTCTATAAATTATAAATACAAGTGCTCAACACTTAAATCGATACTAATCGATGCGTAAAGTTATAAGTGTAAACATTGCTAAAACAGTTGGTACCTAAGTTAAACAGTGTGTCTATAAACATCAAAAAACAAATCAGCAAAAACTTAAAACAATTAAACAAAGGACTTGTGAACCAGTGACTCAGCATGACTCATTAAAAGTGTGTGATGTGCGGTGCGTGACTATAAATGGTCATATTGAACCTTATTGGCGAAACAAGATCGATCATTAATTAATATACTCCCACTAGAGCAACCAGAGCTTAATTTCATCATATAAATGAGTTGACGCGCAACGTAGCGGTTACACAGTGCGCTTTGAGAGAAATTGAGTCCAAGTTCAAACCTAAGTAACACATGGCTCTTTTTGCGTTTTGATTTATTTTATTTTTTTTTACTATTTTTGTAGTTGAATAATCAAATCAAACTACAAAAATGTCGTCTAAAAATGGTGCGAAAAGCGACCGTAAGATACTAGAAAAAGTTATATGTTTCAAATGCAGGAAGTCAGTCGACATTAGGAAAACAGCTTTATGCTCAACGTGTAACAATCGATATGAACCAGATTGTGATGGGTTTCCAGAACAAACCTACCGTCTAATGGACCTGGAAACTAAGAAAAAATGGCGATGTAAAACATGCAATAAAAATAAAAAACTCACAACAACCAGCCATGTATCTGATGTATCGAACGTCACAACCAGAAAACGAGCAAACCTACACCTTAACAGCCCATCACCTGGACCCAGTGTTAGCTTCCAGGAAAATAAACAACTGGTAACGGAAAAACCTATTGTCCAGACGGCTTCTGATATCTTGGATTCTCAAATACTGTCCGAATATGAAACTTCAGATGAATCATTTGAAACACCTAACAAATTGTCTCACAGCGTTGATGGCACGATATCTGAAATATCTGAGACATTATCAGTTTTAGAAATGAAAAATACCATAAAAAATCTTTCGCTTAAACTGAATAGTGCAGAAAATGAGCTAGAAAATACATTACTAGAAAATAGCAACCTCCAGCAACAAATAAATAAATTAACTGCAGAGACTAAAATGTTAAAATCACTGTGTTATTCTCCAGTAACCTCTGAGAATAGCCCAGCCATCAAACATAAGAGGAAAAGACTCTCTCTACTACCTCAAAACTCGCTCTCTACACCTTCAACTCCTTTGCCAAATAAGTCTAATATCGACTGTTACAAGAGCATTGAAATTATATGTCTTCAACAAAAAATCACAGATCTTCAAAGAAACCTGAAAGAAGCACAACAGCAGATCGACGATCTTACAAAAACAATAGATACGTTGCAACGCAGTAACAATAAAACACCTCGACAATTTCTGGTATCAACAAATAACTCAGAAACGCCTACTAACACCGAAGAGCAAAAACATGAACCGACGAGTAGAGTATTTATCTTTGGCTCTCAGCAATGTGTTGGTCTAGCAGCAGCCATGTTACGTTCAAGACAAAATACAAGGTATGGAAAGTATAGGATCATCGCGGATACGAAACCAAATGCACTCAGTAGTCAAATTATAATGAGCTGCCGTTACGCTAAGTTGAAACCTAACGATAAACTTGTCATTTGTTTGGGAGAAAATGATTACAATTTAAAATCTATCCTAACTCAATTACAAATAATACTGGAAACATTTTATAACAATATGATAATTGTGTTAAATGTGATTGAAAATAGGTATTTAGATGTTAATAAACTTAATTATCATATTAAAAATTTATGTATAAATTATAAAAAATGTAAATTTCTTGAAAGCAAATCTTCCAAAATCTTCGAAATGTGTACTAAAATTAATCACTTAATTGACTGTAATGATTATAATGAAAATTATTTAAACCCTAGAAATCTTGTGAAACTAATACTACGTAATAAATCAAGTCTTGAAGTAAACACAAAATATAATAAACTTAAAAAGGGAACAATTCCGTTCTATTTTGATCGTGTAAGCCGACAACAAACTGTAAAACCCCAAAAAGGAACTATCCCATACTATTTTCCGGTAATAGAAACTAGTTTGAAGTTTTTTCGAGTCAGAAACGCAGACCTCTGTAATACGTCATAGTTTTAAAATACTGCATCAAAACATTGCCAGTATCTCATCCAAAAGAGACCTCCTTGAACTAACCTTACAGGAACTCCAGGAAATTAATAGTGCCCCTGATGCAATATGCCTTTCTGAGACCTTCATAAAAAAAGGTAATGAATTTAATATTAAAATCTATGGTTACAATATGGCGGCTAACTTTTGCAGAGAAAAGCAAAGGGGCGGTACCTGTATTTTGCTTAAAAAAGGCATCGTTTTTAAAGAGTTACCTTTTATAAATACATATGCAACACAAAATACTTTCGAAGCATGTGGTGTAGAACTTACACGTAATAATCTGATTATTATTTGTGTTTATAGAACACCCCAGTCTGATCCCACTCAATTTTTGGTTAAATTAAATAGTCTTTTGGATCACGTGTTTAAAAAATATAATTCCAAAATCAAAGTTGTTTTGGCAGGGGACTTTAACATTAATACTCTTCAGAAAAGTAATATTAGTAGTCAATTACAAGAATTGTCATATAACTATAACTTAAAACTACATATAGATAGTCCAACTCGTAAGTCTTCCTGTATCGATCACATTCTTAGCAACATTCTTAATGCTAATGCCACAATATTGCCACTTCATCTATCCGACCACGACACAGCGCAAATGTTGAGTTTTCCCTTAAAACATAAAATACAAAATCAGACAGCATACCATTTCTACAAAAGAGATTACAGCTTGAATAATATCCAAAAATTTAAGGAATGTATAGGTAATCTGTCATGGTCAGAGGCTTATGCAGAAAACGACTTAAATAAAGCATTCAATTGTTTTCACGAAACATTATGCTTGTTCCATAATTTATGTTTCGCAAAAAGTAAAATAAAAGTGAATGTCAACAATAAAAAGAAACAGAACTGGATAACCAAGGGTCTAAAACAAAGCTGCAAAACCAAACGATCTTTGCGTTATCAATATTATAAAAATAAAAATATAAAAAATAAAACGGAATACATTAAATACTCAAAGATTTTACAAAAATGTGTCTACACATCAAAGAAAAACGCAAACATAAAATTTATAAATAACAGTGAAAATAAATGCAAAGCGGTATGGAGAGTTATAAAAAATGAAATCATAGACAGTACCGATATCCCCAGCATTGAAAATATTCAAATTGACAATACCACACTCTCAGATCCTGTAGCTATAGCAACAGCTTTCAATAACCATTACATTAATATGACACAATCTTCGAGTAAATATGTAAAACTACGTAACGAGTGTTCAATGGCCCATTCGATGTTCCTTAACCCAGTGTCTGAAAATGAAGTTAGAGCAGAGATTATGTCATTGAACAACACAAGTTCCGAGGGTTATGACGAGATTAATACAAAAATCCTTAAAGCATGCACTAACGAACTAATTGAAATAATAACGTACTTAATTAATTTATCATTCTCAACTGGCACTTTTCCCGAAGCACTGAAGATGTCAATAATTAAGCCCCTTTATAAAACTGGTGAAAAGTCAGACGTTAATAACTATCGCCCAATTACCTTAATACCTATTATATCGAAATTATTCGAAAAGTGCATGAACAAACGACTAATTGAGTTCTGTAATAAATTTAATATCATACGGAAGGAACAGTTTGGTTTTCAAAAAAATAAATCAACAACGTTAGCTATCTACCACCTTATTAAAATAGTATTAACGAATATTAACAACAACTATTATACTACTGGGCTGTTCTTTGACCTTTCTAAGGCCTTTGATCTAGTCTCTCATGATTTATTACTCCAAAAATTGGAGGCAATTGGAATCAGAGGCATTGCACTTCAATGGATATCTTCTTACCTAAGTAATAGACAACAACGTGTTGCCATTACAAGAATGGATAAAAATAATGATATGACATCGCATTATTCTGACATTAAATATAACAAATATGGCGTCCCACAAGGGAGCGTATTAGGACCTATTCTATTCTTATTATACATTAATTCTATTACTAATATAACTTATCATAAATTTATTTTATTCGCTGATGACATTTCTATTATTGTGACATCTGATAAAAAAACCAATACAATTAAGGATCATGAAACTGAAATTAATAATGTAATTGAGAGACTGATTGAATGGCTAAATCAAAATAACTTAGCTATAAATCTTAAAAAGTCCGTTTATATACAATTCAATAAATCAAATGCAAAATATAATAATAAATTGAATATACATAGAATTCACGAAGTGACTCAAACTAAATTTCTAGGCGTAACCTTGGATCAAGACATCAATTGGAAAGCACATGTTGACACCGTTTCCAAACGAATTAACAAGTTTGTATATGCGCTGAAACGGATTAGAAACATAACAAACATTAAGACAGCAATAACAACATATCATGCGTATGTTGAATCAGTACTGCGCTATGGTTTAATTATGTGGGGTAATAGCACCGATCAAAGTAGAGCGTTTATTGCACAAAAAAAATGCATTAGGGCTATTTACGGGCTTCAACCGGATGAATCCTGCAGGCCAATATTTAAAAAACTTGATTTGTTACCATTGCCGTCACTATATATATTGGAAATCTGTATGTTTGTGTGGAGGCACAAAGAGTTGTTCACTAAAGCAATCGATCTTAATTCTCGAAGCCGTCGAGACCCCCACAGGCTCGCGTTAGATGTTTTACCTAGGCTTGCAAAATATAACAAAAGCTGCATGTCTATGTGTGTCCGGATATTCAATAAGATACCAGAGGAATTTAAAATATTAAATATAAGATTGTTCAAAAGCAAATTATATAAATGGTTATCTGCTAATAGCTTTTATAGTATTAAGGAGTTTCTAGAGCATAAAATCAGACAGTGACAGTGGTTGTATGTTGTTATGTATGTAAATTTGCACGCTTATAATCATGAAGCAAAACATGTAGGACCTACCAGTGTATTATCATCTTGTATACCATGTTTTATGCAAATAAAATATTATTATTATTATTATTATTCTAATAATTTATTTCGTCGTTTATACCGCGTACATCGAAGGACTGGAACAATTTGCCTGCTGCGGTCTTCCCATCCAATTATAATTTAGGTGTCTTCAAGGCTAGAGTGAATAGGCTCTTAATAAACTAGTGCGCCTCACCATCAATGATTGCATCTCCGCTTAGTATCAGGTGGGATCGCAGTCAAGCACTGGTTTATAACAATTAAAAAAAAAAAAGTTCTAATTTGCGCCTTGTTTCGCCAAATAAAATTTTTGTTTCTTTCTTAATAATAATAATTTACCGTAAACATACTTTCCCCCCCACACCATTCATTCCCTCCTTACCTTACCTCATGTCATTTAACAAACATTTTTTTTTAAACCCACATCCATTTCCCAGGTGGTGGAGCTATCGACATGGAGATCTCGAAGCACCTCCGCGAGTACGCCAAGGGTGTCGCCGGCAAGGAGCAGCTGCTGGTGGCGGCCGTGGCGCGCGCCTTCGAGGCCGTGCCGCGCCAGCTCTGCGACAACGCGGGCTTTGACGCCACCAACCTGCTCAACAAGCTGAGGAACAAGCATCATAATGGTGAGTTGGAGGTTTTATCTGGTTTGCCAGATCTAATTTGCTAGCTGGTGGGCCGTCTCCCCACCTATGGATTGGTTTTCCTCCATCTTCGGTGGTATTTAGGCTCGCCAAGTCCAAGTCAAAAAGTTTTTATTTCACATAGACCTACATGGGCACTTATAAAACGTCAGAAGCTAGTGCACGGTTCCAAATTGGTCGTTTCCTATGGAGAAGAACCGGCAAGAAACTCCATGGTTACTCTTTTAAAAAAAAACATTGTTGTTACAATATTTCTATATTACAGCATAAGTAGATATTATGTAAGGACAGTGTAGACTAGTCAATATTGTACTAAAATTTACAATAAAAATAATCATAATAAAAAGTAACCTAGAAATTCGCGGAGTCTACAGTGTTCTCACATTCACATTATAAAAAAAATGTATGTATGTAATGTAGTACAATCATACCTTCGAGAGTGTTCTCCAACTCCGATAATGTTTCCTCACCTTTGGTATTACCCTTTTTCGGGAGTATTTCCCTACCTACAAAAGTCAAAGGAGGCGGACGATCGCGTGAGGCAACGGTCCTCACGCACCAACCGCCGCCGGGATTCCGATCCCGACTTCCCGCCACCGTAGGCGCGGGCTTGCGGACGGCGAGCAATGGGTAGCCTGCCGTCCGATCGTCCGGTAACCATCCAGATCAAGCCCAAGTCGTCGACGAGTTGGGCTCGGTCCGGACGGTTATCGGACGGTCGGACGGCGAGCTACCCAATGCTCGCCGTCTGCAAGCCTGCACCTACTATGGCCGGAAATCGGGATCGGAATTCCGGCGGCGGTTGGGGCGTGAGGACCGTTGCCTCACGCTATCGGCCGCCTCTTTTGCTAGCATTACTGCTTCGCAAAAGGAGGCGACCGCCTGCTACATCTTCGGTATGGAAGATCATTATTTTAGGCACGAGCTCCTCAGTAAACGTTTATTGAATTGTTTCCAGGTGACATCTGGTACGGCATCGACATCCAGAAGGAGGACATCGGCGACAACTACGAGTCGTGCGTGTGGGAGCCCGCCGTCGTCAAGATCAACGCCATCACCGCCGCCTGCGAGGCCGCCGCACAGGTAGGCCTGCATACTGTACGGAACTGGCCTGGGTTAGTGGCCTTGACTGCTATATCTGAAGCCGTGGGTTCGATTCCCATCCAAGACAAATGTTTTTGTGATGAGCACGATCATTTGTTCTGTGTCTGGGTGTAATTTATCTATACATGTATGTATTTAGAAATATATAAGTATGTTTATCAGTTGTCTAGTACTCATAACACAAGCTCTGCTTAGTTTGGGACTAGACGGCGTTGTGTGATAGTTGTGGAAGCTTGTAAAAATGGTAGGAATACTCTTTATTTATTTATTTTATAATTTATGTACACACACGAATAAAGAGAGAAGATACATTCTGATAAAAACTGTACGAAATTACTGCTTATTTCCAATAAGAATTTTCTTCCAGCAGACCTGCGAAAGGAGAAATAAAAAGAAAAGTAGACAATAGTGTGTAGAAGTAATTGAAGAAGAGAATATGAAATCTTAAATTAAAATAAAAAAATACTTATATACTATACATACTATACTATATATACCTTTACTAAAAATAAATACATAATGTATATACATATATAATTAACACACTAGAGAGGAAAGATAGTGCTCTTTTACTCTTTGTAACATTAAATTATCTGTTATTTCTAGATCCTCTCCGTCGACGAAACAATAAAGAATGTGAAAGCCCAGGACATGCCGACGGCCGGCGCGCCCATGGGCCGCGGCATGGGCCGCCCGCGCATGGGCTGAGCCCACAAACAGACACACACACATTATTCACTATCAAACGCCTTTTTGACCAATCTCCACCGTTTAACAGCACTATATATGATAAATTATATTTATTACGTGAACTAGTCTTTGTTAGCGTCTTTTCCCACTAAGAAGTCTACGGTCCGGACTAAGCGTTTCGCCTCGTCGTTTATACCGCGTACGTTGAAGGACTGGAACAATTTGCCTGCTGCGGTCTTCCCGCCCGATTATAATTTAGGTGTCTTCAAGGCTAATGTGAATGTTTGTTAGAAAAGCTAGCATTCCTGTTTTTTTTTTTTTTGTCGTCCAAAGAGGGTATAGACAAGATTTTAACATGCATTTATTGTCTTTATGTAACAATAATTTAAAACAATTGTATTTAACTGTTTAAACGAGAGATTGGTCACTTCACGCTTAGTACTAAGTTATTATAGTATTATCTATTAATTATATTAATAATAACTAATAATACCAAGTTCTTTTTGTTTTATTTATTATCATAGGTCTAGTGGTTAGTGGCCCTAACTGCTATGCCGGAGGTCGTGGGCTCGATTCCCACCCAGGACAAATGTTTGTGTTATGAGCACGATCGTTTGTTGTGTCTGGGTGTAATTTATCTATAATATGTATGTATTTAGAAATATATAAGTATGTTTATCAGTTGTCTAGTACTCATAACACAAGCTCTGCTTAGCTTGGGACTAGACGGCATTGTGTGATAGTTGTGGAATATTAGTATTAATATTAGAATATCACAAGAAAACGCGGAATGTTTGATGTATAAGGTCTTAAGAAGGATTGTGTTAGGGAAATCGACATATAGCGCTATATTTGAAGGGGACACCATGGCGGCACGACCTGTCGCCGCTACCAACAAAATGTATACCGTCAAACGGGGTGAATAGGAACGCAGGGGTGAATAGGAACAAAACTTTGGTTAGGTTTTTCACATTGGTATATTTTTATATAAGGTGTTAAAAAATTAACTTTAAGAATTTCGAAGGGACATTGTACTCCTCATTATGAACAATTTTTACTTTGGGACCAAACCTGAAATCGCGAAAATAAAGTCAGCTGTTCCCTACATTCATGTTCGCATAACTCGTCAAAATGTATGGAACAACTGATTTTTTTTTTTCGCTATTTCAGGTTTGGTCCCATAGTAAAAGTTGTTCATAATGAGGAGTACAATGTCCCCTCGAAATTCTTAAAGTTAATTTTTTAACATCTTTTATAAATGCTAATGTCTTATACCAATGTGAAAAACCTAACCAAAATTTTGTTCCTATTCAACCCTGCGTTCCTGTTCACCCCATTTGACAGCTCTATATCTAGTTCCTCACCTGGTTTCCGTGTGGTTGCGCAACCAATATGGCGGCGCGACCAGCTCGGACGCGTGCACTTAAGGTCCATTTTGATACTGTCTCAGTGTGATGTAGCGACTGGTGTCTCTATGGTGTCTAGTTTGTTAGCTTATGGACACCATGGTGGCGCAACATGTCATTCACATAGATTTTTATACCGCAAAAGTGACAGCTTTTGGCCTACAATACTTCATTGTAATAATACTCTATTTCAAAATATAATAATAGTCTTCGTTAGTGTAAATTCGCTTCACTGACATTTCTTGATGAGTTTTATCATAAACGTCATAATGGCGGGACCAACTCTTGTATCCGAATGATTCTACCAAGTATGTTTAGTACGTTTTAGTACTATTTTGTACCCTTCCTGAAATTTTTGTACCTCACACGGTGTTGACGGAATTTCACGATATTGTTGGTCCCGCAATTATAACGCGTTATAATGTCAGGACCATGCTTGTACGCCAAAACTTTTTTTTTTTTTTTTTAATTGATATAAACCAGTGCTTGACTGCGATCCCACCTGATGGTAAGCGGAGATGCAATCACTATAATGAATTTCATCATTATGATAAAACTAGTATTAAGTACGCGATTTAGTATCTCCAAAAATCAACAATAAGTGACTGAGATATTATTAGTTTCTTTACAAAATCATTTTTTTTAGTTTGACATTTTTCTACGCCTGAATATTTTGACGACCAAAAATACGTCAGGTGAAAAGTTGCAGTTACATTTCGGGCAGGCGCTTTATTATTATTTATGTATTTTATTTATATTATTATATAACACTATGTTATTAATAAATATTGAGTAGGCCACACAGGAAAATTATTATTGTACAGTTGTAGGTAAAAACTACAACTAGTTTTCGTACGGGGGAACATCTGTATGTGTGTTAGTCTATGATTGTAAAATGGGGAAGCTTTTAAATAAAATTATATTTCTATTGTATTGTTACGATACTAGAAGCTAGATCGCTTGGACAACCAGTATACTAAGATCCCAGAGCTGTCTGTCATAACTTATTTTCACATAGATGAAACCTTAGGTTCTCAGTAGCGTCTCATGTGCTTTGAATACCTGTGTGCTTGTGGAGCTCCTCCTTGGAGCCCCTGGGCAGGTACCAGCTGAGAAAGGGAACTAAAAATAAGAATAACTTAGATTTTTATGGCTGATTTTTATAGATGTTTTGTAGAATATTATTCTAAAGTAGTATCATAAGTGTCAGACACTTTCCATGGACGAAAACTTCTGTCAGACGCTTTAAAGCTCAAAATAAATAAATGAATTTTACTTATTTTTACAGGTCTGATTTTTAAATATGTTATTGAGGTAACTATAACAAAGTTATATTTCAGTAGTGTGACTAATTGTAGTGACCAAACATCCACTAAATACAAAAAAAAAACAATATTTGGAGGAGCTCCACTAGCACACAGGTATTTAAAGCACATAAGACGCTACTGAGAACCTAAGGTTTCATCCATGTGAAAATAAGTTATGTCAGACAGCTCTGGAATCTTGGACTACAGTAATTTTACTTAGTTGACTACAGAATTATTATTTATGTCCAGATTTACTTTGAATCATAGTATATTAGCGCCGCTCCCATACTGCGTGAACATCAGAATCACAGTCTGGCGAAACTCCCATAAAAAAAAAAAACGATGTATGAAACGGACGTCCTTTTTAATGGCGGCTATAATCCGTCACATTTATGAAGAACATTAAGAGCTTTGGGTCTACATCCTCCTTCTATATACAATCCATCCTGTGGAATTCGCTTGATATCAGGATGGCCACGATTAAGTATGCATTTAAGTGAAAGTTGCGGAATCAATTATTCTACACAAATAGCAAAATCATCACAAAACTCCTTTACTGTGTGTATATATGTATAATTATATGTATGTATAGGTATAAAAGGTGTTAAAAAATTAACTTTAAGAATTTCGAGGGGACATTGTATTCCTCATTATGAACAACTTTTACTATGGGATCAAACCTGAAATCGCGAAAAAAAACATAGTAAAAGTTGTTCATAATGAGGAGTACAATGTCCCCTCGAAATTCTTAAAGTTAATTTTTTAACACCTTATATATTAAATATGTATGTATGTTTAGTTTTATATCCGCCTGACTGTCAATGAAGATTAAATAAATAAATACATCGGCCTATGACTCTGCAACACATAGTTGGATTATAGGATTACATCAACCGCCATTTTGACCACAGAATATTAATATCCTAGAGGATTTTGACTGTCACTTACGTTTGACAGTTACTAGTTTGTTATCTACACTAATATTATAAAGAGGAAAACTTTGTTTGTTTGTTTGTAATGAATAGGCTCAAAAACTACTGGACCGATTTTAAAAATTCATTCACCATTTGAAAGCTACATTATCCACGAGTAACATAGGCTATATTTTATTTTGGAAAAAAGTAGGGTTCCGTAAGATATTTGAGTTTTTCGGACACAAGGTGTAAAAAGTCAACCAGAAAAGTTACTTATTTTGCATACGCTGCCTAAACTATAAAAGATAGAACCATAAAATGTTCTAATTAATTGTATATCTTATAAATATCTACCAAAGTTTGTTAGGAGAAACCTACTTTCACGCGGGCGAAGCCGCTGGCAGAAGCTAGTGGGTTATAAATAGATAGATTCTGTTTATTGTTTATAAAAGTTTATTAGTAAACATTTTGTTGGAAGAAATTTGCTCTCCATATGTCAGTATTTCTATATATCAATATGAGAAATCCAACTTGTTTTTTTTATTGTGTGGGAAAATCATCTTATGACAAATCCCGCCTTAGACGGAGCGGGAGATAGTGTCAGACTTACTGACTAAAAACCCACTCCTGTTTCTTCTTTGCCTTCGTCCCAGGGCCCCGGGTTTCATTTTCACACTGAAATTTGTGGTATAAGAACATTGTGATAGGAGAAAGGGTTGATGTTAACAAAAGTGTTATTATGGCAAAATTTTCATTAAATGGAGAAAAGTAATAATAGTTATTTATTTCTATAAAAAACTCAATTCAAGTACAATTTTTGAAAGTTTAGTGCTTTTTAACAGAAAAAGAAACTTATACAAAACATAAAATAGTGTTCAGAATTTATCGATATCGATATTTAGTTAAAGTAATGAACGGAGAAGCCTATGTCCAGCAGAGGACATTTATGAGCCTAAACTCGGGGCTGGCTGCGTCGATCCGATACGTTGGCACACGTCCCCACGTGGCGGCTCGGCGCGGACCGCCAGGCACTTCTTCTCATGCAACCGAGCGGGTGGGCAGGTTGCGGATAGCCCAGCTCCGGCTGAGGGACCGCCTCCCCGAAGTCGATCCCCTAGCTGGAGTGTCTCGTGTGAGACTCCGGACAAGAGAAGTTTCCCAAAGCCAAACCCCAGGCCTAGGGATAACCCAGCACCCCAATCCCATGATCCTCCATGCCCAGATTCCTCCCTCCTTTCATCCTTTTATCCCGTCGGTCCCGAGGAAGGGTAACCTCGAATCTCCAAAAACCCACCCAACTCATTACCATGAAGCAGTCTAGCAAAGAATCTACCCAGGTGGGTCCCGGCCAAGCCGGGGAATCCCATGCCGATTCATCGGTCAGCCCCCAGCGTATTCTGGGAGGGGGCACTAACCTGCCTATTGGTGCCGCGCCTTCTGCGCGGCCATTTGCTACAACAGCACCAGACCCTGATTTGACCCAGGCTGCGTTACACGCGCCTGATGCCCTGATTCCGGCTGCAGTTCACTCGCCGATGAATATCGACCCAAACAATACTAACGTGGCCACAAAACTGACGCAGACTGCTCCTTTCACCAATGCCTGGCAACAGAGCATCGTGCGGATGAGCGTGACACACAACCCTGACAACGACACTGACTTGGCCCACCTGACTAGCCTCGGTAAGGAGCTGCGTACACTAGCGCGCCAGCGCCGGAAAACCGACGCAAAACTGAAAGACATTGACCTAGAACAAGTTTCGATCCCTGCAGATGAAGTACGTAAACTTGTTACCAGGCACAACACAATCTGCATCAGGGAGAGGGAACTGTGCAGCCGGATGCGCAAGATCCGCGAAGGCCTCGGTCGGCGCGATGCGCAAACGGTTGCCATACCTAAAGTACGCGACCAGCCTGAAGTACGGGAAGGGGAAACCTTGAACGAAAAAAGGCCGGACGCGGAAACAGGAGTACGCGACCAGCCCGAAGTACGCGAAGGGGAAACCCGGAACGAAAAAGGGCCGGACGCGGAAACACGCGAGCAGGGATCCACCGGGACTGGCAGTCTGAACCAGGACCTGATAAACACACAGACTTTGAAGACGAAGAGAAAACGGACTAGGCGCCCGCGCCCGTTTCTGGTCCCTGCTGAGCGTGCTACACCGGGCACCAAACCACAACCTGGGCCAAGCGGCTCGGGGGCGGTGAAGAGCGTGTGCCCGGATGATACGGCTTCACCGAGCGCGCTGCAGGGGGTTCCGAAGCGGGCAAGGACCGAGACTGCTCCAGGGGAGCAGAAAACCTACGCGCGAGCCACGAAGGATATTCCAGCGCGATTTGCCGTAGCTATCTGCTTCACTCCCCCCTCCAGAGACTTAACACACGAAGAAGCGACACGTATAAAGACGGAGCTTGAACGACTGCTCATGGAGTCGGATCTCACATCGCTTCCAGCCTTCCGTGGATATCCTCGGGTGACAGATGGCACTGTCCAGATGTGGTGTGAGGACCAGAACTCCCTGACCTGGCTGACCCAGAATGTACCAAAGATACGACTCCCAGACACCGACTTGACACTGACAGTCATGCCACAGTCTGACGTACCTACCCGTGTCCGAGCCGCGCTATTTGTTCCCAGGTATAATGGGGACGTAGCGCGGCTCCACAGCCTTCTGATTCGTCAGAATTCTTGGTACGACATTGGTAGGTGGTCACTGTACAGGGCAACAAGCGTCGGTGGGGATAACCACGGGTTATATTTGACCCTGGGAATCCCGACCGACGAAGTTGACAAGGTCCTGAGTCGGGAGCGGCGCATATCGTATCTACTTGGGTCGATATACGTTCGCTTTTACCCCAGGGCAAATCCCACTGACGTCAGGACAGACAGTACGGAGACCCCGAACCCGACTGACACCGACATGACCCAATTGTTAGAGATGGCTCGAGCAGCGATGGCTGATGCTAAAACAGACCTTGCCCCTGCACCATCCGGATGGACGACGCAGCTGCTCACATCCTCTCCCAGTGACGACTGGCGCGGGACGGAGGAGGGAGGTGAACTTTCGGATGGATCCGTGTTCCCTTAACTCCACCCCAGTGCTGTCGACAACCACACACAATCCCACCCCGATACATCCAAATAAATCTCCAACACAGCCAGACTGTAACTTACGCAGGGTGCTGGAGATGAAACCCTGAACAATTGCACTGATCCAAGAACAAGATATGCGGACTTAGAAGCATTGAAGGTAAGTGATATCCAGTACAGAGAAAAACCACAAATTTGTATATACATACCCCTAGACTTACCTATCATACCCCTAACTCAATTCTGTTCCAGAGACCTGATGGCAATCAGGCTCCGGTGCAATAACGATGTCCCAGAACTGGTACTAGCCTCGTCGTACATGCGAGGCGAGGACGAGAACTGCCCTCCAAAAGAAGTGACAGACTTGTCCAGCACTGCGAGAGCGCCAACCTGCACCTGGTCGTCTGCATCGACTCAAAAGCGCTTCACCCCGTATAGGGAAGTGAAGTATCAAACACCAGAGGTGAGACACTGTCCACTTATGTATTCTCCACTAACCTTAGCATAGCATAATCGGCCTTATAATGGTTCCTCTGTTGGGACTCAGGCCTCCTCTTTAGGAGAGGGAAAGGGCCGTAATCCACCACGCGGGCCCGGTGCGGATTGGTGAATGTCACATGTCTTCGAATTTTTGGTTCTAGAACATGCCCGTGGTCTGCCGGCCACTAACCTTAATATAATCTAATGTATTTAATTTATTTATTATGTTATAACAATTTTATTTAATTCTATAATATTACCATGGGATAATTTATGTCTGAAATAAACGAAAAATAAATAAATAATATTAAATATCGTAAACCGAGGTACGGAACCCACTTGGGCCACGACCCGAGGACAGACGATTATAGACCTAACTTTAGTCACGAAAGGCGCGAAAAATCTCATATCGAATTGGCACGTCCCCGATAAAACCTGCTCTGATCACAGAAGTATATCCTTCACACTAGCACCCAACACTGAAAAACCCAAGCCACGGCGTATTCCACGCCGAACCATGAGTAAACTACTTAATAACACCTATTTTCTTTATATTTCAGCACCATTAATGTCACCAAGAAAACATCAGGACAGACTAGCTGTCCCAATGACACCTCTGAAGCGAAAGTTAATTGAGAAACTTAAATCATGTTGAACTATTATAAAAAAACCACCAACAGAAATGAAAAGTGCAATTATCAGTTGATGTTGTCGTTGTTGTAACTTCAACGGTCCGGACTAAGCGTTTCGCTTCGTCGTTTATACCGCGCACATCGAAGGACCGGAACAATTTGCCTGCTGCGGTCTTCCCGTCCAACTATAATTTAGGTGTCTTCAAGGCTAGAGTGAATAGGCTCTTAATAAACTAGTGCGCCTGACCATCAATGATTGCATCTCCGCTTACCATCAGGTGGGATCGCAGTCAAGCACTGATTTATATCAATTAAAAAAAAAAAGTTTCATTAAAATCGGTTCAGTAGTTTTTGAGATGAGTTAAATGTTTGTCCATCACTAGAAAACTTGACTTTGACTCAAGTTATTATTTATTGACATTTTTGTGTAACTGTGGTTTTTCCAAACTTACTAAATAAATAAAAAGCAAGGGTAATTATTTTATTCTTTGAATATTTGCAACGGAATTCAAAAAATTGTAAAAATTTGCATGCCAATGTGATGGTAAAAAATGGAGGACTCTGTTATAAAAAAAACGCCTATGTACTAGCTATACCCATGTTTGCAGAATAAATGATTATGATTATTATGAATAAATATGTATTAAAACATTCTGAGTTTCGATTTTTAGTTTTTTTTTATTTCCTAAAAATAAAAAGGGAGTCTGTGATAGCGTGACTGAAACGTGTTGCGCCGACCCTAAGTAAAACGTAAAGAGGGCAGGAAGATGATAAAGTTAGCTGAAACTAAATCTATATCTATATATATAAAAGAAAGTTGTTAAAAGAATGTTACTAAAAGAGTTATGAGTATACATGTGGATGGGTGGAGAGGGAGAGGGAGGCCAAAGAAAAGATGGATGGATTGTGTGAACAGTGATATGAAAGAAAAGGAAGTTAGTGATAGTATGACTTTTGAAAGGATAGAATGGAAGAAAAAAACGTGTTGCGCCGACCCCAAATAAGATGGGACAAGGGCAGGAAGATGATGATGATATATAAAAGAAAGTCGTGTTAGTTACACTATTTATAACTCAAGAACTGCTCAACCGATTTTGCTGAAAATTGGTGGGGAGGTAGTTCAGAACCGACGGACGGACATAGGATACATTTTATCGAGTAGGGTAGAGTAGTAGAATATAGACGGGAGCGAAGCCGCAGGCCAAAGCTAGTATTTTATATATTAAATTATATTTATAGCCCATTTATGTCCCATATTAATGTTAAGATGGATGTGTGGTGTGACGAGAATGGATAAAGTGAGAAATTAATATATTAGGGGAAGTTTGAAAGTGGCGCCAGTGACTGAAAAGTTGAAAGGGAATCGTTTGTCTTGGTATGGTCTTGTGAAGAGGAGGGATGAGACGCATGTTACTAAAAGAGTTATGAGTTTACATGTAGATGGATGGAGAGGGAGAGGAAAATCAAAGAAAAGATGGATGGATTGTGTGAAGAGTGATATGAAAGAAAAGTTAGTGATAGCATGACGAGTGACAGGGCAAAGTGGAAGAAAAATACGTGTTGCGCCGACCCCAAATAACACGGGATAAGGGTAGGAAGATGATGATTATGTCCCACTGCTGAGCAAAGGCCTCCCTTTCCCTTTTCCACACAAGTCTGTATTCGGCCATTGCGGGCCCTCTGTGGCGCCGGCATTTAGAAAACCTCATGGGTGCTCATGCTCATTTGATGGACTCGAAAAAGTGGCGAAGTGTGAGAAGAAAAATGCACACTGATCGACCGACAAATAAATAAACCAACAAGTCCTACTTACATACTGCGCCTGCGTTCTTAATTACTAAATTTTGATTGATAAAAATATAAAATGAAATTTTTACCATGTATAAAAATGATGAGAAAAATTCCATACTTACTCGAAAACCCGTTCCTATCCCAACCGCTTTTAGGAAAGCAATTTTCTGTTTTCCGCACTGGTGCGGAAAAATGCGCTAGCTCACTCCCGCCACAATTTCAGTATTTATCGTATAGCGTCATCGCGCAGCTCCTACGAGTCGCCGGGCAGCCCCTGTTTATTTATTTCTTCGTAAGTGTATTGAAAAACGTGGAAATTTGTCACTGCAGCACTCCGATTCATTCACAATTTCGCCTCGATCGCAAGGTCGCAACTTTCTCCAACTCGTATCAAAACGTAATAGTTCCAAATAGGTGTAGATGTATTTTATGAGTAATCGGGGAACATAAATTAAGTAAAAAGATTCTGGTGAATTGAGAACTTCCCCATTTTATGAAGTCGGTTAAAAAACCCTTTTACGGTTATTTTTAACCGACTATTTCGCCCGGGTGTCGCCACTGTGTAGACCATCCGGTGGACACGGTGGAGGCGTGCCCCGCTTGGGCAGAGCAACGCCGTGTCCTCGTGGAGGAATCTCTGTTCTGATACAGGCTATGGTCCGGAGCGAGGAGTGGCAGGCGGTCGTCTCCTTCTGCGAAGCAGTAATGCTAGCAAAGGAGGCGACCGATCGCGTGAGGCAACGGTCCTCATGCCCCAACCGCCGCCGGGATTCCGATCCTAATTTCCGGCCACCGTAGGCGCGGGCTTGTGGATGGCGAGCAATGGGTGGCTCGCCGTCCGACCGTCCGGTAACCGTCCGGACCAAACCCAAGTCGTCGACGGCACGTACTGTTCCACGCGCGCCTCAGAGAGATGTCAGCAAATCGTAGGGGCCCAGTAGGGTCGAAGCCTATTGTAGCCATGGGTAGTGTGAAAGTGAAACCTGGAGCCCTGGGATGAAGGCAAAGACGGAATAGGAGTGAGTTTTTAGTCAGTAAAAGTCCGACACTATCTCCCGCTCCGCCCAAGAGCGAGATTTGTCAAAAGATGATTTTCCTACCCAATACAAAAAAAACCGACTAATTTGAAGAGTACTATTTGATATGAAAGGGTGATATGAAAGGAAAGGAAGTTAGTGATAGCATGACGAGTGACAGGGCAGAGTGGAAGACAAAAACGTGTCGCGCCGACCCCAAATAACACGGGACAAGGGCAGGAAGATGATGATGAGTACTGTGCACGCAATTTGATATTTACCTGCGATATGCGATAGACTAAATAACTGCGCAAATTTGAATACATAATTTAAACAATATACTTACGAGATAACTTCGTAAATACATGTTACCTTGACCGGTACGTCGAAACGGTAACTGCAGTTTATAATTTAGCGATTAGAACCAGCTCATTACATGATTATTAATTACTAATTCATTGTCTATAGATTCATATCGTTTTTAAATGGATCATTACGCTAGTATTCTTCAAAAGTACGGCAGAGATGCAGTGTTAGAAATTTAGAATGTATCTCAAAAGATGCATTGATAATCTGGTGACGGTCGCGAAAATCCGATTGAATGCAAAGCTCAAAGGACCGATCGTTGTGGTGACACTTAAAGGAGGTCCAACTGTGGACGTCTGAAATGATGATGATGATGATAACGGCAGAGATGCCGAAAGACGTACACTGTTGGATCTGCTTGTAAATAAATGATTTATTTAAAACTAGCTTTTGCCCGCGACTTCGTCCGCGTAGAAGTCGAAAATAGTTTTACTAGGTTTTTTGAGATACGAAAATATGAAATATTATTTATTATCTTCGTCGTGTATGATAGTCCATTGAATTGTATGGCGAGCGACATTGTATCTTAAGATAAAATATAGTATCATAGCCGTGTGCAGCGTGTAGTGAATTCCACTGCGGGTGACGTAACCTACGACAAACTTATTATTTACGGTTGGTACAGTAATCGGGTCTAGGGATCGAACCGCAAAATAAAGTTTGTTTTTTATTATATATACTTTTCCGGGATAAAAATTACCCAGTGTGGTGCCTAGGATATTAAAGAATATTATACAAAGTTTCATCGTAGTAATCGAACCGGTACTTTTTGCGTGATGCCTGAACAAACAAACAGACAGACCAACATTTTTTTAATCACATTTTAAGGTCTAGTAACATGTGCCATTTATTTTTTTGATATTTTCAAAGTACAGAATTTTCACTTCTACAGATTTTTTTTAAGTATAGATAAATACTGAGTTTGAATTTTTTCGAAGCATTTGACGTCATAGTCCATGTCCATGTGACATGGATTATGAAACTTCACAACTTCGTCCGGATCGAGCCCAAGTAGTCAACGGCGCGTAATGTTCCACGCGCGCCTCAAGGAGATGTCAGCAAAACCGTAAGGGCCCAGCAGGATCGAAGCCTACTGGGCGAAGGCAAAGAAGGAACAGAAGTGGGTTTTAGTCAGTAAAATTCTGACACACCCTCGCACTCCGCCCAAGGGCGATAAATGTCATTGGATGATTTCCCACATTAAAAAAAAAAACACCACACATGCCCAGTGTGGGTTGGTAGATGTCATGTCTTCGAATTTTTGATTCTAGGACATGCCGGTTTCATCACGATGTTTTCCTTCACCGTTTTGAGAGCAGTAGTGATGAAATAAATTACACAAAGTAATGCGCCTGGCTGGGTTTGAACCCGCGATCTATAACTTGTAAGTCGGGGCCGTTGCCACTCGGCCACCACTGCTCTATTATCTCCACTCTCTTCATTATCTATTAGGTATGAATTAACCCTCTCAACATCTTGTTAAGATAAATACATTGAAAGCTGAAAATAAGTTTTCTTTTAAACGTAAAATTCGGAACTACTACTTGAAGTCCTCTCAACTTTAGTTTGGTCTTCGTCAGAATTATTATTAAGTTCTCTTAATGCTTTGATATTTTTCATAGTATTTATTAGTTTATAATTTTAGCATATATATGTATTTTATTATTATAAATAACTTATTTTTTATTTTATTTTTTCTGTTTGAATTATCTGTTATTTGTTTATTGTGCAAGCCTACCACAGTGTTGTCTTTTTGACCCAAAGGTTGAGTGGTGGAGAATGCCTTGTTGCATTAAGTCCGCCTATGTACCACTACTGTACATGAAGTTTAAATAAATAAATTGATTAAAAAGTTTGACACTGAATTAAATCAAACAGACGGTTACAAAGTAATTCTTTAAACCTTAATGTAAATAAATAAATTATATATAATTATCTAATACACAGGCGAAGTCATTAAGTGGTTAGCAGTCGATGCGAAGGTACCTATTGCTCAATTCAACCTCGAACAATATATGCCGCGGGAAACTTGTAATTACAAGAAAAAATCCCATCCGTTTGTTTCTACACAGTACTTAGCGAAGTGTTAGTGAAAAACCACGCATTTTTGTTTTAATCCTTCATTTTTATTATTTGTATTTTACAAAAACATTTAAAATAAAATAATGATTTTCTGAATCGTAAACTTTTTTCATAAAAAAAATAAAACTGTCAAAAAAACAGGCGGGGAAAATGACGTTTCGAAAAAATGCGTTCGTGAATTTTTTAATTTTAACAGTCGCGTTCAATGAAGTTGCGACATGGACAATTGATTTGCCGGAAGTGAGAAAGTTTCTATTCGAGAAAAATGAGAAGTATAAAAAATATAATAAGAATGAGTATGAAGATTATTTGAATAGCGACAAGAAGTTTTACAGTAACATTGAAGGGAATAGTAAGCATAACTCTGAGGATTATAAACACGAGCATTACCCTCATGAAAATGATAAATATGCGGATGAATATGGCTACCACACATCTTATATGGAGAAGAAAGTAAGTATTTACCACTTAGAGGCCCTACCACGAGCTCTTAACGCGATGCATTTTACGACCTCAACTGAATTGTTAAAGGGATGGAGCTACATAGGGTGTATAGCTCCATCCCTCATTCTCGCTCGCACGGTAAGGCTGTTCTTCAAAGAATATCAAGCAGTGGAGGCATTTATTTGCAGCATGTACCACCTTGCTTAGTACTATTAGCTCCCAATCATTGTCTCATTCTGGCATAATATATGCCATTAAAAATGAA
The DNA here is from genome assembly GCA_949316375.1 of Mythimna vitellina. Taxonomy (NCBI): domain Eukaryota; kingdom Metazoa; phylum Arthropoda; class Insecta; order Lepidoptera; family Noctuidae; genus Mythimna; species Mythimna vitellina. Next base: position 1,753,296 of record OX438713.1, read on the forward strand.
AATAATTACAGCTAAAAGTAACAAAGATAAAGTATATTTTGAAATGTTTAAACGTTTAAAGAATAACTAAACGAAAGGATAGAACTGGTCGAAGGTAACGCCGGTTCAAAGGTCAGACTGCGCAGGAGGCCGTCAATACTGCCCTTTCCTGCTTGGTCAGTCAGTGACGTCGGTGATAGCTTCGGTGTCAGACAATCAGCGAAGAAACAGCTTAAATAAATTTCGCAGGTCTCCAGCTCTCCAGAGATTACCGGGTAAAGTATACGGCTATAATAGTGTACAAGTTTGTATGTAAACAGATGCACTCCTTTTTTTCTCGCTCTCATAGTCTTCAACATGGCGATAGGTGGCTGCAACCTCTCGCGTCTGGCCTTGATTCAGGTCATGGTCTGGAGCCAGAGGGAATGGAAAGTGACCGCCTCCTTCTGCGAAGCAATAATGCGAGCGAAGAAAATGGTCGCAACCATGAGGGCACAAACAACCCCACGCCGCAGGAGACGCTCCAGGCGTTGGGATTCACTAGGTGAATTCCGGTGTGGGCTTGCGGACGACGACCAATGGGTAGCTCGCCGTTTTAACGGCCGGATGGCGAACCGTCTAGTCGAAGGCGCACAGTGATCCACGAGCGCCTCAAAGAGAGGGCTCGAGGTTTGCCAGTTGCAACTACTGATCGTGGGTTCGATTCCCGGTTCGAGAAATTCATTTGCCCTTTGCGTTCTAGGGCCACTATAACTTTTTCAAACGTTCCCGCCGCCCTAGTAGGCTTCGGCTTTCGGGTCTGCTGGGCCCCTACGGTTTTGCTGATATGCGTTGAACACTACGCACCGCCGACGATTCGGGCTCGTTCCGGACAGTTACCGGACGGCGAGCTACCCGTTGCTCGTCGTCTACAAGCCCACGCCTACGATGGCTGTATACCGGTGTCGGGATCCCGGCGGCTGGGCCGTAATGACGTCCGTTTCTTCACGCGTGCGGCCTCATTCACTGGCATTACTGTTTCGCAGAAGGAGGCAACCACCTGCCATTCCTCCTCGCTCCAGACCAGGGCCTGGCGCGAGAGGTTTCCCAACTAACATGGGGTCGGCTTCCAGTGTAACCAGATGTGGCTGAATTCCCTTGTTTTATATGGAGCGACTGCCTATCAGAGCTCGCCATCACAGTTACTAATATGATATAATGATTGTAGGTTCAAAACATAGTGCGAGACGGTAGCTCGTACTTGGAGGGACTTCATCGATCTCTGGAAGACTACAGCAGGTTTCTAGAGAGCTGCAACCGACGCAACTCTACCATGGTAAGTTACATTATACTTATGGGCAGCAGTGGCGGACTAAGCCCGTCAGAGGCCCGGCGCGGCAAAGCTGAATGAGGCCCCCAGCTTAAAAAAAAAAAGTAGTTTTTCAAGCTTTTTATTTATTTATTTTATAATTTATGTACACACATGAATAAAGAAAGAAGATACATTCTGATAAAAATTGTACAAAGGTACTGCTTATTTCTAAAAGAAATTTCTTCCAGCAGACCTGCGAAAGGAGAAATAGGAAGAAATGTAGACAATAGTGTGTAGAAGTAATAAAAGAAGAGAATGTGAAATCTTAAATTAAAATAATAAATATTTATATACTATACATTCTATACTAAAAATAAATACATAATTTTTTATTCAGTTAACATTTGTATGTATAAATAATTGTTTATGTTTATTTCGTTTCAATCTGGTAAGTGAAATTTTAATTCGACTTAAATTATTTAGGCTAAATAAACAACGGATATGGGTGAGGTAAATAAAATACGAAACAATCGACAAAAAAATAAATAAAAATAAATCAAAGATAGTTTTATTTTTATTTTTTGTAGGGAGAGAAAACGAGCTAGCTTACTGGCGGGCTACTGGTATATCGCCGGAGGCCTGCTTGTGGCTCGGTCAGACTTTGCATCTCTGCTCTAGTAATTTGGCCCTGATTGCTATACCAGAGGTCGTGGGTTCGATTCCCGCCCAAGACAAATGTTATTACAGAAAGAAGAACAAATATTGTACAGAAGGAAGAGTACATTATAAAGACCAAAAGTTCATGCAAAATAACAGATTTTCAGAGGTCTTTACTGGATTAGTCTTGCACAAATTTAGAATTTGATCTCTATAGAAACCTAGATTGTATCCACAAGATATCTGTGTTTCCAAAATATTTACAGAAAAAATGTGTAATAACTTTAAAATCACGTAAGAGCAGTTGTAAGAAAATATACCTTTAGTAGTAGGCCACGCCTCCGGTTCCTTTGTTCTAACCACGTGTCTGAGCGTTGAGTTGACGTCAGAACAAAGGGATCGGAGGCGTGGCCTACTCGAGGCGTTCGACGCAAACGAAACGATTGTTATTTGGCTAGGGGGGCTGGAGAAGAACGCTCTTAATTATCAATTTTCATTCTAGCAAAATTCAAGCACCTCTTCAAACTCGTCATCCTGGCGTCCGCAGTACGACCCCCCCTCAAACAGCTCCAGCGCCCCAACCTTCCCTTCCGCAAGCAGCTCCTCAGCACCGACGCTGACCTTCCAGAACTACAACAATTCTACGGTACCACTGCGCCCGAAGAACTCCACGGAAAGTCGGAGCCGGTTTAATATGACGAGAAGCAGGTTAGTTTTTTGTTTTCTGCTTTCGACATAGCCTGAAGAATCGCCAAACTTAAAATGAATTCTCCAGGGTAGCCTGCGAAGAGTACGGAAAGACGCAGCGTCAGTAGGCTTTCCACAAGGTGGACCTTAATGAAGCGAGTAATGACATTTTTCATTATTTGAATTGCAAAGATTTACAAAACAATACGCCGAAGAAGAGTTCTCGATAACTCGAGAAGACCTGAAAAAAATTACTCTCGAGAATCTCGAGAAATTGTAAAACTCGAGAAATCATGAATCCTAGAAATAGGTCTCCCACAAGGTTAACCAATGACCTACTGAGGGTTGTGAGAATCCGATGGATGCGAAACGCAAAGGATCGTTGTGGCGACACTTGGAAGAGGTCTATGTCCAGTTAAATTACGTCCGAAATTATGAAGTTTATCTAAGTCAGTCTAGGTACCTAGCTTTTTTAGGTGGGTGTGTGTGGTGTTCCTTGTTCCTTCAGTTACCATTGGCGAACTCTTTCGAACAACCCCGCAGAATATGTCTAGCTCTTTTCCCAATTATTTTCGGATTCGTCTTGTTGATTAAAATATGATTGCAGCCGTAATACAAAGATTTAAAGATTCAAAGTATTTTATTTCAAATAAACAATTTACAAGCACTTTTAAAATGTCAAGAAGTCAGTCAGTTAGAAAAAATTATACTGATTGCACATTCCGAAGCGTAGATCTCTATGGAGAAGAATGTGCAAGAAACTCCATGGACACTCTTTTCAATCATGTTATGTAATTACAAATATCTCTGCATGTTTCTAGTCAAAGTCTAACAATGTAAATAAAGTAAAAATAAAAACTAAATATAGTTATTAAAATAGCAACTGGCAGCTAAGAGATGTCCAGTCAGGGAATTCTCGATTCGAGAATTCCTGGGAAATCTTTGTGTTTGGGAATGAACCCAAATTCCAACGCTGCGTTTTCTAGTACGCGGTAACCACTCCAGAACCTTTCGGCTTCATCGACCATCACTTCTGCGGGCTATGTGCCCTGCCCATTGCCACTTAAGTTAGCGATTCTTCGTGCTATTTCCTCTTGCGGATATCTACATTCCTGATGCGATCACGCAAGGAAACTCCGAGCATTGCCCTTTAAGTGACTTTACTGTGTGTGTATATATTCTAATTCAATATAATAAACTAACCAGGAATAACAGACGATTGACCTGTGAAGAAGCGACGGAGTCCAGCGAGCTAGTGAGGAGGTATGCAGGTCTAGCCATGTGGGCGACTGGAAGACTCCAGGACCTGGCGTATGCTAAAAAGTATCAGAAGGTAAGGTGTCTCTTTGTTTTTTTTTTTTAAATGATATAATCTAGTGCTTGACTGCGATCTCATCTGCAGTGCTATTCTCTAAGAAAACAGCCTTGAGAGCAGCGCTGGCCGCAGCGACGAAATCCAAATACGGACATAGGATTAACAATTCAATGGACCTGCCTATACATTGGATTGTTAAAATAATGTATTATAATATATGTATTTTAGTATTCAGTTCCAACTTATTGTATTACTTTATGTACGTTTTGATCTCTCAAATCTCACCCATACGTAGATACAAAACGGTTTTGGGAACACATTTATTATGCGTAGGTACAGCTAAGGAGTCGGTGGCCTTACACCAATTACTTAGGGCGGAAATATAAAAAGGCCGAATGGCGCCGTCTGACTGTCCGGACCGAGCCCAAATTGTCGACGGCGCGTACTTTTCCACACGTGCCTCAAGGAGATGTCAGCAAACCGTAGGGGCCCAGCAGGGTCGAAGCCTACTGGGGCCAAAGGTTTGCTTCTGAAAGGAAATCTCGGCCCTGGTATGAGAAGCATCGAAGGAACAGGAGTGGGCTTTTAGTTAGTTAAAGTCTGACACACCCTCTCGCATCGCTCAAGAGCTCGAGATGTCATTAGATTATTTACCCACCTCAAAAAAAAAGGGTATAGAATTTCTCGTAAGGATTTCATTTGTGTATTCTCTTATCCTCGCAGGCAGATGAGCAGGAGGAGAACGAGCTGATCCTCAAGCTGGCGTGGTTCCTCGACCGACTGGCGTACCTCAGCGGGTACGAGCCGGAGTACAAGGATTACAACTATTATGAACCTAGAGGAACTCAGCGTAAGGGACTCCGTTTTATATTGTATATTCTCAATAATATAATTATACTGGCTGACTCGGCAAACGTTGTCCTGCCATATAAATTATCAAAGACAAAAATGGGGGGTGGGGGTAGGAGAGAAAAAATAGCTTACGACCTATTCTCAAACCTACCAAATATACACAATTTCATAAAAATAGGTCAAGTCGTTTGGAAGAGTTCACAGAAGAACACACAAGATTTTTATACATTATATTTATATTGTTATTAATGTAAATGCACCAGAGTCGTCGGCTAAATAATTTTTTTCAGGTCGTCAACCATATTGAAAAGCTATTTCATAAGAAAGTCATTCAATAGGGCTAGCTTGTGGAAGTTAGCCCTATTGAAGGACTGTATTGTATTATATGGATATGTTACTTGGGGTCGTCGCCACACTTTTTATTTGTCTATTGTATCCTGTCAGCCGTCACGCTATTACTGACTCCCATTTCATTCATATCACTTCTCACACAATCCATCCATCTTTTCTTTGGCGTCCCTCTCTCTCGCTCCAGCATTCATCGATACCACTACCTAAGGGCGACAAACTTTGGCCGTAGCGAGAAGTCCGGTTGATGTGAAATATCGCGGCATGACAGCGTCATGGTTTTTGTCGTCACGACAGGACAGCGTCATGACGTTTTCCGTCTCGACAGGACAGCGTCATGCCGTTTGCCGTCACGACAGGACAGCGTCATGCCGTTTGCCGTCACAACAGGACAGCGTCATGACGTTTGAGGTCACGACAGGACAGCGTCATGCCGTTTGCCGTCACGACAGAACAGCGTCATGCCGTTTTCCGTCTCGACAGGACAGCGTCATGCCGTTTGCCGTCACGACAGAACAGCGTCATGACGTTTTCCGTCTCGACAGGACAGCGTCATGCCGTTTGCCGTCACGACAGAACAGCGTCATGCCGTTTTCCGTCACGACAGGACAGCGTCATGCCGTTTGCCGTCTCGGCGTGCTGAGTCATTTTTACTGTCATTAAAACAGATCAAATTTACAAATACTTAATGTAAAACTGTAGTATAAGTACTTATTTTACGAGTTAATTTATTTCTAGTTTTATATTGCATAGGAACCCCAACCACCAGCCCCACTCCACCAACCCTGGTGCCTTCATCGGACGAGCTGACACAGCAGATGATGGACTGCCTCAAGCGGAACTCCTCCGAGCCAGCCACCGAGCGGTGCCGGTACACTGGGGAGATACCTGATCTGATGAGGCGGTTGCAGAGTGGTAAGATGGCATTTTGAGGTCCATCAGATCTCTTGGAACATGATCCATTTAGATTTATCTCAGCCTCTGTCAGGGCTACGGCATTGATCGTAAGAGCTACCGTGGCTCTGGAACGCAAATGGCAACTGAAGGTACACTGGTGGGTTTAAGTGCTACCTAGCAGCTTTGGACTTGGTGAAAAGGCGTGCGAAGAGGCTAATAGGTGATCCAGATTTGTTTAATCCAATCTTCAAAGCCTTGAGCACAAGGTAGCCAGCCTTTCGGTGTTTTACAGGTTGCATTTAGGAGAGTGTGCGCGGGAATTGCATGACTTGATTCCGCCATCTCATTTCTACCATCGGACAACCAGACGTACAGCGAGTATCTACCCTCTACGGTCCAGACTAAGCGTTTCGCCTCGTCGTTTATACCGCGTACATCGAAGGACTGGAACAATTTGCTTGCTGAGGTCTTCCCATCCGATTATAATTTGGGTATCTTCAAGGCTAGAGTGAATATGCTCTTAATAAACTAGTGCGCCTCACCATCAACGATTGCATCACTGCTTACCATCAGGTGGGATCGCAGTCAAGCACTAGTAAACTAGTGCTTAAAAAATATCAAATTAAAAAAATCCAGTCAAGCTCTAGTTTATATCAAATTAAAAAAAAGTTTCTCCACACAAACATTGGACCCCCGTTTCATCCTGACTGGCCTGTTGGTCTAGAGGTTAGTGGCCCTGACTGCTATGCCGGAGGTCGTGGGTTCGATTCCCACCCAGGACAAATGTTTGTGTGATGAGCACGAACATTTGTTCTGTGTCTGGGTGTAATTTATCTATAATATGTATGTATTTAGAAATATATAAGTATGTTTATCAGTTGTCTAGTACTCATAACACAAGCTCTGCTTAGCTTGGGACTATACGGTGCTGTGTGAAAAAAAAAAACCCTCAACGGGTGAATTGTGGAAAATACATATTCTTTGTACATGTCGGCTTGTCGGGATGGTTTGAGCTCTGATCATCTACCAGGTGGGCCTTTGTGGGTATCGTGCAATGAATAAAAACGGTTAGGAACTAAATCAGTTTACTTCTCAATACGATTCGGTACAGTGCACTATAATATTAGGTAGATACAAACAACAAAACGTAAGACAGTTTCAGTGCGTGTTCACGCTGCGACGGCCTGATTGAGAGTGTCCTCGCGCGTTCTCCTCAAGCTTGTAGCTTGTCAAAGCGCGCCAACTCTAGTTCTTCTAGTTGCCATTAGATGGCGTGCCTTGTTTTGTTGTCAACAAATCAACTGCCAGATATGAGACATACATCATAAAAGTAAACCTGTGTGTTAAATTTCAGCGTTCTAGGTCCCAGGTTTAGGTTGGGTGTTGATAAGTCCGTGAGTAATTCAGGACTTTGCCTTTTCTATATATCTACCAACAGATTATTGAATTCCTGGGTTTATTCCAATTTCTATTACAGGTACCACGGAATCAACCCAGCCATCAGACTCCGACAGCGTGGTTCCAATGAACAGACCCTCAGACAGCTTCGCAGACCAATCATCAGAAATCCTCGTCACAGCTGACAATTCTTCACCAAATAATTTCGTTCCCACATCTCGAATATCAAAACGATCAACAGACTATACTTATTACTACCCTGCAAAACCTGTACATGAATTGGCATATCCTGTGCCTATTGTCAAATTGATAAAGCATCGTCTGTCAAATATTAAATCAATTGTCAAAACGATTGTCGAAAGACGTCTACAACATCTAGCTGAAAAGAAAGATGAGAAACACCACTTTGAAAAGCGTTCTATAGATGATACTAATGTGCAATCTTCGAATTATATTAATCCGTTGTCAATTAACCCTAAACCGGTTGTCAAATCTGTCGAAAAACGACCGATAGATGTTGCATCTCTGCTTATAAATTACCCTGTTTCAGATGTTTCGGTAATAAACACGAAATCTTTTAGAAAGCGTTCAATAGATGAACGTAGAGTAAATTCTAATCATATTAACCGATTGTCGAACTTTAAATCCGTTGTCAAACTTGTCAAAAAGGTACCGTCAAATAGAAAAAAGTTTGAACATCTTATTTCGCCTACAAAATTAGCTAAACGTTCATCGAAATATTCTAAATCAGAGCTCAAATCTGTGAAGAAGCGATTCACAGATGATCCTTTTTCGAAGTTAGCTAACTACTATATTAAATACAAAGTATGGGACAACTCAAACCCGATATACCAGAAAAAGAATTTCATTAAAAAATCTGGAGTATTCGAAGTAAAAAACCACTTGAACAAACCTAAAACCATTCACAAAAGATCTTTATTTAAAAAAAAAGTTGTTCACGTGCATGCACCGAAGCCTTTGCAAGCAGTGCGCACATACATACAAGGTAGCAAGCACAATCATAAACACAGCATTCACAAACCGAAACTCCTTACACATCTGCGGAAACTTCACGATTTGAAACATAAAAAGTTGGAAAAAATACACAAAATTGCAAAAAGATCTTTGAGTTACTCACACATGTATTTACCGCGCGAATCCACGGATCCACAACGCGATATAAGTTACTATATTAAGAATAGAGAAGGGACAAACTACAATGCTGATTTAGTTCAAGCTGGACAAGTTAGGTTAGGTCTTGAACAAGTTTTTCAAACTGGCAACATTGAGGTCGTTAGGCGATTTGGCGCCAATTATAACCCTTTGAATCCTGCACCATTTTATACAGGTGTTTTTGCCGGTCTGGTCGATTCTTAGGCTATATTCTTATATTCGTAAAATATAGTAAAAGCTTTCACGTATTTTCTTTATCAATTATTTAACCCTAGAATCTTAACAGTATTTTTGTGGAGTTAAGGTCAACAGAGATTCGCAGGGACACAACAACGCTTTTAGGACCTGTACCATGACGTTTAAAGTAAGATTGTTTCATTCTTATTTCCAGTGTGGGTAAGAGATGGCGATAGACAACCTGTATAGCTCTGTCTCTTACCCACACTGAAATAAGAATGAAACAATCTTACTTTGAACGTCATGGTAACCCCGCTAGTCTCAAGTTTATTAATTCACTAGCTTCTGCGACCGACTTTGCCCGCGTAAAGGTAGGTATTTCCATACAAACTTTGAACCCCCGTTTTATCCTTTTTGGGGATGAATTTTGAAAAACCCACTCGTAGTGCTCACTTACGTTATAAAAGGAAGCCTTGTGCAAAATTTCACGCTCCTAGTCCCAGTAGTTTCAGCTGTGCGTTGATATGTCAGTCAGTCAGTTTCTCCTTTTATAAATAAGGTGTTAAAAAATTAACTTTAAGAATTTCGAGGGGACATTGTACTCCTCATTATGAACAACTTTTACTACGGGACCAATCGCGAAAAAAAAATCAGCTGTTTCCTACATTTATGTTCGCATAACTGGTCAAAATGTATGGAGCAGCTGATTTTTTTTTCGCTATTTCAGGTTTGGTCCTATAGTAAAAGTTGTTCATAATGAGGAGTACAATGTCCCCTCGAAATTCTTAAAGTTAATTTTTTAACACCTTACATATAGATTAAACCCCAAGCGAACGCTCTCTCATTGTCTTTCTATTGTGTCTCTAATTACGGTATTCGAAAGGTTAAGAGAGTGACCAGACGGTTGCAAACTAGCGTTCCAACCAAGGTGACCTTGGTTTATGTGTTTGGTTTGTGTTGCGGCTACATGGATGTAAACCACGCGCCAACACGTTCGGTGGTTGGGAAAACGCGCCTCCCTACCAAGGGCGTTGAAGGTCATGGATTACAACTGCTGTCTAAACGGATTGAAACTAGCAAGGTCACCTTAATTGGGATGTTGGTTTGCAATCGTCTGGTCACCCCTTAACCCAAAAAATAAAGGGGAGCTTCGGAAGCTACGCCAGTAGCTACCGAAAGGCCAGACGGGGCACTGTCCCGAAGCTCCCAAGCTTGGGGGGCCCCAAAACTTGATTATCAAACCTATTATTGAACTACCGAAAAATTCTCCCACCTTCAAAATCAAAATAAATTAAGTTGCAACACTAATCATGGCAACTCATTTTAGTCAGTAAAAGTCTGTCACCCTCCTACTCTACCCAGAGCAGGAGAGGTTATTAGATGATTTACCATGTAAAAAAGGGACCCTAGTTTTTTTGCCCTAGGGCCGTTGATTACCTAGCTACGCCACTGATCTAATTGCACGTTCCAAAGCGTAGATCTCTATGAAGAGAAACACGCAAGAAACTCAAAGAAATTATAATATTAATATTATTGTTATACTCCACATGAAAACAACTTTAATGTATAGCATAGCATAGTCGGCCTTATAATGTTCCCACTGTTGGGACTCAGGCCTCCTCTCTAGAAGAAGGAATAGGCCTTAATCCACCACGCGGGCCCAGTGCGGGTTGGTGGATGTCACATGTCTTCGAATTGTTGGTTCTAAGACGTGCCGGTTTCCTCACGATGTTTTCCTCCACCGTTTTGAGAGCAGTGGTGATGAAATTAATTACACAAAGTAATGCGCCTGGCTGTGTTTAAAACCGCAACCTACAACTTGTAAGTCGGGGCCGTTACCATTCGGCCACCACTGCTCTCCTAAACTTTAATGTATTTTATATAAAAAAAACTGCATTCTATGTCTGCTTTGTACATTTAAACAGAAATAAAACGACCTTTTTTCATATTATAGTGATGTTTTATTATAACTGACGGTATAGAACAAAAAAATAAGATGTTATAACTTACATTATGCTATCATAAAAATTTTAACAGTATTATGAAATATACCCGGAGAGAAAAACTCGAAAAAACGCTTTTAACCGCCTACGTCGGATATATCCGACAAACACTCTCGGTTTCATTCCGCCAGGGTCGAACATCCACGACCAAACTCCATCTCGTTAACTCTTCTGTCACCTATGGGGATTGAAGAGCTAAACGAGATGGTGTACCCAGTCGCGAACACACGACCCTGGCGGATAAGACACGGAAACACTCGTCGGACTAATCCGACGCAAACGGCTAAAGGGTTAAAAGTGCATTAAAATATGTCAAAATACTGTAATGAATGAGTGAACTAACTGATTTGGTGAATGAACGAAGGTTTGATTGAATGAAATCAAAATTATAGTTCCATTCATTCGCTCTTTTGTTTTTTGTTTGAGATAAAGAATCAAATAGTCAATGACTTTCTCACTCACTCGAAATGAGTTTAGTTTTTTATTTTCGTATTTTCTTCTCCAAATAATAATAATTATAAATTGATTCTTAAAAGAAATATTTCTAACGCTAAAAGACTGTAAAATATTATTTAAAAAATTGCTTTCGATTTTACAAGTCGTGATTTTAAAATGAAACATTTTTTAAATTGACTTAGGTTTTTATTATTTTTCAATTTGAATGGAATTAGTGTTCCACTATATATTTTTAAAATGATAAAGATACATCCTTTTCTGTGCTTAGCCCGTAAAAGACACTAGCTATAAGTAACATTTTAAAATCACAACTTCAACATTGGACCGTAACTTAATTATTTGGTCCAAATTTGTGACGACGTCTCACGATCTTAGAATGCACACCCATCCAATTCGCGACACTGCGGTTGCTTAACTTCAATAGAATAACAATTATGACTTTTTAAACGTCTCTCCGTGCGTTGATAACAAGTTGCGTGACGAATAAAATTATCTATTTTATTACTTTTTTTTTTTAGAAACAATTATCTAGTAATACTTTTAAAATTGGCCCCAAGCTTTATTGTCTGGAATTTAAAAAAAATACATTTATTTTTCTTAACAGTCTAAAAATTTTCGACTAAGATCGTGTCTTCATAAGGAATGTTTAACAATACATAAATATATATATAAAAATACAATAAAGAGAGTAGAAACTATCCTATATAAATATGTACTCATGACGCAAATTTTCGATTATACAATGACTTGAATTCACGTCGTAATGTCTATAGCTTTATTTGTCAAAAGACGTAAAAAAAAACAAATATACGGCCATATTTAATTCTACGTCAAATTCAAAATGCAATAAAAACAAGTCATTATACAGAAGAATCACAAGAAACGACAAAAAATATGATTTTTGCACATACATTTTCGAAAAAGGCACGATTTGTAACAACTACTCCAAATAAACTTAAACAAAAAAATATTAATTATGTATATACTCGCGTTAAACTTATATACAAACTGTCAAATCGGTTGCTGTCAAATTACTGACATTTACAATACGTCAATGAAATAAAAAAAGAATTTCAACAGATTACAATAAACTGTCAAAAAATGTTTAAAAAAACCTTGCATTATTCTGCGCACTAAATTAAAAAGAAATTGATTTTTCCAATCAACAACTACACGGTCTAATTTTTCTTACTGTCGATAATTTGACAGCTGTCAGACTGACAGTGACATTACATATGACTCTGTGGTCTCTTCTTCCTACTGAATAGGCCTCCGAAGACGCCCTTTTTGTCCTTCTTGTCCTTTGTGACGCCGCTGACTGATAGCTCAGACTCGCCGGATGACCTGAATAAGAAAAACAGTTAAATTAATCATTTTTACCCTTCATTTAAAATCTATTAACTATTGATTTCCGCCTTTGCTAGCATTACTGCTAGCAAAGGACGCGGCCGATCGCGTGAGGCAACGGTCCTCACGCCCCAACCGTCGCCGGGTTTCCGGTCCCGATTTCCGGCCACCGTAGGCGCGGGCTGGCGGACGGCGAACAATGGGTAGCTCGCCGTCCGACCGTCCGGACTGAGCACAATTCCTCGACGGCGCGTATTGTTCCACGCACGCCTCAGGGAGATGTCAGCAAATCATAGTGGCCCAGTAAGGTCGAAGCCTACTGGGGCCACGGGTAGTGTGAAAGTGAAACCCGGGGCCCTGGGACGAAGTCAAAGAAGGAACAGGAGTGGGTTTTTAGTCAGTAAAAGTTTGAGACTATCTCCCGCTCCGCCCAAGATTTATCATTAGATGACTTTCCCACCTAACAAAAAAGCCCTGGCAGGCTGACTTGCCCCGACAATTTTTACAGACATCTATTTGAGGCAAGCGTGGAACACAATGTGCCGTCAACCCGGTCTTCATCTTTACTACTAGGCCCGCTGTCCACGCCTACGGTGGCCGGTAGAAGTCCTGAGAAGTGATGTTTATCACCGCCTCACGGTTTTGGTCACTTCGTAACCGCCTCCTATCCCCTCTAACTCCGTACCATGGCCAGAACCAGGGCCGGATGCGAGGGGTCCCCGCTGCCGATCGCCTCCACAAGAACAATCATTTCACTGCTGGGTTTAGGTCATCATTGAAGCGACGTCTTTCATTAATACCTTTTGATTACCGAATAGTGTTCGCTATATGTATTTGCTTACCTAGAAGCGGGTCTCTGGTCTAACGCGGGCGAGCCTCCACTGCCGGCGACGGATGCTGGTCGTGTGTTGCCTCCACTACTGCCGCCGTACGCTAGAAAATTATGTACATTTTTAGCATCCAGATGACGTGCGTGTGTTAGAATTGTAGAGGAAAGATTACTGTTAATAAGTCATATTTTGTTGTGTAAGATCTACTGTCCACGGATACATGGCTTCATAGACGCGTATTCGTCGTTATACGCTTGGTGTATGCCTGCGTGAAGCTTACATATAAAACTATGAAACTGTGTCGACGAAGCGGCAATGATACAATGACGCTTCGTTGACAGTCAATGAAGCTACGCTTCCGTAGACTTCCTTAGTGTTTAGCGCTTTATTTGCAGATGAATGATGTTAAAATTATTTTTAGCAGTCTGAAAACCTAAGTTGTGACAAAATCAAGTCAGTCGGGTAAGTTAATAAATTGATAAAATCAGTCGACAATGCGACTTCTGTTTGACAACAAAATATAACTTATTTGACATAAAAACAAAGAAACCAACACCGTCAAAGAAAACAAAAGCACACAGAAAAACAAAACAAAATCAATCTAAATTATAAAGACATAAATTCTACAAAACACAGGAAAGCACATACATACATCAACTAGTTTTAAACTTACACACTAAGGAAGCCGATTTAACGAAAATGACCCCTCCTTAGTTACCCTTTTAACCGCTCACGTCGGATATATCCGACAAACACTCTCGCGTTTATTCCGCCAGGGTTGCACATTCACGACCAAATACTCCATCTCGTCAGCTCTTCTGTCACCTATGGGGATTGAAGAGCTAAACGAGATGGAGTACCCAGTCACGAACACTCGACCCTGGCGTATAGGACACGAAAGCACTCGTCGGACTACCCCGACACAAGCGGTAAAAGTTACCCTAAAAATACTGACTACAAAAATATTTATAGGTTAGATTATACAAAGCATATTTAGCATAAATTACATACTTAAACTACAATACAATTATTTAGCATAAAATATAAGGTTAGCATAATTTTCTATTTTGGACATCAATAATCTAGTTGACAATCAAAAATCCTTGTACAGAAACTCTGCCTAGATGACATTTCTTTTTGTTATTATTTTATATCTATATTGATTGGTGAAAATAATTCAATGTCATCTAGGTACTACACATTTTGATAACAATGCGTTTGAAATAAGAATAGAATCGATTTTGGGTCATAGCTGTCAAATCGAAGAAGTTGGGTAGACTGAGCAAGATAAGAAAATGTTTAAGTCGAATCATAAACGTAAAAAAGATTAATCAGAACAAAGTTCTTCAATTCTGCTCATCTTTGTACTGTGTAAAGTGTCTGATTAGTGGTCAAAGACATTAAATATATACTACCAATAGACCGGACATTGCGATCAAAATCGTAATCCGATACTTATTACCTATTGGTTATAAGTCGCTCAGTCTATTATAACACCCCTACACGTCAAGTTGTGTTTGTATCCGCTTTATGCACTAAAAGAAAATGATTTCCTGAGAAAATATGCCGATTTGCGCATTAGGCTACTGCAAATCTTGTTATGGTAAAATGACTGGACCTAACTTTGGTTTATTTTCGTGAATATTCTTGGTATTTACGCATTAATTAATTAGAATTCAATATTTTTCATAAATAGTTCTAGAACATTTGCTGATTTTGTGATAACGCCATCTATTGCTGGAAAGCTTAACACTCCTTAGGCTCACACTGAGACTCTACCACGAACTTTTAACGTGATCCATTTTACGACCTAAACCGAATTTTTAAAGGAATGGAGCTATACAAAGTGTACAGCTCCATCACTCTTTTTTGCTCATATGACTGAAATTTTAACATATCATGGTAAAGCCCCTGGCCACCTACCGAGCAATAGTTAAATTAATATAATTTATTTTGACAAAATTCGCGTGTTTGCTATTCAAAGCTAGATCTAGCGTCACTGAGTCATAGGATGACAGTTTTTCTATGACATTTCTCCTGATAGCCGCTCTATTGTATCTCTTTAAATCTCTTTGTTAGTGGTAAATAAAAACAATGAAAATAAAAAAGAAAATAAAAAAATTTGAACTAATTATGACTTAAACAATATATTTAACTAATTTAGATTAAACAATAATGTTTTTACTTCACCTAGATTTAACTAAAGTGGTGACCAGATGGTTGCAAACTAACGTCGCAACGAAGGTTACCTTGCTTGTTTCAATCCGTGTAGACAGCAGTTGTAATCCATGACCTTCAACGCCCTTGGTAGGGAGGCGCGTTTTCCCAACCACCGAACGTGTTGGCGCGTGGTTTACATCCATGTAGCCGCAACACAAACCAAACACATAAACCAAGGTCACCTTGGTTGGAACGCTAGTTTGCAACCGTCTGGTCACCCTTTAAGACTCAGTGAAACAAAGTTAAAAAAAAAACTTTATTGATACGAAAATAAGATTTCTTTGCAAACCATGCTATTTAATCAACATTTGACAGATCGAGGTTATTGACTTCCTATTCTTATTTGAAACGCACTACGTAGTTAGTCCAATTTAGATAATTATGAATACGATTATATATAATAATCATACACTGCACGCGATGCAGTATGTAGAGAAGATGGCTCGCTCCTGATTGCATGTGAGAAATATAAACAATTGTTAGATTAACTTGTAATTTTGTGTAACAGTACGCCCACATGGTACAAACTTACGTCGATTTCTATAGAATTATGTCTCTGTAACATAAAAGTTCAGAAATGTCAGTAGACAACATTATTTTTAGTATATGCGAAAATAATCAGAATGAGTAACTGAATTGATTTCAATAATTTTTACGCCATATTTCCCAAAAATATTTTTAAAAGGTCATAAGTTGGAATTCGCCGACACTAAGTACAACACAGGTCACAGTAGATCATAGCATTACACGCCAGTGCACAGCTGGGTACGGGAGCAAAACAACCCCTCAGTCGCCCGGAAGGCCCGGTGACCATGTATTTGAGCGGGCAACCAGGTAACTTATTAAGCTATATAAAAATTCTAGAAACGTCTCCGGGTTTCGCATATACTAAAACTAATTGTATCATCTACGTAAGTCTGTAACTTGTGAACACACCTTAAAGCTTCGCTTTTATACCAAAGGACCAAATATTCTTTTTCTAAAGAAACAACAGACAGACCGACTTACACTACAAACCTACCTAGCCAACCTAGATACGCTCTCAGATCGATTTTTCTTATAAGATGGCAGAATCAATTAACCTACTGCGGATGCGGATAACTGCCAAAATTTTGACTGTTCCTTTGATCAGTGACTTACCATTAGAACGTCATTGTGCAGTCACTGCTTTTAATTTATTTCGAGACAGCTCGGTATTGTCATTCTATCACAAGACCATTGACCGATCAGTGATCGATCATTATGAATTATCAGATTACGAACTTTTAGCAAAATGACAATGGGATCGTGTTGGAATGACGAATTTATAAAAATAGCAGACTTAGGCCCCAGGTAGGTAGTCTACCTGAATTTAAGTAAATATTCTAGTGATTGAATTATGATTGTATTTTCTAATTGGAGTGTCCATTATTCTAGTTACATAACGCCACACGCTTATCATGTTCAAAGATGTGAGGTAAAAGCGTGCCTTAGTCCTGTTGAAACAAAAACTCATTGACGACTATTATGTATATAATTAGTGCAGTGATACATTCGCAATGTAAGAAAAGTTGGTCCTTTTGTACAGATATAATTAAAAACTAAAATTAGTAATACCTTTTTACATTAAGATAAAGCTAAGCTACTTAACCTAATGAAGTTTTTAGGTGTACAAGCTTGGACTACAAGTACGGCGAAAATATAAACAAAAAGAAAATTTTCAGATTGAAAAAAATATCATAACTACAGAATTTTGAAAAGAATTACAGTACATAATATACTAAAGAATTATCCTCGGTTTCTTAATTGAGCAAATTTTTAACTTAATTCATCAATTCAGAAACTGTGGATTATTTTCAAGATGAAAGTAGGTAGGTACAGTAATATTTAGAAAGAAAATAATAATTTAAATAGATTTTAACATAGAGATATTGTACACAATTGAATGTAACATACAGAAAAAAAAAACATAAATCATTTTAAAAATAATAATGCACACGGCTGCAGTGACCCGAAGCAAAACCTGCCTATTAGTGTTTGCTGGCAATTGTTGCCAGCAAACTCTAAAAGCCGACGCTGCGTTACGCGATCGCCCGCGCGGTCCCATACAAAAGTGTACTGTCGCGGCTCGCCACGCGGCCACCCGGTTCGGGCAGTCGCGCCCCGTGCCCGTTTTGCTACGTAATAATATTAAAATTCTCCATCGACACGACTACATGCACACCGTTTAAGTTGAACTAGCGACACTGCGTAGGTAATAATCCGGTTACGCTACGGGGACCGCCGCACACGACTCACGCGCATAGTCACGCGACGGGTGCCCACGCGGGCTCCTCCTGAGCTTTCGCCCGTTTAACGCAGCGTTGGCCCTAATAGGCAGAATACAAGAAATACTAAGCAAAACAAAAGCAAAAGTGTAGGAAGCTGTTTTCAAAAGCTTAAGTTCAGAAAAACTACGAGTACAGAGGGTCCAGTGCGAATTTTTTAACGTACTCGAATACTGGACATTAAATTATTTTAGCGATGGCACCCAAAATATAATATCGACGGTTGAAAGGCTAATTGATCTAAACGACATTTTTTCCAAAATTATATCTTATTATTTCGTGTTGCGCCGACCCCAAATAACACGGGACAAGGGCAGGAAGATGATGATGATGATATATTATTATTTCCAATTATATAAGTGTATATAACTCAGTTTTTTTTTTATTGGGTGGGAAAATCATCTTATGACAAATCATGTACCTCAATATTGGAAAAAATGTCGTTTAGAACAATTAGCCTTTCAACCTTCGATATGTAACTTGATTTGGACACAATTCTAAGAAAAAATATATGTATTTCATGAAATAAATTTACAGAGGTCAATCTCGCGACAAACTTTTATAATATGTAATAAATTGATGAGTTTGATTTAATTTAAAGTTAATTTTATTCCTTTTAAAGCATTTAAATAAAACCTTGTTCATAACGTCTCAAAACTTTGTTAATTTGAGTGCCATTACTAAAATATGGTTTAATACAGTATTTATTTTTGCCTAAATACAGTAAGTTATAAGCTAAATGTTAGTAGTGTCTCAAGCTCCACACCCCGACTGCTTGGGTACTTGAATGCTGAAGTGGTACTTTTGGAAATTTAGTTTTCTTGGTACTACATTAATAGAAGTACAACTTAATTCTGTATTGTGTAGTGTCTACTACAAGCCACAAGGACCATTTTTATTTATTTAGCCTATACTTTCCCACTCATGGGAAAAAGTAAGAAACAATTATCCGAGATATTTGTAATCAAGCGCGAGATATCACTAATAATAATAAAAAAAAAACATAAATTTTGATTCAAGATTAAAAGCATTTAGATATTTCAAATAAACCATTTACAGGCACTTTTGAAGTGTCAAGAAATCGGTCAAAAAGCATTTGGAGAAGAGTGTGTAAGAAACTTCATAGACACTCTTTTCAGTCATGTTATGTATTACAAATATCTCGGTTATTTGTTTCTTAACTTTTCCCATTAGTGGGAAAGTATTGGCTAAAAAAATAAAAATGGTCAAACGGTACACGGACAACTTTAATGACCGATTTCTTGACACTTCAAAAGTGCCTGTAAATGATTTATTTGAAATAAATGCTTCGAGCATTGATTCCTGCCTATTGTAAATGAACGTAACGAGGTACGATCAGAGGACGTGAAATTTCGAAGCGCATAACGCCGGCCGTATCAAGAATTTGAACGCCGCCTCTCCTAAGCCGCGCACTCAAGAACACCGCCTCTCGCGCACTCAAGCATGCACGTCCTCCGACGTTGCACTCAATTACTTAAGGCAAGGTAGCTCTTATTTTATATTAGGTTTCCACTAGTAACTCTACGTGTAGTGTATTGTATTTATTTCTTTTCTAAGGAATAGACGGTCGGACTAAGCGTTTCGCTTCGTCGTTTATACCGCGTACATCGAAGGACTGGAACAATTTGCCTGCTGCGGTCTTCCCGTCCAACTATAATTTAGGTGTCTTCATGACTAGAGTGAATAGGCTCTTAATAAACTAGTGCGCCTCACCATCAATGATTGCATCTTCGCTTACCATCATGTGGGATCGCAGTCAAGCACTGGTTTATATCAATAAAAAAAAAAGACACTACAAGTGTTTTTGAAGCAAGTTGTAAAATTTAGGTCATTCGCATAAAAACGTAATCTGTTTTACGTCTCAATATGATTGCATTACTCCGGTGTGAGATCTGTTTTTATAGCTTTTTCAATGTCAAATACACCAGCTATACTCTAAATTATTGCAGAACATAAGATCAACAAAACATATTACCACTATAGATTTCAATAGTAAAGTTATGGTTGGGCGAAAGTTTACTTTGACGCGTTTACTGTACTAGAAACACTAACGCCACTTTTAGAAACGACGATATATTGTTGCGACGTAACCATGCAAGAGCGACCAGAATAGAAGAAACTTAATTGTGTACCAAAAAATGTAACACAATTTATACATAAAATTAAATCTATTGGTACAATTGCGGTCTTATCGCTGCTAGCGATATCTACCTTAATTTTTTTTTAAATGGTATTATAAGACTAACGCGCGCCGCTTCAAAGTTACGTCGCACGTCCGGTAGGCGTGGCATAGCCTGAAAAAAGTACACAAGTACTCCCGAAAATTGCCGAACGCTCCCGAAGATTAGGAACTATTGCAATTAATATACCTCAATATACTACCGATTTTCTAACTGGATAAAAGACTCGAGAATTCCCAATTCCTAAAAGTACCATCCAACTCAATTTCCAAAGTACCACTTGACACATATTTCAAACCAACTGACCAGTTTCACTCGTCGAGTAAAAGTGTGAAGTAGTTTCGACATTCTGCCAGTTATTATTCGGGCCAGTCGAGTATCCTTGCCACGACGTTGTGTTCCTGTTCGCGTTGGCATCTCTGCCATCTCTAGCTTGCCAGTTTCCACCTGACATTCTCTGCTGGTAACTATTCACCAGAGCAGACACCGATTGCTTTTCTCCTTGAGCGTTTGTTCGTTCTAGGTTCGGGTTTCGCTCGGGTAAGTTCGGGCCGCGGTCGGGTAGACTCGGCGCGCGTTCGGCTAAGTTCGGCGCTCGTTCTGGTAATGGAGGACGATCTGGAGGGCCCGATAGAGGTAATGGTGGTGCTCCGAAGTTGGCTAATATGAATTAGTTGTTAGATTTGCAGTGGTGAGTTTTACCCTTGTTTTTGGGTAGGGTAAATGTTATTAAATAATGGGTAAATTTGGTCAATAGTGATATAATTAGCTGTAAAATATGATTGTGAAATGTTACGTAGGGTTTTACTGTTAAATTTGTTTTTAATTTGTGCATTTGCAAATAGAAACTGTGAAATTAAATATTCATTAGGTAGTCTAGTTAGGGTCACAACCTTACTGAATGAACGTAATAGATACACATTTTACTTTCAAAATATACTTCGTCCAATAAGATACTATAGCGCACTTGCGTTAACCGTGGTTAAATTTTCAAATCTGATTTAGTTGCTAACTCGAACCCATTGTATATGTCACCGGAAAATTTCCCGACGTATTATAAAAAAAATCGTTTCGTGTACAATAAATCACATCCAAATTCATTAGTTTCCAACATAACCGTGTCTCATTTAGAAAAAAATTGTTTACAATTTCTCGCGAAATTTTACAATCTTACGGCGTTTGCAATTTTCCGGTGCGATGTCTGAAATATTTGTTATTTATTATATTAGCAATGATACGTTAACCCTGGTTTGCGCAAGTGAGCTTCAAAAGGACAGTCACAAAGACAAAACACAGTGCATGAACAACACAACAAGAAAATAAGAATTCTAGTAATTTAATTTAATTAACCCTTCACATAAAAAAAGAAATGTGCATTATAACATTTAATACTGTAGTGGTAAATCATCAAATATCGCTTCCTGCTCTGGCTGGAGCGAGAGGGAGTCTCAGAACTTTACTAAGCTACTATACTCTATTCGTAATTGTCATTAAAAATAGTTTTTTTGAAGAATTACTTTTATTGACGGATTAATCTAATAGATTAAAGTTGCAAAATAGTTGGTACTGTTACCATTTTTTTTGCTTTCAATGCCACCCTTATGCCTACGGAATGGAATTCAAAATCGGTTGAACGAACACTAAAAAAGATTTGTATCTTGTTGTGTGTGTATGTCTCTTATTTCGAATGTATTTTTTCTGCTATATAAATTACCAAAGAAAAAACTGGGTGGTGAGGGTAAGAGAAAAAAAAGCCTACCTATTCTGGGACCAAACAAATTTACAAATAAAAATCGGAAACACTGACACCGAGATTTTTATATAATATAATAATAATATTCCACACCTATCACACAACGCCGTCTAGTCTCAAGCTAAGCAGAGCTTGTGTTATGAGTACTAGACAACTGATAAACATACTTATATATTTCTAAATACATACATATTATTGATATATTACACCCAGACACAGACCAAATGATCGTGCTCATCACACAAACATTTGTCCTGGGTGGGAATCGGACCCACGACCTCCGGCATAGCAGTCAGGGCCACTAACCACTAGACCAACAGGCTAGTCATATATTAGATTACTACTACTAAAAATAAATTAAAGATTCAACTTGGTCCAAAGAGTCTGTTGGTCTATTGGTTAGTAGCCCTGACTGCTATGCCGGAGGTCGTGGGTTCTATTCCCACCCAGAACAAATGTATGTGTGATGAGCATGATCATTTGTTCTGTTTCTGGGTGTAATTTATCTATAATATGTATGTATTTAGAAATATATAAGTATGTTTATCAGTTGTCTAGTACTCATAACACAAGCTCTGCTTAGCTTGGGCCTAGACGGCGTTGTGTGATAGTTGTGAAATAAAAAAAAGCGCTAAAAACGTGGCCACCTACTGGGCTCAAATACTTTGGCTAGCCTGTTGGTCTAGTGGTTAGTGGCGCTGACTGCTATGCCGAAGGTCGTGGGTTCGATTCCCACCCAGGACAAATGTTTGTGTGATGAGCACGATCATTTGTTCTGTGTCTGGGAGTAATGTATCTATAATATGTATGTATCTAGAAATATATAAGTATGTTTATCAGTTGTCTAGTACTCATAACACCAACTCTGCTTAGCTCGAGACGGCGTTGTGTGATAGGCAATTTTTCTCAGGCTAGTACCTGGTTTTCTTTTAGAATCTCACGGGTGTGAACCAAGGTGAGATCGTAATTATTGTTTTAAGATGGTAAAAGACTTTGTACTGAATTTCAATTATTATCTAAGACCAGTTGTAAAAATTTTCTAACTATACGACAAGTGTTCAAAATAGCCGGTTTTTGTAGTGTATTTTGATAGATTGAGAACATTAAGACTATTGAATTTATTATTATTTTACTTTGAGGGAAAGGAAACTATTGATTCGAAAAGGAAAAGATATTTGATGACTACCAACATATAAACAAAAATGAACGTTTATTACGCTAATTCTTCTATATTATAAAGATCATAATAGAGTAAATATAAATTACTTACCATTTTGCTGTGATCTAATAAACTCTGCATTGATATCGCGTCCGTTTGAGAACCGCGACCGGCCCCATGTGGTGGACCCGGAGATTTGTTCCTGATTCCTGTTATGAATGAAATGAGATTTTAAGTCAAAGGTTGGTTCGGGACGTTCCTGCACCGGATTCGTGAGGAAGAAACGCCCGGGTGTCACCATTGTGTAGACCGCCCGGAGGACACGGTGGAGCACACAGTAGAAGTGTGCTCCGTTTAGGCAGAGCAACGCCGTGTCCTCGTGGGGGCAATCAGTAGCGGCGATCTCTCGCGCCAAGCCTTGGTACAGGCCATGCTCCGGAGCGAGGAGGGGTGGCAGACGGTCGCCTCCTTCTGCGAAGCAGTAATGCTAGCAAAGGAGGCGGCCGATCGCGTGAGGCAACGGTCCTCACGCCCCAACCGCATCACGCGTGAACAGTTGGACCGATTTAATTTTTTTTTTGTTTCAGGAGAAGGTTCTTATGAAAGAAAAAATTTGTAGTAGGGTAGAATAGAGTAGAGTAGAGTATGGTAGAGTAGGCTGGAGTAGGGTCGAGTTGGGTAGAGCAGATAGTTAGTTGACGAGAGCTAAGCCGCGGGCAAAAGCTAGTAGCCATATAAAACTGAACCCATATTTCCCCTGGTCAAGCTATAACTTAAGAACGGCTTTATCGATTTCATATATCTTTTTTTAATGTTTTCTAATACTTCGTAAAAGGTAATAATACATTAAAAAAAAAAGAAGAAAAATGCGCAGAAACTTAGATGGGTAAGTAGGTAGATAAGTAAGTAGGTAGAATAGGGTTTTTTTAGGTGGGAAAATCATCTCATGACAAATCTCGCTCTTGGGCGGAGCGAGAAATAGTGTCAGACTTTTACTGACTAAAAACCCACTCCTGTTCCTTCTTTGCCTTCGTCGCAGGGCCCCGGGTTTCACTTTCACACTACCCGTGGTCCCAGTAGGCTTCGACCCTGCTGGGCCCCTACGATTTGTTGACATCTCCCTGAGGCGCGCGTAGAACAGTACGCGCCGTCGTCTAGGGCTCGGTCCGGACGGTTACCGGGCGGTCGGACAGTGAACTAACCATTGCTCGCTGTCCACAAGCCTGCGCCTACGGTGGAGGTAGAGTAGGGTGGGGTGTGGTGTTATTTATATTCACATAGCATAGCATAGCATAGTCGGCCTTATAATGTTCCCACTGTTGTGACTCAGGCCTCCTCTCTAGGAGAGGGAATGGGCCGTAATCCACCACGCGGGCCCAGTGCGGATTGGTGGATGTCACATGTCTTCGAAGTTTTCGTTCTAGTACATGCCAATTTCCTCACGATGTTTTCCTTCGCCGCTTTAAGAGCAGTGGTGATGAAATAAATTACACAAAGTAATGCGCCTGGCTAGGTTTGAACCCGCGACCTGCAACTTGTAAGTCGGGGCCGTTACCACTCGGCCACCACTGCTCCACTCGGCCATTTATATTCACACATGTAAAATTATATTTACCTGAGAACAACTTCAGTGGCATCTTCTTCCTGAGGTGGCTGTCTTGGAGGCAGAGATGGCAGCACTGTAGATTCTGAAATAACAGACATTTCCATTATAAATCAATTGTACTGTGCTAGCGTCAGCGTCTTTCGTTATTGCTCCGCTCCCTTGAGTCGTAGCGTGATTTTGTATAGCTTATACAATTCGTCTTGAACCTAGCTATTCTACACACAAGATTTTTGGAAATTGGACTTGTGGTTACAGAGATAGGCGCCTTTAAACAAACTAAAAATTCTTCTGCTTTATTTTAATATGTGTATAGTATAGAAGGTGGTTCTTTTACGAATAACGTAAGGAATTTTGTAGATTTGAAAAGTAATCATTTGTTTGAGGTTTCCAATTGATAAAATAACGACAATATTGAGTTGAAATGTAATCAAAATATCATTAAGGTAAATGGATAGCATGGTTTGCGCTGTGGTTGAGTGATTAGCTACTGCGCTGCGTGTAGCGGATTCGATTCCCGCACGGAACAAAAATTTGTATGGCCTACAAATTTGTGTTCTGGGTGTTTTGTGAATGTGAGTTATGTTTGTGAAAGCACCCATGATCAGGAGTAATGTAAAGCAGAGTACACAAAAGGTTCATTAGAAGGAACATAGACATTATTTATTAAGGATGTCTTTGACATCGACGCACAAACGAATACCACGGATCCAGTACGTGATTCTGCCCGTGGTGGAATTTTTCGTCTGTTTTTTTCTATTTTTTTAATCTTTGTTTTTTTTTATTTTCAACTGTATAAAATCACTATTGTAAAATTTTTAGTCAAAAAATGATACTTTTAAAATTGTCATCGGGGTTGATTACAATAATGATTTTATCTACTCCAATGACTTTTTAATTAATTAATTTTTAATTCAATATTTTTTTTTTTACTAAAAATATCATCGGGGTTAGATAACGATTTTACAGTTTAAATTTAAAAAAAGTACAGCCTCTTTTTAATTAGAAAAAGCTGTCGAAAAATTCCACCACTGGGGAGCCAGAATCATGTACTGAATCCGTGGTATTCGTTTGTGCGTCGATGACAAAGACACCATGTCATCATCTTCCTGCCCTTGTCCCATTTTATTTGGGGTCGGCGCAAGAAGTTTTTTTCTTCCATTCTATACTGTCAACCGTCATGCTATCACTAACTTCCTTTTCTTTCATATCACTCTTCACACAATCCATCCACCTTTTCTTTGGCCTCCCTCTCCCTCTCCACCCATCCACATGTATACTCATAACTCTTTTAGTAACATGCGTTTCATCTCTCCTCTAAACATGACCATACCAAGACAAACGATTCCCCTTCAACTTACAGATAAAACAAAGACCAAAATAGGCAAAAAAAAAAATCACGTTTGTTGTATGGGAGCCTCTTTAAATACTTAATTTATTTAAATTTAATTATTTATTTTTAAAGTGAATAAAGAAATAAATATTCTGTGAACATTTCAAGCGACTACCTGTTGCTATTATTAATATTTAGCAAATAACGGCAAAAAAAAAGATTAATCAGGTCCTGTTTTTAACTTTTTACCTTTTGTGTACGGAACCCTAAAAAAGGAACGTATTAAGTAGAACTCTTGGGATAATTTTCTACCTTTACGAAGGCGAATCCACGGGCAATGGTAGTCTTACCTATGACTCTCTCAGGAGTTGTAGAAGATACTCGTTGCGACTGCTGACTATTTCTATGCTCCTGTAAGATCTCCGCCTGCGTGCGCGGCCGGCGCTCAGGTTCGGGGGAAGACCCTGCTGACGATGATGACTCTGCATTCCTGAGGAGTTGGGAGTCGAGGTTACGGCTGTGGTAGTGGACCAGGGTTTGGGGGCGTTTTATCGTGGTGGAATCTTGATAAGCCCATTTTTGTTGAAGAGACTGTTGGATATATCTTGGTTAAAAGTGAATTTATAACTTATTAGTAGATCTACTTGACCTACTGGCTTAAGGCTAATCTTAATTTCAGAAGCCAAGTGCTAGGCCACTTCTTTCTTCTTTAAACAATATTATTTTTAGTATATGTGAAACCTGTATATTATTATATAGTTTTGTCAGAATCAGTAACTGAATTCTACATGTTATAATTTTTTACAAAATTATTAAAAAAGGGCACAAGATGGGCACCACCGACACTAAGTATAACACAGGTTACGGCAGGTCATAGCAGGCCAGCGTACAGCTGGGTGCGGAAGTAAAACAACCCCTCATTCGCTCGGATGGCCCGGTGACCATGTATTTGTGCGGACAATCAGGTAACATAACAAGCTTATAACTTGGTGATTTTTCATGATACAGTTATGAAATTTTGTACATAGATTTTTTTTTTTTTTTTTTATTTATATTCCACAACTATCACACAACGCCGTCTAGCTCCAAGCTAAGCAGAGCTTGTGTTATGAGTACTAGACAACTGATAAACATACTTATATATTTCTAAATACATCATATTATAGATAAATTACACCCAGACACAGAACAAATGATCATGCTCATCACACAAACATTTGTCCTGGTTGGGAATCGAACCCACGACCTCCGGCATAGCAGTCAGGTCCACTAACCACTAGACCAACGGGCCAGTCAAGTCAGATTCTTTACATTAAAATACTAGACACGTGTTTCAGGCTTCGCATATACTAAAACAAATGTAGTATATCTACTTACTCTTGCAATCTTCTCCTGATCTCAGCTGTGGGGGACTCTCCAGGAGGTACGGCGGAGTAGGGGGTCAGTTGGAGTTCTGGTGGCAGCTGCGCATGGAACGACAGCTTGGCTACCCATTCCTGATGCAAAGAAGAAATAAAATTTTGTCAAAGGTAGAATTCAGTAGCAAATATTGATAAAAAATAATAAAGGCGAACGTTTGTGTGTATGTTTACTGATTCTTCAGGCTCGAATGGCTGAACGGATTTGGAAGAAATTTGGCACACAGGTAGGTAGGTATATTCTGGAATGGCACTGGATCCTTTTTATCTCTTGAGTATGTTCCCTTAGGATAATTTTGTACTATCACGCGGTGAAGCCACTAACAGAATCTAGTCAAGAAGAAATTAGATTTACAATCGAAATATTTGTAATACATTTTTTTTTAATTGATATAAACCAGTGCCTGACTGCGATCCCACCTGATGGTAAGCGGAGATGCAATCATTGATGGTCAGGCGCACTAGTTTATTAAGAGCCTATTCACTCTAGCCTTAAAGATCCACCGTAGGCGCGGGCTCGCGGACGGCGAGCAATGGGTGGCTCGCCGTCCGACCGTCCGGTAACCGTCCGGACCGAGCCCAAGTTACCGACGGCGCGTATTGTTCCACGCGCACCTCAAGGAGATGTCAGCAACTGTAGGGGCCCAGCAGGGCCGAAGCCTACTGGGGCCAAGGGTCTGATTCTGAAAGGAAGACTCGGCCCTGGTACGAAAGGCAACGAAGGAACAGGAGTGGGTTTTTAGTCAGTAAAAGTCTGACACTATCTCCCGCCCCGCCCAAGAGCGAGGGATGTCATAAGATGATTTTCCCACCGGGAAAAAAAAAAAAAAAAAAAAAAGCCTTAAAGATACCTAAATTATAGTTGGACGGGAAGACCGCAGCAGGCAAATTAACATAAAATATAACATAAAATCATTTAAAAGAGTATCCATAGAGTTTCTTGCACATTCTTCTCCATACAGATCTACGCCTTGGAATGTGTAATTAGCATCATTTTTCTGACTTCTTGACAATTCAAAAGTGCCAGTACATAAATTCTTGGAATTTTCAAATCTTTAATGTTATTTGCCAAACATCACTAAAATCAGTCAAACTTGGTGTCTTTCAAGTGAGATTAAATACGTTTTTAATTTATTCAGGAAGTTGCCCTCAGTCTCACCTTCATCAAGTCCTTGGAGGAGCACGCGAACAGGTACTCAGCCCCGTCGGCGCCCGCGAGGCGGAACACGTTGGCGCGCTTCGTGTAGTCTCCCGCCGGCTCGCAGCGTGCCTG
Source organism: Mythimna vitellina (assembly GCA_949316375.1). NCBI lineage: Eukaryota > Metazoa > Arthropoda > Insecta > Lepidoptera > Noctuidae > Mythimna > Mythimna vitellina. The sequence goes on from OX438713.1 coordinate 1,781,972, forward strand.
TGACGAACAATGCTTTTCTGTTAGCGTGTGTTTACAATTGGGTATTTATCTGTGCTTATTTTTGTACAATATTTTATACTAAACAACCAATAATGACTAAACTAAAACGTTCAATATTTGATCAAGGTTTTAGGTCATAGCACGAAGAATCGCCAAACTAAATTGGCAGTGGGCAGGGCACATTACAAGTAGAACAGATGGCCGTTGGGGCCGAAAGATTCTGCAGTGGCAATCGCGTACCGAGACACGCAGCTTTGGAAGGCCTCGTGCAAGGTGGACCGATGACCTGGTAAGGGTGGCGGGAATCCGATAGATGTGAGACGCACCGTTCAGTGTAGCGACACTTGGGGAAGACCTATGTCCAATAGTAGACGTCTTTCGGCTGAAATTATGATTGGATCAAGTGGGATGATGGTGAGTCTTCATCATCATTTCAGCCGAAAGACGTCCACTGTTGGACATAGGCCTCTCCCAAATGTCGCCATGATCCGTCCTGTGCGTCTCGCATCCATCGGATTCCCGCGACCGTCATCAGGTCATAGGCCTCATCAGAAGGATTAAAGTCACTCAAAGGGCAATGGAAAGGGCTATGCTCGGAGTTTCCTTGCGTAATCGCGTCAGAAATGGAGATATTCGCAGGAGAACTTAGGTTACAGTCATAGCCCGAAGGTAGTGGGCAAGGCACATGGCCATGATGGTGAGCAGCCATCATTAATTGGTTATTATGTTACTTACGTTGAGAATAGCTACAGGTGGCGCGGCCGCCTTAGCGCTGGCGAAGTCCAGCTCGTCCCTGAAGAAGCACAGCAGTTGTCCGCACAGCACCGAGTAGTACGCCCTCCACGACCGAACCGTGGCTCGTTTGCCGCCGCAACCAGCTTCCTGCTTGCGTTCTAGGTAACCTGGGGGCGAAGAATCGTGGGTTACAGTGACGAAAGTAGTGAAGAATTGAAATTGTTTTTTTTTATTATTCTTGATAGGTTAGCGCTTGACCGCTATCTCACTTGATGTAAAGCGACGATGCGGTCCTAGAAGTAACCTATTCACTCTTGACTTAAAGATTCCCGGGTTGTAGCCATCAGGAAACACAGATACCGGCAAAGAATTCCACTCCTTAGCTGTACGCACAATGAATGTGTTCCCTGCACGTTTTGGGCGTATAGGTGGGATGTCCACCATGTACCGGTGGCGCGTTGCCGTAACCCTGGTGGTCCGATAATGGAACGGGCTAGGCGGAATTAGGTTATTTCTGCAATTCCAACGCACGCTCCCCGAAATGCAACCGGTAGAAAACCGACAGGCTAGCAACTCGGCGCCGATGCTCAAGACTTTGGAGCCTCGACTCAACGAGTGCATCATTGCCAATGATCCTCCTGGCACGCAAGTTATTCAAATGGAAATTGAAAATATTTGACATCCTTAGTAGTCCTCAGTTGAGCTACACGAATACTGACAAATGCTTGCAGTGACTGGACAGGTCCGCTCAGAACTGTGTTGTTATTTCCTCAAAAGAGCGTCTCAGACTCCAATCTGTATGGTTCTGATATGATTTGACCATTACATGTTTGTTGTATGGACTTTAAAAGAGACTTTGACCCCTGAATTTGTTTCGGTGTTTCTTCCCAGGGTAGTCAACTAGGAAACACCGGCCTCATCTAGTTTAAATTGACTAAAAAAATGACATATACAAGTGTTATTAAAAAATCTTGCAAAATAAATATAATTTATTTCAGACTAATCACACAGTAATGATATAAGTTCATATTATGTTTGCAGGTACATATAATAACTATCTTTTTTTTAATAGCCTATACTATCCCACGGCTGGGCATAGGCCTCATAAATAATCACCAAGATTCAATCCCGAACGCAGCGAGGGATTTATACAATATTATAACCATGTTATTAAAATTTAATATAATTATTATTTTGGACGTGCTTGAGCGACTACCGCCTCAGGATTTGGCTGTCTACTCTGTTCCACACCACGCCCAAACGCGTGTTGATCCACTCTTTACTCGCGACCACAAGGAGGCCGTTCATATGAGAAGCACCGCCTGGAAGCCATCCGTGCTGTGGTCGACGAACATGCATTTATTTATTTATTAGCTGACCCGGCGAACTTCGTACCGCCTTACAGTCAATTCGATATAGTCAATCGATTGCAATGAAACAAAGCCTAAGTAATATATCAAGTTACATACAATTTTAATGTTATCAATATCGATTTCGTATTTTTTTTGTGATGCGCGCACAACTAAAAACTTCTACAGATTTATTATATGTATAGATTATTACATCTTTTTTTTATAATTTATGTACACAGAAGAAGATACATTATTATAAAAAAAATGTACAAAGGTACTGCTTATTTCAAAAATAAATTGATTCTATTAGACCTGCGAAATGAGAGATTTGAAGAAATGTAGACAAGATAGTGTAGTGTGTGTAGTGTATTTATAGTGTTACCTTCGATCTCGACAGGCGGCAGTTCAGCGATGTCGCCGCGCCGGTGTCTTCTGAAGCTCTGTGTGCGTCTGCGAGTCGTGAACGAAGGTGTGCGCTTCGGTGTCTTTACCACCTGAAGGATACAATTTTTATTTTATTTATTAGAAAGATACGAATCTCTGATAGTGCAGAGCTTTGTTTGGAGACGTATTTCTCAGAATAATCTTGTCACAAAGCAGTTAGTATACTAACCACACACCTAAAGAGATGACGGGTGACTGAACGACAAAATGGAAGAAAAAACATGTGGTTTCGACCCCGAGTGACGTGGGACAACCGTAGGAAGATAAATTTGATGTAATAAATAATAGTAGACTATGTGTCTATGGCATGAAGCAGTGTCATATAGACGCGGACGGCATGTTGAATTCTGAACGAAATTGGTTCATTTCTTTCGAAATTGGTTCATTTCTTTCGAAATTAAATAATCTCTAAGTTTTAATCCCGAACGCAGCAAGGGATTTATACAATATTATTTTTAGTATTTAACTTAAATATAATTTGTTCAGAATCAGTAACTGAATCGATTCCAATATTTTTACACCATGTTTTATTTTTTCGCAAAATATTTGTTAAAGGTCACAAGTTGGATACCACCGACACTGTACAACATAAATCAAGGGTCAAGTAATCAAGGTCATAGCGGGCATTAGGCGCCAGCGCACAGCTGGGCATCACTCAAATGTCCAGGTGACCATGTATTTGTGCGGACAATCAGGTAAAATAATAAGCTTGTAACTTAGTGATTTTTCATTATACATTTATGCAATTTTGTACATAGATTCTTTACATAAAAATACTAGACACGTGTTTCGGGTTTCGCATATCTCACCTCCATTCAAATAATGCCGCAAAAAATTTTGTTTGCTGTTTTAATTATGCTATTAATTTCAAAATTCATCATACTTTAAGCTCAGATATTGCCCCCAGGTAACCCATTTTTATTTATTTACAAATATATAGCATCATATCCCTACATTTTTAGAATTTAAAGGTCCTTTTCACAATAGTTTGATTTATGAGTTCTAACACTATTTGAGCGGAGATGCGATATACTAAAACTAATCTATATATATAAAAGGGGAAAATGACTGATTGACATATCAACACACAGCCGAAACTATTGTGACTAGGAGCGTGAAATTTTGCACAAGGTTTCCTTTTATGACGCAGGTGAGCACTAAGAATTTTCCAAAATTTTCTCCTTAAGGGTGTGAAGCGAGGGTTCAAAGTTGTATGGAGAAACCTATATTTACGCGAGCGAAAAAGCGGGCAGAAGCTAGTGTTGTACAAATAGACTCAGCTGACATGCTTTAGGTGAGGGTTGTATGACATATAAAAGGGCATTATCGAGCAGGTGGTGTAAAAATGATATTTGAAAGGTGTACTCACACTCATGCTCTCAGCGCGCTTGACATGCTGCTCGTTCTTGGGGAGGCGGTCGAACTGCGGCGCCGGGGACAGCGCCTCTTCTGATGACGCGGGCGCCACCGACGTTTGCAGGCGCTCCGACTGAGAAAGGTGACAATATTGAATCCATTTATCATACGTGACAGTCATAACTTAACTGGCCTGTTGGTCTAGTGGTAAGTGGCCCTGACTGCTATGCCGGAGGCCGTGGGTTCGATTCCCACCCAGGATAAATGTTTGTGTGATGAGCACGATCATTTGTTCTGTGTCTGGGTGTAATTTATTTATAATATGTATGTATTTAGAAATATATAAGTATGTTTATCAGTTGTCTAGTACTCATAACACAAGCTCTGCTTAGGTTTTGACTAGAAAGCGTTGTGTGATAAGTTTCAAAAAAATAACTTGACCCGCCGTCCAAATTTTAACTACGAGAACATATAGCGGGGAAAAACTTGTAATGAAATGGAAAGTTAGGGCCACTCGCACTTACTACTTTTACTACAGACTGGTCCATTGGTCTAGTGGTTAATCGCCCTGACTGATATGCTGGAGGTCGTGGATTCAATTCCCACCTAAGACAAATGTTTGTGTGATGAGCATGATCACGTCTAATAATAGGTGACGCATGTCTGTCAATACATATTATTATAGATTTGATGTCTCGACCAATCAGAACGCAGTACCCCGCTCTTCATCAGAACTAATTAGAACGTAGTACCCCGCTCCCTGTACCTCAGCTAGTTGACAGAATTGTTGTGGTGCGCTAGTTCAAGCATGAGGCGTCTAGTGGCTGTAAGGTCGTTGGTTCTGTGTCTGGGTGTAATTTATCTATAATATGTATGTATTTAGAAATATATAAGTATGTTTATCAGTTGTCTAGTACTCATAGCACAAGCTCTGCTTAGTTTGGGACTAGATGACGTTGAAATTATTATTATCCGTTTATTCATTGATATTAACATACAAATTAAATTATATTTTTTTAATATTTCAATAGAAAAAAAAAAACATTAAGAAATATAAAAATAGGATCCCACCGGTATTGGGAACAGGGTCCAAGCTACCGGCGGTCAGGGCTCCAGAGACAGGAACCTCCTAACAATACGAGCCGTGTCCAAGAGTACCGCTTTCTGAATCAAGCCCCTGATCCAGCCGCCTAACGCGAGCCTCTTAAGGTGTTGGTCGAAGCTCTTGGCTATTAAGCCATTAGCTGACACGACTATCGGTACAATGATCGCTGAGTCCACATCCCACATGTCGACAACCTCGCGAGCCAAGTCAATATAATTGATTTGTTTATCTTTCTCGGCTTTCACGAGGTTGTGGTCATGCGGAATGGTTATGTCAACAATCATTGCACGCCTCTCGCTTCGGTCCATCACCACTGTATCAGGCTTATTGGCTACAATAGACTTGTCAGTATGACTTATTCATTATTATTCTCACCTCTCTGGTCATAGGCACGGGCGCGGTCTCACGTCTCCTCTCCTCTGTGATCCTCTCCATCTCCCTCTTCCGGTACTGCTGGAGCCTCTCGGCCTCCTGCCTCTCTGCTGAGATGCGGCGCGCCTGTTCTTCTTCATCGCGCTGCGTTTGGAAGGCTTGTTCCACCTGGAGAGGAAGATGATTTGTTGAGTTTATTAATAACAATAAAGATTGTGTTGAATAATGTGTTGAACCTTGTGTTGAATATTGTGTTAAAAATTGTGTTGAACCTTGTGTTGAACATTGTGTTGAACCTTGTGTTGAACATTGTGTTGAACCTTGTGTTGAATATTGTGTTGAACATTATGTTGAACCTTGTGTTGAACATTGTGTTGAACCTTGTGTTGAATATTGTGTTGAACATTATGTTGAACCTTGTGTTGAACATTGTGTTGAACCTTGTGTTGAACCTTGTGTTGAACCTTGTGTTGAACATGGTGTAGAACTTTGTGTTGAACATTATGTTGAACATTGTGTTGAACCTTGTGTTGAACCTTGTGTTGAACCTTCTGTTGAACATTGTGTTGAACCTTGTGTTCAATCTTGTGTTGAACCTTATGTTGAAACTTGTCTTGAACTTTGTGTTGAACATTGTGTGGAACATTGTGTTGTACATGGTGTTGAACTTTGTGCTGAACCTTGTGTTGAACATGGTGTAGAACTTTGTGTTGAACATGGTGTAGAACTTTGTGTTGAATATGGTGTCGAACATTGTGTTGAACATGGTGTTGAACGTTGTGTTGAACATGGTGTAGAACTTTGTGTTGAACATTATGTTGAACATTGTGTTGAACCTTGTGTTGAACCTTGTGTTGAACATTGTGTTGAATATTGTGTTGAACATTGTGTTGAACCTTGTGTTGAACATTGTGTTGAACCTTGTGTTGAACATTGTGTTGAATATTGTGTTGAACATGGTTTCGAACATGGTGTAGAACATAGTGTTGTAGGTGGCTGCTGCGTGGCCACACTACGCATTTGACTAGTCATTTGGAAAAATAGGCTAGAACGATTAATCCACTGAAGAAAGGGTTCCACAATACATGGTAGTCCTCGGCACAGCTCAGCACGCTGGCACAGTTTCCGTATTTTATTTTTTTTACGATTTTCGGATTTTATTTGCGGACGCAACACAAACAGATCAATCAATTTGACGCCGTTGAATTTTCGAGGTACACATAGAAACGTTATTCTACACAGTACTAGCTGACTCGGCGAACTTCGTGCCGCCTAATAATGTGATATATGAAGAACCGCTCGACCGATTTTGTGCAAACTTCACATAAACCATCTACTAAATAGTTCGAACAAAGCCTAAACATTTGGTTTGGATAGGTGAGCCCGTTCTTGAGTTATGAAATTACAACAAAAAGTGGCATTGATTTTTATATATATAGACTGTATACTTACAAGAGTGATTCTCTTGAGCGCGTTGAACTTGTCTCGCTGCGCGTCGATGGTTTCCTCCAGGTCGCGATGCCGGTTGATCAGTTCTTCCACTTGGGCGACGCTCTCGCCATATTTACCGTCGCGGACTAGTGGTACTCTGGAAGATAATGAAACAGTTGGATATTAATGAAGACATTAGCACATAGAATACATGACATTCATATAACAGCATGGGTTTGTGCTATCATGGCCCATTATATATAGGGTCCTTTACCATTATTTACTTCTATAGGCCACCATAACCCAGTATGAGCCATTGTGTACATGACCATTGTCCAACGTCGACCACTATAGACCATTTCGTACACGACCATTGCAATAGGTTACCTGTTAGTGATCCAGTTGTCAAGCGCGTCGGCGTCCCGCTTGAAGACGAGCGCGTCCAGGTGCTGCGTGTAGATCCTCTCGCGGTTGCTCCAGGCAGCGTCCAGGTGAGCTCGGCGGCTGCGCAGGAGAGACATGCGTTCCTCTATCTCGTTCGACATGAAGTGACCTTCTTTTACTAGTTTTTCGCCTGCGGGAGAAAGGAGATGTTACTTTTGATATTTCTAATAAAATAGGGAACACAATTAAGACATTTAAGCGAACGCGCGCATTTGCGATTCCGACCGAGGCTCCAATCATATCGCACTAGCACTCGGTGTAGCGTCAGAGTGTCGTGTGCCAGTCACGTGACTTTCATTGCTTTACAGATAGCGGCACGAATCTTGAGCGCTCGGCGAAAGAGCGGGGATCGCTTTGCGCATCGTACACATCAGCGAGCCAATGACGGTACAAGGATTGCACTCCCCGCCCCCGCATTTCTTTTCATATCACTAAACAGACCCGATATTTCACTTCTGCGTGCTTCTGCGCAAGTAGAACTGCACCCCTAGCCAAGTGACGATCGTTTAATTTGCGTCGAAAGCCTCGAGTAGGCCACGCCTCCAATTCCCTTGTTCCGACCACGTGAGATGACGTCAGAACAAAGGAATCGGAGGCGTGGCCTACTCGAGGTGTTCGACGCAAACGAAACGATCGTCACTTGGCTAGGAGGGGCTGGAGAAGTCAGCGCTCAAGATCTACTATGATTACTATCGAAAAGAAAATATATGAATTGGTTATCATACAAATATTCCTATAAAGAGTATGCAGCGAATTTACTCGCGTGAAAGTAGGTTTATCCATACAAACTTTGGACTCGTGTTTCATCCCCATAGGTGATATTAATTTAAGAAAACCCTTTCTTATTCTTTGTACACGTTATAAAAGGAACTTCTGTGCAATATATCAACTTTCTAGATCCAAGGGTTTGTTCAGGGCGTTGATGTGTCAGTGAGTGGAGTCAGGACTTTTCCTTTTATATAAGTCGTGGCCATATCTTAGAATTGATCACTTCATTATATGGCCAACTAGAACTGGCCAGATCGTTTAAACGTTAACATTTGATAATAATATAATAATTATATTCCACAACTATCACATGACGCCGTCTAGTACTAGACAACTGATAAACGTACTTATATATTTCTAAATACATACATATTATTGATAAATTACACCCAGACACAGAACAAATAATTGTGCTCATCACATAAACATTTGTCGGCGGGAATCGACCCTACGACCTCCAGCATAGCAGTCAGGGCCACTAACCACTAGACCAACAGGCCTATCAGACTTACCGTCGTTGTACAGCGTGTGGAACGCCTCTTCCTTAGCCTCTATCTCCACCTTGATGTCCTGGTGTCTCGCCAGCAGCCGCTCAGCTCCCGACACGTCGTGTGCTAGGTCTGGGGCTGTTACTCGGGCGAGGGTCTCGTTTGTCCAGGCTCTGGAGGAGGAAAATAGTTGAATTAGGAACTATTAGGTTTGAGGAGGTAATGGAAAGGGCTATGCTCGGAGTTTCCTTGCATAATCGGATCACAAATGAAGATATCCGCAGGAGAACCAAGGTCACCGACATAGCACGAAGAATCGCCAAAATTAAGTGGCAATGGGCAGGGCACATTGCTCGCAGAACAGATGGCCGTTGGGGCCGAAAGGTTCTGGACTGGCGACCGCGTACCGGAAGACGCAGTGTTGGAAGGCTCCCTACAAGGTGGACCGATGACCTGGTGAAGGTTGCGGGAATCCGATGGATGCGAGACGCACAGGACCGTTCTTTGTGGAGACATTTGGGGGAGGCCTATGTCCAGCAGTGGACGTCTGTCGGCTGAAATGATGAGGTTTGAGGATAAAGAAGATCCCCGTGGGCTTAGAAACAAAGCAACGCGATCCATCTTAGTAAGCCTGCAGTCCTGTTAAAATACGCACAAAGCGTTTTGGGAACACATTTGTAGCGACTTCTATGGCGTCACATAAGAACTAATCCTGCATCGCACAATCAAAGTTCTCCGCGCGATTAGAACATATAGAACAGCTCAAAATCATCTGCCGGGCAGTTACCCACCAGACATAACACACGTCTGGTCGGAGGATCCTCCCTTTTCAACGGAGGTTTCCGGGACTTTACACTCTGTTCCGCATACCTCCAAACATTCATTGTGCGTATAGCTAAGGAGTGGAATTCCTTGCCGGAGTCTGTGTTTCCTGATAGCTACAACTTAGGGGTCTTTAAGTCAAGAGTGAATAGTTTACTTTTAGGCAGACGTGCTCCATCGTCGGCCACATCATCGCTTGTCAGGTGAGATAGCGGTTAAGTGCGAGCCTAACCACAGTAACAAAATCTTGTTCTACGAGCAATGTGCATATTGCCACTTAAGTTTAGCGATTCTTCGGGCTATGTTGGTAACTTTGGTTTTTGTGTGTATAATAGTAGATTATGTCACTAGGAGATAAAGTATGTCTTTAAGTTGTGACTGGTATGTTGAACTCCGAACGAAACGAAGGTTAAGATTTAATCCCGAACTCAGTGAGGGAATTATATAGTTAACTCCCGAGCAAACAGAACTATTACTATTTATTATGATTATTTTTATTGTACTTTATTGTACTATATTGACCATTCTACACTGTCCTTACATAATATCTACTTATGCTGTAATATGGAAATATTGTAACAACAAATTTTTTTTTTTGAAGAGTAACCATGGAGTTTCATGCCGGTTCTTCTCCATAGGAAACGACCAATTTGAAACCGTGCACTAGCTTCTGACGTTTTATAAGTGCCCATGTAGGCCTATGTGAAATAAAAAACTTTGACTTTGACTTTGACTTGACTTTGACTATTAGGCAAAACAGATACAAATAATACTGTATACTCACAACAACTCCTGATAGGTATCGAAGTAGGCTTGCAGCTGGCCGGCCAGCTCGAGCTGATGGCTGCACTGGTCGGCGCGCTGCACCAGGGTCTGCAGGGCTTCGGTCACGTCCTCCAGCTTCACGGTGACGTGTTCCTTCGCGTCGGGGAACGCTGTGCCTAGTCTGTGGGAGAGAAAACACGAAAATAAGATTAGTTTTTGGCGGTTTTTTTTTTTTGTGAAGTTCATGTTCAAGTGTCATGGGTTATTGACAAGCATCAACCTATTCACACTACCATGATGTAGCATGGGCTATTGTGTACATGACTACAGACCACTGTGTAAGATAATGGCCCAATATAGGCCATTGTGTATGCGACTGCTAACCATCGACGTAAACTATGGCTCAGAATGCACCATCATGGCATGGCATGGTCATGTACCAGTATGGTCTATCTTTCCATAGTATAAACAACCATCACCATAATGTTCCAGTATGGACCATGATATCACAGTAAGGGTCATCATGTCCTAATATAGAATTGAATGAAATCATCATGAACATGGAACATGTAACATGGATGATCATACCCCATCGCGCCATTGTGCACCATCATGACCCAACGTGGGCCATCGTGTTATCGGCCACTGTCCATTATCCACCACTACATTATACACCGTCTACAACTTACCTCTCAGCCTCCACCTGCAGCTTGTCATGCGCTGCCTTAATGGCATCCAGATCAGCCTTCAGCGCGTGCAGACTGCGCTTCTGCGCGTGCAGCTCATGCAGTGAGCGAGGGGGCGCAGTCTCGCTCGCGAGGGCGGAGTCCTTCTCGCCGACCCAGGCGGCTGTCTCTTCGGCGGAGCGGTCGAACTCGTGGACCTGGCGGGCTCCGGCTAAGGCCTGTAAAAAAGAAAATGGAATATCTTATTTATTATATTCTATAATGTACATCATCATCATCATTTTAGCCGATAGACGTTCACTGCTGGACATAAGCCTCCCCCAAATGTCGCCACAAAGAACGGTCCTGTGCGTCTTGCATCCAACGGATTCCCACGACCTTCACCAGGTCATCGGTCCACCTTGTAGGAGGCCTTCCAACACTGCGTCTTCCAGTACGCGGTCGCCACTCCAGAACCTTTCGGCCCCAACGGCCATCTGTTCTGCGAGCAATGTGCCCTGCCCATTGCCACTTAAGTTTGGCGATTCTTCGTGCTATGTCGGCAACCTTGGTTCTCCTGCGGATATCTTCATTTCTAATTCGATCACGCAAGGAAACTCCGAGCTTAGCCCTTTCCATTGCCCTTTGAGTGACTTTGAGCCTTCTGATGAGGCCTATTATGAGCGACCACGTTTCGGAACCATATGTCATCACTGGCAACACGCACTGGTCATAGACTTTCGTCTTGAGACACTGTGGCTATAATGTACACCACATAGAAAAAAATACATGACAAATATTTACAAAAATAAGTGTACAATGGGCGGTCTTATCACACAGGGCAATTTCTTATAGACAACCTTTTGATGGACTGAACGTAAGGAGACAGATTTAAGGCTGTCAGTGTACAAATATCAGAAGTAATATTACTTCTCTCTCCTTTATCTATCTCTTCCTTATATCTTAGTCATAGCATAGCATAGCATAGTCGGCCTTATAATGTTCCCACTGTTGGGACTCAGGCCTCCTTTCTAGGAGAGGGAATGGGCCGTAATCCACCACGCGGGCTCAGTGCGGGTTGGTGGATGTCACATGTCTTCGAATTTTTGGTTCTAAGACATGCCGGTTTCCTCACGATGTTTTTCCTTCACCGTTTTGAGAGCAGTGGTGATGAAATAAATTACACAAAGAAATGCGCCTGGCTGGGTTTGAACCCGCGACCTACAACTTGTAAGTCGGAGCCGTTACCACTCGGCCACCACTGCTCATGATCTTAGATTTTAAAAAAAATCTTTTTGTTGAATATTCGTCCGCTGGCATATTATCATCATCATTTCATTCGAAAGATGTCCACTGTTGGACAAAGGAGTGCTCCAAGCGTCCAACAATGGCCGGTCCTGTGCATTGCGCATCTATCAGCTTCCCGTGACCCTAACCAGGTGCACGATCCACCTTGTAGGAGGCGCCAACGCTGTGTCTCCCGGCACTGTATCGCCACTCCAGAACCTGTCGGCCCCATCAACCATTTGTTCTTCGAGCCATGTGCCCTGTCTACTAAGAATTACTCCTGTATCTTAAACATGTAAGACTAGTTTGTGTTAGCGATTTCACCTGGGTAAAAGTCAAAAATTATCTTAAAGGAATTTACTACCAGGACAAAAAAAAATTGTTACTCCTTCATATTCAAATGGCTGAATGGATTTGGATGAAATTTAAATCACGAGTCGACCACGTCCTCGTATTTATTCCGTACGCGCGATTTGAACATATACAACAGCCCGAAATCATGTATCGGGCAGTTGCCCAGATCAAACAAAACATGCGTCTGGTCGGAGATCCTCCCTTTTCAACGGAGGTTTGCGAGACTTTACTGCATACCTCTAAACGCAATTTTCTTTCTTTCTTAATAATGCTTTGATTTCCTCACCTCCTGTCTCGCCAAAGCCAACTCCTTAAGATCATCCCAGAGCCCCTTGATGTCATCTATCCTCTGCTTCACTCTGTCAGCTTCTGGCGTGTTCTCTTCTAGAAGGACGGTGCCTGCTTCGCACACACCTTCGATTCTACCCTCGTTTGCTGTTGACAGAAAATAATTATGAATTAGTTTTTAATTACACTTAGATGACTGTTTAGCTTGAAGAATCATCAAACTTAAGTGGCAGTGGGCAGGGCACATTGCTCGCAGAACAGATGGTCGATGGAGCCGAAAGGTTCTGGAGTGGCAACCACATAGCGGAAGACGCAGCGTTACAAGGTCTTCCACAAGGTGGACCGATGACTTAGCGAGGGTTGTGGAAATCAACCGATCATTACGGCGACACTCGAAGAGGCCTATGTCCTATAGTGGACGTCTTTCTGCTGAAATTATGATGATGATGATGTATGTGTGGTGTGACGAGAATGGATAAAGTTAGAAATGAGTATATGAGAGAAAGTTTGAAAGTGGCGCCAGTGACTGAAAAGTTGAAAGGGAATCGTTTGTCTTGGTATGGTCATGTGAAGAGGAGGGATGAGACGCATGTTACTAAAAGAGTTATGAGTATACGAGTATATAGTTATGAGTATGGAAGGATGGAGGGAGCCAAAGAAAAGATGGATGGATTGTGTGAGGAGCAATATGAAAGAAACGGAAATTAGTGATAGCATGACGGTGACAGGACAGAATAGAAGAAAAAACCATGTTGGGCCGACTTCAAGTAATATGAGACAACGGCAGGAAGATGTGTTTGTCCCGGCGCCCATTATCGGCATCGGCAAGGAAAAGTATCCTTCGGCATCTCTACATGCATGCCAAGCCATAGTTTCCGACAGTGTGCGCTTCCGTGTAGGGATGCCAAAGGATTCTTTTCCTTGCCGATGCTGATAATGGGCGCCCGCCGGCCCTTTATTTTTTTACATGCGTATGTGTGTAATCATCTAATTACTTCACAAGAGAGGGACCAGCGGCAAGGCGTGTTAGACTTTTATTAGCTAAAACCACATTTATGTTCCTTCTTTGCCCTTTCCGTTTCAGTACCACATACTAGTAGGCTTCGTCCCTAGTGAACCCCCCACAGTTTTGCTGACATCTCTTTGAGGCGCGCGTGGAACACGACGCGCCGTCGACGACTCGGGCTCAGGCCAAGGTCTACGGTGGCTGGAAGTCGTGGTCAGAATCCCGGCGGCTGGGGCGTAAGGATGTCCGTCCCTTACGAATGGAGAAGGGTAGGTACACGATGAGGTACTCACATTGTAACTGAGCCAGGAAGTTGTCGAAGGCTTGCTGCAAGGTCTCGACATGTTCCACGTCCAGACCGTACTCCTCGCTGGCAGCTGTTGTCATCTGTTCGCTGATCCATTCCTGTACTTCCTCGCATTCTTGAACGAACCTGTTAAGAGGAAATAAGTACTTTACTCATTATATAACAGGCACGATCAGCCTTTTAATGTTTCCATTGCTGGACCTCAGGCCTCCTCTCAAGGGGAGGGAATCAGTGCGGGTTGGTGGATGTCACATGTCTTTGAATTTTTGGTTCTAGGACATGCCGGTTTCCTCACGATGTTTTCTTTCACCTTCCTTCCTAGACTAGCCCGTTGGTCTAGTGGTTAGTGGCCCTGACTACTAAGCCGGAGGTCGTGAGTTCGATTCCCACCCAGGACAAATGTTAGTGTGATGAGCACAATCATTTATTACAATTGCTCTAACATTCTAATACTAATTATAAGAAACACAAAAACTATAGAATATATACAAACTAAAAATAATAATATTTACAAACGGGTAGAAAAAGAAATTATTGGGCATCAAAAAATTCATCCACATCGATATCAATAGGAAAAGTGCCCAGAACGCTGGCAGCATTGCCACGTTGGATAGCAATGCTGATTCGTTGTCCGAAGAAAAGCCCAGCCCTCTGGTCACGCGAAGAGTCGACCAGTTGTTTGCTGATATCACGAACAACTCGATGAGCGCTCGGACCCCATGGCCCTAGTGTTTCAACCCCAAACGGCTCAAACATATAACTTCCGATGAGGTTATTATATTTACGCCGTTTGAGGTTTTCTGCACTTGCAGCAGCCGCCCCAGCACAACCTGCCGTACTCAGAAGATGGGATGGCGCAAGGGTGTCGACACATGTTGCATCCCACACCAAAGGCCTACCTAACTTCCAGGGCATTATGGTCATCCCGTCTGGCCTCTTTCCATCGTCGCGTGCCAAGCCATTGGGTTCTAGAACAGCTGGCACCCCGGTGGTGACAAGAGCTCGACGGATGATGTCATTAATGCTTGCGTGCCTAGCTATCCGACCAGCGCTTCTACTGCAGGATAGGCCATGGTGTCCGAGGCGGTCGACTGCTTCACCGCATTGACACCGATGTGGAGCTCCGCTAGGAGCACCCAGTCGCAGGCATGTAGCGATCCGGAAGGTGGTGTCACTCAGCATAGTACCTATGTTGGGCGACGGTAGTGTCTGTAGCCAGAGGCCCGACTCCCATTCACCCACAGCCAGTAGGCGGGCACGCTCAGCAGTATTGGTGGACGTGTTAATAAGGTTATTCCGTACCAAACTGCAGAGCGGCTCATCCCACTGTCTCTGGGAAGATGGGTTCTCGGGCAACGCCTTGTTCGGGCAAGCCATTTTCCAGGCGATTACGGCCTCGGCCAAGCACGGCACCTCACAGCCAACCAATGATGGACTCAAAATTCTATTGGTCAACTGTTGAGTACTGTGGACCGAAGACAGGAACGCCGGTAGGCTTACACTAGAAATTTTGCGGATGCCGAGCCCACCAAAACGAATGGGTAGCGTAGCTTGTAGCCACGCTCGGTCATCCAGGGCCACATTTAAGATGGAAGTCAGAGTATATCGAATGGTCTGATCAATTTTGTCCAAGAGATGTGGCTGCTTCCATAAAGGGGAAGAGCGAAGAAAATACATGAAATTTGGTGCAAAACAACAATATCGTATGAGGGTGAAAGCCGAATGTAGGTTAATTTTGCATAGTCTTTCCGAAATGTTGTTAAAACGTTCAATTTTGTCGTCAATGAATAATGAAAAACTGTCTTCCAAAATTGGAGAACCTAGGAGGTGCAGTGAACTTTTATCTAAAATTTTGATTTCTGGAGCTATCGAATAAAATTTCTGTAGAGTCGATTGTCTGTCAGTATTGTCTGAAATAAAAATTTCACATTTTGAATGGTTGAGGTCAAGGCCAATGGATTTGAATTGATTTTTGAGAAATTTGAAATCTTCTAAAACGGTTTCTACGTCACCTCCCAGAGTTCCATCATCTAAATACCACACATTAAATTTTGAATTTAACTGTTGGATGATTGGATGAATAGCCAAGCTGAAAATGACTGGCCCGAGAGGGTCACCTTGTTGGCATCCAACTGCAGATTCCAAAACATTATCTTTGTATAATAATTTTGATGGGTGCCTATAGCATTGCCACAAAAAGCCGAAAATTTCTGGTAGCTCTTTTTTTGCTTCAGCCAACAAAGTGTCCCTGTTAACAGAATTGAAGGCGTTTTTAACGTCAACCTTGAGGATGACCTCGCCCTTGTCGGAATTTAGAAAGGTGGAGAGGGCATGTACGGCAGCCTCACAGCCCCCTCTGGAACCAAAGCCAAGCTGTAGGGGCTGAAATTTGTTGGACAAAGCTTCGCCGTATAGTCTGCAACAAATTTTGGCTGCCATACGCCTGTACGTGCACCCGACGGCGATGGGACGAATGCCGCCGTCCTTCTTGCGCAGGGCACATAGATTGGCCCCGTACAAGACATCGACAACGGCATCATTCACGCCGCCGGAGAGCATAAGGGTGACTAGTGCCAGAAGCTCCTTCAAAAGCGACTCGCCAGCGTCCCCGGCGCTTGAACTTAAAAGGTCCTTTAAATGTTGGGGAGTCAGACCGTCGAGGCCGCCGGCGGAACCGCTTCTGAAGGAACTCACGGCTGCATTTAACTGAGGGGCTGAAATTTGATAAAATGATGAATCCGGATTGGGGCTAACAGGAGGGTCAGGGAAAGCGAGGTCATCCGCAGGCGCTGGGTGTTTACTCTCCAGAGCTGAAATTGTATCTGGAGAGTAAGGCGCCACCACATCACTACTAAAAAGTAACCTGGCCGCTCCGCTAATGTCACCTTCACTTAATTTGGATTCTACATGTGAATTCAAACCTTTCTGGGAAACGTTGTTGAAAGGGGGTAAATTTAGATCTAAAATGTCAGCCGAATTATTGCAATTATCTTTAATTTGGGTCGTTAATGTTTTTTTTG
The DNA here is from genome assembly GCA_949316375.1 of Mythimna vitellina. Lineage (NCBI taxonomy): Eukaryota > Metazoa > Arthropoda > Insecta > Lepidoptera > Noctuidae > Mythimna > Mythimna vitellina. The sequence continues at coordinate 1,798,981 of OX438713.1, forward strand.
AAGCCAATTTTTTTTGGACATGTAGAATCCTGTAAGGGAAGGTGAGTAATTCCTCCCAAGCACTTTGAGTGTTCTCCTGGGTCGCAAGACGGACGCAACGCGCTAAACTTAGCGCAACAGACCGTCTCGCGCCTCGGGGAACTCTCTTTAACACCGGTGTTGAATTTTTTAATTTTGATAAGGTTATCCAAAGTGATTCCGAATGTGTTGATGTTTGTGATGTGGCTGGGGGGCATAAAGGTACACTATGTGGCTTGTGAACCTTGCCATAGTGGATCTTTAGCCCCCGTTCGCCTTTAAAATAACGTGCTTGGGAGCAATGGGGGCATCTTACCAATTGGGAGTCAAATGATGTGGTAGGTTGACTGCTACAGTTTCCGATATCGCTACTGCCAGCACTTAACATTAAAAAATTGGTTTCACTTACCTATATAATAAATAATAAAAACTATCACAAAAAACACAATATAAATAAAAACACAATGAACAAAAAAAATGTCAAATTTTTGACGGCTTGAGGTGACAACCGTGGCGCAGTCGCGCTACGGGCCTAGGGCGCCCGTTGTCGTCCGCCAGTTCCAAATGCTAAAAGAGTTTTCAGGCGTTATCACTCTTTTTTCGCGTTGCTTTTTCGTCAATTATAACGTTGAATTGCGTTAGATGAAGTAACAAGCTTTCAAACCCTGCTCGATGTTGACGATAGGCGAGTGGAAAACCTATTCATTCTTGACTTAAATACTCCCGGGTTGTAGCCATCAGGAAACACAGATTCTTTAGTATTTGGTAGCAAATGTATCAAGTCAACCTTCTCAGCACATCTTCTCCTTTTCTTTTCTTCTTTAGTTCTATTTATTTTATTTCCAATGTATAAATGTTATGTTTGTTCGGTAGGTAGTTGCTTGAGAAATACGTTTTTTTTCTGCCTCCTGCTTGATATGCAAAAATAGATTACTATCCTTTGCGTACTAGAGCCAATTTTTTGATCACAACATAATCACTTAAGTTTTGGTTTGAGGAAAATCGTAATTATCATTTCAATATGTTCTTAAATTATATAAACTAGTGCTTAACTGCGGTTCCACCTGATGGTAAGGATCGATGCAATCGTTGATGGCGAAGCACCTTAAAATATTTTTTTAAGTTCAAGTCTAAAAGTTCTAAAAGTCCAATAAACCAGTGATCATTTATTTATTTATTTATTATTTATTAAAACTTTATGCACAAGTAGTAAACACTGTACAAAGGCGTCATTTGTTCTGTGTCTGGGTGTAATTTGTCTATAATATGTATGTATTTAGAAATATATAAGTATGTTTATCAGTTGTCTAGTACTCATAACACAAGCTCTGCTTAGCTTGGGACTAGACAGCGTTGTGTGATAGTTGTGGGAATATTGTGGGAATATATTCCTTTAATTCGAACGAAACGACGATTGCTAAGTTTTAATCCCGAATGCAGTGAGGGATTCATATAATTAACTCCCGAGTGTATGTCCATATGGGACAATTCTTTATTTTCACGCACTAGCAACAGCTAGTATAGTATAAAGTAAGGGAGATTGATTGAGGTAACTTACTTGAAATACTTCAAGCTCTGCTGTAATCGTTGTTGTCTCTTCGCGGACAGTAGCTTCATGTCTTCATAAGTAGCTTTGATCTCGTCGATCCTCTTCTGAAGTTGCTCACCATCGATTGTGGAGCGATCCTGGTTGACAAAGAGGGATTTTAGTATCAAGTATTATGCATGGTGTATATGGTTTGGGAGAGCTGACGACATCATTGCCGTTGCTGGTAGAATCTGGATGGGGCTGACTCCGGTGTGTAGGGATTAGCATTAGAAAAGGGAACCGGCTGTACGTGACCACTATACCCTATTCATCTGGGCCTGAGACAAAATGTAAACAAAGAAAAAAAAAGACAATGTAGGTACCTTCGACCAAGTTTCTTCGACGTGTTTGAATACATTATTAACAGTCTCTTTTTTAGTTGAATGCATTAGCGTTTTCTTTGCACGTTTTTTCATCAGCAAATAACAAGAATTCAATGAAAATATCTCGAATCAACAAGTTGATCGATAGTGAAAAAGATGGCGGCATATAAACCACCCGATGACAAAAAATATTTTTTTTATGTAAAATGTTTGCAGTATCTGTGGTTTATAATTTAGTAGTATTATAAATTTAATGGGTTGTTTGCCTATTATCTCACGACTCCCTGAATAGGGTATAGGGAACACGGTAGACATCCCACCCATATGTATAAAACTGTTTTGAGAACACATTAATTGCCGTACAGATAAGCAATGGAATTCACTGCCAGAGTTCCTGATAGCTACCACCTGGGGATCTTTAAATCAAGAGTCAATAGGTTACTTCTAGGCAAGTGTGCTCCGTCTTCGACCATATCATCGTATACCATCAGCCCCCCTAGCCAAATTACAATCGTATCGTTCGCGTCTAACGCCTCGAGTAGGCCACACCTCCGATTCCTTTGTTCTGACCACGTGACTGAGCGTTGAGATGACGTCAGAACAAAGGAATCGGAGGCGAGGCCTACTCGAGGCGTTCGGCGCGAACGATACGATTGTAACTTGGTTAGGGGGGCAGGTGAGATAGTGGTCAAGCGCGACCTTATAACTTAAAGACCCCTAGGTTGTAGCTATCAGGAAGTACAGACTCTGGCAGTGAATTCCACTCCTTAGCTGTACGCATAATGAATAACCTTAAGAATGAAAGAATAGAAGAAGTCTTCAGTTGATATTTACATCACTCGCCTTTGTTGCTTCTTTAAATTCACTTGTCTTTTTTACCCGATTGTGACAGAGCCAAAAAAGAGGTTACTGTGTTTTAAGATTATTTTGAAACTATTTTTATTTTGTTGATATAAACTAGTGCTTGACTGCGATCCCGCCTGATGGTAAGCAGTGATGCAATCGTTGATGGTGAATCGCACTAGTTTATTAAGAGCCTATTCACTCTAGCCTTGAAGATACCTAAATTATAATCGGACGGGAAGACCGCAGCAGGCAAGTTCGAGTCGATGTACGACGGATCATCAACTTTTGTTGCTTTTTTAAATTCATTTGTCTTTTTTACTCGACTGTGACAATACCAAAAAAAAAACTGGGCAAGTGCGAGTCGACTCGCGCACTGAGGGTTCCGTACAACTTCCGTTTACCACTTTGGAAGTGTCTTTCGCGCAAAATATTCAGTTTAGAAAAAAAAAATTATTAGAAACCTCAATATCATTTTTGAAGACCTATCCATAGTTACCCTACAAGTGTGGGTATGACGAAAAAAAAATGTTTGTGTTTCAGTTATAAGTATGGGGGAACCCCCAAATTTTATTGTTTTTTTTTTTTCTATTTTTGTGTGAAAATCTTAATGCAGTTCACAGAATACATCTACTTACCTGTATAGTTTTTTACAGTTTCGGAAAAAGTGGCTGTGACAAACGGACGGACAGACAGACCGACATGACGAATCTATAAGGGTTCCGTTTTTTGCCATTGGGGCCATTCAAATATTACGTAAGCACTACAGGGGGGTGGGGGGGTCTTTGCTTTGCTTATTTTTGATGACATGGGGGATGGGGGTGTCTAGATGGTGATTACGTCAGCAGTGCAATTTTTTAGTCTTAAGAAAACAAATGGATGTTTCAAAATCACAAGAAAGTGAGCAGACACACATCGTTTAGCAGCTTACAGCTAATGTCACTGAAGACTTAGTGTCATGGACTGAAAACTGTTAACTTAATAATGTCAAAATTTTAAATTAACTCTGTTTTTTTTTCTTTTATTTGAAGTATTCCTTATTTTTAACTCATCATCTTCCTGCCCTTGTCCCATCTTATTTGGGGTCGGCGCAATACGTTTTTTTCTTCCATTCTATCCTGTCAACCGTCATACTATCACTAACTTCCTTTTCTTTCATATCACTGTTCACACAATCCATCCATCTTTTCTTTGGCCTCCCTCTCCCTCTCCACCCATCCACATGTATACTCATAACTCTTTTAGTAACATGTGTTTCGTCTCTCCTCTTTACATGACCATACCAAGACAAACGATTCCCCTTCAACTTTTCAGTCACTGGCGCCACTTTTTTCAAACTTCCTCTAATATATTCATTTCTCACTTTATCCATTCTCGTCACACCACACATCCATCTTAACATTCTCATCTCCGCTACATGCAATCTTTTTTCATGCGTCTTTATCACAGCCCAACATTCTGATCCATACAGTATGACAGGTCTTATCACGGACTTGTAGATTTTACCCTTCAACTTGAGGGGCATCCTTTTTTCTTAACTACTACTCATAAATTAATAACCTAACACATTGACAAATGCACGTACCAATGTTTACGTAAGCACGGGGGGGGGGGGGGGGGGGTGAGAGTATTGCTTACTTTTGCTGACGAGGGGGCTAGGGGAATATTAACTCCCCCCTGAGTTAATATTTGCAAGAAATCTGCTTACGTAATACTTGAACGGCCCCATTTGGCTACCGAACCCACAAAAGAGGGTACAGTGTTTTAAGCTTATTTTGAAATGATAAAATTCTACTCACCATCAACGTCGCAGCAGCCTTCTCCAACTTGACAATACTTGAATCAAAGCCGGTGATTTCCCGCTGCAGAGCATCCAGCTTGCGCACCAGCGTCAGCGTGGAGTCCTCATCCCTGCCCACGTCTCCCGACACCAGGACGATGCGGCGCTCGAGCAGCCAAGCTTCCGCTTCGGAAATTTCAGAGATAAGCTGTTGGAGAGATGAGGGAAATTAGATAGAATTAAAGATAAAGAAGATAAAGAATTTTATAGCGTAGCACTCATATCAGTACTATACCAAAGAGCTCAAAGTCAAAGTCGAAAGTCAAAAGAGTCAAAGTCAAAAGGGTCAAAGTAAAAAGTCAAAAGTCAAATTTCAAGTCAAAATTTAAATCAAAAGTTAAGTTAAAACTCAAGTTAAAAGTCAAGTGAAAAGTCAAGTGAAAAGTCGGGTCAAAAGTCAAGTCAAATGTCAAGTGAAAAGTCAAGTCGAAAGTCAAAAGTCGAAAGTCAAGCTCTATATTAAGTATTATTTATTTTTCTTTATCGCACACCTTAACTAATCACAGGACAAACATTTATAAATACATAGTGCATAATAGGCGGTCAAAGTCAAAAGTCAAAGTGTATCTTTTTTCGTGCAATATACCTCAATAACTTAGTTAAACATACCTGTAGTAGAGCACATCTGTCTTTAATGAGCGCCGTCCTGCCGGCGGCGGCGTCCAGCAGCGCGCGATGCGCGGCGGCCAGGTCCCGCGCGCGCGCCTCCAGCGCGGCGCCCGCGAAGTGGCCGCGCCGGGACAGCTGCGCCGCGCGGGTCAGCAGCGCCTTTATTATTGGCTCTCTGTGGCGGAGAAAGGTCTCGTAAGTTATTTGTCATCCGCGACTTCGCCCCAGTGAAAGTAGTACGGTACTTCTTGCCTTCTATTCTCATATAGAAATATAATTTTTTTTTAAACATCTTCTCCTAATATTTTTCTTGATTCAGTCCTTCATCATCATCATCATCATCATCATCTTCCTGCCCTTGTCCCGTGTTATTTGGGGTCGGCGCAACACGTTTTTTTCTTCCACTCTGCCCTGTTACTCGTCATGCTATCACTAACTTCCTTTTCTTTCATATCACTCTTCACACAATCCATCCATCTTTTCATTAGATTTAAAAAAATAATTGTTTTTAAGCCGTTTTTGAGTGTTAAGGAGATTATAACGAATAGTATTTAATTTACTTTATATATTTTAGTCTGTGAGGTGTGTATGCACATGTAAGTTTATTACGTTCTTTCAAAATGTCAATATATTTTTACTACCGAACATTGCCTTAGAAGAGCGCCTTCAAATCAACCGCAAAGTGCCGCGCAACGTCAGTACGGCCGTAGCGCTGCCGCCACGCTACTTATTTGGAGGCGCCCAAACTCTCAATTATTTAGTTACAGGTATCGGCACGGATCTTGAGCGCTGACTGTTACTTGCGCAGAAATAAAATATCAAGTCTCTTTGGTGGTATGAAGTGGGACGCGGGGGCGGGGAGTGTCAGCGATTGGCTCGTCGCGCATCGCATCATAGACGACACTCGTGATTGGTTCCCTGCGCTTGCTGCATGTACCTAACGACGACGAGTACACTTCAGTGCCAATAAATTGACTCGTGATTCTTAATCCATCGATTTTATTTTTATTATTGATTATTTTATTAGTGGTTATTATGTTACCAAAAATGGTTTAGCCGAGAACGCATAACAGGCACACATAGAAAGTTCCTTTCAAAAGTAGATAAAATGTTAGGCATTTCTTCGTAGGGGTGTTACAAATCTTTGAAATTTTCGTCTTTGCTACAATATGCATACCTTCCGGTAGAAATTCTTTAAAAGATAATGAAAATCGTATGAAAATCAGTTACATGGTTAATAAGTAAACGGAAAAACAGACAGAGAAACACAGCAACTTTGATTTAAATTATTTGTTATTTTTTTTTACTTTTACCTTCAACCAGAATTAAGAAGATAGCAGGTAAAAGAAAAAATAAAATAGGTGTACATTTTCTTTGCCATAAGTGTACGATAAGCAACGCGATCCTCACTCTTTCGCCGAGTGCTCAAGATCCGTGCCGATAACTATACTCGATTCATTTATTTTTAAATTATTTGAGTCAAAAAGTAATTTCTCCTAAATCTAAATCCTACACTGAAATGACTGTGACATCACTGACATTAGGTTATGCGCATACTTAAAAGTATGAGAATTGGAGTTATGCGGTAAGGGTAAGGTCGAGAGCGTACCTGGCTAACAACTCAGCTTCCAGTGCAAGATGTTTCTTGAGCATCGCTTGCGCTTCAGCCAGTGTCGAACCCGCTTCTTCTTGTCTCACTGCCGCCTCGCGTTCACTTAACCTGTATAGAAAAAAAAAAAATTGTAATGTTGATTTATGGTGTGTGCGATGCAACGTGAATGTGATTGTGAAGCGATGAGGTTTTCCGACACGTCGGTTTTATTCTACGTGGGTGCGAAGTCACCGCTTCAGCCGCAATTTATTTAAAATAACCCTCAGAAATAAAAAATATAAGAATCGCCAAATTTAAATGACAGTTGGCAGGGCACATTGCTCGCAGAACAGATGGTCGATAGGGACGAAAGGTTCTGGAGTAACGACCGCGTACCGGAAGACGTAGCGTTAGAAGGCCTCCTACAAGATGGTCCGATGACCTGGTGAGGGTCGCGGGAATCCGATGGATGCGTGACGCACAGGATCGGTCGTTGTAACGTCGTGAAACACTTGGGGAAGCCTATGTCCAACAGTGGACATCTTTCGGCTTAAATGATGATGGTGATGACGATCCCACTGCATCGCAAGAGATCACGCGAAAATATCGAACCAAATAATCGCGTCCGCTTCGCTTCCTCACCGCATCTACGTACCATAAAGTAGAATATCTATAATTCTGTGATTAATGTTTACTAACCATCTGAATTCCTCGTCGGCGTCTCGGTCCCATCTGTGCAGCAGCGCAGCATCCTCCAAGTTGTCGCGACGGATCTGCATGGGCTCCTGTAGTTGGCGGTATCTGTACACAAAACATGATTACTTTAGTAACACACTAATGATCCACTCGGTTTCGCTCGGGTGCTATAATACAAAAAAACCTTCCTCGTTTATTACGGACTTGAGATTTATGTAAATAATTGCTTTTTGCTACATTATTGATAGGCTCGTGCTTGGCCACTATCTCATCTGATGGTAAAGTCGACGATGAAGCACGCTTGCCTAGAAGTATCCTATTCACTCTTGACTTAAACACCCCCAGGTTAAAGCTATCAGGAAACACAGACTTCGGCAGGGAATTCTACTCCTTAGCTGTACGCATAATGAATGTGTTCCCAGAATAGTTTTGTACCGTGTATCGCGTCTGGTGCTCCGATGATGGAACAGTTCCGACGTACACTCCCCGAAATGCATCCGGTAGAAAACCGACACGCTAGCAACTTAAGATTTAGAAGCTTCGACTCGATACGAGTGTACCAATGACCCTTTTGACTCATGTTTTAATTATTTTTCTTTTTTTTTTAATTGATATAAACTAGTGTTTGACTGCGATCCCACCTGATGGTAAGCAGTGATGGAATCGTTGATGGTGAAGCGCACTAGTTATTAAGAGCCTATTCACTCTAGCCTTGAAGACACTTAAATTATAATCGCCAGGTCCTTACCTCTTGACAGCAGCATCAGCCTTGGAGAGTATCTCCTGCGCCATGAAGTGGTCGCTGTCGGCGAGCTGGCGCGCGTTGTCACTCAGCTGCGTCGCCAGCTCCGCCTTGCTCGACACCTGCTGCTCCAACCGCGAGTGACGCTTCAGCAGGGCGGTTACTGACGCCAGGTCCTTGCCTGTGGGAGACACATACACAGTTAGGCCCACTGTCCGCGGACGCGTAGCTTCACAGACGCGTATTCGTCATTACACGCTTGGTGTACGCCTGCGTGAAGCTTCATACTAAACTATGGCCTACTACTGTCCACGGACGCGTAGCTTCACAGACGCGTATTCATCACTAACCGCTTGGTGTAGGCCTGAGTGAAGCTTACATACTAAACTATGGTCTAACTGTCCACGGGCGCGTAGTTTCATAGACGCGTATTCGTCACTATACGCTTGGTGTACGTCTGCGTGAAGCTTACATACTAAACTATGGCCTACTGTCCACGGTCACGTAGCGTCACTGACGCATATTCATCACTATACGCTTGGTGTACGCCCGCCTGAAGCTTACACACTAAACTAAAGCCTTGTAACATTTGCTCTAGTCCAGTGGCTGAGAAAGAGAACAGCACAATGTCATCCACGAAGCATAGATTGATGAAATTGATTCGTTGATGTACGTACCATGATCTTCGCTGAGCAGCTGTGCCTCCACGTCATCTAACCAGGCTGTGAAGTCATCCAACCCTCGCAGGTACACCCTCGCTTGATAGGCTTCTTGGAGACGCTCGCGACGAAGCTTGGCAGCAGCCTGTGACGATAGCAAATAGATCATGAATATATTGTACTAAGCTGCTCCGATAGACGTTGATCTGTCCAATAGGATATTTTGCTCTATATGAGAAAAAATCTAAATATATATTATTAAGATAGCTTAGGTAAAATTCAGTCGGTAAGTGTTAGTTTTAGTTCATAAAATAACAAAATAAATTTGAAAATTTAATTTTAAGTTTTCAGTTTTTATTATCTGTTCTTTAACGCCTTGAAAGATGTTATTACGTCATACAGCTGTGTAAACTAATGTGACAGCTGTCAACTGTCTATTGATCGGCGATACTGAGCGCATTTGTTTACACAGCTAACTGACGTCACAATCAGATTGTAAATATGGCGTCCACTGCTTTCTACATTTTTGTGAAATACGTGCGAAATTTGAAAATGTAAATTTTAAATGCATTTTTAGGGTACTTAGCGTCTGAATAAAATTTTTGTGTTTTTTTTAGTGGTTTACTAACACTATAGAATCTAATTAAGACACTTTTCAAAAATGAGTGTTCCTACGTATTCGCGAATTTCTGGGGGTCCAATTCCGATATCACTGGGTTATTACCCTCCTGCAGTAAAAAGTATCAAATAAAGAGTTGTTACCTGTAATTCTCTCCATTGGTACTCCAATTCTTCAACGTGCTTCGCGATCTCTTGGGCAGCATAGTGTTTCGCTTCTGTAACAATACAATATTGTTTATGCCTTTGTATTTTTATTCTTTTTTAAATGATATACAATATGTTCCAAATAAGAATAGGATCGATCGCCATGTTGTGACGTCACGTCATACTGTCAAATCGAAGAATTAATAGGGTAAGCAAAATAAGAAATTTTTAAAATTTAATTCATTTACGAACTGTGAACGAAAAAAGTTTAATCAGAATCCAGTTCCTTCAATTTTGCTCATCTCTGAGTTCTTCAATTTTGCCCAATTTCTTGCGATTTGACAGTATGACGTGACGTCACAACATGGCAATCTATCCTATTCTTATTTGGAACGTATTGTAAACTAGTGCTTGACTGCGATCCCACCTGATGGTAAACAGAGATGCAATCGTTGATGGTGAGGCGCACTAGTTTATTAAGAGCCTATTCACTCTAGCCTTGAAGACACCTAAATTGCACTTGCACTTTATGCCTACGGAATAGAAGTCAAAATCGGTTGTATGGACAGTAATAAAGGTACTAACTGCCACTTAAGGTGAATGTTCCGCTGGCCTGTTCATACATTTTTCGTTCGGGATATACTCCGTACATAGACACTTTTTGCTCAAAACGAATCACTTTATCACTTTTCTACAATGAAATAGTTCCGCATGCACCTTTTTGGTAAATAATTTGCTTTATATATTGAGAAAAACAGTCTAGAAAACCGGGCAAAATTAGACATTTTGTTTACTAGTGTGAGTGCGATTTGACAACCAAGCTTGCCGCCATGAATGCGATAGATTATATATAATACTTAACGCTAGATGGCGTGCAACCGATATTGTAAATTTGAAAAATCTTTACTAAATTTATAATAATGGTTTCCATTAAAAAAAAACATTATAATAACGTAAAACTAACTATCATAAACGAAAACATAAAACATTGTTGTTGTCAAATATTGTTAGCGTTAGTTATTATTATTGTTACTAGCAACAATTTCGTCAAACGAAACCTACGAGAAACAAAACGCGACGTTGCCGTACTTCCTAGTTCCTTCCTACTTGACCCTTTGACCCGTAATGTTTCTAAGAAAAACCGTTGCCAAACTTCGTTCGATTCGATAATTCGGTTGACTTGTAATAAAATACATTTTGAAGCTCTAGGCTAGCTTGTGCAGTGATAGGTTTTACGCGCGGAATTTCTTGTATGTTTTGAATTTTATGCATTTTCATAGATTCGAACAAATATTTCTTGTATATATTTCATTCCAATTTAATGTAATTATAGCAATGTATTGTAGTAAAAGTTGCATAGACGCAATTTTATTTTAAAATAAAAGTAGGTACCAATCTTTCGGTGGTATTAGCAAGTCGGCCCGTGAGTTTAGCTGGCTATTTATTACAAACTAAAATCTTCTCATAGAAATCACCAATCGATATTATTAACTGATTCGTTACGTTATACTTAATTAATATCAAGTATATAATTTTTTTTTTACTTTATAATCTATTATCTATCATATGTAAATCAAATTTATAAGTCGCTTTAAATATATAAATTTCCTGTCATATTCTTTTTTCAGATTAGTAATACAAATAGTTATCGATGGACAAACAAACATTAGTTTTACTTGGTATGTACCAAGTAAAACTATATCGCGTCATAATGTGCATTCCGTTACATATAATTATGGATTATGATTTATTATTTATGGTTGTTCTGCAGGGATTTATCCCCACTAGATATTATTTTCTTAATTGTCAATCAATATTATATCAAAATTATTTGGGTAAGTAAAATTTTACTGCTATAATTTTCTCAAAATGCGAATGTAATTTTGAACGTAATTTGGAACGTCAATATTTGTAATATTCTGTATTATCTACGGACATTACTTTGCATGACATGAGATTGCATTTCGAACGAATTCCGAATTTATAAAAGTACCTAACATATTGTCTTGTATATCATTTGTTTTTGTGTATTTCAGTTTAGGTTTACATCTTGGTTCCTACTGTCTGATGCTGCGAGAAAGATAGCGTACCAAAAACGCCACGAATATTCAGGCGTCCGTAAATTGACAAAAAGAGTGAAAAGCGCATTCAAACGATTATATGGTGACTGAACTGCAAGGACTATTATTGCAATGTCAATGGAACTGAAAACAAGGAAGGAAACTTCGTAGAAGATCTAAAAAAAGGATGCTCCAGAAGTGTGGGCACTGATTTATGCCACCAATGAAAAAATTGCCTTGAAGGCAGGCCTTTTGTCAAATGAGACGACAAATGTGGCAGAAAACTTTATGAGCGTAATAAATAAAATTAGCTGAGGAAAACGAATTAATCTAGGTAAACGGGGATCGTACCAACGTGTTCATGTAGCAGGTAAATACTATAAACATTTACTTTTCTATTAGAACAAACAGAAGTTGGAACCAAAAAGAAATGTTATGTTTATCAGTACTGTTTCCTTATACTTATATTGTACATAACATAGATATAATTTCTATCTATTTTTTTCATATTTTCTAGTAAAATTATATTTTATTTTCAGGGCTATCGCTTGCTACTGGACACAAATGGTATAAGACTGCATGGAAAAAGCAGACCACACGGAGTCCAGGAACACATTTAAAAAAATACATAGAGCGAAAGGAACAGAGCAGAATACGATAAGATTTGTCAACACTCAAACAATTTTTTGTTCGAAGAGAAAAAAACACAAACCAGACAAGAATTATGGACCTGAACCGAGTGATCCAATTGATATTGATGAACTACAATTGAGAATATGGTGTGAAGAATGGTTAGCAGAATTAATAAAATTTATAATTCTATTGCATGTCCACTATATTTTAGCATGATAATTACTCTTACTATAATATTAAATTTATTTCAGGTTCAAGGACGAATGCGTGTCAGTAACATGGATAAATGCTACTTCAAATGTTTTATTTCAGTCAATGAACCTTAGACAGTTATAGAAGTTTGTCGAGATAATGAATTTATCAGCAATATGATGCCAAAGCCATTAGACTTTTTAAAATACTGTATTCTGCCAGAAATCATTTTGAACCATGGTCAAAAAAATGTGAAATGTATAGATATGAAAGGTACACTAATTATTATTACTCTTTTTTATTTATTTCATAATTTCCATAAATTTCAATCTATATTAATTTTTTATTGTGGAAAATTGTTCTTCAACATCCACATAAAAAGTTACACACAAAATATACTAAGTATAGTCATTTTCTTTCGCAGCAGCTGTTAAGTGGTGGTTTTCCGGACAAGAACTTCAGGATCAAATGATTGTTTTAATTGTATGTTTAGAATCAACATTATCAATGTTTACAATCATAGAGTGAATGAAAAGAACTTTGTTGCTTTTTTATTTCCTTTACAATTAAAACAATACTTTAGCAGATATGTATAACCATTTGTTAGTTATGTTTAAGTTTTACAAGAATAAAAATGTGATTATGGATGCTTAGATATTATCAAACATTTTTCCACCTTCTTGGTTGCAATCTCTTATTCTAATTTGTGTTTTAAATTTGTTGTCTTGTTTATGAAATAGAGTTTCTTGCGTTTGTCTTGTACTGGTGTGTAATTAATTTTGAAAAAGATTGTTTTTTAGTAAATGGTCATGTATCAAGCATTTATGTCTCTATAATTACTTGTAATAATTGTTAGTTAGAATATATGTTATTTTAAATAATGTAATAAAAGGTAATAAAATAAAACTGTCTTATAATGCATTCTTGACATTCATTTGATTCACAAAATTAGAGGTCAATTAAATAGTTTACACCTGAAATACCGCCTTTTATTTTTATAATATAATCATAACAGGTACTCCCCCAGACATAATTATAATTTCTACAGAAACCAGGCTTATAACTTTTAAATGCACGCCATCTAGTGGTAATTTTGTTAGATTTTAAAGTAGTCGTTTGTGTCTATGTGTGTGTAAACGATACTATAAGCAGAGTTAGATATTAGTATTTCGAAAAATGGCGAATCAGATGGGTTTTGAGACTATAATTTGACTAACTTCGATAAAGTGGAATGTCCGATTTACGCTGTACTATTTCTGTGACTTAATATTGTTTCAATTACACTCAAAACAAAATAAAACTGAAAATGTTGACTTCAGCGCCATCTAGCGGGAAAATGGCCACGAACAACCCGTAGCAATCACCTTAAGTTTGGCGATTCTTCGGGCTATGTCGCTAACTTTGGTTTTTTGTGTGTACAATTGTAGAATGTGACTAGGGAATAAAACAATGTCTTAAGTTACAGCTAGTATGTTAAATTCCGAACAAAACGAAGGTTACTAAGTTTTAATCCCGAACGCAGTGAGGGAATTTTATGATTAACTCCCGAGCGCAGAGACAGAATAACTTGCTTTAGATCAAGGTTGCATGATATTTAAAAAGGGAACGATCGATTATTATTATTATTTATAGCCCATTTATGTCCCACTTCTGAGCAAAGGCCTCCCTTTCCCTTTTCCACACAAGTCTGTCTTCGGCCATTGCGGGCCAGTCCTTCTGGTATTTACCCAGCTCATCTCTCCACCTTCGCCTTGGTCTGCCGCGGTGTCGCCTTGCGTTTAGTGGGACCCAATAAGTGGCTCTTTTAGCCCACCTCTCATCCGACATGCGGCAGACATGTCCGGCCCAATCCCACTTCATGATTGATTGGTGTAAAAAAAATAATTTAAATACCTATAAGTGTTTCTCCGTGGTTGGCTACGTCATCAATGCGTCCCTTGTTGGCAGCCAGCTCCGACTCGAAGGCTGCATGCTTCTGAATCTTGCTCTGTAGGTTTGATAACTCCCTGGTACACAGAAAGGAAAATTATTTAAAAAAAAAACACTTTAATATTTAAAGGCTACAGTTTTGTGTGCTTTTTTAAGGTGGGAATTCATCCAATGACATCTCGCGTTCTAGGACTGAGCGAGAGGGTCAGATTATTACTTATTGAAGTCACACTTATGTTTCTTCTTTGCTTTGCGTTCAAGGACTCCGGGGTTCTCTTTCGCACAATCCTTGGCCCCAGATTTTTTCCGCTCCCCCGCCTTGGGCTGAGCGAGAGGGTCAGATTTTTACTTATTAAAACCACACTTATGTTCCTTTTTGGAAGGAGAACCCCGGAGTCCTGGAACGCAGGACTCCGGGGTTCTCTTTCACACAACCCTTGGCCCCAGATTTTTTTGTGGGATGTCATCCAATTACTTCTCCCGCTCTAGGGATGAGCGGGAGGACACGTCAGGCAGACGGATAACAAAGTGATGCTATAAGGGTTCCGTTTTTTCCTTTTGAGGTACGGAACCCTAAAAACTTAGTAATCGGCCCAGTACTTTTAGAGATTACCTCCTACAAACAAGAAAACAAAATTTACCTATTTATAATATTAGTGTTGATAAACTAGTGCTTGACTGCGATCCCACCTGATGGTAAGCAGTGATGCAATCGTTGATGGTGAGGCGCACTAGTTTATTAAGAGCCTATTCACTCTAACCTTGAAGACACCTAAATTATACTCGCTTACCTATAGTTCTGGTCGTTAGCGATCTGCATCTTGAGCGAGATCCACTCCCTCTCGTGGTACAGGTTCCTTAGGAACTGGTGCAGCTGACGTGACTGTTCCAGAGTTTCTCCACGCTGTTTACAGGACTCCTGGCATGAGAGATGAGAATTTTAGTAACACTTACACTTTTGGGTACAATATTGACTGGTCTACACTGTTTTTACATAATATCTATTACTATACTGTAATAAACCAACCCGCACTGGGCCCGCGTGGTGGATTAGGGCCCATTCCCTCTCCTAGAGAGGAGGCCTGAGTCCCAGCAGTGGGAACATTAAAAAGCTGATTATGCTATGCTGTAATATGGAAATATTGTAAGAAAACCATTTTTTTTAAAAGAGTAACCATGGAGTTTCTTGCCGGTTCTTCTCCATAGGAAACGACCAATTTGCTTTAGCTTTGATTTTGATTTTTTTACATAATCTACACTAATATTATAAAGAGGAAAACTTTGTTTGTTTGTTTGTAATGAATAGGCTCAAAAACTACTGGACCGATTTTAAAAATTCTTTCACCATTGAAAGCTACATTATCCACGAGTAACATAGGCTATATTTTATTTTGGAAAAAAAATAGGGTTCTGTAAGATATTTGAGTTTTTTGGACACAAGGTGTAAAAAGTCAACCAGAAAAGTTACTTATTTTGCGTACGCTGCGTAAACTATAAAAGATAGAACCATAAAATGTTCTAATTAATTGTAGATCTTATAGATATCTACCAAAGTTTGTTAGGAGAAACCTACTTTCACGCGGGCGAAGCCGCTGGCTGAAGCTAGTAATATATAAAATACTAGCTGCTTTATTCCTGAGTGACATAGACTATATTTTATGTACGCGAAGCCGCGGGCAAAAGATAGTTATTATTATAAAAGAAAGCCCAGTATACAGTTCGTAGTTTCAGTAGTTTCGGCTGTACGTTGATATATCAGTCAGTCAGTTTGTCCTTTTATATATATAGATTTCTTCCCTCACCTGCAGCTTGTCTCTCCTGTTGAGGATGGTCTTGAGCCGCATCTCGACGTACTCCCGGTCGAAGTGCTGTTCCTCCAGCATGCTGTGCGCAAACCTCTGCAGCTCATCCACCCTGTTCAGCTGGCTGTGCAGCAGTTTGGAGAACTCTGCGTGCTTGCGGATTAAGGTTTCAACGGCTGGAATGGAAAATTACACCAATATTATAAAGATGGAAGTTTGTGAGCGAGTGTCTATAGTAAATATTTTAACTCCTTAAGAGGGTCCTTTTCCACTCGCCTATTGTCAACATCGAGCATGGTTTCAAAGCTTGTTACTTCATCTAACGCAATCCAACGCAATGTCTGACGAAGAGGAACCGCGAAAAAAGAGAGATAACGCCTGAAAACTCTGTTAGCATTCGGTAATTCCGTGATTTACTGAGAAGGGCCCTCCCCTTCTTTAATGGGCCGTAATCCACCACGTGGACCCAGTGCGGGGTGGTGAATGTCGCATAACTTCGAATTTTTGGTTCTAGGACATGCCGCTTTCCTAACAAAGTTTTCCTTCACCGCTTTGAGAGCAGTGATGATGACGTAAATTACAAAAAGTAATGCGCCTGGCTGGATTTGAACCAGCGACCTACAACTCGTAAGTCGGGGCCGTTACCCCTCGGCCACCACTGCTTACCGGCCGGCTGTGAGTAGTAGCACTGATGACGTCACTATTTTCTTAACACGAATAGACTAGTACCTGAAGCCCTACCACGAGCTCTTAAACTGAATTGTTCAAGGGATGGAGCTATATAGCTGCATCGCTCTGTCTCGCTCGCACTACTGACAATTTACCACGTCATAGTAAGGCCTCTGGGACTTCAACAATTAAATGTCTTACCATCCAAGTTCTCTCCAAGATCGTCATTGTTCAGGAAGGCCTCCTTAGACGCGAGCCAGTCTTCTGTCTGTCTCGCTTGCTCCTTGAGAAGTTGTAGTTGATGTGCCTGGGGGAGAGAGAGATAGATAGATATATATATTTGTAATCTGATTACAAAATATAATATAATATTTCACGACTATCACACAACGCCGTCTAGTCTCAAGCTAAGCAGAGCTTGTGTTATGAGTACTAGACAACTGATAAATATACTTATAGATTTCTAAATACATACATATTATAGATAAATTACACCCAGACACAGAACAAATGTTCGTGCTCATCACACAAACATTTGTCCTGGGTGGGAATCGAACCTACGACCTCCGGCATAGCAGTTAGGGCTACTAACCACTAGGCCAACAGGCCCAGTCGCAATAGTAGTTAACTACGCCCTACACTGTTGTAAGCCATACAGTATTTATTACGTGCGGGAATCCAAGTCTTCTCATCAATCACTTAGCCATTTGTTACAAACAACTATTATTATTATAATCTTTAACTTTGCGTCTAATGTAATAGGGGGCCATTCGAATATTACGTAAGTACTACAGGGGGGTGGGGGGTCTTTGCTTTTCTTATTTTTGATGACATGGGGGATGGGGAGTCTAGATGGTGATTATGTCAGCACTGCAAATTTTTTTAGTTTTTTAAGAATACAATGTCGATGTTTCAAAATCACAAGACAGTGAGCAGACACATATCATTTAGCAGATTACATCTAATGTCATTGAAGACTTAGTGTCATGGACTGAAAACTTGTTAACTTAAATAATGTCTAAATTTTAAATTAACTCTGTTTTTTCCCTTTATTTCAAGTATTCCTTTTTCTTTCTAGACTTACAACTACTGCTCATAAATTAATAACCTAACTAACACATTGACAAATGCACGTACCAATGTTTACGTAAGCTGGGAGGGGAGGGTGAGGGTATTGTTTACTTTTGCTGACGAGGGGGAGGGGGGAGTTAATATTTGCTAAAAATCTGCTTACGTAATACTTGAACGGCCCCTAACCGGCTTTACTTGTAACATTAATAGAGGGGAAAAATGTATTATAGTAAGTAACACTAATAAAGGCGAAAGTTTGTGAGTATGTATGTTTGTTACTTCTTCACGCTCGAAAGGTTGAACGGAATTAAATGAAATTTGGTACACGGGTAGACCATATCCTGGAATAGCTCATGGGATACTTTTTTATCCTGGGAGTATGTTCTCTTGAGATAATTTTCTACTATCACGCAAGCGAATTCGCTGACACAAGCAGGAAACGGAATGTAGTCTTCATCACCATCATCATTTCAGACGAAAGACGTTCACTGTAGTATTTTAGTATTAATGCACTGAATATTTTGGAGAAGAGACTGATTCGTGTAACACAGGTGTTCCCTCCTAGCTCTGGAGTCAGGGTCTCAATCTATTTCTACTTACATGTTTTTATGCCAATAAATTTATCTTGTCTAACTGTTGGACATAGGCCTCCCACAAAAGTCGCCACAACGACCGGTTCTGTGCAGCTAGCATCCAGAGGATAACCGCGACCCTCACCAGGTCATCGGTTCACCTTGTGGAAGGCCTTCCAACGTTGCGCCTACCGGTGCGCAGTCATCACTTTAGAACCTTTCGACTCCACCATCTGTTCTGCGAGCGATGTAGTCTTACCTGTGTCAAATACTGCTTCCTCTTCAGCCAGGCCTGGTCCAGGGTGCTGGACAGTACTTCCACCCTCTTCACCTTTTCAGGTACTTGTTCGACTTCCTTCTGTAGTGTGACGATGACTTTCTGACGACCATCGATTTCAGCCTGGGGGAGAAAGTGGCTTTAGTAGAAATTTGGTAACAACATAGACATTAAAATAATATAATAATATAAAATTCTCGTGTCACAGTTTTCGTTGCCATACTCCTCCGAAACGGCTTGACCGATTTTGATGAAGTTTTTTGTGCTTATCCGGTATCTATGAGAATCGGCCAACGTCTATTTTTCATCCCCCTAAATGTTAGGGGTAGTCCACCCCTAAATTTTTCTTTTCAATTTTGGATAAAAAAAAAATTATATACATAGCAAAACAACGTTTGCCGGGTCAGCTAGTATTGTATACTTTCTGCTAATATTCTTTGACAAGTTTTAATCTATGACTCTATTGCTCAATGTATTCCAGTTAATGTATTACTATATTCTAATGACGTCAATAGAACAATGACTGAATGTAATTTTTTTTATCATCAGCGCCATCCCATCTTCCTAGCTCATCGTGCTGTGCTGGTGCTGCCGCTGCGGCTGCGGAGAACCTCAAGCGGCGGAAATATAACGACCTCGTCGGCAGTTATATTTTTGAGCCGTTTGGGGTTGAAACTCTTGGGCCGTGGGGTCCGAGTGCTCATAAGCTTTTTAAAGAACTATCCAAACGCTTAGTAGACACTTCACGTGACCCAAGGGCTGGCTTTTACCTCGGTCAGAGATTAAACATTGCCATACAACGTGGCAATGCCGCCAGCCTTTTGGGCACACTTCCAGCCGAAAGCGATGTTGAGGAGTTTTATGACGCCATATTTTAGTTAGGAGTAGCCTTTAGTATATACATATATATGTATAGTTTTAATTAGTTAAGTGTTTTTGTATATATATAAATATAATATGTTACTTTTTTGATCCTTAAAAAAATATTTTTTGACGATATCAAATAAAGGAAGACACGACTACACACATGTGCTTTAATTCTGGCCACAAATCTCAAGACATTTCAACATGATGAATTTTTTTAACATTTGACTCTCCAAGTACTTTCTCTTTAAGTATGCTCATAACTCTTTTAGTAGCATGCTTTTCATCCCCACTCCAAAATATTGTACTAAGATAAGACATAGCAAATTAATATAAATTTGAACATTATCTCACCTTTTTCTCATGATGTAACTCAAGAAGCGCTTCGGCATCAGGGACAGTCTCCGGCGCGCCGGTCTCATCCATACGCTTGACTGCTTCTGACACCCAGAGTTCCAGTTCCTGTAACCAACAATTTAGTTTATTCTGAGGCTAACTTCTGCCAGTGGCTTCGCCGGTGTAAAAGGAGCTTCTTCCATACAAATTTTGGACCCCCGTTTCATCGCCTTAGGAGATGATTTTTGAAAAATCGTTTCTTATTCTATGTACACATCCTAAAAAGCAATTTGATGCATAATTTCAGCGTTCTAGGTGCAAGGATTTGAGTACTTTGCCTTTTGTTTGTGGCCGTAAGATCATTTGGCTTACTGTCCACGGGCGCGTAGCTTCATAGACGCGTATTCGTCATTATACGCTTGGTGTACGACTGCGTGAAGCTTACATGCTAAACTATGACACTCTGTCGACGGAGCTGCAACGTCGTATCGTTGTGTCGTTGCCGTTCCCGTCGCCAAAAAACCTGGTATGTGCGAGTCTGACCCGCCGTTCCGTATATATTGAACTGTTTTCATAGGTAAGTTTACCTATGAAAACAAACGCCCGTTTCCCGATTTAAATTACAAAGATTTTTCCGAATCACGGTGTGTCTATATAATCATTGTGACGTAACAACAAGTTTACAGTTTTCAGATTTATTCCTATACTTGTGCTATAAGACCTTGCTTCATGCCAAATTTCAAGATTCTGGGTCAACGGGAAGTACCCTATAAATTTTGATTTCCTCGAGAGTGTCGAAATGTACGTTATTTTGCGACATAAACGGCCGTATCTTTTTTTTTCGGTAACTTAGAAATCAGATTTTCCACGGCTTCAAGGGACCGCAAACCTGAGTTTTAATTTTAATTCGATGCCTCCACGTGTTCTCGACATAAATGGTTCTGACTGACTGACTGACTGACTGACAGACAGGCAGATAGACAGACAGACAGACAGAAAGAGAGACAGACAGGCGGACGGACAACAAAGTGATCCTATAAGAGTTCCGTTTTTTCCTTTTTATGTATGGAACCCTTCTTCTTCTTAGCGTATCGATGGCAAAACTAGTTAAATTCCTTGCCTGGCCCAGTATTCGGCCACGGCAGTGCCGTCCGCTGATGCTGTCATTAGGTCCCTACGTGAACAGGTAACAGGGCACGTGATGCAGGATCGAAGGTGGGACATGGTCTGCAGAGAGACCTGGGAACCCTAAAAAGGATAAAAGGATCATCTTCAGTGTACTTTTTAGTCTTACCTTAAGGTTTTCATCAAACTTATGTTCCGCGATGGCTTCATCCAGCAGAGCGGTACGCTTGGCCGCCAGCTCTTGAAGCTGTTCCCAGCCTTCGCGCAGGGATTGTAGACTTGTTTCTATCTCCTTCGCACGTTCCGGGTATCTGTGGGGGGGAAGAAGATGGATGTAGTTTTGTTATTGTGCTTTTTTTCTGTTTGTCTTTCATTTAAATAGCACCTGTCATGTTCTGTTACTCTATTACCCTAAGGTCGACTGGTAGAGAATGCCTAACGCAGTTTCGTAGACGATTCAACGCAAATGCGATCGTGAAGCGATGCGGCGCGAATGGAACAAACAATTGGTACTATATCGCGGTGGCCTACGTAACCTCACGCACGTGGATGCAGTGCGGAGACAAGCGAAGCGGACGTGATTAAACTTCATGATATTTCCGCGCGAATGATTGCAGTGAGGTGGCATTTTATATAAATTGAATCTGAAGCGTCGCGTTGTATTCGCGGGAATTGAATCGCTTCGCAATCAATCGCATTCGCGCTGAATCGTTCTATTTTTCCAACTCTCCTTTCTTAGGTATGATGGAAGATATTTCTTCAGAAATAAGCATCACCCACTATTAATACATTAAATGGTCTGAACTGTTTCGAGAAAATTATGATGCGGCCGTGCCGCTTTTTTGCTCGCCTTGTCGGGGACTCAAGTGCCCTCTGATACAAAATAAAAAAAAAATTGGTCAACTCATAATGACTTACTTCTTCGTCAGGGTCTTGCCCTCTCCCTCCAGTTGCTGTATCTTGTCCCTGATGGCGCCCGCCTCGGCGGCCCTCGCGAGGTGCTTCCTCTTCAACTCATGCGCAGCCGCCAGCTCTCGGCCGCGTTCCGAACTACTGAACAGGGCTGCCTTTTTGGAAATTCGTTCCGCTGTGTCTTCTACGTCCCTGTAACGTGAAAAGAAATTTTAGAATATGATTACAACATTTTTCGTCGCCACAAAGAAACTAAAAAAAAAAAATGCTGCATCGTGGTATTAGAGTTTCCCGCGAAATTAGAACATAAATATAAAAACATTCGAAATCAACTATCGGGCAGTAGCCCGGACCAGACATAAAAACCGTCTCGTCAGAGGATCTTCCCTTTTTTTCGGCGCTTGACGAAGATGGCCGACGATGCCCCTACAATGAAAATAAAGAATACAATGCGTTCCAAGTAAGAATAGGATCGATTTTTACGCCATGTTGTGACGTCATCGCTGTCAAATCGAAGAAATTGGGTAGGGTGAGCAAAACAAGAATTATTTTAAATAATATCCCGCATGGTGCGAGCGTGTAAGGACTTTAATGTTCTTTGTAAAGAGTTCCCTTTTGACATGTTTACTATTAAAACCTATTCGGCACGCACTCAGCTGAATGCAGACTTTTAAAAGTTTTCATCATCATCATCATCATTTCAGCCGAAAGACGTCCACTGTTGGACATAGGCCTCCCCTAAATTCCGCCACAATGACCGGTCCTGTGCGTCTCGCATCCATCGGATTCCCGCGACCCTCACCAGGTCATCGGTCCACCTTGTGGGAGGCCTTCCATCGCTGCGTCTTCCGGTACGCGGTCGCCACTCCAGAACCTTTCCTCCCCATCGACCCTCTGTTCTGCGAGCAATGTGCCCTGCCCACTGCCACTTAAGTTTTCAAAAGTGCATAGTGCTAATTTTTATTAAGCGATGTTTAATTATGTTTTTTTTTATCGTGCTTATTAGTGATCGTAAGTTTTCTATTACTTTACCTGCTGCTACCCGTGAGAACCTGTAATTGGCTCAATGTCTCTTATACTATTGTTATTCTTTTGTTATAGCTGTTGGTTCTTCTATGATTAAATAAATAAATAAATATTTAATTACGAATCATGAACGACAAAAGTTTAATTTGAATACAGTTTTTTTTAATTTTGCCAATCTATGCGTCACTGTGTCAAAAGAAGGCAAATTGTTCCTAATGAAAACAAAAAAAATGTTTTTTTTTTTAACTAATATGACTTAAATAATATATTTAGCTAATTTTGATTAAACGATAACGTTTTTACATCACCTAGATTTAACGAAAACTTAGTAATACAAAGTTAAAAATTAAACCGTTATTAATACGCAAATAAGTTTTCTTTGGAAACCATACTTTTCAATCAATATTTGACAGATCGAGGTTATTCACCTTCCTATTCATATTTGGAATGCATAGTACTTATGTGTATGTTTACAAGTATTAAAAAAAAGGAATTGAAGTCCACCAAACCTCTGTTGAAAAGAGTCCTCTGACCAGACTGGTATTGTGTCTAGTCCGGGCAACTACCCAATAGTGATTTTCGGACTGTAGTTCCTATATTTGCGCCATAGATGATATATTTTACCTGTTGAAGGAATGTATCTCAGCCGCAGCGCATAGGTTCTCCCTGTACTTGTGCAGCGCGCCCGACAGAGCGCGCCACTTGGCCAGGAACGCGTCGCGGCGCTGCGACACCGCTGCCGCTTGCTGCGTTGGACCCTGAGTACAGACAATTATGCATATGTCAATCTACACTAATATTATAAAGAGGAAAACTTTGTTTGTTTGTTTGTAATGAATAGACTCAAAAACTACTGAACCGATTTTAAAAATTCTTTCACCATTCGAAAGCTACATTATCCACGAGTAACTAGGCTATATTTTATTTTGGAAAAAAATAGAGTTCCGTAAGATATTTGAGTTTTTCGGACACAAGGTGTAAAAAGTCAACCAGAAAAGTTACTTATTTTGCGTACGCTGCCTAAACTATAAAAGATAGAATCATACAATGTTCTAATTAATTGTAGATCTTATAAATATCTACCAAAGTTTGTTAGGAGAAACCTACTTTCACGCGGGCGAAGCCGCTGGCAGAAGCTAGTAATATATAAACAAGTGTAAGACCTCTCTTTGAGGGGTGGCTTGAGAGTCTAAACTATACAGGGCCAGTCCGGGAGGTTCCTGTCCCTTCAGACGGAAGAACCGCTCCAGAATCTCTATAGAGCGGACTACCCGTAGGATACAGTGGAGTATACGGTGTCGGTGTACCCTGTGCGGGTGGATTACCGCTGGTTCCTCGTGGAGGCGTGAAGCAGCGCTGAGCTCTCGCGCCAGGCCCTAGTTCCGGGTATGGAATAGGATCCCTCTGCGAAGCAGTAATACTAGCGCAGCAGACGGCCGCACGCGTGTGGGAACGGACACCGCCACAGGAGACGTCTCGCAGGGCGCAGGTTTGCGGACGACGAGCAATGAATAGGCCGTCGTCTATTCGCGTCTAGTGGCGCGTAGTGTACCACACGTGCCTTATGCTTAAACGCTTAGTTCGGACCGTAGAGATGTCAACAACGTAAGGGTGGACACTCGCCATACATCGGTGGCGGAATCAAGTCATGTAATGAGGATCAGTCATGATTTTTGGGGATTATGCAGACTAAGAGCATTAAAAAAAAATCAATAAATACTGTGAAGAAATTATTTAAATCGGACCAAAAATGACAAAGATACAGCAGTTTTAGTGTATTAGTTCCAGAAACGCGCCCGAGAATGAAGCGACTCGCTGTGACGTCATCTGTCATGATCGGTCTCCACCGGCGAATGAATACGATGAAGCCGTTTATCGCACGGATCATGACAGATGACGTCATCGTTAACAGTCCAGCGAGAAGGCGCGTTTCCAAGTAGCGTTTAGAAAACCTTTAATAAATCCACTATTTCTTGACGGATTTTAATAATTTAAAAAATTAAATGCTCAGTAAATTATTACACATACTTTGTACTTAGTAAAAATCGGATCTGCTATTACGTGATTGATCCTCATTCCAGCGCACATTCTTCAAAATAGCTCCAGTATATCCTCTTACCTGCTGCAAAAGCTTGTCGGCGAGCGCACTGATGCTCTTGACCCTCTTGTCGTCGACCTTCATGTCGCTGTCCACATCGTCCAGCTTGCGCAGCAGCGCGGAGCAATGTTCGTAGTCCCTGCCCAACTCGTGGGCTTGCACCATCATCTCCTTGTCTCTGATCCAGGCCTCGATTTTGTCTAGATGCTGGTTGAATTCGAGGATGTCTTGAGCTTCTTCTAGGCCGCGACCTGGTGAGGGAAGAACAGTAAGAGTTAGTGTGATGACATCGTTTCACCAGCTATTTTTCAACTAGCCACTGAACTGAGCTGTGGTGGCCGAGTGGTAACGGCCGCGAATTACAAGTTGTAGGTCGCGGGTTCAAGCCTAGCCAGGCGCAATACTTTGTGTAATTTATTTCATCACCACTGCTCTCAAATCGGTGAAGGAAAACATCGTGAGGAAACCGGCATGTCCTAGAACAAAAAATTCGAAGACATGTGACATCCACCAACCCGCACTGGGCCCGCGTGGTGGATTACGGCCCATTTCCTATCCAAAAGAGGAGGCCTGAGTCCCAATAGTGGGAAAATTATAAGGCCGAATATGCTATGCTATATACTGAACTGTCCCACCCCCCGCGCTGTCACTTTCTTTTTTATGACCGCGCGAAAGCCTTCCGAAAAATTATTACTACTCCAAAACGCCTACAGCTATATTAGCTTAAAAATCATTTACGAAAAGCTCAAAGAATCCAGAATGTAATTAGTGAAAATAAGGCTTAAAATCGGGAAAATGCAAAAAAAAAGTTAATTTTTTAATGATTATATATCTATATATGTATCTATTATATAGCAAGTCTAATTATTTGGTTCGCTATGTTCTGTCTATTGGTTATATATGTTGCAGTCAAAACTCTTAACCAGTCAAAAGTACTATTGACTAGCAAAATCAGTCAAAAGTACTTTTGACTGAACAAGTTGGTCAAAAGTGGTTTTGACTGGAAATTATTGGTTATTAGTACTTTTGACTGTAAATTTGCGGTTAAAAGTACTTTTGACTGAAGTTCTTCGTCAAATCAATCACTTAGTCAAAACTACTTTTAACCAGCTCCATTGGGCAAAAGTACTTTTAACTGTTATTTTAGTCAAAAGTATTATTGACTAAAGCATACGGTCAAAATTACTTTTGACTGATTTTGCTAGTCAATAGTACTTTTGACTGGTTAAGAGTTTTGACTGCAACATATATATTTAATGTCTTTGTGTGTGGGTGTTCGTGTCCCACCGTTCTACCCCGAAAAACCCGCACTGTGGTTCGCCCAGGTGGCGAGCCAGTTCATGCTGTCGAATATCAAGACAGACGAGACTAAGTCACCTTTAACAGTTTAGTTTACTTCGTCAAATGGATCACGTTAAACGTGGTTAATTTTTTTTTCGGTGGGAAAATCATCTTATGACATCCCCCGCTCTTGGGCGGAGCGGGAGATAGTGTCAGACTTTTACTGATTAAAAACCCACTCCTGTTCCTTCGTCGCCTTTCGATCCGGGGCCGAGTCTTCCTTTCTGAATCAGACTCTTGGCCCCAGTAGACTTCGACTATGCTGGGCCCCTACAGTTGCTGAAAAAACTCGTGGTAGGCCTTCAAATGCTTAGTGGAGGCAGCGTATGATAGAGAGAGACGCCTTCTCTTACCTCTCTGCTCCGTGGCAGTCTCAAGTCGCTGCCAGTCGCTCTGCAGCTGCTGCAGTTGCTTGTCCACTTCAGCATCAGGACTGAGCTGCGTGGCCAACTCCTGCACTTCTTGCAGACGAGCTCTGTTGGCAGCTAGCTCGGCGGTGAAGGCCTGGTGCTTCTGGAGTTTCTTAATTTTGTCTTCGAGGTTCGTTACTTCGCCTGAGAAGAAAAAAGTTGGTTAGAAATGGGTAATAGCTAATGCTAAAGCTAATGGCTTTGCCCGGGTGATAGTTGAAAATTGTCCCAGGGGAACATATTCCCAGGACAAAATTTGTCCAATAGAATATACTTACTACTACGCCACTACTTTTACTATGCCTTATTCATGGACATGATTTACCTATGTACTAAGTTTAATCGAAGTCCGTTCAGCAGTTTGAGCCAAAAAAAGTAACAAACATACACACAATTTCAAACTTTTGCCTTTACAATATAGAAAGAAAGAAAACACGTTCATTTGGCACACAGCAGTGTTGCAACAGAACTCTGCTTCCGCTTTCGTTTCAGCAGAAGTTCCGCAAGCTTTTTCACTTCAGCTTCCGCAAAATTTATAACAGTACTCTAAACGGAAGAATACAGCCAGGAGCGCTGCGCGGGGACGACTGGACACAAGGGAAAGGCGCGGGGGGGAGGGGGGCGGTACACAAACGTGTCGCAATGAGTTTCATTATAATTTTTTTTTTGTTTCATTCTGCACATCACTGCGCCTCGTGACGTGATTACGATATAAACCTTCTGTTATTTAAAAAAAATAAAATTGTAAATTGTCATTTTTCTTCTTAGTAATATTAACACTTCCGCTTCCGCATCCGCAAAGATTTACTTTTGACCTGACAACCTGGGAGCTTTAAGTCAAGAGTGAATAGGTTAATTCTAGGCAAACGTGCTCCAACGTAGACCACATCGTCGTTACCATATAGTGAGATAGTGGTCATCCATTAATGAAATCCAGAAGCTTCAAGGGCATCTTATCAATTACTTAAAGGTCTTACCATGCTGATGCTCAGCAGCCAACTTAGCCAGCTTGTCAGCCACCCATCCTCTCGCTTCAGCAGCATCGCGAGCGAACTGAGCGCGCGCTCGGGAGCGAACCAGAGCGGAGCGGCGAGCGGCTGCTGCCTCGTACAACTGAGGAAAGAAACAAAAATCGATATTATAACTCGATTCGTCGGATTAGTCCGACGAGTGTTTACGTGTCCTATTCGCCAGGGTCGTCTGTTTGCGACTGGGTATTTATTTATTATATCCTTTATTGTACACCAATATAAATATAAAAAGAAACTAAACTAAAACACATACGAACATACAATGGGCGGCCTTATCGCATTCCGCGATCTCTTCCAGGCAACCTGGAATAGACAGTAATTGCTTGGACAAGAAATGGGGCTTTCATTGGTGTGACAGAACCTGCATTAAACATAATATATTATAATAGATACACAAATACATATATGCTATATAATAGATACATATATACATATATAACCATTGAAAACTATAGACAGAAATATGAATCACGACTATCGATACTCACAGCGACAGGTAATGTTCTCTAACGAGTCTTTCAAAAACAGGCAACGATTGAGCGCGTTTAATTGTGTCTGGTAATTCATTCAACGGGGGGTACTCCATCTCGTTTAGCTCTTCAATCCTCATAGGTGACAGAAGAGCTGACGAGATGGAGTATTTGGTCGTGGATGTGCGACCCTGGCGGAATAAACGCGAGAGTGTTTGTCGGATATATGCGGCGTAGGCAGTTAAAAGGCTAATTCTTTATTATACTATGCGAATCAAATAAGAATGGGATCGACTTAGCGCCATGTTGTGACATCAAAGCTGTCAAATCGAATAAGGTAGGGTGAGCGAAACAGGATATTTAAGAATTAAATTTTATACGAATCATGAAAGAAAAAAAAATATTCTAGAAATTCAAATAGATTTCATTGTTTTTAGATTCAAATTACAACTTTTGCAATGTTTTTAGGTAAAGTATAGAATAGAATATCGTTTTCTTATAAAAGTACATTTAAAGTAAAATCCTCAAATAACATGGGACAAGGGCAGGAAGATGATGATGACATTTAAAGTAAAATACTTAAAAAATAATTATAATGCAGTTGCATTTTTGCCTGAACTAGGTTCGACCTGTATTTCAGACTAGAAAGTATTAAGAACCTTAAATAATAAATTAACAATCATTAAATGATGAAATTAAAATTACATTAATTCATTAAACCCCAAGCGAACGCATTTCGCTCTCTTATTGTCTCTCTATTTTGTCTCTAATTACGGTATTCGAAAGGTAAAAAATCTAAAGTATGGCTGAACCTACCTGGTATCAATTTATCAATATATATATTGATATGTAAATTGAATTTAAATTTAATTAAATTTAATTGGATTGGACTGGTTTTGACTGGATTGGATTGGATTGGACTGGATTAGACTGGATTGAACTGGATGAGACTGGGTTGGATTGATTTAAACTGAATTGAATATGATGTTTGTGTGTAATGACAATGTTTGCAATATAAATCATTTAATAACACAGGAGCTACGTCCGCCAACAAACTGCTATGCAGTTTGGCAGAAGTATTAAAAATTGTTAAATTGTCTAAAATAGAAATAAAGCATTTTATTATTATTATTATTTCCTTTATTTGTTCGTCATACATATAAATTACATTTTTAAATATTTTTTTAAAACAAAACTCATAAAATAAAACATTTAAAAATATAAAAAATAGTAGCACACCGGCATCGGTAACATTATTATTATTATTATTATCACCATGTACTGTACCCATATTTGCAAAGTAAATGACTTATTTTCTTACTTATGCTAAACGAAATAATATGTCATTTCTATTTTTATTTTTGTAAACCCAGTTCTATAGTGCACGTGAGACGAATTTTTATTCAGTAGCGTACTGCGATCGGCTGAGCCAAGGAGATGGAAGTGATCTTACCTTCTTCCTCCTCTCATTAATATGCTGCAACTCATCAGCGATGCGCTGGCTCTCCACGTGGTTCTGCTGCAGAAGTTTGTCGCCGTGACTGTTCAGGGTTGCTAGCTTCTCGTCCTGTTGAGAAAGACGGGGAGAAAGTTAATAATCAATTAACGTTTTGAGAACACATTCATTGTGCGTACAGCTAAGGAGTGGAATTCCTTGCCGGAATCTGTGTTTCCTGATAGCTACAACCCGGGAATCTTTAAGTCAAGAGTGAATAGGTTACTTCTAGGTAAGCGCGCTCCAACGTCGACCGCATCGTCGCTTTCCATCAGGTGAGATAGCGGTCAAGCGCGAACCTATCAAGAATAAAAAAATAAAAAAAATGTCGCTACATTTGACGTCATCTCAACGCTCAGTCACGTGGTCAGAACAAAGGAATCGGAGGCGTGGCCGACTCGAGGTGTTCGGCACAAACGAAACGATTGTAATAATTGTAACTTGGCTTGGGGGCTAGAAAAATATAGGAGATGCCTTCGTCCAGCAATAGGACAAAAAGGGCTACTGAAAAATAAAATTATAATGCATCATCATTATCATCATCATTTCAGCCGAAAGACGTCCACTGCTGGACATAGGCCTCCCCAAGTGCCGCAACAATGAACGGTCCTGTGCGTCTCGCATCCATCGTACTCCCGCAACCGTTACCAGGTCATCGGTCCAACTTGCAGGAGGCCTTCCAACGCTACGTCTTCCGGTACGTGGTCGCCATTCCAGAACCTTTCGGCCCCAACGGCCATCCGTTCTGCGAGCAATGTGCCCTGCCCATTGCCACATAAGTTTGGCGATCCTTCGTGCTATGTCGGTGACCTTGGTTCTCCTGCGGATATCCTCATTCTTGATTCGATCACGCAAGGAAACTCCGAGCATAGCTCTTTCCATTGCCCTTTGGGTGAATTTAAGTCTTCTGATGAGGCCTATTGTAAGCGACCATGCATAATTAGGTACAATAATTTACCTGTGTAGCAAGCAGTTTCTCGAAGGCCTCGTGTTTCTTGAGCGCGTTCTCCACTTCCTCAACGCTGCTCGTCTGTGGAATTTCAGTACCTGCAAACAATAACTTAACATTAGAAGCAATCGGACAAAACGTCTTGAGAACAAATTCACTATACGTACAGCTAAGGAGTTTTGTTTTAGGTGGGAAAATCATCTAATAACAAATCACGCTCTTGGGCGGAGCGAGAGATAGTGTCAGACTTTTACTGACTAAACACCCACTCCTGTTCCTTTGTTGCTTTCGTCCCAGGGCCCCGGGTTCCGTTTTCACACTACCCATGGCCCCCGTAGGCTTCGACCCTGCTAGGCTTTTACGATTTGCTGACATCTTCCTGAGGCGCGCGTGGAACAGTACGCGCCGTCGACGACTTGGGCTCAGTCCGGACGGTTACTGGACGGTCGGACGGCGGGCTACCCATTGCTCGCTGTCCGCAAGCCCGCACCTAATTGTTGCCTCACGCGATCGGCCGCCTCTTTTGCTAGCATTACTGCTTCGCACGCGGAGGGGACCGCCTGCCACTCCTCCTCGCTCCGGAGCATGGCCTGTACCAAGGCCTGGCGCGAGAGATCGCCGCCGCCGATCGCCCCCACAAGAACACGGCGTTGCTCTGCCCAAGCGGGGCACACCTCCACCGTGTGCTCTACCGTGTCCTCCGGGCGGTCCACACAGTGGCGACACCCGGGCGTCGCTTCCGTACGAATGCAGTGCAGGAACTTCCCAAACTTAGAGCTAAGGAGTGGAACTTCCTGACGGAGTCTGTGTTTCCTGATAGCTACAACCTAGGGGTCTTTAAGTCAAGAGTGAATAGGCTACTTTTAGGCAAGCGTGCACCATCACCGCTTACCATCACATTAAGATAGTGGTCAACGAAAGCCTACGCAGAAGATGATGATGTACATACTTAAGGCAGCTTCCTGAGTAGCACACAGCTCGTGCAAGAGCTTGGCGTCTCTGAGGAAGCAGTGCAGGTCGATCAGCTGGTCCAGGGCTACCTGGCGAGCTGCCCACGCGCCGTGGAGACGGTTGCGCTCTTCTAGGAGGGCTTCGCATTTCTCTTCGACTTCCTGTTGATGAAATAAGGCTATGTTAGTAACATATTATAAATATAGGCCTACTGTTTACGACCGCGTAGCTTCATAGACGCGTATTCGTCAATATACGCTTGGTGTACGCCGGCGTGAAGCTTACATACTAAACTGTGAAACTTTTTCGACGAAGCGGCAACGTCGTGTCGTCGTGTCGTGACTATGAAGCTATGCGTCCGTGTACAGTAGGCCTAACGTATGTATTTAATCAAGATAATGTAAAAAGAAGTTTTTTTTTTAAAGATTTACACAAAATGTCCGCCATATTGTATTTGTTGCAGGAGCAAGAGGGTGTGTTAGACTTTTAACTAAAACTCATTACCCACTCGTGTTCTTGCAGTTGCTCTTTGCATTTTAAGACCATGGGTTTCCGCGGGCATCGGCCCTGCTGCCTGCCTCATGTGTTTTTGAGGAGTGGCTCCTCAAAAAGGGGGACTTACCTAGCATTGGATTGCGACATATCGCCATGAGATTCCACCAGAACCCATGGCGGTAGGCCGACAAGGAGACTCGCCGCTTCGCGGGAGACCGTACAATATCTCCGCAACATTCGTATAGCCATGATCCTCTAAGACGTGTTTAGCTTGGCTGCTGCACAGTGATTCGTCCCCATATAAGAGGTCAGACGTAGGAACTTAAAAATACCAATTCTAGAATTTGAAAAATCGAATAGTGTTTGTCTGTTGAAGACTACCCGCGAAGCGACGCGAGTAACAGTAAATCAATGAGCTCTGTGTTTATTTCAAAGTTTAAAATTATGTCTACGACTTTTTTCTATAGATAAACGTTAAAAATCAGTGTATTATGCCCTTTTAAGGGTGTGTGATTGTGAACAATACATTTTATGGAAGAATAAAAAATATATGTGCAGGACAAAAAAATATAAGTACAGAAGTAATCAAATACAATTACTATATAAAAAAAAAACTAAGTTTAAAGTGACAACCAGTAACAAAAAGTGACAAAACTTTAAAAAAAAAGTGAATAAATACTCTTAAAAACAGAGTACGGAATATGGAAAAAAAAAATCCTATGCTCTGAGTAACGACTATCTTATTTAAAATCTGCATTTTTCATAAAGGGAATACAAATTTCACAAGTTTTCGTATAATCAATTTGGCTTAGCGTGGTAACGCGCTGTCTGTTCGACGCTGTACGCAGAAAGGCGTAGGTTCGAGACTCGCAAATCGCACTACTCTTTTTGAATATTCTAATTGTGTTTACCAAACTTCAAATTAGTAAACTACAAGTTAAAAATGAATTTCTTAGAGAACATAACTTTCCGTAATCGTAACCGTACAAAATCAGATTCAAATACCGTCATAAATGAATCGAAAAATGACACACTAGACGATACAACAAACAGTTTACCCGATATATCTAGTGATGAGATAGACGACTCACAACAAAATATTATTGCGAAGTTACAGGAACAAATAAATAAACTTAAGATGGAATTAAGTAGCGCGCACCAGGAAATCGAAACATTGTCATTAGAAAATAATAATATCAAGCAAATAAATGAAGAATTGCAGAAAAAAAACAGCCTTTACAAAAAAATTGCTCACAGCCCCGCTAAGAAATCTAAAACACATACACCGGTCAAAAAACACGAATCAAAGACTAAATACACTCAAACAAGCACTTTACAAACATCTGATGAGATTTGCGAACCGCTTAAGCAGAGAGACGCTACCACATCACCTGTGACACAAAATATAATATCTTCCAGACCGATAACCTCAGGACAAAACAAAGCTATCTGTAAAGTATGCATAATAAGTACAAACAAAAGAAACAAAATCAGAAACATCGCAGAAAAAACCCTGCACAAACACTCAGAAAATATATGCCATTACTTATTGCCGAACTGTAACACTGAGCAGTTAATGAGTAACATAGAAAATAAATTAGCAAATTTTACCATGAGCGATTTCTGCATCATTATGATAGGAGAGCAGGATTTTTACACAACGCAAGACTACTTCCAGTTAATTCACTTTATAAGGACAACTTTACAAAAAGTTAATAATACAAATATTATCATATGCGCTCCAACATACAAATATGATTTTTATAAAAACATGTACAACTGGAGAGTTGAAAATTTCGTAAACTTGCTGTATCTTGACATAACGACACATGAGCATGCATACTTCCTTGACTCAAATAAAAACCTTGACTACGAAATGTTTAACAAACGTACAGGGTTATTGAATAACTTTGGTATGAACACCATCTTCAAAGACGTTGACGAATTTATTTATGGCATCAAAAAATACGACCTACAACCATTAACAAGTGACAACATAAAAGAACAAATATCCTTAAACGAAAAAGACGATAACCTGTTTTTTCTATGACAGTCATGTAAACATACTACATCAAAATATTGCAGGGATACTAAATAAAGCGGACGCCCTTAGCGTTTGTCTGCATGAACTATTGATAAAGAAAATTAACATCGACGTCATCTGCATCTCTGAACATTTTATGATGCATGGTTACGAAAACTATCTCTCGATCCCCAACTATGAACTTGCTTCATGTTTTAGTAGAAAGGACTGTAAAAGAGGCGGAACCTGCATTTTGGTAAAAAAGGGCCACTACTGGAAGGAAATACCTGACATAAAAAACATGGCAATAAGTAGTGCTTTTGAATGTTGTGCTATCGAATTAACACAAACTAGCACCATTATAGTCTGTATTTACAGGGTGCCAACCTCAAGTAATTTAAATATATTTTTTTGAACGCCTCGAAAAGCTACTACAATATATTACAAATAAATATAAAGGAAATATTATAATATGTGGTGACTTTAATATTGACATTTTAAAACGTAACAACCTTTCATTACACTTGGAGTGTCGATTCTTGAACTACAATTTAAATTTAGCTATAAGACAACCGACTAGACTTAACAGTAACACTTGTATTGACAATTTTGCCCATAATCTAAGTAAAAAATGTGAACATGACGTAATAGATTTTGCTCTGTCAGACCACACTTGCCAAATACTTAAATGTCCAACAAAAAGGGTATATCTGCTTAAACAGTGGTATGTTAAACGACGCGACTATAACATAAATAATATTAAAAAATTCAAAGAATGCTTGCAAAATCTCTCTTTTACGGAAATATATGAAACTGAAGACCCAAATGATGCCTATGATCTCTTCTTGGAAACTTTTTCTCTATTTTATGACTTATGTTTTCCATATAAGGTGATGACAATGAGATCACACAAGCGACCTCAGTGGCTATCCCGCGGCATTCTAAAATGTAGCAAAAAGAAAAGGACACTCTTGTGGCGTTATCGCCTGCAACGAAAGCACACAGATAAAGTGGATTTTAAAAAGTATTCTGCAATATACAAGCGAATAATTAAGTTAACTCAACGAGCCCAGAATAACTACAAAATCAAGTCGGCCACTAATAAATCAAAGGCTACTTGGGAAATTATTAATCGCTCAAAATCAAACTTGCCTAAGCATGACATTTCATGTATTATCACAAAAGATAGGAAACTGACACACCCACATGACATAGCGAAAGCTTTTAACGACTTCTTTATTGAAAAGATCAAGCCAAATAGCAATAAAAGTAATAAAACGACAAAATATATAGAAAATCGCAATAATTCTATGTTTATGGCTCCCAATTCAAAAAATGACATAGCGTCTGTAATAAAATCATTAAAAAATACCAGTAGTGTAGGTAACGATGGCTTGTCAACACTAGTGATTAAACAGGTAGCAGACAATATCAGTGGACATTTAAGCCACATTATCAATCTATGCATTACAAGTGGTACATATCCAAGTAAGCTTAAAACTGCTATTGTGAAACCTTTGTTTAAGAAAAATAATAGACAAGATATGGAATCTTACAGACCAATTGCACTTATCCCAATACTTTCAAAAATATTTGAGAAATATATATATACACAAATATACCAATACTTAGAAAAACAAGATATATTAACTCAAGACCAAAAAGGATTCAGAAAAAATAAAACCATTAATATGGCCGTGTATGATTTTATAAATAAAGTCATCACAAATGTCGATAAAAGATTACCCGTATGTTCGATTTATTGCGATATGACTCAGGCGTTTGACTATGTTGACCACAACATCCTACTTGGCAAATTATTTGCTTACGGAATCAGAGGGAACGTTCTGCAGTTAATTGAATCATATTTAAAAAACAGGAATCAATATGTCGAAATACGCAAAGTAGATCCTAAGACTAAATACGAACAAATATATAGATCAGATCATCGGACAATAGAGTATGGCGTACTACAGGGCAGCGTGTTGGGCCCGCTTTTGTTTATTATATATATAAATGATTTGCCAAAAGTGACTGAACACCATATGTCACTGTTTGCTGATGACAGCACAGTCACAATAAGCAGTACAGATAAACAAATAGATGAAAGTGAAGTCACTAAAACACTAAGTTCCATAGTAAAATGGCTAGAAGATAATAATTTAAAAATAAATCTAGACAAGACCAAATTGATGTTATTTAGCCAGCGTTTAATTAATAAAATAAATATTGACATTAATAACCATATGATAAATCAAGTAAATATGACAAATTTTTTAGGCATTACCATTGACCATAGACTGGACTGGAAAGATCATACAGTAGAATTAATTAAAAGAATTAGTTCGTCCGCCTATGCCCTTTACAAACTGGCACCTATTATAGGCGAGGCCGCTCTTGTCACGGCGTACCATGGCATTGTGGCCTCATTACTACGATTTGGAGTGATATTCTGGGGTAACTCCACGAATAGAGAACTTGTGTTCAAGGCGCAGAAAAGATGCATCAGGGCAATGTTCGGTTTAAAGAGCATAGAAAGTTGCAAGCCTTACTTTACAAAATATAAAATACTCACACTTCCATCGCTGTACATATACGAAATTGCTGTCTTCGTTAAAACTAACCCTAAACTTTTTCCGAAGCTGTCTGACACTATAAGTAATACGCGTAGTAGACACGATCAAAATAGATTACGTGTTAAGAAATGCAATACAGCATTGATGCGTAAAAGTATATTTTGCATGGCGCCAATGATATACAACCACTTACCAAGGCACATGAAAGAATTAAACGTCAATAAATTTAAAAAACAGCTTAAAACTTTTTTGGTAGAAATGGCATATTACAGTATTTCTGAATATTTGATGGAGAAGATATAAATTGTTGTATTTAGTTGTATGGTGGTTAACTTGACATTTTTAATTGTATAATTTTTTATCTTGACGTTTGGGATATTTTAATCTTTACGTTTTTTTACTAGTTGACATCTTAAATTGTATAGTGTGGCTACCTTGACGACATTGTGATTGTATAGTTTCTATCTTGACATTTTGGACATTTTAATCATTACATTATTATTTTTTTATTTTTTTTTTTTAACCTCTTGTCATTTTTAAATCTATAGTAGTTACCATGACAGTTTTAACTGCATAGTTTTTTTTATCTTGACATTTGTATTTGTATAGCTTCTATTTTGACATCATTATTTTAAATTATTATTGACATTGAATTAGTGAAAATTGATTTATCTTATTGAGTTTACGTCTTAAATATTTAACATTTTTGCACACCTGATTGTGGTTGAATATGACGGACAATGTTTAAACCTGCCAGCTAATTACTATACTCATATTCCAGCAAAATAAATGATTATTATTATTATTATTATTATTATTATTATTATTAAGGGCAACAATTTATTTCCGAACTTTTTTTCAATAAGGCCAATAATTTACAACAGCTAATCACAGGGCGAAGCTATTGAAAAGTTCTGAAATAAATTGTTGCCTTTCAACGGACCAACACAACAGCACACTTAGATTTTTCAAATTCTAGAATTTTTATTTTTAAGTTCCTCCGTCCAACCTTTCCAAGGGCGATATTTTACCGGGACACCATAGCGGCGCGACCAGTTGCTTCTCCATAGTGTCCGTAAGTTACCCAACTAGACACCATACAGACATCAGAGTCGCTACACCACCGCTATGAGACAGTATCAAAATGGATCAGTTCACACCGAGACGCAACGCGGCGCGATGCTGCGCGAATAGCGACTCAAAATATTACTTTATTTATTATACGAAAAGAGACATATTTCAATGTGAGAATACGTCGCACCACGCAGCGCTGCGCCGCGAGGCATCTCGGTCTGTAATGTGTGGCTTTTTGTATAGTAAATAAAGTTATGTTTTGAATCGCTCTTCGCGCAGCGTTGCGTCTAAATGTAAACTGACCGTAAGTGCACGGGTCCGAGCTGGTCGCGCCGCCAAATTGGTTGCGCAACCACGCGGATACCAGGTGAGGAACTAGAGATAGAGCTGTATACATTTTGTTAGTAGCGGCGACTGGTCGCGCCGCCATGGTGTCCCCGTCCAATATTGCCCTAAGGGGACAACTATAGCCCTAAGGGGACTGTGCGCCGGTCGTTTCTGCAGCGACAGTGCTCACACCAGCGCTCCGAACCAGGCCATGGAGCGAACG
Source organism: Mythimna vitellina (assembly GCA_949316375.1). Lineage (NCBI taxonomy): Eukaryota > Metazoa > Arthropoda > Insecta > Lepidoptera > Noctuidae > Mythimna > Mythimna vitellina. The sequence goes on from OX438713.1 coordinate 1,837,586, forward strand.
ATCCCCGCTAAGTTCCAGGGCTGCGGTGACGCCTTCGAATAATTCAATTCAGCAAACGGTACTCACCGCGGCATTAGGATGGTTGGTGAGCTCCCTGCCCATCTGCAGCGCGTTCCTGAAGGAGGAGTCCCTCGCGTCCAGCTCGGCCCTGACGGCGTCGTGCTCGGCGCGCGCGGACTGCGCCGACACGGCGTCGCGCACGCGCAGCGCGCGGGACATCGACGTGCGCAGGGCTACTGACCATGACGTCAGGTCGCGGACCTGTGGAGGACAAAATAATTTGTTAATGTTATAATAAGAAATCCCGACCAACTACCCAACCCCAGTGAGCATCAGCCCTGCTGGGCCCCTTCAGGGACACTCCGCGCCGTCGACGATTCGGCCTCGTTTCGGACAGTTACCGGATGGCCGGAAGTCGAGCTACCCATGGTTCGTCGGCCGCAAGCCCACGCTTACGGCGGCTGGAAATCAGGTTCGGGGTCCCAGCAGCTGGGGCGTGAGGACGTCCGTTCCCTCACGCGTGCGGCCGCCTTCTTTGCTAGCATGATTGGTCCGTACGCGAAGCCTTGCCATTCCTCTTCGCTCCGACGCCCAGCAATTGCTTTTTTGGCGACCTTTTCGGTTCAGGCACGTTCAGCGCAATTGTATTGTATTTCTGTACAATTTTTTTATTATATTGTGTTGTGCCTATTGTATTGCCTGCGTCGAATAAGTTCTTTCTATCTTCTATTAGTCCTTCTTCGGACTTTGGCCTGTACCAGAGCCGAGGCGCGAGAGCAAATTGCCGCCTATCGCCCCCAAGAGGAAGTGGCGGTGCCCAAGCGGAGTACACCTCCACCGTATATTGACTTGTACCAGGGCCCGGCGTGACGACACGGCGGTGTTCCGCCCAAGCGGGGCACACCTCCACCATATGTGGATTGTTTGTATTATCTTACCTCTGTCAAGAACTGGTACAGCTGCAGGTACTGCTGGAGAGTATGTTTCCTCTCCTCCGAGGCCTGTTTGAGCATGGTCCAGGCTTCTTCTAGAGCCTTCTGTTGTAACTCTATTTGTTGAACGTTTCCGCCGGGGTAGAGCTTCTGGAGACGGTTGCCTTCTTCTTGGAGGACCTGAGGGGTTAGAAATTTTTGTTGGTTTTTTGTGAAAAAAAAAAAATAGAATTAGAAGCAAACAACGTTAGGAACCTTAGGTCTTTATTCACTGTTATTTTACTTTAGCTCTTAACACGTTCAATGCCGCCGACACGCCTAGTGTGTTCTTGCGAATTTCTATAACTACGCCTTGAACACGCCAGGCGTGTCCTAAATGTTTCAGTGATATTTCGAAAATTAGCCGAAATTGCCTTTTGGAATTCTCAGTACATAATCCTCTTGCAATAACCTAAGGATTTTTGAGGTGGCCCCCGGAAAAACTTCTTAATTTGTATTTATTTTTTAAAGTGATTATGTAATGCCGAGAAACCGCCAGGCGTGTCCACCTAAACAAGTTAATCATAGATTGTCAACCTTTGTACTAAGACGTCAAATATCATCATCATCATCATTTCAGCCGATAGACGTCCACTGCTGGACATAGGCCTCCCCCAAGTGTCGCCACAACGACCGATCCCGTGCGTCTCGCATCTATCGGATTTCTGCAACCTTCACCAGGTCACCGGTCCACCTTGTAGGAGTCCTTCCAACGGTGTGTCTTCCAGTACGCGATCGCCATTCTAGAACCTGTCGACCACAACGGCCATCTGTTCTGCGAGCAATGTGCCCTGCCCATTGCCACTTAAGTTTGGCTATTGGCTATTTTTCGAACTATGTCGGCAACTAGTTTTCTTGCGGATATCTTCATTTCTACTAGTACTAAAACGTCAAATATAGCTAAAATAATGTATACAATTTATTCTGTTACTCGCAGCCATGCAGCCGGCTGCATAGTTGCGTATTTATGCCTCCCTTACCCCCATTTTTTTTTTAGTTTTTGGCAATTCATATTTAGTGAAATAAAAGTATAACCTAGGTGATAAAAACATACCCTAGGTGAGAAAATTATGACAAAAATAAGTACTTTAATGAAACATTTTGTTTTTGTAGTAAATAAATAAGCTATCTTCAACTAAAATAGGTATTGTTGCGTAAACTTGCAATAGTTGACTTATCTAAGTTAGTGTTATGAAATATTTCAAAATAACCACAAAATGTTTATGATCTCTTACAAAATTACGATCATTATTTACCTAAAAATTTATTTTCAGTCATAATTCCAGGTTAAATCACACTACCGTATTTGAAACATCTTTATTCTTGCTCAGCGAATGGGAAACTAACTAATACTCATCGCTAAACGGAAAAAAAAGACAGATTTAGAATTTAACTCTTTCGAGGTGCCACTGGACACGCTTAGCGTGTCCATGTTTAACAAGATGCAGTGTTACCGACACGCCTGGCGTGTCCGCGTGGCTTTATATGGCGGCATCGCTATGAACTTCAAAAAAATTGTGGTGGCAGTGAACGTGTTAATAAAGCTTAAGCTTAGTTTTAGTCGAGTCTTCATCAAAAGCTCACCTGCATCTGCGCATCAATAGCCAGCAGATCGTTCTGCTGCGCGTGCAGCGCGCGGCTGGCGGCGGCGGCGGCGCGCAGGTCGCGGGGGGGGGGCGGCGCGTGCAGCGCGGCGCGGGCGTCGTGCGCGCGCGACGCCAGCTCGCCCACGTCGCGGTGGAAGCGGTGGATCTCGCCTGCCGCGTGCAGCCGCGACGCGCGCGACTCCATCTGCTCCACGAGGCGCTGCCACCACTCGCTGGATGAAACAAAGGTTTGGATTAAGGCTATTTTGAATCAAGCATGTTCTATCGTCAATTACATCAGCGCTCACCATCAGGTGAGATAGTGGTCAAACGTAAGACTTATGTAGTGACATATGCTTGACCCTCGGTTGCTTACGATGAACCATCATGACCTAACCTTGACCGTCACGGTAGACACATTCCAGACCATCATGCCCCATCCTTGATAGTTGTGACGCATCCTTGTCCATTATGGCCCGCCCTGGACCAGCTTCGCCCACGCTGGACCACCTTGGCCCGGCCTTGATGATCGTGGCCCATCAATTACCATCTTAACCCAACCTTGATCGTCATGGCCCATCCTTGACCATCTTTGACCATCATGACCCATCCTTGACATTAATCACCCATGTTTGACCATCATGACCCGTCATTGTCCATCACGATCCATCCTTGACCATCTATGACCCAATTTGATCTATCCTTGACCATCTTGGCCCATCCTCATCACCCATCATCATGGCCCAATTTGACCTATCCTTGACCGTTATAACCCATCCTTAACCATCTTGACCCATCCTTGACCATTTTTGACCATCATGGCCCAATTTGACCCATACTTGACGGTCATGACCAATCCTTAACCATTTTTGACCATCATGGCCCAATTCGACTCATCCTTAACCACAATGACTAATTCTTGACCAACATGAACCATCCTCATCACCCACCATCATGGCCCAATTTGACCCATCCTTGACCAACATGAATTATCCTCATCACCCAACATCATGGCGCAATTTGACCCATCCTTGACCATCTTTGACCATCATGACCCATTTTGACCCATCCTTGACCGTCATTGACTGTCCTTGATCATCGTGGCCCATCATTAACCATCTTGACCCAACCTCCACCATCATAGCCCATCATTACCCTTGGTGCCCATCCTTGACCATCTTGGCCCAGCTTCCACCATTATAGCTCATCATAAACCTGGTCCATCCTTGACCACTAATGTGTGATAGACTTACCCGAGAGCCTCCTGCCTCTTTTCGATATCCCCAATGTAGGGACTCTCAGTGGCCAGCAGCTTCTTGGCCAACTCCTCGCATTGGTTGAATCGTTCGGCACCGCTTTCAACACGGTGACGGAGCTCGTCGAATTTCGAGCGAAGGATCTAAGGGAAAAAAAATACATAGATTAATAGTACATAATATAAGTGTATAGTATTGGTGATTACTGCTGAAGTGGAGGTGAAGGTCTTAAGAGAGCCGAGGACAGTAATCATCAATACAGTCAAACGAGGTGAATAGAAACGCAGGGGTGAATGGAAACAAAACTTTGATTAAGATTTTTACTTTAATATATGATCATATTTTTAGTTTCAATAAAGTAATGTGCTTTAATATACCATTTCTCTAGTTTTGAGTACACAAATATTGCAAACAATTTTTCAATAACGTGACAATTACCATCATAGTTGTGTTTCTATTCACCCCTGCATTTCTATTCACCCCGTTTTACGGTACTCACATGTATCATACGAAAACAAAGAGTTTAACTAAATGGTTTGACTACTTTATCAGACTAGTGCATATCAAAATGTTCCTTTCGCAGGTCTGCTGGAAGAAATTTCTTTTTGAAATAAGCAGTACCTTTGTACAGTTTTTATATTAAGATACCCGTCCTCTTCTGTGTGTTTGTGTGTACATAAATAATAAAATAATGTCACTTTGGTTACAAGTGGTATTATGTACCGATGCAATTAGAGTTGTATACAAAAACTAGCGCCAGTAGCTAAAAAATTGAAGAGGAATCATTTGGTATGGTAGGAGAGTGACGAAACGCACGCAATTAAATGCATTTAGAGCTATGTTGAACACATAAAGTCCCGCAGATTTTACGTGTTCTTCATACCTCTAATAATTTTATATCATCTACAATCTATAAGGTGTTAAAAAATTAACTTTAAGAATTTCGAGGGGACATTGTACTCCTCATAATATGAACAACTTTTACTATTGGACCAAACCTGAAATCGCGAAAAAAAATCAGCTGTTCCCTACGTTTATGTTCGCATAACTCGTCAAAATGTATGGAGCAGCTGATTTTTTTTCGCTATTTTAGAGTCCCATAGTAAAAGTTGTTCATAATGAGGAGTTCAATGTCCCCTCGAAATTCTTAAAGTTAATTTTTTAACACCTTATATAAGGAGAAACTGACTGACTGACTTGTCAACGCACAGCCAAAACTACTGAGACTAAGAGCGTGAAATTTTGCACAATGTTTCCTTTTATAACGTCGGCGAGCACTAACAGAGGATTTTCCAAAATTCGTCCTTTAAGGGGATCAAACGCGGGTCCAAAGATTGTATAAAGAAACCTGTTTTCACGCGGGCGAAGCCGCTGGCAGAAGTCAGTAATATTATAAAGAGGTGAAGTTTGTCTTTTGTTCTAAGACTTACCAGTAGATGTTCATAATCTTGTCCGTAGTCTTCGCTGGAGGCGGCAGCATACTGCTCCTGTATCCAGCTCTCTAGTTCAGCGCTCTCGGCGAGGTATTCATGTCTGTGATGAGAAAAAACAATCAGAACAGGCAAAAGTTTTTGACGGGACTACTCCGAGTGAAGTTCAGTGGCTATTTTAATTATTCGCAAATTAATTTCTAGTGGATATTGTGATGTAAAATTGGTGTAGTTTTGTATCTCAAGCCCTCTCACACCTGCGTATCTTTTTCTCCTTCTCTGTCAAATCCATCCAAAGGTTGTGTGTAAAAAATCGCTTTTAACGATAAGACCGCCCATTGTGACACCATATTAATTTTAATTTTCTAATGTAAGTTGTATTTTTGGTGTACAATAAAGAATATCTATCTATCTATCTATCTCAAGTGTCTGCGCAACTGGATAATGTGTGCAAATATTAAAACAGACACTGAGATTGAGCTGAGATTTTTTTGTAGTGTTGACTACCTCAGCGAAGTTTGACGAGAAGGTTGACTTGATACATTTGCTTGCAAATACTAAAAGAAACATGAGAATATATTCTAACAAATGAACTGTTCATACGAAGACATGACTTAAAGGACCTAGTATCCAAATATTGTCAAAAAAAATCAGAACAGGTAATTGCGACTTATTACGCGCGTCACTACAAAGGAAAGCGCTGAAACCTAGGCACGAGGCGTCATGAGGCAGCGCGTGCGCATCGTCACTGTTGCTGCCGAACGACTTTTTCGTTCACATGTTTTTATTTTTATAGTGTGTTTGACTTGGATACTAAGTCCTTTAAGCCATATCTTCGTGTAACACGTGACTGGCCTGTTGATCTAGTGGTTAGTGGCCCTAACTGCTGTGCCAAGGCGGTGGGTTCGATTCCCACAAAGATTTTAGAAGTTTGTGTGATGAGCACGAACATTTTTTTTAGCGACTGGGTGTATTTTATCTATAATATGTATGAATTTAGAAATATACATCACTATTTTTTAATTAGTACAAATACTTAATGGGCTTATCAGAAAAGGTCTTGTTATTATTTAAGTAAAGTCTCAATAAATAATATTCATAAACAGCAAAGTTATTAGCGTTTGTTTATATCTCAAAATGTCATTCAATTTATGGAAATATTCTACAGGCTATTGAGATATGAATGAATAAATGACGATCAAAATGGAAAAACACTGCGCGTCATTTTCTAGTAGCAATTGTTATGAATGATTGATTCTATTATGAATTTACCAATTATGTCAAATTTTTGGATTTAGTTTTTTTACTTTTGACTATAAAAATATGATCAGTAACGGGTATGGATAGAGCCCCATTTTTTTTCATTACTAATTAAAAAATGGGGGGTATAAGTATGTTTATCAGTTGTCTAGTACTCATAGCACAAGCTCTGCTTAGTTTCGGACTAGATGACGTTGTGTGAAAGTTGTGAAAAAGAATAATCACTTTTTCCATTAGCATAGGAATGTAACACATTCTAATATATATAGATATATAGTAAAGCTTCAAACCTGCAAACACTCTCGACCAGAGCCTTCTGGCGCTGCGCCGCCAGGCGCTGCAGGCGCGCCAGGCTGTCCACCAGCAGCGCGTGGCGCGCCAGCAGGGCTTCGCCCTCCGGGTGCCCGCCGTTAGCCATCGACGTGGCCACGTGGCCCATCTCGGCGATGATGGCGGCGTATGTATCCAGTTCCAGCTCTACGGCCTACGGGGTAACGGAAAAAAAAAATAGTGAACAATGAAAGAGAGATTTGAAAACATTTTTAACCGCTTGCGTCAGACCAGTACGACGTTCGTGTCCCATTCGCCAGGGTCATGTGTTTGCGACTGAGTACTCCATCTCGTTGCAGAAGACATGTACTCCGGGACATGGTGGTCATCCCACCTATACGCACAAAACGTTTTGGAAACACATTCATTGTGCGTACAGCTCATCATCATCATCTTCTTGCCCTTGTCCCATCTAATTTGGGGTCGGCGCAACACGTTTTTTTCTTCCATTCTATCCTGTCAACCGTCATACTATCACTAACTTCCTTTTCTTTCATATCACTCTTCACACAATCCATCCATCTTTTCTTTGGCCTCCCTCTCGCTCTCCACCCATCCACATGTATACTCATAACTCTTTTAGTAACATGCGTTTCATCTCTCCTTTTTACATGACCATTCATTGTGCGTACAGCTAAGGAGTGGAATCCCCTGCCGGAATCTGTGTTTCCTGATGACTACAACCCGGGAATCTTTAACTCAAGAGTGGATAGGTTACTTCTAGATAAACGCGCTCCATCGTCGACCGCATCGTCGCTTTGCATCAGGTGAGATAGCGGTTAAGAGCGAACCTATCAAGAATTTAAAAAAAAGAGCTGACGAGATGGAGTATTTGGTCGTGAATGTGCGACCCTGGCGGAACCAACGCGAAAGTGTTCGTCGAATATATTCGACGTAGGTAGTTACAGGGTTAAGGTCTACAGTCCATAGAGACGTATTATAGGGCAGCAAGCGTTTGAAGAGTTAATCGATAATTTCCACCCAAAAAGTGTTCCAAAGCCTGACCTTGTGCCTGGTGAGCAGGTGCGTGGCCCGGTGCCTGTCCCTGGCGAGGTCTGCGTGCGCGAGCGCCGCCGCCTTGTCGTTGAGCCAGGCGTCCACCTCCAGCGCGTCGTGCATGAACTGCTGCGCCTTCAGGGCTGCCTCCAGGGCTGCGCCACGGCTTTCAGCGGCTTCAGAGACCGATTTGTATCCGGCTTCTAGCTCAGCGCAGAGGGCTTCGATCTGGGAAATGAAAAGGGTATGTTAATGATTTTTCAATACACTTAGAAATTTCAATTATTTTTTTTCAGAATATCAGCATTAAGCATGTATTTGCCTGACTCACGCTGAGCTGGGCTCCAATTTGGTGCAACATTAGGGTGCACACCGCACTATGACTTTTATCTGTGTTTCTTTTCCTAAGGACCCACTCCATAAATGTCACTTTGTATAATTATCTCATATTTTTAATGTTTTTTTTATTATTTTATTTTATGTTGTTCACTACTATGTAAAAATGTTGTCATTTGTTTTTTTATATTATTGTTTGTTCTATCCCTATCGTTTTTAGGAACGTAATTTACTGTTTTTCGCACTAGTGCGGAAAAATGCTGGCCCTGACCCAGCACCCTGCCCCACCTGACCCAGCCTGGCACTAGTTTTTATGTTGCTACTGGACTTATTTGACATAAATAAGCATGGCAGTTGAGAGTTTGTCATGCTCACTCAAATGTCTCACTGATGGTGGCGCGGGTGTTGGATCATTCGGTTCCCTTCAAAATGGTTGAGCTGAGTGGTGCTAATATTAGCGTCATGTCCGTGAACGGGCGCTGTCAGTTGAGGCTGGTCATCTCTTAGCTGCCAGTTGCTATTTTAATAAAATATTTAGTTTTTATTTTTATTTACATTGTTCTCACATGATAGCGACAAGAAACATGTAACAGATATTTGTAATTACAAAATATGATTGAAAAGAGTGTCCATGGAGTTTCTTGCACATTCTTCTCCATAGAGATCTACGCTTTGGAATGTGCAATTAGCATCATTTATTTTTATTTTTCTGACTGACTGACTTCTTGACATTTCAAAAGTGCCTGTAAATGGTTTATTTGGAATAAATGCTATTTTGATTTTTTTGATTGATTTTGATTGACCCCCAGGCCCAGGCTAGTCACCCCGTTTATCTATCAATCTATCTAACAATCTATCTATCTATCAATCTCTCACCTTCTTCTTCTGCGGATGTCCATCTTCAACGAGCGAGTTTCCATGCGCAATGACGCGTTCTATCAAAGGTCGTCTTCCCACCAGCTCAGCCTTCAGTTTGCCATGCTTCTTCTGCGCTGATTGAGCTGCGTGCAGGTCTGTGGGCATGACTTCTGATGCTGCGGCTGCAGACCGCTCGGAGAGCCAGTCCAGCTCGCCTGCTACTTCTGCAGCGAATTTGTGGAGTCTGTATGGAAAAATCAATTATAAATTGGAGGTCATCATCATCATCATCATTTCAGGCGAAAGACGTCCACTGTTGGACATAGACCTCATCCATCGGATTCAAGCGATCCTCACCAGGTCATCGGTCCACCTTGTGGGAGGACGCGCCAACGCTGCATAAATAATAAATTTGTCTGGCCTGTTGGACTAGTGGTTAGTGGCCCTGACTGCTATGCCGGAGGTCATGGGTTCGATTCCCGCCCAGGACAAAGTTTGTGTGATGAGCACAATCATTTATTCTGTGTCTGGGTGTAATTTATCTATATTATGTATGTATTTAGAAATATATAAGTATGTTTATCAGTAGTCTAGTACTCATAGCACAAGCTCTGCTTAGTTTAGGACTAGATGGCATTGTGTGATATTTGTGGAATATTATTATTATAAATAAAAAAATTTGATGATGCCAATGATTAGCATAGCATAGACGGCCTTATAATGTTCCCACTGTTGGGACTCAGGCCTCCTCTCTAAGAGAGGGAATGGGCCGTAATCCACCACGCGGGCCCAGTGCGGGTTGGTGGATGTCACATGTCTTCGAATTTTTGGTCCTAGGACATGCCGGTTTCCTCGCGATGTTTTCCTTCACCGTTTTGAGAGCAGTGGTGATGAAATAAATTACACAAAGTAATGCGCCTGGCTGGGTTTGAACCCGCAACCTACAATTCGTAAGTCGGGACCGTTACCACTCGGCCACCACTGCTCTCTCTGATGATTGATGCCAATGATTACTTACTGCAAACTGCTCTCCAAAGCCTGCCGTCTCTTTGCCGCAGGAGGTTGCAGGGCTCTGACGGCCTGCAGTAATGCTGCCGAGTCTCTCTCGATGGCCGCGGCGTCGAAGTGACCACCAGATACTAGGTCTGCGCCCTGGTCTGCTAGAGAGGTCGCTTTTGTCTCCCAGAGGGAGAGTTCTTGTTCTAGAGCCTGGGAAACGAACACAATACAAAATAAAAATATGTTTATTGTTCCAAAAGATAATTACATAAAGTTTAACAGATCTCAAGATCAGATTCAAATCAAATCAGATCAATTTTAAGTTATGTTATTTTTTTGGGTTACAGTAAAGTTTATTCTATTCTATTCTGTCTCTGGACTCCACACTAGGATACCGTGTCGTGGAGACCAGTCTCTTCCATCTTATCAAATAAAACAACATACATTCTGTTTTGTTAAAAAAAAAGATGACACTAGCTTTTGCCACTGGCTTCGCCCACGCGAACGTCGGTAATAATAATCCCAAGGGAACAGATTCCCGGAATAAAAAATGTCCTATCTGCTACTCCAAGGTGTATCCGACTCACAATTCTCATTCAAATCAGTTCAGCCGTTCGAGCGTGAAGAAGTAACAAACAAACAAAACACAATGATTGTGAGTACAGCTAAGAAGTGGAATTCCCTACCGGAGTCTGTGTTTCCTGATGGCAAAAACTTGGGGGTTTTTAAGTAAAAAGTGAATAGGTTACTTCTAAGCAAGCGTGCTCCATCGTCAGCCATATCTTCGCTTACCATCAGGTGAGATAGTAGTCAAGCGCGAACTTATCCACATCACATACTACAATTTAAATTCAAGCAAAAAAAAAAAGGCAAATCGTTCCACGTTTGTTTCATGAGACCCCCACTTAAATATTTATTTTATACTATTTTTAGTATTTCTTGTTCTAGCGGCAATAGAAGTACATCTGGCAGTTCTTGAGATACAGCCTGGTGACGATTATAACTTAGGTGTCTTCAAGGCATAGGCTCTTAATAAACTAGTGCGCCTCACCATCAACAATTGCATCACAGCTTACCATCAGGTGGGATCGCCGTCAAGCACTAGTTAATATCATTTAAAAAAAAAACAGTCAGCGAAGTCTTAGCAATAGGGTCCCGTGTTTACGCATTGGGTACGGAACCCTAAAAAAGAAGATGTACAAACCTGGTGTTGGGTCAGTAGCCGTTTGCAGCTCCTCAAGTCTGTTCCGATCTCCTCACTCTTGAGTTGCCTCTCCAAGTCGATCAGACGAGCCTTCGCATCCTCAACAGATCTAAAATAAAACAATTTTTTAAGTTTTTGCCGGAATATTTTACCTTCGGAGTTGTTTCAAACTGAGGGCTTAAATAAGTTGTACACACCGCTTAAAAAAGAGGTATCGATACAATATAGGGATGGGCGATTCCGAGATGTTTTAAGAATCGAAAGAATCAGAGGCTTTAAAATAAACCATCGAGTCAATCATTAGCTCGCCGTTCTACAAAAATAATCGACCGCTAGTTTTCGATTGTTCGAATCCGTAACTCACCGAGTCGCCGGGGTGAGGGGTCAGTCGATTGCATGCATCGAGCCGAGGTGCGCGAACGCGCCATGCGCCAGTAGCAATAACCGAGTCAGACTCTAGTCCAAGTCGAATCGAACGAAAATTATCGAGATGATCGAACAATCGAATAAAACCTCTCACCATCGACTTGCCAAAAGATTAGCATAATAGCATAGCATAATCAGCCTTTTAATGTTCCCACTGCTGGGACTCAGGCCTCCTCTCTAGGAGAGGGAATGGGTCGTAATCCACCACGCGGGCCCAGTGCGGGTTGGTGAATGTCACATGTCTTCGAGTTTTTGGTTCCAGGACATGCCGGTTTCCTCTCGATGTTTTCCTTCACCGTTTTGAGAGCAGTGGTGATGAAATAAATTACACAAAGTAATGCGCCTGGCTGGGTTTGAACCCGTGACCTACGATTCGTAAGTCGGGGCCGTTACCACTCGGCCGCCACTGCTCGCACAAAAGATTATTAGATTATTATTTTACAAAGTGGGTGCCGTCCCGCGGTCTATATATGGACGCCAAAATACTGATAATTTAACACAAAAACTGGGCAAGTGCGAGTCCGACTCGCGCACAAAGGGTTCCGTACTGTCCATAGCAGAACACAAAAAAAAAAACACGTTTGTGTGAGAGCCCCAATTAAATATATTTTATTCCGTTTTTAGTATTTAGCGGTAAGAGATATACGTCATATCTGTGAAAACAACTGTCTAGTTATCACGGTTCATAAGACACAGCCTGATGACAGACAGAAGGACAGAGGAGAGATAACAATAGGGTTCCATTTAAACCCTTTGTGTATGGAACCCTAAAAATTAGACTTGTCAGGTAAAAAATAACTCTAGATACGATAGTGGAAAAATCTGTGCTTATATTTGTGCACCCATACCTCCTGTGTTTCCTCTGTTGAGCGGCCTGGCGTAGCTTGCTGCCCTTGTCTCTGGAGGCAGCCACCAGCTCCTCCCAGGCTGTCTGAAGGCCTGACAGGTGCTGTGACACTTCTGCTGAACGGGACGGATCTGACTTCTGGAGGGAGTGGCCGATCTGAGGGGAAAATAGGGAGTGAATATTAGTACTTGCACCATAAGGAGCCAGTGAGGCTGATGACCGTTAAAGCCACGGGATTTTTTTCAAAGAGATTTCATGATCCTGGATCGCAGGGGGCACATGAAAGACCCTGGTGGGTTTTAGTGATGATTACCAATCTAAAAAACATCATTTTATTTAGCATAACACATACACTAAAAATATATGCATTTCCCCAATTCATCATCGTCATTCCTAGTAACACCATAATGACCGGTTCTGTGCGTCTCCCATCCACCGGCTCCCCGCGACCAGGTCATCGGTCCACCTTGTAGGAGGCGCCAATGCTGCGTCTTCCAGTACGTGGTCGCTACTCCAAAACCTTTCGATGCTTACGCCCACATGGTTTTCCCTTTTATAGCATAGCATACTCAGCCGTTCCCTCTACTGGGACTCAGGTCTCCTCTCTAGGAGAGGTAATGGGCCGTAATCCAGCAAGCCCAGTGTGGGTGCAGGGGATGTCACATGTTTTTGAATTTTTGGTTCAAGGACATACTGGTTTCCTCACGATGTTTTCCTTCACTGTTTTGAGAGCAGTGGTGATGAAATAAATTACACAAAGTAGTGCGCCTGACTGGGTTTCAACCCGCGACCTACAACTCGTAAGTCGGAACCGTTCTCACTAAGCAACTGCTCCTTTATTCCCTTTAACCATAACACAAATTCTGTAGTACTCACACTCTCCACGTTTCTAAGTTGCTTCTCATTGGCCTGCAATTCCCTTTCGAAGGCTTCGTGCTTCTGTAATTTACGCTCCAAATTAGCCAGGTCCCTGTGGAATAATAAATATACAAATATTATAAAAGTAAATAAAGAGCAATTCCTTTCTCAGTCGCCATAACATTAGTTTAGTTGCTAGCCGGTCGGTTTTCTATCGTATACATTTCGGGGAGTGTGCACTGGAATTGCACAATTTAATTCTACCAAGTCCGTTCCATCATCGGACCACTAGACGTACGGCGTTGCGCCACCGGTACATGGTGGACATCCCACCCATACGCACAATGCGTTTTGAGAACACATTTATTACCGGAGTCTGTGTTTCCTGATAGCTACAACCTAGGGGTCTTTAAGTCAAGAAGGAATAGGTTGCTTCTAGGCAAGCGTGCTTTATCGTCGACCACATCATCGCTTACCAGCAGGTGTGATGGTGGTCAAACGCGAGCCTAACATTAATAAAAAAAAAATTTTGTATGTATATTGTACACTGGATCTTACCCTTGAATGTGATCTTTCTCTGACATTCAATGGTTTGCTGGGAGAATACTGATTGTTGAGTTAAGCTCGTGAAAGCTCATGAATTGTCAAATCACTGTGTTTTATTATTAAGTTTCGTGTACAATAAAGAAATAAAGGTTTGTTTGTTTATTCTTTCATGCTCTAATGGCTGATGATTAGGACCTAGGATATTATTTATTTCTGGGGATAATTTTCTAGTCTCACACCGATTCGATTTAAAAAAAATTCCTCACTTCACAGTTTCTATATTAACTCCCTCGCAGTGCTCGGGAGTTAATTATGTATATAGCCTCACTGCATTCGGGATTAAAACTTAGCAACCTTCGTTTCGTTCGGAATTCAACATGCGGCCCGCAACTACTTAATTCCCTAATCACATAATCTAATATAACTAATAAATAAAAGATCATTGAATCATAGAATTACGTACCTGTAACTTTGGTCCTTAGCAGTCCTAGTTTTGTCTTGAATCCAGTTTTGTAATTCCTCAGTGGCGGCAACGAACTGTAAGAAATAAAAACATCAATATTTGCTTGCGTTTGGTTTGGTTTTTGTCATATTGTTAAGGAACGCAGCATTCATCATCATCTTCCTGCCCTTGTTCCATCTTATTTGGGGTCGGCGCAACACGTTTTTTATATTTATAGAATCAAGAATTGTAGCTTTTATTTAAAATAAACCTTTTACAGACATTTTTGAATTATCAAGAAGTCAGAAAAATTATGCTAATTGCACATTTCAAAGCGTAGATTTCTATGGATATAAATCATCATCTTCCTGCCCTTGTCTCATCTTATTTGGGGTCGGCGCAACACGTTTTTTTCTTCCATTCTATCCTGTCAACCGTCATGCTATCACTAACTTCCTTTTATTTCATATCACTGTTCACACAATCCATCCATTTTTTCTTTGGCGTCCCTCTCCCTCTCCACCCATCCACATGTATACTCATAACTCTTTTAGTAACATGTGTTTCATCTCTCCTCTTTACATGACCATACCAAGACAAACGATTCCCCTTCAACTTTTCAGTCACTGGCGCAACATTCTGGGCCTAAAAAAAACAGACCAAATGGGGTCTTTTAAGTCAAGAGTGAATAGGTTACTCCTTGCCAAGCGTGCTCGATCGTCGACCAAATCATCGCTTACAGCTAAGATAGTGGTCACACGTGAGCCTATCAGAATATTTTAGAGGTATGAGGAACATGGTGTAAAGCCCCACAAACCTCCGTTGAAAAGAAATCTTCCTTCACAGGACCAGACGTACATTACGTCTGGTTAGGGTAACTGCCCCATAGTTCTTTTTCGGGCTGTTGTATATGTTCTAATCGTGCGGAAAACTTCTTAGTACTTATGTAGCATGTTAGATGTCGCTACAGTACAAAAGCAGTATTTATTTATTTAAACTTCATGTACAGTGGTGGTACATAGGCGGACTTAATGCCACAAAGCATTCTCTACCAGTCAACCATTGGGTTAAAAAGACAACACTGTGGTAGGTGTGCACAATAAATAAATAACAGATATTTTTGAAATAGAATGTAGTATCATTAAATGCAGTAAGCAGTAGTATGTCTTTACCTGTTGATGAGCTAAGCTCGCCAGCAAGGCGCGGCGGCGCTCTGCGGCGGCGTGCCGCACGCCGTCGCGGCGCTGTAGCACGGCGGCACGACGAGCTGCGATGCTGACGGAATAAAACAATTGTTAATAACTTAATCATCACAGCTTACAATAAGGGGTTTACCCATTTTATCGACTCATGTACCCGAGTTTGTTCGCCCTGGGCATGGTAGGGTACACTAGGCTGGCAGTAAGAAGGGATGGACGAAGAGTGGGCGCGCGCGGGACGGGTGTGTGGGAACTCGCCGGATGGGTGTGTATCCATATCAAATACTGATCGTCAACTGCATTCGGATAAACCAGAAGCCGACTCCAAAATAGTTGGTTTACTTTATTTTTACCGAAACACCACATTTCATGTATACACACAAATACTTAATATAAATAAATAATAATTATCACATACATAATAATTTGTAATATACTATTAAACTAATGAAATGATTTGTAATTGATTATAAATGAATTAATGAATGAATTGTAATTTCTGATCTGGGAAATTTGAAATTAAGCCTTATATTAATGTTTGGTACTTTAACAAAAACTAGTTCTGCCTCAGTGTATTGAATGTTTAAACAATTATGTATGGGCTTGTACCAACACCCTTAATACAAGTCATTATACAGGGTTATTTGTAAAACACCGGCAACCAGCACTATGTTGAGAACATCATAAACAACAATTTTTGTACTATGACTTTTCAAAATTTATCATACATTGGTTCATCAGATTTTCATATAAAAATAAGAATATTTAAATAGAACGTTCTAAATGTTACGAAGTCTATGCGAAGCAAGCGATAGTACAATAGCGGAGGGGAGCGGGGAGTGCTCGGGGGGCGTAGGTAGGTACAGCAAAATACAGAGTTGAAATGTGTTAGATAGAACAATGAAATCTTGAAGGTTTGTTTTTGTTAAATGTATTATGTTTTGTAAAAAGTCATAGAACAAAAGTTGTTCTTTATGATGCAAGTAATACAGTCCTGCAAGGTTGTTGGTGTTTTAAAAATAACCCTGTATAACTTAGTCGGGTTGCATCACCTACCTGCTTCTGTTTAAGGTGAATGTTCCGCTGGCCTGTTCATACATTTTTCGTTCGAACTATACTCCGTACATAGACACTTTTTGCTCAAAACGAATCACTTTATCACTTTTCTACAATGAAATAGTTCCGCATGCACCTTTTTGGTAAATAATTTGCTTTATATATTGAGAAAAACAGTCTAGAAAACCGGGCAAAATTAGACATTTTGTTTACTAGTGTGAGTGCGATTTGACAACCAAGCTTGCCGCCATGAATGCGATAGATTATAATACTTAACGCTAGATGGCGTGCAACCGATATTGTAAATTTGAAAAATCTTTACTAAATTTATAATAATGGTTTCCATTAAAAAAAGCATTATAATAACGTAAAACTAACTATCATAAACGAAAACATAAAACATTGTTGTTGTCAAATATTGTTAGCGTTAGTTATTATTATTGTTACTAGCAACAATTTCGTCAAACGAAACCTACGAGAAACAAAACGCGACGTTGCCGTACTTCCTAGTTCCTTCCTACTTGACCCTTTGACCCGTAATGTTTCTAAGAAAAACCGTTGCCAAACTTCGTTCGATTCGATAATTCGGTTGACTTGTAATAAAATACATTTTGAAGCTCTAGGCTTGTGCAGTGATAGGTTTTACGCGCGGAATTTCTTGTATGTTTTGAATTTTATGCATTTTCATAGATTCGAACAAATATTTCTTGTATGTATTTCATTCCAATTTAATGTAATTATAGCAATGTATTGTAGTAAAAGTTGCATAGACGCAATTTTATTTTAAAATAAAAGTAGGTACCAATCTTTCGGTGGTATTAGCAAGTCGGCCCGTGAGTTTAGCTGGCTATTTATTACAAACTAAAATCTTCTCATAGAAATCACCAATCGATATTATTAACTGATTCGTGAAGTTATACTTAATTAATATCAAGTATATAATTTTTTTTTTACTTTATAATATATTATCTATCATATGTAAATCAAATTTATAAGTCGCTTTAAATATATATATTTCCTGTCATATTCTTTTTTCAGATTAGTAATACAAATAGTTATCGATGGACAAACAAACATTAGTTTTACTTGGTATGTACCAAGTAAAACTATATCGCGTCATAATGTGCATTCCGTTACATATAATTATGGATTATGATTTATTATTTATGGTTGTTCTGCAGGGATTTATCCCCACTAGATATTATTTTCTTAATTGTCAATCAATATTATATCAAAATTATTTGGGTAAGTAAAATTTTACTGCTGTAATTTTGAACGTAATTTGGAACGTCAATATTTGTAATATTCTGTATTATCTACGGACATTACTTTGCATGACATGAGATTGCATTTCGAACGAATTCCGAATTTATAAAAGTACCTAACATATTGTCTTGTATATATCATTTGTTTTTGTGTATTTCAGTTTAGGTTTACATCTTGGTTCCTACTGTCTGATGCTGCGAGAAAGATAGCGTACCAAACGCCACGAATATTCAGGCGTCCGTAAATTGTCAAAAAGAGTGAAAAGCGCATTCAAACGATTATATAGTGACTGAACTGCAAGGACTATTATTGCAATGTCAATGGAACTGAAAACAAGGAAGGAAACTTCGTAGAAGATCTAAAAAAAGGATGCTCCAGAAGTGTGGGCACTGATTTATGCCACCAATGAAAAAATTGCCTTGAAGGCAAGCCTTTTGTCAAATGAGACGACAAATGTGGCAGAAAACTTTATGAGCGTAATAAATAAAATCAGCTGAGGAAAACGAATTAATCTAGGTAAAGGGGGATCGTACCAACGTGTTCATGTGGCAGGTAAATACTATAAACATTTACTTTTCTATTAGAACAAACAGAAGTTGGAACCAAAAAGAAATGTTATGTTTATCAGTACTGTTTCCTTATACTTATATTGTACATAACATAGATATAATTTCTATCTATTTTTTTCATATTTTCTAGTAAAATTATATTTTATTTTCAGGGCTATCGCTTGCTACTGGACACAAATGGTATAAGACTGCATGGAAAAAGCAGACCACACAGAGTCCAGGAACACATTTAAAAAAATACATAGAGCGAAAGGAACAGAGCAGAATACGATAAGATTTGTCAACACTCAAACAATTTTTTGTTTGAAGAGAAAAAAACACAAACGACAAGAATTATGGACCTGAACCGAGTGATCCAATTGATGTTGATGAACTACAATTGAGAATATGGTGTGAAGAATGGTTAGCAGAATTAATAAAATTTATAATTCTATTGCATGTCCACTATATTTTAGCATGATAATTACTCTTACTATAATATTAAATTTATTTCAGGTTCAAGGACGAATGCGTGTCAGTAACATGGATAAATGCTACTTCAAATGTTTTATTTCAGTCAATGAACCTTAGACAGTTATAGAAGTTTGTCGAGATAATGAATTTATTAGCAATATGATGCCAAAGCCATTAGACTTTTTGAAATACTGTATTCTGCCAGAAATCATTTTGAACCATGGTCAAAAAAATGTGAAATGTATAGATATGAAAGGTACACTAAATTATTACTCTTTTTTATTTATTTCATAATTTCCATAAATTTCAATCTATATTAATTTTTTCTTGTGGAAAATTGTTCTTCAACATCCACATAAAAAGTTACACACAAAATATACTAAGTATAGTCATTTTCTTTCACAGCAGCTGTTAAGTGGTGGTTTTCCGGACAAGAACTTCAGGATCAAATGATTGTTTTAATTGTATGTTTAGAATCTACATTATCAATGTTTACAATCATAGAGTGAATGAAAAGAACTTTGTTGCTTTTTTATTTCCTTTACAATTAAAACAATACTTTAGCAGATATGTATAACCATTTGTTAGTTATGTTTAAGTTTTACAAGAATAAAAATGTGATTATGGATGCTTAGATATTATCAAACATTTTTCCACCTTCTTGGTTGCAATCTCTTATTCTAATTTGTGTTTTAAATTTGTTGTCTTGTTTATGAAATAGAGTTTCTTGCGTTTGTCTTGTACTGGTGTGTAATTAATTTTGAAAAAGATTGTTTTTTAGTAAATGGTCATGTATCAAGCATTTATGTCTCTATAATTACTTGTAATAATTGTTAGTTGTAATATATGTTATTTTAAATAATGTAATAAAAGGTAATAAAATAAAACTGTCTTATGCATTCTTGACATTCATTTGATTCACAAAATTAGAGGTCAATTAAATAGTTTACACCTGAAATACCGCCTTTTATTTTTATAATATAATCATAACAGGTACTCCCCCAGACATAATTATAATTTCTACAGAAACCAGGCTTATAACTTTTAAATACACGCCATCTAGTGGTAATTTTGTTAGATTTTAAAGTAGTCGTTCGTGTCTATGTGTGTGTAAACGATACTATAAGCAGAGTTAGATATTAGTATTTCGAAAAATGGCGAATCAGATGGGTTTTGAGACTATAATTTGACTAACTTCGATAAAGTGGAATGTCCGATTTACGCTGTACTATTTCTGTGACTTAATATTTTTTCAATTACACTCAAAACAAAATAAAACTGAAAATGTTGACTTCAGCGCCATCTAGCGGGAAAATGGCCACGAACAACCCGTAGCAATCACCTTAAGTGTAACCAATAAACAAATGGTTTATTTATGTACGGTTAACATTGTAATTTTTATTGGTTGTAAATAAATTATTATTACTTACTGTTCGGCAGCATAGTGCGGTATCTTCTCCAGCGCCTCGGCTCTCTGCACGAAGGATGCTAGTCGCTCGTCCTGAGCTGCTAGACGTGCTTCCAGCTCCTCGTGACGTTTGATGAGGGCTTCAGCTTCATCTACTGATGACTGTGGAGGATAGAAAGGGGGAGATATTAGTTTTGGCGAAAATTAAGGTCTACTTAGGGTTTTTGGGCAGGTGGTATATCATTCAATGTCTTCTCCCGCTTAGGGAATCCAATTGCGCAAGCGCGGGTCCCGCAAATGCGGGATTACTCATGCGGGATCCCAAATGTATCCTCTTTGGATTCTGACAACGACAAAGGTCAACTGAAGGAACACAGGTTCTACTGACTTCTTCCGATCTAGGGTGGACGAGAGGACATATCAGACTTTTACTGACTTCCGTTACTCTTTGTGTTTTAGACGTAAATAGAGGTGTTTTTAGACGTAACAACAAATTTACCGTTTTCAGATTTTTTTCCTATACTTGTGCTATGAGACCTTGCTTCATCCCAAATTTCAAGATTCTAAGTCAACGGGAAGTATCCTATGAATTGATTCCCTTGAGAATGTCAAAATACACGTTATAAACGGCCGTATGTTTTTTTTTTTTTCGTTAACTCAGATTTTTTATTTTTTCTATGCTTCAAGGGACCGCAGACCTGAGTATATGGTTTTAATTTCAACTCGATACCTCTACGCGTACTCGAGATAAAGTGTCTTGACAGACAGACGGACGGACAACAAAGTGATCGTATAAAGGTTCAGTATTTTCCTTTTGAAGTACGGAAACCTAAAAATATAAAGGTAGGTAGCACTTACCCCGAATTGCTTGTACTCCAAATAAGCCTCGTGAGCGCCGCTGGACGCGTCGATCTGGTCGCATTCGCGGTTGAAGCTCTGCAGCTGCACCAACTGCTTCAAGTATGCGTCTTTGTCTTGCCATTCTGTTGTATAAAAGGTGTGTTGTGTTTTTAAAATTGAATAGTTGAGTATTTTTTTTTTAATTCGATGTAAGCGCCAGGTTAGACGAAATTCCAATTTTCTTAAAGTTTTTTTTCGTTTTGCAGGTCAGTGTCAAATTGTATTTTGATTAAAATATGATTTGCGATTGTAACAAGAATTTATTTAGGTAATTATAATATAATATAATAATATTCCACAACTATCACACAACGCTGTCTAGTCTCAAGCTAAGCAGAGCTTGTATTATGAGTACTAGACAACTGATAAACATACTTATATATTTCTAAATACATACATATTATAGATAAATTACACCCAGACACAGAACAAATGATTGTGCTCATCACACAAACATTTGTTCTGAGTGGGAATCGAACCCACGACCTCCGGCATAGCAGTCAGAGCCACTAACCACTAGACCAACAGGCCAGTTAAAGATTTATTATAAGTATAGATATCTGTAACCGAAACTAGCAGTTTTTTTTTAAATTGATATAAACCAGTGCTTATCTGCGATCCCACCTGATGGTAAGCAGAGCTGCAATCATTGATGGTGAGGCGCACCAGTTTATTAAGAGCTTATTCACTCTATTCAAAATAATTTCCGTAGTCCGTATGGTGTTCGGACGTAAATAATGGCACCATCCCATCTCTTCCCGTGGGTGTCGTAAGAGGCGACTAAGGGACGTACCAGAGAATGGGCAGCAGTATTCTCTGTGCATTATAACAACCACACTGCGATCGCCAACCCGTCTGCTAAGCGTGGCGACTACGGCAAACCCCTCCAAAAAATGATAAGCAAAATAAAGAAATGGCCCCTAGTGCCCGGCAGCCCGTCTACCCTTGACTCCGTGAGGGTCGTGGGAATCCGATGGATGCGAGACGCACAGGACCGGTCATTGTGGCGGCATTTGGGGGAGGCCTATGTCCAACAGTGGACGTCTTTCGGCTGAAATGATGAGGATGATGAAAATAATTTCAAAAGCATATCCGAAGCGGTTTGATTGGTCGGTCAAAAAGGACAGAAAGAGAAGTAAACGTTACCTTTAACGACAGCCTTATGGTCGCTCTCCAAGCTCTTGATCTTATCAGCCACGTCGGTGAGAGCTGGGTTGTTGGCCAACAGCTGCTTGCCCAGCGCTATCACTTCCTTGTACCTGAGGCGCAGAAATGTTACTATCAATTTATAAAAACGAACGAAGGGTCAAGGATACCCCATTTAGCCAGGTTATCTCCGCAGCGGGCAACCAGAGCACGCAAAGAACGCGCGAAGATCTTTTCAAAACAATACGAGTATACTAACAAAATGTTTCCTTTGCAATGCACAGAGGTTCCCCGCTTCCCACACCATCAATCCACTAAATGAATGTGTACGGTCTTTATAGGTATGGTTAAATACCATACCTATAAAGACCGTATTTTTTCAATGTAATAAAATTTAATTACGTACTTAAATTTTTAATTATTGTAATATTATAATTTATTTATGCGAATCACATCGTCTTCAGTACTACAACGATTAATCTAAAACTTTGTTTGATTTGTAACCTGGTGACCTGGACACACAGGTTTTGTAAAGACCTTAGTTCAGACACCAGTCTTCCACAAATTAATTATAAAATTGTATTTAAAGACTGTTTAATTGCTTTTTCTATAATTTATGGAAATAAAATAAATAAATAATAATGATTTAAAAAATATTATTTTATTTTATTTTATAGAAGGCTCACAGACTAATAGAAAAAATTATATAAACATTGTAATATAATCAAATCACTAATTACAAGCCTTCAAACTTATTTAAAAATATACATATATATATATATGTATTTCGATAAAAATAAAGTACACACAAGTCAATGAATTACTAACGGGAAAAGTTACCGAAAAAATTCTGTAACATTATTAATTCAAATTTTTAACAGTACCTCTCTGGGCAGCCAGCATGTGACTCATATTCTGGAGCGATACTTACTCGTCATCATGAGCTTTGATGTCATCCATGAGCTCTTGATGTTGCTTGTGCAGCGCCTCCGCCGTCGCCACGTCTTTAGCGGTGGCTTCCTGGGCTAGCTGCTCGCGGACTTTCTGTTGATAGGCGACCAGTTTTTAGTAAGGAAAGAAAAGTTAGAAAACACGACTCACAAGTCTGCGCCAAATAGGTTTATCACCATCATTTCAGCCGAAAGACGTCCACTGCTGGACATAGGCCTCCCCCAAGTGTCGCCACAATGAACGGTCCTATGCGTCTCGCATCCATCGTACTCCCGCAACCGTTACCAGGTCATCGGTCCACCTTGCAGGAGGCCTTCCAACGCTACGTCTTCCGGTACGTGGTCGCCATTCCAGAACCTTTCGGCCCCAACGGCCATCCGTTCTGCGAGCAATGTGCCCTGCCCATTGCCCCTTAAGTTTGGCGATTCTTCGTGCTATGTCGGTGACCTTGGTTCTCCTGCGGATATCCTCATTCCTGATTCGATCACGCAAGGAAACTCCGAGCATAGCCCTTTCCATTGCCCTTTGGGTGACTTTGAGTTTTCTGATGAGGCCCATTGTAAGCGACCATGTTTCAGAGCCATATACCAAATAGGTTCAGGTCGGCATAATTCCAGACAACTAGATAGCAGTTGTCTGACGCTGGTTTATTTTGACTGTACGAATGTAGATCTTTTTTTTTATTTTAATGACCTGGTCACTTGGACCACTGCACTATGTATCACATTAGAGTGCGGGTGCAACACATCCTAATATTTTTGTAGTATTTGGCAGCAAATGTATCGAGTCAGCCTTCTCGGCAAACTTCGCTGAGGTAGCCAAAACTACAATAAAATTCTCAGCTCCATTTTACCGAGATCGCGCCTGTTTCAATGATTCCACATATTGTCCAGTTGCGCAGACACTTGAGATAAAAAACTACACCAATTTTACATCACAATATCCACTAGGAATCAATTTGCGAACAATTAAAACAGACACTGAACTTCACTCGGAGAAATCCCGCTAAAAACTCCGAATGTAGATCAGTTGAAAAGGGTAGGAGGGTGTACAGCGTGATGCTATTTCTTAAGCCACAGAAACCTTATAGCTGGCAAGTCAAAGTCAAAGTTTTTTACTTCACATAGGCCTACATGGGCACTTATAAAACGTCAGAAGCTAGTGCACGGTTCCAAATTGGTCGTTTCTTATGGAGAAGAACCGGCAAGAAACACCATGGTTACTCTTTTAAAAAATAATTTGTTGTTACAATATTTCCATATTACAGCATATCGACGGTGAAGTGCCAATACCTTCTAACTGACATTTTTCGATAAAATTACTTTTAAGTGCTTATATTTTAAATGCGTGTTTCCGCATGCTTCGTAAAATATCCGAAGCGGATATTTAGTTGCAACTGCATCAAATTAATTTGTGGAAACAAACACCTAACTAAACCAACGTGTCAATTTATAGTATTGCTTCCTAACAATTTTGGACAGATAATTTTGACTTCCGACAGTTAGGAGTTATTGGTACTTCACCGTCGATATGTAGATATTATGTAAGGACAGAGTAGACTGGTCAATATTGTACTATGAAGTACAATAAAAATAATCATAATAAAAAGGAACCTAAGGAAACTTATAGGTAGAAAATTTATAACCATTTTTTCATTACATATTAACTATTTGACCATTACATATTAACTGTATGGACTTTAAAAGAGACTTTGACCCCTGTACAGTTCGCGAACCCCGAGGGGTTCGACTGTTCATGTCTTGTGGTCATCATAACATGGAACAAAGGCATGAAGATAATAATGATGTTACCTGCATCCAGTGGGTCAGTGTGCTGGAACTCCTGCCAAAGATCTGGTGTCCAACCGCCGACTCCAGCCGACTGCGTCTTTCAGCTGCTTGAGCTTGGCACCTCTCCCACATCTGTTGGATCTCCTTTTGGCGGCCTTCTACGTTGCCGCGTTCATTGGGGTACTGGGATTTCACCCTGAGAGAAGAAATTTTTTGATTAATTTAGTTGGAAATATAAAAATAATTATATTGAAAACAGTTAAGAATTCTTCTTAATTCATTAAAAACCAAGCGAACGCCGTTCGCTCTCTCATTGTCTTTCTATTGTGTCTCTACGGTATTATATTATAAACGCGAATAATAATAATAATATTCCACAACTATCACACAACGCCGTCTAGTCTCAAGCTAAGCAGAGCTTGTGCTATGAGTACTAGACAACTGATAAACATACTTATATATTTCTAAATACATATATAAAGTGTTAAAAAATTAACTTTAAGAATTTCGAGGGCAATTGTACTCCTCATTATGAACAACTTTTGCTATGGGACCAAACCTGAAATCGCCAAAAAAAAATCAGCTGCTCCATACATTTTGACGAGTTATGCGAACATAAAGTAGGGAACAGCTGATTTATTTTTCGCGATTTCATGTTTGGTCCCATAGTAAAAGTTGTTCATAATGAGGAGTACAATGTCCCCTCGAAATTCTTAAAGTTAATTTTTTTACACCTTATATATTAACGATAAATTACACCTAGACACAGAACAAATGATTGTGCTCATCACACAAACATTTGTCCTGAGTGGGAATCGAACCCACAACCTCCGGCATAGCAGTCAGGGCCTCTAACCACCAGACCAACAGGCCGGTCACAATGCGAAATTTTGTATGTATGGATATATGGATGTTTGTTACTTTTTCATGCAAAAACTACTGAATGGATTTCGATGAAACTTGGTACCCGGGTAGACCATGTCCTGGAATAACATATAGGATACTGTTTATCCCAGAATTATGTTCCCTTAGGATGATTTTCTACTGGCAAAAGGTAGCAGTAACATAACTTTTACACCAACTTAAATCTATGGGTACAATGGCGGTCTTATTTATTTATTAAAACTTTATGCACTAGTAATAAACACTGTACAAAGGCGGACTTAATGCCTTAGGCATTTTCTACCAGTCAACCTTAACGCTGGCAGCGATATCTACCAGACCACTAAAAATATTATCATCCTCATGCTTCTGCCCTGGTTCTGGATTTTTTCTTCCATTCAGTCCTGTCATCCGTCACGCTATCACTAACTTCCTTTTCTTCCATATCAATCCTCACATAGTGTGATCTAAACACATTTTTTGTGTCAATAAGAACGTAAAATAACATCTAGCTTTTATAAAACATATATATTTGATAGTTTTCTTACTCTTCATTTTCGTATCGCTTAATTAGGCTGCATGAAATAATAAAAACAAAGTTTGAACAAAGATGATTTATAAAAAAATTACACTACACTACACCCCTATTTTTTAATTCATCATCATCATCATCATTTCAGCCGAAAGAAGTCGACTGCTGGACATAGGCATCCCCCAAGTGTCGCCACAATTAACGGTCCTGTGCGTCTCGCATCCATCGTACGCAACCGTTACCAGGTCATCGGTCCACCTTGTAGGAGGCCTTCCAACGCTACGTCTTCCGGTACGTGGTATCATTTTTTAATTAGTACAAAAAAATTGGGTATCTGTACCCGTTACTGATCATATTTTTGTAGTCAAAAATAAAAAAAAAACTAAATCCCAAAATTGTCCACGAAAATTTGCCATAATTGGTAAATTCATAATAGAATCAATCATTCATAACAATTGCTATTAGAAAATACTATGCGCAGTGTTTTTCCATTTTGATCGTCATTAATTCATTTATAATCAATAGCCTGTACAATATTTCCATAAATTGAGTGACATTTTGGGATATAAACAAACACTAATAACTGTACTGTTTATAAATATTATTTATTGAGACTTTATTTAAATAATAACAAGACCTTTTCTAATAAGCCCTTTTTTTATTGGGTGGGAAAATCATCTTATGACTAATCCCGCTCTTGGGCGGAGCAGAAGATAGTGTCAGACTTTTACTGACAAAAAATCCACTCCTGTTCTTTCGTTGCCTTCGTCCCGGGGCCCCGGGTTTCGCTTTCACACTACCCGTGGCCCCAGTAGGCTTCGACCCTGCTGGGCCCCTACGATTTGCCGACATCTCCTTGAGGCGCGCGTGAAACAGTACGCGCCGTCGACGATTTGCGCTCGGTCCGGACGGTTACCGGACGGTCGGACGGCGAGCCACCCATTGCTCACCGTCCGCAAGCCCGTGCCTACGGTGGCCGGAAATCGGGATCGGAATCTCGGCGGCGGTTGGAGCGTAAGGACCGTTGCCTCACGCGATCGGCCGCCTCCTTTGCTAGCATGACTGCTTCGCAGAAGGAGGCGACCGCCTGCCACTCCTCCTCGCTCCGGAGCATGGCCTGTACCAAGGCCCGGCGCGAGAGATCGCCGCCGCCTCACGCCCCCACGAGGACACGGCGGTGCTCTGCCTAGGCGGGGCACACCCCCACCGTGTGCTCCGGGTTAAATTAAATTAGTGGTGCATAATAAGAACAAGTTTTTATTATTATTATTATTGATAAGCTCGCACTTGACCACTATCTCTCCTGATGGTAAGCGACGATGTGGCTGACGATGAAGCACGTTTACCTAAAAGTAACCTATTCTCCCGTAACTTTTGATTCCCTTGAGAGTGTAGAAATACACCTTCTTTGCAACATAAGCGTCCGTATCTTTTTTTCTCGTTAACTCAGAAATTAGATTTTTTTCACAGTTTCAAGGAACTGCAGACTTGAGTATATGGTTTTGATTTCAACTCGATACCACCACGCGTTCCTGAGATAAAGGGTCTTCACAGACAGACAGACAGACAGACAGACAGGCGGACGGACAAACAACAAACTGATCCTATAAGGGTTCCATTTTTTCCTTTTGAGACCCGGAACCCTAAAAATTCCGCTAAAAACTCAATTAAGTACTTACGAGTCAGCCAGCAGACTGATGGTGTTGACCTTCTCCCTAACAGGTTCCAACTCCCTCTCCAGCTGCGCATGCCTCCTCTGCAGGGCTCTTACAGTCCTGAGGTCAGATGCGGGCGCCGAGCTGGCCGCGAGCTGGTTCTCCTTCTCCGCCATCCAGTCCAAAGCTTCGTCGCAGGTACGGCTGAAGAGTTCCACACTGAAAAAGAATCGTATTGTTAGTGTGGTGTCCACGTTTGCTGCTAGGTTGATAAATAAATGTCACGCATAACCATCATCATCATTTCAGCCGATAGACGTCCACTGCTGGACATAGGCCTCCCCCAAATATCGCCATAATTAACGGTCCTGTGCGTCTCGCATCCATCGGATTCCCGCAACCTTCACCAGGTCATCGGTCCAGGTCCACCTTGTAGGGGGCCTTCCAACACTACGTCTTCCAGTACGCGGTCGCCACTGCAGAACCTTTCGGCCCCAGCGGCCATCTGTTCTGTCAGCAATGTGCCCTGCCCATTGCCACTTAAATTTGGCGATTCAAGGCATTTTATTTCAAATAAACCATTTACAGGCACTTTTGAAAAGTCAAGAAGTCAGTCAGTCAGTAAAAATGATGCTAATTGCACATTCCAAAGCTTTTTCATTCAGCATTCTACTCTTTTCAATGATGTTATGTATTACAAATATCTCGTTACAAGTTTCTAACTCCCCCCCCCCCTCAAATAAAGAGTAATTTACCTCGAAGCACCCTCCAAGCTCTTCTCCTTCTGCTGCTTGAGCCGCAGCAGACGGTCCCACTGCTGGCGCAGCTGTTGCCGCCGGGCGGTCGCCTTGGCCGCCTGGCCGTGCTTAGCAGCCACCAGCTCCTCGGCTGCAGCATCTATGTGTTCCAGGCGTTTTGAGGCCGCTGAGAGATCTGTGACGAATTTCTGTGGGGAACAATTGTTTGTTAAGACGATTTGATAAGGAATAATATTAAACAACTTTCACACAACGTCATCTACGAGTAGTCCCAATGAGCTTGTGGTATGAGTATATGGTTTTAATTTCATCTCGATATCTCCACGCGTTACCAAGATAAAAGGTCTTGATAGATAGACAGACCGACAGACAGACAGACGGACAACAAAATGATCCTATAAGGATTCCAATTTTTTCCTTTTGAGGTACGGAACTCTAAAAAAGCTAAAATGATAAGGGTGGCTCTCTCCAAAAATAGAAATAATTTATACAGCAATAAAATGATCGCCGGACCAGCTATTTCGCAGTCAACTAGTGCTTGACTGCGATCCCACCTGATGGTAAGCAGTAATGCAATCGTGGATGGTGAAACGCACTAGTTTATTAAGAGTCTATTCACTCTAGTCCTATGTATTATGTACTTATACCTACCTCATGAATCGCTCCGTCTATTGAAGAAATACATATAAATCCGTACGGAAGTATTTGAATTTATCGCGTTGCTACAGACAGACGCGGTTAAGGAATTTGTTACATAGTATTTAAGAAACCTCCGCATAGAACAAAACAGCTGACATCAAAAAAGCTGAAAGTAAATTTTCCTTCAAGCGTAAAATTCGGAACTACTACTTGAAGTTCTCTCAATCTTAGTTCGGTCTTCGTCATAATTGTTATATTTTAAGTTCTCTTAATTAGAATGATTTCTTATGTATCATAGTATTTATTAGTTTATTATATTAGCATATATACGTATTTTATTATTATAAGCCACTTAATTTAATGATACTACATTCTATTTCAAAAATATCTGTTATTTATTTAATGTGCACACCTACTACAGTGTTGTCTTTTTAACCCAAAGGTTGACTGGTAGAGAATGCTTTGTGGCATTAAGTCCGCCTATGTACAACCACTGTACGTGAAGTTTAAATCTATATATATAAAAGAAAGTCGTGTTAGGTACACTATTTATAACTCAAGAACTGCTCAACCGATTTTGCTGAAAATTGGTGGGGAGGTAGTTCAGAACCGACGGACGGACATAGGATACATTTTATCGAGTAGGGTAGATTAGGGTAGAGTAGAGTAGGGTAGCGTAGGGTAGAGTAGGATAGAGTAGGGTAGAGTAGGGTAGAGTAGGGTAGAGTTGGGTAGAGTTGAGTAGAGTAGGGTAGAGTTGGGTAGAGTAAGGTAGAGTAGGGTAGAGTAGGGTAGAGTAGGGTAGAGTAGGGTAGAGTAGGGTAGAGTAGGGTAGAGTAGGGTAGAGTAGGGTAGAGTAGGGTAGAGTAGGGTAGAGTTGGGTAGAGTAGGGTAGAGTAGTAGAATATAGACGGGAACGAAGCCGCGGGCAAAAGCTAGTAAATAAATAAATAGAAAGAAAAATTTTATGAAAGAACCCTCACCTCATACTTCCTCTTCGCATTCTCAACACTATCATCAGCGTCATCAGCTCTCAACATCTTCTCCTTGTCCTTGATCCACTTGTCGAAGTCATCACACTCAGCGAAGAAGCTGTACAGCTTAATGGCGTCTTCGAGCTGAGCGCGTCTGGCGGCGGAGAGCGTCAGGAGTTCATCTGTAGGTAAGATGAGATTTTTTTATTTTTTATTCTTGATAGGTTCGCGCTTGACCGCCATCTCACCTGATGGAAAGCGACGATGCGGTCGACGATGGAGCGCGCTTGCCTAGAAGTAACCTATTCACTCTTTACTTAAAGATTTTCGGGTTGTAGCTATCAGGAAACACACATTCCGGCAAGGAATTCCACTCCTTAGATGTACGCACAATGAATGTGTTCCCAAAACATTTCGTGCGTATAGGTGGGATGTCCGCCATGTACCGGTGGCGCGTTGCCGTGCGCCTGGTGGTCCGATGATGGAACGGGCGCGGGCGGAATTAGATGATGCAATTCCGACGCACACTCCCCGAAATGCAACCGGTAGAAAAATAATTTAGTTAGTGGACAGGTCTACTTAAACCTGTGCAGTTCTTTCTTCAAAAGACCATCTCAGACACTAATCTACATGGTTCTCATATGATTTGACCATTACATGTTTGCTGTATGGCCCGCTCTCTCCCACTTCATTGTAGACCTTATTTGAGCCGAAAGACGTCCACTGTTGGCCATAGACTTCTTCTTAGGACATATGTCTCGCATCCATGGGATTCCTGCACCCCTTACCGGGAGCACGGTCCACCATGTGGGAAGCAGCGCTAACGCTGTATCTTCCGGTACGCAGTTTCCATTCCAGAACCTTTCGGCCCCAATGGCTATACATTCTGCGAGCAATGTGCCCTGGCCATTGCTACTTAAGTTTGGCGTTTTTTCGTGCTATGTCGGTAACCTTGGTTCTCCTGCGGATATCTTCATTTCTGATGCGATCACGCAAGGAAACTCCGAGCAAAGCCCTTTCCATTGCCTCCCATACGGCAATGGAAAGTGCTATGCTTGGAGCAAGGGCGCCGACTCCGTGGGTTCTCGGGGGCTCGAGCACCCATGAGAAATAAACAGTGGGTGCCGAGTACCCCTGAGAATAGACATCAAGAAACAGATCAGTAATCGCCTTTTAGGTTACGTATAAATTATAATATTTCTTAATAATACAAAATATTTTCATTTTTATATAATGGGTTTCATTTTATATTTTTATCAAACATAATTAGTAATTAAGTACGTAGTATGTAAGTAAGATATTTACTTATTTGACGGTCGATCAGTGTGCATTAATCTTCTCACACTTCGCCACTTTTTCGAGTCATCAAATGAGCATGAGCACCCATGAGGTTTTCTAAAACCCGGCGCCCCTTTCTCGGAGTTTAAGGAACCTTCTGACGAGGCCTATTGCTATAGTACTCACCGTAATCCTTCTGTATCTCCGCCATCCTGGTCTCGACGCTAGCAGTCCTCTGCTGCGGCAGGGTAGTGCGACTAGTTCGCCGCGCGGTTTGACTCGGCTTGTTACGCTTCACGGGGACCACCTGCTTCACTAGGACCGTCTTCTTGACGCGCTGTACTGTGCGGACTTTCTCGGGGCGACGGACTTGAACCTAGGAAGGAAAACAAAGGTTCAACAAATGTATGGGGCTTGGGCCTAAGTAATTAAAAAGTTGAACAGCAATCAGACTTATATAGAGTGAAAGAGCGTATTTATTTTGATTTTTTTGAGCATTTAATAATATTTTACAACCTCCCGTTTTATTTTAATTGAAGACGAGAAAATATTAACTTGTATTACTATAAGTATAAACCGTCATAGTCCGCCTCCTAAAGGGGTGACCAAACGGTTGCAAATCAACGTCCCAACCAAGGTGACCTTGCTAGTTTCAATCCGTGTAGACAGCAGTTGTAATCCATGATCTTCAACGCCCTTGGTTGGGAGGCGCGTTTTCCCAACCACCAACCACATGTTGGCACGTGGTTTACATTCATGTAGCCGCAACACAAACCAAATACATAAACCAAGGTCACCTTGGAACGCTAGTTTGCAACTGTCTGGTCACCCCTTTATGAGGAGCCCTGAGATCCAGCAGTGGAAACATTGGAAGGCTGACTATGCTACTATGTATAAACATTATTTGAAAAGGTTGGCAAACCTGTGGCAATTGAAGTGACAGTATATCTGTGTAACTGTGTACTCTATGACTCGCGTTCCGAGTCACGATAACATCGATGTTAGTGCGTCAACAGTCGTTCGTTTACGTTCGAATAGCGACGTTATCGTGATTCAGAACGCAGGGATGGTTTATTTCAACGTCAACGTAAAGTCGACCCATCGTCAATCTGACATTTTACGGTTTTGACCTATTTTCGGCACGTTTTGATATTGCAACATTTTTCATCTTAATTGCATAAAGCTGCAGTTAATATATAAAAAAACTTAGGTATTTATAATATAATAATGACATTTATTTGAATCTTAATTTTATACAATTTATTTTAATATTTAATACAATTCTTTTGACTGACTGACGTTGTAATATAAATCAATTTAATTTAATGATAATCCAATGACAATCCAATGTAATTTAATGATAATCCAATGCAATGATCTAATTTAATTTAATTTTGATTTTAACATTTCATTGTATGTAATTTTATGATATGTATTGTCTGTATGTGATTATGGAACTGAGTCTTTGGTACTCGAAATAAATAAATAATAATAATAAAAAATAATTTAATAGATACGACAATTTTAGCTACATTTTAAATAATTCTATTGCATAGAAACGAATAAATAAAAAAATGTGCGTTTTGTTTTTAAAACCCTACCCGGGTATTCAGGTGCATCCAGTTATACTGGAAGCCAACCCCAAGCGAGTTAGGGAGAAGCTAGAGAGATGAAGTATAGAAAAATACTCACCGGTACAACTCTTGGTTCAATTTCCCTCACATAGTTAGCGGGTACGAACCCGTCGGTCCTGTCAGCCTTGCGCACCGACCACCAGTCGGGGTTCGTCTTGTTGATGAGGAACATCACCTCACCCTTCGCCATTGAAATGCCCTGGCCGGTGAAGGCGTACAGGGCTTTCACCTGTGGGTTTAAAAAATGGTTAGTTGGTGGTCTTTAACGACTGGACAGGTCCACTCCAATCCGTGAGGTTCTTTACTCAAAAGACCATCTCAGACACAATTCTGTATAGTTCTCACATAATTTGACTATTACATAATTGCTGTAAAAAATATCAATCTTACTAGTCCGGAGTTGAGCTACGCGAATACTGACAAATGCTTGCACTGACTGGACAGGTCCACTCAAATCTGTGTGGTTCCTGAAAAGACCATCTCAGACACTAATCTGCATGGTTCTCATATGATTTGACCATTACATGTTTGCTGTATGGACTTTAAAAGAGACTTTGACCCCTGAGTTTGTTTCGGTGTTACTTCTCAGGGTAGTCAGCTAGGAAACACCGACCTCATCTAGTTTATAGTAACTAAAAAAAAAATACGCGTAAAAGTGTTATTTATAACCTGTTTGCAAAATAAATATCGTTATCGAGCAGTGGTGGCAGAGTGAGAGCAGTGGTGGCCGAGTGGTAACGGCCCCGACTTACGAGTTGTAGGTCGCAGGTTCAAACCCAGCCAAGCGCATTACTTTGTGTTATTTATTTCATCACCACTGCTCTCAAAACGGTGAAGGAAGACATCGTGAGGAAACCGGCATGTCCTAGAACTGAAAATTCGAAGACATGTGACATCCACCAACCCGCACTGGGCCCGCGTGGTGGATTACGGCTCATTCCCTCTCCTAGAGAGGAGGCCTGAGTCCCAACAGTGGGAACATTATAAGGCCGACTATACTTATACTATTGCTAGGTCTCAAGCTTTGCGCCATGCGAGTCCAATGCGGATTGGTGGATGTCACATGTCTCCGAATTTTTGGTTCCAGGTTTTCCTTCACCGTGTTGAGTTTTGTATAACATTCATACAAAAATTTGCTTGAGGAAAATAGGTGCTTTGTACGTTTTTCAATAGTATGTAAAAAGGTTACATTTCGCGGGGGAAAAAAAAACGGTTCTCGATTTCCAGTTTCTGAGATTGATTCCAATTTTCAAGATCAATTTTCTTGGCCTATAAAATCAAATAATCTATTAATCCATCTCAGATTTGATCAATCATCCCTAAAACGGCGGTTGCCTCACAATGTCTTCCTTCGCAGTTTTTAAAGTAGCGGTGTTTACATACATTACATAAGTAATGCGCCTGCCTGGGTTTGAACCCGCGACAAAACTAAGCCGAGAGAAAGTTCAAAACCCACAAACGTATTACAAGGTTAAAGACTACGTTGAAGACACGCTTATTTGGCAATGACTGTCCAATGTTTAAAATTGATTTTCTTGACCTATATCATCACAACGTTAATGTTTCTCTGTTTGTCGATTTGGACCAATTTTTTTTTAATATATATTTTTAATTCATTAAATTATGTATATATTATATTTACCTATATTGTATTGTATCTGTGATGCATTCTCTCTCTCTTTTATTGCACCTACCACTACTCTTCTCTGCATTACCCAAAGGTTGACTGGTAGAAAATGCCTAAGGCATTAAGTTCGCCTCTGTACCTTTATGTGCATGAAGTATGTAAAAAATAAATAAATAAACCTACCTGAGGAACACTCCTCTCTTCAGTGACCGTCCTATGCTCCAGTCGCTCCACGGGTTCCTCCTCCCATACTTCAGTTGGGACCAGGCGTGATTCGTTCACCCATTCTTCTTCTTCGATTGCTGGAGTCGATTCTACTTCTGTTGGAAGCTGTGG
Source organism: Mythimna vitellina (assembly GCA_949316375.1). NCBI lineage: Eukaryota > Metazoa > Arthropoda > Insecta > Lepidoptera > Noctuidae > Mythimna > Mythimna vitellina. Next base: position 1,872,984 of record OX438713.1, read on the forward strand.
ACAAAAATGTAGGTAAATAATGGTTTTCATGGACTCGGGTTTGACCACTATTTCGCGTATAGCGTTAAACTCGTAGCGCTTGAGTTTAACGCTATGTCCTTTTTTTTATTGGGTGGGAAAATCATCTTATGACAAATCCCGCTCTTGGGCGGAGATAGTGTCAGACTTTTACTGACTAAAAACCCACTCCTGTTCCTTCGTTGCCTTCGTCCCAGGGCCCCGGGTTTCGCTTTCACGCTACCCGTGGCCCCAGTAGGCTTCGACCCTGCTGGGCCCCTGCGATTTGCTGACATCTTCTTGAGGCGCGCGTGGAACAGTACGCGCCGTCGACGACTTGGGCTCGGTCCGGACGGTTACCGGACGATCGGACGGCGAGCCACCCATTGCTCGCTGTCCGCAAGCCCGCGCCTACGGTGGCCGGAAATCGGGATCGGAATCGCGGCGGCGGTTAGAGCGTAAGGACCGTTGCCTCACGCGATCGGCCGCCTCCTTTGCTAGCATTACTGCTTCGCAGAAGGAGGCGACTGCCTGCCACTCCTCCTTGCTCCGGACCATGGCCTGAATAAAGGCCCGGCGCCGCCGATTGCTCCCACGAGGACATGGCGTTGCACGCTAATTGCCCTTTGCTTTTTAAGAGCACGGATGTCCTTTTCAGAAATTCCTCATGGCCCTAGCGAGGTTCGATCCTGCTGGGCCCTTTGAGACAGATGCGTCGTTATCTTTCGCGTGAATCCGGTGCAGGAACCTCCCTAACTTACCATGTCCGGTGAGGACCTGAGTTATGCGGAAGGTGATGACGCCGTAACGCATCTCTTGTCTGTCTTCAAACAACCATGATTGTAACGTGTCTAACTTAGTCGAAGACTAGACCTTATTATTACCTAATGTAAGATGAAGATGTGTTGAGATTAGAATGTAAGATTATAATGATAATGATAATGATTTTTATTAATTGTGTTATTTTTCTAAATATATTGTATTGTAATATAATAATGTATGAAATATAATAATGACTCTCTGCACGTGTTGGTTTCGACTGTAGGTGCAGAGAGTACCTGTCATAATAAATAAATAATAAGGTATAATAAGGCCGACTCCGTGGGTGCTCGGGGGCTCGAGCACCCATGAGAAATAAACAGTGGGCGCCGAGCACCCCTGAGAATAGACATCAAGAAACAGATCAGTAATCGCCGTTTAGGTTACGTATAAATTATAATATTTCTTGATAATAAAAACTAGTTTCATTTTTATAAAATGGTTTCATTTTATATTTTTATCAAACACTAGCTTCTGCCAGCGGCTTCGCCCGCGTGAAAGTAGGTTTCTTCTAACAAACTTTGGTAGATATTTATAAGATCTACAATTAATTAGAACATTTTATGGTTCTATCTTTTATAGTTTAGGCAGCAAATAAGTAACTTTTCTGGTTGACTTTTTATACCTTGTGTCCGAAAAACTCAGATATCTTACGGAACCCTATTTTTTTCCGAAATAAAATATAGCCTATGTTACTCGTGGATAATGTAGCTTTCGAATGGTGAAAGAATTTTTAAAATCGGTTCAGTAGTTTTTGAGCCTATTCATTACAAACAAACAAAGTTTTCCTCTTTATAATATTAGTGTAGATAATTAGTAATTAAGTACGCAGTATGTAAGTAGGATATTCACTTATTTGTCGGTCGATCAGTGTGCGTTACTCTTCTCACATTTTGCCACTTTTTCGAGTCCATTAAATAAGCATGAGCACCCATGAGGTTTTCTAATAGCCGGCGCCCCTGTTTCTTTCTATTTCGATCGATGCTCGACCATTTATTTGACCGATGTAAACAGAGACACATACTTTTCGACTTTTTAATTGGATCATTCGGTTCCCTTCAAAATGGTTGAGCTGAGTGGTGCTAATATTAGCGTCATGTCCGTGAACGGGCGCTATCAGTTGAGGCTGGTCATCTCTTAGCTGCCAGTTGCTATTTTAATATCTATATTTAGTTTTTATTTTTATTTACATTGTTCTCACATGATAGCGACAAGAAACATGTAACAGAGATATTTGTAATTACAAAACATGATTGAAAAGAGTGTCCATGGAGTTTCTTGTACATTCTTCTCTATAGAGATCTACGCTTTGGAATGTGCAATTAGCATCATTTATTTGTATTTTTCTGACTGACTGACTTCTTGACATTTCAAAAGTGCCTGTAAATGGTTTATTTGGAATAAATGCTCTTTGATTGATTGATTTGATTAAAAAGATTATTTTGGGCTTGATTCGACTATTTTTGGCGTAAACCGAATACCTTTTTTTTCTAATTTATGTGATATTTCGAGGGTTTTTGCTAACTTTATTTTCGTTTTTATTGCCTATAGGCTACATACCTGTAGACAAGTGATCCCCGCAGCATGGAGCCTGGCAGCATGAGCGCTGAGCGTGTCCAGCTCGGCGCTATAGGCCTTGATCTCCTCGTGCGTGGCGCGGTGCCGCGCCAGCAGCGCGCCGGCCGAGGGCGCGTCGCGCCCGCAGTCGTCCGTGGCCACCAGGGGACGCTTTTCTTTCATCCATGACTCTGATTCGTTTGCGTCGCCATAAAACTGCGGAAGAAATAATTATAGTAGATTATGTGACTACGGGATAAAGCAGTATCTTAAAGTCGCGGGCGGCGTGTTGAATTCCGAACGAAACGAAGGTTACTAAGTTTTGATCCCGAACACCAGTGAGGGATTTATATAATTAATTCCCGAGCATCGCGAGGGAGTTTATGTAGAAACCTGAGTGAAGTGAGGAATTCAAACCACCCAAGGCAAAGACAGCTTTATCCCCGTGTTAGATATTGTACTTTTTTCAATTATCTCACAGAAGTTGTAATAAGTAATAATAATAATAATAATAATTTATTTCTCCATAAAAATATTGTACAAATTTGAACAATAAGTAGAAGGTGACTTAAAACAAATGCAAAAGAAATAAAAATGTGCAACTGCGCCTGAGCTAGACCGAGCCTGTATTTCAGGACGCAGTTCTCTTCCCAGAAAAGAAATTAACAATATAACAGCATTTGCGTGTAACATCTACATAATTTAACACAACAAAATAATTAATTTGCAATCAAAATTGTGTGTTGTGTGCATGTGCTTCGTGTGTTTGTGGTGTAATTTTATCTTAACGTTTTAAGAAGGTCTTCAGTAGTTTGGTAATCACATGTGAGTAGAAAGTCTAATAGTTTGATTTTGCATCCTTGTTTGTTTAGTGTGTAGAAATTGAGAGTTGTGTTAAGTTTGTTGTAGAGGAAAGGACCATTGAAACAGAAAAACCTATGTGTGAATGAATGTTTAAATTGACGGGACCGGGGTACTACAGCATTACGACGCCGTTTAAGTAGATTATTCCTGTCCAAAGGGGTAAGAGAGTGTTGTTTGAGAATCACAGTCAATATGTAAAGTTGACGAACAGTGGGTAAGCTCCAGGACTTATACAGAAGATGTGTAGGGTAATCAATGGGTCGGAAGGAGCTAACCTTTAAAATTGCTCGTTGTGCTATTTCAAGAGGAAGTAGAGTGGTTTTGGAAGCTCCACCCCAACTAGAAATGCAATAAGTTAACAGCGATTCACAAAGTGCCCTATAAACTTTTTTAGGATTGAAATATCTGCTACGTGTCGTAAGTTCTTGAAGTACCCTTAAAATTATTGATTTTCTGGTACAATGACAAATAAGAATGTAACTTTTTTTTGTTTTTACCTGGTGAGCCTCAGCAGCATCAGCAAGCTGCTTCTCCCTGGCTGCGGCCAGTTCCCTCAAGATCTGCCACTGCTTGTTCAGTGACGTGAGGCGACGCTCGATCTCGGCTGACTTCGGGTGCTTGGCGTCGATTAGGCTGTGAAAGGAAGACATATTTGGAGGAATGTGGAACAGATAGTAAAGTCCCGCAAACCTCCGTTGAAAAGGGAGGATCCTCCGACCAGACGGGTGTTATGTCTGGTGGGCTGCAACTGCCCGATAGATGATTTCGGGCTGTTCTATATGTTCTAATCGCGCGGAGAACTTTGATTGCGCGATTCAGGATTTTCTTATGTGACGCGATAGATGTCGCTACATCACTCCCCTCCGGAGATCGGAGATCGATGGTTCTTGATGCTTCTTGATGTGTGCCAGGCCAGTGGTAGGTTGGTTCCAGTGAGTCGGAACCGAATGCCGCATAGTTCTCGGTGAGTCGGAACTGTCTGCGGTGATGCCCCAGTGAGTCGGGGTGGTGCTGTCCCAGTGAGTCGGGATGATGCTGCAGGCTCCAGTGAGTCGGAGTAGTGCTGCTGGCTCCAGTGAGTCGGAGCGGTGCTGTGCGACGTAGGCTTGACTGCTGGCGTCGACCAGGAGAGGTTCTTCGTGGCTCTTCATGTGACTGGCCGAAGGTGCAGTGTGCTTCGCCAAGGTCGCTGATGAGGCTGAGGGTGATGACCAGGTATGACCAGGTAGGCATGCTGGTGGTCAGGATACCCTTTATAGCCGTGGGTGCTAGCTGTATGGCTCGCTGCTCGAAAGCTTGAGGAAGTGATGATGACGTCACGAGGTAGTAGCTGCACGAAGGCTGCGCTGACGTTCTTTGTCGAGGGTCACCAGTTTGGAGGTAGGCGGAACAGAGAGGAAAGTACCGTAAACCTCCGTTGAAAAGGGAGGATCCTCCGGCCAGACGGGATGTTATGTCTGGTGGGCTGCAACTGCCCGATAGATGATTTCGGGCTGTTCTATATGTTCTAATCGCGCGGAGAACTTTGATTGCGCGATTCAGGATTTTCTTATGTGACGCGATAGATGTCGCTACACATACATAGTAATTTAATAGTATGGTAATTGTTATATCTCATGTTCAGGGAAAGGTGGATCGGAAATACTGCCAGCATATCAAATGCCAAAACTTAAAAGTGTCTACCTAAAAAGTGTCCTTCCTAAAAGTGTCGACCAAAAAATTGTCCTTGAATAATGTGTCCACTTCAATACTACTATCCACGTCAGAAGTGTCCACCTCAAAAGTGTTGACCTAAAAACTGTCCTCGACCAACGTGTCCACTTCAATATTGTGCACATCAGAAGTGTCCTCTTCAAAAGTGTTCACTTCAAGTGTGCTCCCCAAAAGTGTTGACCTAAAACTGTCCTCGACTAATGTGTCCACTTCAATACTATCTACATCAGAAGTGTCCACTGCAAAAGCATCCCACAAACTGTCCACCTCAGGAGTGTTCACCTTAAAAGTGTGTACCCAAAAAGTATCCTCCCTAAAAGTGGTCTCTTCAGTTTTCACCTCAAAAGAGTCCACAGTGTGGACTGATGACCCAGTGGCCACCGCGAGATTCCGATGGATGCGAGACACACAGGATCCGTTATGGTGACACTTGGGGGAGGCCTATGTCCAGCAGGGGAAGTCTATCGACTGAAATGATGATGCAACTAAAAAAACACATCACTCTTTTGCTCAGATTCTTTTTTTTTTGGGCTCAGCTCGAGACAATTCAGGAAGATTTTTTTTTATTATTATTGCTAGGCTCGCGTTTCACCACTATCACACCTTATAGTAAGCGATGATGGAGCACGCTTGCCTAGAAGTAACCTATTCACTCTTGACTTAAAGACCCCTAGGTTGTTCCTATCAGGAAACACTGACTCCGGCAGGGTATTCCACTCCTTAGCTGTTCGCATGATGAATGTGTTCCCAAAACACTTTGTGTGATTTTTTTTTTAAGTGGGAAATTAGCTAATGACATCTCGCGCCTTTGGGCGGAGCGAGAGGGCTCTCTTTCGCACAACCCATGGGCCCAGTAGGCTTCGACCCTGCCCGGCCCCTACGATTTTGCTGACATCTCTCTGAGGCGCGCGTGGAACACTACGCGCCGTCGACGACTTGGGCTCGGACCGGATGGTTACCGGACTGTCTCACAACGAGCTACCCACTGCTCGCCGTCTGCAAGCTCACGTATGGGTGATGATAATAACTTACCTCTGTCCCTTAGCCCTGTGCCTCTGCGAGACATGGTCCCTGGCCCTCAGCTCGTGCAGTAAGGCAGTATGCTTCTGCCTCAGAGCCAACACAGCGCGCAGTTCCTTCGCGGCGACGTCTGTGCGACAAATGCGCTGTTTCTCTGTCACCCAGCCTGTTAACAAAAAAAATTGGTAAATTATAGACTTCTTTTGACAAGTGACATTGAACTGCTCCCGTGCGTAGTGGAGCGAGAGGGAGGGTCAGATTTTTTTTTAATTAATTTTTATTTAAACTTCATGTACAGTGTGAACATAATGCAATATGGCATTCTCTACCAGTCGACCTTTTTGCTGACTTAAACCCACCCGTGTTCCCTTAGTTGCCCATTGCGTTCCAGATGAGTCTTACATATAATCACACCGTCCAAATTATAGCCATTAAGTAATACTTCATCCAGGCTGTTTGGTCTCCAAAACCCGCTACTTTATTTATGAAGCGCTGAGTGATTTTATGGAAATGGAATTCAAAGAATATACCTTCTTCTTCATCGTGATCCTCAAGGAACTGGTACAGGTTCCTCGCGTCTTCTAGTCTCGCCTTACGGTCTTTGGCAGCGGCCACCAGGCTAGAAATAAAACAATTGTTTTTATATACATATGTGGAGATACAGAGATGGCAAGGTAGACCGAGACGTATCACAGCGGATCAATTCAGGATGGATGAAATGGCGACAGGTTGGACTGGAACAATTTGTGACCCACAGATGCCCCCCAAGTTGAAGGGTAAAATAAGTCCGTGATAAGACCTGTCATACTGTATGGATCAGAATGTTGGGCTGTGAAAAGACTGATGAAAAAAGATTGCATGTAGCGGAGATGAGAATGTTGAGATGGATGTGTGGTGTGACGAGAATGGATAAAGTGAAAAATTAGTATATTAGAGGAAGTTTGAAAGTGGCGCCAGTGACTGAAAAGTTGAAGGGGAATCGTTTGTCTTGGTATGGTCATGTAAAGAGGAGAGATGAAACGCATGTTACTAAAAGAGTTATGAGTTTACATGTTGATGGGTGGAGAGAGAGAGGGAGGCCAAAGAAAAGATGGATGGATTGTGTGAAAGAAAAGGGAGTTAGTGATAGCATGACGGTTGACAGGATAGAATGGAAGAAAAAAAACGTGTTGCGCCGACCCCAAATAAGATGGGACAAGGGCAGGAAGATGATGATGATGGATATCCATAGAGATCTACGCTTTGAAATGTGCAATTAGCATAATTTTTCTGACTTCTTGATAATTCAAAAGAGCCAGTAAATGGTTTATTTTAAATAAAAGCTTCAATTCTTGATTCTATAAATATAAACTCAACTACCGACTCGAAAATGCCTCAATAGAATGCAATAAACTGTCTCAACACATTTCATGGCTCCATCAAAACATTTGCTATAGAAATATAGTTCATATCTCAACTGCATACCTATCTAAATCCGTCAACAATAGGGTATTACACTCATTTTTGAAAAGTGTCTCAATTAGATTCTATAGTGCTAATAAACCACTAAAAAAAAAATTTTTTATTCCGTCGCTACGTATCCTAAAAATGGATTTAAAATTTACATTTTTAAATTTCGCGCGTAATTTAACTAAAATGTAGAAAGCAGTGGACGCCATATTTACTCTGTGGTCGTGACGTCAGTTGGCTGTGTAAGCAAGTGTGCTCAGTATGGCCGATCAGTTAACAGCTGACAGCTGTCACTTTAGTTTACACAGCCGAATGACGTAATAGCATGGTGGCTACTATTTCATGGCGATAAAGAACAGATAATAAAAACTGAAAACTTTGAATTGAATTTTTAAATTTATTTTGTTATTTTATGAACTAAAACCAACACTTTCCGACTGCATTTTACCTAAGCTATCATAATAATATATTTTTTTTAGATTTTTTCTCATATAGAGTAAAATACCCTATTCTAGCAGACTAATGAGCAACTAATTCATACTTTTGCCATAGCAAAATATACCTTACCCCCTCACAATACCTTTCACATTCGTGTGAAGTTAGCGTTAAATCTCATGACATATGTAGATATTACAGCTAATCAAGCAAATTGAACTCTAATCCCTGAACATACCTATCATAATCCTGTGACAGCTGGTTAAGCTGTGTAGTCAGCTGTTGCTTGGGTCCCTCGGCGCCCTCGGCTTGGGCTCCGTGTCGCACGAGCCTGCGGATGCTCTCATCCAGGGCTCCGAGCTGCAGCTCCTGCAGAGCGTGCGCTTGCAGCAGGCGCTCCACGTCCACTAGGTGGCGCCCTACTTCTTCAGATTGGAATTGGGCCTGTGACCAGAGAAATCATGGTTAAATAAAGTTCAAATCAAGCTAAGAACACTCCAAAGCCATAAGTTTGGTCTTAGAAGCGAGCTCGATGCGCTTGCTCATAGTGAGAGTCAGGTCTGCAAATTTTTTTCAACGATGGATTAGTTGTGCTTGCTTATGTAAGGCACACGCGCTTTTCTGCATTTCTTATGGAGGAGGTCGCTTCGCTCGCTCGTCTCGTATCCAATAGCGCTCACTTCGCTCGTGGGGGTAGGTACGCTCGGTTTGGATCCTAGTTGCCAGGAGCAGGCGAGACCTGTCTCAGCCAACAGTAGTAGAAGCTATGCTGTCGGATAACAGAAAACCGTGATGGTTCAGAAGGTATTACATTCTCCTCAGGGATGTACCAATTTTTTCTTTTTTGAAATGGGAAATTACCAAACAACTTCTTCCACTCTTGGTGAAGCGAGAGGGAGTGTCAGACTTTTACTGACCAAAACCCATCTGTGGTCCTTCAGTAGCCCCTTGCGTCTCAGGGACGCGGTAACTTTTCAAACAGCCCTGCAACCATGTCCTAACAAGCGTTGCATAGAAATGATTCCAGCAGCCTTGTAAGAGACAACGCCTCCATGTACTGATGATGGTCACTGGGGTGGTTTTAATAAGGCTAGCATCCCACACACCACCCTGATCTTCTTCCAAAAGTACAGGCAACTTTAGAAGGTCCCCCCTCCTTTACAATAAACCGATAAAATAGTAAGCTCGCTTCGCTAGCGCAAAATCTGTACCACAAACACAAAGCTACCTTCATCTCAGTCAGAGTATGCCCCACGGTGTCAGCCTCCCTCAGTAGCGCCATCAGATGCGCCAGCTTGCCGAGCGAGCTCCTGTGACGTTCCAACAGCTCGAGCAGCTCGTTCCACCGAGTGAGCACAGCTTGTTCAGTGCGGGAGACAGCTTCGGCGCCGTGGTAGTTCTCGCGGACGAGTTCCGCTGCCATGGCTGATAGGTCTTCGAAACGCTCAGTTCTGTTAATAAAAAAAAAAGTAGTACAACATGTGACCAAAACAATGCACATTCTTATTTGGTTTGGCCGCCATGGTTCACGCACAATGGGCATAGGATCAAGTACGGAAATTAGACCAACAAACTGATAGTAAAGTGATCTAATATGATAGTGATGGCCTGAAACACAGGTTAAAATTAACCTAGTTCGGGCGGTCCACTAACAAACATGGCACATCGGAACCACGATTATTTGCACCTTTAATAATATTTTAGTTTTAGTATATTTTTTTTAGGCACTGAACTGTATGAATATCCTTATTACTGTTGGCTTAATGTACCTTTTTTGTAAACGTTATTTGCAATAAATTTAATTTATTATTATTTATTATAATATGATGCCGCTGTAGGGGCGCTGACGCAGCATTTTTTTTTTTAATTCTTTATAGGTTCGCGCTTGACCGCTATCTCACCTGATGGAAAGCGACGATGCGATCGACGATGGAGCGCGCTTACCTAGAAGTAACCTATTCACTCTTGACTTAAAGATTTCCGGGTTGTAGCCATCAGGAAACACAGATTCCGGCAAGGAATTCCACTCCTTAGCTGTAAGCACAATGAATGTGTTCCCAAAACGTTTTGTGCGTATAGGTGGGATGTCCACCATGTACCGGTGGCGCGTTGCCGTACGCCTGGTGGTCCGATAATGGAACGGGCTAGGTGGAATTAGGTTATGCAATTCCGACGCACTCTCCCCGAAATGCAACCGGTAGAAAACAGACAGGCTAGCAACTCGGCGCCGATGCTCAAGACTTTGGAGCCTCGACTCAACGAGTGCATCATTGCCAATGATCCTCCTGGCACGCCTCTCAATTGCATCAAGTGCATCAAGCTGGTATCGGGCAGATCCGTCCCAAAGATGAGAGCAGTACTCCATACACGATCGAACTTGTGCTTGATAAAGTTTGAGCAGCTGTTCCGGCGTGAAGTACTGCCTGACCTTAGCGAGGATACCCAGCTTTTTTACTGCCAGTTGTGCCTTTGCTTCAATGTATGACCCAAAGTTGAGTGTTGACGTCAGCGTAACACCAAGAAGATCAAGATGGTCGGTTCTCGGCACGGTTACGTCCCGGAAAAATGGAGCAGGGCTGAATTGGCTCCTTTTAGCGGAAAAGAGACACGCCTGGGTTTTAGCAGCATTGAACTTGACCAAATTGGCATCGCCCCATTCAGAGACTGCCTCCAAGGATAAGTAGGAGCCATAGCCTCTTGAAGAGACTGGATCTGTGACCCACTAGCTTGCGCGCTGGATGTGTAACTCTCAGCAACAGTGCTGTCGTCTGCATACCCAAAGGTACCGGGCTTAAGCAGATCATTGATGTGCAGCAAGAACAATGTTGCCGAGAGCACTGACCCCTGAGGGACCCCGGCATTAAAGGCCATTTGACCAGACGAGCAACCATTGATGACCACTCGGATGGAACGGTCACTCAGGAAGTCTGCGATCGAAGCACACAAACCAGCAGGTAATCCGAAAAAAGGAAGCTTACTAATAAGGCTTTCGTGCCAGACCCTAAATCATTTTGTAAACAAGTAGAATGCGCAGTGCCTGGCGATTAGTTGGCCCGTAGCAACCATCACCTATTGACACGCTTACGATCTTACTAACTACCTCACCACCCTAGGTTGACTGGTAGAGAATGCCTAAGGCATTAAGTCCGCCTTTGTACTTTATGTTGCATGAAGTTTAAATAAATAAATAAATACCTCCATTTCATTTCTCTCCGTACACACTCATCTATAAACAATATATACACGCTAACAAAACCGCTAAATGCCACTTGATGAAGGGAACTATAAAAAAGCCTTACCTAGCCAATATGTCAGCAGATATAGCTTCATGCTTCTTGACGGTGGCGTCCACTTGTGCCAGGTTGGAACCGTAGCGCGGGTCTGACAGCACCTGGATCATCTCCTTCAAGTAGCCTTTACGTAGGACAGACTGTGGAAAGAAAAGAGGGTTAGTATCAGTTAGCAAACATCATCATCTTCCTGCCCTTATCCCGTATTATTTGGGGTCGGCGCAACACGTTTTTTTCTTCCACTCTGCCCTGTTACTCGTCATGCTATCACTAACTTCCTTTTCTTTCATATCACTCTTCACACCATCCATCCATCTTTTCTTTGGTCTCCCTCTTCCTCTCCATCCCTCCACATGTAAACAGTTAGCAAACATACTAGACATTTTCTAAAGGTGAAAACTACGGGCCTGAACGTAGCCATGTTCTCACTAGATGGCGCTGAAGTCAATTTATTTTTTGTTTATTTTTAATACAACGTTAATGTTCGCATAACTCGTCAAAATGTATGGAACAGCCGATTTTTTTTTCGGTATTTCAGGTTTGGTCCCGTAGTAAAAGTTGTTCATAATGAGGAGTACAATGTCCCCTTTTTTTTATTGGGTGGGAAAATCATCTTATGACATCCCTCGCTCTTGGGCGTAACGGGAGATAGTGTCAGACTTTTACTGCCTAAAAACCCTCTCCTGTACCTTCGTTGCCTTCGTCCCAGGGCCCCGGGTTTCGCTTTCACACTACCCGTGGTACAATGTCCCCTCGAAATTCTTAAAGTTAATTTTTTAACACCTTATATATAGATTTAACGGGATGAAACGCATGTTACTAAAAGAGTTATGAGTTTACATGTGGATGGATGGAGAGGAAGAGGGAGACCAAAGAAAAGATGGATGGATTGTGTGAAGAGTGATATGAAAGAAAAGGAAGTTAGTGATAGCATGACGAGTAACAGGGCAGAGTGGAAGAAAAAAACGTGTTGCGCCGACCCCAAATAATACGGGATAAGGGCAGGAAGATGATATATATAGATTTAACTCAAACTAACTATCTTTAACTTTACGGGTAGGAGGCTTTGGTATAATTCCTATGATCTCGCGGGCGAAGCCACTTTCAGAAGCTAGTGAATATATAAATTACGATGCTTACTTTAGTGTTAAACTTATAGTTGAGCTGTTCTAATCTCTGTTGCCTGAGCAGCTCCGTTCTCAGCGCGATCTCACGAGCATGCTCCGCCTGGAAAGAAAAAAAAAACATATTCATAAAATTTTTTTCTTGCCTATACAGCATAGCATAGCATAGTCGGCCTTATAATGTTCCCACTGTTGGGACTCAGGCCTCCTCTCAAAGAGAGGGAATGGGCCGTAATCCACCACGCGGGCCCAGTGCGGGTTGGTGGATGTCACATGCCTTCGAATTTTTGGTTCTAGGACATGCCGGTTTCCTCTCGATGTTTTCCTTCACCGTTTTGAGAGCAGTGGTGATGAAATAAATTACACAAAATAATGCGCCTGGTTGGATTTGAACCCGCGACCTACAACTCGTAAGTCGGGGCCGTTACCACTCGGCCACCACTGCTCTCAACACTATTTGTGCCTATACAGCACTATTTTTGAATTACTTAGTACAAAAAAGGGGGGCACTCTCCGTTGTTAAAAATACATAATTTTACTAAGAAACGTTTCTATTAATTTAAAGGTACATTGGTGACCCCGACGTGATAATGTAGGATAATATGTGTATTCCTTCCTACCTTTAAATTAATACAAACCAAAGACATTAAATATATACTACCAATAGACAGGACATAGCAAACAAAATTGTAATCCGATACTTATTACCTAGTGGTCATAAGTCCCTCAGTCTAGTATGACACTCCTACACGTCAAGACGTGTTTGTATCCGCTCTATGCACTAAAAGAAAATCATTTTCTAAGAAAATATGCCTAGCTGCGCATTACTTTATTGCAAATCTTGTTGTGGTAAAATGACTGGACCTAAATTCGGTTTATTTTCGTAAATATTTATGGTATTTGCGCGGTAATTAATTAGAATTCAATAGTTATTATAAATAGTTCCAGAACATTTGCTGTTTTTTTGATAACGCCATCTATTGCTAAAAAGCTTAACCTTCCTTTATCACACACTGAGGCTCTACCACGAGCTTATAACGTGATAAATTTTTCGACCTAAACCGAACTTTTAAAGGGATGGAGCTATAAAGAGTGTATAGAGCCATCACTCTTTTCGCTCGTACGATTGACATTTTAACATATCATGGTAAGGCCCCTGGCCACCTACCGAGCGATATTTGAATTTATATAAATTTTAACAAATTTAATTTGCGTGTTTGCTATTCAAAGCTAGATGGCGTCACCGAATCATGGGATGACAGTTTTTCTAAGACATTTTCTTTTGATAGCCGCTCTATTGTATATCTTTAAATCTCTTTGCTTTATAGCACTATTTTTTAATTACTTAGTACAAAAAAGGGGGCTCTGTCCGTTGTTAAAAATACCTAATTTTACTAAGGAACGTTTGTATTAATTTAAAGGTATACACATTTTATCCTTCATTGGTGACTCCAACGTGAAAATGTAGGATAATATGTATATTTCTACCTTTAAATTAATACAAACGTTCCTTAGTAAAATGATGTATTTTTCAATGATTGACACAAACAAAACAAGTTTCCTAGCAACTAGACAGATCACTTTATATAATACTAGTGGTTAGTGTCTGTACGTATATAAATAAATTATTTTATATTGATATAATTTTAATACTATGTAGATCACTACACTACTCCCTTCCAAAGACCGTCAAGGGCGTTAATAGTCGGGAAAGACCGCGTTGTTCTGATGACGTCATGGTTGGCTGCAGATAAGTCTTTTCTAATACCAGGCCACACATATCGGTCAGCAACCAATCTTGCCGACGCTTTGGTGCCTGGGTGACTCAAGGAGTGCAGGCTAAGAAAAATTGTCCTGCGCAACTCCTTGGGTACGTGAGGTCTTGGCGTAGAGGTGCTGACGTCGCAGTATATCGTCGTAGTTAACTTTTATATATAATAGCTATATTACATCTATGTATAGTCTAGTTTATAATTTTAATCTAATATTTCCTTTATTAATTTGCAGTACACCGCAGACTACCCCCCTTTTTCTATTTCAAATTTTTACATTCCACCCTAAGGTTGTCTGGTAGATATCGCTGTCAGCGATAAGACCGCCTTTGTACCCATATACTTAAGTTTGTCTAAAAGTTTTGTTACTATTTTAGGTGTACAATAAAGTTTATTCTATTCTATTCTATAGCTGCGTCTGTGAACCTGGTACGTTAACTTGTTTCAGGCGTAAAGCATTATCCACAGTAAGGAGTTGCTTCAGCTCCTGGTCCTCCAGTTGCGCTGCAGTGATCCGTTCAGCGGACACAGGTTGAATAATCTCCGTATACATAAATAAATTATTTGTTATTTATTTATAAATACTTCATTGTAATCAATATTTTTGGAATAAAAGAAAATAATTGTTAGTTTTTAGTACTACCCGCGCCCATGATCGAGTACGTTACCTGTTCCAGCTGCTGCCACGCTCTCTCCAAGTCCTGAGGCAGCTGCCCTTCTAGGGGTGCCCAAGCTTCTCCGGTGAGGCTTTTCTGCATGGTATTGATGTCGAAGTACAGGGCTTCGATCTCTGAACGCTCCTTGTATCTAGAAAGGGGTGAAGATATGGGTTAGCTTTGATATAATTTGCCGTTTTAAAATCGTTATTTTAATGAAATGATTTTATTTTCATTTTAACGTCATACAAAAACGAAATTGCGGTTTGCGAAAAACCACACAAATACGATTCGATAAATAAATAAAAGTAAATTGAATATAAAATTACAGACCGGTTTCGATCATTTTAATAAAGAGTTGAAATTATGTTTTTTTACCCACATTAAAATAATGTATTAGTGACTATCAAATTTCATTCTATACTCACACTACATCAGAAGCTAAAACGCTAAATCTTACAATCACAACACATCTTACAATCACAATACATCCAACAATCACAATACAACCAACAATCACAATACATCTCAACTACTTTAACTTACTTGGGCGGTTTCTCCACAGTTCTATACTGCTTGAAGGCCAGCAGTAATCGCTGAATGCCATCTAAAGAGTTGGGGAACTCTCTGCCGTTCAGCTCTTGGATCTTCAGCAGAATCCACTCAAGGAGGACGCTGAACAGCTTGCTGTATTCTCCCTTGCGGTCGTCGCAATCCATCATTTGACCGATAATCTGGGGAAAAGAGAAATGATTAATACTGATCTAAGATGAGAAAGAAATCACACTAATATTATAAAGACAAAAGTTTGTATGTATGTTTGTGTATGTATTTGTTACTCTTACACTATCAAACGACTGCACAGATTTGAATTGAAATTTAGCAAATCAGCAGACGGGTAGACCATGTCGGGTAATAGATCCAGGATACTTTTTAACTTGAGAGTATGTTTTCTTGGGATAATTTTTTACTTTCACGTCGGAGAAGACGGTGGCAGAAACTAGTACTTTAAGAAGATATGCTAGATTTCGTGATTGTAGAATGTTATGTGATAGTCTGGATATGCAGCGATTGTAATATGTACTGTGATAATGTAAGGTAATACAAAGTGATGTAGTGTGATTGTCGATATACTGGATCCCATCTTATTTGGTTAGTGACGCTATAATTTATTTTCTATTTTCAAGTCGTTAGAGACCTAAGTCTCAGGTACAAAAACGGCAAAATTTAATGTCTATGTGTGTGTTACGTGTGTTTTTATTTTAATGTGTGATGGGTATATATAATTATAATCTATTGTAATTTAATTTTATTTAATTTTATTAGAATTAACCTATTCACTCTTGACTTAAATATACTCACATTAGCAATCCTTTTCCCACTCTTTTGTTCGTTCTTCATCCGTGCGAAGGTGTGGTAGTAGGACGCCACGTACGTCATCACCGACTTCTCGTCAGGTCGGCTGGTGTCCACATCTGTGTGAAGGATCAGGATATTAGTGGACGAGCAATTTGGAAATATGTCAAAAGGCTGATTTTTGTCCGGCCTGTTGGTCTAGCGGTTAGTGGTCCTGACTACAATGCCGGAGGTCGTGGGTTCGATTCTCACCCAAGATAAATGTTTGTGTGATGAGCACGATCATTTGTTTGGTGTCTGGGTGTAATTTATCTATAATATGTATGTATTTATAAATAAATAAGTATGTTTATCAGTTGAATAGTACTTATAGCACAAGCTCTGTTTAGTTTGGGACTAGATGACGTTGTGCGATAATTGTAGAATATTATAAAATTATCTCTTTAATTCGTACCCTTATTGCAAAAACCAACTGAATGCACAAACATTTTTGTAGTATTCTATTATGTTATTACTATTATAATCAATCAAATTTGTAGGTTATTTACTTTTTGCCGAAGCTATCTTTGTAAATAAGTGTCGCAACTAATAACCTGTTCTACCTGTAGATTCATCTTGATGAGACAAATGGATGAATGGATCTAACTTTAATTTGGGTAAAAATTGCAGATAGTTGGTTTTTGCAATAAGGGTACGTTATTCACTTAATATGTACATGCATTAATTATATTTTAAAATATTTCAATTAAAAAAAAAACAGATAAAAACAAAAAAAAACAGTATCCCACCGGTATCGAGGACAGGGTCCAAGCTACCGGCGATATATATGAGCCTTGTCCAGAAGTACCGCTTTCTGAATCAAGCTTTTGATCCAGCCTCCTAACGAGAGCCTCCTAATGTGTTGGTCGAAGCTCGTGGCCGTTAAGCCGTCGGCAGAAACGACTATCGGCACAAAAATCGCCGATTTCACTTAAAACTGTTATTATATTAAAATTCTTACCTTCAGCATCCAGTAGGCGCGGTATCCCGAGATGTTTGTGCGCCACGTCGAAGGCATGGTTGAGAGTCTCCACGTGCTCAGTGGTCGGCAGCTCTGACCAGCGGAACAGGTCCGGTCTGGAAGGTGAGGAGGTGGTTATTTAAGAAGCCAAAAATAGATTATGGGACTAGGAGATAAAGCTGTGTCTTTAAGTTGCGGGCAACATGTTGAATTCCAAACGAAGGTTGCTAAGTTTTAATACCGAACGCCAGTGAGGGATTTAAATAATTAACTCCCGAGTATAGCGAGGGAGTTAATATAGAAACCTTTTTATTTTTTCACGCGGGTAAAGTTGCTAATAGACACTTCTTCTTCCTCTTTTCGATTCGATGGTAAACTCGTCAAACTGTTAAGGCCCAATAGGTGGCTACATTAATAGCAGCATCGGTAGCACCCATCAAATCCTCAAAAGTGCAGGTGTATGGGCACTTGGGGCATTCTAATATGTGGCTCAAGTTTTGAACAGGAGCACCGCACTCAAACATTGAGTATCTGACGGGTCTATAAAACCCCATTTTACCAAGTTGTGTTTGCAGCGGCCTACCTGGGCTAATAGACGCTTGTTTGCAATATCTACGAGATCTAGCATTACCACCTCGCCAAGGACGAGGACGGGGACGAATAATCATGAAATATATGTGACATAATTTAATTAATAACTCCAAAATGTCTTGCCGAAGTATACACTTACCTATGCGCGTGAATAAGGGCGTTGAACCCGAGCCCAGACCTCCACGAATCGGTGAAATTGTGTATATGGACTCCATGATAACCTGATGTCTTCCTTTGACACCACAGCAGCAAGGCATCCTTAGCTGACTTCTTCTCTGATGATACATTTTCTTCATCCTGGGGAAGAAGATGAGAGTTTGTCAATTGAAGGTTATAACAAGTTTAATCAGCCGTATAATATTCCCACTGCTGGGACTCAAGCCTCCTCTCTAGGAGAGGGAATGGGCCGTAATCCACCACGCGGGTCCAGTGCGAGTTGGTGAATGTCACATGTCTTCGAATTTTTGGTTCTAGGACATGCCGGTTTCTCACGGTGTTTTCCTTCACCGTTTTAAGAGCAGTGGTGATGAAATAAATTACACAGAGTAATGCGCCTGGCTGGGTTTGAACCCGGGACTTACAACTAGTAAGTCGTGGCTGTTACCACTCGGCCACCACTGCTCTCGCTCACTGAAGTTTACACATACATTTTGACATATATGCAACTAGATTAATATACCTACACCCTAATTAGGTATTTGTACATATTTCTCTGCTATCATCTTTATACACTCCTATTTTTTAATTAGTACAAAAAAATGGGGTTCTATTCGTACCCGTTACTGATCATATTTTTGTAGTCAAAAGTAAAAAAACGGAATTCCAAAATTGTCCACGAAAATATGTTTGGTAAATTCATAATTGAATCAATCATTGCTTCTAGAAAATACTACGCGCAGTATTTTTCCATTTTGATCGTAATTTATTCATTCATAATAATCAACAGCTTGTACAATATTTCCATTGGGATATAAGGTTCAGTTGAAAACCAGCGTCAGGCAATTACCACTGATTGCCATGTAGTTGTCTGGCATTTTTGCTGAACTGGACCTATTTGGCGCAGCCGTGAGACACACATTGTGTCGGTGTTTTTTTCTTACTTGTCTTGAATTTTGTCTTACTGTGTGTGTATCCATGCGTGCCAAATAAAATATTTTTTCTTTCTTTCTTATATAAACAAACGCTAATAACTTTGTTGTTTATAATTATTATTTATTGAGACTTTACTTAAATAACATGAAGACCTTTTCTAATAAGCCCTTTTCGTATTTGTACTAATTAAAAAAAAGTGGTGTCCACTGCTGGACATAGGCCTCCCCACGTGTGTCGTCCATCATCCATCGGATTCCCGCAACCCTCAACAGTTCTTTAGTCAATGTGAGAGGCCTTCTAACACTGCGTCTTCCGGTACTGTATCGCCATTACAGAACCTTTCGGCCATCTATCATCTGTTCTGCGAATAACGTGCCCTGTCCACTGCCAGTTAATTTTGGCGATTTTTTGGGCTATGTTAGTAACCTTGGTTCTCCTGCAGATATCTTCATTGCTGATCCCAATGTTTTATAACTTATTATAAAAGAAAACACAGCTCGTTGACATGGCTCTGAAGGTTGCCCAGCTTAAATGGGTCTGGGCTGGACCTGTCTGCTGCATCTGATCGAGCTGATGCTGATGGGCCAGTAAAATACAAAGTTGGAGCCTTGAAATCACACGACGGTGTCTCAGCAGACCAAGAAGAAGATGGTGGGGCGACTTAGATTTCTTCCTTAGGAATTGGCAAGAAGTCGCTCAGAGCCGCGAACTATGGTACTTTTGCCCAGCCGTGGGACAGTATAGGCTAGATATAATATATAAAAAAGAATACTCACAACATCGATTTCGATCTCCTGAATCTGGAACCTTAAGATAATGGTCCAGATGAGACCCAGGATCAGGCGAGGGTTGCCGTCCACTATGTCTTCTGCACCTATTGATTCCAGGCGAACCTGTAAAAAAAATAGTTTTTTTAGTATTGTAAGGCTATAAAGTCGATGCTTGAGCGCATCCCTACTGACGACGTGTATTATCGCCCCCGCACTAGCAACTTTGACAGTTGAATAGAAGATTGCGCGCCTTTTTCGTGACGTGCTTTTCATTTCTTCAAATATTAATTAAATGTTTGCGAGATAAAATAGCCTGTATCTTTAACACGTTCCGGGACACTTAACTATTTTCAAATGTTATGATATGACACTTCAAAATCCCATACACCCGTCTACAGCCGTACTACCATATTACATTATATTTTTAATTTTTTGATATGACAAATACGGCTACAGACGTGGATACCACTGTACTTGTATGGATCAGTCTCAGCCTATACGCGATGTGAATGAGTTGTATAGGTGCTTAACCGCTGCGTATGTATTTGTTGAAAAATGATTCGGAAAAGACTTTGCCATGACACCCACGAACGAATGAAGTCGCGTGATATGACAATAGATAATGTGCTTCCTTGGAATACTATGGGCAAGCAACGGCTATCGCCGGTTAGCCATATTACATGAAATAATGTTCGCCGCCCTTAGCCGTACTGTCCCGTAACGATAATACGGAGATAACGTCAAGAGGCGGTGTGTTCCGGAAAGTGTTAATAGTACCTAGTCCTATTTTTGACCTTTAATAAGCTCCTCTGGTGTGGTGTGACGAGAATGGATAAAGTGAGAAATGAATATATTAGAGGAAGTTTGAAAGTGGCGCCAGTGACTGAAAAGTTGTAGGGGAATCGTTTGTCTTGGTATGGTCATGTAAAGAGGAGAAATGAAACGCATGTTACTAAAAGAGTTATGAGTATACATGTGGATGGGTGGAGAGGGAGAGGGAGGCCAAAGAAAAGATGGATGGATTGTGTGAACAGTGATATGAAAGAAAAGGAACTTAGTGATAGTATGACGGTTGACAGGATAGAATGGAAGAAAAAAACGTGTTGCGCCGACCCCAAATAAGATGGGACAAGGGCAGGAAGATGATGATGATGATGAATAAGCTCCTCTATGTCATAGGAGTTACAGACTGTCCCCTCTGCAGAGTGATGGAGGACGAGACAGTACTGTGATATCGAAAGGAGATCGCATGAGTTAAGTTAACGAACTGGCAAGTAAAATATACTTTTAAGGATTTTGTTATTCTAGAATAGGATTGAAAATTGAGTAGAACAAAGAAATGTCTAGTTTTTGGAGTTGGACATAACCATTGTAACGCGATGTGCTAATATTGAATTCTTGAAGAAAGTATAGAAGTTTTTATAAAACTGCCCAAGCATTTTGGTTGTCTATTGTTTACCCGAAGATTATATACCATAATCATCATATTCCTGAATTTCATTTAAACGAATTTCATTTGCCCGAATGCTTTGTTTGCCCTAAAAGACATGACATACTGTTAATTGCCCAAAACTTAGATACCATAAGATACGAGTGCCATACGTATTGTTTTTCATATTTTTAAGTGCCAAAATAATTATCAAACATAATATTTAAACGCCATAATGATTATTAGACATAACATTTAAATTCCATAATAATTAAATATTTGTCTAATAATTCTGTCTAATAACTATTTCTGGGTGGTTTATAAAAAAAGTAACCACGAAGGGGATGGCGGGGTCTATTAACTCGCTTCGCTCGCGAATAGACCCCGCCATCCCCTTCTAACCTAACCAATCCGAGTCGGAGTGCCCTAAAGTCCCGATTGCATCCAGTTTCTCCTTTTATGGCATGTGATAATTAGGGCTTACAATGATTATGACAAATGATGTAATGGTAAGTGACTTTATGGGAAACAAAGCTTCTAGCACGTGACTAATATAGCAAATAAGAGTAGGGCAAATGAATATTACGTCGTATAATATTATGGCTGATGACTATTACGGCAAATGATATTAGGGTAAATAAAATTCGGGCAAACGGCGGTATACCAAGTATTTTCATTGAGATAAAAGTCCCGGACCTCGAAGCAATCCGTCGCAGAGTGCGACAGTACCTAGCTCATCTACTTCTAAGATGCCTAGTGATCTCTGGACAGAGGGCAAAGTAATTCGAGAACCCAGATAGCCTCAGTAAATTACATTTTGATACAAGTGCAGAAAGTTTGTCATTGTGACCTAGGCAGAATTTGCACGAGCCGTAGGCGAGCGTGTTATGAAGCCGAGGGCTGCAGTGACAAATTCGCACATGTGTCAAATGACGTTTTTCAATACACTTACGAAAAAATGAATAGACGGGGGTTGACGGGCGCCTCGTGGGGGTCGACTGCCGTGCCTCCATATTTATTTAATAAGATATTATTTTTTTTCAAATATTTTTGACGTTCCAAATTCAAATCACATTATAATAATAATAATATTTTATTGGAACAAACTTGTTTACAAAATTTTAAGTGTTCGTTAACAACTACATTAGTTTAAAACTGTGTTGTAGCCATTAGCGCCCACCTCCGAGAGGGGAGACGTCGGCGTTCCAAAATTTATGATAATAAATTTACATTTACAAATAATTTATACACGTAGTTATTCTTAATTACTCTAAATCTAGAATTTGAATAGCTACCTATTAATTTAAATTATAACTACAATTTATTTATAAATATTATTACAATTAATTAATTAATTTAACATTATTCTTTATGGATCCAGCCATACTACATTATCTCACTAGGAACAGAATGACTTGCTTTAAATGATGGTTGTATGACGTATAGAAGGACATTATCGAGAAGGTAGTATAAACAAATAATTATTGTAATGCATTGACATAACATGAGCGAGCAAGTACGTGTGTGTCAGGAAGTCTTACAGGTGCCGCATTTGCCGCGGGCTTCGACGGTTATATAATAGTTGTACAAAGAGATAGTATGGTACATTGACGTGATATTTACTTTGTATATAAGGTGTTAAAAAATTAACTTTAAGAATTTCGAGGGGACATTGTACTCCTCATTATGAACAACTTTTACTATGGGACCAAACCTGAAATAGCGAAAAAAAAATCAGCTGTTCCCTACGTTTATGTTCGCATAACTCGTCAAAATGTATGGAGCAGCTGATTTTTTTTTTCGCTATTTCAGGTTTAGTCCCATAGTAAAAGTTGTTCATAATGAGGAGTACAATGTCCCCTCGAAATTCTAGCTTGCCGGAAGTTCCCGATTCAGTATAAAACTGCATTTATATTATTTTGTTTTCAATACACATACTCGAAACTCCGCTCTTATCCCTACCGCTCGTAGCTGTACGCAAGTTTCTGTTTTCCGCACCAGTACAGAAAAATGCGCGAGCTCAAACCCGAAACAATTTATTTATCGTATCGGGCGAAAAATATATACGTATTTAGAAATATATAAGTACGTTTATCAGTTGTCTAGTACTCATAACACAAGCTCTGCTTAGCTTGGGACTAGACGGCGTTGTGTGATAGTTGTGGAATATTATTATTATATGCCTCTTATCAACCCTCCTCCTTCATTTTGATCAGTGTCTAAAATTTTAACAGCACGGTTAACGCATTGGTTGAGAAGTAGGCTTCTGAACTGCGTGTCGCGGGTTTTTTGAATTTAAAATTACTTTTTCCAAAAAAAATAGTTTTATTTAACATCTAATGTTATTTAAAATTAAAATTAGAAGCTAAAAGGACAATGATTTACGTAAGTTATCGCTGGAAATATCATATGTATCTATCTTATCTATGGACAGATAAACGAGGTACAATGTCGTCGATGTATCGCTACTTGTATTGTTTTTATGGAAGGTGAATATTGTTACTTTGAAACTAGCTATTAATAAGTGTCATTCCATTGTTTTTTAGGGTTCCGTACCAAAGGATGCACTGTTCCACGCGCGCCTCAAGGAGATGTCAGCAACTGTAGGGGCCCAGCAGGGTCGAAGCCTACTTGGGTCTGATTCTAAAAGGAAGACTCGACCCCAGTACGAAAGGAAACGAAGGAACAGGAGTGGGTTTTTAGTCAGTAAAATTGTATAAGTAAAGTCTATAAAGACACTATCTCCCGCTCCGCTCAAGAGCGGGGGATGTCATAAGATGATATTCCCAGCGACAAAAAAAAATGCCCAAAAGATAAAACGGGAACCTATATTATATATTTCTAAATACATACATATATAGATAAATTACACCCAGACACAGAACAAATAATCGTGCTCATCACACAAACATTTGTCCTGGGTGGGAATCGAACCAACGACCTCCGGCTTAGCAGTCAGGGCCACTAACCACTAGACCAACAGGCCAGTCAAAATAAAATCAATTTTTTTTTTTTTAATTGTTATAAACCAGTGCTTGACTGCTATCCCACCTGATGGTAAGCGGAGATGCAATCATTGATGGTCAGGCGCACTGGTTTATTAAGAGCCTATTCACTCTAGCCTTGAAGACACCTAAATTATAGTTGGACGGGAAGACCGCAGCAGGCAAATTGTTCCAGTCCTTCGATGTACGCGGTATAAACGACGAAGCGAAACGCTTAGTCCGGACCGTTGAAGTTTCAACAACGTAAGGGTGGATACTTGCTAAATAAAAAATAAGCAGCTCACCTTAGTATGCAAGAAGCTCAAGCTCTTGTTAACATTCTCGATCTTGTGCACCCTCATGCGGCCGTTGTTGGCTCGTGGCAGGCGCTCTCCGCTGATGATCTCCAGCAGTTTGAGGAGGCGCCTTCCGTCTGCGAGGTCCACGAAGAGGTCGTCGACTTCCATTCGCGCCTGGAACAGGAGAAATAAGATTTGTTTGAGGAAATATACATAACCAAGCAATCTGACAGACTGACCATTTATAAATTGCAGACTGGTTACTGTTTTTTTACTACATTTTGGATCATTGACCTTACAGCCACTAGACGCCTCATGCTTGAACTAGCGCACCAAAACAATTCTGTCAACTAGCCGAGGTACGGGGAGCAGGGTACTGCGTTCTGATTGGTCGAGACATCAGATCTATAATTATGTGTATTGACAGACACGTGTCGCCTGTTATTAGACGTCTAGTGACTATAAGGTCGTTGTTGTCGCCATTTTCAAATTTTCAAGTTTTAAATTCACTGACTCAATCAATTAACCAATCATTGTACTTCCACTTGACATTAATTCGATACAAATCTGTGAGAAATCGACACTAATATATTGAACTAGCTTCTGCCAGCGGCTTCGCCCGCGTAAAAGGTTTCTCCATACAAACTTTAGACACCCGTTTCATATCCGTAGGGACTGAATATCGGAAATCCCTCTCTTGGTGCTCGCCTACATCATAAAAGGAAGCCTTGTGCAAAATTTCACGCTCCTAGTCCCAAAAGTTTCGGCTGTGCGTTGATATGTCAGTCAGTCAGTTTCTCCTTTTATTCAACCCTATTTTTAGTATATGCGAAACCTGTATATATGTAGTTTGTTCAGAATCAGTAACTGAATCGATTCCAATAATTTTTACACCATGTTATATTTCTTCCCAAAAATATTTTTAAAAAGTCACAAGTTAGACACCACCGACAATAAGTACAAAACAAGTCACGGCAGGTCATTGCGGGCATTAAGTGTCAGCGCACAGCTGGGTGCGGGAGCAAAACAACCCCTCAGTCGCCCGAATGGCCCGGTGACTATGTAATTTGTGCGGTCAACTAGGTCAACAAGCTATAACTTTGTGATTTTTCATGATACAGTTATGAAATTTTGTACATAGATTCGTTACATAAAAATACTAGACACGTGTTTCGGGTTTGGCATATACTAAAACTAATGTTATATATACATATAGATAAGATAGACTTCATTGACGTTATTTTGTTAACCCTCCGATGCAAAAAGGAGGGCGTTATAAGTTAGACCGATGTGTGTTTGTCTATGACTATATGTATGTTTGTTACTCCTTCACGCCCAAACGGCTGAATGAATTTGTATGAAATTTAAGACATCGGTAGACTACATTCTGGAGTATCACATAAAATACTTTTTATCACGAGAGTATGTTCCTAAAGGGGAAACCAACGTCCCAATCAAGGTGACCTTGCTATTTTCAATCCTTGTAGAAAACAGTTGTAATCCATGACCTTCAACGCCCTTGGTTGGGAGGCGCGTTATCCCAACCAACAAACGTGTTGCTAAGTGGTTTACATCCATGTAGCCGCAACACAAACCAAAAACATAAACCAAGGTCACCTTGGTTGGAACGCTAACTTGCAACCGTCTGGTCACCCCTTAACCTTTTGAGTAGCGTACTGCCGTCATAAGAAAGAATGCCTTAACTGACAATTTTATTAGAAATGAGATAGCATTTTCTTTGCTGATTCCGAATGTATTAATAACTCATTTTTGACAAAAGTGTTAGTTACGGCCTTCTTTCTTATGACGGCAGCGTAATTAGAGACACAATAGAAAGACAATGACCGAGCGAACGCCGGCGTTTGCTTCGGGTTTAATGAACTAAGAGATAATTTTCGACTGTTACTCGAACGAAGCCGCTGGCACAAGCGAGTTATCAAATAAATCAATTGTCCAAGCGTCAAGTTAGATAAACAATAATAGATAATTAACTTTCGACCTTCGACACGTCAACCTCCGATGATGTCACATAGTTATTCATAATATTTGACTAATGAAATTATTTATTGTCTATGATTTATTGTGTGACGAATCACGCGCACGTTTTTTTTTGAGATGGGGAATCATCTAATCATTTCTCCTGCTGTTAGGCGTGCAGAGGGAGGGCGTATTTTTTTTTTTAAATTGGTATAAACCAGTGCTTGACTGCGATCCCACCTGATGGTAAGCGGAGATGCAATCATTGATGGTCAGGCGCACTAGTTTATTAAGAGCCTATTCACTGTAGGCTTGAAGACACCTAAATTATAGTTGGACGGGAAGACCGCAGCAGGCAAATTGTTCCAGTCCTTCGATGTACGCGGTATAAACGACGAAGCGAAACGCTTAGTTCGGAGCGTTGAAGTTTCAACAACGTAAGGGTGGATACTCGCCATTCGTCGGGTTGTCCGATGGTAGAAAGGAGATGGCGGAATCAAGTTATGCAATTCCCGCGCACACTCTCCAAAATGTAACCTGTAAAATTCCGATAGGCTGGCTACCCTGCGACTGTGCTCGAGGCTTTTACTGACCCTTCTTTGCCATGCGTTCCAGGATCCCTTTTTGAACTATTTCTGGCCCCAGTAGGCTTCGACCCTGCTGGGCCCCTACGGTTTTGTTGACATATCTTTAAGGCGCGCGTGGGACACTACGCCGACGACGACTCGTATATTCATAATATTTGACGAATTAAATGATTTATTATCAGTGATTGTTACGACTCATGCGCACGTAACAATCAAAATGAACGAAAATGTCTATACACGTGGATAAAGTTTGCCGTTGTGACTTAGGCGGATTTCGCCCGAGCCGCAGGAGAGGGTGTTATGCAGCATTCAGCTGCAGTGTTCTTCCACGTGTATCAAGCGACATTTATTAATACACTTAAATAAATAAACGGGCGTTGACCGAAGACTCGTCGTAATCGCTTAGCGCCTAGCCTGATACGACAAATATAATAAACTCTGGCGGGTGCAAGCTCGCGCACTTTTCTGCACTAGTCGAAAAACAATAAATAGCGTGCCTAAGGGCAGAATTCACCAATAAAACTAATCGCGTTTTAAAGTTTGGCTCGCATAATCGCGTTTAGCCGCTGTCACTAGTGTCACTAGTCTGTCATTTTTCTTTTGTTGTATTTTTACAAGTGACACTAGGGACAGCGGCTAAACGCGATTATTTGTATGTATATGACGGCGCCAGGAGTGGCTGAGCGATATGACCGTCATCATTTTGATTCAGTGGTACTGGGTTCATTTCGAAGGGATTTTCAATAACTATGCGCTTGAGTTTTTCCGTTAGTTATAATGTCAGTTTCACAATTCACAATTAGTTATAATGTCACTTTTACAGTTCACAATAGTGTTGTAAGTACCTATACTAAATAATTACAAACATACGGGTTAACCGATACTTTCGTATCAAAGGTTCGGCCCTCGAAGCTGTGCAAGCGATACCTGCTCTCGCTTCACGGGAACCAGCCCCTTTAATATGACTCTGCCCACGTGGCGCCAAAACAAATGACGTCACGGCGTTACACCCTTTGGTAGGTACCATAATAATAACAAAACAAACACTCTATAGTTAAATCTCGTTCTCCACGACATATATATTATTGAAAATAAGTATTGCGCAAGCTGTAAGGTTGGCGCGTCTTATTATATGTGTCATAAGATACTTTATGTAGAACATCGGATGACATCATTCTTATTAATCAATTATTATCTATTACTTCAGAATTATCGCAATCTCAATTACTTATAGACACAAAGAACTCGTCAACTTGATCTTAATTAGATTTCTAGTAATTGCTATAATTATTGTAAAACTAGGCAATGTCTGCGACCTTTTCGCTATTTTATTGCTACTAGCTGTTGCTAGCGGGTTTGCCTGCGTGAAAATAATTTTATCTCAAGCAAGGGCGGATTGGGCACGCCACAATTATGGCGGTAAGTCCCCTCTTTGAGGCGTGGTTGGAAAGACATCACGGCGTCCTCACCTTCCGCATGACGATCCCGATTTCCAGCCACCGTAACCGTCCAGACCGAGCCCAAGTCGTCGACGGCGCGTATTGTTCCACGCGCGCCTTAGGGAGATGTCAGCAAATCGTAGGGACCCAGCAGGGTCGAAGCCTACTTACTGGGGCCATGGGTAGTGTGAAAACGAAACCCGGGGCCCTGAGACGAAGGCAACGAAGGAACAGGAGTGGGTTTTTAGTCAGTAAAAGTCTGACACTATCTCCCACTCCGCCCAAGACCGAGATTTGTCATTAGATAATTCCCATATTAAAAAAGCAAGGGCGGATCCCGGTTTTTTATCTGGAAGGGTCAAAGGGAACATCAAATTTAACAAGCCTAACAAAATCCGGACAGGCCGGACACCGTCCGGTTTAGCCAGGCACGTAACCAAAAAGCCTGACCGTGTCCGGCTTTATCCGGACGCCTGGCAACGCTACCCCCGTGCCTTCTGTCAATTATTCTGTTTATTCTTTCACTTAGTTTGTTAAGAGAGCAGTTATGGCCGAGTGGTATCGGCCCCGTCTTACGAGTAGTAAGGTCGCGGGTTCAAACCCAGCCAGGCGCATTACTTTGTGTACTTAATTTACTTAATCACCACTGCTCTCAAAACGGTGAAAGAAAACATCGTGAGGAAACCGGCATGTCCTAGAACCAAAATTTCGAAGACATGTGACATTCGTCAACCCGCACTGGGGCCCGCGTGGTGGATTACGGCCCATTCCCTCTCCTAGAGAGGAGGCCTGAGTCCCAACAGTGGGAAAGTTTAAAAGCTGATTATGATGTGATAAAAAACTCTATTTTTACAAAAAACTGGGCAAGTGCGAGTCGAACTCGCATCCTGAGGGTTCCGTACAAACTTACATAAGTAAACAGTTCAATTCCTGAATGGAATCTTGAAGATTTTTCCGAATCGTAATTTTTTTTTTTTTTGTTTTGATGTAACACCAAATTTACAGTTTTTAGATTTATTCCCATATCTATGCTATAAGACCTTGATTTGTGCCAAATTTCAGGATTCTGGGTCAACGGGAAGTCCCCTATGAATTTTTATTCCTTCGAGAGTGTCGAAATAAACGTTTTTTGCGACATAAATGGCTGTATCTTTTTTTTCAATTAACTTAGAAACCTGATTTGTTTACAGCTTCAAGAGACCGCAGATTTGAGTAGACGGTTTTAATTTCAACTTGTTACCTCCCCGTGTTCCCGAGATAAAGGGTCTTGACAGACAGACAGACAGATAGACGGACGGACAACAAAGTGATCCTATAAGGTTTCCACTTTTTCCTTTTGAGGTACGGAACCCTAAAAAAAACTGAGTTATACACTGTTAATATGGAAGTAGAACTGAGTTCCATGATTTTGCTGTAACTTTTCTGTTCAACATCATCATCATCTTCCTGCCCTTGTCCCATCTTATTTGGGGTCGGCGCTACACGTTTTTTTCTCCCATTCTATCCTGTCAACCGTCATACTATCACTAACTTCCTTTTCTTTCATATCACTGTTCACACAATCCATCCATCTTCTCTTTGGCCTCCCTCTCCCTCTCCACCCATCCACATTTTCTGTTCGACAACATTATATTATAAGGCAGATTATGTTATGTGTTTGTTATACATGTTGTAAATGACGAATCTTTGACACATTCATTATAAATAGAACATTATGTCATCGTTGAATCTTTGTAGTATCTATTATGTTTATTATTTAGTACACACTAGCTTCTGCCAGCGTCTTGTGAAGTTAGAAAATTAGCTCAAGAATAAAAACCCTCAGGATTAGAAATACCTATCAAGCAAGATAGTTTGTAACTACCGTCGCATATTATTTGTAAAAGGCAAAATTATCACACATATACACTTGTATCAATTTTTTAGTTTAAGTAAGGGTTATATTTATATAGGTTTATGTATATGTTATATTTTATTTGCCATCATCCGTGCGTCACTGCGGGGTGCCAGCTGAAAATCAGTGCTGGGTGTCTGACGCCCAGTAATTGCTGAGTTGGCGACCCTTTCGGTTCGGGCACGCTCAGCGCAACTATATTGTAAATCTGTACTTTTTTTTTGTGTTGTTGCCTATTGTATTGCCTCCATCGAATAAATACTATTCTATTCTATTCTATTTATTCTATCCTATTTGAAAAAACTCCTCCGCATCGATGTCGACTGGAAGTGTGCCCAAAAGGCTGGCGGCATTGCCACGTTGTATGGCAATGCTTAATTTCTGACCGAGGTAAAAGCTAGCGCTTGGGCGTCACGGCTGTTTTGAAACCTCATGGCCTGACACGCGACGATGGTAAGAGACCGGACGGTATGTCTTTATTTCCATTGAAGATGGGTAGGCCTTTAGTGTGGGACGCTACCTGTGTCAACGCTCTTGCGCCATCCCATCTTCCTAGCCCATCATGCTGTGCTGGTGCTGCCGCTGCGGCTGCGTAAGTGGCGAAAATATAACAACTTCATCGGCAGTTATATTTTTTGCCGTTTGGGGTTGACTCTTGGGCCGAGGGGTCCGAGAGGTCCGAATTATTCAAACGGCTAGTTGACACTTCGCGTGACCCAAGGGCTGGCTTTTACCTCGGTCACAGATTAAGAGCTAAGATGGGTCGATTGACAAAGTCCCACCCGTATGAAAAATACGCGCTTCAGACATGGATTAGCGGACACCAGCCCCATATACAATACAACCAACCTCAGACTAGGTCCAAAACTACTAAGTCCAAACCTTATCAGACCAAAACTAGTGAGACCAAAACTGGTCAGACAAAAACTATTCGGACCAAAACTGGTCACACCAAACTTAATCAGACCAAAACTAAATAGACTAAAACTAATCACTCCAAAACTGATCAATCCACTAATCAGTCCATCTCATAAATGTGCAACAGTAACTTCAGCTAAAAACATAAGTTCACCTACCTTCTGCAAGAACGAGTTGATCCATTTTGTAAAGGTCTTCTTCTGGATGTGGAGCCGTTCTTCCTGCAGCGCCTTGATCCGGCCCTGCTCGAACTTGAGGGCGTCTTCTCGCTGGGTCATGTTCGTTCGTTGCTGCACAGCCGCGGCGTAGCCTCCTGGCTCATACTGTTGCCCTGGTGGAAGAGAATAAGGCTGTTAGAGTTTTTTAGAGATATTTTGGAACTTGAAGACTATCATCATCATCTTCATGATTATAAAAGACGTTCACTGTTGAACATAAGCCTTCCCGAACGACGTCCACTGTTGGAGTCGTCCTATGCGTCCCGCATCCATCAGATTTCTGCGACCCTCACCAGGTTATCGGTCCACCTTGTGGAAGGCCTTCTAACGCTGCGTCTGCTTTAAGACTATAAGAGCATGTAATTTTTACTCAATACACTTACTCGAAAATCTGCTCTCATCGCTACCGCTTTTGGCAAGCAATTTACTGTTTTTCGCACTAGTGCGGAATGGTGCTGGCGCTCGCCCTTGCCACAACTTATTACATTTATCGTATCAGGCTGGGCGCTAAACGACCACCAAGTTTCACGCGTCAACCCTCATTTATTTATTTATTCGTAAGTGTATTAAAAAACTGTCGTTTGATTCACGTGAAAAGTTACAGCAGGTCTGCAGCACTCCGCTCCATAATACCCTCGCCTGCGGCTCGGGCGAATTCAGCCTCGGTCGCATTGACATACTTTCTTAGTAAAAAAGAGTTTTCGAGTAAGTGTATTAAAAAAACACTTCGATTTTTGATATGCCTGATAAACACTATAGAGAGTTGCTTTTTTTTTAATTCTGAAGTTCTTTAGTGGGCTATTATAGATTTTCAGAAAACGAAAAATGAGTAATCTGAAGAATCTGTAAAGCCCTAAGACTAAAATTACAAAGCAGATATTAAATATGGTCGTACGATTGGTAAAAATACAATTCAGTTTTTCTTTTTACAATTCACTCTAAAACTCACCATATTTTCTGGATGGCTGATAATCCTGGTAGGAATATACACTGACGTTACTCAGTTGCCGCTGCATTTTTGTGACGCGGCAACACTCAGCACAAAGTTCTCATTAGGTTGGCAACACTGTTCGCCACAGATTAACTACACTTTACACTTTTTATTTCTTTTTCTAATGGTGCTTTAACCTGAGGTAGTAAAATGGTTTTTGTTAATTATTTTGAATTAATACTAATTGGATACTTTTGGCCTTATTATTTTTGATAGATTTGTGAATTGATGCTTTTATTAATTACTTTGAATATATTTATTAGCACTCGAAGAAGAGTTTTTTTTTTGTGTGCATTGTGCAAGTGTTAAGTTTGGAAAAAATAATTCGTTTTTGACATTTCGAATACCGTAATTAGAGACACAATAGAAAGACTGACTTGACTGGCCTGTTGGTCTAGTGGTTAGTGGCCCTGACTACTATACGGAGGTCGTGGGTTCGATTCCCACCCAGGACAAATGTTTGTGAGATGAGCACGATCATTTGTTCTGTGTCTGGGTGTAATTTATCTGTAATATGTATGTATTTAGAAATATTTAAGTATGTTTATCAGTTGTCTAGTACTCATAACACAAGCTCTGCTTAGCTTGAGACTTGAGTCAGGGCCACTAACTACTAGACCAACAGGCCAGTCAAAGTATTTGGTCGTGCTGTCGTGGATGTGCGACCCTGGTGGAATAAACGCGAAAGTGTTTATTGGATATATCTGACGTAGACGATTAAAAAGTTATCTTGAATAAATCCCGCCAAAAACCTCGCACAGACTATTAGAAATACACTTTCATTTTGACAGTTGCTCCCACTTTTCATAAAAGGAAACGAGCAAACGTAACGTAAACAATTGAATCCGTCCCTTCAACATCAGTTCATAACGCAAAACACAGATGTCGCTACCGTCGCCGCACTCATTAATACTTTGTTCATTGACATAACCATTGATTTCCGCTGTTGACTGTTTGTAATAACGTCATGCGACTATGGAACTTCTGAGTCATCTATTTCTTAGTATAATCAGCCATATAACGTTCCTACAACTGAGACTCAGGTCTCCTCAAGAGATGGAATAGGCCGTAATCCAGCATGCAGGCCCAGTGCGGATTGGTGGATGTCACATGTTTCGAATTTTTGATTTTAGGACACGCCGGTTTCCTCACGATGTTTTCCTTCGCTGTTTTGAGAGCAGTGGTGATGAAATAAATTAGACAAAGTAATGCGCCAGGCACACTGGCGCAACACAACAGGCCAGAAGCATGCAAAGCTATTTTTTAATGAAATAGATAAGGCCTGGATCCAAAATTTATGGAGGTACAGCAGATCAAAGCTCCGAACAATCACAGGAGTCTTCACGGGGCACTATGCCACCAACAAACAGGTCCACAACATGGGACTAGCAAACGATCCGACTTGCAGGATCTGTGAATATGCAGAGGAGAACATGCTACACTTGCTGTGCGACTGTGCAGCACTAGGCTTAAAAAGACTAGTGTATCTGGACCAACCATTCCCAAGACCAGAGGACTACAGGCTCAACCCCATCAAGGCCATACTGGGACTCATGAAGGAGGTGCACGGAGGGTTAGGGATTGAGTAGACAGGTGGGGCATAGCACAAAAGATTCAGAAGGGTCGAAATGCTTTGGCCCAGGGCCAGCCCCACAATAAGATAAGATAATGCGCCTGGCTGGGTTTGAACCACAACGTTTGGCTGGTAAGTCGGTGCCGTTACTTCTGGGCCACCACTGCTATATGCATCAGAAGTACGATAAGTGTTGATCGCTCTAAAGTTGGCTTTCCGAACTATAGAGCTTACGCATATTTACATTCTGTACATGGCCAGAACTCAAGGGTGTGAAACTAGTCGCGTATAGATTGGAAATCACTTTTTAATCGAGGTCTTCCAATGTATTCAAAATTAGTACGCAAGTACTCGCGTATACTTCGTAGTGACCTAACTACCTAACTTTTTTCCATAATATAATAAAATCTTTATTTACCCAAAAACATACAGAGTTTGACTTACAGTTTGATAAGTACATACATTTAATGTCGTGAGTTCTGTACAAGAGTAATACTCTACCTCTTAATAGGCTGTACCAGTACGAATATGCATTAATTATTAGCATATTCTACGGGCCCCGTGCATTGGGAGGCCCCGTATGGACGTAAAAAACATTTCTAGGTACACAGGTCATACGCATTCTAACCAGTTCCAGATTTTAAATAAAGACAATACCTATGGACACTTTGCTACCTAAGAGCTTTGGGGCCTGTTTAAAAATAAGTTGAAAGAGTTTTTAATTCGGTGTCATTAATAAAAATTTAAGGAGCCCTTAGGTAGAATTTCCTACCCTTCCCGGAATTTCCCCCACGCTAGCTTAATCCGGCACTGTTAATCGTGCGTAGATCGGAATAATGGTGCCTAGATTAGGTCAGGTTAAAATAGTGACCATTAGAACACGACGGCGAGCGAACAAAGCGATGATTGTCCCTTAGCTTACAACACTGCTCAAGTCGAAAATTGGCGGAATTTTCACTTCTAAAGATTTATTATAAGTATAGATATATATGTTATAGTAGTGTAGTGCCTGATTTTTTAATCAGCATCCAAGTTTCATGCTCCAAAATCTGGTGAAACCTAACAATACCTGCGGTTGCCCTACCAGCATTGTGCACAACGCATGACCGTGAACCACTGTAACGGTGAGGTCGCGAGCCATTGACCAGCACGTCACGTAACGTAACGCTAATAACCATGCATTGTAAGCAGAGGTGGACCAGGAAGTGCAGTTTTTTTTTATAATTGACTAGCTTTTGCCCATGGCTTCGTTCTCGTATATCTAATATTTAAAATTCTCGTGTCACTTCGTCAGTTTTCGTTGCCATACTCCTCCGAAACGGCTTGACCGATTTTGATGAAATTTTTTGTGCTTATCCGGTATCTATGAGAATCGGACAACATCTATTTTTTTTATTTTAGATATTTTTTTTAATATACATAGCAAAACAACGTTTGCCGGGTCAGCTAGTAAAATATAGATTTGATGATTCGAAGAAATCCCGCTAAAATAATTCCTATCTCTTTTCTGCACTCGTAAACGATGCCGGTAACGTCATATCTCAGTGTATGCATCTTCTGAAACAAACCTTCTTCAATCTTTTCTAGGTATCTATACAACAAAAGAGGTGATGAAACGCAAGGGCTCCTGTGGCAAATGTGGCTGCGACAAAGAGAAGATTGTGATGAAGCATCCGTTCGCCGAGAGCAAAGAAAGAAAGGGCAGTGGTGGCCGAGTGGTAATGGCCCCGACTTACGAGTTGTAGGTTGCGGGTTCAAACCCAGCCAGGCGAATTACTTTGTGTAATTTATTTCATCACCACTGCTCTCAAAACGGTGAAGGAAAACATCGTGAGGAAACCGGCATGTCCTAGAACCTAAAATTCGAAGACATGTGACATCCACCAACCCGCACTGGGCCCGCGTGGTGGATTACGGCCCATTCCCTCTCCTAGAGAGGAGGCCTGAGTCCCAACAGTGGGAACATTATAAGGCCGACTACGCTATGCTATGCTATTCGTTCGCCAACATCCGGATCACCAGCCCAGATGTCTCATCCATATGCCCCTGCCCTACCAGCTGCTTACCAGGTCCGTTGCTATTGAGGACATTATTTATCACTAACTTTTGCCCGTGGCTTCGCCCGCGTACATTATAGCCTATGTCAATCAGGAATAAAACAGCTTTCTATTGGTGAAAAAATTTAGCAATCGGACCAGTACTTTCAGAGATTACCTCCTACAAACAAAAAAAAAACTTTGGCTCTTTATAATATTAGTGAAGATAGACTCGTGTTTAACCACTGTCTCACCTGATGGTAAGCGAAGATGTGGTCGATGATGGAGCACGCTTGCCTAGAAGTAACCTATTGACGATACATCCATATTCTAATGATAAACCAATTAACAATTCATATAAGAAGACACGGCTTAAAGGATTTAGTATCCAAGCCAAAAAAATATAACTTTTTTTTATTATTAGCTCGCGTTTGATCACATGACCAAAAATATCAAAAATATTTTATTTCACATAGGTCTACATGGGCACTTATAAAACGTCAGAAGCTAGTGCACGGTTCCAAATTGGTCGTTTCCTATGGAGAAGAACCGGCAAGAAACTACATGGTTACTCTTTTAAAAAATGTTGTTGATTACAATATTTTCATATTACAGTACTAATAGATATTATGTAAGAATAGTATAGACCAGTCAATATTGTACCCAAAAGCACAATAAAAATAATCATATTAAAAAAAAAGTGACTCGTAATAGGAAGTAATCTAAGAATACGTGGAGTCAATGATTGCATCTCCGCTTATCATCAGGTGGGATCGCAGTCAAGCACTGGTTTATATCATTTAAAAAAAAAAGTCACGGTGTTTTCACATTAACATTATAAAAAGAGGCTATTTAAAAAAAAAAGCAAGAAAAATATAAATAATTATAACTATCAATAAATGAGATGTTAACAAAATAAATTACTAACGGATTTAAGGTAGTTGGAGTCTAAATAATTTAAAAAATATTGCAAAAGAAATGTGTTAAAAATTTTTATATGTATATTAAATCGTAATATTAAAATATAAGAAAAGATGGATGGATTGTGTGAACAGTGATATGAAAGAAAAGGAAGTTAGTGATAGCATGACGGTTGACAGGATAGAATGGAAGAAAAAAACGTGTTGCCGACCCCAAATAAGACGGGACAAGGTTAGGAAGATGATGATGAAATGGTAATATTATATTAATGATGGTAATTGAAACTGTGGCCGACGATGGAGCACGCTTGCCTAGAAGTAACCTATTCACTCTTGACTTAAAGACCCCTAGGTTGTAGCTATCGGCTTTGGCTATAGGAAGGTCCTAAGGACCCTGTACGAATTACTACACGCAAGCAAAATAATAAATCCATATAGTCTTAAGAACTAACCGTAAACGTATTCACGAAGTATTTTTCAAATTATCGTGTTGTATTTTTTTTTTTTAATTTAGATATCGCACGGGCACGCGCGGTTACGGTTCGTTGTCGGTCGCATGGTCAGTGGCCACGCGATACGGCTCGCCTGTTATGTATGATAATAGCGTACAGTTTTATTAATGCGTGCTTTATCGCCAGAAATGTTGTTCTTTTTTTAAAATTCTATTTTTGTTTTTATTGTTGTTTTTGAAGTGATGGTTAACATAGACTGCCTAAGTTTTGATAATAATGCTTATGTTGAGGGCATTGAGTGACCGGTGGGACTGCCCTATGCTTGGTCGATCTGTTATTGTTTGTATTGTATTTGTTGATTATGTGTGTTACTAATATTAGTTAAGTAAGTCTATTTTATGTATTACTAACACTATGGACTAAGGTCTGCAAATAAAAAGTTTATTATTATTATAATTAAACTCTAACAGCTTGCGTCGGTCGACGATTGTTTTCGTGTCCTATTCGCCAGGGTTGTCTGTTTGCGACTGTGTACTCCATCTCGTTTAGCTCTTCAATCCCCATAGGTGATAGAAGAGCTGACGAGATGGAGTAATTGTTCGTGGATGTGCGACCCTGGCGGAACAAATACAACGAGAGTGTTAGTCGGATATATCCGTCGTGGACGGCTAAATTGTTAAAAGGAATAAAAAATTGTACAGTAGGTAAGTAGTTTTCAAGAAAGAAAAAAAAATGTTGTGATTGATTTTGGATTTATAAGTAAGCCACCGAGTGATTTTCAATTAATTGTTCAAAGTATACTTTCTTAATTTACCAAGATGTCGCTAACAAAAAATCTAGGTACTAACATCAAAATGAACGTATTTTCCTTATTCAAAAATGGCCGCAATCCTATTCTACTTAGACCAGTGGTTTCCAAACTGTGGTCCGAGGACCACTAGTGGTCCCTAAGAGTTAGAATATGGTCCCCGAATGGTTTGAAATTTCAAACTTTCCTTGAAATTTCAACCTGAATAGTAAACGTTGATGCAAACTGATTTTAAGAATATATATTAGAAAATATTTGTCTCTCGTGGTTTCACTTTCGTCCTCACTTTAAGTACCGACGGCTCCACTTCTGTGAGACGAATCGTGAAATCAGAAACTTTATTTCAAACTAGCAAACCGGGCGAACACCGTTTCGCCACTAAAAAAGATTTTCCCGCTTTTCTGTTGAAATTTTTTCTGAATTTTCTTTGCTATAAACCTCACGGAGCCCGACACCTTTCCAACGAATGCAAAACCGTGGAAATCGGTTCGTGCGTTCTGGAGTTATAGCGTCAGGAAGGAAAACCCGACTTGTTTTTAACAGACTAATAACAGGCACTTTTGAATTGTCAAAATGTCAGTCTGTCAAAAAAAATAGTGAAGCTAAGTTCCACTTTCCAAAGCGCAAACAAAAAATATTTTGTTTGTTTAAATCATCAGCCGGATTTGTTAGTCATAGATATTGTGCTTTAGCAAAGTTCTTGATTTTGAAGAACATATTGTGTGTTTCAAGTTTTTCAAGTTTTGAACATAAGATGTAAGTTTTAATATTAGATTCAACGTAGTAAAACTTTCTTCTGAACTTCTGGTTCCTAATACCAACTGTAGTGTTTGTATACTCGTCTCGAGTTCACGAGCAGTGATAGTCAGTCGCTTACGGGCCGTTGATGAAGACGGACGTGTTGAACTAAACTGCTGGTGACGTAACGAGCCGATGTGTTTACCCCCTGTATCAGTGACAACACCAAAAATACCAAAGTGGTCCCTGATTATCAAAATATTGGGCTACAGAATTGTTAGAAACAGTTGGCCCATGGCCCTAGAACGCAAATGCCAACTAAAAAGAAGTTTTTAATAATAATAATAATAATATTCAACAACCATCACACAACGTCGTCTAGTCCCAAGCTAAGCAGAGCTTGTGTTATGAGTACTAGACAATTGATAAACATACTTATATATTTCTAAATACATACATATAATAGATAAATTACACCCAGACACAGAACAAATGATCGTGCTCATCACACAAACGTTTGTCCTGGGTGGGAATCGAACCCACGACCTCCGGCTTAGCAGTCAGGGCCACTAACCACTAGACCAACAGGCCAGTCAAAGTAAAGTTTTTGTGATAAGGTTTTATTCAGTAAAACACGGGATCTCTCTCGACTGGGAGTGGAAACAGTTGTATAATAATGTCCTACTCAAAAAAAGGTTGAGTGCCCCTGACTTACCTAGTAAATCGGTATTTTTTATACGTATCTTGCAAATAGACAGTATTTTACAGTTACCGTATCTCTCATACTTCATTTTATTACATTTCCAACTGCGATTGGGCTTGTCGAAAAAGTATCGATATATTATTCTATTTCTTGCGATTTTTTGTTGATGATTGCTGATAGGGGGGCCATTCAAATATTACGTAAGCACTACAGGGGGGGGGGGGGGTTACTTTGGTTATTTTTGATGGCAATGGGGATGGATGATCTAGATGGTGATTACGTCAGCAGTATATATATATATTTTTATGAGAAGGATGTAGATGTTACAAAGACGCAAGAAAATGAGTAGACATGACACACATTACTACGCAGCAAAAATCCAATGCCTTTGAAGATTTACAGTCATGGATTCGTGTGTCATGGACCGAGGACTGTTAATTTGAATTAATGTGTCAAAAATTTAAATCTGTAAAATTCTGCTTACGTAATACTTGAACGGCCCTATACTAGCTTCTGGCTGAGGCTTCATCAGCGGGAAAGTCGTTAGTTAAACCATGAGATTTTACCCACTACCAGGACAAAAATAATCCAGGTCATAGTCTACTCGTAAGCTAAGTTTTATTCAAATCCGTTCAGCTTTTGAGGTGTGATTTGGGATGCCATCCGTCCGGATTTCTCCGGATTTGTCCCAGTTTGAAGGGCGTCCGCGGGGCGTCCGGGCGGGGATTTTAAAAGTGTCCGGCTGAAACCCTGACTACCGGATTTGTTTTACAATTAACCCTGTATATACTTAGTGTAATAATTTTATTACTAAAAATGTCTGTTGATTGTTGCGGTTACATACGTACCTCATTCGATTTTATTAACAACCTGTATAAAAAATTAAAACGATGTTTTTATTTTTGTTGCAAAAATTATTTTTTCCGACGTGTCCGGAGAAAAAACCATGTTTCGCACAAATGTCCGGGATTTTTGCCGTGTTTGTCCGGCGTCGGCAAAATAGGTGATGGCAGCCCTAGGTGTGATACATGTACCGGTAATGTTACTATAAGTAAGATTCCAATGCCTCAATACTAAATGAATTAATACCAAATTGTATCAAAAACAATATTAAATATGCGTTACGAAAATGTCGCTCAAGATTAAAAGACAAGAATTCAGAACCGTAATAAAAACAAGAACGTAGAACAAACATTTATAAAAACAAGAGTACATACATGGGCGGTATACAGTTATCATTAAGCGAATTTGTCATTTTTAGAAGATGACATTGTGAGAAATTGACATTATGACAATTTGACATTCTAAGAAATTGACATTGTGAGAAATGGACATTTTAAAGGGCCTATTACACCACTCGATATTCAGACAGTCTTAGTCGATGTCGCGTAGTGTAATAAAGGTTAGACTGGTCTTACTCGAAAAAAAAATAAGACAGTCTGAATATCGCGTAGTGTAATAGGCCCTTAAGAAATTGACATTGTGAAAAGACGACATTTTGGGACCGGTTGACATTTTGAGAAAATACCATCCAAAGTGTACTGTTAGAGATTTCATCGTTCAGTCGAATGAAAGTAGATAGATTTAAGGCTGTCATTTGACCTTTATTCATGTTATTTTCTAGTATGCTTTATTATTAAAAAAAAAAATATCGATAAAATTTCCATCGATACTTTATCGACAGCCCTGCTTGCATTAGTTGCGTTATCGGCTCGCGAGGTCGATGGACGCGTTGTCAGCAAATATAAATAATGTGGAACGGACGACCTGCCGATATTGTGTCGTGATAATGCAGTTTTTGCATCAATAGACTACAATGATTTGATGTATTTGAAGGTTTGTATACATATACTCCCAAGCCGATTTCGGCTACGGTGACTGGATTCTTAAAAGTGCAACTACGTGTTGCGATCATGTGCTCTGATGTGACTAATAAAGCCTATCCTTGCTGTAAGGGGCCGTTCAAGTATTACGTAAGCAGATTTTTTGCAAATATTAACTCCCCCCTCCCCCTCGTCAGCAAAAGCAAAGCTCTCACCCCCCCCCCCCGGGCACGCCACAATTATGGCGGTAAGTCCCCTCTTTGAGGCGTGGTTGGAAAGACCTCACGGCGTCCTCACATTCCGCATGACGCAGGTTCTCACCGGACACGGTAAGTTCGGGAGGTTCCTGCACCGGATTCGTGCGGAAACGACGCCCGGGTGTCGCCACTGTGTGGCCCACCCGGAGGACACGGTAGAGCTCACGGTGGAGGTGTGCCCCGCTTGGGCAGAGCAACGCCGTGTCCTCGTGGGGGCAATCACCCGGGGGCAAACCGGGCCTTGATTCAGGCCATGGTCCGGAGCGAGGAGGAGTGGCAGGCGGTCGCCTCCTTCTGCGAAGCAGTAATGCTAGCAAAGGAGGCGACCGATCGCGTGAGGTAACGGTCCTTAAGCTCCAACCGCCGCCGGGATTCCGATCCCGATTTCCGGCCACCGTAGGCGCGGGCTTGCAGACGGCGAGCAATGGGTGGCTCGCCGTCCGACCGTCCGGTAACCGTCCGGACCGAGCCCAAGTCGTCGACGGCGCGTACTGTTCCACGCGCGCCTCAAGGAGATGTCAGCAAATCGTAGGGGCCCAGCAGGGCCGAAGCCTACTGGGGCCACGGGTAGTGTGAAAGCGGAACCCGGGGCCCTGGGACGAAGGCAACGAAGGAACAGGAGTGGGTTTTTAGTCAGTAAGAGTCTGACACTATCTCCCGCTCCGCCCAAGAGCGAGGATGTCATAAGGATGATTTTCCCACCCAATAAAAAAAATAAAATAAAAAACCCCCCCCTATGCTTACGTAAACATTGGTACGTGCATTTGTCAATGTGTTAGTTAGGTTATTAATTTATGAGCAGTAGTTGTAAGTCTAGAAAAAAGGAATACTTGG
This sequence comes from Mythimna vitellina, assembly GCA_949316375.1. Classification (NCBI taxonomy): domain Eukaryota; kingdom Metazoa; phylum Arthropoda; class Insecta; order Lepidoptera; family Noctuidae; genus Mythimna; species Mythimna vitellina. Next base: position 1,915,369 of record OX438713.1, read on the forward strand.
AATAAAGGAAAAAAAAAAAACAGAGTTAATTTAAAATTTTGACATTATTAATTTATGTTAACAGTTTTCATTCAGTCCATGACACACTAATCCATGACACTAAGTCTTCAATGACATTAGATGTATGCTGCTAAATAATGTGTGTCTGCTCACTTTCTTGTGATTTTGAAACATCAACATGGTTTCCTTAAAAAAATATAAAAAAATTGCTCTGCTGACGTAATTACCATCTAGACCCCCCATCCCCCATGTCATCAAAAATAATCAAAGCAAAGACCCCCCCACCCCCTTGTAGTGCTTACGTAATATTTGAATGCCCCCTAAACGTGCGTGCACGTTAAAACACGATTGTTGTATAGGTATTGGATGTTGGAGGGCGGCTTATTCTTGATGGTATCTCGCCTGAAGTCGAGATCTCTCTTACGTTGGTCTTCAAAGGTATAAACGATAAAGTTTTGTACTTTTTTTAGAGCACGGGTCTCTAAGCTTTGAAGCCTCATGGCCATACCTAATTATTTATTTATTAAAACTTTATGCACAACAAAGAGATTTAAAGAGGTACAATAGAGCGGCTATCAGAAAAAATGTCTTAGAAAAACTGTCATCCTATGGCTCAGTGACGCCATCTGGCTTGGAATAGCAAACAAGCGAATTAAATTTGTCATAATTTATAATGATTTAACTATCGCCCGGTAGGTGGCCAGGGGCCTTACCATGATAATGTTAAAATGTTAGTCGTACGAGCGAAAGAGAGTGATAGAGCTATACACCCTATATAGCTCCATCCTTTTAACAGACCGATTGAGGTCGAAAAATTTATCACGTTATAAGCTTGTGGTAGAGGCTCGGTGTGTGATAATGGAAAGGTTAAGCTTTTCAGCAATAGATGGCGTTAACACAAAATCTGAAAATGTTCTGGAACTATTTATAAAAATTATTGAATTCTAATTAAATGTTTCGTAAATACCAAAAATATTTACGAAAATAAACCGAAGTTAGGTCCAGTCATTTTACCATAGCAAGATTTACAATAGCGTAATGCGTAGTTCGGCATATTTTCTTAGAAAATGATTTTCTTTTAATGCATAGAACGGATACAAACACGACTTGACGTGTAGGTGTGTCATACTAGACTGAGTGACTTATGACCAACGTGGAATAAGTATCGGATCACGATTTTGTTCGCTATGTCCGGTCTATTGGTAGTATATATTGAATGTCTTTGATACACAAGTATTAAACACTGTACAAAGGCGGACTTAATGCCTTAGGCATTTTCTACCAGTCGACCTTATTAGGGTGGTGCAGAAATATAAATGGTAGGTGCAGCTTAATGGTATAGAAATAGAAAAGAAATACAATAATAAATATATACTTACTTAGATACATACAATTATGTTTTTCAGTATGTTCCACTATAGTTGTTTAAAGATCTGTCGAAAAGACTTGTTGAAAGAAAGAAAGAAAGAAAAAATGATTATTCATGACTCACACAATCGTAGAAACTAAAATTACACAATAAAAAATTAAGGTATAGTCAGTTTCAATCATTTATTGTAATATAAACTTCTTTTCTTTCTACTAACACATTGCTCTTGCAATATTTTATTTTTATTATTATTTATTTTGTTAACGTATCATTTATTAATTATTGTAATTATTTATTTTACTTTCTTTTATTTATATAGCCTCTTTTTTATAATGTAAATGTGAGAACACTGTAGACTCCGCGAATTCTTAGGTTATTTTTTATTATGATTATTTTTATTGTACTTTTTAGTACAATATTGACCAGTCTACACTGTCCTTACATAATATCTACTTATTCTGTAATATAGAAATATTGTAACATCAATTATTTTTAAAAGAGTAACCATGGAGTTTCTTGGCGGTTCTTCTCCATAGGAAACGACCAATTTGGAACCGTGCACTAGCTTCAGACGTTTTATAAGTGCCCATGTAGGCCTATGTGAAATAAAAAACTTTTGACTTTGACTTTGAGTACAAGGCCAAAAAGGCACCTAACTTAGCATAAGCTGCGTTCTTTAAAACGATAAATAACGCAGCGCTGGTATACTGTTGACACTCCACTTGACCCAAGGACTGGCTTTTACCTTGGACAGAGGATAAGCATTGCCATCATCATCATCATCATTTCAGCCGAAAGACGTCCACTGTTAGACATAGGCCTTCCCCAAAAGTCGCTACAATGACCGGTAATGTGCGTCTCACCTCCATCGGATTGCCGCGACCCTCACCAGGTCATCGGTCCTTCCAACACTATGCCTTCCGGTACGTGGTCGCCATTCCAGAACCTTTCGTTCCCATCGACCATCTGTTTTGCGAGCAATGTGCCCTGCCCACTGCCACTTAAGTTTGGCGATTCTTCGGGCTATGTCCGTGACCTTGGTTCTCCTGCGGAAGCATTGCCACACAGCATAGCAATGCCGCCAGTCTTTTGGGCACATTACCAGTTGATAGAACCGACTGGCTCCGACGGCTCCGACTTACGAGTTGTAGGTCGCAGGTTCGAACCCAGCCAGGCGCATTACTTTGTGTAATTTATTTCATCACCACTGCTCTCAAAACGGTGAAGGAAAACATCGTGAGGAAACCGGCATGTTGTAGAACCAAAAATTCGAAGACCTGTGACATTCACCAATCCGCACTGGGCCCGCGTGGTGGATTACGGCCCATTCCCTCTCTTAGAGAGGAGGCCTGAGTCCCCACAGTGGGAACATTATAAGGCCGACTACGACTACGACCAGTTTATAGCGATGTGGAGTTTTTTAACGCCATATTTTAGTTTGTTTTTAGTTAGTGGTAATTAGTTTAGGGTTTTTATTACGACTTTTTGAATTAATTGTAATTATAGTAAGTAAAATATTTTGTATTAAAAAATTGTCTTGGTATGGTCATGTAAAGAGGAGAGATGAAACACATGTTACTAAAAGAGTTATGAGTATACATGTGGATGGGTGGAGAGGGAGAGGGAGGCCAAAGAAAAGATGGATGGATTGTGTGAACAGTGATATGAAAGAAAAGGAAGTTAGTGATAGTATGACGGTTGACAGGATAGAATGGAAGAAAAAAACGTGTTGCGCCGTTTAACCCCAAATAAGATGGAACAAGGGCAGGATGATGAAGATTCTTGTAAAAAAAATACTACAATATTATTATGTTGGTAACACTTCAAACATGGCTCCTCTTTTCCTTTTCGCGTTACCAACATAAGTGAAGTATTCCATATAGTTATCAGTTTCAAGTAAATAATGATAAGAAAATAAGTCGGCCACTCCTCGAACGATACCTTTAGTAAACATAACACACTTATTGAATGAGTTTCTCTATCTTTGAGTGTATTTCTTGAATTCTTATCCTATACGCTTTTAGCGTGCACGTTTTTCTATATCTTTTCTACATATTACATGTATAATTAAATTCTTTTTTAGGGTTTCGTACCTCAAAAGGAAAATACGGAACCATTATAGGGTCACTTTGTTGTCCGTTCGTCTGTCTTTCTGTCTGTATGTCAAGACAGACAGAAAGACTCTCTAGTACTCATAACACAAGCTCTGCTTAGCTTGAGACTAGACGGCGTTGTGTGATAGTTGTGGAATATTATGTTATGTTATTTAACACCACGGATAATGTTACTTAATAGGATTTTAGCTATTCACTAAAAATCTACACATCTATATATATAAAAGAAAGTCGTGTTAGTTACACTATTTATAACTCAAGAACTGCTCAACCGATTTTGCTGAAAATTGGTGGGGAGGTAGTTCAGAACCAACGGACGGACATAGGATACATTTTATCGAGTAGGGTAGATTAGGGTAGAGTAGAGAAGAGTAGGGTAGAGTAGGGTAGAGTAGGGTAGAGTAGGGTAGAGTTGGGTAGAGTTGGGTAGAGTAGGGTAGTGTAGGGTAGAGTAGGGTAGAGTAGGATAGAGTAGGGTAGAGTAGGGTAGAGTATGGTAGAGTTGGGTAGAGTAGGGTAGAGTAGGGTAGAGTAGGGTAGAGTAGGGTAGAGTAGGGTAGAGTAGGGTAGAGTAGGGTAGAGTTGGGTAGAGTAGGGTAGAGTAGGGTAGAGTAGGGTAGTTGGGTAGAGTAGGGTAGAGTAGTAGAATATAGACGGGAGCGAAGCCGCGGGTAAAAGCTAGTTTGATTATAAAATTAAAATACTATAACGGTAAAGCGTTGCTCTTAGAATAATCTAAAAAACAATCAGAATAATTGCATGTATAATGAGCCTGGTTTTTAATCGACAAAAACAATCTTCGTGATTTTTTTCTATCGTACTAAATTAACTGAAATATGTTTTGAACACACTGGAGAGGGAGAGGGAGACCAAAGAAAAGATGGATGGATTGTGTGAAGACTGATATGAAAGAAAAGGAAGTTAGTGATAGCATGACGAGTGACAGGGCAGAGTGCCAAATAACACGGGACAAGGGCAGGAAGATGACGATGTTTTGAACACACTATAGACGATCAATCGTCGAATCCGACTCGGCTGGACAGCGTTCGGGAAGCTGCGCGGTATCTTCTCGACCAATATACCACAGTGTCTCAAGACGAAAGTCTATGACCAGTGCGTGTTGCCAGGGATGACATATGGCTCCGAAACGTGGTCGCTCACAATGGGCCTCATCAGAAGACTTAAAGTCACCCAAAGGGCAATGGAAAGGGCTATGCTCGGAGTTTCCTTGCGTGATCGAACCCTAGACTAGATCTGTTCGCTGATGAATGGAAGGAGAATAAAAAACTTTTTTACAAAACAAAACGTTTTAGTGTAAATCTTCTTACTTTACACTTTTTAGTTATGGCACTAAAAATTACCCCTCAGCCAAACTTAAATACCTTATAGCCAGAGTGCATCTCATGTCAATTCTAATAATCTCAAATACAGATTTCCTCTACCTACCTTCCGGCTTCATCATCAGATCAGTTCGATATATTCCCCCCCTTTTTTTTGGTCAGTCATCGACTACACGTATAAACAAAGCAATTTTACTTGTTACGACGGTTCTGCTGTGATCCTGTGAACACACATGCTCATACATGATCAGATCATAACAATATTTCTATGGGACCAACTCGGAAACACAAACATTAAATCAAAAAAAATTTTTTTTCAAAATTAGTAAACATACATAAAAAGAAAAAAAACATTTATTTATTTATTTAAACTTCATGTACACTGGTGGTATATAGGCGGACTTAATGCCACAAAGCATTCTCTACCAGTCAACCATTGGGTTAAAAAGACAACACTGTGGTAGGTGTGCACAATAAATAAATAACAGATATTTTTGTAATAGAATGTAGTATCATTAAATTAAGTGGCTTATAATAATAAAATACGTATATATGCTAATATAATAAACTAATAAATACTATGATACATAAGAAATCATTCTAATTAAGAGAATTTAAAATATATAAATTATGACGAAGACCGAACTAAGGTCGAGAGGACTTCAAGTTCCGAATTTTACGCTTGAAGGAAAATTTACTTTCAGCTTTACATTTAGCCGAATATAGAACCTCCATCTTTTTGAAGACGGTTAAAAAGTGCTACCGCCACTAGTGTTAAAAAGTTTGTAACCATAAAGAAAGTCAAGATAAACTTGTAAAAGCGATGCGCATCTAGCATACGTTAGTAATAAATGTATTTATGTAAACATGGAGAAAGTATTGGACGCGAGAACTGAATTGTTATATTGTTGTCTGCTAGCTGTTTAGACTGTCACAGAAATACACCTTTTAGAAGGGTTTTTTTTTAGGTGGGAAAATCATCTTAAGATAAATCTTGCTCTTGGACGGAGCGAGAGAAGGTGTCAGACTTTTACTGACTGAAAACCCACTCCTGTACCTTCGTTGCCTTCGACACGGGACCCCGGGTTTCGTTTTCACACTACCCATGGCCCCAGAAGGCTTTGACCCTGCTGGGCCCCAACGGTTTGCTGACATCTCCCTGAAGCGCGCGTGGAACAATACGCGCCGTCGACGACTTGGGCTCGGTCCGGACAGTCCTTTCTATATCAATTTTATGAAAAGGAAACCCTTTTCATAAAATTGATATGATAAGGAAAGAAGAATATAAAACATTACGTGACAATGAATCCAATATTTAAGTTTTTTTAAATATTTTTTGTTTTATCTTTCGGATTTTGTTTCACGTAATAAAGTTGTGAAAATCTTGAGAATTTTACAAACAGAAAAGACATTTTCGCAATTACCATAGTCATGTAATAGAATTATTCATTTGTATTTGCCAAGCATAATAATTTAACTTTTATTCAAGGACTAGACAGAGATCTTTACTTTTAAAACCATTGAAAAATATGAATAATAAAAAGCGCATTACCTCACTATCCTCACAGTGATCGCATCCATAATATGAATTGCAAATGATCTCGACTGACCGGTGCTGTGAGTCGATCGATTTTCATAAATGTCAATCTTAAGACTAGCATGAGCATCATAATGTTTTCTCTATGATTTTAACAGGTTTTTTTTTAGGTTTTTAATGTCAAGTCGCAATTTAAATACAATGCGTTCCAATTAAGAATAGTATTGATCGCCATTGTGTGACGTCACGTCATACTGTCAAATCGAAGAATTATTATGGTGAGCAAAACAAGAAATTTTTATAATTAATTTTTTTTACGAACTGTGAACGTAAATAGTTTAATCAGAATCCAGTTCTTTAATTTTGCCCATCTCTGAGTTCTTCAATTTTGCCCAATTTCTTGCGATTTGACAGTATGACGTGACGTCACAACATGGCAATCGATCCTATTCCTATTTGGAACGCATTGTAACTCTTACAGTTTATGCTCTTTTAAAAACATTTTGGACTAGGACAAGAAATTAACCATGGTGTTTGTAATGCTACAGTATTCTTCGAAAGAATTACCGCGGCCCTCAGAAAACTAACTGAAAGAACAAAGATTGGTTTAGTCAGTAAAATTCTGTCACTTGTCCCTCCACCAAGAGGAACCATTCCACTTGAAAAAAAAAGTAATTTTTTTCCATGGAGTGTCTTGCACGTTCCTATATATAGTGATCTACACTTAGCAACGTGCAATTAGCGTCATCTTTTTGACTGATTGATTTTTTGAAAATCCAAAACTGCCTACAAATATGTTTATTTGATATAATTGCTTTGAAGTTTAAGATATATGCGAATTCAAGTTTTAGTTAAACAGTTGAGCCTCTGACCAACCATAAATACTCATAATTCCACAAACCTAGTTTCGTAACTATTTATTGAGGAAATTCTGCGAAAAACTACAACGTGACGAATGATTTCTGCTATTTCTTTTAGTCATCATTTTATAATGTTGGCTACGTGATGATTACGTCAACATTTCAAAGGTCGTTGTTGAATGAGAACCATTGTAGCTTAGGGGTTATCCATAAATTACGTCATGGGTTAATGGGAGGGGAGGGGGGGGGGGGGGTCGACAAAGTGTGACATTGTGTGACAATGGGTGGGAGGAGTTATAAGTTTTGGGACGTCACATCGCTGCCAGTGGCTTATTTAAACTTCTATATTTGGAATTTGTTTTTTTTTTATACTTTAGTTACATTGTTCTCACATGATTGACATTGTTAACGTCATGTATGGCGCAGTAGTTGAGCGATAGTCTGCTGCGCTGCGGGTCGCGGGTTTGTTTCCAGCACGGAACAAATATTTATATGGTCTACAAAAAGATGTTCAGAGTCTGGGTGTCTTGAGTTTGTGAGTTTACATGTTTGTGAATGCACCCACGATACAGGAGTCATTCCTAATGTGGGACAACGTTTTCTTTTTGTTAAATAAAATAATAGTTGCGACAAAAACATGTAACCGAGATATTTGTAATACATAACATGATGGAAAAGAGTGTCATCATTTTTCTGACTGACTGACTTCTTGAGAATTCAAAAGTGACTGTAAATGGTTTATTTGAAACACTTAAATGCCTTAAATTTTGAATCAAAATTTATATCTTTTTTATTATTATTATTGCTTGACCACTATCTCACCTGATGGTAAGTAACGATGTGGACGACGGTGGAGCTCGCTTGCCTAGAAGTAACATATTCAATCTTGACTTACAAGTTTCTCAAGTGGAAGCTATAGGTATCCTAGCTATATCTTATAGGAATCTTTGTATTTAAACGAAAAATCTATAATCACGAAATCTTAGAAACTATAACACCTACAAACTTAAAATTTGGCAAGTAGGTTCCTTACAGCGTGTAGACATCCGCTAAGAACGGATTTTAAGAAACTCCACCCCTGAGGGGATGAAACGGGGGTCCAAAGTTTGTATGGAAAAATCTACTTTAACGCGGGCGAAGCCGCTGGCAGAAGGCTAGTGTTTAATATTAATAGTATTTCGTACTCGTATCTGTATGACATTAATTTTAAAATAGTTTTTTTTTTGTAAAAAACTAAATTATTAACTGCGGTTTCAATTTATTCTTTGATTTCTTTGGCCACATTGCCAGAAAGAGAGGTGATAACCTGGAAAAGTTACTGCTCACAGGAAAAATAGATAGTGAAAAACCCAGAGGCAGGAATCCGATACGTTGTTCAGATCAAATCCGTACTACACTGAAGAGTTAGAGCCCACAGTTTGCGACGCCATTCACATTGCCTACAAATATAGTCTACAAAAAAGTTATTCGTCGAGGTTACGACCAGAGAGAGCAAGGAGGAGGTTTAAATTTTATCATTCATGTGACATCACACAAGAGAGACGAGTCTCACAAATGTGTCATGGACGTGGACAAGGGTAAAAAATCATGAAACACGCGTGACGTAATTTATGGATGACCCCTTATATGTATTATATCCGTTCAGAGTATAGTAGTATGTTATGTTGATAGCCTATGCTTATTTTTTTTTTGTTGCTAGCATAGAGTTCGTTATCTATTCCTGTCAAACATGGCGGCCTGGAATTTTTGGCAGGATCTGTTTTAATTACTGGTAAATTGATTCCTAGTGGATATTGTGATGTAAAATTGATACAGCGTAATTTTATATCTCAAGTGTCTGCGTAACTGGGTAATATGTGGGATCATTGAAACACGATTTCGGAGAAATGAAGCTCTGAATTTTATTGTATTACTAGCTTTTTCCAGTGGCTATGCCCGCGTGAAAGTGATCATAAATATTGTCTAGTCTAGTAGTCTATTTCAGGGATAAAGTAACATTGTACTGGTGAAATAATTTTTAAAATCAGTACAGTATTATTTGTGTTTAATAATCACAAACAAAACCACAAATCTTTCCTCTTTATAATATTAATATAGATATCGGTGTGACCTATGTGATCTTAGCCGACAATAGCCAAATTGTTTTTTTTATTTCATTAACCAATAATTATCGCTTAAGGCCTTTTAAAATTACTTTTGGTTACAACAGTGAGATTAATGGTATAAAAAATTCGTCTGTCTACTCGTGGGATTATCTTCCGCATGCAAAATGATAAGAAATATTCAAATTATCTGTATTACGTAACCACAGAGAAAATGTTATCTTTTGCGCGCACTAAAACGATAAGACACGCTTCCGTCTACAATCTTAATATTTTTATTATTTGGCGCCATACTTAGAGTGAGTATTAACGAAAGCCATGCGTCAGACTCAGACTTAGGTCAAGATGTAAAGAAAATGTTAAGGTTTCAAAGTTTTTGAATTAAGAACGAATACAAAAATCTATGGTACCATTTTTGCCAGCTTCATAGACATCTTTTTTTTTTGACCGAAGGGGTCTTTTTTTTTTAGCAGGCTAAAGTCTTAGAAATACCGGCTGTTCGTCAGTAATAATTTTTTTTTTTGAGTTAAGTTAGAATGCAGGTGCAACACATTCTAATGGTTTTACAATATTTGGCAACACTACAATAAAATTCGCAGCGCCATTTTGCCGAAGTCGCGCCTGTTTCAAAGATTCTTCATATTGTCCATTTGTGAAGACATTTGAGATACAAAACTACACCAATTAATCACAATATCCCCTAGGAATCAATTTGCGAATAATTAAAAGTGACCCTGAACTTCACTCGAAAAAATCCCGCCAAAAACTTCAACTATGGTTTTTTTTTTTTTTTATTGGGTGGGAAAATCATCCTAATGACATCCCCGCTCTTGGGCGGAGCGGGAGATAGTGTCAGACTCTTACTGACTAAAAACCCATTCCTGTTCCTTCGTTGCCTTCGTCCCAGGGCCCCGGGTTCCGCTTTCACACTACCCGTGGCCCCAGTAGGCTTCGACCCTGCTGGGCCCCTACGATTTGCTGACATCTCCTTGAGGCGCGCGTGGAACAATACGCGCCGTCGACGACTTGGGCTCGGTCCGGACGGTTACCGGACGGTCAGACGGCGAGCCACCCATTGCTCTCCGTCTGCAAGCCCACGCCTACGGTGGCCGGAAATCGGGATCGGAATCCCGGCGGCGGTTGGAGCGTAAGGACCGTTGCCTCACGCGATCGGCCGCCTCCTTAGCTAGCATTACTGCTTCGCAGAAGGAGGCGACCGCCTGCCACTCCTCCTCGCTCCGGAGCATGGCCTGAACCAAGGCCCGGCGCGAGAGATCACCGCCGCCGATTGCCCCCACGAGGACACGGCGTTGCTCTGCCCAGGCGGGGCACACCTCCACCGTGTGCTCCACCGTGTCCTCCGGGTGGGCCACACAGTGGCGACACCCGGGCGTCGTTTCCGCACGAATCCGGTGCAGGAACCTCCCGAACTTACCGTGTCCGGTGAGGACCTGCGTCATGCGGAATGTGAGGACGCCGTGAGGTCTTTCCAACCACGCCTCAAAGAGGGGACTTACCGCCATTATTGTGGCGTGCCCAAAACTTCAACTATGGTTGAAATATCGTCCAACCATAGACAAAAAACCTTTTGCGTTGACATTTGCAAAGGGCGCCACAAATGCCATTTCTTCAACACGAGGGCGGTAAACCAACCCAGTTTCCCTTTCTCAAGTCGTTCAACAGTAAAATATTTAATAATAACACCAAATTGGGTTACAATAGTTCCAAGAATGGCTTACAATAGCCGCGATTATGTTTCAAGGTCGCGCCGTGTTCGGATTTAAAATTTGAAAACATGTTGCAATATAGTCGCAGAAGGTTTAAGCGGGTACTACATTAGACAACAGATCGACGGACGCACACGTGGGCCACGCTTGATTTGTACGTAAAGTCGCGTCGCGTGGTGAGGATCTAATGTAGCTCTATAAGTCTAGTTGCCAAATAAAATGTATGGAGACCGACGCGCCCAGATCGGCGTACGTGGCCTACGTGGGCCTAATGTAATTCTACCTTTAGTTTAAAGTCCGTGGAGTTTCTTGCACGTTCTAGCTTCTTTTTGGCTGATCGATTTCTTGACTATTCAAAAGTGATTATAAATGCATTATTTTAAATAAATGCTTTGATTTGAGTTTGATTTTTATGCACTTTAGGTTTACGAATTATAATAAGCAAAAAGTATTTTTTATTTTGTTTATTATTTAACAATTTTTGATAAAGGATGCAATCTACGAGTATGTCAGGACAGGGCTGTGACTCCGCCCCTGATTCTGTACAGGATACTGCTTTCTTCATGTAACCACAGGTACAAAGACGAACTTAATGCACACATGGCCGTAAGGATATCCTCAGATAAGCAAAAAAAATGCTAGAAAGAAATGCCCGGGTTAGCCCGATAGTCAAAGAAAGAAACTCATGTGGGTTTTAGTCAGTAAAAGTCTAAAACTCTCTCTAGCTCCATCCCGAGCGGGAGAAGTTATTTGATAAGATCCCATCTCAAAAAAGGGGACAATCTTTATAATAAGTACAACAATGAAAAGGTCGTTAACCGAAGAAGCAAAATACTTTACATAAATGCATGCAATAGTTGCACTGCCTATGTCAATGCATTGAAGAATGTAAGTCACGATGAAAGTGCATTCGGCTAATTTAAGTATAATCAAATTATTATTTAATTGGACAACGGCTTTGACCCAAAATACACAGCAAAAAAAAAAACATGATGAATGAAGTTTCAAAATAATAATACCATAGAGTTGTACTACTGTCATTGTTTTTTTTATGGCAAAGTCCATTGTCGTTAGACAGCCGGTGTTTTAAAAATGGCGGACTCATACCATTAAACTCGTTTTTATGGTCTGTTTTTTTTTCTTTATTTGCATGGCGGGAATAAGTTGTAGACGAAATATTATTACCATGTAAAAAAGAAATGAGATACAAGGTACATTTTGTTATTTGTCTTTATAAAGCATTAGTATTCAATTTGCGAGACTAACGAAGGATATTTTTGGGGATGCTGTCATTAAAATAACTTGTAAACGTCAGTTGGTGACCATATGTGTTTATAAATCAATTTTAGAACTTAGCATAAACGTACAACAGCATGTGAAATAGGAAACACACATCCTATGATGTATTATGTGCGTAAAATCTGCTAATGAACCGGTTTCAGCTATTTTTTGAATAAGTTTTTTTTTTATTCTCAAGAATTATTTATTTTGATCAATCTTAATTGCGTCTCAAGTGTTTTGCATGCGTGCGTAGATAAATAAATACTATAACGAATGTAGTGCGTTGATGATGCCCATATTATTTCCTTACTATTAGGATAACCGAAACGAGGTCGCTTACAATGGGCCTCATAAGAAGACATAAAGTCACCCAATAGAAAGGACTATGCTCGGAGTTTCCTTACGTGATCACATCAGAAATGAAGATATCAGCAGGAGAATCAAGGCCGACAACATAGTTCGAAGAAGTCAAACTTAAGAATAGAAATGGACAGGGCACATTGCTCGCAGAACAGATGGTCGATGGGGACGAAAGGTTCTGGAGTGGCGACCACGTACCAGAAGACGCAGCGTTGGAAGGCCACCCACAAGGTGGACCGAAAATCTGGTGAGGGTCGCGGGAATCAGACGGATCGAGACGAACAGGACCGCTCGTTGTGGCGACGTTTGGGGAAGGTCTATGTCCCACAAAACCCTTTACTGATCATATTTGTGTAGTTAAAAATAAAAACAAAAATCTCAAAATTGTCCATGAAAATTTATCATAATTGGTAAATTCCATTCCATTTTGATCGCTATTCATTCATTCATAATCAATAGCCTGTACAATATTTCCATAAATTGAGTGATATTTTGAGATATAAACAAACGCTAATAACTTTCCTGTTTATGAATATTATTTATTGAGACTTTACTTATATATGTATAACAAGACCTTTTCTAATAAGTACTTTAAATATTTGTTATAATTAAAAATTTGTGGTGTATATACATCGCTCACCTAGCAATATATTGACACAACTACATTTTTCATATTTTACAGAAACTAGGGCCAAAGATTTTACAAGTATTTAAAACGAAGTTTTGAGTTCATTTTATATCAGAAATTGTGATGTTGGCTACTAGTATAGACCATCATAGATAATCAAAGATATAAATTATCCACATTTAAACACTTAGGCCGTTAAAACTCAAATTTGCATTTATTGTAGGTGAGCGATATGTAAGAACAATAATTATATTAATTATCCAAATTTTACTGTATATAAAATGTCACTTCATCATAAGCTTACGCTCCACTGAACTTGATGTTAGACACGCATTAAATAAAAAAAAAACATGTACTCTTTTTAATCTGTGCAAACAATGCAATTTTACGCCACTTAATGGCGGGAACTCCGTCTAAGCATAGACAAAACGTTGTTTTTTCTTTATTTATAATCTGGGAATGAAGAGGTGTAGTGTTGCGATCACAGTCGATTTTTCCCACGATAGTTAACTTCAATTGATTTAGTAGGTCATTTCAGAGTACAAGAATACAGTTTTTAAAGTAGACTGCTGAATCATTTGTTTTGACTTGGTTGATTTTTATTATTTTGAGTTTACGATCCATTTGACTGAAATTGAAAAGCGCGAGAATGTGTAATAATTTGAGTGATTTGTATTTTATTATACTTTTAGAAATAAAAAAATAAAAATTTTTTTTTTTCAAAATTAATTCAACAAACTATACTACTATACTATAGCTTGAACTATACAACTTAAATGCATTTGAAATATATGCGTATTTAAATATATTTGCAACGTATTAAAAAAAAAAAAACTGTGCTAATCGGACTGGCGCACTGCTAGTCCGTATAAAATAACCTGTTAGTTCGATTATAATATTGAATCGAATCTCAAAGATTATTTAGAACCACAAAAAAGAGTAGTTATTATGTGATGTAACTACTTGCGGTTTTACAAACATGAGCCATTAGCTGCCTTTTCTTTAGATTGCGTTAAATTAGAAGCTTGACTTTTTACTCTTCCACAGGGTAGACCTGCAGATCTAGTATTTGCACGCGTTCCTGAGAAAACTTCTTGACAGACGTACAGACTGATAACAAGATTATCTTATTTAAGCTGAGTTAGGTGCTTTTTTGGTCTCGCACTGATTATACCTTTTTTTATTGTGTATCTTTAGTTTATACGATTGTGTGAGTCACGAATAAACGTGTTTTCTTTCTTTTTTTCTATAACTAATATAATATTCCACAACTATCACACAACGCCGTCTAGCCCCAAGCTAAGCAGAGCTTGTGTTATGGGTACTAGACAACTGATAAACATACTTATATATAAACTAACTAACTTCTATAACTAAGTTTTCTGTTTTTGCCGACTGAGGTACGCTAACCCTAAAAAGGTCATACTTTAATCGGTTTATTTATCCAAACATCCTCATTTTTTGTGTGCATAAAGTATTTAATAAATAATTAAATAAATACACCGAATGCATTTTACTTAAAAACCCACCGCCAGAAAACCGCTTACCATCAGATGGGATCGCAGTCAAGCACTGGTTTATATCAATTAAAAAAAAAAAAACCTAGACGCTGAGTAAGACACATGGCATCGCTACGTGATTAATGAAACCACCAAGAGTACCTACCTCAGGAGTTCAGTCATATGAGTGCAATCTAAAGTACCTCAGAGGTTTAGTCAAATGAGTGCTATATATTATGTTGACAATGTTATCGGAAGGTTTTATTCGTACTTCTTCTTTACAAGTATGTGTGGGGAAAACCAATACGCTTTTTCGCATAAGACAAGTGTTTCTTGCAAATTCTTCTCCATAGAGATCTACGCTTTGGAATGTGCAATTAGCATCATTTTTTCTGACTGACTGACTTCTTGACATTTCAAAAGTGCCCGTAAATATGATGCGATGAAGTTTTTAGAAGCAGTGTATTAGATTGTTTTAATTAGTTATGGGTTTTTTTAATTTACTTTTAACCTATTTTGTAAGTAAAAAAACATCAATCAGTAAGAAAAATCTGATATATATTTTTTAATCTCCTCTACATGACCAAAAAAAATCAACATTGCAGCATATCCCGACCTAGAATCAAAACGAGACAGCCGGACCCGCGATCAGACTTCAGACGAAGCCATAGAATGTAGCTAATGGTCTTAAAATGG
The DNA here is from genome assembly GCA_949316375.1 of Mythimna vitellina. Lineage (NCBI taxonomy): Eukaryota > Metazoa > Arthropoda > Insecta > Lepidoptera > Noctuidae > Mythimna > Mythimna vitellina. The sequence goes on from OX438713.1 coordinate 1,930,882, forward strand.
CGATACGTACTTCAACATCATGATGTTAGGCAAGAAACACTGATGCCTGCATGCAATGTGCTAGCTGACCGAGATACTGAACGATTTGCTTACGAGAGGTATTCTAGGCAATTATACTCGGTTCGAAGATAGCTGTAAATTTGCATTAGACAAAAACTGTAACTGTGTTATTAGACGGTTCAATCAAAAAGTCAATATTCGTACTAAAATTATGTTGCAATCTCATCTCGGTGACTGCCAAAGAAAAGATGGATGGATTGTGTGATAGTATGACGGTTGACAGGATAGAATGGAAGAAAAAAACGTGTTGCGCCGACGCCAAATAACACGGGACAAGGGCAGGAAGATGATGATGAATCTCATCTCGGTGACTATTTATATTGACAAGTTATCGATTCCTTTTTTAAGAAACTTTTGCCCCTCACTAGGAACTCCTCCTATTTAGTGGGCGCATACACAAGACACATAGACCTGGAACAGCTATCTGTAGACCACACAAATATTTATTACTTGCGGGAATCTTAACCGTGACTTGCATTGCAGCAGTCAATATCGTTGAACCACTGCGCCAAGCGTACCGTCATTAGTAAAAATGTACTTACAGAACTTCTGTTCACATGGTAAGATACTGTACCCCTTGACATAGGATATCCTAGTGTGGGATCCTGGGTTTTTTTTTAACCTAGCAATTAATGTGAAAGTGTGGCTATTTTCTCGCTAGATGGCGTTGAACTAAACAATTCTAACTTATTTTGTTTGTTACTGCTATGTTGAAAAAATATTTATATTTTTATTTTCTATTATCGTTATTTTTATTGTGCTCTTTTTGACTGTCTACACAATCCTCACATGTAAAATCGAACACTTTTAAAAAAAGCATTATTCATGGAGTTCCTTGCCGGTTCTTCTCCATAGGAAACGACCAATTTGGAACCGTGCACTAGCTTCTGACGTTTTATAAGTGCCCATGTGACCTATGTGAAATAAAAACATTTTGAATTTGAATTATTCTATTCTATTCTATGGTCTTCCACTACAATCACATTAAAAATATTCTTCACATGATCCTCAATCATTAACAAAATCAAAAGAGTCCAGTAAATAAGTTTTTACTTCAATTTTTATTATCCTTACTCAATAAGTTGGTACAGTCCTTGACGCCTTCAAATGTCCTCAAAGAGTCATTAGTCTGAGAATTTTAATTGTTTGTCCAGTCTTTGTTTGAAAGATAAGTAATGAGAATTTTTATTATTTATGCAATTCTATTGCAAGAAATCTTTGGACTACATTTTCTGCCATAGTCGAGTTGAGTACATAAATAAGACGCATTAATTGTGCGTACAGCTAAGGAATGGAATTCCTTGAGTCTGTCTTTAAGTCAAGAGTGAATAGGTTACTTCAAGGCAAGTGTGTTCCATCATCGGCCAGATCATCGCTTCACATCAGGTAAAATAATGGTATAACGCGAGACTAACTCTAATAAAAAAAAAAATGATTTTTTTGAGGGTGGAAAAACTTAAAATAGGTAACTTCTTACGCTCTAGGTGGATCGAGATTGAGTGTCAGACTTTAACTGACTAAAACCCACCTGTGTTCCTACAGTTGCCTTTGAGTTCCAGAGCCGCGATGACACTTTCATGAAAGTAGTTAATTATGTAAAGACATTGTCTACCCATGGAACACACAAACAAACTTTCACCATTATAATACCTTAGGGCAAGCAATGGGTGGCTCGCCGTCTGACCGTCCGGTAACCGTCCGAACCGACCCCAAGTCGTCGACGGCGCGTACTGTTCCACGCGCGCCTCAAGGAGATGTCAGCAAATCGTAAAGGCCCAGCAGGGTCGAAGCCTACTGGGGCCACGGGTAGTGTGAAAGCGAAACCCGGGGGCGAAAGCAACGAAGGAACAAGAGTGGGTTTTTAGTCAGTAAAAGTTTGACACTAGCCCAAGAGCGGGGTTTGTCATAAGATGATTTTCCCACCCAATAATAAAATAAAAACCATTACAATACCTTCATAATATTAGTGTGATTATTATAAAGTTGCGAGATCCTTGCTGAGTTCATGGGCTCAGCCAGGTGATCGAGACTTGCAAAGTTCTTCAAAAGGGCACATTTGTAACGCCAGGTGATTCTCGAAAACTTCACAGGGGTGACGTAAAGGGGACATGTCTTGGCGAATAATGGAAATTATATTGAAGGGGGTCGCCATTACTACAAGTTGCTTGCAATATTAATAGTTGTTTAATATTTATATGGGGTTCTTGCCAAAGTCAAAAAAACGACACGACGAAGAGACAATGTACATACACATAGCATAGCATAGTCGGCCTTATAATGTTCCCACTGTTGGGACTCAGGCCTCCTCTTTAGGAGAGAGAATGGGCCGTATTCCACCACGCGGGCGCAGTGCGGGTTGGTGGATGTCACATGTCATCAAAATTTTGGTTCTAGGACATGCCGGTTTCCTCAAGATGTTTTCCTTCACCGTTTTGAGAGCAGTGGTGATGAAATAAATTACACGAAGTAATGCGTAGTTATGTAAAGAGGAGAGATGAAACGCATGTTACTAAAAGAGTTATGAGTATACATGTGGATGGGTGGAGAGGGAGGCCAAAGAAAAGATGGATGGATTGTGTTAACAGTGATATGAAAGAAAAGGAAGTTAGTGATTACATGACGGTTGACAGGACAGAATGGAAGAAAAAAACGTGTTGCGCCGACCCCAAATAAGATGGGACAAGGCCAGGAAGATGAATGCGCCTGGTTGGGTTTGAACCCTACAACCTACAACTCGTAATTCGGGCTCACACTCCACCACCACCACCACTCACCACACCGGGCACCACTGCTCAATTAATGGCTGATTTAAAATAAACGAACATCAAGTTCAATTCAGGATGCGTTCAGCAAAACATCAAACAACCACTCGCAGCCGGTACCCAAAATAAATTGAGTGCAAACATCTTCATTCCCGACTAAATTAGGAATAATTAAGAACATAAGCTATAAATAGAGTACTATAAAAGTGACGAAGACCATTAGCCTTACGGGGTTACCATGACGTTCAAAGTTTTTTTTTGTGTGTGGCCTCTCACAGGTCAACCTAGGATGTTGTCGGCTGCTTAACCGGATTTGCCTGTGGCGGCCTCGATAATAGAATCAAAGTCTCCAGGCAGAGCTTACTTAAACTAACTTAAAAACTAAGCGACTACACGCTAAGGGCACTCCCTGTGGGGTACGGACCTCGGCTTAGGGCGTCGCGGGGGGGGGGGGGGGGGGGGGGGTGAGGCAGCAAGGGACGAGCTGGATCGAACAGAATGACGTTCAAAGTAAGACTGTTTCATTCTTATTTCAGTGTGGGTAAGAGACAGAGCTATACAGGTTGTCTAGCACCATCTCTTACCCACACTGGAAATAAGAATGAAACAATCTTACTTTAAACGTCATGGTACAGGTCTTATTCGCTTTTAAATATAACTTGTAACTGGAATAAAGTTGACCCTTCTTCTTGGCGTTTCAGATGGCAAAACCAGTTAAATTCCTTGCCTGGCCCAGTATTTGGCTGATGCTGTCATAAGGTCCTTACGTGGGCATGTGATGCAGGGTAGAAGATGGGACATGGTCTGCAGAGAGACGTCGCACAAACACTAAAGATCGCAACCATCCGAGAACCCCAATCTGTGGAGATTATCTTTGCTGCGCCCAAATTGGGTGCGGAGTCTGTACAGAATTTTCCAGGTTAGCCATGGCAACTCGTGTCCAGGAGACAAGCTCCCTGACGGCTCGATAAAATCATCAGAAGGTTTAAAGTTCTCCCGCCAGAGGTCGTATCTCTCCGAGGTCACACCCTTATTAGATAATTAATTTAGAATAATAATTTACAAACTGAAATTTTATTTAAATGCACTTAGTGTTTTTTTTTTAAGAAAAAATCATCGACAAACATCAACGCACTACTTTGATAACGCATCACTATTAGTAGCTACACACGTACTTACACACACAAACACGCTAGTGACGTAATCAAGATTTTTATCAAAATAGGTAATTTTTTATCCTTATAATAAATCTTGATTATTATAGGATAAAAAAATACATGTTTTAAAAACAACTGTATTTGATTCAGTAGCCGATTTTGAACATAGGTACTATTTTCAGGATGTATAGTACGTTATTACGTTTATAACGTTATATTATAATGTCCTATTGGTAAGATCAAATCGAGTAAAACATAGAATAGAACATACACTTTTGCTAAAGAGGAGTGTCCTTAAGAAACACCTCTTACAGTTTTCAAAATTTCTAAAGATAAACCGCACTGATTTACACAAAAAGAAAAAAAATGAAGGCCCTAAATAGATGTGCCCACAGTTTCATCGAGAGAATTTGCAAACCTATCCTTAATTTCAAGATGTAGCGGAGATGAGAATGTTGAGATGGATGTGTGGTGTGACGAGAATGGATAAAGTAAGAAATGAATATATTAGAGGAAGTTTGAAAGTGGCGCCAGTGACTGAAATGTTGAAAGGGAATCGTTTGTCTTGGTATGGTCATGTAAAGAGGAGAGATGAAACACATGTTACTAAAAGAGTTATGAGTATACATGTGGATGGGTGGAGAGGGAGAGGGAGGCCAAAGAAAAGATGGATGGATTGTGTGAACAGTGCTATGAAAGAAAAGGAAGTTAGTGATAGCATGACGGTTGACAGGATAGAATGGAAGAAAAAAACGTGTTGCGCCGACCCCAAATAAGATGGGACAAGGGCAGGAAGATGATGATCCTTAATTTCAAGAAAGCTAAATCGACCGTTACAGTAATTAGTTGTTAAATAATCCTTCTCCCTTAAATGACAATTGGTCTACGTGATCCTTTGTGAGCAATCCAACATTAGCACCTGTTTTTAGTCAATGACGTCACTCAATGAGCTGGATAACATATCTATGTGAAGTTATTTCTTATCTGCAAGATAAAACGCTACTTAAATTAATGCATGTGTTGAAATATTATGTAAGAAAATCGTTTACTTGTAAACTAGGCGTTTTTTTTTTCGTCATCAAATAATTAATCAAATGAAAAGTCAAAAATTCAAATAACTTTAATCGATAGTTCTTAATTTGGATTACATTAGCCCAACACTATCAGTTGTCAATTTTACAATTACTGACGGGAGTTTTTGGCGGGATTTCTTGGAGTGAAGTTCAGTGGCTGTTTTAATTATTCGCAAATTGATTCCTAGTGGATATTGTGATGTAAACTTGGTGTAGTTTTCTATCTCAGGTGTCTGCACAACTGGACAATATATGGAATTATTGAAACAGGCGCGATCTCGATAAAATGGAGCTGAGAATTTTATTGTAGTTTTTGCTACCTCAGCGAAGTTTTCCGAGAAGGCTGACTCGATACATTTGCTGCCAAATAGTACAAAAACAGAATGTGTTGCACCCGCATTCTAATGTTATACATACTGCAGTGTTTTGAAAAAAAAAAAAAGAATAAGACTTCAAGGTCCAAGTGACCAGGTCATCAAAACAACAAAAAAAAAACTGATATGTAATTACTGGTAATTACTGAATAGTCAAATATCCTCCCGCTTTGGGTGAAACGAGAGGATGTGTTAGACTTTTATTGTTCATTCAGTTACCCTATGCGCAAACTTTTTATTTTCTTTACATTATAAAGTAAGTATAGCTTTGAAGTCTGCGTCGCTGGCATTTAATTTGTTTTTTTTTAATGTCTCGAGCCACAAACAGCTGCACAATGCTCAATACTTTTTAGTTTTATTCCTCTATGGTCCACGTGCCTGGAGTGTTTTGTTGTGATAAACGACACTTGTAACATGAGCAGTGCTTATAATGTGGTCTCCAACGATTAGGAGTCGTGTTGTACGTGATTATAACTATAACAATTGTTTTATGTATGACCTTGATAGCTCGGTTACATGGCTATTGGTTTATTTATTTATTTATTTAAACTTCATGTACAGTGGTGGTACATAGGCGGACTTAATGCCACAAAGCATTCTCTACCAGTCAACCTTTGGGTTAAAAAGACAACACCGTGGTAGGTGTGCACAATAAATAAATAACAGATATTTTTGAAATAGAATGTAGTATCATTAAATTAAGTGGCTTATTAAACTCATAATCGCACTTTTAAAACGAAAGTGACCTAACTTAAAGAAACAATTTGTGAGAAAAGTAAACATTTTTGTTGTTTACAGAATAAGATCCCGCCCGAAGAATCGCCAAACTTAAGTGGCAGTGGGCAGAGCACATTGCTCGCAGAACAGATGGTCGATGGGGTCGAAAGGTTCTGGAATGGCGACCGCGTACCGGAAGACGCAGCGTTGGAAGGCCTCCCACAAGGTGGACCGATGACCTGGTGAGGGTCGCGGGAATTCGATGGATGCGAGACGCACAGGACCGGTCATTGTGGCGGCATTTGGGGGAGGCCTATGTCCAACAGTGGACGTCTTTTGGCTGAAATGATGATGATGATGAGAATAAGATGTAATTGTAGTGTTATTTTTTGTTTTATGTAAAATATTGTACACAGGTCTTTCCATTTTTTTTAATCGATAAAGACTAGTGTTTGACTGCGATCCCACCTGATGGTAAGCAGTGATGTAATCGTTGATGGTGAGGCGCACTAGTTTATTAAGAGCCTATTCACTCTAGCTTTGAAGACACCTAAATTATAATCGGTCGGGAAGGCCGCAGCAGGCAAATTGTTCCAGTCCTTCGATGTTCACGGCATAAATGACGACGAGGCGAAATGTTTTGATTCAAAGAATCAAAGCATTTTATTTCAAATAAACCATTTACAAGCACTTTTGAAATGTCAAGAAGTCTGTCTGTAAAAAAAAATGGTGCTAATTCCACATTCCAAAGCGTAGATCTCTGTGGAGAAGAATGTGCAAGAAACTCCATGGCCACTGTTTTTAATCATGTTATGTATTACAAATATCTCTGTTACATGTTTCTTGTCGCTATCATGTGAAAACAATGTATATAAAGTAAAAATAAAAACTAAATATAGATATTAATTTAGTCTGAACCGTATAGGTTTCAAGTTTTCAACAAAGACAATACTATGAAAAAAATACCCTTCCCAGCTTCGCAAGAGTAGGTATTACTAAACTTTGAAATTCTGGACTTTACTATAATATACATCCGAGAGCAGTGGTGGCCGAGTGGTAACGGCCCGAACTTACGAGTTGTAGGTAGCAGGTTCAATCCTAACCAGGCGCATAACTTTGTGTTATTTATTTCATCACCACTGCTCTCAAAACGGTGAAGAAAAACATCGTGAGGAAACCGGCATGTCCTAGAACCAAATAATTCGAAGACATGTTACATCCACCAAACCGCACTGGGCCCGCGTGGTGGGTTACGGCCTATTCCCTCTCCTAGAGAGGAGGCCTGAGTCCCAGCAGTGGGAACATTATAAGGCCGACTATGCTATACATCCAAACCTTCCTCATGAATCACTCTGTCTATTAGTGAAAACCACATGCATATCCGTTTAGTAGTTTTTGAGTTTAGCGCGAACAAGGAAACACTATGGTGGATTTAGTTTAAAATGAAATGTAATAAAATAAAGAAGGATAAATACTTAAGTGCAATGCGTTCCAAATAAGAATAGAATGGATGCCATGTTGTGTCGTCACGTCATACTGTCAAATCTCATGAAATTGACCAAAATTGAAGAACTCAGAGATGAGCAAAATTGAAGAAATGGATTCTGATTAAAGATTTTTCGTTCAGAGTTCGTAAATAAATTCAATTTTTAAAATTTCTTGTTTTGCTCACCGTAATAATTCTTCGATTTGACAGTATGACGTGACGTCACAACATGGCAATCGATCCTATTCTTATTTGGAACGCATTGTAAGATTATATATGTATAGAAGCTTAAACGGTTTAATTGGATTTTATCGATATTTAGGGTAAAGGTAGACCATGACCTGGAATGGGATTAATTGTTCATAAAATATAGTTTCCCCATGTATCTAGAAGAGGACACTTATGAGCCGATGCTGCAAAATGCCATCTAGCAGCTTTAGACTCAGTGGAAAGGCGTGCGAAGAGGATAATTTGTGAAGCCTAGAGCACAGGCGTAGGGTAGCCAGCCTTTCGGTATTTTATAGGATGCATTTTGGAGAATGTACGCAGGAATTTAATGATTTGATTCCGCCATCTCCTTTCTACCATAGGACAAACCAATGTACGGCGAGTATTCACCCTTACGTTGTTGAAACCTCTACGGCCCGGACCCGTACTAAGTGTTTCGCCTGGTCGTTTATACCGCGTACATCGAAGGACTGGAACAATTTGCCTGCTGCGGTTTTCCCGTCTGATTATAATTTAAGTGACTTCAAGGGTACAGAGAATAGGCTCTTAATAAACTAGTGTGCCTCACCATCAATGATTGCATCACTGCTTACCATTAGGTGGGATCGCAGTCGAGCATTAGTTTATATCAGATATATTTTAAAAAAGACTGAAAATAATACTGTTAAAAGAAATCTCAAAATATAATTACCAGAGGGTGAGGGCAAAATCCTTTTAAAACAGCTGCTAAATCTATTTTTGGTTCGTCCTGAACTAACTAATGCCTGATTCTTGTCTTGACTGTTTATGGTTCAAAAAGGGACTCTTTTTGTCTTATATTTTTTTTTTTGTTACCTTTATGGGTATGTCGGTTGTTTTTTTTATAGAAACAAACCATAAGGCAGAAGGTCTAATGGACCTTTAGAGCAAAAAAACGTTCGCAAACTATGGCGTGTTGGGTAAAAAAAACTAATTGCAGTTTGATCGTGAGTTTTAGAACTTATAATCCTTCTTAAGCACAATCTATATAAATAATAGGAGAAACTGACTGACAAATCAACGTACAGCCGAAATTACAGGGCCTAGGAGCATGAAATTTTGCACAAGAGAGGATTTTTTAAATTCACCCCCGAATGAGGTTCCAAAGTTTGTATGGAGAAAACTGCTATCACAAGGGCGAAGCCGTTAGCAGAAGCTAGTCTATAATATGTAAATTACAGATGGTAAGCCAACTACGGAACAACATCTGCCGCAGTTATGTTACCGCATGTAATTTTTAACATTGACCTTGAATTTTAAAGGCAACGACTCTTTGTAACTTCAGACGCGCTAATTGGAACAAACACTGTTTCAAATTTCGAACAACCAACTGTCAAAATTAGTTTTTTTTTTGCATTTTTAATTTTGAATGTAGAGGTGCGGTCAACGGTGCATTCACGTCGTTCTTTGTAATTTTTGACAATAGAGGCTGTTCATAATGCCAATGCCTATTTTTTGAACATCGAATGAATACTACAGCGATAAGATTAAGAGAAACTGAGTCATTTTATTCAAAGCAGGATGACCTTATCATGCGACCTTTTGTCCAATTATTTCTTATTTATTTGTCGAAAATACGTTAAACGATGACGTCAGATGAATGTACCTAATGTTTTTATTTAACCATAGGTATTCAAAATGCCGAAGTTTTGCTGTGTAGTGGAAAAAACTCGAGTTAGCTAACGAATACGTTGGTATTTGTGAAGATGATGTAATTAATTATGTATGTAGCTTTAATTATGTTATTCGAACGTCGTTTCCCAATGTTTTAAGTTTTAAATTATAATAAGCTTAAGATTTAGTGTTTTAGCAACAAAATAGCATGTTTCTCAATTAAATTTCACTTTCTAAAACGTTTCGATGAAACATCTAACAGCACATCACAATGACGCGTCAATCATACAAAAAAAAAACGGCCAAAAGTATCCAAAAAAGAAATTAGCAGGTGCACTGCACTAATCCAGTGTATGCGGTGAAAGCACTGCTTGCAAAAATGCACGCCAACACGCACATGAAACACGTAAAAAACTGTTTATCAACACAGTAAAAAAAACACTTCAAAAATAACAACACTGATTCGAAATAAAAAAAAATAAGAACACACCGAGAATATCAAGAGCGAATTAAAAAAAATATTTTTTAAAAATCACTGCTTCCGTCACCTTGCACCAGAGATAAGATAGACGCGTAATGGCGTCCACGCGCGGCAAATGACAGCCGTTGACTGGTGTGTTTCCCCCAGACATAAGATAATCGCATAAGTTTTTAGGGGTCCGTGTACTCAGCGGTTCTTTTCGTTACTTCTTTAATATTATTATGTGTCTGAATATTTATTATTTTGTTTTAAAAACTACTTTTAATAATAAAAAATGTTCTATCTCCAAACTAGTTTCATGTTAGTTTTTGCCCACAAATTTGCCCGCGTAAATGTCGAATGTTATGACAGAAGAACTTGCTATCAAGATAAAAACATCCTATGACCCAGGAAAGGCCTGCTCGTGTCCCAAATTTCGCACAAATCCGATCAGCCGCTGAGGCGTAACAGACATTAAAGTAAGATTATTTCATTCTTATTTCCAATGTGGGTAAGAGATGGCGCTAGACAACCTGTATAGCTCTGTCTCTTACCCACACTGAAATAAGAATGAAATCTTACTTTGAACGTCATGGTAACTCTATAGACTTACTTTTGTGTCATTTGCAGCATCGCTTTTCCTATTTAGTATATTTTTAGTTTTAAGCTAGATTTAATTTATGTGCTGAAGTTTTGTTTTGTGTTTATAATTATGCTCAAGTGCAAATGTATCTCTAATTTATAATTGTTGTTTGCCGTAAGAAAACCCAATTGTGGGTTAAGCTCGCCTGTGTACATCTGTTTTCCTATTTTTATCGATTTATAAAAGTTGTGTGTACAATAAAGAATATGACTTGGTGATGGATGATGGTGACTGACTTTAGAGACGGCGAGCAATAGGTAGCTCGCCGTCCGACCGTCCGGTAACCGTCAGAACCAAGCCCAAGTCGTCGTCGACGCCACGCGCGTCTCAAGGAGACGTCAGCAAACTGTAGGGGCCCAGCAGGGCCGAAGCCTACTGGGGCCATGGATTCGCTTCTGAAAGGAAAACCCGGCCCTGGAACTAGGAGTAGGTTTAAGTCAGTAAAAGTCTGACACACCCTCTCGCTCCGCCCAAGGGCGAGAGATGTCATAAGATGATTTCCCACAAGAAAAAAAAACTATTTTATGTTTTTTTTTATGTGCCATGTGTGTTTTTATATCCATCCACATGTATTTTTAGAACTCTTCTAAGTAATATGCACTTCATCCCTTCTCTTCACATAACCATACCAAGACAAACGATTCCCATTCTTAATTCTTCATTGTACACAAAAACATACATAGTACACGGAGATAATACAGTTTATGTACAAAGGCGAGCTTAACTCAACAATGAGTTTTCTCCCAGCAAACCTTTGAGTTACAGAGTGAGAACACATTCGAGGGTAGGAACCAGTGTACAATATAATCATCACAATAACTAAATCTAAAATATAATTATATTATTATACATAAGTCTAATAATATATAATTAATATTATGTCAATAATGAAAGGAAGTGCTCTTTAAGTTTCCTCTTGAAGACATCCAGAGAAGGGTTGTCGCGAAGGGAGCAACTTCCCTTACAACTATTCAGTCACTGGCGCCATAATCTCAAACCATTGTTATTTATTTTTCTTTACATTTTTTTTACTAGAACTGGTTTTTAAATTCCTGTTATTTATGTCTTAGAAATAAGAAATACCAGTTTTGGAGTTAATATGAATATAAACTTATGAATACGTTGGTTAGCTGTTCTTGTATTTTTATATTCCTGGATGAAAACTGGTCTAGTTAATACTACTATTCGTCCTTGAGTTCTCAAAACTAATTGATATTCAAAGTCAAAGTCAAAGCATTTTATTTCAAACAAACCATTTACTTTTGAAATGTCAAGAAGTCAGTGAGTCAGAAAAAATGATGCTAATTCCACATTCCAAAGCGTAGATCTCTATGGAGAAGAATGTGCAAGAAACTCCATGGACACTCTTTTCAATCATGTTTTGTAATTACAAATATATCTGTTACATGTTTCTTGTCGTTATCATGTGAGAACAATGTAAATAAAGTAAAAACTAAATATAGATATTAAAATAGCAACTGGCAGCTGAGAGATGACTTTGATGATTCTTTGACAGAATGTAGCGATAACTAGTGACGGCATTTTAGCAGGCAGAGCAACCACTCGGGGTCTTCACCATTGCGTGGACCGCCCGGAGGACACGGTGGAGGTGTGCCCCGCTTGGGAAGAGCAACGCCGTGTCCTCGTGAGGGCGATCGGTGGTGGCGATCTCTCGCGCCGGGCCTTGGTACAGGCCATGGTCCGGAGCGAGGAGTAGTAGGCGGTCACAACAACGGTCAACGGTCTTCACGCCCCAACCGCCGCCGGGATTCTGATCCCGATTTCCGGCCACCGTAGGCGCGGGCTTGCGGATGGCGAGCAATGGGTAGCTCGCCGTCCGATCGTCCGGTAACCGTCCGGACTGAGCTCAAGTCGTCGACGGCGCATACTGTTCCACGCGCGCCTCAAGGAGATGTTAGCAACTGTAGGGGCCCAGCAGGGTCGAAGCCTACTGGGGTCAAGGGTCTGATTCTGAAAGGAAGACTCGGTCTTGGTACGAAATGCAACGAAGGAACAGCAGTGAGTTCTAAGTCAGTAAAAGTCTGACACTATCTCCCGCTCCGCCCAAGAGCGGGGAATGTCATATGATGATTTTCCCATTTCGATAGGTCTTCAAAAATGATATTGAGATTTCTAAGATATTTTTTTTCTAAATTGAATAGTTTGCGCGTGAGACACTTCCAAAGTGGTAAAATATGTCCCCCCCTGTAACTTCTAAAATAAGACTGACATTACCATACAAACTTCCATCGAAAATCAGTTTGAACAAGATCTAGTAAGTAGTTTTTTTTTTTTAATACGTCTTAAATCGTAAACCGCAATTTACCTTTCAAGTTTGTACGGTACCCTCAGTGTCGATTCCGACTCGCACTTGCCTAGTTTTTTTTACAAATTGAGCATTTGTCATCTGTCATAAGAAATAACCAGTTTTGATTCACATACTTTGCAAAAAGGACAAGGGCCTCACAAAGTTCTGCCGCCCAGGGCCTCATAATGTTTAATGCCGCCCCTGGCGAAAGCTATTATAGCCCCCAAAAACAAAACTAAAATAGAACTGAGCAGGCCATATCTGCCACATGTCGCTACAAAATCAGGCGAAGGTAAATACTGACTGGATCCCGAACAGCAACGAAGTGGACACGTTCCAGACAGTGTCTTATGAGGGTAGTGTGTTACTATACAATACGTTCCAAATACGAATAGGATTAATTGCCATGTTGTGACGTCACGTCATACTGTCAAATCGCAAGAAATTGGGCAAAATTGAACAACTCAGAGATGAGCAAAATTGAAGAACTGGATTCTGATTAACTTTTGTCATTCACAGATCGTAAATAACATGAATTTTAAAAATTTCTTTTTTTGCTCGCCATAATAATTCTTATCCAAAGTTACGGACATAGCCTGAAGAATTGCCAAACTTAAGTGGCAGTGGGCAGGGTACATTGCTCGCAGAACAGATGATCGATGAGGACGAAAGGTTCTGGAATGGCGACCACGTACCGGCAGGCGCAGCGTTTGAAGGCCTCCCACAAGGTGGACCGATGACCTGGTGAGGGTCGCGGGAATTCGATTGATGCGAGACGCACAGGACCGGTCATTGTGGCGACATTTGGGGGAGGCCTATGTCCAACAGTGCACGTCTTTCGGCTGAAATGATGATGATGAATAATTCTTCGATTTGAAAGTACGACGTGACGTCACAACATGGCAATCAATCCTATTCTTATTTGGAACGTATTGTAGATTCTAAGGTCTCTTTTACAATATAAAACTTAAAATATAAAACTAAGGAGTGGAACTCCCAGTCGGGGCCGTTGTTTCCTGATAGCTATAACCTAGAGGTCTTTAAGTCAAGAGTGAATAGGTTAATTCTAGGCAAGTGTGCTCCATCGTCGGCCACATCGCCACTTTCCTTCAGTTTAGATAGTAGCCAAGTGCCAGCCTATCTACTAAAAAAACTGGGCAAGTGCGAGTAAATTTTCGGTTTACGATTTATGACCTATTAAAAAAAAAACTATTTAATAGATCTCGGCCAGAAGGTGCTCAAGCCTCAAATTCTTTAACATTAAGTAGCATTAGGTTTAATAGATTTTTTATTAGTTATTTATAAACTCGATTTTTTTTCATCAAACCCATACGGTATCTATGGATAGGTCTTCAAAAAAGGATATCCTCAACATCATTTTTTCTATTTTTCTAAACTGAATAGTTTGCGCGAGAGACAATTCCAAAGTAGTTTTTTTTTAAATACGTAATAAATCGTAAACTGCAATTTATCTTTTTCAAGTTTGTACGGAACCCTCAGTGCGCGAGACCGATTCGCACTTGCCTAGTTTTTTAAAAACCTACCTATTTGTAAAATAATGTAATTTTTCATTTAGTGTAACACATCTAAATATGTATGACCCCAGCAATTTCTAACACACCATTACAAGCGATCAGACTAGTTTAGAATACAGAAAAGGCAATAAGTGTAACAGAGAACAATGATATGTGAATAGTTGCGAAGTATGTCAATTTCACTGAGGGTTCAATGCGAAGACTTGAAGAAAGTCACGCGCTAACACGTCTGTCGTAGACACTGTTTTTAAAGTAAGCATAATCAACCTTATTATGTTTTCGCTGCTGGGACTCAGGCCTTCATTCTAGGAGAAGGTATAGGCGTAATCCACCACACGGGCCTAGCACAGGTCTTCGAAGTGACTTTAGAACATGCCGGTTTTCTCACGATGTTTTCCTTCACCGTTTTGACGGCTGTAGTCATCATCTTCCTGCCTTTGTCCCGTGTTATTTGGGGTCGACTCGTCATGCTATCACTAACTTCCTTTTCTTTCATATCACTCTTCACACAATCCATCCACCTTTTCTTTGGTCTCCCTTTCCCTCTCTATCCATCTACACGTAAACTCATAACTCTTTTAGTAACATGCGTTTCGACGTTTCGTTTCGTTTTGACAGCTGTAGTAATGAAATAAATTACACGAAGTCATGTAGGCACTAGGTCTGAGCCCCGCTTGCATCATCCAATGCACACGGGGATTTGGAACCACGAGCGTGCAGAGTGGGGACTCTGCCCGCCCATCGAGTGATTCCAAGGAAGACGGTGGCACAGTGATCACGTGCTACCGTGCACAAAGAGGCTCAGGGGAGACCGTTGTACAGTCTCCTCAGGGATGGGCGCTAACAGGCGTTGCACTAAGGGGGTTCCGGAATGGTATTTTAAGAGGTAACGGCGCCCCTTCTATATGTGCTGATGGTGATCACCGGGGTGGTTTTAGTGCGGTAAAAATCCCACATTCCCCGGACTTATCCCCAAAGTCCGGGCGCCTTCCGAAGGTTTCCCCTCGAGAACAAAAAAAAAGCAAAAGTTCTGAGTCTAAGTGGTAACGGTCCCGACTTATGAGTACCACTCGTAAGTATCACTGGGCCGTACCGTGGCGGGTACCAATAATTATCGGGTGATATTAATCTGATGGATGCGAGACGCACAGGACAGTTAATTCGCTTGAAGGAAGGCTTATGTGCAACAGTAGACATCTTTCAACTGAAATAATTGATGATGAGTGCGCTGGGCCCTAGCAAGTTACGTTCACGTTTAGTTTAAGAGTTTAGTTCCAGCTGCAATCATGCATAGAGCAGGATTAACAAGGTGAGCGCAGACATAATTTTTTTTTGCTCTAGAGTGGGTGAGAGAAAGTGTCAGATTTCCACCGACTCAAACCCTTCACGTTCCAGAGCCCCGGTAACCCTTTCGAACAATTCCTCAGCCTTGGGAGGAGACATAGTCTTGAAGGTTCTATGGGCAAGAAGCTGGTCATTGAGATGAAGGTCAAAAAGAATGCGCCGATCCCAATTAAATTTGCATAAGAAACGCCATTTTTGCTGCACATTAAAAGCAGTCTCCTTCATCAATGTCAACAATATTTGCTTTAATCACTGCCTCATGTCTAAATATATATTATTCTCATTAAAGTCTCGACTGGAGGTAAGTACATCGTTCATCGTATACCTATTACAGAGTGTACTCTTCTGCAGCCTCTGGTAGATACACACGGCCATTTTCAAAGTTCAAAATAAGGGTACTTTTTTTATTGGGTGGAAAAATCATCTTAAACACTCAAAGTGTCAGATTTCCATCGACTCAAACCCACTTGTATTCCTTCAATTGTTCTTTACGCTCCAGAGCCAGGGTTACCGAACCCTTTCGAAGAATTCCTCAGCTTACAGAGCTATTACAGAGTGTAACCTCTTCTGCGGCCTCTGGTATATACACACGGCCATTTTTAAAATTCAATATAAGGGTGTTTTACATTTATGCGTTTTTTGACGGCCTGCTGCGGTGCGGATGTGTTGCGTTAGTCGTACTGCGTACGGACGATCGTATTTTTCTTAAAAATCGAATGTCGCGGTGCGGCTACCGTGCGGCGAACGGTTGACAACAGGAAGGCAACAACACAAGCACCACGTGTTCAATTCGGTATTGAATAGTGCGGTGTTAAATAGCACATCACTGGTATAAAAACGCACGGCTGCCAGATACGTTAGGCGGTTGTCGGACTGCTAACGGCTGCCGCACGTTTAACGTGCCGCAGCCGACCGGTTGCAGTACGCATAAATTGAAAGTGCCCTAAAACCGAACAAACCAAATGTGTCAATTAGACCTGTAAGATACAGGTATAATTCGTCTGCGAGATTATTCGAAATGAGAAAATATATTTATTTTTGAAGATATCCGCAGGAGAACCAAGGTTGCCGACATAGCACGAAGAATCGCCAAACTTAAGCGGCAATGGGCAGGGCATATTGCTCGCAGAACAGATGACTGTTGAGGCCAAAAGGTTCTGGAGGGGCGACCGCGTACCGGAAGACAAAGTGTTAGAAGGCTCCCTACAAGGTGTACCGATGACCTGGTGAAGGTTGCGAGAATCCGATGTATGCGAGACGCACAGGACCGTTCATTGTGGCGACATTTGGGGGAGGCCTATGGCCAGCAGTGGACGTCTATCCGCTGAAATGATGATGATGATTCATTTTTGCAAACAGGTTTATAACAAACACTTTTGCATGTAAATGTTTTCGTCTGTTCAAACTAGACGAATCCGATGTTTCTTAACTGACTACCCTTAGAAGAAACACAGAAACCAACCTTAGAGGTCAAAGTCTCTTTTAAAGTCAATACAGCAAACATGTAATGGTCAAATCATATGAGAACCATGCAGATTAGTGTCTGAGATGGTCTTTTGAGGTAAGAACCACACAGATTTGAGTGGATCTGTCCAGTCAGTGCAAGCATTTGTCAGTATTCGTGTAGCTCAACTCAGAACTACTAAGGAGCTCAACACATTAGCTCAACAATTTTTTTTTTATGCTTGAAAGGTTCGCGCTTGACCGCCATCTCACCTGATGGAAAGCGACGATGCGGTCGACGATGGAACGCGCTTACCTAGAAGTAACCTATTCACTCTTGACTTAAAGATTTCCGGGTTGTAGCTATCAGGAAACACAGATTCCGGCAAGGCATTCCACTCATTAGCTGTACGCACAATGAAGGAAAAAAAAAAGAGAAAAAGAGTTAAAAAAAAAGAAGAAAACAAAAAGAGTAAAAGAGTTTATTGATGATTTATCAACCACAAAAATAAAATCTACAGATTAACCGGTAGAATACTATAGCACATAAAATTCTTCCATCACCTTCAAAGCAAAAAATATTTGTTTTACCGCTTCAAGCATATTTTCCTTTCTAAAATCACGACTTGCCGGCGATAAGTACCTCATATATTGTACTGACGTACACTCAAGGAATGAACTGACGTAATGCTAACAATGAGTACACTAATCACTCTTTTGAAAGCGTTAGATTGATGCAAATTAGTCCCTTTATTACTGCAATGAACTCAGGACTTATTTGGTATCGGTTGACTGTTGTGGGTGTATGATTGTTCGTCTTTATTGAGGTACTAGTCTCTGCAGCTCTGTACGTACCGGAAGACGTGGCGTTGGAAGGCCTCCTGCAAGATGGACCGATGACCTGGTTAAGGTTGCGGGAGTACGATGGATGCGAGACGCACAGGACCGTTCATTGTGGCGGCACTTGGGGAGGCCTATGTCCAGCAGTAGACGTCTTTCGGCTGAAATGATGATGAGTCTCTGCCAGTGGCTTTAACCGTGTGAAAGTTCTGCCTTTTCTTAAGCTGGAAAATTATCCAGTGACTTCTCCCACTTTAGTGCGGAATGGGAGGGCGTGTCAGGCTTTTACCAAATACAGACCTTATTTGCCTTATCGACGGTGAAGTGCCAATACCTTCTAACTGACATTTTTCGAGATAATTACTTTTTAGCGCTCTTAATTCAAATGTGTGTTTCTGCATGTTTTTGTGAGATCTCTTGAAGCGAATATTAGTTGCTACTGCATCAACTTAAATTGTGGAAACACCTTTTAACTAAACCAGCATGTCAATTCATAGTATTACCTCCTGACGTTTTTAAAACAGAAGATTTTTGACTTCGACAGTTAGGAGTTATTGGCACTTCACCGTCGTTTTGCGTTTCGGGATCACGGGTTTTCCTTTTAGTGAACCCATGGCGTCCGTAGGCTTCGGCCCTGCTGGCCCCTTACGGTTTTGCCAACATCTCTTTGAGGCACGCGTGGAACACTACGCGCAGTGTCGATGAATTGGGTTCGATCCGGACGGTTACCGGTCTTCGGGGGCTGGAAATCGGGATCGGGGTCCAGGCGCTGGGACGAGAGGACGTCCTTTCCCCCACGCGTGCGAAAGTTCGGCCCTGCTTCAATTTTCCAGGATGTAACCATACCGATAACCGACTATCTTGATCTTCTTGGTGTTACGTTAACATTCACTCTCAATTTTGGGCCAAACATCGAGGCAAAGGCTCAGCTGGCTTGAAAACAGTTGGGAATCCTAACAAAGGTAAGACTGTACTTCACACCGGAACAGTTACTCAAACTTTGATAAAGTTTCGCGTAAAGCGTAAGTTGGATCATGTATGGAGTACTGAGGCCCCACCTCGAGCTCTTAAGGCGATCCATTTGACGACCAAACTGAACTGAAAGGGATGGAGCTATATAGGGTGTATAGCTTCATCCCTCTGTCTTAAGACATCCCTCTTGACATTTTAAAACGTCATGGTACCCTCATCTTTGGGACGATTCTGCCAAATACCAGCTTGATGCCCTTGAGCCAATTGAGAATCAAGCCAAGAGTATCATTGGTAATGATGTACGAGTCGAATCTTCAAAGTCTTTGCGAGACTATAAACAATTTAAAAAAACTGCCAAGGTCAACTTATCAAAAAATCTTTAGATTTATCTCCGTCTGCCGGTTTCTTCTTATCTCCTTAATTTTTAGTTTATTACCTCTCAACTTGGAATACCCCATAAATTCATTGGTTTTAGATATGGTAGAGGTCGAATATATTGAGGTAAAGTGGAAGAAACAGCAGGCAATAAAACTATTGCTATCCAGGTATCCTTTCAGCCGAAAGATGTCCATGGCTGGACATAAGCTTTCAAGTGTAGTCACAACGACCGGTCCTGTAGGTCTCGCATCCATCGGATTCCCATGACCCTCACCAGGTCATAGGTCCACCTTGTGGATACCGAAGTAGTAGGCTCATCAGACAATAAAGTCTTCTGAATTTTCAAGCTTAACTCCTTTTTTAAAGTAGAAAATCATCAAATGATTCCCGCCTTAGATAGGACGAAAGGGAGTGTGAGACTTGTACTGCCTAAAACCTGTACGTATCTCTTCAGTAGCCCTTTGCACTCCAGGGCCACTAAAACAATCCCGTGGACTTGGGTCCCCGTTGACGTGGACGTTGAAACAGCGCCTTCATGACAATGTCATTCAAGCTACAACCTGGGGATCTTTAAGTCCAGAATTAACAGGTTACTTCTAGGCAGCAGTGTTCCATCTCCACGTCGATCAAAAAAGATCCTCAATGGAGCTTCTCGTCATTTATATCGCGTACACCGAAGGATTGGAACAATTCGCCTGCTGCGGTCTTCCCGTCCGATTATAATTTAGAAGTCTTCAAGAGTGAATAGGCTCTTAATAGACTAGTGCGCCTCACCATCAATGATTGAATCTCTGCTTACCATCAGGTGGGATCGCAGTCAAGAACCAGTTTATATAATTTAAAAAAAACCGGGCAAGTGCGAGTCGGACTCGCGCACTGAGGGTTCCGTACAAACTTACTTATGAAAACAGTTCAATTCCCGAATTTAGTTACGAAGATTATTTAGTTGCGATGATTATGGCAAAAGTTTTTTTTTGTGACATACCTACATATTTACAATTTTTAGATTTTTTCCAATACTTATGAGACCTTGCTTCATGCCAAATTTCAGGATTCTAGGTCAACGGGAATTACCCTATGAAATTTGATTCCCTTGAGAGTGTCGAAATATAGGTACGTTATATGCGACATAAACGGCCGTATCTTTTTTTTTCGTTAACTGGAGTTTATGGTTTTAATTTCAACTCGATAGCTCCACGCGTTCTCGAGATAAAGGGTCTTGACAGACAGACAGACAGACAGACGGACGGACAACAAAGTGATCTTATAAAGGTTCCGTTTTTCCTTTTGAGGTACGGAGACTACGGAGTGAAATGGTATTTTTAAACTAAAATGTTAACCTAAAAAACTTAGCACAAAAATATCTGCCTGACTTTTCAAACTGTCTGCGTTCATACACACTGTTGTTAACTGGTTCTAAAAACATCAACAAACGGGATTGTACGCAGAGCTTCAAGGTTAGAAGACTCAAAAAAATTGAGCTTCAATCACGATTTAAGTACTTACGTCCAGTTTTTAACCGTATTTTGAGTAAACCTTTGGCCTACTGTCTACGGACGCGTAGCTTCAAAGACGCGTATACGTCATTATATCAGCTTCACGCAGGTGTACAACAAGCTTATAATTACGAATACGCGTCTATGAAGCTATGCGTCCGTGAACAGTAGGCCTTAGATTTCCCATCAGAAAAAAAGAAGGCGCATTTTTTATGCAATGTTTTTGGCTTGGACTCTGAGTCCTTTTAGCCATGTCTAAGTTTGAATAGTTAATTGGTTTACCATTAGAATTTGGAAGTACAGATTCTTATGTTTTTGTAGTATTTAGCAGCAAATGTATCGATTCAATCTTCTCGGCAAACTTCGCTGAGGTAGCTAACCCTACAAAAAAAAAATCTTAGTTCCATTTTTACCGAGATCGCGCCTGTTTCAATGATTCCACATATTGACCAATTGCGCAGACACATAAGAAACTAAACTACACCAATTTTACATCACAATATCCATTTTGAATCAATTTGCGGATAATTACAACAACCACAGAACTTCACTCGAAAAAATCCCGCCAAAAACTGGCGCTATTAGATTTGTGACATTGTCTATGGTCAATATTGTGGATATTCATGTCGTGGCCAGATATTAGAATGGTCAATTCATGATATGGCCAATTAAAACTGGCCAGATCGTTCAAAGGTTAACAAATTTTGAAGTCCTCTAAACCTTAGTTCGGTCTTCGTCATAATTGTTATATTTTAAGTTCTCTTAATTACAATGATTTCATATTTATCATAGTATTTATTAGTTTATTATATTAGCATATACGTATTTTATTATTATAAGCCACTTAATTTAATGATACTACATTCTATTTCAAATAATTATCTGTTATTTATTTATTGTGCACACCACTGTGTTGTCTATTTAACCCAATGGTTGGTTGACTGGTAGAAAATGCCTCCTGGGATTAAGTCCGCCTCTGTACCACCACTGTACATGAAGTTTAAATAAATAAATAAATTTTGAAGATAAGTCAATCCTCGTTTGGCTATATCATTGATGTAGGATATCAATGATAATAAAAGGTCTAAAGAAAGTATGCCGAACGAAGATTTAAATACAATATCATTAAACTTTAAAGTTTAAAACGATCTGGCCAGTTTTACTTGGCCATATCATGAAGTGATCTGGACCTGTACCATGACGTTTAAAGTAAGATTGTTTCATTCTTATTTCCAGTGTGGTTAAGAGATGGCGCTAGACAACCTGTATAGCTCTGTCTCTTACCCACACTGAAATAAGAATGAAACAATTTTACTTTGAGCGACATGGTAACCCTTTTTGACATTGACAAAAGAAGATGGCGGTATTAGTTCCGTTTTTGGCGCGCTAATAAATCCTTGTAGCTCCTAGAAATATTACTTTTAAACAGAAGTTTCTTATCTTTCGTACCTCTCAATTTTATCCACTTTTCATGAAGAAAACAGAATCATTACCTGTAAAAGAAAAACATACTATTAATTTAAGATAGTTGGTCCACTTAAATGTGTGTGGTTCTTTCCTCAAATGACCATTTGAGACACTAATCTACATGGTTCTCATATGATTTGACCATTACATGTTTGCTGTATGGACTTTAAAAGAGACTTTGATCTCTGAGTTTGTTTCGGCGTTTCTTCTCAGGGTAGTCAGCTAGGAAACACCGGCCTCATCTAGTTTAAACTGACGAAAAAATTGACGTGTAAACGTAAATATCAATATTATTTATCGTTATTTGACTAGTATAAAAAATACACATGATAAATCAAATTTTAAATTGCTTTTATGTTCTTTTTTAAGATCTATAAATTAGGTTTTATTATTTTTGTTTTATTTTGTCATATTTTTTTTATTTACTGTCGAGTGTTCAATGTTATGTTAATTTGTTTTAAGTAATTTTGTTTTGCCTTTAATTTCTGTATGTAACGTATGCCATAAGTATACGTCGATAAATAAATAAGTAAACAAAACTGGTCAGTAAAAAAAACAGTCCAAGTGCGTATCGGACTGCGCGTAATGGTTTCCGCGCAATGTAGTCGCCACAAATATTTTTCCTGTTGTGGTTTTGACACCGTGGCTTTTAAAAGAACATACTTAGTGGTTTGTATTAATAATATCACACTAATATGAACAATGGTGGCCCAGTAGTAACGGACTGGACTTGCGAATTGTAGGTCGTGGGTTCAGCCAGGCGCATTAATTTGTGTAATTTTTTTTTCATCGCTATTGCTCTAAAAACGGTGAAAGAAAACATCGTGAGGAAACCGGCATGTTCTAGAACCAAAAATTTGAAGACATGTGACAGCCACCAACCTGCACTGGGCCCGCGTGGTGGATCAGGCCTAGAGAGGAGGCCTGAGTCCGTGGGAATATTATAAGGGCCTGCGCACACTTGAGACAAGACTGTTTTGAGGCGTCCAGTGTTGCCAATAGTTACACTAACTTACCACTAGAGTTAACTTTTAAAACCACCAGAAAATTACTAACAGAAAATTATCCCACACACAAAATCGCAAAATTTTCTACTAAAAAAATGTGTTTTGTACGAAATAATTAGGCATAAAGGTTATTAATTTCCTTTAATAATAAGTGATAAAAATTAACAATCAGTTGATCAAAATAGGGGTCTGCGCACACTTGAGACAAGACTGTCTTAGTCATGTCTCAAGTGAGCGCAGGCCTTAAGGCTGATAATGCTAATGTTTTCTCCACTTGTATCAAAATGTACTATTTTGTTTTCGTTCGTAATTTTCAGGATAGGGTTTGTTGGAAAGAATACTACAAGATACCTAAAAAAATTATATCCGAGCAAAGCCGAGGCAGGAAGCTAGTAGCTTATATTCTGGCTAAACACATAGGCCATAATTAGATTAACCTATTGGTCTAGTAATTAGTGGCTCTAACTGCTATGCTGGAGGTCGTATATTCGATTCCCACCCAGGACAAATGTTTGTGTGATGAGCACGATCATTTGTTCTATGTCTGAGTGTAATTTATCTATAATATGTATGTATTTAGAAATATATAAGTATGTTTATCAGTTGTCTAGTACTCATAACACAAGCTCTGCTTAGTTTGGGACTAGTTAAAAAAAAAGATGGCGTTGTGTGATAATTGTGGAATATTAGTATTAACTTATAATAAGGGGAAATACTAATCGCACACGGACGAAACCGGTATTAACAGTTAGTTAAATAAATTGTTTCATAGAGTATTCAATTCTAAATGGGTTAAATAACAATAGAAGCTTCCTTCCTCGTAATGATGTCATTCTGACATTAAGGATAAAGTATACAGACTAGGAGATGGCGGAAACCGTGGAGAGGGGGATATCTTCGAGTCCCAACCACAGCAAGCCGTTTAGGATCTACAGCGTGCCAAACAAAGAAATATTAATAACTAGCTTTTGCCCGCGGCTTCGCTCCCGTCAACTGACTACGATATTCTACTCTACCCTACTCTACCCCACTCGAGTATCCCATGTCCGTCTCCTGGTTCTAAGCTACCTCCCCACCAATATTCAGCCAAATCGGTTCAGCCGTTCTTGAGTTATAAATAGTGTAACTAACACGACTTTCTTTTATATATATAGATATTCCAGAACTATCACACTGGTGAATGTTGGGCTATGAAAAAGAAGGATGAAAAAAGATTGCATGTAGCGGAGATGAGAATGTTGAGATGGATGTGTGGTGTGACGAGAATGGATAAAGTGAGAAATGAGTATATTAGGGGAAGTTTGAAAGTGGCGCCAGTGACTGAAAAGTTGAAGGGGAATCGTTTGTCTTGGTATGGTCATGTGAAGGGGAGGGATGAAACACATGTTACTAAAAGAGTTATGAGTATACATTTGGATGGATGGATTGTGTGAACAGTGATATGAAAGAAAAGGAAGTTAGTGATAGCATGACGGTTGACAGGATAGAATGGAAGAAAAAAACGTGTTGCGCCGACCCCAAATAAGACGGGACAATGGCAGGAAGATGATGATGATCAACTATCACACAACGCCATCTAGTCCCAAACTAAGCAGAGCTTGGGTACTTGACAACTGATAAACATGCTTATATAATTCTAAAAAAAACATATTATAGATAAATTAGAAAGAAATTTCTTTCTTTTCTTTCTTTCTTTCATATTATAGATAAATTACAACCAGACACAGAACAAAATGTCATGCTCATCACACAAACATTTGTCTTGGGTGGGAATCGAACTCACGACCTCCAGCATAGCCATAGCAGCCAAGGCCACTAACCATTAGACCAAAGTACATGTCGAAAGCCTTTTTGTGTAACACGTCGTATTACAATGGCACGCTGGATTGTAAAACGACGCTGTAATGTAATGCTACCTCACGTTCAGCCGTAGTCCACCCTGCTCCCAGCACCGGCCCAGCAGGTTCGAAGCCTACTGGGGCCAAGGGTCTGATTATGAAAGGAAGACTCGGCCCCGTTACGGAAGGCAACGAAGAAACAGGAGTGGGTTTTTAGTCAGTAAAAGTCTGACACTATCTCCCGCCCCGCCCAGGAGCTTAGAGGGAGAGAGCTTAGAGGGGGATGTCATAAGATGACTTTCCAACCGAAAAAAAAACCTAACCTTTTATGATCGAAGCTTCATACTTTATAGTCACCCTACACTGACAATACAACTAAACGGGGACGTAGAACGTATAGCCACTACAATCCGGCTGAACGTAAGCCAGCCGCATTATATTACGGCAAAAATTTCAATACGGCGCGCCAACATGTAATACGGCCTGTTATACAATATGGCTGCGATATACATACACTCGAAAAACATAAACTTCTGGCGGAATCGGGTAAAAATAATCCTACTAATAATATAAACGCGAAAGTTTGTATGTATGCATGTTTGTTACTCTTTTACACAAAAAATACTGAATGGATTTCGATGAAACTTGGTACACTGGAAAACCATGTCCTGGAATTGCACATAGGATATTTTTTATCCTGATAATATATTCCATCTACTATTACGCGGGCAAAGCCGCTGCCCTCAGCTAGCAATACATAATGCGGAATCTCAAAGGTCAAGGTTAATGACGATTTGGGTAAAAGGCGAAGATGGACCGAAAATATCGTGCTATTAGATATTTCCGGCGGTTCCTGCTCAGTCAGCCCCATCAGCTGCCATCTGCCCATCAGCTCGCTGACTGGCGAATATTTTTTTGTATAAAAGTTTCTTTCATTGGTCTATACATGTATATCCATCCACCTATAATTTAGGTGTCTTCAAGGCTAGAGTGAATAGGCTCTTAATAAACTAGTGCGCCTTACTATCAATGATTGTATCACTGCTTACCATCAGGGGGATTGCAGTCAAGCACTGGTTTATATCAATTAAAAAAAAAAACAATTCAATACACTTACTCGAAAACGCGCTCTTATCCCACCGCTTTTGAGCACGCAATATACTGTTTTCCGCATTAGTGCAGAAAAGTGCGCGTGTTCTCCCCACCACAATGTTATTACATGTATCGTATCAGGCCGGACCCACGAGTCGCCGGTCAAACCCTGTTTATTCATTAAGTAAGTGTATTGAAAAAAGTCGTTTGATACACGTGCAAATTTATCACTGCAGCCCTCAGCTCCATAACACTACCGAATTCCGCCACGGTCGCAATGACAAACTTTCTGCACTTGTATCAAAATGTACTATTTTGCTTTTGATGGTCTCGCCTTTGACCACTATCTCGCCTGATGGAAAGAAGCCTGCTGGGGCCATGGGTCGACAACTGAAGGAAAACTAAAACTACACCTAAGTTAGGTGTAGTTTTATTCAGTTAAAAGTCTGACACGCCCTTGCGCTCCATTCTAGAGCGAGATAAATCATTATAAAATTAGTGTTAATTTGCTAATATTTTCCACAACCACCACACAACGCCGTCTAGCCCCAAGCTAAGTAGAGCTTGTGTTATGAGTACTAGACAACTAGTAAACATACTTATATATTTCTAAATATATACATATTATAGACAAACTAGCTTTTGCCAGCGGCTTCGCCCGCGTGACAATATTTTTTTCCATAAAAACTTTAGACACCCATTTCATGCCGTTAGAGGCTGAATTTAGAAAAATCCTCTCTTAGTGCTCGCCTACGTCATAAAAGGAAACCTTGTGCAAAATTTCACGCTCCTAGTCCCAGTAGTTTCGGCTGTGCGATGATATGTCAGTCGGTCAGTTTCTCCTTTTAAATACACAGAACAAATGATCGTGCTCATCACACAAACATTGTCCTGGGTGGGAATCGGACCCACTACCTCCAGCGTAGCAGTCAGGACCACTAACCACTAAACCAACAGGCCTTTTTTTTTTGTTTTTTTGAGTGGCCTTTCGCAGGTCAACCTAGGTTGTCGGCTGCTTAACCGGACTTGCCTGTGGCGGCCTCGATTATAGAATCAAAGCCTCCAGCCAGGGCTTACTTAACTAACTTAAAAACTAAGCGACTACACGCTAAGGGCACCCCCTGTGGGGTACGGACCTCGGCTTAGGGCGTCGCTGAGGGGGGGGGGGGGGGGGGCAGCAAGGGACGAGCTGGATCGAACAGAATTTTTTTTATGCTACAGGCTCAGCGACGCGGGCTGGTTCGAGCAAGGGTCGGGGAGGACGTTTATGAGATTATCACGGCGGGCCTCGGCGGCGAGGACGGAAGGACGGCGGTTTGTAGGATCTGCGAATCGTACTGGTTTCCCTACGGCTCTCTTGGAGCAGGGTAATAGGGTCATCGGGGGTGAGGAGAGTATGCCGAGGACGGCGAGTCTTTGAGATACGGGAGGGTTCGTATCGGGCGGCCGATACGATAAGGGGGTTGCGGTGTTTCACAGCAGTATCGAAGAAACGCTTGCAAAGGCGTTTCATGAACTGCTGGATGGTGGGGATTTTGAGATCTAGGTGTAGATTCTCATTTCGGACGTATAGACCAACAGGCCAGTCGAAAGTGTCATTTATAAAGACAGAGGCGGATCCTGAAATTATTGGTCTCTGGGCTAACACTACTTGGGGGCCCACCCACCAAAATAAGTTTATATTTTTCCTAGAGTGTACCTTTTCGACAACGACCGATCACTGTAGAAATGTCGTCCTAATGGAACAAGAGATCACGAGTTACTATAGCTAACTTGAAAGTCTAAATATACTTCGTCTTGTGGTTTTCTATAAGAGATTGCCCTGTGCGAGAAGACCGACCGGACTGAACACTTAGTTTTTGTAAATACTTATCCGGTCCACATTATGAGGTGTACAATAAAGTGAATAATAAATAAATATGTACTTTGATCACAGGCGGAACGTGAACACCAACGTTGAGGGATTGTAAACCATTGACCCGCCCATATTAGTAGCGATATCAATGACTGCTACCATAATTAAACAGTAGTACTCTATTTGTTTTGAAACAAGTTTTGTCAAATAGATTAAGCCATATTGTAGATTGTTTTTTAATGAGAACTGGGGGCCCCTTATATCCCTGGGGCCCTGGGCTGCAGCCCATTTAGCCATTAAGTAGATCCGGCCATGTATAAAGACCTCTGAGTAATAATCAGGATCAATTAATATTATCAATTGTTGTGCAGAAGTTACAGCACCTTTACCAAGAAATGATTGATAGTAAATTTAAGTAATTTATATCTTAAAATAAAGACTTCTTTATCAAGGATTATTGCGGATTAACAATGGGTTTATCTTTCATTAGAATTATTACTTTATTTATTTTATCATTATTATGTTAGGTAGCGAAAAAGATGGATGAAAAATTATCTATACTTATAATAAATCTGTAGAAGTGAAAATTCTGTACATCGAAAATATAAAAAAAAATAATGGCAGAGGCTGTTATTAGACCGACACCGAACCCAAAAATATAATTTAAAATTTTTTTGTCTGTCTGTCTGTCTGTTTGTTCAGGCATCACGCAAAAACTACCGGTTCGATTACGAAGAAACTTAGTATAATTATTCTTTAATATCCTGGGCACCACACTGGGTACTTTTTATCCCGGAAAAGTGTAAACAATAAAAAACAAACCTAATTTTGCGGTTCGATCCCTAGACCTGATTACTGTACTCACCGAAAATAATAAGTTTGTCGTAGGTTACGTCACCCACAGTGGAGTTCAATAAGGGGCGCTGCACACGGCTAAGATACCATAATATTTTATCTTAAAATACAATATCGCTAGCCAGACTAGCTTTTGCCCGCGACTTCGTCCGCCTAGAAGTCGAAAATGGTTTTATTAGGTTTTTTGAGATACGAAAATATTAAATATTATTTATTATCTTCGTAGTGTGTGATAGTCCATTGAATTGTTTTTTTTTTTTTTAATTCTCGATTGGTTCGCGCTTGACCGCCATCTCACCTGATGGAAAGCGATGATGCGGTCGACGATGGAACGCGCTTACCTAGAAGTAACCCATTCACTCTTGACTTAAAGATTACCGGGTTATAGCTATCAGGAAACACACATTCCGGCAAGGAATTCCACTCCTTAGCTGTACGCACAATGAATGTGTTCCCAAAACGTTTTGTGCGTATAGGTGGGATGTCCACCATGTACCGGTAGCGCGTTGCCGTACGCCTGGTGGTCCGATGATGGAACGGGCGCGGGCGGAATTAGGTTATGCAATTCCGACGCACACTCCCCGAAATGCAACCGGTAGAAAACCGACAGGCTAGCCACTCGGCGCCGATGCTCAAGACTTTGGAGCCTCGACTCAACGAGTGCATCATTGCCAATGAATGAATGAATTGTATAGTATGTATGATATATTATAAGTATAGATAAATTACACTCAGACGCAGAACAAATGATCGTGCTCATCACACAAACATTAATCCTGGGTGGGAATCGAACCCACGATCTGCTGTATACCAGTCAGGGACACTGACAACTAGACCAACACGCAAGTCATATAAGA
Source organism: Mythimna vitellina (assembly GCA_949316375.1). Lineage (NCBI taxonomy): Eukaryota > Metazoa > Arthropoda > Insecta > Lepidoptera > Noctuidae > Mythimna > Mythimna vitellina. Next base: position 1,960,761 of record OX438713.1, read on the forward strand.
ATCTCTGTCTTTGAAAATAAGACAAATACACAATGTACGGAACCATGGCTTTAGAAACACATGTGTCATATACGCAACACGTGCGCCCCACCCGGTTCTATGTTTAGACTAAGCAAATATGGCGACTGTTTTTTTTTTCTTAATGTTTTTTTTTGTCGCTACGGACGGAAGGACCTCCCCTGCGGAGATTTTTGAAGCTGGCAACACGTATGAAGCAAAGGAGCGATGATGAATGTGCGTTGATTATTATTTCTTATTGTTTTAATGTTGTTTTTTAAACGATAAAAATGAGTGAAATAACACTATATTTTTGTTTTGTTGTAGTTGCTTGTATAAACGTTTTATTTTGTGTTTTTTTACTCGACTGCAAGACGGGTTGTGTTTTTTTTTATTGATGTTAACTAGTGCTTGACTGCAATCCCACCCGATGGTAAGCAGTGATGCAATCGTTGATGTTTATTCTTCTTCTTAGCGTATCGATGACAAAACTAGTTAAATTCCTTGCATGACCCAGTATTCGGCCACGGCAGTGCCGTCCGCTGATGCTGTCATTAGGTCCCTACGTGAACAGGTAACAGGGCACGTGACGCAGGATCGAAGGTGGGACATGGTCTGCGGAGAGACGTCGCACAAACACTGAAGATCGGAACCGTCCGAGAACCCCCATCTGTGGAAATTGTCTTTGCTGCGCCCAACTTGGGTGCGGAGTCTGTTTAGAGTTTTCCAGGTGGGCCATGGCAACTTGCGTCCAGGAGAGAGGCTCTCCGACGGCCACTGGACTAGTTTATTAAGAGCCTATTCACTCTAGCCTTGAAGACACCTAAATCATAAACGGACGAGAAGACCGCAGCAGGTAATTTGCTGTCCTTCGATGTACGCGGTATAAACGACAAGGCGAAACGCTTAGTATACTTGTATACTCATAACTCTTTTAGTAACATGCGTTTCATCCCTCCTCTTCACATGACTATACCAAGACAAACGATTCCCCTTCAACTTTTCAGTCACTGGCGCCTCTTTCAAACTTCCTCTAATATACTCATTTCTCACTTTATCCATTGTCCACCACACATCCATCCCAACATTCTCATCTCCGCTACACGCAATCTTTTTTCATCCTTCTTTTTCAATTTTTTTTATCATAAAATAAAAAAGAGTTAAACGGGCGTAACGCTTAGTCCGTACCGCAGAGGTGTTAACAATGTAAGGAAAGATACTTGCCGTACGTCGAGTTAATCGATAGTAGAAAGACTTTGATGTCTTCACACCTTAAAAAAAACCCGACCAAGTGCGAGTCGAGTTCGCGCAAGGGTTCCTTACCGTCCAGCAAACAGCGAAAAAAAAAAAACACGTTTGTTGTAAGGGAGCCCCACGTAAATATTTATTTTATTTTAATTTATAGTAAGCATTTGTGGTTATAACGGCAACAGAAATACATCATCTGTGAAAATTTCAACTGTCAAGCTATCACGGTTCATGAGATACAGTCTGGTGACAGACAGACAGATGGACAACGGAGTCTTAGTCGCGAATCTATCAATAATAAAAAAAACCGGCCAAGTGCGAGTCGAACTCGTTCACGAAGAGTTCCGTCCGGATGGCCGTAGGAAAAAAACGGCAAAAAAAAATCACGTTTGTTGTATGGGAGCCTCACTTAAATATTTATTTTATTTTGTTTTTAGTTTTTGTTGTTATAGCGGCAACAGAAATACAGCATCAGTAAAAAATTTCAACAGTCTAGCTATCACGGTTCAGGAAATACAGCCTGGTGACAAATGGACGGACCGACGGACGGACACTGGAGTGTTAGTAATAGAGTCCTGTTTTACCCTTTAGGGATTTTGTTTTAGTTGAGATAATCATCTAATGACAAATCCCGCTCTTTGGCGGAGCGAGATATAGTGTCAGACTTTTACTGACTAAAAATCCACTCCTGTTCCTTCTTTGCCTTCGTGCCAGGGCTCTTGGGTTTCGTTTTCATACTACCCATGGCCCCAATAGGCTTCGACCCTGCTGGGCCCCTACGATTTGCTGACATCTCCCTGAGGCGCGCGGGGAACAATACGCGTCGTCGACGACTTGGGCTCGTTCCGGACGGTTACCGACGACGGTCGGACTGCGAGCCATCCGCAAGCCCGCGCCTACGGTGACCGGAAAACGGGATCGGAGTCCCGGCGGCGGTTGGGGCGTGAGGACCGTTGCCTCACGCGATCGGCCGCCTCCTTTGCTAGCATTACTGCTTCGCAGAAGGAGGCGACCGCCTCCCACTCCTCCTCGCTCCGGACCGTGACCTGTACCAATGCCCGGCGCAAGAGATCACTGCCGCCGATCGCCCCCTCGAGGACACGGCGGTGTTCTGCCCAGGCAGGGCACACCTCCACCGTATGCTCCACCGTGTCCTCTGGACGGTCCACACAATGGCGGCACCCAGGCGTTTCTTCCGCACGAATCCGGTGCAGGAACCTCCCGAACTTACCATGTCCGGTGAGGACCTGCGTCATACGGAAGGTAAGGACGCCATGTGGTCTTTCCAGCCAAAAAATCACTGTTGACGTTGACTTGTATAGAAAAAACTCCGGTCGGCTACTAATATCACTAATGTTTATTCAATTAATCGGTAGTCTCGTTAACCTCAATACCGTCATACCGTCATCGATACTAAATCGCGCTGCGGTTAAATAGATTAACGTAGGTAATCTATTGTAATTGTATTTTAAACTGGGATTAATCACTAAACAATTAGACAAAATTTTCAACTCCTTTTGGAAAGACTATAAAGAAAAGAAAAACTGTTTGTTTTGCCAGAAAAAACAAAAATATAATAATTAGAAACTACATACTATTGTAGTCGGCCTTATAATTTCACTCTCAGACTCAGGCCTCCTCTCTAGGAGAGGGAATGGGCCGTAATCCACTACGCGGGCCCAGTGCGGGTTGGTGGATGTCACATGTCTTCGAATGTTTGGTTCTAGGACATGCCGGTTTCTTCACGATGTTTTCCTTCACCGTTTTGAGAGCTACTCCGTGTCCATGGTCATACCATAGACAAAATACATGCTCCAGGGTGACCCGAGATTTTTTAAAGTTTTTTTTGCATTTTGCAGGTCAGTGTTAGGTTCTATGTTCTGAATTTCTGATGCCCTACCACAAGCTTTTAACGCAATAAATTTTACGACTTAAACTGAATTAATAAAAGGATGGAGCTATTTAGAGTGTATAGCTCACATTTTAACACATCATGGTAAGCCCCCTGTTCTACGAGTCACAATTCTTTTTCAAGTCGTCTAATGGATCGCGTTGTAGGGCGTCTGTGCGTCTCACATCCATCGTATTCGTGCGACCCTCATCAGTTCATCGGTCCACCTTGTGGCTTTCCAACGCAGCGTCTTCCGGTACGCGGTCGCCACACTAACCAAACATCTCTAAAACTAAATAATTATGAAAATTTTGTATTTAAATGTCATTAACACACTAATTAAGTGTTAATAATCCTAAATTAATTGCTAATTTCACGTAAAACATTTGAAGAATTTGTTGGTTGAACATTCTCTCTTTTCGAAAGCAGTTTCATCAAAGAAATATAATGTTTCCAGTACTTGGAGGAATATTATTATGGATAATGGACTAGTTCTGCTGTGATCCTATGAGAAGTTCAAGATCAGATCATAACAATATTTATATGGGACCGACTCGGGAGTATATTCTTTCAATCAATTTTAGGGTTCCGTAACTCAAAAGGTAAAACGGAACCCTTATAGGATCACTTTGTTGTCCGTCCGTCTGTCTGTCTATAAGACCCTTTATCTCGGGAACGCGTGGAAGTATCGAGTTGAAATTAACACCATATACTCAAGTCTGTGGACTCTTGAAGCGGTAAAAAAAATCAAACTTGTAAATTAACGAGAAAAAAAAATACTTCGGTTTACGTCGCAAAAAAACGTACATTTCGACACTTTCAAGGGAATAAAAATTCATAGGACACTTCCCGTTGATCTAGAATCCTGAAATTTGGCATGACGCAAGGTCTCATAGATTAAGTACAGGAAAAAATTTGAAAAGACGAGAAGAGTTTCTTTTTTCTTCTTTTTGTCTTCGCACAGTTTGTGCATTTAACTAATGTCATGTTCAGTGTTATTTTAATAGCAAATCTAAACGAATTTAGGAGAGAATGGATATTTATAGGATCTGTATTATAAAAATGGTGAAGACAAAGTGAATAGGTAATGAGCAAAGACGAGAAGAGTTGTCGAGTTAAATATTTAAGTTTAAAATCATTATTATTTTAATTACCGCCTATTAAAAGTCGTTAATTTGACGATTATAAATTACAGTTTAAGGTTTTTCCACAAGTATATTATTTTAAGCTATTAGAATTCAATTTCCAAGATAATAAACAACGTGAATCATCTCGAAGAATAATGGCTTTATTAATCTCGTATAAATTACATTTTAATCACATATGTAATTATTTAATTCGGCCTAACGTAATCCTTTGATGAGAATTAAATAGGCTGATGTTTTTTAAAACTTCATTCAGCACAAACGTAAAATTGTGGAAGTTTTAAGATCCGCCCAATTGGAGAAAAACTTAGTGAGATGCGACTCAGATGGTATGGTCTTGTAATGAGAAGATTTGAAGAACATATGACTAGGCAAGTCCTACACATGAATAAAGGTCCAAAAAAGCATGGTAGACCCCTTCTGACTTGGATGTCTGTGATTAGCAATGACCTAAAGAAAGCCCAAGTGAATGACTCGACGACCGAGAACCGAAATGTCTGGTGAAAAATTACGAGGAGAGCCGACCCCAAATGAAATGGGATAAAGCTAAGCAAAGAGAGAGAGCACAAACGTGAAAAGGCAGACTTGAGGTGAAAGCGCTGAGCACGCCATAATCATGGCGGTAAGTCACCTTCCGCATGACGAAGGTTATCATCGAACATGGTAAGTTCTGGAGGTTCCTGCAACTGATTTGTACGGAAAAAACGCCCGGGTGACACCTGTGGACCGCCCGGTGGACACACTGCTGTGTCCTCGTGGGGGCGATCAGCGGAAGCGACCTCTCGCGCTGGGCCCTGGTTCAAGCTATGGTCCGGAGCGAGGAAGACTGGCAGGCGGTCACCTCCTTCTACGACACAGTAAAGGTTAGTAGTAGCGAAGGAGGCGGCCGCACGCGTGAGGGAACGGACTTATTCACACCCCAGCCGGAATTTCGATCCTGATTTCCTGCCACCGAAGGCGAGGACTTGCCGACGACGAGCAATGGGTAGTTCACCGCCCGGCCGTCCGGTAACCGTCCGGACCGAGCGCGAGTCATCGACTGCACGTAGTGTTCCACGTGCGCCTCAAGGAGATGTCAGCAAAACCGTAAAAGCCCAGCAGCCATAGGTAGTGTGAAAACGGAACCCGGGGCCCTGGTACGAAGGCAATGAAGGAACAGGAGTGGGTTTTTAGTCAGTAAAAGTCTGACACTATCTCCCGCTCCGCCCAAGAGCGAGATTTGTCATTAGATGATTTTCCCACCTAAAAAAAAAATAAGTCCCAGTAGTGCTAGCTGAAGCCTACTGCGGCCATGAGTCTGATATCTCTCGCTCCGCCCTAGAGCGATAGAAGTTATTGGGTAACTTTCCACCTTAAAAAAAGTCATTGAAGTTATAATGTTACCATAGAAATGACTATTTTAACGACTATCAACTCCATACAATAGAATGCCGACATAAAATGATTGGTCGTTGAAGCATTTCCTGTATGACTTCATACATCAGTCATACACATGGAGATTATTTCCTTTATAGTAAACATAGTAGTCGATAACGACTGTTGGTTTTATTTGACGGTTATTTTTAACTGCGGACTAAATGTGGGGTTTTTAGAACAATGCTCTCTGTATTTGATTTGGTTTTGAGTTGAGATTAAAATCGAATCTTTATATTTTTTAGGGATACGTACCTCAAAAGGAAAAAATGGAACACTTATAGGATCACTTTAAAATTAAAATAAAACAATATATTGTTAAAATACAAAAAATTCAATACATTAAAACTTTAGTTTTTTGTTTTCCGTTTGTCTCTTTGTCTTGCAAGACCCTTTATCTCGGGAATGCGTGGAGGTGTTGAGTTGAAATTAAAACCATATACTCAAGTCTGCGGTCCCTGGAAGCTGTGAAAAAATCAAAATTCTAAGTTAACGAAAAAAAAGATACGGCCGTTTATGTCGCAAAAAACGTGTATTTCGACACTCTCAAGAAATTTGGCATGAAGCAAGGTCTCATAGCATAAGTACAGGAAAAAAATCTGAAAACTGTAAATTTGTAAAAAAAAACTTCGTAACTCAATTCGGGAATCGAACTGTTTTTATAGGTAAGTTTATACGGAACCCTCAGTGCGGGAGTCCGACTCGCACTTGCCCCGTTTTTTTTACTTATGTATTTTTTGGCTTGGATAATAAGTCTTATAAGCAGAGGTCGGAATTAGGTACTGTTATTCATGTACTTGCATCGAAATGTTGATATTAATATGGATCTTACCAGGATTTGTAATGAAAAATCCCGTGTGGCCAACAATATTACAAATAAATAATAATAAAAACCACAGAGAGATGTTAATTATCTTTATTTTATTTGTTAAGACAAATAAAACAAAGACAACATACAGTTTTTATTAGTATTTTTCATTGAAAAAAATCTCTCTACGTCGACTGAGGTGAGGTTGACTTTATACACTTCCTCCTCCTCGTCATTAATGCAGGAAGAATTTTTTTCTGCTATATTTCTGAAAGTCATAAAAAAAAATTTTTCACCGATAGTGAGCTGCTTTATATAATAAAAGCGTTTAAACAAATTAAGGTTAAATTAACAGAAGATCTGTGGGGTATGTCTATCAAAGTTTGCACCTCAATTATTGAGACTATAGCGCCGTACTTAGCTTTAATATATAATTTGTGTATAGATCAAGGAGTTTTTCCGGATCTAATGAAATATAGTAAAGTGATACCACTTTTTAAATCCGGGGACAGTAAAGACACTAATAATTATAGGCCGGTGTCCGTGTTGCCGGTTTTTAGCAAGATATTTGAGAAGGTGATGTTAAATCAAATGCTTAATCATTTTAACACAAATAACATTTTACACGATAAACAGTATGGTTTCACCAAAGGACGTTGTACTACTGACGCTGGTGTCTCCTTACTAAAACACATTTTTAATGCGTGGGAAGAGGCACAGGATGCTATAGGCATCTTCTGTGACCTGTCTACGGCGTTTGATTGTGTGGTTCATGAAACATTACTCCTGAAACTTGAGCATTACGGACTAGGCAAAACAGCTTTAAGCTTATTAAAATCTTATTTGATTGACAGACAGCAACTAGTTCAAATTAACGGTGTCAATTCGTCGGGATTAAATGTGAAAATGGGGGTACCCCAAGGTTCAATTTTAGGTCCTTTTTTATTTTTAGTTTATATTAATGATTTACCCTATTTGTTGCAAAATAAACTTAATATGGTGTTGTTTGCCGACGACACTTCTTTGATTTTTAAGATAAATAGAAGGACTAATAATCTTGACGACGAAAATAACGCCCTACTGCAGGTCCAAAACTGGTTCACTGCTAATAATCTAGTTTTAAACGGGAAAAAAACTAAATGCATAAAATTTTCCTTACCAAATGTTAAAGGTAGCGATTGTGATGTAGTATTAAACGATGAAAAACTAGAATTTGTCGATAAAACAGTTTTCTTGGGGATTACGCTTGACTCAAGGCTACAATGGGGTCCTCATTTAACATCTCTTGCAGGACGGCTTAGCTCAGCTGCATATGCTGTCAGAAAAATCCGCCAATTTACGGATGTTGATACCGCTAGACTAGTCTATTTTAGTTATTTTCATAGCATCATGTCTTACGGTATCTTACTATGGGGACGGGCTGCAGAAATCGACTCAATTTTTATATTACAGAAAAGAGCGATCAGAGCTATATACAATCTTCGCCGCTGCGATTCACTAAGGGAACTGTTTAAGGAAATTAACATAATGACGGTGCCTTGTCAATATATTTATGCAAACATAATGTATGTTAGAAAAAATCTTAATCTTTTTAGCAAAAGAGGCGATAGACATAATTATGTTACAAGAAATAGGGACCAATTAGTTCAACCAAGTTTCAGACTAGCAAAAGTGGCCTCTTCTTTTATGGGGTACTGTTTGAAATGTTATAATAAAATACCTTCACAAATATTAGAACTCAATGAAACGAAATTTAAATCTTGTATTAAACGCACACTATGCAGGCAAGCATATTATAAGTTGGAGGATTATATTCAGGATAAAAATGCTTGACTCAATGCTGGTCCAGCTCCACTGCAACCGGGGTGTACAAATTGATTAATTAGTATGGAAATTATTTTTTAATGTTTTTTTTTCCTGAAATTGTAAAATATAAGTATTGTATTATATGTATAGAAGCATTTTTTCCACAGTTTGTAAATGTGAGTACCATGGAGCTTTTTATAGTTTTTATGTTGCTACTGGACTTATTTGACATAAATGAGCATGGCAGTTGAGAGTTTGTCATGCTCACTCAAATGTCTCACTGATGGTGGCGCGGGTGTTGGATCATTCGGTTCCCTTCAAAATGGTTGAGCTGAGTGGTGCTAATATTAGCGTCATGTCCGTGAACGGGCGCTGTCAGTTGAGGCTGGTCATCTCTTAGCTGCCAGTTGCTTTTTTAATATCTATATTTAGTTTTTATTTTTATTTACATTGTTCTCACATGATAGCGACAAGAAACATGTAACAGAGATATTTGTAACTACAAAATATGATTGAAAAGAGTGTCCATGGAGTTTCTTGCACATTCTTCTCCATAGAGATCTACGCTTTGGAATGTGCAATTAGCATCATTTATTTTTATTTTTCTGACTAACTGACTTCTTGACATTTCAAAAGTGCCTGTAAATGGTTTATTTGGAATAAATGCTATTTTGATTTGATTTTGATTGATTTGATTTATTCCTGAGTGACATAGGCTATATTTTATGTAGTACGCGGGCGAAGCTGCGGGCAAAAGCTAGTTACTAAATAAAACTCCAATATCGAAATTGCAGATTGCATCTAAAGAATGTAGGAATTATGAAACTACAGCTCAGAATCAAAATAGAAAATTGAAAAAAAGAGGGCTACAACCAAAACAATAGTAGGTAGGTAATTGTTATAATTTTACCCGAAGTAGTTTTAAATTTTTAACCTGGCAACAATAGAAGGGCCGAAACTGACCGAAACAATCGCACTCTATGGTATCATATAACACAAAAGAGTGTTTAACACAAAGTTATCAATTCATCGCTTTCTAAATAACCACAATTGTATTTTAGATGCATTGTTTTATATTTTCCGTGTTAGAAAACGTTATAACAAAAGTTATAGTAAGTAATGAGTTTAGTTTCCTTATTAGAAGATACTACCTTTTGCCAGGGATGACATATGGCTCTGAAACGTGGTCGCTTACAATGGGCCTCATCAGAAAACTCAAAGTCACCCAAAAGACAATGGAAAGGGCTATGCTCGGAGTTTCCTAGCGTGATCGAATCAGGAATGAGGATATCCAAGGTCACCGACAGCACGAAGAATCGCCAAACTTAAGTGGCAATGGGCAGGGCACATTGCTCGCAGAACGGATGGCCGTTGGGGCCGAAAGGTTCTGGAATGGCGACCACGTACCGGAAGACGTAGCGTTGGAAGGCCTCCTGCAAGGTGGACCGATGACCTGGTAACGGTTGCGGGAGTACGATGGATGCGAGACGCACAGGACCGTTCATTGTGGCGGCACTTGGGGGATGCCTATGTCCAGCAGTGGACGTCTTTCGGCTGAAATGATGATGATGATGATGACCATTTGCCAGCAGTTTTGCCCGCAAAACTCATGATATGAACATAATTCAGAGTCTAAAAAAACTCAGGGAGAGTGCCAGAATTATACATATTAGTGTAAGAATTTTCATAACCGGTTTAATTGTTTCAGATAATATAAATTTGTGAAAGGATATTATCGTTTTTCACAATTATAAAAATACAATTAAAGCAGCTAATTCAACAATTTTAAATAACAAATGATGCAGGCCACGCACAATCGCAACGCAGGCGCCAAAATGGTTAATCGAATGCAAATGTCAGTAAGAGCTTGGCAGCCATACTTGAATCTAGGGTTGTCACACGATCTGCTAAGCTGGACATAGTAACAGCTAGTTCACATAGAAACTATTTACCAGGCTATTTATACTTCAATACTGGACTTATACGTGACAATTTTTTTACACAACTATCACACAACGCGTTGTGTGATAGTTGTGGGACTGGAACAATTTGCCTGCTCTTTTCATCCGATTATAATTTGGGTGTCTTCAAGGCTAGAGTGAATAAACAAGTGCGCCTCACTATCAACGATTGCATCACTGCTTACCATCAGGTGGGATCGCAGTCAAGTACTTACTAGTTTATATGAAATAAAAAATAAAAAAAAAGTTAGAAGCTACTGCACTAAAACCCAAAAATAATTTTTGGCGTAAAGTCCGCTGGTCCGCCAGATCCTAAAACCCGAAAACCGAACCGTTTTCGGGTTTTAGGATCTGGCAACCCATTTTTTATTAGGAAATCATCAAATACCTTCTCTATGGGTAGAGCGATTGTGCGGGAGTGTCAGATTTTTACTGCCCTAAAACATTGCTCTTTGCGTTCGTTTTCGGGGCGCAGTAACTCTTTCGACGATTCCGCAGAACACCTGACAACCCTAGTCACACTGCAAGGCAACAAGTCTACAGGTATTTTCTCAAGGCGTTATTATTACACACGATTGGAATGTTATTTAACTCACGACCGTTCCCGTAATACTTGAATACCGTGGAATGAGCGGCCATATTGTTTTTTTTTTATTTGATTTGTTAAGTTGGTAGTACTTATAGTTACTGACGCATACAGTTGTCTCGAGCGAATTTTGTGATTGTATTGTCTGAAATTTTTTGTGTTTAATAATATAAACTAGTGCTTGACTGCGATGTGCGATCTCACCTGATGGTAAGCAGTGATGCAATCGTTGATGGTGAAGCGCACTAATTTTATAAAGCCTATTCACTCTAACCTTGAAGATATCCAAATTATAATCGGATGGGAAGACCCCAGCAGGCAAATTTTTCCAGTCCTTCGATGTACACGACGAGGCGAAACGCTTAGTCCGGACCGTAGAGGTGTTAACAACGTAAGGACGGATACTCGCCGTACGTCGGGGTGTCCGATGGTAGAAAGGAGAGAAGAATTAAACTAGTGTCTCAAGGAATTCCATAATTTTACAGGAGATAAAAAAATGTCTCGTAAAAAATATATTACAGATTTTTTTCATTCTCAATCCGGCTCGAAGGACTAAAAAGATGTTTACTGCTGAATGAGTCGCGCATACTTTGGATGTAAGTTTATTAGTGTGTTGTAATGATTGTCCCTTGCCGGAGACGCCCTCGGCGTCAAGACTCGTAGGACTACTGGCCATCGCAGGCGCGATTCTGCGGACGTCGAGCCATGGGTAGCTTACCGTTACAGCCTACGCACAAAGCGTTTTGGGAACACATTTAGTGAGCCCACAGCTAAAGAATGCAATTCCCTGCCGGAGTCGTGCATCCTGAGAGCTACAACCTGGGGGTCTTTAAGTCAAGAAAGAATATTCTAAGCAAGAGTGCTCCCATCGACGACCACATCGTCGCTTTTTTTTAACTTTCACACAACGCCATCTAGTTCCAAACTAAGCAGAGCTTGTGGTATGCTTACTAGACAACTGATAAGCATACTTATAATATATTTCTATATTATAGATAAATTACACACAGACACAGAACAAATGATCGTGCTCATCATACAAAAAATTGTCCTGGGTGGGAATTGAGCCCACGACCTCCGGCATAGCAGTCAGGGCTACTAGCCACTAACCAACAGACCTGTCATCCTGCTATCCACCAGGTGAGATAGTGGTCAAACACGAGCCTGTCAATAGAAATTTCTCATAAACACAAATAACTTCTTGCGTGATAATTGAAATGAATTATGAAGATCTTCAAAAGAATTAACGATTGAAAAACTAACTTTCGATTTATGTAAAGCCAGTGCTTTATGAAATGTTATGATCTTGTAATTATCAATTGGAAAACGCAGCGTTGGAAGGCCTCCCACAAGGTGGACAGACGACCTGGTGAGAGTCGCGGGAGTGCGGTGGATGCGAGAAGCACAGGATCGGTCGTTGTGGCGTCGCTTGGGGGAGGCCTATGTCCAACAGTGGACGTCTTTCGGCTGAAATGATGATGATGATGAATTATCAATTGTGATTTAGTGGTAGTTTCTTTAACGACTGTCTAATGTACACTTATCTGTACTGAGCAGGCATGGTAACGGAGAAAAACATACATTCAGCCGAACATAGAACCTCCTTTTGAAGTCGGTTAAAAAACAGACTCCTGCTGAAAAACTTCAAACGTCAAACTCCTTTTTAACCAACTTCAAAAAAGGAGAATATTATCAGAACTCCGTCTTTTATGGATCGATTTCAAAAATCTTATTTTTTTCGCTTTATAGGATATGCTTCCAGATTGTTCCCAATTTTCAAAATCCAGTTCTGATGATGGGATCCATGAGGAATCGAGGTAACTCCTCAAATATTATAGGCAACTATAGTGATTTTGATATTTTCATCGAGAACTTAAGCATTTACAGTCAAAAAGTATCATTTGATGAAGTGGAACTGATGAAGAAGACCAGAAATGGCCAACGGAATTTCATACCCACATAGAGCAACAATTAAGATAGTAAAGCGACTATGACAATACAAATAAATGAACGCTTCTGAATAGTTACGTTTAAAATGGTATTATTGAAGTGATCTGATGATGATGATGGAGCCGGAAGATTGGCATCGGAACTCCGTGTTTGGGTTTATTAAAATTTTCAGGAGTAGCACTTTGGTTATAAGGTACCTACTATCGAAATGATCAGATGATAGAGCCGGAAGGTGGAGAGTAGACACGGGAACTGCATAATAAAACATTGTTTATTAGCAGTTTTTGGATTAACTGAAATTGTCATGAGAAATATGCACTCTGGTTGTAAATGTATCGCGCCATTTAAAAGCGTGTAAAAAAAAATAATTGTTCGACATATATATAGCTATCATTATAGATCAATCCAATGCGATAGTGTAGTCAAAAATATGAATTACAATAATGATTTCATACCAATTAGATACATCAAAAAAAAAACAGACCACTAAAAAAATACACTAAAAGGATCAAAATAACTTTAATTTCGGAAGTCGGTGTTAAAAAACAACACCGAAAAACAACAACTTTCGAAAAGAAAAAAACACTACAATTTTGATCTTTTTAGTGAAGTCGGTTTTTTTTTTGTAAGTTTTTTATTGATATCTATGGTCGGACCCATACTCCTTGACTGCACGAGCTTCACAGAAATACGCTTGCGAAAACCATAGACTACCTGTTTTTTATTCTGATCAAATCAACCATGATAATATCTTTGTCAAGTTGCCAGACACGTCTATGGGTAAACGCTTCAGGAGAAACCTATCAACTTATTTATCTTTCTTAGAGTCACGAACGTGACATGATGATTGGCAACGATATGGTGGCCAGATTTCTGTTATTGTGATCAATGTACAGATCACCTTTCATCATCACCATCATTTCAGCCGAAATACGTCCACTGTTGGATATAGGGCTCCCCCAAGTGTCTCCTCAACGCCCGGTCCTGAGCGTCTCGCATCCCTTCCACGACCCTCAACGACTCCTTCCCACCAGGTCATCAGTCCACCTTATGGGAGGCCTTCCAACGCTGCGGCAGAACCTTCGGCCCCATCGACCATCTGTGTTTGGCCCGTGAATCTTGATACTTTTAAACAGATGTAGGTGAAACCGAGGTAGATTGCTAGTGAGGTTTATAATTAGATTTAATCAAGTTCCAACGCTGCATTTAGTCATTGTGACTAAATTACCGGATGCAATTCACCTGCACAAGTGCAATGACAAATGGCTATATAAAAATAATGATGACTTACATTACCTTGAAGTTCTAAGAAGGTTAAGTATTGATTTATTAAGTTTATCAATTTACCTATAAATAAATGAGGAAAACTAGGTAACACAGGAGTGATTACTGTGAAGAATTGTGTTTGTTGGACACAGTTACAATGCGTTCCAAATAAGAATAGGATTGATTTTGCGCCATGTTGTGAATTCTTAGCTGTCAAATCGAACAAATTTTTAAAATTAGATTTATTTACTGGGGCGGCTGCTGCAGGTGCAGAAAACCTCAAACGGCGTAAATATAATAACCTCATCGGAGGTTATATATTTGAGCCGTTTGGGGTTGTAACACTGGGGCCATGGGTGGGGCCATGGGTGAGCGCTCATCGAGTTGTTCGGGATATCAGCAAACAGCTGGTCTACTTTTCGCGTAACCAGAGGGCTGGGCTTTTCTTCGGTCAACGAATCGCAACGAACGCTGGCAGCATTGCCACGCTGGATGGCAATGCTGCCAGCGTTCTGGGCACTTTTCCCATTGACATCAATGTGGACGAATTTTTTGATGCCCTATGAGTTCTTTTTCTACCAGTTTGTACATAATATTATTTTCAGTTTGTTTAAATACTTATTAAGTTATAATATATATTAGTTAAGATGTATACAAAATATATATTATAATAAAGTACACAAATTTATTTACGTATCATGAACGAAAATAGTACATTTTGATACAAGTGGAGAAAGTTTGTCATTGCAACCGAGGGGAAATTCACCCGAGCCGTACGGGTGAGGGTGTTATGGAACCGAGTGCTGCAGTGACAAATTTTCATGTGTATCAAACGACGTTTTTCAATACACTTACGAAGAAATACTTTCTCTGAAAATTACGACGCATTTTTGTTCATTTTGTTCTGAAGAAAATTTTTTGATGCAGCCTACCCAAATGTCCTTTCTTTGGTATTGTTCGTCAAGTCGTTGAGCTCCTTAGTAGTCCTGAGTTTGAGCTACACGAATACTGACAAATGCTTGCACTGACTGGACAGGTCCACTCAAATCAGTGTGGTTCTTTCTTCAAAAGACCATCTGAGACACTAATCTGCATGGTTCTCAGATGATTTGACCATTACATGTTTGCTGTATGGACTTTAAAAGAGACTGTGACCCCTTAGTTAGTACTCAGCTAGGAAACACCGGCCTCATCTAGTTTAAAATGACAAAAAAAGAGTAAAAAAGTTTTTTACTATTTGAAAAATATTATTTATCATAAAACTTGACATTGAGCTTCAAATTGGAAAGAACTTTCGAAAATTTGAATTATTCGAGCTACCATAGAGCATTCCATCTTCATGATATTTCTTTTTTTACTTACAAAAAAGAAGTTTCGCTTTGAAGAGTTAAAGTTGATAATCAATTTATTAGTTCTGCAAAAGTCAAACTTCTAACAATAATGATTAATTAATGAATTTATCATAGACTATATAACAAATAAAGGTCTAGCCCTTATTTGCTAATCAGGCCCTGATAAATTCCTTCTAGTAACCGGACCTCAGCAATGGCTGCGATTGAATTATGTATCCGATGAATAAATTGGAAATCAACAGTTTTAGAAGTTTAATACTCCATTTTCTTATTTTTTTTATTGATATAAACCAGTGCTTGACTGCGATCCCACCTGATGGTAAGCAGAGATGCAATCATTGATGGTGAGGCGCACTAGTTTATTAAGAGCCTATTCACTCTAGCCTTGAAGACTTGAACCCAAATTATAGTTAGACGGGAAGACCGCAGCAGGCATTTGAAATAATAAGAAACCTTTTTAGGGTTCTGTACCTCAAAAGGGAAAAACGGAACCCTTATAGGATCACTTTATTGTTCGTCCCTCTGTCTGTCAAGGCCCTTTATCTCGATAACGCGTGGATGTATTGAGTTGGAATTAAAACCATATACTCAAGTTTGCCGTCTCTTGAAACAGTAAAAAAATCAAATTTCAAAGTTAACGAAAAAAAAAGATACGGCCGTTTATGTCTCGAAAAATGTATATTTCGACACTCTCGAGGAAATAAAAATCCAAAGGGTACTTCCCGTTGACCCAGAATCCTGAAATTTTGCGTCAAACAAGGTCTTATAACACAGGTATAGGAATAAATATGAGAACTGTAAATTTATTGCTACGTCACCACAAAAAATAAAATTTGCGATTCGGAAAAATCTTCGGGACTCCATTCGGGAATTGAACTGTTTACACAGCTAAGTTTAGTAAGTAAAGTAGACTGGAAGCCTACCCCAACAGTGGGGAAAAGGCTATGCAGATAGATAAATCAAGAAACCCCATATTGAATTCATTACAATCTCCGATACGCACCCAATTTTGAAAATCGAAGCAAAAAAGCGCGGGCAGTTTGAATTACGTCATCGTTGATTTAAAATACCAACTGTAATTTGCGTTCACGAAACTTGTTTACCAATCCTTATTGCATTGGAATACGGTTACTTTTTGAGTGTAAAATTGGTTTGATAGGTGTAAATTTATTTTTGCGCAATGATATGACCGTAGTTGGGTGATCTCACTATGGCATTCGGAAAATTATTAATGAACTCAAGTTTGAATCATTTATTTGTAACCATGAAATCGATAACGGTGCACAATCTATAAACTGAGGAATCGATTATTTTGTAGTGTTATTCCCACGTCTTTTGAGGAAAAAAGTTGTTATTTTCTCTATGGTAAAGCTAGGCTAAATAGGGTTGTCAAATTAATATCTAATTGGAAGAAACGATGGAACGATTATGGTGATGTAAAATAAAATAAAAAACTGGGCAAGTGCGAGTCGGAGTCGCGCATTGAGGGTTCTGTACAAACTTACATATGTGAATAGTTCTATTCCCGAATGGAGGAACATTTTTCCGAATCGCAAAAAGTTTTTTATTTTTGTTAACAACAACTTCACTGTTTACTTAAACGGCCGTATCTTTTTTTTTAGTTAATTTAGAAGTTTGATTTTTCGTAGCTTCAAGGGACCGCAGACCTTAGTATATGGTTTTAATTTCAACTCAATACTTCCACGCGTTCCCGAGGTCTTGATAGACAGAAACACGGACAACAAAGTGATCCTAAGGTATCCGTTTAAAGTACGGAACCCTAAAAATGATTGAACGATTGGACGAACGTGACGGTAAAAATATATCTGTTTTCAACAATCTAGTCAAAGAACATTACCTCTATAATATCCAGTAATCATAATACATTTAATAATTCTGTAGAAGTTTTTAGTTGTGCGCACATCACGTAAAATGTACGAAATTGATGTAGATAACTTTTATACATTAAAATTGTGTGTAACTTGATATATTACTTAGGCTATGTTTCATCGCAATCTGTTGACTATATCGAAAGATATACTACATTCATTGACTGTTAGGTGGTACTAAGTTTGCTGGGTCAGCTAGTTTTATTTCATCATCATCATCATTTCAGCCGAAAGACGTCCACTGCTGGACATAGGCCTCCCCCAAGTGTCTCATCAGAAAACTCAAAGTCACCCAAAGGGCAATGGAAAGGGCTATGCTCGGAGTTTCCTTGCGTGATCGAATCAGGAATGAGGATATCCGCAGGAGAACCAAGTTCACCGACATAGCACGAAGAATCGCCAAACTTAAGTGGCAATGGGCAGGGCACATTGCTCGCAGAACGGATGGCCGTTGGGGCCGAAAGGTTCTGGAATGGCGACCACGTACCGGAAGACGTAGCGTTGGAAGGCCTCCTGCAAGGTGGACCGATGACCTGGTAACGGTTGCGGGAGTACGATGGATGCGAGACGCACAGGACCGTTCATTGTGGCGACACTTGGGGGAGTTTTATTTACGTCACTATTTTTTAATCAGTACAAAAAAATGAGGCTCTATCCGTATCCGTTACTCATCATATTTGTGTAGTCAAAAATAAAAATAAAACTAAATCTCAAAATTGTCCACGAAAATTTATCATAATATTGGTAAATTCATAATTGAATCAATCATTCATAACAATTGCTCCTTGAGAATCCTACACGCAGTGTTTTTCCATTGTTTTTCATTCATAATCAATAGCCTGTACAATATTGCCATAAATTGAGTGACATTTTGGGATATAAACAAACGCTAATAACTTTGCTGTTTATGAATATTATTTATTGAGATTTTACTTATATAGTAATAAGACCTTTTCTAATAAACCCTTTAAATATTTGTACTAATTAAAAACTAGTGGTTCTATCTATTATCTACACACTAATATTATAAAGAGGTAAAGTTTGTTTTTTGTTTGTAGGAGGCAATCTCTGAAAATTCTGGTTCGATTGCTAAATTTTTTTCGTCTATAGAAAGCTGCTTTATTCCTGAGTGACATAGGCTATATTTTATGTACGGGAGTAAAGCCGCGGCACGGGCCAAAGCTAGTAAAAAAAAATAAAAACATATGACAGCCGAAAATTTTTGATTTTAGAGGAATATTTTACTTCGTTCGAAATTCAAATTCATCGCTATCCGCCATATTAGTTCACGCGTGCACCAAGCGCATTCTGTCACGTTCCGTTTCACGCACTTGATATACAAGCGACCGAGAATTTAGGTCGCAGAGAAAATGGTAGTTTTTTTTTCGCTTATGTAATTTGAAGAGCTGTTTATATTGTGAGTTGAAAAATAAACAATGCATTGTTATGTTATGAAAGTTGGTGTGAATTGGGGTTCACGATATGACTGGATTGCAAATTTTATAACCTGACTAGAATGCTGCCTCAATGCAGCCTTTCTAAACTCGCAGATCGCAGGTTCTATAATTGCGTTTTAGATAAAATACCTATTCTATTCTCTGCATGGTTCTCATATGATTTGACCATTACGTCTTTACTGTATCAACTTTAAAAGAGACTTTGATCCCTGAGTTTGTTTTGGTGTTTCTTCTCAGGGTAGTCAGTTAGGAAACACCGGCGAAATTGACGTGTAAAAGTGTTTTTCAAAAACCTATTTACAAAATAAATTTATATTATTTATCATTACTGTGTATTTTTTTAAATTAATTATGTAGACAGGTTTAGTAATAATAACAACATAAAATTTGATTTATTATTTATTTATTTCATACTTCATGCACATAAAGGTACAGAGGCGGACTCGATGTTTTTTTTATTCTTGATAGGTTCGCGCTTGACCACTACCTCACCTGATAGAAAGCGACGATGCGGTCGACGATGGAGCGCGCTTACCTAGAAGTAACCTATTCACTCTTGACTTAAAGATTGTAGCCATCAGGAAACACATAATATTATATTTATAAACATTTATAAGCATAATCAGCCTTATAATGTTCTCACTGCTGTGACTCCGGCCTCCTCTCTAGGAGAGAGCATGTCTTCGAATTTTTTGTTCTAGGACATGCCGGTTTCCTCACGATGTTTTCCTTCACAGTTTTGAAAGCAATAAGAACTTGTAATAATCATCATCTTCCTGCCCTTATCCCGTGTTATTTGGGGTCGGCGCAACACGTTTTTTTCTTCCACTCTGCCCTGTTACTCGTCATGCTATCACTAACTTCCAATAACTTTATTCAAGAACTTGTAATAATACAGGTAAAAATATGTCATCCAAGTAGTAACAGGCAATGCAAATTACTACAAAATGGTAGGTTTAGTTACGTGTCGTATCAATTAAATATTTATGGTTTAATTAAAGCATTACTCTGAATTGTTGTGTAAATATATTATTTATATCCATACTTAGGTACAATTCAAGGAAATATAAATAATATGGTACATTCCTTAGTTTATTTATTTAAAAACTTATGCACTAATGAAACATTGTACAAAGGCGGACTTAATGCCTTAGGCATTTTCTACCAGTCGACCTTAGGGTGATGCAGAGATATAACATGGCAGGTGCAGCTTAATAGAAGACTGACAGAGAGGAAATAAGAACAATAATAAATATATTATACTTAGATACATACATACAAATAAAGAATGATATTGGGAGAAAAACGAATACAACAAATCAAGAGTGTGATGAATCTACCAACTTCTTACGAAAGTGTTCTCGTGCTTTCACTTTAAAGGACAACCGACTGGTTGCCGTCCTGATGTTCAGAGGGAGCGCATTCCAAAGAGAGGTCGCCTGAACAAAGAAAGAGGAATGGACAAACCCAGAGCGGAAGTTTATGTATTGTAATTATTTAAAATGACAACTTTTATATTATTATTGATAGTTTTGCACTTGGCTACTATCTCATCTGATGGTAAGCGATGATGTGACCGATGATGGAGCACGCTTGCCTAGAAGTAATCTATTCACTCTTGACTCAAAGACCCCAGCCCCCCTAGCCCAGTTACGATCGTTTCGTTTGCGTCGAACGCCTCGAGTAGGCCACGCCTCCGATTCTTTTGTTCTGACTACGTGACTGACCGTTGAGATGACGTTTTATTGTATATACTTTTCCGGGATAAAAAGTACCCAGTGTGGTGCCCAGGATATTAAATAATAATTGTACAAAGTTTCATCGTAATCAAACCGGTAGTTTTTGCGTAATGCCTGAACAAACATACAGACAGACAAAAATTTTTTTAATCACATTTTTTCGGTATCGGTCTAGTAACACACCTGCCATTTTTTTCTTTATATTTTCAATGTACAGAATTTTCACTTCTACAGATTTATTATAAGTATAGATAATACTTACACGCGACCGAATCTGCAGGCAGAAGTTACTTTAAAACAAATATTATTCATTGATTAGATTGCTAAACTAGAAAGCAACCGCAATGAAGTGTCAAAAGCTAGAATATCTTCTATCTTATAAATAAAACACAAGATTTTACAGCCGTTAAAATCGCCATTTGCAGACCTTCACATACGAGAAAGTTATTTTATTGCAATATCAGACATTATTTTGTTATTGCAACACTTAGTTTTAGCACTATGTTTACGTAATTGTAGGTATTGCGAGAATATTAAATGCTAGCGTATAGGTTTGAGATAGCATCGCGTTTGGTATATCTGTTAGTGTGTTTTGTTGGAATATAACAAAAACAAATCCATCCTACTTCAACACAATGTATATCTTTCTCTTTCTAACCAATAAATATTGTATTTAATTGGTCTGAGTCCCTTGTCAGCACTTGACTGAAATCCCTAGTATGGTTACAGTTACTGTATTCTTTTAGCCCTGCTTAGAAGCACACGTCTCACGTAATATTAGTGAAACACACCTTCCAATATAAAGTAAAGGATTAATAAATAGTTATTATTTCAAATCCTTAAAACCGTGTTTGCTTTGGTGTCCACCTATTCATCCCAACATGTTTAAGTTTAAAACTTCAGTACCTAAGTGTGTTTATTCATTTGAGAACCATTTTATCAGATTTACGTTATATTTGGTAAGTGTTTAGGAGGGAGACCAAAGAAAAGACCTACAGCTGGCGTCCCTCAAGGCGGTATTTTATTTCCTCTTTTGTTTTCTGTTTTTATTAATCTTATAACCACTGAACTTCAGTGTGCGTATCATCTCTATGCCGACGATTTGCAGCTCTACTGTCAGTCAGGTGTTGACAACATATCAGATGCAATCGAGAAGCTAAACCACGATTTAAAAACTATAAAAAGCGACCAGCTTTTGGGGTGGCAGTTAATCCTTTAAAATGCCAGGCTATAATTTTAGGGAGCTCCCATAGTTTGAGAAAGCTTGATGGCCTAACTGTTTCACCCGTAATATTTGATAACGCTGTGATTCCGTTTAGCTCCGACGTTAAGGATCTGGGTCTGCATGTTGACACCTGTCTATGACCTGAATGCAGATCTCCTCAACTAACTTGACCGCCTTATGAATAACTGCATTCGATTTGTGTTCAACCTTCGTAAGTATGATCATGTATCTGAGCAACGATCACTTTTAAAATGGTTACCCATCCGTCAGCGTAGAGCGCTAAGAGTCTTGACAGCGCTGTATTCTTTTCTGGATAAACCTTCTTCTCCTTCCTATTTGACTTCTCATATAATATTCAATAAAAATCTCCGATCTACCAATAATCGCCTACTACGATGTCCCACACATCGCTCTGGGTTTATCCAATCCTCTTTCTTTGTCCAGGCGATCTCTCTTTGGAATGCGCTCCCTCTGAACATCAGGGCGGCTTCCAGTCGGTTCACTTTTAAGGTGATGGCACGTGAATACATTCGTAAGAAGTTGGTGTAATCATCACAGCGATGATTTGTTGGATACGTTTTTCACCATAACTTTGTTAATTTGTATGTATGTATCAAAGTATATATTTATTATTGTTTTCTTAATCTAGTTTACCATTATGTTGCACCTACCATGTTATATTTCTGCACCACCCTAAGGTCGACTGGTAGAAAATGCCTAAGGCATTAAGTCCGCCTTTGTACAGTGTTTCTTACTAGTGCATAAAGTTTTAATAAATAAATAAATAAAAGATGTACCTATGGATTGTGTGAAGAGTGATATGAAAGAAAAGGAAGTTAGTGATAGCATGACGGTTGACAGGATCGAATGGAAGAAAAAAACGTGTTGCGCCGACCCCAAATAACACGGGACAAGGGCAGGAAGATGATGCTGACGAATCCGCCTCGCACTCTGCCAATTTTTTATTTTATTATTCTACACACTAAACCATACCAAATGTGACAAGAAGATCTCAAGCCACGATTGTTTTGTTATCTAAGTTAGTATCTGAAACTAATGAACAATTAAAGAAGAAATATAATAGGTACCGTTTACGGCACATTCTTGCAAACAGTGAATATACGTCATCTAACGAAGTGTGCCAACATAAACTAATGATTTGAAAAGTTTCATTTTGCATAGCATAGTCGGCTTTATAATGTTCCCACTGTTGGGACTTAGGCCTCCTCTCAAGGAGAGGGTATGGGCCGTAATCCACCACGCGGGCCCAGTGCGGGTTGGTAGATGTCACATGTCTTCGAATTTTAGGTTCTAGGACATGCTGGTTTCCTCACGATGTTTTCCTTCACCGTTTTGAGAGCAGTGGTGATGACAATAAATTACACAAAGTAATGCGCCTGGCTGGGTTTGAACCCGCAACGTACAACTCGTAAGTCGGGGCCGTTACCACTCGGCCACCACTGCTCTCATTTTGCAACTGCACTGCATTTTGCAATGATATTTTGTAACTTATAGTTTTTTTTAAACAGGTCAATTATTTTGGCAGTTTAAACTAGATGAGGCCGGTGTTTCCTAGCTGATTACCCTGAGAAGAAACACCGAAACAAACTCAGGGGTCAAAGTCTCTTTTAAAGTACATACAGCAAACATGTAATGGTCAAATCATATGAGAACCATGCAGATTAGTGTCTGAGATGGTCTTTTGAGGAAGAACCACACAGATTTGAGTGGACCTGTCCAGTCAGTGCAAGCATTTGTCAGTATTCGTGTAGCTCAACTCAGGACTACTAAAGAGGTCAGCGCTCACTACTAGAGTACATAATCTCCCTAGCTTTTTCCCAACTAGTTTTTTTTAAGGTGGGTAATCATTCAATGACTTCTCGCACTCTGGGTGGAACGGGACGGTGTCAGACTTACTGACTAAATCCACACCGGTGTCCTTCAATTACTCTTTGCGTTCGAAGACTACGGGTTTCCTTTTCAGAAATTCCGCGCGGTCCTAGCTAGCGGGCATCGGCTCTGCTGCGCCCCTACGGTTTGCTGACATCTCTTTGAGGAGCGCGTGGATCACTACGCGCTGTTGACGACTGGGCTCGGTCCGGTTAACCATTGCTCGACGTCCACAAGCCCGCATCTACCGTGGCTGGTAGTCGGGGTCGGAATTACGGCGACTGGGGCGTGAGGACCTTCGTTCCCTTACGCGTGCAGCCTCCTCCTTCGCTAGCATTACTGCTTCGCAGAAGGAGGCGACCACCTGCCATTTTCCCTAGCTTGGGGTCAGCCGGATGGGGCTGACTACTTGTGTTTTACATGAACCGACTGCCTATCAGACCTTCACAACCCAGTTACTGGGCAACACGATACTCCTTGGGTAGACTGATGGTCAGACATTCTGGCGTCTTACTACCTGTAACGACTGTCGGAAGATCTTGGACACCCGTTACGAGTAGACAGACAGAAGCCTTAAATTGTGACCAATAATCTCGCCAAAGGGTATGTTACCAAGTAATTAGGCTGTGGAGTTCAAATGGCCATGCCTACCCTTGTCCTTGTCTATGATTTTTCCCGCGCATTTTTTCACACTTCGTCGTAAACCTTCTGCTTCTCTACTCTATGGCACAGCATCACGATCCGTTTCTAATCGCGACCTTGAGTTGATAACGTTGACATCACCTATGTATTGTTTATATAGTTTAGTCTATCGCCGAGCTTGAAGAAGTGATAGAAATCATATTTTATGAGCAAGGCTGTAGAATATTTTACACACAGGTAGGGTTGCTATCTCTAAACATCTGGACATATCACAAAAAAAAAAACATACAACCGAATTTAGAACCGCCTCCTTTTTTGAATTCGGTTGAAAAATAGTTCTAATTGTCTTAAATTAACTTTATATTTATTTTCATACTTTAAACGAAATATGTATAGCGTCTTTTACCATCTTGAATTACAAAACAGAATACAAGTACTTACAGTATTTAAAAAAAAACGTAATTTGTTTAATTCTTTCAAATAAAAAATCTGTCGTATCCAGCGATGGCGTTTCATAGCAACCCGGACAACAAATGAGACTCCACCCGGACGCTCCCCGGATGCACTTCAAACTGATGGCATGGACGGATGGCAACCCTACATACAGTTGTCGTAAAATTACTGTAAAATATTCTTTAGTTTTTCAGCGAGATGGCGTCATGTCGATTTAGTAAAAGAATGTATCAGGAATGTGAGATCTGGCAAGCGTTTTATGAATTCGATGGTCACCATTGCCTTTTTGACGTAAGCGGTATTAACTAATTCCATGCCAGTTGTCTTACCAAGAGCACATAATTAGTAATAGACAAGAGGTGTCACTTTTTCGGCTTCGGACCAATGATATTTTAGCACGATTTGTGCATTTAACCAGTGTCAAATTTAGAAAGTATTCAGTTTTTAGTCACTAGAAGTTACTTTGAGAACCATTAGAACGCGGATGTAACACATTCTAATGTTTTTGCCGTATTTGGCAGCAAATGTATCGAGTCAGCCTTCACTGTGGTAGTCAATTATTGCAATAATTCACAGCTCCATTTTATCGAAATAACGCTTGTTTTAATGATTTCACATATTTTCCAGTTGCACAGACACATTAAATACAAAACTAAACCAATGTCACATCACAATATCTACTAGGAACAGGAAAAAAAAATTAACCATAAAAAACTTGTCCATGTAAATTTTTGGCGGTATAACCTAAACTTATTACACTCTTTGACACTCTTTTAGCGGTATTTGTTAGAGTGAAGTTCAGTGTCTGTTTTAATTATTTGCAAATTGATTCCTAGTGGAAATTGTGATGTAAAATTGGTGCAGTTTTGTATTTCAAGCGTTTACGCAACTGAACAATATTTGGATTGTGGGATCATTGAAATTGAGAATTGTATTGTAGTTTTGGCTAAATCAGCGAAGTTTGCCGAGAAGGTTGACTTAATACATTTGCTGCCAAATACTACTATATTCTAAAGGTAAACTAATGAACTATTCTCACGAAAACATGGCTTAAAAGACTTAGTATCCAAGCCAAAAACATTAACAACAACAATAAAGAAAAACTTGTCTATGTAAATTTTTGGCGGTATAACCTAAACATGGCGGAAGGTCAAACAGCTGACTGCATATCTATTTTCGAAAGAATAAAGAAAGACGAGATAACCTAAAAACCTTAAACGAATGAGCTCATCTAACGTTATCAGGCTCAAATATTTGAACAATGTCAAGGCTTTATGATAAATGATAATTACTTTAGTGAGATAATATGGACATGTTTGTTGCACGTAATTATTTTTGAATGAGGTGAATACTAAAGGCGAGTATTTATTTATCTATCAGGATCGCCAACATTACAAGCGCTGGGAATTCAGAGGTTGGTACATTGTATAGCAGTATTCAAAATAAGACGATCAATGTTTTTGGATGCTATACAACTTATGATGTTGGCCATTTTTGTTTGAATTTAATTTTGTGATACAACCCTCGCTTCTTTTAAACCGACTTCAATAAAAGGAGGTTCTATGTTCGGCTGTACGTATTTTTTTTATGCATGTTCACTGATTTCTCGGACAATTGTGGACCGATATTGAAAATTATTTTTTTGATTAAAAGGTTATACATCCGAGTTGGTCCTAAGTATATATTTAATGTTTTGGGTCTCATAGGAATATTGTTATGATCTGATGATGAACTTCGAAGATATGGAACGGAACTCTTCATAGGATCACAGTGGAACCGTCGTAACAAGTAAAATTGCTTTGTTTTGCGCGATGACTTTAAGTTTGACTGAGGGGTACAATAAAAAACTATTTACAAAAAAAAAATACAACCGACTTCAATGAAAAAAAAAAACACAAAAAAGTGCAAAATACCGACTTACGAAATTAAAGTTATTTTGCACTTTTTAATTATTTTTTTTTCGTTCAGGGTGATGTGGTTGCTAAGCGACAAAGCCCTTTAATTCTTATCTTCTAAAATCAAATAATAAAAATATAATAGCAGAAGGGATGCAAGTCTGCAATTAAAAAGTCCCAGAGTAGTAGGAAACATTCTTCGAACCATTCTATAGCTGTTTTTTTTGTTAAATGATATAATCTAGTGCTTGACTGCTATCCCACCTGATGGTAAGCAGTAATGCAATAGTTAATGGTGAATCGCACTAGTTTATTAAGAGCCTATTCACTCTAATCTTTAAGACACCTTAATTATAATTGGACGTGAAGACCGCAGCAGGCAAATTGTTCCAATCCTTCGATGTACGCGATATAAACGACGAGGCGAAACGCTTAGTTCGGACCGTAGAGGTGTTAATAAAGTAAGAGAGGAAACTCGCCATAGGTCTGGTTGTCCGCTGATTATAATATGCTCCAGTGATAAGCTGGGGCGAATCTCTCTCTAGTGTAGTGTGACAAGCAAACCCGCATTGAACACATAGTCGCTTATCGGCAGACGGTCTGTGCTGTCGGGAACCTGTTCCAATCACGCCTAACTGTACCATGCGGGTCAGTGGGCAACCGGCGCAGCCGCGGTCACTGCAGTGTGTTCACATGTATACTTAGGTACATAGAAAAGAAAGAAGAAAGAAAATATGTTTATTTGGCAAAATAATTGATTTACAACTAAAAAAAAATAAAATAAAAATAAGAAGAAAAAAAAAAAAAAAAAATATATATGTCCCACGGCTACGCCAAATAGGTCCAGTTCAGCATAATGCCAGACAACTACATATATACCCGATATAAAGCCTATATTATGTGGTAACTCCAAAGGTTGTCTTTAAAAAATCGCTTTTAGCGATAAGACCGCCCATTGTGACACCCTATTAATGTTAATTTCCTAATACAAATTGTATTTTTGGTGTACAATAAAGAATATCTATCTATCTATCTAATTTGATGTCAGTATGTTTGATAAAGAAGAAAGAAAGAAAGAAAAAATGTTTATTTGTGACTCACACAATCGGTTAAACTAAAGATACAGTCAAATGGGGTGTATAGAAACTCCAGGGCGAATAGAAACAAAACCTCAAAGGGTATTTTCACGATATTTGAATATTTTTTGCAGCATTTAACTATATCAATTTATTAATGATTTGTTATTCTAAAAAGTCAATGCTTTATTAGAAGCCGATAATATTGTATCAAAGTGAAAAACCAAATCAAAGTTTTGTTTCTATTCACCCCTGCGTTTCTATTCACCCCATTTTACGGTACACAATAAAAATAAAAAAGGTATAATCAGTGCGAGACCAAAAAGGCACCTAACTTAGCGTATTGATTGTGTTTATGTTTAATTGGGAATTTTTCCGTGTACAATCTTTCAGATTTCATCTATATTAAAAGCGAAATACCACTCACTGATTAATCACGAAATCTCAGAAACTATATAGGGTGTATAGCTCTATCTCTTTCACAGTTCAGTAGGGATTCCGCCCTCAGCGACGTCATCCGCAACCTCAGGCACACACTTTGAGGATTTTTGAGAATATAAGAAGAGAGAGAACTTTACGGTTCTCCTTCCAAATTATTATGCCGTGCATCTGTTTAAGAATTTTGCAGCCAAATACAAATGACTATATGATTTATTAAAATAAACAACACATATCCTTTTAAAAGTACATTGTATGCGATCACTGAGTAGCGTCATCTAGCCTTGTAGAGCTTGTTGTATCACCGCTGATGTCATGTTGTACCTATTGACTTTCATGAAAACTCCCTGTCCAGCCTTACTTGGTCCCTAGCGGAATTGTACAAAGCGAAGGTGACTCCACGATCCTCAAATAAATCGAAACGAGTTACTGTCGATTCGGACACAGTGTCCGAATCGACACATTTTATTGTCAATATTTTTTTAACGACGAATCGGACACCACCAAATTTATTGAAGCTTTTAAGTACAGTCAGATAAAAACGTCTTAAAATATCATCATCATCATTTCAGCCGAAAGACGTCTACTGTTGGACATAGGCCTCGCCCAAGTGTCGCCACAACGACCGCCCTATCCTGTGCGTCTCGCTTCCACCGCACTCCTAGGACTCTTACCAGGTCGTCAGTCCACCTTGTGGGAGGCCTTCCAACGCTGCGTTTTCTGGTGCGCGGCCGTCACTCTAGAACCTTTCGGCCCCATCGACTATCCGTCCTACGAGCAATGTGCCTGCCCACTGCCACTTTAGTTTGGCGACTCTTCGGGCTATGTCGGCGACCTTGGTTCTTCTGCGGATATCTTCATTCTTTATGCGATCACGCAAGGAAATTCCGAGCATAGCTCTTTCCATTGCCCTTTCGGTGACTGTAAGCCTTCTGATGAGGCCCATTGTAAGCGACCATGTTTCAGTGCCATATGTCATCACTGGCAACACGCACTGGTCATAGACTTTTGTCTTGAGACACTGTGGTATGTTCGACGAGAGATACCGCGCAGTTTCCCGAACGCTGCCCAGCTTAAAATATAATATGATGAAATTTATTACCCGAACTAGCCGCCTTATATCCAGCCTAAAATAGTTTTAGTAGCGCTTTTTTTCTCCATATATTTTAAAACTTTATAACTGACTGTACTAAACAGTGTGTGTCCGAATCGTCAGTGAAAAAAATATTGAAATAAAAATGTGTCAATTCTTTTTTTTTTATATTGGTATAAACCAGTGCTTGACTGCGATCCCACCTGATGGTAAGCGGAGATGCAATCATTGATGGACTGGCGCACTAGTTTATTAAGAGACTATTCACTCTAGCCTTGAAGACGCATAAATTCGGCCACTATATCCGAACATACTGTGTTTGAATTATCAGTAAGTCACCGAAACGACGGGTTTTAATACCTTACTACACTTAGATATCATAACTTCTTTGGTATTGTTCGTAAAGTCATTGAGCTCCTTAATAGTCCTGAGTTGAGCTACACGAATACTGACAAATGCTTGCAATGACTGGGCAAGTCCACTCGAATCTGTATGGTTCTTTCCTCAAAAGACCATCTCAAACATCAATCTGCATGGTTCTCATATGATCAGACTGTTACAAATTTGCTGTATGGACTTTAAAAGAGACTAGCCCTGAGTTTGTTTCGGTGTTCCTTCTCAGGGAAGTCAACTAGGAAACTGCTGAAGAAGAAGCTGCCATTGTGGCAAAGATTTTCGTGCTGTGTTGGTGCTGCCGCTGCGGCTGCGGAGAACCTCAAGAAGAAGAAAATATAACAACCTCTTCGGCAGTTATATTTTTTGAAACTCTTGGGGCGTGGGGTCCGAGTGCTCATAAGCTTTTCAAAGAATTATCCAAACTCTTAGTTGACACTTCGTGTGACCCAAGGGCTGGCTTTTACCTCGGTCAGAGATTAAGCATTGCCATACGTGGCAATGCCGCCAGCTTTTTGAGCACACTTCCAGTCAACAGCGATGCGGAGGAGTTTTATGACGCCACATTTTAGCTAGTAGTTTTTGCCTTTAGTGTAATATATAGTTTTAATTAGTTGTTTCTATTGAATTATACAAATATCTTATTATTTTAAAAATAAAAAAGAAAGCTAGGAAACACCTCATCAAGTTTAAATTGGCGGGTAGCTCGGCACTCGGTTCGGTAACACCCTCGCCTGCGGCTCAAGCGAATTCTACCTCAGTCGCAATGACAAACTTTCTTTACTTGATCATAATGTACCATTCTACATTCACGCAAGCGAAGCCGTTGGCAGAAGCTAGTATGTATCAGTTGGACAGATTGTATCAGTGTCAACATGACCAGGGCGAGTAAAGTGCACTGCAATCGCAATTGCGACCTTTGTAACAGTATCTCAAGGTTGTCAAATATCGCTGATAGCGATAAGGCCGGCCATTGTGTTTTACTCTTTTTTATTTTATGATAAAGACGCTTGTCTTGGTATGAGCATTTGAACAGGAGGGATGAGACGCATGTTAATAAAAAAGTTCTGAGTATACATGTAGATGGATAGAGAGGGAGAGGGAGTCCAAAGAAAAGATGGATAGTTTGTGTGAGGAGTGATATGAAAAAAAAGGGAGTTAGTGATAGTGTGACGAGTGACAGGACAGAATGGAAGAAAAAGACGTTGCGCCGACCCCAAGTATGAGATGTATGAGATCGTGTGTGACCAATGTATGAGATACGGGCATGAAGACGATAATTTTTTTTTGTAAAATTGATAGGGAATTGTTTGTCTTGGTATTCTCATGTGAAGAGGGATGAAACGCATGTTACTAAAAGAGTTATGAATATACAAGTATACTAAGCGTTTTGCCTCGTCGTGTATACCGCGTAAGTACATCAAAGTATTGGAACAATTTGCCTGCTGCGGTCTTCCCGCCCGATTATAATTTAGGTGACTTCACGGCAAAAGAGTGAATACTCTTAATAAACTAGTGCGATTAGAAAAAAAAAAAAACTTTTTTTTTATATTCGGAAAAAACTTCGAGACTAGTTTGTACGGAACCCTCGGTGTGCGAGTCCGACTCGAGCTTGCCCAGTTTTTAAAAATGACCTACCAAAAGCTCATTTTAAAAAAGATTACAAAGGAAGAGAATTAGTGCGCCTCACCATCAACGATTGTATCACTGTTTACCATCAGGCGGGATCGCAGTCAAGCACTCTTTATATCATTAAAAACACAAATAGCATGGTGTCCGCACCGAGCCCAAGTCGTCGACGGCGCGTACTGTTCCACGCGCGCCTCAGGGAGATGTCAGCAAATCGTAGGGGCCCAGCAGGGTCGAAGCCTACTGGGGCCACGGGTAGCGTGAAAGTGAAACCCGGGGCCCTGGGACGAAGGCAAAGAAGGAACAGGAGTGGGTTTTTAGTCATTAAAAGTCTGCCAAGAGCAAGATTTGTCATAAGATGATTTTCCCACCCAATGAAAAAAAAAACCCGTGAGTTTCTATTTAAGCCATTTGACTGAACCAATTTCTGTTTGTTATCAGGGTGCGTGGAAGCCTATCATAAAATAGTAGAAAAATAACTAGTATGAGGATGTGTGACCGATAAGGACATGAATGCAGTATCTATCACAAGTTTCCGGCAAAAAAGTAATGAATGACAGCGTAAAAATAGTTTTGCCTATCACTAACGGGGTTACCATGACGTTTAAAGTAAGATTGTTTCATTCTTATTTCCAGTGTGGGTAAGAGATGGCGCTAGACAACCTGTGTAGCTCTATCTCTTACCCTCACTGAAATAAGAATGTGGTGCAGGTCTAGGGCTAGGTTTGAGATGCCACGGACCTGGGGCCCAACCACGAGCTGTGAACTTGCTGTAGATGGGCTTAAAAGGGAACTACATTAGATCGACGTACACATGGGTCACGCATGGTTTGCACGTAGAACCGCGTTGCATGGCGTGTCTCTAATGTAGCTCTACAAGTCAGTCTAGTTGCCATAAAAAATGTGTGCACAATGTGTGTGTGTAATGTGTGTGTTTGGTGTGTGTGTATGTGTGTGTGGTGTGTTTGTGTGTGTGCCAGATCGGCGTACGTGGCCCACGTACGCCGATCTAGGCGCGTCGGTGTACAACTAAATTGGGTGTGCCCAATATAGTTCTACCTTTAGGCAAATGTTTAAGTTACCACGGAACTGAGACCCTACCACGAGAACATAACGCGATGCATTTGACGACGATCCAAACTGAACTGTTAAAGAGATGGTGGATGAACAATCACATAATAACAAATCTGATTTTTACTAAGTACATCGTATGTGTAATAATTTACTGATCATTTAATTTTTCAAATTATTAAAATCCGCCAAGAAATGGAGGATTTATTAAAGTTTTTCTGAACAGCTACTTGGAAACGCGCTCTCGCTGGACTGTTTACGATGACGTCATCTGTCATGATCCGTGCGACGAACGGCTTGATCGTATTCATTCGCCGGTGGAGACCGCTCATGACAGATGACGTCACAGCGAGTCGCTTCATTCTCGGGCGCGTTTATGGAATTAATACACTAAAATTGCTGTATCTTCGTCATTTTTGGTCCGATTCAAATAATTTCTTCACAGTATTCACTGTTTTTTTTTGACGCTATAAGTCTGCATTCTCCACAAAAATCATGACTGATCCTCATTTCGATGAATACTCCCCGAAATGCGATAGAAAGCCGAAAGGTGAGCAGCAACTCGTCGCCGATGATCAAGTCTTTGTAGTTTTGACTCGACGAGTGTTTTTGTTCGGAGGGAGAACATCCAATGCCTTTTCTCGCTCTAGGGCGTAGCGGATAGGCGTGTCAGACTTTAACTGACTAAAACCCACTCCTATATTCCTTCTTTGCCTTACCTTTCCTAATTTCCTTTTCGGAAGCCAACCCATGGTCCCAAACTCGACTAGTATAAGTCTGATACACCCTCTCACTCCACCTAGAGCGTGAACAGTTATTGATGACTTCTCACCTTTAAAAAACTAATATTATGTCTACTTAATTCCTTTTTACTCATACCACACGCATTCTGTAGATAAAATTGTTGTCTCGCAGCTCAGATAATGTGAAAGTAAGGGGTCAAGAAAATACAGATAGTAATGTAATATTTATTGCTCACACAACAAAGATCCTTTGTGTACAGTATTTATTTACATTGTTAAGGTGTATGCTCTTTTTTATTTCCTACTAGCTTCTGCCAGCGGCTTCGCCCGCGTGAAAGTAGGTTTCTCCTAACAAACTTTGGTAGATATTTATAAGATCTACAATTAATTAGAACATTTTATGGTTCTATCTTTTATAGATTAGGCAGCGTACGAAAAATAAGTAACTTTTCTGGTTGACTTTTTACACCTTGTGTCCGAAAAACTCAAATATCTTACGGAACCCTATTTTTTTCCAAAATAAAATATAGCCTATGTTACTCGTGGATAATGTAGCTTTCGAATGGTGAAAGAATTTTTAAAATCGGTTCAGTAGTTTTTGAGCCTATTCATTACAAACAAACAAAGTTTTCCTCTTTATAATATTAGTGTAGATGAACCGGAGTCTGCAACTCTTTTTTAAATGACATAAACTAGTGCTTGACTGAGATTTTTTTTTTGGATTTTAGTGACTTGATCACTTGGACCTTTAAGTCAAGTCTTATTTTATTTGCTTGACTGAGTGGGATCTCAGTCAAGCACGACGATTACATCACTGCTTACCATCAGGTGGGCCTGATGGTAAGCAGTGATATAATCGTCGATGGTTAAGCACACTAGTTGATTAAGAGCTTATTTACTCCAGCCTTGAAGACATAAATTTTCTAAAAAAAATCCTATAATTTCTTTTTTATTTATCGAGGAATGTTTTTTGTTGTCTTTTATTTCACTTTATGATAATACAGGTGCAAAATTAAGTTTATTAAAATTGCTGCTTCTTATTTTTTTGTACCAAATAAATGATAAGATTGTCTGCTGCAGTCTTCTGGTCAGATTATAATTTAGGTCTCTTCAAGGCTAGAGTGAATAGGCTCTTAATAAACTAGTGCGCCTCACCATCAATGATTGCATCACTGCTTACCTTATGGCCACCTATGCAGTTAAGCACTATTTTATATTAATCTATATATATACATATCACTTACTGATTAATCAAGAAATCTCAGAAACTATAACACTTACAAACTTAAAATTTGGCAGATAGGTTCCTTATAGGGTGTAGACATCCGCTAAGAACGGATTTTACGAAACTCGACCCCTAAGCAGGTGAAACGGGGGTTGGTAGTTTGTATGGAGAAACCAACTACTGTGCGGATGAAGCCGCTTGCAGAAGCTAGTATAAAATAAAATAACTAGTATTGTAATATGTAAATTTTATTTATCAAACATAATTGAAAAATAAAATTTACAAGTCCATGATAAGACCTGTCATACTGTATGGATCAGAATGTTGGGCTGTGAGAAAGACGGATGAAAAAAGATTGCATGTAGCGGAGATGAAAATGTTAAGATGGATGTGTGGTGTGACGAGAATAGATAAAGTGAGAAATGAGTATATTAGAGGAAGTTTGAAAGTGGCGCCAGTGACTGAAAAGTTGAAGGGGAATCGTTTGTTTTGTTAAGTGAAGAGGAGGGATGAAACGCATGTTACTAAATAAGTTTTGAATATACATGTGGATGGATGGAGAGGGAGACGGAGGCCTAAGAAAAGATGGATGGATGGTGTGAGGAGTGATATGTAAGAAAAGGGAGTTAGTGATAGTGTGACAGGTGACAAGTAATATGAAATAAAGGCAGGAAGAAGATTATTTTAGTAATGAGAGCATCCTCTTAAGTCATAAAGAATTTATTGCAAGTAATGAATGGTTTATTATGCTCCGATTGCGGTATCTTGTACTAGCAGTGTAGTGGAGGTCAGATAAAAAATATTGCTTGGCAGCTGCATTTAATGGTAAAAACAACTGAAGCTAGAGAGAATTTATAAGAAAAATAATTTATCTTATTATACAGTATAACCCATTTTAATATAGGTCACTGTATCATCATCCTGCTGTTGTCCCCTGTAACTTGATGTTGGTGCGACATGATTTTTTGTTGTGCGACTGACTTCCTTTTTTTTTTGTTAATTTTGGCTTTGCACGGGTTGTCCATTTTGTTTTATATAACTCCTCATACATAATCTGTCTTTTCTTTGGCCCTGCTTTCCTTCTACATATAATAAAATATAAATAAATAAATTCCTATTTAGTTTTTTATAAATTAATCATTCATTAAATTATTAATTACAAAAGGTTTATTTCATTGTTTTAATTTTTTTTTATATACAGCAAAATAATTTTCATTATTTTTAACTTCAGATAATTTAAAGGTCATCATTCATCCCAATTTTAATTTTTATAGAATTTTTGTTTTGCTAAAGTTGAAAATTGGAGGGAATGCGGACCAAAACGATTCTGAATATTTAATATACAGGGTATAGGATTGACAAGGCTTGGGAACTTCAAGGCTTCTTGGAAAACTTGGTAGGATTTTTCAGGGTTTTCTTCAAATGGATTTGGATAAGAATATCAACCTGTGACAAAAAAAACTTATAAGTAGGTAAACAAATGTTTTAAATAGGTACCGAGTTCCGAAAAGTTAGGAATTGTGTCTACATAAGTTGAAAATGACGTTATAATAACTGTACTACACATACTTGGTCTTTAACATCGCTTCGAACCCGGCGAAGTATGTTAAACAAATGTGTGGGCGGATTAATAACTTGAATCATAGATCGAAATAACTTTTGAGGCACTGACAATAACGATTCAGCTAAATTCCCGCTAAAAAAAATACCAAACAGGTTTCAATCCTGTACGTAGACCTCATTGTTTACTTTTGCGTTAAAAAAAATGCCGCGTGTGCGTTCTACTTTCGTTCCACGTCCAGTTGAAACTTAAAAACTAAGCGAAAACTACGGAAATTCGACTTGTAATATAAACTAAAGGGTAACATATTAATGTAATTACCTTATAAAGGGCGAGTTCCGCTTTCCACGCCAGGAAATCCGTGCAAAATATGTAAAAATCCACAAAACTTTGACCCACTCACAACATAACTTTTAAATACAAAATACAACACATAAAACACTTTTAACAACTAGATAACACTTTAAAAATATTGTTTAAGGCACTGTTTACTAGTTCTATTAGTAAATAAGGTTTGTTTTAACGAAATTATGTCGGCATTTCAAGTTTTAACAAAGTTAAAGTTTGACAGTTCACATCGAAGCCTCTCGCTCGCTTCGATGTTCATTCGTTTCGACAGCAAAGTGAACGCGTCCGAACGGTCCGAATCGCATGTTTAACCCAAATATCACTAATGTATCAATGCACCTGATGGCGATAATCGGTGATAATTTAATTTTATCAAAAAATTTGTAAATTATCAGTAGATAAAAATCTTTTTTACAAAAACGTGAGCGAATATTAGTGCGCTGTGACAAGGATCTATAGGTATTCGTTTTGAATAACATTGTCAACTGAAGGTAGTAAAAATACGTGAAATGGTCGGAATTTTGGCTCCTTATCATGTAAAATAATCATGGTTATATCTACTGTGTTTCTGTTGCTATCAGCCTGAGATATCTCAATATTGCTCAAGGGCCTCTCAGCATGACTTCCAGAACTTTTGATCCAGAGCTACAACGAACCACTGGTCGTTTAGTCGTTCAACCCTTCTTCAACAGACTCAGTTGAATATAACGGTGTCTAGATGCTTGCAGGCTGTCAGGGCTGTATTTAGTGACTGTTTTGACTCAAAGTTAATTGAATATAACAAACGTGGCCAGCCCAGTCTCAATGAATTTTAGAATCATATCTAATGACTAATTTATTATGTTTGAACTGGAAATAGATAAGCCTTTTCTGAATAACAAACTCAATTAAGGTATTTCTCAAACATTTGGTATTGAGTTGAGTTCACCACGTTCTTATCTAAAAATTAATACTCAATTCAGAAACCTGCTTTAACTGGCTTAATTAGAAGTATTTATGGTAATATTTGACCGTTTACTTACTTAGGTTTGTTTTGATTGATCTTTTAATTAAGTACGTGCTGTGACCAATCAGAATATATTTTTTTTAGGTGGGAAATCATCTAATGACTCCCACTCTAAGGCGGTGCGAGAGGGCGTGCCCGACTTTTACTGACTAAAACCGACTCCAATGTTCCTTCATTGCCCTGTATTCCAGGGCCCCGGGTTTTCCTTTCAGAAGCGAACCCATAGCCCTAAAGGCTTCAACCCTGCTGGGCCCTTAGGGCTGAAACTGTGTAAAGCGGGCGCCCGCGCGGTTCCCTACAAAAGAGCTCCGTTGCGGGTACCCGCGCGGGCACTTTTGTATGGAACCGCGCGGGCGCCCGCTTTACGCAGTTTCAGGCCTTACGCTTTTGCTGACATCTCCTTTAACCTTCTACGCACTGTTGACAACTTGGGCTCTGACCAGATGGTTACCGGACCGCCGGACGGCGAGCTACGTATTCTCGCCGACCGTTAGCTCTCGCTTACGGTGGCTGGAAATCGGGATCGGGATCCCGGCGATTGGGGCGTGAAGGCCGTTCCCTTGCGCGTGCACGTGCGGCCACCTCCTTTGCTAGCATTACTGCTTCGCAGAAGGAGGCGACCGCCTGCCACTCCTCCTCGCTCCGGACCATGGCCTGTACCAAAGCCCGGCGCGAGAGGTCGTTGCCGCCGATCACCCTCACGAGAACGCGGTGGTGCTCTGCCAAAGCAGGACTAACCTCTACCGTATGCTCCACCGTGTCCTCCGGGCGGTTCACACAATGGTGACACCCTTGCGTTTCTTGCGCACGAATCCGGTGCAAGAAACTCCCGGACACGGTTCTCAACGGACGTGTTACCATGTCCGGTGAGATCCTGCGTCTTGCGGAAGGTGGGGACGCCGTCTTGTCTTTCCGGCCACCCCTCAGAGAGGACAATCAGAATAGGATATGATGAACTTTAACCTCGGTCAGAACAGTTTTAACCGACTCACTTCTGAAAAACACGTTTTGTCTAGTAAGAACTTGTTTTAAATATTATTTTATATTCAATTTTGAGCATTAGTTAATTGTAGTATTAATAAAGGCTTATAGTAAAAACTAGTTCTAACTAGGAAACACTCGTTCTATCTAAAAACTGGTTTTAATTGTAACATCAGTACACTATAGTGTCAGATTGTGCAAAATAGCAGTCTCTCGATTAATGGTGATGATATTTTGCTGGTTGGGGTCAAAAGACACAATGCAGATATTCTTTATAAATGCATTGTATACAAGCAAGTCATAAAGCATCATTTTTTAATTCTGCGGAATTCAATTTACAGTAACAAAAATATTATACAGTGTAAATAGTTGTTAGCTCTATCTAATGCATTGAGATTTCCTGATTACTCTCTGCAGGTCCCTTGTTACAGATGAATGGCATTTCCGAATAGGTTGAAGTTAACCTTCATACAGTTAGGTTGTATGAGTTTGACAGCTCAAAAGTCAAAACATATCATTTTTAATAATCTGTGGTCGCTACTCTCATAGTCTGCTTCGGACCGTCTGGCAGTTGCCGCATTCCATACATAGTTTTCCCGCCAGACACTCCGCGAAACCGGTCCTGCCGAGCCTTTATCCCCTCTAAACACGACGAAACACCAATGTATAACATCCATTGCGTGTTTTGTTTGGACTTTCTAATAACGATTTGAAAACTTGGGATAAAAACCCGCAATGGATATTGATATGAGAATAGTATACATATTTCTGACATTTTAAGACTAACTTAGTATAAGCAAAATGGAATGCTCTAAGTTTGGAAGGTTGAAAAGTATAACGAGATTTTTTCATTGGCATTTCCCGTACGTATTTTTATTATGTAAGCGTGCTGTAAGCTTGATGATGATGATGTATTACTTGAAGGAACTTCTGTGGAAAGGTAAGAGTCGAGAAGACGCGGGAAATTTAAAAAAATTGCTGTTTTAATTAACTTTCAGCCCAGATTTACTGAGCCGGCCTTTTGTTTTCCAAAATGGGCAGACACAGGCCGAAGTGAAACGATGTTAGAGTACCATTTCATAGGGTTAAATAACTTTTAGATTGGCAATTACTAGCAGGGCTGTAAGCATATTCGGTGCTGGCTAGTTTGCAAAGATTTGATAAAATCGTTGCACCACAATGCTCGATGACCACACTACACTTCGTATCGTGGATGCGTTCACAAACATGTACCTAAACTCACATACTTACTCTAAACAAGACACCCATATCAGTATTAAATAATGATAAAGGTACCAAATAACAGTGTTTATTAGGAAAATGTAAAGCGTTAGCTTTACATACTCTTTGAGGGAAATCTTGAAGTTAAAATTTGTCGTTAAAACAGTGTTTTTTTTTTGTTTCATAATTGGTACAACATGGTATTTTTTTAAACTATGGAATAGGTAGGCTATTGGCTAGATGGATGTGTGGTGTGACGAGAATGGATAAAGTGAGGAATGAATATATTAGAGGAAGTTTGAAAGTGGCGCCAGTGACTGAAAAGTTGAAAGGGAATCGTTTGTCTTGGTATGGTCATGTAAAGAGGAGAGATGAAACACATGTTACTAAAAGAGTTATGAATATACATGTGGATGGGTGGAGAGGGAGAGGGAGGCAACAGAAAAGATGGATGGATTGTGTGAACAGTGACATGAAAGAAAAGGAAGTTAGTGATAGTATGACGGTTGACAGGATAGAATGGAAGAAAAAAACGTGTTGCGCCGACCCCAAATAAGATGGGACAAGGGCAGGAAGATGATGATGAATAGGTAGGCTATTCTACAATAAATGCGTGACTAACTCCCACGTGGATACCTTTTATTATTTTTTTATACATGATATAAACCAGTGCTTGTTTTTTTTTTGGGTGGGAAAATCATCTAATGACATCCCCGCTCTTGGGCGGAGCGGGGAATAGTGTCAGACTTTTACTGACTAAAAACCCACTCCTGTTCCTTCTTTGCCATTTTTTTCCAGGGCCCCGAGGGTCTCTTTCGCATCACCTATGGCCCCAGTAGGCTTCGACTCTGCTGGGCCCCTAAGGTTGCTGAGATCTCCTTGAGGCACGCGTGGAACAGTACGCGCCGTCGATGACTTGGGCCCGGTCCGGACGGTTACCGGACGATCGGACGGCGAGCCACCCATTGCTCGCCGTCCGCAAGCCCGCGCCTACGGTGGCCGGAAATCGGGATCGGAATCCCGGCGGCGATTGGGGCGTGAGGACCTTTACCTCACGCGATCCGCCGCCTCCTTTGCTAGCATTACTGCTTCGCAGAAGGAGGCGACCGCCTGCCACTCCTCCTCCGGACTATGGCCTGTACCAAGGCCCGGCGCGAGAGAACCTAATGGTAAGTAGTGATGCAATCGTTGATGATGAGGCGCACTAGTTTATTAAGAACCTATTCACTCTAGCTTTGAAGCCACCTAAATTATAATCGGACGGAAAGAACGCAGCAGAAAAATTGTTCCAATCCTTCGAGGCGAAACGCTTAATTCAGACCGTGGAGGTGCTAGGTTACAACGTAAGGGTGGACACTCGCCGCATGGTTGGGTTGTCCGATGGTATAGAGGTGATAGCGGAATCAAGTCACGTAATTGCGCATCCTGGGTGGTAGCCTTTTACTGACTAAAACCCACTCGTTTTCCTTCTTTGCCTTCGTTCCAGAGCACTTTCGCACTACCCATGGCTCCAATAGGCTGCGATTCTGCTGGTCCCCTACGGTTTGCTGACGATCCACACAATGGTGACACCCGGGCGTTTTTTCTTCCGCACGAATCCGGTGCAAGAACCTCCCGAACTTACCATGTCCGGTGAGGACCTGCGTCATGCAGCAGGCGACGACGCCGTGACGTCTCTTTACAGCCACTCCTCAAAGAGGGGACTACACTTAGAAAGTACCATTAAACCTACTTCATTTGTCTGAAAGATTATATTGCCATTTTTTGCCGTACTACTAACGTCCGCAATTAATACTGCATTTAACTTAGAAGACCCATTTTTTTTTTCTAATTTGAAAAATCATCCATTTTCTTCTCTTGCTATAGGGTGGAGCGAGAGGTCGTATCAGACTTACTGAATAACCACACCTATGTTGCTTCTTTGGATTGCGTCCCAGGACACCGGGGTTCTCTTTTGGATGTCGACACATGGCTCCGGTAGGGTTCGGCCGTGCTGGGCCCCCTAAAGTTTTACTGACAAGTCTTTGAGGTGCGCGTGAAACACTATGCGCCGTCGGTCGACCCGTCGACCGGTCAGCGAACTAACAAGTTACTAAATACTAAAGTAAAAGTTAATAAATACTAACAAAAATCGTCGTGTCTTATTGTTTTAAATAACGTAGAATATGCTGAGTTAGGTCCTTTTTGGTCTCGCACTGATTATACCTCTTTTTTATTTTTTTTATTGTGTATCTTTAGTTTATACGATTGTGTGAGTCACAAATAAACGTCTTTTCTTTCTTTCTTTCTTTTCTTTCTTTCAAAAAAAAAAAAAATTATTATTTAATTTTAATTTTTATTAATTTTTTTTTTTGTTTATTATTTTAAATTGTTACTAACACGATATGGCAAGTTCCGA
The DNA here is from genome assembly GCA_949316375.1 of Mythimna vitellina. Taxonomy (NCBI): domain Eukaryota; kingdom Metazoa; phylum Arthropoda; class Insecta; order Lepidoptera; family Noctuidae; genus Mythimna; species Mythimna vitellina. The sequence goes on from OX438713.1 coordinate 2,002,557, forward strand.
AGGAATAAACGTTTTATTATTATTAATAAATAAAAGTATTTTTTAGCTTCTAGAATCGAAAGAAGCCGATCCATGTTCGCCTGTGACGTCATAATATTACTATCGTCTGCATATTTCAGGTTTGATATGAAACGACCGGGTGTAGATAGTTTTCTAGCTGTTCTTTAGTCTCGCTAAAACTAAAAAATACAGGGCAAATGCGAGTCGGACTCGCGCTCTGAGGGTTTCGTACAAACTTACCTATGTAAACAGTTCAATTCTCGAATGGAGACTCGAAGATTTTTCCGAATCGCAAATTATTTTTCGCAGTTTGTCGTAACAACAAATTTACATTTTTCAGATTTATTCCTATATCTGTGCTATAAGACCTTGCTTTATGCAAAATTTCAGGATACTGGGTCAACTGGAAGTACCCTATGAATTTTGATTTCCTATTATATTATATATTTGAGTGTCTTTTTTTTCGTTTACTCTAGCTTCAAGGGACCGCAGACTTAAGAATATGGTTTAATTTCAGATCGATACCTCCTTGCGTTCCCGAGATAAAGGGTCTTGACAGACAGACAGACGGATGGACAACAAAGTGATCATATAAGGGGTCCGTTTTTTTCCTTTTGAGGTACGGAACCCTAAAAATAACTTATTTTTTTTAATATTTTCTTTTAACCGCTTTAATATAGGAGTGGTTTAAAAGGAAAAGAAAATGGGGACAGACAGGTGAAAATTAGAATTGATTGTAAGGTGGGAAGTAATTTTACTGAAGTGGAGCCGCGGGCGATAGCTAATATAATTATAGATTTTTAAAAACTAATAATAATATTTATTTATTATTCAGGTATGAATATGGTTTTTTTTTAAATGATACATCGTTCCTTAGCTAAAAACACCGCATAAGTAATTTTTACCAACTTTACAGGAAACGGAAAAAAAATGTACGGTGTTGAGAGGTCAGCCGACTTGCACGCTGTCACTATTTTTCAAATCATGGCTTCTGATTGGCTGAAATCTATATCATGTGACCAATGGTTAGACGCGCAATGAGCAGCTTCATCTAAAGGCATTCAAATGTGAAAACCGCCAATTTTCGTCTTGAGCGGTGTTGTAAGCTAAGGGACGAAATGTATGTAAACAATGCTTGAATAATTGCAACCCCACCTGAAACAACTCATTCCAACTTATTATTATTCATTCATCATCATTCAATTTGTGAACGTGAGAACAATGTTGATTGCTTTTTTTTTTCCTTTTCAGTAATTTTAACGTATGTCTGGCAATTTGAGTATATTCTGCGGCCTACCCAAATGTCCTTTCCTTGGTATTGTTCGTCAAGTCGTTGAGCTCTTTAGTAGTCCTGGGTTGAGCTTTACGAATACTGACAAATGCTTGCACTGACTGGACAGGTCCACTCAAATCTGTATGGTTCTTTCTTCAAAAGGCCATCTCTGATAAATCTGCATTGTTCTCATGTGATTTGACCATTACATATTAACTGTATGGACTTTAAGAGACTTTGACCCCTGAGTTTGTTTCGGTGTTTCTTCTCAGGGTAGTCAGCTAGGAAACACCGGTCTCATCTAGTATAAAATGACGAAAAAAAAAAATTTACGTGTAAGTGTTTTTTTAAACCTACTTACAAATAAATATGATTTATCATTTATCAATTCATTTATTTCTCTTAATGAAACTGCGATACATAGACTTTCTTTTTAAACCACGTGTAGGTATTAGAAATCAATAAAACACATCAGAACTTAAAACAAGTTTATTACTTATCTTTGGTTTTGTAAATTATTACATTTAAACATAAGATAGCACGTTAAATAGCTTAAGTAGGTAAATACATTAGGTAATTTGTTCAATATAAGGTGTTAAAAAATTAACTTTAAGAATTTCGAGGGGGCATTGTACTCCTCATTATGAACAACTTTTACTATGGGACCAAAACTGAAATCGCAAAAAAAAAATCAGCTGTTCCCTACGTTTATGTTCGCATAACTCGTCAAAATGTATGGAGCAGCTGATTTTTTTATCGAGATTTCAGGTTTGGTCCCATGGTAAAAGTTGTTCATAATGAGGAGTACAATGTCCTCTCGAAATTTCTTAAAATTATTTTTTTAACACCTTATATATAACTAAAATTGTTCACATTATAACCCTTAACCACCTACGTCGGATATATCCGACAAACACTGTCGCGTTTATTCCGCTAGGGTCGCACATCCACGACCAAATACTTCATCTCGTCAGCTCTTCTCTCACCTATTGAGATTGAAGAGCTAAACGAGATGGAGTACCCAGTCGCAAACACAGATCCCTGGCGAATAGGACGTGAAAAACCTCGCCGGAACAATCCGAGCCGAGCGGTTAAAGGACAAAGGCAGACTGCTGTAACGTAACATGCAATGTAACGGCCCGTTCAAGACCTTGCCGCTGTGAGCGGTAGCTAAGCGTAGGGCGGCGAGCGGTAAGATCAAAAGTATGAGACGCCGCTCATAGCGCCGCGCGCCCGCTTACCGATGCCGCCCCGCTCACCGCGCCGCTCGCCGCTAAGACTGAAGTCGTGACCAGGCCGTAACACGCAATGAAAGAATTTGCCGTCCACATTGGCACAATGTATCACACAATGTAACAGAATTACCATAGTGTAGACGCCTTGCGCTCGCGAACCGTACACACTACGCGCGGGAACAGAGCATTTCAACAATGTGAGTAGGTCTCACATTCTCGGTCCGTGCGAACGCTGCTTCCACACTCATGAAATACTCCTATAATAATTAATAATTCGTTTATTTTTCTCACCACAGTATCACAGCAATTACAAAACTAAGAAATTGACAATAATTGGGTTCATACTGTGGAAGACTGGTGCCTAAGGTAGGCTTTTGGCCTGTATTTCAGGTCACCAGGTCTTCCCCTCTTTTATTAATGGGTTTTATACAATATTGCTTCCTATCATATTACCTTGCATGTAGCGTTACAACAATCTGTACCCGGCTTTACAAACAGGCGAAGTAGTGTCAACTGCACAACAGTGTTAGCAGTTACTCTAAGAAAATCGTCTTTAATGCGTTTTTTTTAGTGGGAAAATCATTAAGTAACTTCTCCCGCTTTTGGTACTGTGGAGCGAGAATTGACAGCCTAGCTATAGGGAAACACAGACTCAGGCAGGGAACTCCACTCCCTAGCTTTACTCAAAACGTGTTCTCAAAACGTTTTGTGTATTTGACAGTTATTTGAATTAACCCTGTAGCGACATCTATGGCGTCACATGATCATGTCGGGGTCACCAGTTTGGGGGTTTGCGGAACAGAGAGTAAAGTCCCAAATACTTCCGTTGATAAGGGAGGATCCTCCGACCAGACGGGTATAATGTCTGGTGGGCAACTACCCAATAGATGATTTCGGGCTGTTCTATATGTTCTAATTGCTCCGAGAACTTTGATTGCGCGATGCAGGATTAGTTCTTATGTGACGCCATAGATGTTGCTACAACCCTTTAACAGCGTTGGATTGGTCCGACAAGTGTTTTCGTGTCCTATTCGCCTGGTTCTGTGTTTGCGACAGTGTACTCCATCTCGTTTAGCTCTTCAATCCAGTGACAGAAGAGCTGACGAGATAGAATATTTGGTCGTGGATTTCCGACCCTGGCAAAATAAACGCGAGTGTTTGTCGGATATACCGACGTAGGCGGTTGAAAGGTTCTTTCTAACCTTCTTAAGAGTTATTTAGTCGTTTCATAAGATCATAAGTTTGAGGCAGCGTTTTACATTTTACGCTCTTCGCTAAGGCCATGCCGCCCCGCTTCAGCCTGATAAGCAGGACGCAGCCTTATAAGGCTCCTTCGCAGACAGTTACAATGCGACAATACTGCAAACCTGTAGATGTGAAATATGTATTGGCACGCTGTGACAGTAAAACTAATTCAAATGCCGTGACGGTAAATAGCATGATGTTGTCATGCCGTGATGCCCCCACTACGCCACCACTTTCGATTTAAGGGGTGCCAAACGGTTGCAAACCAACGTCCCTACCAAGATCAAAGTCACCTAGTTTAAATCCGTGTAGACAGCAGTTGTAATCCATGACCTTCAACGTCCTTGGTTGGGAGGCGCGTTTTCCCAACCACCGAACGTGTTGGCGCGTGGTTTAAACACATAAACCAAGGACACCTTGGTTGGAACGCTAGTTTGCAACCGTCTGGTCATCACTTTATTTATGTGTAAGCGCATATAGTAACATAGATATTTCAAATCTGCGAGGCGTGCCATAACGGCCAACATTTTTGTTTTTAACAAACATTCGTAAACGTGTAGTCGTATATCGAGACATCAGAAAAAACACACCACCAGTGGGCACCACTTAGCCGTCAGGTCTTTTCATTCGAAAACATACATGACGTTGACGTCTAACAGTTGACGTTAATTTTTAACTAATGTCATTAACTTAGGCGCTTTGACAGGTGCCTGGACCTGACGCGTCAGTGCTGCCACTTGGTGAATGTCATTTTAGAACACACTCACTGTCGCATTGTCGCGTTTAGAGAGCCGTCACAACAATATTGGCACAAAATAATACATGATTAAGTATTAGAGTTCATAGTAATAAATAATTGTAAATACAATAAAAATGAGATCCAAATAATTCATATTATTATGGAATTTTAAATTCCCATGTTCAGAGAATAATTAATACACTATTGAAAAGAGTTTTCTAATATGCGGGGTTATCATGAAGTTCAAAGTAAGATTGTTTCATTCTTATTTCAGTGTGGGTAAGAGACAGAGCTATACAGGTTGTCTAGCGCCATCTCTTACCAACACTGGAAATAAGAATGAAACAATCTTACTTTAAACGTCACGGTACAGGTCCTCGTCAGCCTTATATTGTTCCCACTGCTGGGATTTAGTCATCTTCTCTAGGAGAGGGAAGGGGTCGTAATCCAGCACGCGGGCCCACTGCGAGGGCAGGGGATGTCACATGTCTTCGAATTTCTAGTTCTAGGACCTGCCGGTTTCCTCACGATGTTTTCCTTCACCGTTTTGAGAGCAGTGGTGATGAAATAAATGACACAAAGTAATGCGCCTGGCTGGGTTTGATCTCGGGACCTAGAACTTGTAAGTTGAAGCCGTTACTATTCGGCCACCACAGCTCAATAATTTTGCTCTCGGAATATATCGCTATAAATGGCGTTCCTACCTGGGCCTCAAGTCTGCTATTACAATAGTGTCAGAATAGTCTATCATTGATTTCATAATTGTTGATTTTGACAAGTTTGATAATCTACTAATATAATGGCGTCATTTTGACTTTCCAATATTCAACCACTGACACTCCATTGAAAGAAATGACATAGAATGGTAATCTCGTACATAATGACAAATTAATGTTTGACGTATGCGGGGAAACTGCTAAAATTTTGACAGTTCCTTTGATCAGTGAGCTACCATTAGAACGTCATTGCTTTTAATTTGTTACGAGACAGCTCGATATTGTCATTCTACCACAAGACCATTGACCGATCAATGATCGACCATTATGAATTAGCAGACTACGAACTTTTAGCAAAATGACAATGGGATCGTGTTGGAATGACGAATTTATAAAAATAGCAGACTTGGGGCCCCTGATAGGCAGTCAGATCGCGTTCGAAACACTGTACTGCGCTCCAAAACGCAGATCATTGACGTGGCTCAGAAGGCTGCCCAGCTTAAGTGGTGGTGGCCGGTAAAACAAAGTTGATGCCCTGAAATCGCACGATGGGGCCGCGGCAGACTATGAAGATGGCGGGATGACTTAGATGTCTTCCTTAGGAATTGGCAAGAAGTAGCTCAGAGCCGGGAACAATGGAGGGAATGGAGAGAGGCGTTTGCCCAGCAGTGGGACAGTATAGGCTAGATATAATAATATTAATGGTGACTGAGACGGTTGGAATGAAGCAAGTTTCCTTTAAAAGAACTTAGAATATAGATCTGAGATTTATATGAGATTGTGGGTCTAAGGGCGAATGCTGCGTTGAGCAGGCGTCCGCTCGGGCACCCGTCGCGTGAGGACGCACGTGTATCGTGTGCGGCGGTCCCGTAGCGAAAACCAGTTTATTACCAGCGCAGTGTCGCTAGTTCAACTTTAACGGTGTGCATGTAGTCGTGACGATGGATAAATTTAATGTACTATTACGCAGCAAAAAGGGCGCGGCTGTCCGCGCGGGCGCCCGCTTGGCGCAGCGTCAGCCCTTAATATAGCAAAACATACCGTTAGAAAAGTGTATAATTAATAGGTACTTTGTATTACTTAACCCTTTGACCGCTTGCGTCGGATTTGTCCGACAAGTGTTTTCGTGTCCTATTCGCCAGGGTCGTGTGTTCACGACTGGGTACTCGCATCTCGTTTAGCTCTTCAATCCCCATAGGTGACAGAAGAGCTGACGAGATGGAGTGTTTGGTCGTGGATGTGTGACCCTGGCAGAATAAACGCGAGAGTGTTTGCCGGATATATCCGACGTAGGCGGTTAAAACCTTAACTAATGAGATGGACTGAAGATAACTGGCTCGGAAATGTCGAAAATTGTACAATATGAGGGTAGTTTGTTGCAAAAAATAAAATAAAAACTTGAAGAACATTTCTTGATTTGGTTAAGGTACTACACTGCGCACACGTGGGCCAAGTACGCCGTTATGGGCACGTCAGTCTCCATACATTTTCTAAAGAAATTAGACTTGTAGAGCTACATTAGATCCACGCCACGCGACGTCGTTTTACTTACAACTCAGGCGTGGTCCACGTGTGCGTCGGTCCAATGTAATATTAATCCATACTTTACTAATTCATATTATGAACGTCAAAGTAATTCTATCTGTCTCTCTTGACTTAATTCACTCTTGGCTTTTATCAAGTGAAATTTAGTGGCTGTTTTAATTATTTAGTACTGAAACCCAGTGAATGTTTTATTCTAATAAACTTAAATACAGCACAAACCAAAGACACAACCAAATTGGAAATCACAAATAAGAAACTGCGAATGTCAAAATTTGTCAAAATGACAAGAGATTTTGGCGGGATTTTTTTGAATGAAGTTCAGAAGTAGTTTTAATTATTTAGTTTTGCAACGCAGTGTATTTTTTAATAAAATAAAATTAAAGAAACCACAAACCAAAGACACAACCAAATTGGAAATCACAAATAGGAAACAGTTCAAGTAACAACTGTCAAGAGTTTTTGGCGGGATTTCTTCAAGTGAAGTTCGGGCTGTTTTAATTATTCGCAATTTGATCCCTAGTGGATATTGTGATGTAAAATTGGTGTAGTTTTGTATCTCAAGTGTCTGCACAAGTGGAATAATATGTGGAATCATTGATAAAGGCGCGATCTTGATAAAATGGAGCTGAGAATTTTATTGTAGTTTTAGCAACCTCACCGAAGTTCGCTGAGAAGGCTGAATCGATATATTTGCTGCCAAATACTTCAAAAAACATTAGAATGTGTTACACCCGCATTCTAATGTAAAACAAAAAGAAACAACTATTACGGAAGACTTATTACTCAAGAAAATATGGACGAAAGACTAGGCGATATGGTCGAACGACTATAGCCTTCCCTGAGGGAAAACAGAAAAAAAGTAACAACTGTCAAAATTACAGGAGTTTTGGCGGGATTTTTTTGACTGAAGTTCAGAAGCTGTTTTATTTAATTATTTAGTTCCGAAACTAAGTGTATTTTAAGTAAAAAAAAAACCTTAAATATAACACAAACCATAAACACAACCAAATTGGAAATCACAAATAAGAACCGAAAGAAAAATAAATTGATTAGACAAGTTTTGACCCATAATTTTATTTTTCATTAATGGCCGCCGATGTCGACTATTCTGCCATGAAATGTCTAAAGTAAATTGGAAAAGCAGGTGTGAATATTATTAATACAGAAAATGAAAAGGGACAGTAATTGAAGACCCAAAATTCTCCGATTGATACAGTTGAACTTGATGGATTAGTATTGGAATGAACCACACAAAAAAATAGGTTTAAAAGAGATGAATCGGATAATTGTTTGGCCGGACACCGCATACAGGATATTCAGCACTTTATCGCGTCATGACGGGAATAGTTTGATTTGCTAGAATTTATTTCTCAGCACCTGGCAGTAGCATTTACAGCATAGCATAGTCGGCCTTATAATGTTCCCACTGCTGGGACTCAGGCCTCCTATCTAGGAGAGGGAATGGGCCGCAATCCACCACGCGGGCCCAGTGCGGGTTGGTGGATGTCACATGTCTTCGAATTTTTGGTTCTAGGACATGTCGGTTTCCTCACGATGTTTTCCTTCACCGTTTTGAGAGCAGTGGTGATGAAATAAATTACACAAAGTAATGCGCCTGGCTGGGTTTGAACCCGCGACCTACAACTTGTAAGTCGGGGCCGTTACCACTCGGCCACCACTGCTCTATTACAGTGATACATTACTAGCATTTACAGTGATAGGTTATTTTCAGAAGCTGATCTAGTTTACGAAGCCAAGTGGAGTCGCCACTTACCAAAAAATGCGGAAAATTTTGTATGCATTCATGTGTGCCTCACGGATGCGCCAAAACAGGGCCTTAAGTCTGCTATTACAATAGTGTCAGAATGGTCTATCATTGATTTCATAATTGTTGATAATGACAAATTTGGTAAGCTACTAATATAATGGCGTCATTATGACTTTCCAATTGTCAATCACTGACACACACACATTACAACGGTCACTATCGCTGGATTTTCAAAATAGAATTCAAAACAACCCAACCACTAGTGAATTTCAACCTTAAATTAAACATAACAAGTGCCAAAATCCGCATTCAGGATCTACCAGCGAGCAATGGAACGAAGTATTCTCGGGTCAAAAGAACAGATTGCATAAGGGCAGTGGGCTGAACTAAAATGGAACTGGGCAGGACACATTTGCCGCATGGTGCAACGAAATTGAATCCCGAACAGCAGGAGACGGCGACGCGGCAGGCGCAGAAGGAGATGGCGTGACGATTTGGACTCCTACCTAAATTATTGGTCAGAAGTGGCTAAGAACACAGCGGCTGACGAGCTGGCTGGTTGGCTACAAGAGCACACAAATGCACAAGCGGGAAGGTGGTGGTTCTTGGCACCGGGCTGCAGGCAGGCTAACGAAATGTCAAACTTAAATAGAACCCTAACCAGCAACCTTCTGCAACTGGACAGAGGCAGCCTGCGTCTGGTGGCAGGGACCATCGGACACTGCTCCCTGAACAAACACTTCTTCAAAATGAATATCACAGATAGCCCTCTGTGCAGAGGATGCATGGAGTCAGGAGAAACTGTCGCTCATGTGCTCCTCGAGTGCACAGCCGTCAGCGAGATAAGAACACGAACCAGAGCACCGAATTCACTGATGGACGCCCTGAGCAAGCTGAAGAGACTCATCTGTTTCTGGAGTGAGGTGGGCTGGTTGGAGTAAAGGCCGTGATGGCCCACGCACAATGGACCGGTAAGGATTAAGTGCGCAAACCAGACCACAAAGTCAAGTGGCTAAGGACAGAAACGACTGGAATGGCAGAAGGTAGGCTTTTCCAATGCAGTGGTACACAACGGGCTCATAATAAAAATAATTTTCACATACACAAGAACCAAAATAAACTAAATATTATTATTATTTGGCGCAGCCGTGAGACACACAATGTAAATGTACTTTTTTAAGTTTTAGTATTTAAGTTTCTATATTGTAATATCATTGTGTGTACCTGTGTGCCAAATAAACGTGTTTTCTTTCTTTCTTTCTTTCAAATAATTTCCAGCTGACCAACTTCGCTAACACAATATACATTTGTTGCCAGATCTTAGAATTGATCACTTCATGATATGGCCGGCCATTTCATGATATGACGAACTAAAAAACTTGTTACAAAAAAATAAATAACCGATTTCCCTCGATTTCGCCAAGATTCCATCATCAGATCCCGACTTGGTGACTATGGTGACCATTTGGGAAGTATACCCTTTCCAACAAACAAATAATTTTTCAAATCGGTTGGCAAGCGACGAAGTTATGCGCGAACAAACATAAAAAAAAATACAAACATCCGAATTGAGAACCTCCTTTTTTAGAAGTCGGTTAAAAAGTTGAATTCATCTCCATCTGGCGAGAAAATGTCCACAGTTCTTCTCATATTGATAATACTCATAGGTGATATTTACAACTCCATATATATAAAAATACGACATTTCAGTCAATTTGTTAACGATTCATCCCTATCACAGAAACGGGAAGTCTTCTAAAATACATGCCTCTTCTACAAAAGTGGGCATGTTACAGGTGTTTTGTCCAGCGGTGGGCTCGCGATGTTCTAGTCTGGTAGCCAATGCTGGGTTCGCCAGAGGAGGCAGTAGTAACCGTTGTGGGTGTTCGTCGAGTTTGAAGACTGAAAGAATAGAAAACACAAATTGAGAATTTAAAATTACGGTCAGAATTGTATGTTTTAAAATATACATTTTATTTTAGTTTTTAATACATTGCTTTTGCAATATATTAGGTGGTTGAGGTCTAAATAATATAAAATATATTATTTACACCCAACGACCTTATAGCAACTAGACGTCTCATGCTTAAACTAGCACACCAAAACAATTCTGTCAACTAGCCGAGGTACGGGGGAGCAGGGTATTGCATTCTCGTTGGTCTAGTCATCAGATCCATAATCATTGTGACCGCCATGCGTCGCCTCTTATTAGACGTCTATTGGCTGTAAGGTCTTTGTTTAGACCTCAACCACTTTAAATTCGTTAGTTATTTATTTTTGTGCTCATTTCTTTTATTGACGGTTGTAATTATTATATATCTAATATATAAAATTCTCGTGTCACAGTTTTCGTTGCCATACTCCTCCGAAACGGCTTGACCGATTTTGATGAAATTTTTTGTGCTTATCCGGTATCTATGAGAATCGGACATCTATTTTTTTTTTAAGACAACGTCTGCCGGGTCAGCTTGTTTTTTTATAATATAAAATGTGAGAACACAGAGACTCCGCGAATTCTTAGATTACTTTCTATTACGAACAATACAATTATTTATTTATTGTGCACACCCACCACAGTGTTGTCTCTTTTAACCCAAAGGTTGACTGGTAGAGAATGCCTTGTTGCATTAAGTCCGCCTATGTAACACTACTGTACATGAAGTTAAAATAAATAAATAAATAAATAACGTTGCTTACGTGTGGAGTATATCTCTGTAAGAGCGGGCGGTACCCGTGGCCGAAGGTGGCGATCATGCCGGGCTCCTCACTTCGATGCGGCTGCAGAGGGATTATCATTTGGACCTGTAGAATCAGAATCAGAATTATTTATTTGTAAAATATAGGTGAAGAACATATCGACGGTGAACTACCAATAACTCCTAACTGTCGGAAGTCAAAATCATCTGTCCAAAAATTGTTAGGAAGTAATACTATAAATTGACACGTTGGTTTAGTTAGGTGTTTGTTTCCACAAATTAATTTGATGCAGTTGCAACTAAATATCCACTTCGGATATTTTACGAAGCATTCGGAAACACGCATTTAAAATATAAGCACTTCAAAGTAATTTTATCGAAAAATGTCAGTTAGAAGGTATTGGCACTTCACCGTCGATATGTATATTAATCAAACATGTCAAGGTCTTAAATAGACAAGTGTTGCACTATGCTTTGTCATTGTTGACATACAAATATTAAAGTCAGGTTCATCAAAGTTAACAAAATTTTCTATCAATTTTATACAAATACATTAAAATAATCAATTTAATAATGTCCACTACAAGAAAGAAAAACAAAAAACACACACAAGAATATCATAACAAAAGAACATGCGAGAAATTATTCGTCCGTGTAAGGATAAAACCTTTAAACCATGTTCACATTGACGACAGACAAATCGAGAAGGGCCCTCATAAGAGTAACCATCGGATGCCGTTAGAGTGCCTAATGTAAATAGTATCATAAAAATATTTTTAAGACGAATTTTATGTATGTGTATGTATGTGAAATATTTCATTGAAAAAGATTGCATGTAGCGGAGATGAGAATGTTGAGATGGATGTGTGGTGTGACGAGAATGGATAAAGTGAGAAATGAATATATTAGGGGAAGTTTGAAAGTGGCGCCAGTGACTGAAAAGTTGAAAGGGAATCGTTTGTCTTGGTATGGTCATGTGAAGAGGAGGGATGAGACGCATGTTACTAAAAGAGTTATGAGTATACATGTGGATGAGTGGAGAGGGAGAGGGAGGCCAAAGAAAAGATGGATGGATTGTGTGAACAGTGATATGAAAGAAAAGGAAGTTAGTGATAGCATGACGGTTGACAGGATAGAATGGAAGAAAAAAACGTTTTGCGCCGACCCCAAATAAAACGGGACAAGGGCAGGAAAATCATCTTGATAGATAGGTAGGTGTTTTTATATGGGTGGAAATCATCCAATGGCTTCTCCCGCTCTGGGCGGGGCGTGAGGGCGTGTCAGACTTTTACTGACTAAAACCACACCTGTGTCCTTCAGTTGCCTTTTGCGTTCTAGGACTACGGGTTTCCTTTTCAGAAATTCTCCGCAGTCCTAGCTCTGCGCTGGCTTAGCTAAGCTCTGTGGTGTTCATAATCGTTGTAATTATAGAGTTAACAAACAGCTGGTGATCATTTTGTAAGTCTAAAACTATTTTGAAGAAAGTTGGTAATTTCCATGAGTAGAAGCAGAATCTTTACTAATACTAACAAAATACTCCTATTTTAATGGTTCCGTACTTCAAAAGGAAAAAACGGTACCCTTATAGGATCACTTTGTTGTCCGTCTGTCTGTCAAGACCCTTTATGTCGGGAACGCGTGGAGGTATCGAGTTGAAATTTAAACCATATACTTAGATCTGCGGTCCCTTGAAGCTGCCGTATATGTCGCAAAAAACGTGCATTTCGACACTTGCAAGGAAATAAAAATTCATAGGGTACTTCCCGTTTACCCAGAATCCTGAAATTTTGCATAAAGCAAGGTCTTATAGCACAGGTATAGGAATAAATCTAAAAACTGAAAATTTGGTGTTACGACACAACGATAAAAAAATTGCGTTTTGAAAAAATCTTCGAGACTCCATTTGGGAATTGAACTGTTTACATAGGTAAGTTTGTACAGAACCCTCAGGGCGCGAGTCCAATTCGCATTTGCCCAGTTTTTAATTAAATTAATTGTTATCAAGTACTAAAACAAGAAAAATAAAAACAACAAATTAAAACTATATATACACTAAAGTATTGACTTTAGTGTATATATTTTAGTTAGTATATATAGTTATTGAACTATTAACTAAAATATGGCGTCATAAAACTCCTCCGCATTGCTGTCGACTGGAAGTGCCCCCAAAAGGCTGGCGGCATTGCCACGTTGTACGACAATGCTTAATCTCTGACCGAGGTAAAAGTTAGCTCTTGGGTTACGCGAAGTGTCAACTAAACGTTTGGATAATTCTTTAAAAAGCGTATGAGTACTCGGACCCCACGGCCCAAGAGTTTCAACCCAAATCTCAAAACTTGTGATAATTACTAATACTTATATTTCTCTAAAATATGATTTGCTTGACTAAATTGTCTTTTAATTATCTCATAGATGTTGTAAAAAGTACAGTATCCAACACGGGGATAAAGCTGTCTTTGTCTTGGGTGGCTTGAATCCCTCACTTCACTTAGGTTTATTTGTTAACTCCCTCGCAGTGCTCGGGAATTAATAACATAAATCCCTCACTAACGTTCGCCCTTGGGTCACGCGAAGTGTCTACTAAGCGTTTGGATTATTCTTTAAAAAGCGTATGAGCACTCGGACCCCACGGCCCAAGAGTTTCAACCCCAAACGGCTCAAAAATATAACTGGCGACAAGGTTGACTCACTTCTTCTTCATAAGGCCTGAATACAGTGAGTGGGCGCAGAGAGGCGGCGTCCGCCACTATGACGCAGCCCCACGCCGTGCCGATGTACAGCTCGTCGCGCAGGGCACACAGCGCTGTTACCTAGAAAAAAAAAAAAATTCAAAATTATACAAACCTATTTTTTAATTAGTACAATTACTTAAAGGGCATAATAGAATAGCTCTTGTTATTATCTAAGTAAAGTCTCAATAAATAATATTCATAAACAGCAGAGTTATTAGCGTTTGTTCATATCCCAAAATGTCACTCAATTTATGGAAATATTGTATAGGCTATCGATTATGAATGAATGGTAATCAAAATGAAAAAACACTGCGCATAGTATTTGCTAGTAGCTAATGTTCTACGTTGTTGAAACCTCTACGGTCCGGACTAAGCGGTACGCCTCGTCGTTTATACCGCGTACATCGAAGGACTGAAACAATTTGCCTGCTGCGGTCTGCCACCTGATTATAATTTAGGTGTCTTCAAGGTTACAGTGAATAGGCTCTTAATAAACTAGTGCGCCTCACCATTAACGATTGCATCACTGCTTACTATCAGGTGGGATCGCAGTCAAGCACGAATTTATATCAAATAAAAAAAAAAAAAATATGAATTTACCAATTATGACAAATTTTCGTGGACAATTTTGGGATTTCGTTTTTTTACTTTTGACTACACAAATAAGATCAGTAACGGATTCGAATAGAGCCTTATTTGTTTTCTACTAATTAAAAAATAGTGGTGTGTAGACTGTATGATGACATGACATATCTGCCGAATGGCAGATGAGTTGTGGGCTAACTAGAGCCACTTATTAGGTCCCATTAAACGCAAGGCGACATTGCGGCAGCCTAAGACAAAGGTGAAGAGATGAGCTGGACAACTACCGGAGGGACTGGCCCGGAATGGCTGAGGACAGACGCGTGTGGAAAAGGGAGAGAAAGGCTTTTGCCCAACATTGAGACATAATAGGCTAACTAATAGACTGTAGCGACATCTTTGACGACGCATAGGAACTAAAATTCAAAATTATGCATCGCGGTATGAGTTCCCCGCACGGTTACAACATATAGAACAGCCCGAAATCATCTATCGGGCAGTTGCCCCGGCCCAGACACAACACTCGTCTGGTACGAGGATCCTCCCTTTTCAACGGATGTACGTGGGACTTTACACTCCGTTTCACATTGCTCCAAAAGGCTAACAAAAAAAAACTTTTTTGGTGTCTCTTTGTTATGCACGATTAGTGTATATGTCAATGTTAGAAGTATTCTTTATCCGATGGCGAGCGACTCATTGCTCATCGTCCGCTAGCCCGTGCCTACTGTAACTGAGGATCGGCCTGCGACTCCCAATGTCTGAGGCGTCTCCTGCTGCGGCGACTGGGGTGTGAGAACGTCCTTTCCATCCCTTTCGCTAGCATTACTGCTTCGTACGCGGAGGTAACCGCTTCCCATCCCCTTTCACTCCGGATCATGGCCTGAAGTGTTTACTCACCCTGCACTTGTCTTCAGTAAGATGTTCATCCAGAGCTATGGACTGCAGACTTTCAGAACAAGGCACCAACTTGCTGCAGTCTAGCCGAGCACACTGCTGCTTCGTGCGAACTGACCACTGGTACACGCATACACCTGGAAAAAAAACATTATAAGAAACTTGTGGTATACATAATTATTTTAAGTATATGTAAAACCTGAATATAGTTTTTTCAGACTCAATTATTTTTACACCACGGTTTATTTTTTTCCTAAATTATTTTAGAAAGGTCACAAGTTAGACACCACCGACACTAAGTACAACACAGGTCACTTCTGGTCATAGCGGGCATTAGGAGCCAGCGCATAGCTGGGTGCGGGAGCTAAACAATTTCTCAGTCGTCCGGTGATCATGTATTTGTGCGGACAACTAGGTAACATTACAAGCTTATAACTCTATGATTTTTAGGATTCCGTACTTCAAAAGGAAAAAAACTGAACCCTTATAAGATCACTTTGTTGTCCGTCCGTCTGTCTGTTTGTCAAGACCCTTTATCTCGGAAACGCGTGAAGGTATTGAGTTAAAATTAACCATAATAAACCATATAGTCAGGTCTGCAGTCCCTTGAGGCTGTGAAAAATCAAACATCTGAGTTAACGGAAAAAAAGAGATACGGCCATTTATGTCGCAAAAAACGTGTATTTCGACACTCTCAAGAGAATCAAAATTCATAGAGTACTTCCCGTTGACCTAGAATCCTGAAACTTGGCATGAAGCAAGGTCTTATAGCACAAGTATAGGAAAAAATCTGAAAACTGTAAATTTGTTGTTCGGTCACAAAAAGAAAACAATTTTTGTGATTCGGAAAAATCTTCGTAACTCAATTTGGGAATTGAACTGTTTTCATTAGTAAGTTTGTACGGAACCCTCAGTGCGTGAGTCCAACTCGCACTTGCCCGGTTTTTTATTATTTTGGCTACGCTCTTCTTGTGCATTTAGCCAGTTTCAAGTTTAGAAAGTATTAAGTTTTCAGTCACTTTAAGTTTTTTTTTTACCATAAACGCTATCTAGCCTCAAGCTAAGCGTGTATTATACACTAGAAATCAATTTGCGAATAATTGACTGGTCTGTTGGTCTAGTAGTTAGTGGCCCTGACTGCTATGCCGGAGGTCGTGGGTTCGATTCCCACCCAGGACAAATGTTTTTGTGATGAGCACAATAATTGGTTCTGGGTCTGGGTATAATATTTCTATAATATGTATGTATTTAGAAATATTTAAGTATGTTTATCAGTTGTCTAGTACTCATAACACAAGCTCTGCTTAGCTTGGGACTAGACGGCGTTGTGTGATAGTTGTGGAATATTATATTATATTATTAAAATAGCCACCGAACTTCGACAGTAGGGCTTACTTACTCACCAGGATCACAGTAGACGATGACAAAAGGTTCATCTTCAGGCGCCGCCATGAGCGTGACGCGCGGCGGCGCCGGCAGCACGTCGGCGCCGCACACGCCGCCCATGTTCACGGCGTACGAGTACAGCCCGTCGCCGCCCGCCCACACCTCCCAGCTGTGCAAGGGGGATCAGTTAATAAAGTGGAGAGTTTTTTTTAAGTTTGGAAATCATCTAACGACTTTTCCCGCTCTTCACGTCAGACTTTTACTGACTAAAACCACAACTGTGTTATTCACTTATTTATTAAATCTTCATGCAACACAAAGGTACAAAGGCGGACTTAATGCCTTAAACATTCTCTACCAGTCAACCTAGGGTGGTGAAGAGAAAATGTGGCAGGTGCATAAAAATACAAAAGAATATTACGAAAATAAGAGTTTAAAATTTCATTTCTTCTTAACGTATCGATGGCAAAACTAGTTAAATTCCTTGCATGGCCCAGTATTCGGCCACGGCCGTGCCGTCCGCTGATGCTGTCATTAGGTCCCTACGTGAACAGGTAACAGGGCACGTGATGCAGGATCGAAGGTGGGACATGGTCTGCGGAGAGACGCCGCACAAGCACATCTGTGGAAATTGTCTTTGCTGCGCCCAACTTGGATGCGGAGTCTGTTTAGAGTTTTCCAGGTTAGCCATGGCAACTGGTGTCTAGGAGAGAGGCTAGCCGACGGCTCGACAAAATCATCAGGAGGTTTAAACTTCTCCCGCCAGAGGTCGCATCTCTCCGAGGTGCTGTTACCTTGGGATGGGCTCACGCTTGCAACAAAACTTTTACGACTTTTAAGTCTCAGGGGCACCGAACTGTAATTGTGAATTGGATGGCGAGGGTTTCACTTACCCATGAGGAGACGGCACAGCAGCTAGACAGCAGAGTTCAGTTGCTGTGCCAAGTTCTGTTAACACGAAGCTGCCTTCAGCTTCTGGTCGATGGGAAGTCACTAGGAACAGCCTGGAAATAATGACAACCAAATATAATACCTGTAGTAGGAGTTACAGACAACCCACTCTGCAGAGCCTGCATGGTAGAGGACAAGACAGCAGCTCATCTGCTTCTTAGCTGTCCTGTGGTCGCTGGATACAGGGCAATGTACTTCGGAAACCCAGGTAACCTCCGCGAAATGGTTAATAACACCAAGGCGCTGCTGGCCTTCCTGGAGGAGCTGGGGTGGATCAAATGACACACCCGTCCCACCCGTAAGCACCCGTAATACACGTTTTAGTCGCGGAGTTGTGGACACCAGCCCGAAATACAAATACAATATATCTGTAGTAAGTAATCTTAGGGAATGCAACTCGACATACATTTTCACTGTTTTTCATACAACTGCTCTTACGCAATTATGACGTTATTACACATTTTTCATTAGATATTTTGAAAAAACAGTATCTTGTGAATATTATCTAGGCTCCTATTGAAGTCAATTTGTAAATTGTAAAACTAATCCAGTAAAGACCTCTGAAAATCTGCTATTTTGCATGTACATTGACACTTCATAATTTACTCAATAAATAAAAAAGGCAAAAAGTATAATAGAAGCCTTGCAAATTGACATGAACATGTAGTTTCTTGCCGGTTCTTCCCCATAGGAAACGACCAATTTGGGACCGTGCACTAGCTTCTGACGTTTTATAAGTGCCCATGTAGGCCTATGTGAAATAAAAAACTTTTGACTTTGACTTTGACCCCATCCTAATTCTATAATCTGTCAGAACTGTCAAACGGTACTTCTTAGATTTGATGAGCTGTAGTATTCGTTGTATATCTTCATTATTTCGTTACCTGCCACAACTGAGGGCTACTGCGACCCGCTGCAGCCTGGGTAGACCCTGCAGCGCCGCTACTGATGACGGTGCTCCTCCGACGGACTCCTGTACGCGCACACACCAGATCAGCGCACAACTGGATGCACTGCGAATGTTACAGAGTAAAATTAACACTTTTTTTATTTAATGATTTATTTACACTTTCACAAGGCATTCTCTGTCAGTAAAGCGGGCACGTGATAATCATGGCAGTGAGCCCTTCTTTGAGGACTGGCTGGAGAGGCGTTTTGGGGTCCTTGCCGCCTTGACGCAGATCCTCATCGGACATGGTAAGTTCGGGAGGTTCATGCACCTGTTACAGGCGGAAACGCCCGGGTGTCACTATGGTGCTAACCGCCCGGAGGACAAGGTGGAGCATACGATGGAGGTGTGAACCGCTTGGGCGGAGAACCGCTGTGTCCTCGTGGGGGCGATCGACGGCAAGGACGTCTCGTGCCGAACCCTGAAACAGGCTATGGTCCGTTGCAGGAGGGAATGGGAGGCCGTTGCCTCCGCGTGCGAAGCATTAATGCTAGCAAAGGAGACGGCTGTACGCGTGAGGGAACGGCCATCCTGACACCCCAGCCGCCGAGACCCCGACTCCAACTACCAGCCACCGTGAGCGCGGGCTTGCGGACGACAAGCAATGGGTAGTTTGCCATCCAACCACGTAGTGTTCCACGCAAGCCTCAAAGAGACGTCAGCGGAACTGTAGGGGCCGGCCACGGGGAGTTTCTAGAAACTCGCGGTCCCAGATGCACAATCTTCAGTTCTTGTTGAAGTGAGAGGGTGTCAGAGTTTTACTGACTAAAATCTATCTGTCCTACAAAACTAATCTATCTGATACTCACGAGTAAACAGATATTCTGCCGGCGGAGTCACCGAGCCACATCTTGTTGCCAACCCGACACATTGCCGTCACCATCACGGGATCCGCTTTGTCTGAGGTGATAAAATATATAGATAGATATAACATTTATTTGATTCACACAAAAATAAACAGACAATACACAAAAGCACAATAAAATTACAAAACTAAGCACATAAATTAACAAAATTTTAAAAATTTAAACAATCACAAACATCAATTTATTTATTTATTTTATAATTTATGTACACACGAATACATACAGAAAGAAGAAACATTCAGATAAAAATTGTACAAAGGTACTGCTTATTTCCAATAAGAAATTTCTTCCAGCAATGAAAATTTCTTTGATTCTTCTTTTGAAATTTCTTTTTTTGATTTCTTGAATCAATGTTACGAGTACCTACATTAAACACATAATATGGTGAATCTGGTTTAGAAATTGACGAGATGCGACGAAAGAACGCAAAAATATATGGTGTGTCTGACTTTATGTCCAATTCATACGCTGTTTCCACCATAAAACTCTGCAATGTTCTTCCCCTTGACATCAAAAAAGCTGAAAGTAAATTTTCCTTCAAGCGTAAAATTCGGAACTACTACTTGAAGTCCTCTCAACCTTAGCTCGGTCTTCGTCAAATTGTTATTAAGTTCTCATAATGATTTGATATTTTTCATAGTATTTATTAATTTATAATTTTAGTCACTCGGCGAACTTCGTTCCGCCTGATAATGCGATAAATGAAGAACCGCTCCACGATTTTGTGCAAACTTCACATAAACCATCTACTAAATAGTCCGAACAAAGCCTAAACATTTGGTTTGGATAGGTGAGCCCGTTCTTGAGTTATAAAATTACAACGAAAAGTGGCATTGATTTTTATATATATAGATTTTTATAAAAACTTTTTTTTCTGTTTGAAGTATCTGTTATTTATTTATTATGCACACCTACCACAGTGTTGTCTCTTTTAACCCAAGGGTTGACTGGTAGAGAATGCCTTGTTGCATTAAGTCCGCCTATGTACCACTACTGTACATGAAGTTTAAGTAAATAAATACAAAGCCTCGAGCACAGGCACAGGGTAGCCAGCCTATCGGTATTTTACAAATTACATTTTGGAGAGTGTGCGCGGGAATTGCATGACTTGATTCCGCCATTTCCTTTCTACCATCGGACAACCCGACGAACGGCGAGTATCCACCCTTACTTTGTTGAAAATTCAACGGTCCGGACTAAGCGTTTCGCTTCGTCGTTTATACCGCATACATCGAAGGACTGGAACAATTTGCCTGCTGCGGTCTTCCCGTCCAACTATAATTTAGGCGTCTTCAAGGCTAGAGTGAATAGGCTCTTAATAAACTAGTGCGCCTCACCATCAATGGTTGCATCACCGCTTACCATCAGGTGGGAACGCAGTCAAACACTGGTTTATATCAATTAAAAAAATAATAAGAATGACGTTTTTAGGGTTTCGTGCCTAAGCTCATATAGGTACACGAGTGCATGTTGCCAACGTCACAGGTTACTGCAGGCGTCAACATATGTATAGTGACACTTGACACACACCTCGGCAGCCGCTGATCTTCATTTGTTGGAATGTCGAGTGTCAACAGCTACCGCCGACATTGCGACGGCTGCAGGTATCTCAGCCGTTGGTAATATGTCGCTAGTCTGTTTGACCTCTAAGTGGTCAAAAACAGAACCCTTATAGCAGCGGTTCTCAAACTTTTCCTCTAACGGAACCCTATTGGGAGGCAAAATATTTAACGGAGCCCTTAAATGAAAAAAAAAAAGTTAATGGGCAACTGCTTGGTTCTGTATAATTTAATTGTGCCTTTGTGTGCGTTTCGTGTTGCAACAAATATTTTTTTATTATTTATTTATTTTATAAATTTGTACACACATTATATTGGAAGAAGATACAGCAATAAAAACAAAATAAACAAAGGTACTGCTTATTTCTAAAAAAAATTTCTTCCAGCAGACCTGCGAAAGGAGATATAAAAAGAAATGTAGACAATAGTGTGTAGAAATAAGAAAAGAATAGTTGTTTTATCTATCTATCTATTTATTTACTCATTTTGAGTTACCGTGATAGTATCGATTATTTCCTATAGATCGTAAAATTTAATGTGAGGTATGACACTGTTTTTTTTATTTTTTTAACAATTACAACAACAACAATAGAAATAATGAGGAAGAAAGTATACAGACCATTGGTTTTTATACTTTCTTTCTCATTATAACCAGTATTCACATGGAGCCCGCAAAGCTTTGCGGAGCCCCAGGGTTCCGCGGAGCACACTTTGAGTATGACTACTTTATAGGTTCACTTTGTTGTCCGTCTATCAGTCTGTCAAGAGCCTTTTTCTCAAGAACGCGTGGAGGTATGAAGCTCAAATGGATATCAACTACTCAGGTCTGCTACCTCTGGAAGCAGTAAAAAAGCATACTTCTAAGTCAATGCGATCCAAAAATGAGGTCGTTTATGCTCCGATCCGGGAACTGAACTATTTACATAGGTAAATTTGTAAGTAACCTCTCAGTGCACGAGCCCGATTCGCACTTGACCGGTTAAACGCGAGCCTATCAATAATAAAAATAAAAATGAGACATGACACGAGCTCCTTCACGCTCTATAACTGCTTACCTGTCAAAACTCTTACGGTGTGATGATGCGTGAAGCTGGTGGCGGTCGCCAGCAGGGTGTGCGCTCTCTCAGGCTCCCCCCCTCCGTACCACATCTCCCAGCCTGGCACGCCCTCCTCTGGGGGTAAATTGACTCGGTTTAATCACACTAACTCATTGAATATTTTAAAGGTGACAGTTTGTGTGTGTGTAAGTTTGATTCACGTTGGAACGGCTGAACGGATTTGGGTGAAATTTGGTTTACGGGTAGACCATACCCTATAATAGCACATAGGACGCGTTTTATCCCAGTATTTATGTGACAGGAGAGAATAATAAGAAATAAGCGTGTTGTGCGAAGTAATCTTTCAAGGATTCTAATAAGAATGGAATTTTGAATTCTAAATATAAATAAATGTTTTTCACGTAAGATTTGTGGGCTTATGTGCAATAAAATAATTTTGAGTTTGAGTAAAGCTATATTTGACCGGGACACCATGGCAGCGCGACCAGTCGCCGCTACCAACAAAATGTATACAGCTCTATCTCTAGTTACTCACACCAATTTGGCGGCGCGACCAGCTCGGACGCGTGCACTTAAAGTTCGTTTTGATACTGTCTCAGTGTGGTGTAGCAACTCTGGTGTCTGTATGGTGTCTAGTTTGATAGCTTACGGACACCATGGCGGCGCAACTGGTCGCGCCGCCATGGTGTCCTGGTGAAATATAGCCCTTATAGTTTGTGGTAAAGTGAGCCCAGAAAGACTTTTTTTCCACAATTTTCGCTCAACGCTATCTATTACCACACTAAGCAGAGCTTGTGCTATGAGTACTAGACAACTGATAAACATACTTATATAATTCTAAATCCATATACACTACAGATAAATTACACCCAGACACAGAACAAATGATCGTGCTCATCACACAAACATTTGTCCTGGGTGGGAATCGAACCAACGACTTCTAACATCCAGCTGATTTATTAATACAAACCAAAAGCATTATGGAATACTATGTTATTGTTTTATAAACTAACATATTGTAATATGACTAATTTATAATTTGACCTAAATATTTTGCTAATTCAATTTTAATGTATTCCATGACAATTTGATTTAATTATTTTATTTATTAACTATGTATGGATGTGTGGTGTGACGAGAATGGATAAAGTGAGAAATGAATATATTAGAAGGAAGTTTGAAAGTGGCGCCAGTGTCTGAAAAGTTGAAAGGGAATCGTTTGTCTTGGTATGGTCATGTGAAGAGGAGGGATGAAACGCATGTTACTAAAAGAGTTATGAGTATACATGTGGATGGGTGGAGAGGGAGAGGGAGACCAAAGAAAAGATGGATGGATTGTGTGAAGAGTGATATGAAAGAAAAGGAAGTTAGTGATAGCATGACGAGTGACAGGGCAGAATGGAAGAAAAAAACGTGTTGCGCCGACCCCAAATAACACGGGACAAGGGCAGGAAGATGATGATGATTTATTAACTATGTACCAAATTAATAATAAGAATTTTGTATGCCTCATTGGTTAGACATAGCACAACCTGGAACTAAAACAACATCATATCGACGGTGAAGTACCAATAACTCCTAACTGTCGGAAGTCAAAATTATCTGTCCAAAAATTGTTAGGAAGTAATACTATAAATTGACACGTTGGTTTAGTTAGGTGTTTGTTTCCACAAATTAATTTGATGCAGTCGCAACTAAATATCCGCTTCGGATATTTTACGAAGCATGCGGAAACACGCATTTAAAATATAATCACTTAAAAGTAGTTTTATCGAAAACTGTCAGTTAGAAGGTATTGGCACTTCACCGTCGATATGAACCTATAAATGATTTGAATTTTGAAAATAGCAGTCAGGGCCACTGACCATTAAACCAACAGGCCAGTCAAAGATGATGAATCAAGTTTACAATAATAATAATAATAATAAATCATTTATTTTCAGGCATCTTGGCCCATAGATATATATCTTACAGACTAACATATATAAAGTAAAAGAAATACAATTTATTGTTAATAAATAAGACTTATGACTATGTTAGTTCACACTGCACTTGTTCACTTTGTGCTATTCTGATTTGTCTGTTACAATGACTTACCACCGACACCTAGCACAGTGCAGGCTGCAGCCGCAGTCGCAGTCCTTGCAGACGCTGCGTCTGCCAGCGCGCAGTACTCTGGCGCTGCCGCTATGCTGACTAAGGCTGCAGCTGATGGACGCAGCTCGGGGGATCCCGACCAGCAGCGACGCATCGTTTCTAGCATGCAGCAGGGGTATTCTAGGTCCTGAGAAAGGAAATAAGGTATTTATAAAGTTGGTTTTAATTTAAAAAAGATAATTTATTGAGTTCCTGTGTTTATTGAGTCTGTGTTTCCTGATAGTTACAATCCGGAAATGTTTAAGTCAAGAGTGAATAGGTTACTTCTAGGTAAGCGCGTTCCATCGTCGACCGCATCGTCGCTTTCCATCAGGTGAGATGGCGGTCAAGCGCGAACCTATTGAGAATAATAATAAAAAAAAAGTGTGTAAGTCACCCCCTAACTTTTTATTGATGGCTATTAAGGAGATGCAACTCGACATACATTTTCACTGTTTTTCATACAACCGCTCTTACGCGATTATGACGTTATTACACATTTTTCATTGGATATTTTGGAAACACAGTATCTTGTGGATATTATCTAGGCTTCTATTGAAATCAATTCATAAATTTGTGTAAAACTAATCCTGTAAAGACCACTGAAAATCGCTATTTTGCATGAACTTGGACACTTCATAATTTACTCAAAAATTTAAAAGTCAAAAAATATAACAATAGAAGCCTTGCAAATTTAATCAAGATTCTAAAAAACGACAATTTTTTCAAAAACTTTTAACGGTTTAAAAAAAATATGGTGAAAAAAGTTCTTACAATCTAAGCTAATATTATAAAGAAGAAACATTTGATTTTTTGTCTGTTTGTTTGTATGTTACGATTTAACTTAAAAAATACTGGACCGAGTTTCAAAATTCTTTCACCGGCAAAAAGCTACTTTATCACTGAGTAACATAGGCCTATATTTTCTATTTTCACGTAGGGGAAGCCGCTGGCAAAAGCTAGTGGTTACATAATAATAGCTTAAAATATTTAATCATAATATTATAATGACATGCAATTATTTTTTTTATAGAATTCGTTTAGATCTAAACTGGAGGAATTCTGAGATTATGAATTACCACCTGCGCACCTCGACCATGATATGTACTCACCCTTGGAGACAGCGAAGGTCTAGCTCCTTCCAGCACAGCTTCTTTGACGGCCTCGTGACCCTCAAACGGCTGCCGAACTGTCACAATCTCGTACAAAAGCATGCCGTAAGAGAAGCAGTCCACCTGTCAAAAAGAATGACATTACACTTGTGTCGCTTGAACCAGGTAGGCAGAGATGCATGTGTGGGGGGGTATACCTCCCTTGTTGCCACAGGGAATTTCTGAAAGGGACACTGATCCTGGAATTTAAAGGGTAACTGAAGAAGTTGAAGGCAACGAAGGAACAGGAGTGAGTTTTTAGTCAGTAAAAGTCTGACCCTATCTCCCGCTCCGCCCAAGAGCGGGATTTGTCATAAGATGATTTTCCCAAACAATAAAAAAAAACTCACCCATATTGGGTTTTAAATAGATCAGTAAATTTCTGACACTCCCTCGCGCCCCACCTAGTGCGTGAAGAGTTTTTTTTTTATATTTTTGCACTTACAAAAAAAGAAGGGTGTTATTAGAAGGGGAACCTGTAAAGTAACAAGAAAAGGTCGCACCAACTGACATGTGACGTCATCGCCATTTTTTTTTTAAGGTTGGGAATCATCTAATAATTCCTCCCTAAGGCGGAGCTAGGGCGTGTCAGACTTTTACAAACTAAAACCCACTCTATGCATTCCAGGACCACGAGTTTTCGTTTCGCAAGTCAACCCATGGGATCAGCTGGGTTCAGCGGGGCCGAAGCCTATACTGGGGCCATGACACAATGAAACATACACAACAACATGAAACAATGCCACAACAATTTTGCTGACATTGCTTTAAGGCGCGCGTGGAACATATCAGCGCATGATCGCCATCGGTGTCGACGTCACACAAAATACACATTCACAATAATATAGAATGGCAGAAATTGTTACAGAGTGATAATAAAGAAATACCTTACTCCAGTTCAAAGTTTTTATTCCATGGGCGGCGAAAGAGTGCCCTTCTAATTACATTACATCGGCTTTGATACACGGAAATTGACAAGCATAAAAATTCACTATTAAGGTAGAAAAATATTTAAAATAAATAAACGAAACGGAAATTGTCACAATAAATTTTTATTTAAATATGACCGGCGCCAGTGACTGAAAAGTTGAAGGGGAATCGTTTGTCTTGGTATGGTCATGTGAAGAGGAGAGATGAAACACATGTTACTAAAAGAGTTATGAGTATATATGTGGATGGGTGGAGAGGGAGAGGGAGGCCAAAGAAAAGATGGATGGATTGTGTGAACAGTGATATGAAAGAAAAGGAAGTTAGTGATAGCATGACGGTTGACAGGATAGAATGGAAGAAAAAAACGTGTTGCGCCGACCCCAAATAAGATGGGACAAGGGCAGGAAGATGATGATGATGCTCTGATATTTTAAAGAAATAAAAAGGAAGTGGTCAGGTTAAACCCTCACAAGTTTAACCGGATGCTATAATATTTTTAAGAATTAGAAAGGAAGTCGTCATTTAATTCGATATAAATTCAACAGGACGTTGCAATATTAAAATAAATAAATAGGAAGTGATCAAATTAAATCCTTATCAAATAATGGTTTTGCACAATTAGACACTACGCGCCGTCGACGACTCGGGCTCGGTTCGGACGGTTACCGGACGGCGAGCTACCCATTGCTCGTCATCCACAAGCCCACGCCTACAGTTGATGGAAATCAGAGTTGGGATTCCGGCGGCTGGGGCGTGAGGACGTTCATTCTCTTACGCGTGCGGCCATCTCCTTCGCTAGCATTACTGCTTTGCACCCGGAGGCGACCGCCTGCCATTCCTTTTCGTTCCGGACCATGGCCTGTACCTGGGCCCGGTGCGAGAGCGAGTTGCCTTCGATCGCCCCCACAATGACACGGCGGAGCTCCGTCCAAGAGGGGCACACCTCCACCGTGCTCTCCAGGAAAATGTAATACTCACTCTCATACACATACATACTCACTCTCATACACACACATATCCAATCTCATACTCACATATACTCACTCTCAAACACACACATACTTACTCTCACACACACACACACTCACTACACATATTTAAGTAAGTACTTTGTTCACCCACTGCACGTACCAATGTCATTATTTTATTTTGTAACCGTAATACGACCCCCTATAACTGGAAACTCTTTCCTAAGATACAGACAGAATTTCTGCCTAGTTTAGGAAAGGGAGTCCTAGGACCCACTTTGTAATGAATGTACTGTTTTTCTCTAGTATTTAAGACTACTCTGTATGCCTTGTACAAACTACTTATTGAATAAATTATTATTATTATTATTATAATAAAGTTCCTACTAACCTTCTCATTATATTCTTCTTCACCATTATACCTCATGATCTCGGGCGCCATGAACCCTTCCGTGCCGCCGAAGCCTTTGGTGCCTGATGGAGGAGCGAGTCGGCTAATACCTGGATACAAATAGCAATGGTAACTTAAGCCTTGTCTATCAAGAACTAGGTGCCACCCGCGGGTCTGCCCCTGTGAAAATAGTATTTAGAGGTAGGCGAGTCACCAGTTTGGAGGTGGGCGGAACAGAGAGTAAAGTCCCGCAAACCTTCATTGAAAAGGGAGGACCATCACCTTTTTTGTAATTTATTTTATTTATTTGGACAAAGTTGTTTTTAGGTGGACCTATGACCTGGTAAGGGTTGTGGGAATCCGATGGATGCGAGAAGCATAGAACCGTTCATTGTGGCGACACTTGGGGGACTTCTATGTCCAACAGTGGACGTCTTTCGGCTGAAATGGTTTTATTTGTTTACCAGCTTTTGCCCGCGAAGAAGTCGAAAATGGTTATATTAGGTTTTTTGAGATATGAAATATTATTTATTATCTTCGTCGTGTGTGATAGTCCATTGAATTGTATGGCGAGCGACATTGTATCTTAAGATAAAATATTATAGTATCTTAGCCGTGTGCAGCGCCCCTTAGTGAACTCCACTGCGGGTGACGTAACCTACGACAAACTTATTATTTACGTTTGGTACAGTAATTGGGTCTAGGGATCGACCCGCAAAATTAAGTTTTTTTATTGTATATACTTTTCCGGGATAAAAAGTACCCTTGCAGCTACAGTGAATCGCCCTGAGATTCTCGCCACCCGGGGCATTTCCTACGATGCCAGCTGGGGTTATGGATAAGCTCGCGTCTGAGCACTATCTAACCAATGGAGCACGCTTGCCTAGAAGTAACCTATTCACTCTTGACTTAAATATCCCTTGGTTGTAGCTATCAGGAAACACATCACGTTTACATCATCTCACTTCTACCATCGGACAACTCGGCGTACGGCAAGTACGGTACGGTCCGGACTAAGCGTTTCGTCTCGTCGTTTATACCGCATAAATCGAAGGATTGGAAGATTTGCCTGCTGCGGTCTTCCCATCCGATTATAATTTAGGTGTCTTCAAGGCTAGAGTGAATAGGCCCTTACTAAACTAGTGCGCCTCACCATCAACGATTGCATCACTGCTTACCATTAGGTGGGATCGCAGTCGAGCACTAGTATATATCAATGTAAAAAAAAGCAAATATTTTTTTAAATATTACTGACCGTAATCTCCCAGTTTAACGTGCACGTTGAGCGGGGCTCCGCTCAGCTCATCTCCTGGTCGAGGCATCTTCCATACTAGTACGTTCTCCGACTAAACAGAAAATAGCATAACATTAGAACACGGCCATATTCTAGAGAGTTGTGGTAAAGACGCCATCTTACGAATTCAAACCTAGGCAGGTGCATTACTTTGTGTGATTTATTTCATTAGTATGAATAAGATGTGACTTTGACCGGCCTGTTGGTCTAGTGGTTAGTGGCCCTGACAGCTATGCCGGAGGTCGTGGGTTCGATTCCCACCCAGGACAAATGTTTGTGTGATGAGCATAATCATTTGTTCTGTGTCTGGGTGTAATTTATCTATATTTATTTATTTAGAAATATATTTGGCATGTCCTGAAACCAAAAATTTGAAGATATGTGATAACTCCTGCACCTGCATTGAGCCCGCGTGCTGAATTACAGCCTATTCCCTCGCGGTAGCTGCGCAGTACGCCGTCTAGGGCGCCCTGAATACCTTAAGATCTCTGTAGACGACCCTCCTGGCGTGTAGATACTCGAGCGCCCGCGCGACCTGCAGCGCGAGCGCGCGCGCCAGGCGGGCGCTGCAGCGCGACCCGCACTCGCGGTAGCTGCGCAGTACGCCGTCTAGGGCACCCTGAATACCTTTAGATCTCTGTAGACGACCCTCCTGGCGTGTAGATACTCGAGCGCCCGCGCGACCTGCAGCGCGAGCGCGCGCGCCAGGCGGGCGCTGCAGCGCGACCCGCACTCGCGGTAGCTGCGCAGTACGCCGTCTAGGGCACCCTGAATACCTTTAGATCTCTGTAGACGACCCTCCTGGCGTGTAGATACTCGAGCGCCCGCGCGACCTGCAGCGCGAGCGCGCGCGCCAGGCGGGCGCTGCAGCGCGACCCGCACTCGCGGTAGCTGCGCAGTACGCCGTCTAGGGCACCCTGAATACCTTTAGATCTCTGTAGACGACCCTCCTGGCGTGTAGATACTCGAGCGCCCGCGCGACCTGCAGCGCGAGCGCGCGCGCCAGGCGGGCGCTGCAGCGCGACCCGCACTCGCGGTAGCTGCGCAGTACGCCGTCTAGGGCACCCTGAATACCTTTAGATCTCTGTAGACGACCCTCCTGGCGTGTAGATACTCGAGCGCCCGCGCGACCTGCAGCGCGAGCGCGCGCGCCAGGCGGGCGCTGCAGCGCGACCCGCACTCGCGGTAGCTGCGCAGTACGCCGTCTAGGGCACCCTGAATACCTTTAGATCTCTGTAGACGACCCTCCTGGCGTGTAGATACTCGAGCGCCCGCGCGACCTGCAGCGCGAGCGCGCGCGCCAGGCGGGCGCTGCAGCGCGACCCGCACTCGCGGTAGCTGCGCAGTACGCCGTCTAGGGCACCCTGAATACCTTTAGATCTCTGTAGACGACCCTCCTGGCGTGTAGATACTCGAGCGCCCGCGCGACCTGCAGCGCGAGCGCGCGCGCCAGGCGGGCGCTGCAGCGCGACCCGCACTCGCGGTAGCTGCGCAGTACGCCGTCTAGGGCACCCTGAATACCTTTAGATCTCTGTAGACGACCCTCCTGGCGTGTAGATACTCGAGCGCCCGCGCGACCTGCAGCGCGAGCGCGCGCGCCAGGCGGGCGCTGCAGCGCGACCCGCACTCGCGGTAGCTGCGCAGTACGCCGTCTAGGGCACCCTGAATACCTTTAGATCTCTGTAGACGACCCTCCTGGCGTGTAGATACTCGAGCGCCCGCGCGACCTGCAGCGCGAGCGCGCGCGCCAGGCGGGCGCTGCAGCGCGACCCGCACTCGCGGTAGCTGCGCAGTACGCCGTCTAGGGCACCCTGAATACCTTTAGATCTCTGTAGACGACCCTCCTGGCGTGTAGATACTCGAGCGCCCGCGCGACCTGCAGCGCGAGCGCGCGCGCCAGGCGGGCGCTGCAGCGCGACCCGCACTCGCGGTAGCTGCGCAGTACGCCGTCTAGGGCACCCTGAATACCTTTAGATCTCTGTAGACGACCCTCCTGGCGTGTAGATACTCGAGCGCCCGCGCGACCTGCAGCGCGAGCGCGCGCGCCAGGCGGGCGCTGCAGCGCGACCCGCACTCGCGGTAGCTGCGCAGTACGCCGTCTAGGGCACCCTGAATACCTTTAGATCTCTGTAGACGACCCTCCTGGCGTGTAGATACTCGAGCGCCCGCGCGACCTGCAGCGCGAGCGCGCGCGCCAGGCGGGCGCTGCAGCGCGACCCGCACTCGCGGTAGCTGCGCAGTACGCCGTCTAGGGCACCCTGAATACCTTTAGATCTCTGTAGACGACCCTCCTGGCGTGTAGATACTCGAGCGCCCGCGCGACCTGCAGCGCGAGCGCGCGCGCCAGGCGGGCGCTGCAGCGCGACCCGCACTCGCGGTAGCTGCGCAGTACGCCGTCTAGAGCACCCTGTAGATATTGTTTTTCTTAGTATGACTATAGCAGAATCTGTGCAACGCAAAAACAAAATTCTCCGTCGCGATATCAGAGTTCTTTACGAGATTAGAACATAAAAAACATTTCAAAATCATCTATCGGGCAGTTACCCGGACCAAACAGAAACCCGTCTGATCGGAGGATCCTCCCTTTTCAACGGAGGTATGCAGAACTACTCTGTTCTGTTTACTTCTAAAGCCCCTTAAGGGTCTTCTTTTGAAAATATACTATTTGAAAATATATTTTTCAACTTGTATAAAAAACATTAAAAGGGCATCATAAAATTCTAAAAAAATATATATGCAATACTTTGATTTATACACCGAAACATGAGCACGACCACTCTGTCAAGAGTGCACGACTGAGAAGAATTTTGATTCATGATCTTCAATTTTGTACAAATATTTTTTTCATTTATTGTTCTTTAAACAATAAAAAAAGTCTTTATAAAAAGCGTTTATTGTTTGTGTTACAACTTTTTTCCAATTGCCAACATGAAACGCCAATGGTTACCAAACTATTGGCATGATTTACTTTTTTCTTTTCTCCAGAAATGATATAGGCCAATACAAGGAATCAATAGCAAAAAGAACCTGGTCTTTAAATCGTAATTTACAGATACGTATATTGCTAGTATATTTTTGTCAGGCGTTACCTATTTTCGTTATACTCTAATGAAATGGAAATATAATACGTAATATTTCTAGGTTTCTATTTATAAAATAGATTGGTTATTACTGTAATATTTTTTCACACGCAGTTTTTTATCATTAAAACTAGAAAAAAAAGTGATGAACGAATTGAAAAGATACGCGTTAGTGTTGTGATAGTGATTGAAACTATTTAATACATACTCACCATAAAAATTGAAACTTAAACTATATTTAACACTGGGAAACGGAAAGTATAATACAGTATTTTTATTTATGAAAAATAACGCCTGATGACAAACTATAGCAATATACTAAATAGTCTATAACTTCGCTTCGTTACGGTTGGTAGACATAATTCTTTTTGCTATTGATTTATCATACAGCGCTTTAAGATAAAGCTAAGGTTTCACTTTTGGCGAAAAGAAAAAAAAAATACATGCCAGCAATTTATGGGAAAAATTTCATTCCCTATATGTAAATATTGTACAAATATTTTATTTACTAACAGTACATTTTTTTTCAGATATTAGCATTTTTTGAAGTCTCGGTAACAAATATTGTAAATCACGACGCCACGCGGCGCGAAATGTCAAATCATACGGCACCTAGCCCTCTGAACTGTTGGACGTACATAATTTTCTCGTCATAACGCTCCTGTATTTACAGAGATTTATCGTTCAAGTATAATAATGTAGGGGAAGAGGGGTAGACATATCCTCAAGGTCATGGGCTAACAGGAGCCCCTTGACAAGTGAACGAATGTGGTCCAAACTTGGCATGCGAGTGGACTATGTCCTTAATTAGGACACAAAATAGGAAATTTGCATGCAATTTTTTTATTAGATAAATTAAATAATTTTTGTCAACTCCCATGCCGCAAAACACAGAGCTGTGCATGGCGTCGCATCGCAAGAGAGTGGTACAAGTCTCGACTGAGACATGATCACAGCCACTCTGTCAAAATTGCAGGGCAGAATAAGAGATTATGTGATTTGGGAATACTAGTTTTAGTAAAGAAATATGAAAGAATTTTTGAAATATTTTCAACAACAACGAAGTTGTAAATCTACAAAGCTGCTAATAAGAAATATCAAACTTCGATGCGGACTTTGACATTAAAGTCCATTACACCCGTACAGCCATATATATTTCAATTTTTTAGTTAGATTTTTTTTTTAATTATTATTACTTATCTACATTGTGTTCACATATTAGAAGCGACAAGAAATATGTAACCAAGATTTATATAACTCATAATATGATTTAAAAGAGTGTCTGTGGAGTTTCTTGCACGTTCTTCTCCATAGGAAGAACGGACGCGGGCGAAATTAAATCATGCAAATTCCGATGCACACTCCTCGAAATGCAACCGGTTGAAAATCGATAGGATAGCAACTCGGCGTCAACACTTAAGACATTGAAGATTCTCCATGCTTTCAAAATGACTTACAGCGGGTGCCAGTGCCAGGAGCAGCGACAAGGGAGCTGCGCAGACGGCCAGCAGGGGCACCACGTGCTGGTGCTTCAGCTGGCTGAGGATCGACAGCTCCTGGCGCAGCCCGCAGTACGCGCGGCACGCTGCGGCGGTCGGCTCTCGCTCCCAACGGGAGAGGGCGGCCTGGCGTACATGGAGAAATAAAAATAGTGTGAGATCAGCAATGGAGTTTGTAGGTCTTTAAGTCACTGGCGGCTGGATTTTGGATTCCGAATGAAACAAAAGTTTTTTTAATCCCGAACACAGTTAGGGATTTATATAATAAACTCCCGAGCACAGCAACAGAGTTCATTCGCTTTAAAAAAATAATGACGTCATCAATGCTCCTGCAAAGTAAAGGCCTATTCATACGAGACTATTCACTAATATTAAAGCAAACTTTTTCTTACACAGTATTTTCATGTGTGTTTTATGTGTGTTTGTGTTATTACTATGTTTTTGTTTGTGCTTTGTGTGAATTTGTATTTGGGTCAACATATGGGTATCTTGCCTGAAATAAATGTTGTTACTTTATTTTTAAATTGACAAACTGTTTAACTTTGACTGGTCAATTTGAACTCGGCTTTATAATTTGTATATAAATAATAATTTGATTTATAGCTAAATTACATTATAAGCTGAACTTACAGACAGCCTTCTCTGCAGAGACTGCATGGAGTTAGAGAGGACAGCAGCACATCTGCTTCTAAGCTGCCCAGTAATCGCTGGATACAGGGCAAAGCAGGCTCTTAATAAACTAGTGCGCCTGACCTTCAATGATTGCATCTCCGCTTACCATCAGGTGGGATCGCAGTCAAGCACTGGTTCATACCAATAAAAAAAAAAAATGTACTTCGGAAATCTACGTAACCTCTTTGAAAAAGTCAGTACCACAAAGGCGCTGCTGGCCTTCCTTGAGAAGCTAGGGTGGATCGAATGACTCATTTGTCCCATACGCAAAATACGCGCTTTGGTCGTAAACACCAGCCCGAAATACAAATACCTTATAAGCTTGATGAGCAGCTGCCTCACTGGTCGGTGGTGGTGGAACAGGCTGCAGCGCCTTCAGCGCCACGTTGATGGGCTCCTTGGGCCCCGGGGCGCCGGCCGGGGCCCGCCACGTGGCCGCCAGCACGGTCCCGAAGGCGCCCCGCCCGGCCACGGCACCGCGGGATATGTGCTCCCAGCGGGCGCGCTTTGATTCTTCCACGTCCAAAAGCAGCTAGGAACAACATTTGTGAATGATTAATTATATTGATTTTGCAAATAGGTTTTTTTTTTAATAGATAGATAGATAAAAAAAAAATTGTTGCAACACAAAACGCAGACAGTGTAGTTTATTAATTTGTGTATGTATTGTATAATTGTATGATATTTATGGTTTATTAGTATATCTTTTCTGCCTATTTGCCTTTTCTCTCTCTTTTATTGCACCACTATTTATCTCTGCATCACCCTAAGGTTGACTGGTAGAAAATGCCTAAGGCATTAAGTCCGCCGTTTTACGTTTGTGCATAAAGTATTTAATAAATAAATAAACGCACACAAAGGCACAATTAAATTAAACAGAACCAAGCACTTACACAGAAACAAACAATAATAAAATCAAATGACAAATTTTTTACATAGTAGTGACCAGCATAATATATAACATGCAAAAATAAAATAAAGAAAACATTAAAAATACGAGATATTTATACAAAGTGACACTTATGGGGGGCTACTTAGAAAAAGGAACACATAAAAGCCATAGTGCGATGTGCATCCTAATTTTGCACCAAATGGGAGCCCAGCTCAGCGTGTGTCAGGCAAATATATAATACAAATATTACACGTCATTGTTTTTCGTCAATTCCAAATAGGCTAGTGTTTCCTAGCTGACTCAACTGTCCATATGTAAATGTGAATTTTTGAAATGATGTTTCATACGCGTAAGTGAATTTCAGAACGCGATTGCGAAGCGAGACGGCGTAAACGAAACAAACAATTGATTCTCTATTGCGGCGTGACCAACCACACTAACACAGTGTCCATTCAATGCGATTGCAGTTGAGAAGCAAATTGAACTCGACATAGC
This sequence comes from Mythimna vitellina, assembly GCA_949316375.1. NCBI lineage: Eukaryota > Metazoa > Arthropoda > Insecta > Lepidoptera > Noctuidae > Mythimna > Mythimna vitellina. The sequence goes on from OX438713.1 coordinate 2,038,259, forward strand.
GGCTAAGTCCCATATATATAAATCAAGTCACCGCACCGCAAAACTTCGCGCGAAAATGTTAAACCAACTGAGCGCGACCGCTTCGCTTTGCTCATCACCGCACCGCACCAACGTGTGGTTGATAAACTAGCCCACGCAAGATTGTGTGCAGAGTTGCACAGGGCTGTGTTATGGGCCCACTTTTGTTAATAGCCCTTACATATTTTTTTTCACATTTCAGTTGGTTCTGTAGTACTCAGTGTCGGGAGCGACCAGGCACAACTGCACTCAGTTCTCCAGGGACACTCAGGCAGACAGATCAGTTCAGGTGCTCCTCACAGTGTAGGAGCGATCAGGCGTACTTGCACTCGGCCGTCATAGTGTTCCACAGGGCTGTAGTCTAGGCCCAGTTTTGCGGACAATCCTTACATTTCTTTTTCACATTGTAATTGGTAATTGCGTTAATAATATTTTAAGTCTGCCGACCTTATTTATTTATGAAATAGGTTATTTTGTAACTTTCAAGAAACTATCATTCGTATCTCCACGGCATTGATGCGAAAAAGTATTTTTTGTTTAGCGCCAATCATCTATAATAAAATCCCAAAACCTATTATACAAATGCCTACTGCTCTATTTAACATACATTAAAAAAAATATCTCACAAATAAATGCTATTATACCATATCGGAATTCTTAAATGAACACATCATCATCATCATCATCATCTTCCTGCCCTTGGCCCGTGTTATTTGGGGTCGGCGCAACACGTTTTTTTTTCTTCCACTCTGCCCTGTCACTCGTCATGCTATCACTAACTTCCTTTTCTTTCATATCACTCTTCACACAATCCATCCATCAATTCTTAAATGAACACAATTAATTAAATATATTTCTATAATAACGAAATTATCACAATTTGAGCCTTAAATCTGCAAAACCTAATAAGTACATTTTTGTTTGATGTGTGTTTTACCCCCCTTTTTTAAATAAATTTTACGATAAAAAAAATTATTGTTTGTTGTCTAGACTCAAATCTTTTGTGGTTTATTCTAAACCAAATATGTTGTTTTTGTACGCCTTAAATGGCAAAACATGCAGATATTATGATGTATACTCATGTTTTACAATAAAAATATATTCTATTCTATTCTGTAGTTGGTTCCGTCATACTCACAGTGTCAGGAGCGACCAGTCGCAGCTGCACACGGCTGTCACTGTGCATGGGGCAGTGCAGGCGGCTGCTGGTGCAGGCTGCCAGGATGCACTGCTCCACTGTCCAGGCGGTCGCTATGGAGAAGTTCTGTGGCTCGCTGTTCACTACGCCTTCCACTGAGCCAAGGCGGGATGAGGCTGGAACAAGAAAAAATAAGCTTTTCAATCTAATCAAACAGATACAATTAAGTACTATCTTTAATAATAGTTCTTTACCTATGAAATTGCCGCTCTGCCGAAATAACTATTTCAAGTCTATTTTTAGGGTTCCGTACCTCAAAAGGAAAAAAGGAACCCTTATAGGATCACTTTGTTGAATTGGAAGTACCCTATGTATTTTGATTCAATTGAGAGTGCCAAAATATACGTTTTTTTGCGACATAAACGGCTGTATCTTTTTTTGTTGTTAACTTAGAAGTTTGAATTACACCACAGCTTCACCGCGACACCGCAGACCTGAGTATATGGTTTTAATTTCAACTCGATACCTCCATGCGTTCCCGACATAAAGGGTCTTGAAATACAGACGGACAACAAAGTGATCTAATAAGGGTTCGGCTGGGGCGCGAGGGCCATAGCCTCGTGCGTGCAATCAATCAATCAATCAATCAATCATTTTATTTGCATAATATGGGTTTACAAAGATGTTTGCACAGTTACAGTTTCACCATATTCAGCTTATGTTCGCATGCAAATGTATAATAAAATGTCATATGATATTATGGTTAAGTCTTTAAAAAAAAATTCGTTATACATTGATAGAAGTCAATCCAAATAAACATTAAAAATTATTAATAGGAATACAAAAAGTGGTTATAATAATTTAAAAGTCAAATTAAATAAAGTTCAAATTAATTACGTCAAAAAAGCAATATATCTATACATATTTGAATTGCTATTATTTAATGGATTATATTACTAACAATAATTGCGTTACATTTTGTCATTTAAGTACTCCTTAACCGAATAATAAGTCTTATCTATAAGAAAAGACCGAAGTTTATTTTTAAATAAGTTCACATTAATTGAACTGCGTATAATTGAGGGTAGTTTATTATATATATTTGGGCCCATGCAAACAAAGCTTTTAGTAAGGAGCGCGGTTTTACAAGGTGGAACACATAATTTATCTGCGTGACGCTTTCTAGTACGATACTCAAACAGTTCAAGATTAGAGTGAATAAATAGTGCTGTCTCATAAATGTAGATACTGGGTAATGTTAATAGTTTTAATCTCTTGAAATGAGGCTCACATGAGTCAGTTTGAGTTAAGCCACATATCGCTCTAACGCATCTTTTTTGCGCCCTGAACGCACGTTCCAAATCAGTGGAGTTGCCCCAAAAAATAACACCGTATCGAAGAGTAGACGATACATAACCATGGTAAGCAGTTACCAAGGTTGTAATATCCACAATTTTACTAAGACCACGTAAAGCAAACGAATAACTGTTTAATTTGTTACTTATATGCTCTATTTGTTTTTTCCAAGTCATTTTTTGATCAATGTATAAACCTAAAAACTTGGTTGATTCTACTTCTTCTATTATGTGGCCGTCACAATTAATGTTTAAATCCTCTATCGTTTTCCTCTGCCTAAAATTAATAGCTTTTGTTTTACTAATGTTAATTTTTAAATTATTACTTATTAACCAATCCATTGTATTATTTATCGTCAAATTTATATTGTTAAGAATATTACTTTGGTCATGCGAGTCAAAAAGAATGGTACTGTCGTCAGCAAAGAGAGTCATGGGGTTGTCAGTTACAGTTGGTAGGTCATTAATGTAGACTAGGAAAAGGAATGGCCCTAGTACACTACCTTGTGGCACGCCATATTTGACATGCCTCTGGGCAGATTTGTAATTTGTCATATTTTTTGTTTTTGGGCAAATTTTCGATATTTCAGTTTGTTGTAGTCTGTCAGTCAGATAGGATTCTAATAATTTATGTACATTTCCCCTAATACCAATTGCATAAAGTTTGTCCAAAAGTATGTCAATTTTTACACGGTCAAATGCCTTAGTCATGTCCATAAATAAGGCAACAGTCGGACATCGTTTATCCATGTTACTTAAAACGCGCTTGCAAAACTATATATCGCTTGGTTTATTGACTTCTTTTTCCTGAATCCCATTTGTTCTTTAGCAAATAGGTCATTACTTTCAAGATAATTGCAAAGGCTATTGTAGATAACTTTTTCAAAGATCTTAGAAAAAATAGAGAGTAGAGCAATTGGGCGATAGTTGTTCATGTTATCTTTGTCACCTTTCTTATGTATTGGCTTTATTATTGAGATTTTAAGTTTATTAGGAAATGTACCTGTTTCTATAGATAAGTTTACTATATGCGATAGTACCGGTGATATTATACATGCCACTCGTTTTACGATATTAGTCTTGATTCCGTCGTACCCCACACTAGAAGTATTTTTTAATGAGGATATGATTTTATGAATTTCAACTGGATCAGTAGGCGGCATAAACATTGATTTGTTATGAGAGGGGGGGCATTTGAAAGCAGGGGCTTTGTCTTCCGGTATTATTTGGTCAATAAAATAATTATTAAAGTGAGTTACTATTTCGTTTGGATCACAAACTGGTAAATCATAAATTTTTATATAATTTATATGTTCACGAGGTTGGTTACACTTGTTTTTATTGATTATTTGCCAAGTTGTTTTCGATTTATTTTTAGAGGTACACGTGCACGTGCGGTCTCCTCCTTTGCTAGCATTACTGCTTCGCAGAAGGAGGCGACCGCCTGCCACTCCTCCTCGCTCCGGACCATGCCCTGTACCAAGGCCGGGCGCGAGAGATTGCTGCCGCCTCACGCCCCCACGAGGACACGGCGGTGCTCTGCCCAAGCGGGGCACACTTCTACCGTATGCTCCACGTGTCCTCCGGGCGGTCCACACAATGGTGGCACCTGGGCGTTTCTTCCGCACGAATACGATGCAGGAACCTCCCGAACTTACCATGTCCGGTGAGGACCTGCGTGTGAATTCAATCTATAGTGACATCTATGTCGCTAAACAGAAACTGAAAGTCAAAATAATTCTTTGTCGCGGACTTTTCTAAATCGCTTCATAAATGACGGGGTTCTAAAATAACAAACATTAAAAAATATACAACCAAATTGAGAACCTCCTCCTTTTTTTGAAGTCGGCTAAAAGAGCATCAGTTTCTTACCATTAGACTCAGCACCCACTCCACTGTCTCCATCCGAAGTTCTGGACTCTTCAGACAGACGCAGACGTCTTGGTTCAGCTGCACCTAGCTCCAGTCTTCTGAACGCCTGTAGACAACGTTCATGGGTTAGAGAACCGGCTACATAATCAATTTAAACGTAATTGTTTCACAGCTAGAGTCCAGGCCTCATCTCTGTGTGAACATATCCATTACAGCGAAATTTTTGACGCAACATTATTGGAGCAGAGCAGTGATGGCCGAGTGGTAACGGCCCCGACTTACGAGTTGTAGGTCGCGGGTTCAAACCCAGCCAGGCGCATTAATTCTTGTAATTTATTTTAACACCACTACTCTCAAAACGGTGAAGGAAAACATCGTGAGGAAACGGGCATGTCCTAGAACCAAAAAATTCGAAGACTTGTGATATTTACCAACCCGCATTGGACCGGCGTGGTGGATAACAGCCCATTCCCTCTCCTAGAGAGGAGGTCTGAGTCCCAGCAGTGGGAACATAAAAAAGCTGATTACGCTATGCTTATGCTTATATTATTGGAACTAAAATTCAAAATCCTGCGTCGCGGTATTAAGGTGAATGCACACATATCCTAGCCGAACGCGTCGAACGAATCGAAAGAAAAGAATTTTGGATTTTTTTATTCTAGAGTCCTTCCAGATTCGGACGACTCGACGCGGTAAATAGGGTCCTTTTTTACTCGCCTATCGTCAACATCGAGCATGGTTCAAGAGCTTGTTGCTTCATCTAACGCAATCCAATGCGATGTTTGATTAAAAGGCAATGCGAAAAAAGAGAGATAACGCCTGAAAACTGTTGGCATTCGGAAATTCCGTGTTTTACTTGAATATTTCAAAAAACTTATTCCAGAAATACGTGTCTTTTTTTGAACTCTTTAAAGTTTTTCAGAAAATTACCGTCATTCAGAAACTCGATTAAATGTGCAAGGCTTCTATTGATGTACTTTTTTATATTTTTAACATATTCATAGGTCCTTACTAGATTAGTTTTACACAAATTTATGTTTTGATTTGTATAGAAGCTTAGATAATATCCACAAGATAGCTGTGTATCCAAAATATCTAGAGAAAGATGTGTAATAACATCATAATCACGTAAGAGCGGTTGTATGGAAATGTACCTCGAAATGGACGCTTTTAATAGAATTCCATAATTTAGGTGTCTTCAAGGCTAGAGTGAATAGGCTCATATTAAACTAGTGCGCCTCACTCTCAATGATTGCATCACTGCTTACCATCAGGTGGGATCGCAGTCAAGCAATAGTTTATACCAAATTTGAAAAAAATCCTTTAAAAAATTCTAAGTTTTTTCTTTCGTTTCGTTCCACCTTTCAGCTTGTATAAGTGTGCGTTCACCTTTAGGGTTCTTCGCACGATTAGAACATTTATACAACAGAGAAAAACAAGCAAGAAACTCCATTACCATTTTTAAAATCATATTAAAAAAGAAAACCTCGGCACCATCTGAGCCGTCCATTGTGCTCATGGGTTTTTTTTTTTTTTAGTTGGGAAAATCATCTAATGATAAATCCCCTGGGCCCCCACGTTTTGCTGACATCTCCCTGAGGCGCGCGCGGAACAATACGCGCGGTCGACGACCTGGGCTTGGTTCGGACGGTTACCGGACGGTCGGACGGCGGGCTCATGAGTTGTGTTCCTCACCTGAGCCAGCTGGTGTTCCTGTTCCTGATGCTGCGGCTGTGGAGCGGCGTGGTTGAGGCACTCGGGGCAGGGCACCACGCGCGTGATGAGGCACCGCCCCTCCGACGTGTGGACGAATCGGGTTCCTGTAGGGAATATTTTGATTGAAAACGCAATAAAACGTGCGCAAACACTGCCTGTATTTAAAAGGCTTGTGAAGGATCATTACTTGTCACTGTGATCATGTCTTCGTTTCATCACTTATTTCTCTTGCTTATATATTTATATTTTGTATGTATGTATATGTGTATCTATTTTAGTATTAAGTTTTTGTTTACTTTTATATTTGCACCAAGTGCAACCCCATTTTGTGTCCAGGCAATCTCTATCCATTCTGGGTTGCCTGGAAGAAATCGCCGAGTGCGATAAGGCCGCCAATTGTATGTTTTATATTGTATTACAATTCAATTTGTAAATCTGTAACTTGGTATGCAATAAAGTATATATAAATAAATAAATAAATAAATAAACGCTTTTCTGCCTGGCTTTTAGTAAACACAATTTATAGATTTGATTATACACTATATACATATTAGTCTATATTTTTATTCTGGACTCTTTTTCTTCCTGCCCTTATCCAGTGTTATTTGGGGTCGGCGCAACACGTTTTTTTCTTCCACTCTGCCCTGCTACTCGTCATGCTATCACTAACTTCCTTTTCTTTCATATCACTCTTCACACAATCCATCCATCTTTTCTTTGGTCTCCCTCTCCCTCTCCATCCATCCACATGTATACTCATAACTCTTTTAGTAACATGCGTTTCATCCCTCCTCTTCACATGACCATACCAAGACAAACGATTCCCTTTCAACTTTTCAGTCACTGGCGCCACTTTCAAACTTCCCCTAATATATTCATATTTTTATTCTGGACTAATTATAATATAATAATCCTTTTTTTGTTTTGTTCACCAGCATACAGGGTAGGTTGTACGGTAGGTTTTTTTTTTGGGTTTTAATGACCTGGTCACTTGGACCTTTAAGTCAAGTCTTACTTTATTTTTCAAAACACTGCACTATGTATCACATTAGAGTGCGGGTGCAACACATTCTAATGTTTTTTGTAGTATTTGGCAGCAAATGTATCGAGTCAGCCTTCTCGGCAAACTTCGCCGAAGTAGTCAACACTACAATCAAATTCTCAGCTCCATTTTACCGAGATCGCGTCTGTTTCAATGATTCCACATATTGTCCAGTTGCGCAGACACTTGAGATACAAAACTGTACCAATTTTACAACACAATATACACTAGGAATCAATTTGCAAATAATTAAAACAGCAACTGAACTTCACTCGGAGAAATCCTGCCAAAAACTCCTGTAGGGTAGGTAACTAGGTAGGGTAGCGCAGGGTAGAGCAGGGTAGGGTAAGGTAGAGTTGGGTAAAGTAGTCAGTTGACGGGAGCGAAGCCACGGGCAAAAGCTAGTATATGTTAACAATAATTACAATATTCCACAACTATCACACAACGCCATCTGGTCTCAAACTAAGCAGAGCTTGTGGTACGTGTGCTAGAAAACTGATAAACATACTTATATATTTCTAAATACATACATATTATAGATAAATTACACCCAGACACAGAACAAATGATCGTGCTCATTACACAAACGTTTGTCTTGGGTGGGAATGGACCTCACGAATTCCAGCATAGCAGTCAGGGCCATTAACCACTAGACCAACAGGTCAATCAAAATATTCGATACAACTCACCAAGTGAAGGATACCAGTCTTCCAACAGCAGATCCACGTGGTCCGACACAAGGGCCAGCACTTTAGCCAGGGTTTCAGGGTTCGGTTCCAAACTAATGCTCTGTAAACAACAAACAACGCTATGATATATATTTTTTAATATATAAACCAGTGCTTGACTGCGATCCCACCTGATGGTAAGCGGAGATACAATCATTGATGGTCAGGCGCACTAGTTTATTAAGAGCCTATTCATTCTAGCCTTGAAGACACCTAAATTATAGTTGGACGGGAAGACCTCAGCAGGCAAATTGTTCCAGTACTTCGATGTACGCGGTATAAACGACGAAGCAAAACGCTTAGTCCGGACCGTTGAAGTTTCAACAAAGTAAGTGTGGATACTCGCCGTTCGTCGAGTTGTCCGATGGTAGAAAGGAGATGGCGGAACCAAGTCATGCAATTCCCGCGCACACTCTCCAAAATGTAACCTGTAAAATACCGATAGGCTGGCTACCCTGCGCCTGTGCTCGAGGCTTTGTAGATTGGACTTAACCAAATCTGTATCACCAATAAGTCTCTTCGCACGCCTTTTCACCGAGTCCAAAGCTGCTAGATGACATTTTGCAGCACCAGCCCATATGTGACTGCAGTACTCCACACACGATCGGACCTGTGCTTTGTATAACATTAGAAGCTGTCCCGGTGTGAAGTACCGTCGGACCTTTGCAAGAACGCCTAGTTTTCTAGCTTGACTTTGGACTCAATGAACCGCCCAAAATTGAGGTCTGAGGAAATTTCAACTCCTAAGAGGTGAAGGCGGTCGGTACACTCCAGGGATACATTCTGAAAAGCAGGAGCCAAGGTGAACAGGCTCCTAAAATGCTGTGAATTGATTGCATAACATCAAGCTTTTATTCACCGAAAGAGGGAAGCAAGAGGTGTATACTATATCCATATTTCTCTAGTGAAATTGTGGAAAACATAAGTACTTAGCCGCGTCCGATTAGACTGAAAGACGACCCCAAGCAAAATGGGAAAGGGCTAAGGAGATGACGTTGTTTTTTTTTCAGTGGGAAAATCTTCCAATGACATCCCTCGCTCTTGGGCGGGGCGTGAGGGTGCGTCAGACTTTTACTGACTAAAAACCCACTCCTGTTCCTTCGTTGCCTTTCATACCAGGGTCGAGTCTTTCTTTCACAAGCAGACCGTTGGCCCCAATAGGCTGCGACCTTGCTGGGACCCTACGGTTTGCTGACATCTCCTTGAGGCGCGCGTGGACGACTTGGGCTCGGTCCGGACGGTTACCTGACGATCGGACGGCGAGCTACCCATTGCTCGCCGTCCGCAAGCCCGCGCCTACTCTCTCGTTACCACACGTTTGTGTACCTCTCCCCCGCGCCTCTTCCGCTGAGTCCAGTCGTTCACGCGCCTCCCACTCCCGCGCTCCTCGCTTTATTCTTCCGTTTAGAGTGCTGTTATAATTTTTGCGGAAGCAGAAGCGGAAACGAAAGTGAAAAAACTTGCGGAACTTCTGCAGAAGTGGAAGCAGAGTTCTGTTGCAACACTAATATGAACCACTGACTATGCAACTAACTCAACTCCTCGACAACCCAGTTACTGGGCAACATGATACTCCTTGGACAGACTGATGGTCAGACATTCTGGCGTCAGACAACCTGTAACGACTGTCAAGGATCTACGAATGACAACCGGGATCAATGGCCAAATAAGGACGTAACTTACCTGATACCCAGCTATTGGTAGTCCATCGTCTCTTCTGATGACACAGACTTGTGCTGGAAGGAGTATCTCCACACAGGCTGAAGACTGGACGTCCAGCTCGCACCATGCACCTTCCTGGCGTACTCTGAATCTGAAGCAAAAGGAATAACTTTGAGTTTTTTGTACTTAGTTACCTATCATAGAGCAGTGGTGGCCGAGTGGTAACGGCCCCGACTTATGAGTTGTAGGTCGCGGGTTAACCTAACCTACAAGATCGCTTCGTTCGTTCGCCATCGCGTTCCAATGGTTACTATTCTAACCTGACCTAATCAAGCCGCGAGGCATCGCAGCCGCATTATATTACAGTAAAGTTTTTCAATATGCCGCGCCAACTTGTAATACAATGTGTTAAACGATACAATAGCGACAAATATTAAAATATTATATCCAACAACGTTGTACGCAATAAGTTTTAGAGTATATAAATTTTATATGTAAATAATTATATCTACACTTGGTATATCTCACGTTTATATGTGCAGGATGGAGGAAGGGGAGGGTGGGTTCATCAAGAATCTCACCTAATATGATGGTAGTGGTCATCAGGCTGGTCATCATCAGTCGCTGGCAGGAGAGCATCCCTGCGCGGTGGTAGCTCTCTCAGCGCTAACATAGTCAGCGCTCCGCTGCACACTAGGGCTCCGCTGCGCCATAGCTTCCAACCCCACGACAGTTCTAAAGCTTTGGATATTGTTTCGTCTACTTCCATCTGCAAAAAAAATAATACAGTAAAGAATGATGCTAGAATTTCTATGAAATCTGGGCCCACCTTCTATTGGCTGTGTGTTATATTGTTGGATAGGTAATTTTCAGCTGAATTAAAGTTACTGTGCCTACTCATATATCGTTCTGTCATATAAAAAAGAAAACATGTTTATTCTGCCTAAATAGACGCACAATTCTTACAAAAATATAAAAACAAAGTTCTTTGACATGCCATATGTGTATCTGGCATAACTGTGTTGCCTTATATGACCATAGACAACACAGTTGTCTAGATTATCTGTGGCATTTTGACGCCGGCCTTAACAGAGACAAACATAAACCAAAATAAATCAAAATATAAAAGGAAATAACAAAAAATCAAAGTTGTGCGTCGTATCGTAGCAAGAATAGGCCGTTGTTCAGCATATACCGTGACGCTAGGCAAATCCAGCCATCTGCGGTGCTGGTTAATTGATAATTGTAGTTCATATGATTAATTGTATAAGAGTTGCATTATTATTGTACCCTAATTTGGTTGTATAGAATAATATAATATGTTTTTAGAGCAGTCGCTCTCTGAGCTCGGTCTGTAATAACTGTGTACCATTTCAATGTTCAATATAATATATTCATAATATCGTAAAGCATCCAACCAGAGTTTCAATCAGTTCGTAACCGAGTGACCCAACTACACAACACACCAGACCCAGCAAACACACCCAGCATTGGCAAATTACTATGGCACCAATTTCTAAATCTTAGTCCCTTCAAAATTATTCCTTGTTTAACATGTTAATTTTGCTAATAACCAAGCAAAGCTATACAGCACCTCAGAGAGATGCGTCCTCTGGCGAGAGAAGTTTAAACCTCCTGATGATTTTGTTCGGAGAGCCTCTCTCCTAGACACGAGTTGCCATGGCCCACCTGGAAAACTCTAAACAAACTCCGTACACAACTTGGGCGCAGCAAAGACAATCTCCACAGATGGGGGTTCTCGGACGGTTCCGATCTTCAGTATTTGTGCGGCGTCTCTCCGCAGACCATGTCCCACCTTCGATCCTGCATCACGTGCCCTGTTACCTGTTCACGTAGGGACCTAATGACTGCATCAGCGGACGGCACTGGCCGTGGCCGAATACTGGGCCATGCAAGGAATTTAATTAGTTTTGCCATCGATACGCTAAGAAGAATGCACCACTATTTTTTAATTAAAACAAAAATAAATGGAGCTCTATCGGTACCCGTTACTGATCATATTTGTGTAGTCAAAAGTAAAAAAAAAGAAACAAAAAATCACAAAATTATCCCCGAAAATTTGTCATAATGAGGATCAATCACATAATAGCAAATCCGATTTTTACTAAGTACATCGTATGTGTAATAATTTACTGAGCATTTATTTTTTTAAATTAGTAAAATCCGTCAAGAAATTGTGGATTTTATTAAAGTTTTTCTGAACGGTTACTCAGAAACGCGCGCTCTCTCTGGACTGTTTACGATGACGTCATCTGTCATGATCCGTGCGACGAACGGCTTGATCATATTCATTCGCCGGTGGAGACTGATCATGACAGATGACGTCACAGCGAGTCGCTTCATTCTCGGGAGCGTTTCTGGATCTAATGCACTAAAATTGCTGTGTCTTCGTCATTTTTGGTCCGATTTAAATAATTTCGTCACAGTATTTACTGGTTTTTTGACGCTATAAGACAGCATACTCTACAAAAATCATGACTTATCCTAATTGGTAAATTCATAATTAATTCAATCATTTATAACAATTGCTAGTAGAAAATACTATGCGCAGTGTTTTTTCATTGTGATCGCCATTCATTCATTATCGATAGCCTGTACAATATTGCCATAAATTGAGTGACATTTTGTGATATAAACAAGCGCTAATGACTTTGCTGTTTATGAATATTATTTATTGAGACTTTACTTAAATAATAACAAGACTTTTTCTGATAAGCACTTTAAGTATTTGTACTATTTAAAAATTAGTGGTGTATATATGTAATATATTGCATCGTCAATGCGTCATGCAACGTCAGAAGCTAGTGCATGGTTCCAAATTGGTCGTTTCCTATGGAGAAGAATCGAAAAGAAACTCCATGGTTACTCTTTTAAAAAAAGTGGTTGATTACAATATTTTCATATTACAGTATTACTAGATAATAAGTAAGAACAGTGTAGACCAGTCAATATTGTACCCAAAAGCACAACAAAAATAATCATATTAAAAAAGTGAGTCGCAATAGGAAGTAACCTAAGAATTTATGAAGTCTAGTCAGTATTCTCACATTATAAGGGGCTATATAAAAAAAGCAAGAAACGTTAACAAAATAAATTACTAACGAATTTAAGGTAGTTGAAGTCTAAATAATTTAAAAAAATATTGCAAAACCATGTGTTTTTGTGTACAATAAAGAATTAAAAACCTCACCTCTGGTGGTAACTTGTACACGGTGTACGGAGCCTCAGCGAGCTGCTGATCAGCCAGCAGCCTCGCGCACAGCCGCGGCCAGAACCCGCAGGGGACGTACGACAGTAGCAGCAGACGCCGCAGTGGACGACCACCTCGCCCTGACAGCACCAGCTTGTGGCAGTCTTCTATTGAAGACGAATAGACAATTATTGTGAATGTTGGGACTATGTGGATTACTTTTTCCTAATGTCTGGCAGTTTTGAATACTTTTTCCGGCCTACTAAAATGTCCTTTCTTTGGTATTTATTTATTTATTTAAACTTCATGTACAGTAGTGGTACATAGGCGGACTTAATGCAACAAGGCATTCTCTACCAGTCAACCTTTAGGTTAAAAAGACAACACTGTGGTAGGCTTGCACAATAAAACAAATAACAGATAATTCAAACAGAAAAAAATAAAATAAAAAATATGTTATTTAAAATAATAAAATACATATGTATGCTAAAATTATAAAGTAATAAATACTATGAAAAATATCAAATCATTAAGAGAACTTAATAATAATTCTGACGAAGACCAAACTAAAGTTGAAGGGTATTGTTCGTCAAGTCGTTGAGCTCCTTAGTAGTTCTGAGTTGACCTACACGAATACTGACAAATGCTTGCACTGACTGGACAGGTCCACTCAAATCTGTATGGTTCTTTCTTCAAAAGACCATCTCAGACTCCAATCTACATGGTTCTCATATGATTTGACCATTACATGTTTACTGTATGGACTTTAAAAGAGACTTTGACCCCTGAGTTTGTTTCGGTGTTTCTTCTCAGGGTAGTCAGCTAGGAAACACCAAGTTCATCTATACATACAAAAGGAGAAACTGACTGACTGACATATCAACGCACAGCCGAAACTACTGGGACTAGGAGCTTGAATTTTTGCACAAGGTTTCCTTTTATGACGTAGGCGAGCACTAAGAGAAGATTTTCCAAAATTCAACCCCCTAAGAGGATGAAACGGTGGTCCAAAGTTTATATGGAGAAATCTACTTTGAAGGTGGTCTAGTAAAAACTGACGAAAAAATTGACAGGTAAAAGTGTTTTTGAAAATCTATTTGCAAAATAAATATAATTTATCAATGTTGAAAGAAAACTCAAAAACGTGCGCTTTCTGTTCTTCCATCTTCATAATTACGAGGCAGGAGGCCCTACCACGAGCTCTTAGCGATCCATTTGACGACCTAAACTGAACTGTTAAAGGGATGGAGTGATATAGAGTGTATAGCTCCATCTTTCTTTCTCGCTCGCACATTTTAACACGTCATAGTTAAGTCGCAGGTAGATACTTATCTCTACCTGGGACTTAAAAGCGAAAAACAAAATCAGCTGTTCCCTACGTTTATGTTCGCATAACTCGTCGTCAAAATGTATGGAGCAGCTGATTTTTTTTTCGCTATTTCAGGTTTGGTCCCATAGTAAAAGTTGTTCATAATGAGGAGTACAATGTCCCCTCGAAATTCTTAAAGTTAATTTTTTAACACCTTATATATAATATTCTTGTCGCTTCTATTATGTGAAAACAATTTAAATAAACCAAAAAAAAATAAAAGTAGTGGTTTACGAATGTGATGATACTATAGATGGTTTTATATCGGTCCAATTCTCTAGAGGGCGCGGCGGGTGCCGCCGTGGTATAGCAGACAATAACTTACGTATGAGTGTAGGAGATTCTGTGCCTCTAGATTCTGGCACTGGAGTGAACTGAGCCGGCCACGTGCGGCGCGGAGTGCCGCGGTTGGAGCTGCACCAGGAGCGGGAGCGGACGGGCAGCTGGAAGGAAACCAAGAATTTAGACTAACAAGGAATATAATTTGGGTGTCTTCAAGGACAGAGTGAATAGGCTCTTAATAAACCAGTGCGCCTCACCATCAACGATTGCATCACTGCCATAAATATATACAAATACATACTTTTAAAGTTGATAAAGATATTAATTAAGATATTAGAAATTTAACTGAAGTTGTTGAACTTGAATTCAAATATGAAGTTGCCCTCTTTTGCGAAGACTGCAGTAACTCTTTTTAGGGTTGCATAGCCAAATGGCAAAAAAGGAACCCTTATGGATTCGTCATGTCTGTCTGTCTGTCCGTCCGTTTGTCACAGACACTTTTTTCCGAAACTATAAGAACTACACTGTTGAAACTTGGAAAGTAAATGTATTCTGTGATAAAAAAAAAGCGATAAATTTTGGGGGTTCCCCATACTTAAAACTGAAACTAAAAAAAATCAAACCCTCTATGAATAGGTCTTCAAAAATGATATTGAGATTCCTAACATAATTTTTTTCTAAACTGAATAGTTTGCGTGAGAGATCATTGTAACTTCTAAAATAAGAGAATGATAAAACTAAAAAATATATACGATGTACGAAAATTGGTTTGAACGAGATCTAGTAAGTAGTTTTTTTTTTTTTTTAATACGTCATAAATCGTAAACCGCAATTTACCTTTCAAGTTTGTACGGAACCCTCAGTGCGCGAGTCCGACTCGCACTTGCCCAGTTTTTTTTATTATACACTAGCTTCTGCCTGCGGCTTCGCCCGCGTACATAAAACATAGCCTACGTCACTCAGGAATAAAGCCGCTTTCTATCGGTGAAAAATTGTTGCAATCAGACCAGTACTTTCAGAGATTACCTGCTACAAACGAAAAAACAAATTTTACCTCTTTATAATATTAGTGTAGATGGGTTCGCGCTTTACCACTCTCACCTGATGGTAAGTGATGATGTGGCCGACGATGAAGCACGCTCACTTAGAAGTGACCTATTCACTCTTGACTTAAAGATCCCTAGGTTGTAGCTATCAGGAAACACAGACTCCGGCAAGGAATTCCACTCCTTAGCTGTACGCATAATAAATGTGTACCCAAAATGCTTTAGGAAAGAAAGTCTTCCTAAGGTCAAGAAATGGATGGGTGATCATGATACCTGATGTGTTGCAGGCGGGCTGCGCGGCAGGAGCGGCGGCACGAGCAGCAGACGCGAGTCCCAGCACAGCGCCAGCTCGAACTTGTTCAGGAGTGACACGCCTAGGGAGCTGGCCTCGTCTCCTCGCGCTAACATGGGTGACGCCTTGAAAACGTGTGCTAGATCCTCGATTTTCATTATTCCTGGGGTGACAAAAAATCTAGAGTTATGATCCGTAAGCATTATAGAATTAGTTCGGGAGATTCCTGCACTGGATTCGTGCGGAAGAGACGCCTGGGTGTCACCATTGTGTGGACCGCCCGAAGGACACGGTGGAGCATACGGTGGAGGTGTGCCCCGCTTGGGCCGAGTACCGCCGTGTCCTCGTGGAGGCAATCGGCAGCAGCGACTTCTCGCGTTGGACCCTGGTTCGGGCAATTTTTTTAGCAGATTTCCATCCACCGTAGGCGTGGGCTTTCGGATGACGAGCAATGGGTAGCTCGCCGTCTGGCCATCCGGTAAATGACCGAGCCCAGTCGACAACAGCGCGTAGTGTGCCTAATGTGAATAGGATATTCACATTAGGCACTCTAACGGCATCCGAGGGTTACTCTTAAGAGGGCCCTTCTCGATCCGTCCGTCGTCAATGTGAGAATGGTTTAAAGGTTTTTGTTTCATCTTAAGAAGGGCCAAAGTTCACGCAAAATAGCTGATTTTCAAACGTCTTTACTGAATTAGTTTTACACATATTCATTTTTTGATTCCAATAGGAACTTAGATAACATCCACAAGATGTTTCCAAAATATCTAGAGAAATGTATGTAAAAACGTCATAATCACGTAAGAGCGGTTGTATGGATATGTATATGTCGGCGCAAGGATGCCGATTATCATTGAAGCTCTGTCCAGGGACTCTGTTTTGTGGGCGATGGCTGGGTATCGAGCAATAAACAAACTATTCCAGATCATACAACTGATTTATTATGATGCAAGCTTTAGGTATTCACTTTACACAACGAGTAGTGAAACAGTCTCCGACAGTCGATGTTCATGGCACGGCGACACAGGAAAGAGCACCGCCTCTCTGCGGTCGGCACTTTTATCTGTTTGGTTCGTGCAAACGTCAGTGCGGATTCTGTCAAAGTGACATGTGGCACTTTTCACTTAGCTCGTTCATTCGTTCTCAAGCTTCCGTACTATTGACTTTTCCGACATATACAATAAAACTCACCATTATTAGCAAAAGGATTAATTTCTCTGACTGTCACAACATGGGCCAGCACGTCGCACAGCCACTGCGGCTTTAAGAAGTACAACTCCTTGAGTGTGGCGTCATCGTAGTGCAGGAGCACGCCTGGAACAAAATGATAGGCTATAATAGTAAGGGGTGGAATTCCCTGCCGGAGTATTTGTTTCTTGATACTTACAACCTAGGGGTCTTTATTTGCGGATGCGGGTGTGGATGACTTTTATGCAATATTGAGTAAAAAGTTAGCCTCAGTCATGTGTCGAATTAGGGGCAGTGGTAACGGAATCTCAAAGATGATCGCTGAAAGCCTACAGTCACCAGTGTGGGATAGGTTTTTAAAACTGCATGTTTTATAATCTACTAGCTGACTCAGCGAATTTCGTACCGCCTAATTATGTGATAAATGAAGAACCGCTCGACCGATTTTGTGCAAACTTCACATAAACCATCTACTAAATAGTCCGAACAAAGCCTAAACACTTGGTTTGGATAGGTGAGCCCGTTCTTGAGTCATAAAATTACAACGAAAAGTGGCTTTGATTTTTGGTTTAGTGTATTATGTTTGACAAATATTATGTTTATTGTGTTTTTGGAATGATTTATTTTAATTTTCTTATTTTTTTTTTGTATGAACTAATTGGCTAATTTAATGCATTTGAATATTATACTAACGTAGTTTTAAGTTTCAGTCACTCACATAATAAGGACATTAACATTAGTCTGAAATAAATTTATTTTATTTTTATTTAGAGTGAATAATTTACTTCTCCGGTTCTTCTAGTTAGTTCTTCCGGTCATTGTGGCGACATTTAGGGGAGGCCTATGTCCAACAGTGGACGTCTTTCGGCCGAAATGATGATGATGATGAAGTTACTTCTAGGCAAGCGTGCTCGTGTCGACCTCGCAGAAAATATAATAAAGAAGGAGGTCAAATGCTCTCACCGTTTTCATGTAAGAACATGGTCGCTTGATGAAGTTCAGCAGCGTCTCGGAACATGCGGTGGTTCTTCTGCTGCATGTACTGTGTCACCTGTGGAATTCCATAATTCAATTATTTTGATGGCTTCAGAGTCATTTCCAGGAGGATGGGAATATGACTAAAACTAAAGATAATTTGAAGGGCAAGTGCGAGTTGGACTCGCGCACTGAGGGTTCCGTATAACACCTATCACGTCAACAGTTCAATTCTCGAATTGAGTTAAAATTTATACGAATAGTAAAAAACAAAAAGTTGTGTAACGTAACTACCAATATAATTTTCAGTTTTTTTCCTATACTTGTGCTATGAGACCTTGCTTCATGCCAAGTTTCAGGATTCTAGGTCAACGGAAGTACCCTAAAGAGATAGAGGAGAATGAATACCAAATTTTCAGCATTTTTTTGGTAACAGCTTCTGAAAATAGCCTTTCACTATAAATCTACTGCCAGGTGCTGAAAACTAAATTCTAACAAATCAAACTAATTTTTTAAAGAGCTGTAAATCCGGCGCTCCAGCCTCGTAGTTTGCCGAATATCCGGTGTCCGAGCAAACCATTGTCCGTTTCATCTCTACTATATACTAGCGTCTCATTAAATGATAAATGATATTTATTTTGTAAGTAAATTTAAAAAAACACTTTTACACGTCATTTTTTTTTTTATCATTTTAAACTAGATGAGGCCGGTGTTTCCTAGCTGACTACCCTGAGAAGAAACACCGAAACAAAATCAGGGGTCAAAGTCTCTTTTAAAGTCCATACAGTTAATATGTAATAGTCAAATCACAGGAGAACAGTGCAGATTTGTCTGAGATAGTCTTTTGAAGAAAGAACCATACAGATTTGAGTGGACCTGTCCAGTCAGTGCAAGCATTTGTCAGTATTCGCAAAGCTCAACCCAGGACTACTAAGGAGCTCAACGATTTGACGAACAATACCAAGGAAAGGACATTTGGGTAGGCCGCAGAATATACTCAAATTGCCAGAAATACGTTAAAATTACTGAAAAGGAAAAAAAAAAGCAATCAACATTGTTCTCACGTTCACAATAATAAAAGTAAATATATAATTTACAAAATGTAATTTACTTAATAAAGTAAATATTGATGTCAAAAATAAAAATAAATAAAGTCATTACTGATACTATCTCTATCAGACACGATGTCAGATGAGACAGCGTATTTTTGGCCACGCCCATCAGTGAGTACAAGCTCGCGACTAGTTCAGCCTTAAGAGGAAGCAAAGTAAAGTAAGTAATAATTTATTGCCCAATAAAGTTATACGTCTATAAGTAACATCAGTGATGAAACACTAAAAATGAGAGCAGCTATTTCACATAAATAAGATCGCTGTCCTTCAAACTATGAAACAATCCTACAAACATAGAGATAGCTTAAGAATTTAAGCTAGGGTTACATTGTGTTGGGGTGTGTCGTAGCGTAGGATACACCAATCAAAAGAAACTGTTCAAGCCATCAAGACATCATAACAAGTTTTGTAGCCAAATAACGACGTCAGAAGGCACCACGACACAACAAAACACAGTAATATAACCCTAATAATATAATATTCCACAACTATCACACAACGCCGTCTAGTCCCAAGCTAAGCAGAGCTTGTGTTATGAGTACTAGACAACTGATAAACATACTTATAATTTTTTAATACAGAACAAATGATCGTGCTCATCACACAAACATTTGTCCTGGGTGGGAATCGAACCCTCCCTCCGGCATAGCAGTCAGGGCCACTAACCGTTAGAATGAACAGGCCAGTCCAACCCTAGCTTTAGATATGAACCCAGTGACTTACCAGCTTTTTATACTCGTCGTGTCTCAACACCGGTTCTCTCAGATCAGCCGCTAGCGACATGATGCACTCTTCCAGAGCGAGGTACGTCGCCGGGATGCGCTGTTCCAGTAGGGGTTCTTTACTTCCTGCAGAAATACATACATATGTTCACACTTTCTTATATATCTATATGTCGGCGCAAGGATGCCGATCATCATTGAAGCTCTGTCCAGGGACTCTGTTTTGTGGGCGATGGCTGGGTATCGAGCAATAAACAAACTATTTCAGATCATACAACTGATTTATTATGATGCAAGCTTTAGGTATTCACTTTACACAACGAGCAGTGAAACAGTCTCCGAGAATCGATGTTATTGGCACGGCTGCCGACAGAGGAAAGAGCACCGCACCTCTGCGGTCGGCACTTTTATCTGCTCGGTTCGTGCAAACGTCATCGCGGATTCTGTCAAATTGACATGTGTCACTTTTCACTTAGCTCGTTCATTCGTTCTCAAGCTTCCGTACTATTGACTTCTCCGACATATATATAAAAGGAGAAAAGTTTTTACGCTTTGGTTACGGAACCCTATAAGATGAATCTTACCTGGTGGCTTGACACTGAAGGCTACTGAGTATATGATGTCAGCTAACAGCCTGATATTATGCCTCGTGTTGCAGGAGACCTGGAACATATATATATTTTTAAATATAATAATCTTTTTCGTACACCAGACACCAGTGGCGCCAGTGACTGAAAAGTTGAAGAGGAATCGTTTGTCTTGGTATGGTCATGTGAAGAGGAGAGATGAAACGCATGTTACTAAAAGAGTTATTAGTATAAATGTCGATGGGTGGAAAGGGAGAGATATGAAAGAAAAGGAAGTTAGTGATAGCATGACGAGTGACAAGATAGAATGGAAGAAAAAAACGTGTTGCGCCGACCCCAAATAAGATTGGACAAGGGCAGGAAGATGATGATGAATCTTACACTAGGAATGACTCCTGTATCGTGGATGCGTTCACAAACATTTAAACCATCATTTGTGAAAACGAAGACAAAAATAAGTACAAAATCAAATAAGAGCGTACTTGTGTAATGGTGTATGTGTGTGTGTGTGTGTGTAGTTTATTTCGATAACCCGCGTATCGGAAGTACCATGGAGCATTTTTACCAGGTTACAACTTGTTTGACATTACAAGCATGGCAGTTGAGAGTTTGTCATGCTCACTCAAATGTCTCGCTGATGGTGGCACGTGTTATTGGGTCATTCCCTTTAAAATGGTTGAGCTGAGTGGGGCTGATGCACGCGTCATGCTCGTGAACGGGTGCCGTCAGTTGAGACTGGTCATCTCTTAGCTGCCAGTGGCTTAATTCAATTTTAATTTTTTTAGTTTTAGTTTTTTTGTAATTATTATTACTTATCTACATTGTGCTCACATATTAGAAGCGACAAGAAATATGTAACCAAGATTTATGTAATTCATAATATGATTTAAAAGAGTGTCCATGGAGTTTCTTGCACGTTCTTCTCCATAGAGATCTACGCTTTGAAACGTGCAATTTAGCTTCACTTGTTTTTTTTTGACTTATCGACATTTTGACAATTCAAAAGTGCCTGTGATTGATCTATTTGAAATAAACGTTTCTGATTTCTAAGTACCATTTTCTTGCTTACCTCAACAGAATCTAAGACACGAGGAAGACCAAGCTTGTCAGCATCAGGAGCCCCCATGATGGAAGAACGTATGAGTCGCTGAAGGACTTCAGGGCTCTCATTCTCAGGTAGATTGCACTGGAGACAAAACCAAGATTAGCATGAAAGATGACGGATAAGTAACCTTACTGAATTTGAAATAGAGTTCAAAATAAAGTAACTAGGTACATTAATAATAATATTCCACAACTATCACACAACGACGTCTAGTCTCGAGCTAAGCAAAGCTTGTGTTATAAGTACTAGACAACTGATAAACATACTTATATATTTCTAAATACATACACACTATAGATAAATTAGACCCAGATACAGAACAAATGATCGTGCACATGACACAAACTTTTGTCTGGGGTGGGAATCGAACACACAACCTCCGGCATAGCAGTTAGGGCCACTAACCACTAGACCAACAGGCCAGTCAATTATAGGTAAATTACATCCAGATACAGAACAAATGATCGTGCACATGACACAAACTTTTGTCTCGGATGGGAATCAAATGCACGACCTCCGGCATAGCAGTTAGGGCCACTAACCACTAGGCCAACAGGAAAATCGAATAGCAATGCTAACATTTTGGACAAATTTAGCATTAATAACAAAAATGCTAATGAAAACAGTTAAAAACAATAGCAAAATATAAAGCCATAAAAAGAAATGAACATTTCCTGATAGTTACAGCCTGAGGACTTCTTAAGTCAAGGGTGAATAGGTTACTTCTAGGCAAGCGTGCTCCATCGTCGACCACATCATCACTTACCATCAGGAGAGATGCTGGTCAAGCGTGAGCCTCTAGTAAAAAAAACAACGATCTACTTACACTGGCAACTTGATCGTAGTGGGTAGCAACCATGATTACAGGCGAACCCGGGGCACGTGCTTGTATGGATCTAAAACAAGGTGTTAAATTATTTATTTTGGAACAATTTGCCTGCAGCGGTCTTCCCGTCCAACTATAACTTAGGTGCCTTCAAGGCTAGAGTGAATAGGCTCTTAATAAACTAGTGCGCCTCACTATCAATGGTTGCATCACTGCTTACCATCAGATGGGATCGCAGTCAGGCACTGGTACATATCAATAAACAAAAAAAAAATTACTAGCTGACCCGACGAACTTCGTACCGCCAGTAGATGGCGTTATCCTTACTATTGGATAACGCCATCTACTGGCATTACCAGAACAGCATAAAATTATTTTATAATGGACATTTTAATTCGAGATGGCGTCGTATTCGGATATTTCTTTTCGTGATTTTTTCCTTTTTTTCTCACCTCTTAAACCTTCCCTGGACTATCTCGAATATTTATATATATATATCCAGCCGTTTTTTAAGTTTTAGCTTGACTAACGAACAGCTATTCATTTTAATATATATAGATATGTATACAAACTGAAAAAAAGTATGTGCAAACGTGTACAAAAAGAATTCACTGTGCGCCAAAAAAAACTTCGACGTCGCTGTCAACGGGAACGCTGGCGGCATTGCCACAAGTCTATGTTTATATTATCTATTGCAGGACATGGTCTACCCGTGTGCCAAATTTCATTCAAATCCGTTCAGCCGTTTGAACGTGAAGAAATAATAGAGGTTAAAGTATGAAATAGCCGTTTTTTAAAACAGGTTGCTTTGAAGTGTCATATCTTTGGATTGAATTGATATTGCTTACCCTTTGAATTACATAGTTTCTACTTTGGAACGCTTTCATGGTTATAAGAACTGCAATATTACAGAAAATACAAAACACAAAGAAACCAATAAATAACAAATTTTGAAAAAAGAATAACGTATCTTTAATATAAAGTTTATTTGAACTTATAATTCCAAGGCAATCCAAAGATATAATACTTCAAAGCAACCCGTTTTAAAAAACGGCAGTATCATACTTTAACCCCTAATATATTAAAAGTTTTTCCTTTTATAATACTTACTTTATAACATACGTTTACAGTTATTGGGAATTGTCTCAATTCACAAAGTTTATTCTATTCTAAGTCTTCATATTGATGAAGACTTAGAACAAACTTTATTGTATACCATAAAAGTAACACAACTTATACATAAACTGACTGACTGGTAGAGAATGCCTTGTTGCATTAAGTCAGCCTATGTACCAGCACTATACATGAAGTTTAAATAAATAAATAAATAAACTTAAATCTATGGCTGCAAATGCGGTCTTATCGTTAACAGCGATATCTTCCAGACTACCTTAGGATGGATCGTAAGAACTTAAAATAACACAGGGGGTAGTCTGCGGTGTACTGCTAACAAATTGATCAGTTTCTATATATATAAAACACAATATATGACTATAAATATATATATACATATTAAAATATGTTACACAACTTCATTAAAAAACTCCGTAAATACGTAACATACAAATTATTCAAGTAACTACAAGTCCACGTACTAAAAGATGACGTTTCTTTATCTCATGAGATTATTTTTTATTTAGGTTTTTACCCACAATGGTGTATGAATGTTACCTAATTGAATTTCTGTATTAACGCAATTTATAGAAATTTAAGCATTACTGATTAAGTAAGCAGTGTTGTTATGCGATGTGAGTACCAGTATAAACCAATTCTGGTTTAATGGTACAAAAGAAACCAAAACTGTAAAAAATACTGTATTTATGAACAATAAAAAACAAAAAAAAATAATTAAAAAAGTGATTTATTACAGTTTATTGGAATACAATATAAATACCTGAGCCAGTTCAGCGCGCCAGCAAGTCCTTTTCTCCCATCCGTGACTTTCCACACGACAAGGTACAGGGATCTTCTGGATAAGAAGTACTGATGTGTTGCGTAGTACCTGCAAAATAAGAATTAACTAAGAATAGACGAATGAAAGGCATCTGAGCTAGGGTTCTGAGCATTGCTGCATAGCATAGCATAGTCGGCCTTATAATGTTCCCACTGTTGGGACTCAGGCCTCCTCTCTAAAAGAGGGAATCGAGCCCTCCTTGCTGGCCAGTCACCGCCACCGTGATTCCGATCCCGATTTCCGGCCACCGTACGCGCGGGCTTGCGGACGGTGAGTAATGGGAGGTTGGCCGTCCGACCGTCCGGACCGAACCAAAGTCGTCGACGGCGCGTATTGTTACATGAGCGCCTCAAGGAGATGTCAGCAAGCGTAGGGGCCTAGAAGGGTCGAAGCCTACTGGGGGTAGTGTGAAAGCGAAGCTCGGGGCCCCGAGATAAAGGCAAAGAAGGAACAGGAGTGGGTTTTTAGTCAGTAAAAGTCTTACACTATTTCCCGCTGCGCCCAAGAGCGGGATTTGTCATTAGATGATTTTCCCACATACAAAAGGCCTCCTGTCTAGAAGTGGGAATGGGCCGTAATCCATCACGCAGGCCCATTGCGGGTTGGTGGATAGGCTAGGGTGGTAGGCTAGTAAGACTGAAGGCCACCTAATGGGTCACCTGCGTGCAGTGCATGTACTGTTGCCAGGTGTGTCTGGAAGGTGACGAAACTGATGATGTTTGTGTATTGAGCACGACCATTTATTCTGTGTCTGGGCGTAATTCATCTATAATATGTATGTATTTAGAAATATTTAAGTATGTTTATCAGTTGTCTAGTACTCATAACACAAGCTCTGCTTAGCTTGGGATTAGACGGCGTTGTGTGATGGTTGTGGAATATATTATTTATTATTATATTAAACTAAATAAGAGGGTCTTCTTATATATATTCTTATTTTCTTTATTGTAAATTTTACAATTAATTAAAAATTGGACAGCTAATGTACAAAGGCGAGGGTTCTTTTTCACTCGCATATTGTCACCATCGAACATGGTTTAAAAGCTTGTTACTTCATCTAACGCAATCCAACGCGATGTTTGACGAAAAGGCAACGCGAAAAAAGAGAGATAACCCCTGAAAACTCTGTTAGCATTCGGTAATTCAGTGATTTACTCGAATATTTTACAAAACTTGTTCCAGGCACAGTTTTTTAAACCCTTAAAAGTTTTTGAAAAAAATTGTCGCCATTCAGAATATTGATTAAATTTAAAAGGCTTCTATTGTTATACTTTTTTGACTTTTTTAATTTCTGAGTATTAAAGAAGTATCAAAGTTCATGCAAAATAGCAGATTTTTAGAGGTCTTTATTGGATTCGTTTTACACAAATTTATAAGTCGATTTCAATAGAAGCCTAGATAATATCCACAAGAAAGTGTTTCAAAATATCTAATAAAAAATGTTTAACGTCATAATCGCGTAAGAGCGGTTGTATGAAAAACAGTTAAAATGTATGTCGAATTACATCCCCTTAATGGGAATAAAGATATATTTAAACCGAAGTACAGACATAAATGATTATTTATCTATTTATATAAAAGGGGAAACTGACTGACTGACATATCAACGCACAGCCAATACTACTGGGACTAGGAGCGTGAAATTTTGCACAAGGCTTCCTTTTATTACGTAGGCGAGCGCTAAGAGAGGGTTTTTCAAAATTCACTCCCTAAGAGCATGAAACAGGGGTCTTAAGTTTGTTCGGAGAAGCCTACTTTTACGCGGGCGGAGCCGCTGCAAGAAGCTAGTTATTTATAAATCAGCAAGTTCTCTAATATACGAAGACTTTTCGAATTCGTCTATAAAGTTGAACTGAAATCTGAGAACTTCCCTGGCATATTTAGAGTCTTTATTTGTGTCTAACTTTAATTGATTTTAAGTTTTTATTTATAAAATTTATAATTTTTACTAGATTTTATAAAAATGTTAGGTTACGTCTTCTGAGTTCGTGGTCTCGGACGTGAAACCCTGTTAGGCCAGGGGCCCGTGGCATTTTGCCAGTCTTGCCACCCTGTAATTCCGCCACTGTCTTTAAATCAAGAAATTACGCTTTTTAAAGATGGCAGTGCAAAAAAAAAATAGTAGATCCCAAAGTGTGTAAAGCGCTCACTTTCTCTCTTCTTCGTAGTCAATTCCTATCTCACATACGGACAAGGACAGTTAGGCGATGTTATAACACTCACTCTTGCTGCCCGCCGAAGTCCCAGGTCCGGAAAGTGATGGGCCCGCGCGTGGAGCGATGTTTCTCGTACACCCAGGTACCGATGTCCACCCCCACTGTCGACACGTTGCCACGACGAGACGATTTGTTGCCCATGCGTTTTGCCCAATGCTGGGAGAGAGATAAATAGTAGATTATGTGACTAGCGGCAGGCAGTATTATTTACGTTAAGTATTTGTAGTTAATGTAAACTATCACTCGCCATGTTTTGAGATTTGAAAAAAAATTCACAACTAAATTGAATTGTTTTAATTTTTTATAACGCTTTTTTTTCTTTATAGGTTCGCGCTTGACCGCCATCTCACCTGATGGAAAGCGACGATGCGGTGGACGATGGAACGCGCTTATCTAGAAGTAACCTATTCACTCTTGACTTAAAGATCGCTACGCTTCCTCTGTTTCCTTTTTATTTTTTTAGGTTCGCAATAGTAACCACATCTTTTTCTTTATTTGGTTAGTGGGCAGGATGCATGTACATTTTAATACTCAAAAAAAAAAAAATGTTTTTTTTTTCAAATGATTTTGACGTTCCAAATTCAAATTTCATTATTCCCTAAGGATCGCCCATAATACATTATCTCCCTAGGGACAAAATGACTTGATTTAAGTGATGGTTGTATGACATATGGCATTTAATAATGTGAGAGTACATAATGTATGTATGTTACTATCTCCGAATGAGAGGGAGTGCTGGTGTCCTGAAATACAGGCCTTACGTCTAGCTTAGGCACCAGTCTCCCACAATGTTATATTGTAATTGTAAAACTGCAGTTATGTATTGCTTTTTATATACTATGTAAATGTACCTTATATTGTGGTAAGAAAAAAAAATATTATTATATATAAGGGCATTATCGAGCAGGTGGTTTAAAAAAGTTATTTTTAGCGGTTTCACCCTCTGTGAATTTAGAAAATTATACGAATGGATAAAAAAAACCATGTCCTATTTCCAGGACACGCTCTACCCGTATGCCTAAATTTAGTATAGAACTTTTACCCAGTAACATCCAGAATGCAGAACTATATCATATGATAACTTTTAAATGGTAGTTTTGAAATAACTAGATTTATCGTCATATAAAGCGCGGGTTAAAAAATTATTGAACGATACATGTTAGTTTCGTACTGATATTTTTCCGTTTTTCTTCCTTTTGAGGTACAGAACACTAAAAAACTTTTTTGCGATTCGGTAAAATCTTCGTAACTCAATTCGGGAATTGAACTTTCATAGGTAAGTTTATACGGAATCCTCAGTGCGTGAGTCCGATTCGCACTTGCCCGGTTTTTTTTTAATATGAGTGTGTTACACATAAAACACATACCTCGGTAGGTTTTCTTCGATGCTGTATAGCAGATTCTTGTCTAAGGCACTCCAGCAGACTTGTTTTTCCTATACCCTGTAAATAATCAAAATCCGTATTATTATTAATAATAATAATAAACATTTTGTTTCAGGCAGCAGAGGCCCCTAGAAAAAATCCATAAAACAATAATAAACTAATATACATTATAAAATCGAAAGATGGTCGATGGGGACGAAAGGTTCTGGAGTGGCGACCATGTACTGAAACCACAACGTGAACCGATGACCTGGCTAAGGTCGCGGGATGATGGTGAGACTTGGGGAAGGTCTTTGGGGGTAGGCGGTCGCCAAGGTCGCTGATGAGGCTGAGGGTGGTGACCAGGTATGACCAGGTAGGCATGCTGGTGGTCAGGATACCCTTTATAGCCGTGGGCCCTGGCTGTATGGCTCGCTGCTCGAAAGCTTGAGGAAGTGATGATGACGTCACGAAGTAGTAGCTGCACGAAGGCTGCGCTGACGTTCTTTGTCGAGGGTCACCAGTTTGGAGGTATGCGGAACAGAGAGTAAAGTCCCACATACCTCCGTTGAAAAGTGAGGATCCTCCGACCAGACAGGTGTTATGTCTGGTGGGTAACTGCCCGATAGATGATTTCGGGCTGTTCTATATGTTCTAATCACGCGGAGAACTTTGATTGCGCGATGTAGGATTAGTTCTTATGTGACGCCATAGATGTCGCTACAGGTCTATCTATGTCCAACAGTGGACGTCTTTTTGCTGAAACGACGATACATTTAAGGTTATCATCAACTCACCTGTAACCCCACAAACATCAGCTTCATTCTCGTATAAGGCCTGGCCTCCTGCAGCACAGACTTGAGGTAGCCCACGATATCCATGCTCTTATACCGGCCGCACTGCAGCATGGAGCGCAGGGGCTCCTGGAGACTGCAGCCGACGGTGTTCAGGTTCCAGAGACGAGAGAGGAGGCCCATTTGGGGAGGGAGCTCCGTTATGTCTATGGCAAAAAAAATTATGATGGCATAGTTGACAAAGTGGTTGCTGCTCTACATGTCGCGGGTTCGATTTCCGAATGGGACAAATCAACACTGCCCTTGAAAATCAACACCGAAACAAACTCCCTCTGACTTTGTTTCGGTCTTTCTTCAAATATATAGGGTGACTGGTAATTAGTGACCGATACTTAAACACGTGATTGTACTCATGATTACAAACAACTTTCCCAAAGAAACTTTTTTTATACTAATTAATTTAATCACAATAACAAAACTGCAGCAGCAACAGTGTTTGGATATTATTTTACCGAAACATGTAGGTATATTGCTTATATCATTGATAACGCAGGCGCGAGCGCCGCGCCGCTAACAGCTGATCGGATCGCGCGCGCAAAATTCAAAGTTTCAAACAGCTTTTTTGTTATTGTGAACTAATTAGTTTAAAAAAAAATACTTTGGGAAACTTCTTTGTCATCATGAGTACAATCACGTGTTTAAGTATCGGTCACTAATTACCAGTCACTCTATATATATATATATAAATATATACAAAATTATTTAAAAAAAATGCGAGACCTGAATATAGTTTGTTCAGAATCAGTAACTGAATCGATTCCAATAATTAAACCATGTTATATTCATCATCATCATCTTCCTGCCCTTGTCCCGTGTTATTTGGGGTCGGCGCAACACGTTTTTTTCTTCCATTCTGCCCTGTCACTCGTCATGCTATCACTAACTTCCTTTTCTTTCATATCACTAACACCATGTTATATTATTTTCCAAAAATATTTAAAAAAGGTCACAAGTTGGACACCTTCGACACTAAGTACAACACAGGTATCTTCAGGTCACAGCGGGCATTAGGCGCCAGCGCACAGATGCGTGCAGGAGCAAAACAACCCTTCAGTCACCCGGATGGCCCGGTGATCATGTATTTGTGCGGACAACCAGGTAACATAACAAGCTTATAACTTTGTGATTTTTCATGATACAGTTTTTTTTTTCGCATGTTACTAAAAGAGTTATGAGTATACATGTGTGTGTGGAGAGGGAGAGGGAGGCCACAGAAAAGATGGATGGATTGTGTGAACAGTGATATGAAAGAAAAGGAAGTTAGTTATAGTATGACGGTTGACAGGATAGAATGGAAGAAAAAAACGTGTTGCGCCGACCCCAAATAAGATGGGACAAGGGCAGGAAGACGATGATGATGATGACAGTTTTTTTTTTTGTACATAGATTCTTTAGTTATAAATACTACAGTAGGGTTTCGTTGTGTAAAAACTCACCTTTATTCCCACTGATATTTAGCACCGACAAATTAGTCAACTCATGAATGGCTGGAGGTACTCCTCGCAGCAGGTTGCATGATACATCCAACATTGACAGCAGGGGAAACAGAAGACGGCCTTTGAGTGAAGATCCTGAGTTCTGGAAACGATTTTGTCTTTAGTACCTTACAAAGTAGGTTTATAGGCGAATGCGATCGCGAAGCGATGCGGCGCGTGTGGAACAAACAATTGATAATGTATTGCGGCGTCCTACGTGACCAACCACACATGGGTGCGGTGCGGCGACGAGCGAAGCGCGGCTGACGCGTATAGTTGGTATGATATTTTCCCGTGACTGAAGCGGCGACTTAGCGCACACGTAGGACAGGAGGGTTAGACAAATGACTTTTTTGTAAACGCTAAGAACAAAATGTATGAAAAAAGAAAGAAAGAATAGACAGGATGGTAATGACATTACTGGCGGAGAAGTCGCGTGACAGGTAATGTAACTGCTATACATTATGTACTTAGCGTTTGGCGTGAACGATTAAAGAAAAATCATTTGTCTAAGCCACCGCGTCGCTTTGAATTCGTTTGAACCGCATCGCTTCTCAACCGCAGGTGCTAACTTGTCCTAAACCTAAACCACGCAACGGATTTTGCTGCGGTTTTCAGTAATATTTCATATCATATGAGCACCATGAGTATCAGAGATGTTTTTTTGAGGAAAGAACCACACAGATTAGAGTGGTGTTAACTTTGAAGTTGAATCCTTACCATGTCGTGTTCCACGGGTAGTGTGAAAGCGAAACCCGGGGTCCTGGGACGAAGGCAACGAAGGAACAGGAGTGGGTTTTTAGTCAGTAAAAGTCTGACACTATTTCCCGCTCCGCCCAAGAGCGCGATTTGTCATAAGATGATTTTCCCACCCAATAAAAAAGAAAAACCATGTCGTGTTAAAATGTCAGGCGTGAGAAAGAGGGATGGAGCTTTACACCCTAAACCTCGCTTCGTCGTTTATACCGCGTACATCGAAGGACTGGAACAGTTTGCCTGCTGCGGTCTTCCCGTCCAGCTATAATTTAGGTGTCTTCAAGGCAAGAGTGAATAGGCTCTTAATAAACTAATGCGCCTGACCATCAATGATTGCATATCTGCTTACCATCGGTGGGATGGCAGTCAAGCACTGGTTTATATCAATTAAAAAATAATAAGAATGACGTTTTTAGGGTTCGTGCCTAAGAGCTCATATAGGTGCACGAGTGCATGTTGCCAACGTCACAGGTTACTGCAGGCGTCAACCTATATAGTGACACTTGACACACACGTCGGCAGCCGCTGATCTTCATTTGTTGGAACGTCCGTCCGTCCGATTGCATCTCTGCTTACCATCAGGTGGGATCGCAGTCAAGCACTGGTTGATAACAATTTAAAAAAAAATATATATAGCTCAATCCCTTTAACAGTTCAGTTTAGGTCGTGAAATGGATCGCGTTACGAGCTCGTGGTTGGGCCTGGGTACATACCCATTCATCGTCCTCTTCATTAGTTTCATCTTGCGAAGCTGATGATAAGCCATCATCATCAGTGGTCAGCTGTATTCGCGTCAGAAGATTGTTAGCCAGGATCTGCAGGAGAAGAAATGGTTCAGATACAACCTACTAGATGCCGCTAGCGACTTCGCCCGCGTGTTACTAGGAAGTTATCCCAAGGAAATATACTCAAGGGTAAGGGTATATAAGGTGTTAAAAAATTAACTTTAAGAATTTCGAGGGGACATTGTACTCCTCATTATGAACAACTTTTACTATGGGACCAAACCTGAAATCGCGAAAAAAAAATCAGCTGCTCCATACATTTTCACGAGTTATGCGAACATAAACGTAGGGAACAGCTGATTTTTTTTTTCGCGATTTCAGGTTTGGTCCCATAGTAAAAGTTGTTCATAATGAGGAGTACAATGTCCCCACAAAATTCTTAAAGTTAATTTTTTAACACCTTATATATTATACAACTTGTTTTTTTTATATCCCATAACTCTAGGGTATGAATGAGACCATATCAAAGAATCAACTGGCATATGAATTATTTTTCAATTATCTTTATTTTTTTGTTTTTATTTTCTATACAAAATAATTCGATAAATTTACGATTATGTAAATCAAAATCAAAACCATTTAATTTCAAATAAACCATTTACAGGCTTTTGAAATGTCAAGAAGTCAGACAGTCAGAAAAAAAAATGATGCTAATTGCACATTCCAAAGCGTAGATCTCTATGGAGAAGAATGTACAAGAAACTCCATGGACACTCTTTTCAATCATGTTTTATAATTACCAATATCTCTGTTACATGTTTCTTGTCGTTATCATGTGAGAACAATGTAAATAAAGTAAATATAAAAACTAAATATATATATTAAAATAGCAACTGGCAGCTAAGATGTGTAAGTAAGTTTGGTAAGTATATCTATTTTGGTATTCGCTTTCTCTCTCTCGTTTATTGCATCTACCACTATTTATCTCTGCATCACCCTAAGGTTGACTGGTAGAAAATGCCTAAGGCATTAAGTCCGCCGCTGTACTTTTGTGTGCATAAAGTATTTCATAAATAAATACTCCCGGGATTAAAAGTATCCTAAAGAAAGAGAGAGAAAAAAAACTATTTATTTGTGAATCGCACAGTACAAACTTAAAAAAAAAGTAACATTAACGTTAACAGGCCAAAAAGGCTACTATCTCAGATATTTAAACAAAATAGTAAAATAACGCAGCGCTGGTATTCTGACAGGGCTTGGTGATGGTCCTGTGTGCTATTCCAAGACATGTATATGTATTCTACCCATGTACCAAGTTTCATCGAAATCCGTTCAGCTGTTCAAGCGTGAAGAAGTAACAAACATAGTAGCGATCTCGGCCCAACTTTGCCTCGCGAGGATGATGAGATTGTCACACCACCTTTCCCCTGGGAGACCTTGATGACGTCAACCTCCATTAGTCGTAGTGACCAGCCTATTCCCATCTCCCCGGATGGCCAACTACTCCCACTTCAGCCTGGCTATTTTTTTTTCGACATCTGCTATTTCAATTATAGAGCACAGTTTGGCGTTTCTAACGCGATACCTATTATGCAAATGTAAAAGAAATAGCCGCTCATTGCAGAGGTCGGGTAGGTTAGCACACATCAGGGTCCTCAATTCCTCAAGTCTAAGGTGTCATTTTGCAAGCGGCATTGAGATGTGGTAACCTGACAAAGTACACAGATTTTGACTGTCACCTCCAACCCTCGGTTCTGAAGAGTTACACTTACCAGGAACTTCAGCCCATCAAGCACCAGGTGTTCTCCCACGGCACAAGCCGCATTAAGCAGCTGTAGCCTGACAAAGTAGCCGTACCTAGACTGTAACCTGGTTTCTGAGGAGTTACACTTAGCAGGGTCCTCAGCCCTTCGAGTCTCGGGTGCTTTCTCAAAGGACAAGCCCCATTAAGCAGCCGTGACCTAACAGAGCTTGCAAACCTAGACTGTTACCTCCAACTCTTGGTATCTGAGGAGTTACCCTTACCAGGGGTTTCTGCCCATTAAGCTTTAGGTGTCTTCCCACAGCACAAGAGGCACTAAGCTGCTACTATCTGACAGATCTTACAAACCTTAACTGGAACCTTAATTTTTAAGCTGTTGAAGAGATAGGCCAACTACTACAGAGTTCACAACTCCTCAAACCCTATATGCCTTGCCAAAGGTATAGCCATTACTTCCAACTCCTAACTCTTTGTTTCTGAGGAGTTACACTTACCAGAGTCCTCAGTCCTTCAAGTCTCAGGTGTCTTCTCGCGGCACAAGCTGCACTGAGCAGTTGTGACCTGACAGAGCCTCCAGATCTTGGTCTGGAGCGGACATTGTTCGTTGAGGAGTTGGGACAGTAGCAGGCCAGGGGATCGCCTTCGGTGGAGCCGAAGCTTTCAACCTGAAAGGGAGAAATAGTTGGAATATTATAGAAACTCTTTAATCAGGACATTTTTAGATGATTAAGAATTCACCGCTCATCTTCTTTCATCTCCATCATCATAATCTCAGCTGATAGACGTCCACTGTTGGACATAAGCCTCCCCCAAGTCACCATAACGACCGGTCCTGTGCGCCTCGCGACTATCGGATTCCCGCGACCCTCACCAGGTCATCGGCCCAACTTATAGAAGGCCTTCCAACGCTGCGTCCCTATCGACCATCTGTTCTGCGAGCAATGCACCCTGCCCACTGCCACTTAAGTTTGGCGATTCTTCGGGCGAATGGCGAATCACCGAATATCTTCTTTACATAATATAAAAAAGTGGCAAAAATATTATTATTATTTGTAATTCTGTAGAATCAATTATATGAGCAACATGAAACAATTGAAATTTATATGACGTCAAGCCATCGTTTCTTGAAAGACTGATATGTTTTTTTTTGGATTTACAGCTAAAGAAGTAAGAGGGCAGAGTGGAAGAAAAAAACGTGTTGCGCCGACCCCAAATAACACGGGATAAGGACAGGAAGATGATGACAGCTAAAGAATGGAATTCCCTACCGGAATCTGTGATGCCTAGGGGTCTTTAAGACAAGAGTGAATATGATACTTCTAGGCAAGCGTGCTCCATCGTCGGCTACTTCATCGCTTACCACCAGGTGAGATAGCGGTCAAGCGCGAGCCTCTCGAAAAGAAAAAAAATGATTTTAAAAGTTTTTTATGGTTCTGTACCCAAAGAGTAAAAATGGGACCCTATAGCTAATTTAAGACTCCGCTATCTCTACATTTTTTTAAATACACCAAGCATCTGTATCACATGGACTGTGATAGCTAGACAGTTGAAATTTTCACATATGATGTATTTCTGTTGCCGCTATAACAACAAATACTAAAAATAGAATAAAATAAATATTTAAGTGGGGCTCTCATACAACAAACGCGATATTTTTGCCGTTTTTTGCTATGGACGGTACGACACCCTTCGTGCGCGAGTCCGACAATACTTAGCCGGTTTTTCCTTATTGAATTAAGTACTTACTTGAGGTAAACTTGGCCAGCACGTAATCTCGTTGTGACTCAAATCCAACTGGCGAAGACTTGTGGGGTAAGACGTCACGTATGACATTGATCTGTAAAAAAATAACAAAGATAGGAGGAGACTGTCTAGGTGTGGAATATAAACAATATCTATCAAGCCTTAGGTCTACTTTCCACGGCCGCGTAGCTTCATAGACGCGTATTCGTCATTATACGGTTAGTGTACGCCTGCGTGAAGCTTATATACTAAACTATGAAAGTCCACGAAGCGGCACCGTCGTGCCGTTGCGACGCGTCTATGAAGCTATGCGTCCGTGGATAACAAGCTTTACCTAAGCGAGTAATAAGCCATGTTGAGTGATATGAGAATTGGTCAATAAGGGCTGCTGTATTTTTTTTTTTTTTTTTTTTATCTCATACATACAAAAGACTTAGGTAAAATAGTTCATATTGGGCCTACATGATGGTGGATCAACACGATAGGTATATAAAAAACCAAGATAGTCCATACTCGACCAGCATGGACCATAATGGGGCAACATAGTCCATATTCGACCATCATGGGGCAACATGGCCCATACTCGACCATCGTGAGCCAACATAGTTCATACTTAGCCATCATGGGTTATCGTTTCTTGAACTTATCAAGATTTCTTACCGGAGTGAATTGTAAGCCATGTTAAGTCTTGTGAGATTGGGCGCCCTGCAGGCGAGCGCGCACGGCACGCACGTGAACTGGTTGTGTGCCAGGTTCAGCGCCGACAGGGCGGAGCCTCCGCGCGTGCAGCCCGCCGGGGAGCCTTCGACTATGCCGCGCCAAGTGTGGGCGCGCCGGGCCTCGGACCAACTGCCGAGAAAGGGTTGATTTTAGACCTCAAAAAGAAAAATTTCTGGTGAACAGTATATAAG
The DNA here is from genome assembly GCA_949316375.1 of Mythimna vitellina. NCBI lineage: Eukaryota > Metazoa > Arthropoda > Insecta > Lepidoptera > Noctuidae > Mythimna > Mythimna vitellina. Next base: position 2,074,268 of record OX438713.1, read on the forward strand.
GTGTTAAAAAATTAACTTTAAGAATTTCGAGGGGACATTGTATTCCTCATTATGAACAACTTTTACTAAGGAACCAAACTTGAAATCGCGAAAAAAAAATTTGCTGCTCCATACATTTTGACGAGTTATGCGAACATAAACGTAGGGAACAGCTGATTTTATTTTCGCGATTTCAGGTTTGGTCCCATAGTAAAAGTTGTTCATAATGAGGAGTACAATTTCCCCTCGAAATTCTCAAAGTTAATTTTTTAACACCTTATATAGTGTGGTCAATAAAAATAATGACCATAAATCAGTTTAGAAATCTATATATAATAATAATAAAAGTAAAATACTAAAACCCAAAAGTCAAAAAAAAAATTCAGGATGCTGTTTGATCAATATTTCTTGTTTCATACTTTTCAGCGTCGTGTTTTTTTTTTTGTCGTAGTCGGGTTTTAGTTTTTTAATTTTTCAATTTAAACAATTTTGGTGTTAAATTTAACAATGACTTTGTGTCATCGCCCTTACAACTGCTTTTGTTTTTTTTAGTAACAAGTAGTTTTAGGAATCTAATTTGAACAGCTTCTAATTTAGAAACATATTATCCGATTGATTATCTTAAAAAACTGAATTCAAAACGTTAGTTTCTTTTTTTAAATTTGGCAACGTCTTAAAAATACTTTGTATTATCTATATATATAAAAGAAAGTCGTGTTAGTTACACTATTTATAACTCAAGAACTGCTCAACCGATTTTGCTGAAAATTGGTGGGGAGGTAGCTGAGAACCGACGGACGGACATAGGATATATTTTATCGAGTAGGGTAGATTAGGGTAGAGTAGAGTAGAGTAGGGTAGAGTAGGGTAGAGTAGGGTAGAGTAGGGTAGAGTAGGGTAGAGTAGGGTAGAGTAGGGTAGAGTAGGGTAGAGTAGGGTAGAGTAGGGTAGAGTAGGGTAGAGTAGGGTAGAGTTGGGTAGAGTAGGGTAGAGTAGGGTAGAGTTGGGTAGAGTTGGGTAGAGTTGGGTAGAGTAGTAGAATATAGACGGGAGCGAAGCCGCGGGCAAAAGCTAGTGTATATATAAAAATAAGTCGGGTTTTCCTTCCTGACGCTTTAACTCCAGAACGCACGAACCGATTTCCACGGTTTTGCATTCGTTGGAAAGGTCTCGGGCTCCGTGAGGTTTAAAGCAAAAAAAAAAAATTTTCTTCTTCTTTTAATCACCAAACGAAATGTTACATAAAACGAAGCCATCTGGTGGCGAAACGGAGTTCGCCGGGTTTGCTAGTCTACACTAATATTATAAAGAGGAAAACTTTGTTTGTTTGTTTGAAATGAATAGGCTCAAAAACTACTGGACAGATTTTAAAAATTCTTTCACCATTCGAAAGCTTCATTATCCACGAGTAACATAGGCTATATTTTATTTTGGAAAAAAATAAGGTTCCGTAAGATATTTGAGTTTTTCGGACACAAGGTGTAAAAAGTCAACAAGAAAAGTTACTTATTTTGCGTACGCTGCCTAAACTATAAAATATTCTAATTAATTGTAGATCTTATAAATATCTACCAAAGTTTGTTAGGAGAAACCTACTTTCACGCGGGCGAAGCCGCTGGCAGAAGCTAGTAATGTATATAACGAAGAATGTACGGATTGAAACACATGTACCCCGAGTAGTATACACCCTCAAGCTAGAACTATAGCCCTCGTAGTACTTACATAGCGTTCCCCGCGCGGTTAGCAAGGGCGGGTATGGACTCCTCATCATCCTCATCAGCCGCCTCCGACTCACTGCGCTCTATCGATGGACTTCGAGACGACGATTTCTGAAAACAGACATTATATGACTGTTGAAATAGCAGTAGTACCTCTTTTTTAGGGTTTCGTACCTCAAAAGGATAAAATGGAACCCTTATAGGATCACTTTGTTGTCCGTTTGTGTGTCAGTCAAGACCCTTTATCTCGAGAACGTGTGGAAGTATAGAGTTGAAATCAAAACTGATGCTGTGAAAAAATCAAACTTATAAGTTAACGAAAAAAAGGTACGGCCGTTTATGTCGCAAAAAAACGTATATTTCGACAGTCTCAAGGAAATCAAAATTCATAGGGTACTTCCCGTTGAGCTAGAATCCTGAAATTTGGCATGAAGCAAGATCTCATAGCACAAGTATATGAAAAAATCAGAAAACTGTAAATTTGTTATTACATCACAAAAAAAACTTTTTGCGATTCGGAAAATTCTTCGTAACTGAATTCGGGAATTAAACTGTTTTCATAGGTATGTTTGTACGGAACCCTCGGTGCGCGAGTCCGACTCGCAGTTGCCCGGTTTTTTATTGATCAAATAACTTCTGATCTTGTATTCTGAGCAGTGGTGGCCGAGTGGTAACGGCCCCGACTTACAACTTGCAGGTCGCGGGATCAAACCCAGCCAAGCGCATTACTTTGTGTAATTTATTTCATCACCACTGCTCTCAAAACGGTGAAGGAAAACATCGTGAGAAAACCGGCATGTCCTAGAACCTAAAATTCGAAGACATGTGACATCCACCAACCCGGCCTGAATACCAACAGTAGGAACATTATAAGGCCGACTATGCTGTGCTATGCTTGTCTTCTGAGCTAGCCTGGCGTCCACAGTTGCGCTTACATTACACCAAGAAAACAGTCCAGTCATTATTGCTAGATGTACTTACAGATTGTGTAGCCATAGTGAACTGAGCGCTGCCAATGGAGGGCGAAGCGCTAAGCTGCGGCGAAGTCTCCGACGGTGACGCCAACTGCTGAGGGCTGCTGCATTCTGACTGACCCTGGTGAAGAGAAATGTTTTGATTAATACCTGTATCTGGCTGACTGACATCTCAACGCACAGGCAAAACTGCTGGGACTAGGAACGTGAAATTTTACACAAAGTTTTCTTTTTTAACGTAAGCGAGCTCTAAAAGAGGACTTTCCAAAATTCACCCCCTAAGATGATGAAACAGGGGTCCAAATTTTGTATGGAAAAACCTACTTTCACGTGAGCAAAGCTGCTGGAGGCAGCTAGTCTGTATACGTGTATATGTTTTAGTATATGCGAAACCCGAAACACATATTTTTATGTAAAGAATCTATATACAAAATTTCATAACTGTATCATGAAAAATCACAATAAAGTTATAAGCTTGTTATGTTACCTAGCTGTACGCACAAATACATGGTCACAAGGCTATCCGGGCGACTGAGGGATTTTGCTCCCGTACCTAACTGTGAACAGGTGTCTAATGCCCACTATGACCTGCCGTGACCTGTGTTGTACTTAGTATCGGTGGGTGTCCAACTTGTGACAGTTTTAATTCATTAAACCCCAAGCGAACTACGGTCTAATTAAGGCGTCTAATTACGTATAAAGGTTAAAATATTTCTAGAAAAAATTATAACATGGTGTAAAAATGATTGGAATCGACTTAGTTACTGATTCTGAACAAACTATATTCAGGTTTCGCATATACTAAAAACAAAGTTATATATAAAAGGCAAAGTGTTGACTCGCTTACTGAATCCTCAACGCGCAAACTAAAGCTTAGGGTCTAGAACGCTGAAATTTTGCACAGACGCTCCTTTTATGATGACGAAAGACCAAAAACGCAGCGTTGGAAGGCTTTTCACAGGGTAGACCGATAACCTGGTGAGAGTCGCGGGAATCCGATGGAAGCGAGACGCACAGGACAGAACGTTATGTTGACACTTAGGGGAGGCCTAATATGTCCAACAGTGGACGTCTTTCGGCCGAAATGATGTTGATGACAAAGGATAAGACTGGAATATCTAAAATTCAGCTCCCAAGGATATCCAATGTTTGTATGAAGAAAGCTACTTTGACGTGAGAAAAATCGCTGACGGGAGCTAGATCTGTGGGCCTCCTCTTATACTCAGATATGGACTTCGTGGTACGCATCCACTTCGCCACCTCTTTCTAGACCTCAACTTGAGTTTGAGACTCAAGTTGAGGCCTAGAAAGAGGTTCTAATCTCTTAACCGACTGCGGACCCAGGTTGGCCGCTGTAAAATCAATTTGGCCAAATGGGGCTTCTTCGACCCATCTCTAACACAGTGCCAGTGTGGAGCCGCTGCACAGGACATGCGTCATTTGTTATGCTGTCCATCCTGCACAACCACCTGCAGTTTTCAGGATCTATACGAGGCCGAGCTAATACCTAAATAACATCAAGCTTGTATCTTTTTGTGGTCGGAAGAAACTATAGATAATTACTCCTACGTAACATACTTTGGTGGGTAGGCAAAATCTACAAATAACAACTGCAATGAGAGTGTTCAGGATAATTCACACCACCAGGGGGCGCCACTTAGTCGTCAGATCCTTTGAAAACGTATATGTCGTGGCCAGATCTTAGAAATTGATCACTTCATGATATGGCCAAGTAAAACTGGCCAGGTCTTCTAGCCAAGTTACGATCATTTCGTTTGCGTTCAATGCATTGAGTAGGCCACGCCTCCAATTCCTTTGTTCTGACCACGTGACTGAGCGTTGAGATGACTTCAGAACAAAGGAATCGGAGGCGTTGTCTACTTGAGGTGTTTGACACAAACGAAACGGTCGTAACTTGACTAGGGGGGCTAATCGTTTAAACGTTAACTTTTGATGATATGTCAATCTTCGCTTTCCTTAGACCTTTTATTATCATAAAAATCCTACATCAATGATATAGCCAAACGTGGATTGACATATCATCAAATGTTAACGTTTAAACCATCTTGCCAGTTTTCTTGACCATATCGTCGGGGATAGTGTAAATCCGCGAATCTAACACACGTAAAGGCCGCGTATCTGCAATAGATCCAGTTTTACAGGGGAAGGTTAAAACTTAATAACTTTATTAATTCAATGAATTTTAAGCTAATTTTTACATAGAAAGTAATTATTTATGTGTTCTATCTCTTGTTAGAAAAATATATCAATTTAAGTAAATAATTAAAGGCCTACGACACTTACGCGGATTTGCTTTGACCATAAACTTATAACATTGGAACTTAAGAGGAAGGTACGCGGTTTTGAATTTAAACAAATATTATTATTTTAACAACAATATTATTAAATGTTGAAAATAAAACTATTGCCTCTTACAAAAGTTAGATAAAATTAATGTAACAAAACCAACATAAACTTTTTCTCTAATAACTCTTTGAATTATACTGATATAAACTAAATTACTCTTATAAACATCTCTTTGAATTATTCTTATAAACATTGATAGTACTAAGGTGTCAACACTAGTTTAATTAAATCTTATATTTATTCAGACGATGATCACTTCATCTTATCACTGCTGACTTACAAGCTGTGAAATTGTGTCCATTTTTGAAAGCTAGTGCACTGTATTTTAAAACAAAGCTTATGGTTCATAATTTCACAATTTACAAACTGGGCACTAATAATGTAAAGTGTTATTGGTTTGATGAGACCACTACTGATTTAAAAGCATCAACTTACACTTCTTTTTGTATTGATTATTTAAAGAAAATTATAGAAGACTGCCCAAAAGATGTCGTTATTTTTAGTGATGGATGCACATCACAAAATAGAAATGTTGTGGTTTCTAACGCTCTCCTGTTACTGGCGATGGAAAAAATGATTGCAATTACACAAAAATTTCCATTTCAAAAACCAAATTGTTCATTTATAAGATGTGAACGAATTAGGCATTTCTGTATGGCAGGTCGTCATAGAATTCATGGCAATCTGAAGGTATAACACTTTTTAATTGTTGATAATGTTAGTACTTTGATTTGGATATTGGCAATCTATCAATTAAGAGAATAAATGGCTCATTTCTTTTTGGCCTTTGTGGTAATAGCTGAAACTCGTCATCGTAGTTAAGTTTGTATTCAATTGTACCATTGGGATTGTATTTTAGTACTCTGATATCAACCATACATTTTGCACCAATTCCTCTCCCAGGGCGAATTGTATCATAAATAAAGTTATTTTTAATACTGTAATCTTTAAAAAATGTGTGGTCCACTGTTGCTACCTCATATGGAGATGGATTTAGTCTAGCTTCTTTGGTAATCGAAGAGTATTGACTAAGCAAATATATTTCACGATTTTTTAATGTTCGTTCAATTATAGAGTGAACAGAATCAACCTCTTTCTGAGTATGACCCTTTTCTAGAAATTTTTGTGTAATTACAATCATTTTTTCCATCGCCAGTAGCAGGAGAGCGTTAGAAACCACAACATTTCTATTTTGTGATGTGCATCCATCACTAAAAATAACGACATCTTTTGGGCAGTCTTCTATAATTTTCTTTAAATAATCAATATAAAAAGAAGTGTAAGTTGATGCTTTTAAATCAGTAGTGGTCTTATCAAACCAATAACACTTTACATTATTAGTGCCCAGATTGTAAATTGTAAAATTATGAACCATGAGCTTTGTTTTAAAATACAGTGCACTAGCTTGCAAAAATGGACACAATTTCACAGCTTGTAAGTCAGCAGTGATAAGATGAAGTGATCATCGTCTGAATAAATATAAGATTTAATTAAACTAGTGTTGACACCTTAGTACTATCAATGTTTATAAGAATAATTCAAAGAGATGTTTTTAAGAGTAATTTAGTTTATAAGAGTATAATTCAAAGAGATTTTAGAGAAAAAGTTTATGTTGGTTTTGTTACATTAATTTTATCTTACTTTTGTAAGAGGCAATAGTTTTATTTTCAACATTAAATAATATTGTTGTTAAAATAATAATATTTGTTTAAATTCAAAACCGCGTACCTTCCTCTTAAGTTCCAATGTTATAAGTTTATGGTCAAAGCATATCCGCGTAATTGTCGTAGGGCTTTAATTATTTACATAAAAATAAACTCGTGTCAAGGTGGCGGCAGCCCATAAGATTTTGCGGGATTTGCCCGCGAAAACTTTAATAGGCTACATTTGTCAAATACGCGGAATTATCCAATGCTAGTTTCGCGGATTTGCACTATCCCCGACGATATCATGAAGTGATCAATTACTAAGATCTCGTCTAACGATTGACGTTGACGTTAAAATCTAACTAATGTCATTAGCATAAGCGTTTTGCCAGGTGCCTGGACCTGACACCTCTGCTGCCATCTGGCGAACGTCATTTTAGAACACCCTCATCCACACACTCTTCTTATCAACCAACTCATTACGTGCTTCACTAGTATTGCCTACTTCTTCAAAAATACTCTCAAAGCTACTATAAATTTAAAGAAATACCCAAATAGAACGGAGCACGCGACGTGGAACGGTGTCTTTGTATTGTTTAGTGACTATCTGAAGGGGCAAAACAATAAGGGTAGTTTTAGTATTATAATATAAATTATATGTCAAGTTATAGTAGACTTAAAGTGGAAAGCTACGGGCCCGAGCATGGTTTTTTTATTATAAACTAGCGATCCGTCCCGGCTTCGACCGGGTGGAATACTGATACAACCGCAACCGCTATGTCCCTGCGAGGAGGAGGTGGCAGGCGGTCGCCTCCTTCTGCGAAACAGTAATGCTAGCAAAAAGAGCCGGCCGATCGCGTGAAGCAAAAGTCCTCACGCCCCGGCCGCCGCCGGGATTCCGATCCCGATTTCCGGCCACCGTAGGCGCGAGCTTGCGGATGGCAGGCAATGGGTGGCTCGCCGTTCGATCGTCCGGTAACCGTCCGGACCGGGCCCAAGTCGTCGACGGCGCGTACTGATCCACGCGCGCTTCAAGGAGATGCCCGTCACGTCATACTTTCAAATCGAAGAATTAATTATGGTGAGCAAGACAAGAAATTTTAAAAATTTAATTTATTAACGAACTGTGAACGAAAAAAGCTTAATAAGAATCCAGTTCTTCAATTTTGCTCATCTCTGAGTTCTTCAAATTTGCCCAATTCTTTGCGATTTGACAGTATGACGTGACGTCACAACATGGCGATCGATCCTATTCTTATTTGGAACGTATTGTAAGCGAAGATGTGGTTCTTTTCTCCTAATTTTGCTGTGCCCGACAGTGTCCGCATGGATCTTTGACTATTTGTTATACCATCTATGTACATATGGAATGCAATAAAGAATTGCGCGTTGAGTATTGTGGTCGTTGATGGAACACGCTTGTTTACAAGTAACCTATTCACTCTTGACTTACAATACCCCCAGGTTGTAACTATCAGGAAACACAACACCCATAATGGACCATTTTTTTACGTCACTGATCCAACAATGGCTAGTACGGACCAGCATACGCCAACATGGACCAACACGAGCCAGTATGAGCTAGCGTAGGTCAACATAAGCAACATGACCCAGTATGGTCCAACAGGGGCGAATTTTTTATTTTACTGCGAAATTAATTATAACCACTACTTTATCTACAAATTATAAATATTTCAAAATTTTTAGCAAATTACAATCGATAATTGACAATTGAATTATTATTTTAATCCTAATTAATTTGTTAGTTATTTTTATCTTAATATATTACTAGCTGACCCGGCAAACGTTGTTTTGCCATGTATATAAAAAAAAAAAATATCTAAAATTGAAAAAAAAAATTTAGGGGTGCATTACCCTTAACATTAAGGGGGATAAAAAATAGATGTTGTCCGATTCTCAGACCTACCCAATATGCACACAAAATTTCATGAGAATCGGGAAAGCCGTTTCGGAGGAGTTTAACCACAAACACCGCGACACGAGAATTTTATATATTAGATTTTACTCATATTTATAATTATGTAAAATCTCTAAATTTCAAAAACTTATAGCCATAAAAACATCCCTGCGAAACATGTACGGCAGGGGTCTTTCGCATAGCAAAAGTGTGGTTTAAGCCTGAAAAGTCTGGCACTACCCAGACTGCCTTACTATAGGGCCATTCAAAATGTCCATGAGGATTTACCACTCCTGCCAATTCCAAAAGAAAAAAAAAAGAAAAAGACATGGGCCAACATAGGCCGACATGTGCCACCATAGGTCAGCATAGGATATCATGAACCATATCAGACGACCCACTCACCTCGTGCCCAGTAGGCAGGTCACGCAGATGGTTGAGAGCCACATTCAGGTCGCGCAGTGCTGGTGCAGACCATAGCGCGGCTGGCAGTGCGCGCAACTTGTTGTTCGACACGTCCAGCAATGACAGCCCGGGCAGACGGAATAAATGGGGAGGTAGCTCTTCCAGACGGTTATCCTGCAAACAAAACCATTTTACAATCACCATTTTGGACACACTATATTGTATACACCACTAATTTTTAATTAGTACAAATATTTAAAAGGGGTGATGACCAGGTATCCACGGGTAGTGTGAAAGCGAAACCCGGGGCCCTGGGGCGAAGGCAACGAAGGAACAGGAGTGGGTTTTTAGTCAGTAAAAGTCTGACACTATCTCCCGTTCCGCCCAAGAGCGGGGGATGTCATAAGATGATTTTCCCACCCAATAAAAAACCAGGTAGGCATGCTGGTGGTCAGGATACCCTTTATAGCCGTGGGTGCTGGCTGTATGGCTCGCTGCTCGAAAGCTTGAGGAAGTGATGATGACGTCACGAAGTAGTGTCTTCACGAAGGCTGCGCTGACGTTCTTTGTCAAGGGTCACCAGTTTAGAGGGTATGCGGAACAGAGAGTAAAGCCCCACATACCTCCTTTGAAAAGGGAGGATCCTCCGACCAAACGGGTGTTATGTCTGGTGGGCAGCTGCCCGATAGATGATTTCGGGATCTATATGTTCTAATCGCGCGGAGAACTATGATTGCACGATGCAGGATTAGTTCTTATGTGACGCCATAGATGTCGCTACAGGTTTATTAGAAAAGTTCTTGTTATTATTTAAGTAAAGTCTCGATAAATAATATTCACAAACAGCAGAGTTATTAGCGTTTGTTTATATCCCAAAATGTCACTCAATTTATGGCAATATTGTACAGGCTTTTGTTTGTGAATGAATAAATGAATCGTCCTTCCGTTCTCAGCTTAAATGGCTGCCTATCCACCACAGGAGATCCCTCAGAACCCACTGCACGCTCTTCAAAAAAATCTCACCTGCAGATACAATTCCTGCAGCACAGGTGCTGTATACAGTTCTGGCCTGATCTTGGGCTTTCTCTTTCGTCTCTTGCCGTCTAACTCATCCTCAAAGGGGTCTTCAGACGTTGGGAGACGTTCCAACTTGTTTTGAGCCGCATTTAAGTACCTGCGGAAATAGAATAGAATGAATGATATAAAGTGAGGAATGAGTGTATTAAAGGAAGTTTGAAAGTGGCGCCAGTGACTGAAAAGTTGAAAAGGAAGCGTTTGTCTTGGTATGGTCATGTGAAGAGGAGGGATAATGCGTATGTTACTCAAAGAGTTATCAGTATACATGTGGGTGGGTGGAGAGGGACAGGGAAGTCAATGAAAAGATGGACGGATTGTGTGAGGAGTGATATGAAAGAAAAACTAGTTAGTGATAGTGTGACGGGGATAGGACAGAATGGAAGATAAATACGTGTTGAGCCGACCCCAAGTAATATGGGACAATGGCATGAAGAAGTAAGAAGTAGAATAGAATAGAATAAACTTTATTGTACACCAAAATAGTAACAATTTTACAGAAACTTAAATCTATGGGTACAAAAAAGAAGATAAAAAAAAGAAGAAAATAATAACACAGCAGCAGCAGTTCGTGACAGGAGCTCGTGGATAAAATACTAACATAATCCCGGGATAAAAAGTATCCTATGTGCTATTCCAGGACATGGTCTACACATGTACCAAGTTTTACCGAAATCCGTTCAGCCGTTCGACCGTAAAGACATAACAAACACACAAACATTCAACTTTCTAATATTCGTGTGATAAGTGTGATGATCACTTCTCTAAAGGAATTGCTGCCTGATAAGACAGCAGAGGTTGACGAGGTCTGTACCTTGCGTGACGAAATGCGCAAGTACTGTACAAAGGTGCACTGAAAAACCCATGTGGTTTTAGACGATGCAACTCACCTTAAACTCAGCATGGTGAACAACTCAGGTGGTAACAGCCTGAGTTCGTTGTTGGATATGTCGAGTCTGGTGAGAGCATGTAAGGCACCGCTATTGCTGCTCAGCTTGGAGTTCACGCGAAGAGCTGCTTGGCGAAGCCATGACATACTGTGGACAAGAAATAAGTTATATTGTATGTATATTCAACCTCACGTCATTAATAACACTTGCAATACGAAAATATTTTTTTAAATAATTATATTTGAATATTATTCCCATGGATGTGGACGATTGTAAATGATATATATGAATAAGACATACATCATTCGATCAGTTGAATTACATGCACTAAGAACAGTGTAGGACCTAGTACACTGCCCTGTGTGACACCCTATTTAAGTCATTTCTCTGAAAGAAAAGGTTAATACTTTGACACATTTTGTTTTCTATTGCTATAAATAGGCAGTCGTACAAAATAACGAGAACAATATATCTAACCCCAATGGATTTAATACTTATATCACCTAAAATGCGAATAGACATAGTGTCGAAGACTTTTTAAAATGCAATTTCCTATGGAATAATGAAGACATTTTTAAAATTGTCTTCCTGATGGTAAGCGATGATGTGGTCGACTATGCAGCACGCTTGCCTAAAAGTAACCTATTCACTCTTGACATAAAGACCCCTAGGTTGTAGCTATCAGTAGACTGTGGCAGAGAATTCCAGTCCTCAGTTGTATGCAGAATGAATGTGTTCATTGTATGGATGGGATACCATAGCTACCACAGTTAGACCATCGTCCAACTCCAGATCTTACCGTATAGTAGCCAGCTGCGCTCTCAGCTCCCTCCAGTTGACCATAACAGCTGTGGTGGGACACAAAGCGCTATAAGTCAGCGCTGAATCTCCGTCCCTATCGCTGAACAGCGCTTCAGAAATGGTTGATTTGTTCAACTTGTAGTCAGGGTCGGGGTATGCCTATAGAGACAGAAATTGCATTTTAGTGAAACTGACTATCTAAAGCAAAAAAAGCCTTATATCTCTAAAACTAGCTTTTGCCCGCGGCTTCGACTGCGTACATAAAATATAGTTTATGTCACTCAGGAATAGAGTAGCTTGCTCTCTGAAAATCTGCTATTTTACGTGAACTTTGGCCCTCCATGATCTACTCATATGTTAAAAATATAAAAAAATACATGTACATAGAACTCTTGCACATTAAATCGCGATTCTGAATGACGACAATTTTTTTCAAAAAATTTTAAGGGTTTTAAAAAAAACACGTAATTCCTGGAACAAGTTTTGTAAAATATTTATTTATTTATTTAAAACTTTATGCACTAATGAAACACTGTACAAAGGCGGACTTAATGCCTTAGGCATTTTCTACCAGTCGACCTTAGGGTGGTGCAGAGATATAACATGGCAGGTGCAGCTTAATAGAGGACTGACAGAGAGGAAATAAGAACAATACTAAATATATACTTAGATACATACATACAAATAAAGAATGATATTGAGAGAAAAACGAATACAAGAAATCAAGAGTGTGATGAATCTACCAACTTCTTGCGAAAGTGTTCTCGTGCTTTCACTTTAAAGGACAACCGACTGGTTGCCGTCCTGATGTTCAGAGGGAGAAATATTCGAGTAAATCACGAAATTACCGAATGCCAACAGAGTTTTCAGGCGTTATCTCTCTTTTTTCGCATTGCCTCTTCATCAAACATCGCGTTGGATTGCGTTAGACGAAGCAACAAGCTTAAACCATGCTCGATGTTGACGATAGGCGAGTGGAAAAGGACACTCTTAATAAAACTGTAGGGTTAGAGGCGACACTACATTGTAATATTTCGACTCAGACAATTGATACGTAACTCGGTAGCGTCAGCAGTCGCTCCGAGGCTCGCTAGCCAGACACACGCCGATGTCCTATTGTTATAAATTTTTGAAATGCAATTATATAATAATAATATTCCACAACTATCACACAACGCCGTCTAGTCCCAAGCTAAGCAGAGCTTGTGTTATGGGTACTAGACAACTGATAAACATACTTAAATATTTCTAAATACATACATATTATAGATAAAATTACACCCAGACACAGAACAAATGATTGTGCTCATCACACAAACATTTGTCCTGGGTGGGAATCGAACCCACGACCTCCGGCACAGCAGTCAGGGCTACTAACCACTAGACCAACAGGCCAGTCCAATTATCGTGTAACAGTGTATGTGAGTAAAATAAACTGTCAATACCAAAACCAGTATTTCTTTGAACATTCCTTCAAGACAGTATGTGACTTAGGCGTACCATTCGCGGTACACGTCAACGAACCAACATACCCTACAAAACTATTCAAATGATGATTACCTTGGTGGCAAGTAACTTGGCGAGCAGCTCAGTGAGTCCATGTGTCGCACATTCTCTGATGGCTCTACAATGTGGGTCGGTTGCACCGTGTTGTAGAAGTATCTCTACGATTTGGACGTTCTTCGCACGAGCTGCAATGGCCAGGGCTGTCCAGGGACTGTCTCCTGAATAAAATAAAATAAAGTTCAGCTATTGAGTAAGGCCGCGTTCCCACTATGTCTTAACGGTTAATTTATTATCCGGCGACTATCGTCTCTAGCTGTTCCTATTATAAAAACTGTCTGTCGTGGCCACTACAGACAGTCGCAACACTGTCACATAATTTACCGTCAGGTTTAATCTAAGACAATTTTTTATCGTTTTACGACAACAAAAGTCGTAGACAACAATTTGTCGTGTCGTCCAATATGTGAACACCTCCATTTAAATATATAAGTCATGACACGTAAAATTACACAATTATTAAAATTAGTCGTCACGACAAAATAAGCGATAAGAAACATGTTATGTTTCTCGCATAACATGATCGAAAAGAGTTGTCCATGGAGTTTCTGGCAGTTTTTTTTATCCATAGAGATCTACGCTTTTGTATAATTAATTAGCATCATTTTTCTGACTGACTTCTTGACATTTCAAGAGTGCCTGTAATTTATTTTAAATAAAACGTGAATGAATGTGGAATGTGAATGTGTGTGTGTGTGTGTGTGAGTAGCGTAATTAGAGACACAATAGAAAGACAATGACCGAGTTAAAAATTAATTTAGAAAAGACATGTATATGCATTTTAGTCAGCGACAAAGACAACGACTACCAATTAATATTAGTTACAATGGACAGTCAGTCACAAAAACGGACACCACAAAGTTTTTAGGGTTAGTAATAGACAGTAAACTTACTTGGAAACCGCATATTGAAGAAATTTGTAAAAAACTTAACAGTTTTGCTTTTGCCCTTTATAAGCTGTCCAATGTTGTGAACCGTGACTGCGTGCTTATTGCCTACCATAGCTACGTAGAATCAGTTCTAAGATACGGAGTCATTTTCTGGGGTAACTCGACAGACAAAAATTACGCATTCATCGCACAAAAAAAATGCATACGCGCTATATGCAATTTACAGTCAAGTGACAGTTGTAAGCCATGTTTTAAATCTTTGAAGCTTCTGACATTGCCTTCATTATACATCTTTGAGGTGGCAGTGTTTGTTAAAACAAACCAACATCTTTTCAAAATAAGAACTCCTGTTGATCCCCGGTTGAGAAAAAGAGAATCAAACATTCTTTGTATTGATCGTAGTAAAACAACCCTTCTACGTAAAAGCATTTATCGAATGGCTCCACTTATTTTCAATAAAATTCCACGGCAAATAAAAAATCTAAATAATAGTATGTTTAAAAAGAAACTGAAACAATTTTTAATTCATAAATGTTACTACTCCACTGCTGAATTTATGGAGGACACCACTGACATTTAGCTTATTACGTTTAGATTATTATTTTACTTTGACACTGAAACCTATTATTACGTACATTTACAATTAAATTTGATTTGACTGATTGAGTGTTAATTAAGATGACATGTTAGTTGTTAATTTTTAATAATTTTGAATTTGTAATAATTTTGAATTTGTTTAATTTTAAATTAGTAGTAATTGTTAATTTATATAACTTTTAATTAGTTGTTATTTTTAATATAGTAACTTTTTAAGAATTTGCATGCCGTAAGGTAGAATGTAGCGGAAACCCTTACCTATGTATCATCTTATATCTATACCTACATTGATAGCAAATAAATATATCTGAATCTGAATCTGAATCTGAGTGAACAACGGCGTCCGCTCGGGGTTTAATGAAGTAATTGTTAAATTTTTGACACTTTTTTTTTATTGACGGCATTGATGACAGTAGTTGAGCAATTGACTGCTACGCTGCGTGTCGCGGGTTCGATTCCTAATCTTTGTATGGTCTTTAAATAGGTTTTCCAGGTCTGGGTGTCTTGTGTAAGTGAGATTACATGTTTGTGAACGCACCCTAGATCCTAGTGCAGGGCAAAATTTAAAAAAAAAAACATGGTAGATTTGTGTTTGACCACTATCTCACCTGATAGTAAGCGTTGATTCCACCTTCCCTAAGTTGTAACTAGCAGGAAACACAGACTCCGGCAGTATTTCCAAAACGTTTTGTACCCATATGTTTGTGGTATGGTACTTACGATCAGTATTGTAAGCCCCCCTGGCGGGCGAGGGCCCGGACGAGGAGCGCGCGCCGCTCATGGCGGCCGACGCGCTGCGGGAGCGGCGCCGCTCGCGCGCGCTGTCGCCGCACTGCAGCTGGAGGGGGCAGACGGTCAAGTATGGTACTTACGATCAGTATTGTAAGCCCCCCTGGCGGGCGAGGGCCCGGACGAGGAGCGCGCGCCGCTCATGGCGGCCGACGCGCTGCGGGAGCGGCGCCGCTCGCGCGCGCTGTCGCCGCACTGCAGCTGGGGGGGGCAGGGGGACAAGTATGGTACTTACGATCAGTATTGTAAGCCCCCCTGGCGGGCGAGGGCCCGGACGAGGAGCGCGCGCCGCTCATGGCGGCCGACGCGCTGCGGGAGCGGCGCCGCTCGCGCGCGCTGTCGCCGCACTGCAGCTGGGGGGGGCAGGGGGACAAGTATGGTACTTACGATCAGTATTGTAAGCCCCCCTGGCGGGCGAGGGCCCGGACGAGGAGCGCGCGCCGCTCATGGCGGCCGACGCGCTGCGGGAGCGGCGCCGCTCGCGCGCGCTGTCGCCGCACTGCAGCTGGGGGGGGCAGGGGGACAAGTATGGTACTTACGATCAGTATTGTAAGCCCCCCTGGCGGGCGAGGGCCCGGACGAGGAGCGCGCGCCGCTCATGGCGGCCGACGCGCTGCGGGAGCGGCGCCGCTCGCGCGCGCTGTCGCCGCACTGCAGCTGGGGGGGGCAGGGGGACAAGTATGGTACTTACGATCAGTATTGTAAGCCCCCCTGGCGGGCGAGGGCCCGGACGAGGAGCGCGCGCCGCTCATGGCGGCCGACGCGCTGCGGGAGCGGCGCCGCTCGCGCGCGCTGTCGCCGCACTGCAGCTGGAGGGGGCAGACGGTCAAGTATGGTACTTACGATCAGTATTGTAAGCCCCCCTGGCGGGCGAGGGCCCGGACGAGGAGCGCGCGCCGCTCATGGCGGCCGACGCGCTGCGGGAGCGGCGCCGCTCGCGCGCGCTGTCGCCGCACTGCAGCTGGGGGGGGCAGGGGGACAAGTATGGTACTTACGATCAGTATTGTAAGCCCCCCTGGCGGGCGAGGGCCCGGACGAGGAGCGCGCGCCGCTCATGGCGGCCGACGCGCTGCGGGAGCGGCGCCGCTCGCGCGCGCTGTCGCCGCACTGCAGCTGGGGGGGGCAGGGGGACAAGTATGGTACTTACGATCAGTATTGTAAGCCCCCCTGGCGGGCGAGGGCCCGGACGAGGAGCGCGCGCCGCTCATGGCGGCCGACGCGCTGCGGGAGCGGCGCCGCTCGCGCGCGCTGTCGCCGCACTGCAGCTGGGGGGGGCAGGGGGACAAGTATGGTACTTACGATCAGTATTGTAAGCCCCCCTGGCGGGCGAGGGCCCGGACGAGGAGCGCGCGCCGCTCATGGCGGCCGACGCGCTGCGGGAGCGGCGCCGCTCGCGCGCGCTGTCGCCGCACTGCAGCTGGGGGGGGCAGGGGGACAAGTATGGTACTTACGATCAGTATTGTAAGCCCCCCTGGCGGGCGAGGGCCCGGACGAGGAGCGCGCGCCGCTCATGGCGGCCGACGCGCTGCGGGAGCGGCGCCGCTCGCGCGCGCTGTCGCCGCACTGCAGCTGGGGGGGGCAGGGGGACAAGTATGGTACTTACGATCAGTATTGTAAGCCCCCCTGGCGGGCGAGGGCCCGGACGAGGAGCGCGCGCCGCTCATGGCGGCCGACGCGCTGCGGGAGCGGCGCCGCTCGCGCGCGCTGTCGCCGCACTGCAGCTGGGGGGGGCAGGGGGACAAGTATGGTACTTACGATCAGTATTGTAAGCCCCCCTGGCGGGCGAGGGCCCGGACGAGGAGCGCGCGCCGCTCATGGCGGCCGACGCGCTGCGGGAGCGGCGCCGCTCGCGCGCGCTGTCGCCGCACTGCAGCTGGGGGGGGCAGGGGGACAAGTATGGTACTTACGATCAGTATTGTAAGCCCCCCTGGCGGGCGAGGGCCCGGACGAGGAGCGCGCGCCGCTCATGGCGGCCGACGCGCTGCGGGAGCGGCGCCGCTCGCGCGCGCTGTCGCCGCACTGCAGCTGGAGGGGGCAGGGGGACAAATATAACCTCAACAAGGTAGCATACAAGTAGCTAAACTTGAGATATGATTGTATAAACCAGTTTTTAATGAAAATCATTTATTCATAGCAAACTTTTATAGCACAGTATAGTATAGCATAATCAGCCTTTTAATGTTCTCACTGCTGGGACTCAGGCCTCCTCTCTAGTAGGGAATGGGCCGTAATCCACCACGCGGGCCCAGTGCGGGTTGGTGAATGTCACATGTCTTTCAATTTTTAGTTACATGCCGGTTTTTTCGCGATGTTTTCCTTCACCGTTTTGAGAGCAGTGGTGATGAAATAAATTACACAAAGTAATGCGCCTGGCTGTGTTTGAACCCGCGACCTTTAACTCGTAACTCGAGGCCGTTACAACTCGGCTACCACTGCTCTCAACCTACACGAGGTATATACTTATATAATTAATACTCATCAAGATCATTCCAAACACTGTTATCTGAGTTCCTATGGCCTTCCGGTTCCATCATCAAATCAGCTCCATATCATAATAATTTTGCATTGTCAAATTGTAGCTAAATCGGTAACCGGGACGAGGATCAAATCAATGATGATCATGAGGATTAAGTATTACCACGTCAGTGGGGGCCAGAGCCTCCGCGTTGGCATCAGCGCCGGCAGCGAGCAGCCGCTTGAGCAGGCGCACGTGTCCGCCGCGCGCCGCGCACGCCACGCACGCGTCCCCCGCGCGACCTGCTTCCACTACCACTGGGGTGACGCGGCGCTCGGATGACCAGCGGTCCTGGAAAAGAAAGATTAAATGGTTTAACTACAGCCTAATACTTCCCGGACTTATGCCCAAAGTCCCGGCAACTTTTGAAGGTCTGCAGCTCAGAAGAGCAGCAACCCGAAAAGCACACGACACCAATTTATTTCTAGTATCAGTAATATTAGAAGACAACATATTTTATCTACATATATAAAAGAAAGTCATGTTAGTTACACTATTTATAACTCAAGAACTGCTCAACTGATTTTGCTGAAAATAGGTGGGGAGGTAGCTGAGAACCGACGGACGGACATAGGATACATTTTATCGAGTAGGGTAGATTAGGGTAGAGTAGAGTAGAGTAGGATAGAGTAGGGTAGAGTAGGGTAGAGTAGGGTAGAGAAGGGTAGAGTAGGGTAGAGTAGGGTAGAGTAGTAGAATATAGACGGGAGCGAAGCCGCGGGCAAAAGCTAGTATAAATATATATGTATGTTATATATATCTACACACTTCCATACACACAATACACACGCCCATATGCTCTAATGCACAAAGCATGGTCGAATATTTAAGTTTTTGAGGATGGGGGCGCCTGGAGTTCTAAGATACAGGCTTTAGCTTAGTTTAGACTCCAGATCTCCCACTAATTACAAATTCATCTATTTATTCATTTTTTTTAATGTTTTTTCTGCCAAATAACTTATTGGATGTTTGAAGTGTAATTTGTGGAGATTAATAAACACTTTTTTGATTTTAGTAGCTACAATATTATTGTTTCATGTTTTAGGGTTCCGTAACTAAAAAGGAAAAAACGGAACTCTTATAAGATCACTTTGTTGTCCGTCTGTCTGTCTGTCAAGACCCTTTATCTCGGGAACGCGTGGACGTATCGACTTGAAATTAAAACCATATATTTAGGTTCGCGGTCCCTTGAAGCTGTGAAAAAATCAAACATCTAAGTTAACGGAAAAAAAAGATACGGCCGTTTATCTCGCAAAAAACGTGTATTTCGACAATCAAGAGAACCAAAATTCTAGAGTACTTCCCGTTAACCCAGAATCCTAAAATTTTGCATTAAGCAAGCAGCAATTATCGAGCAGGTGGTGTAAAAAGTTTATTCTATTCTATTATTACTCATTCAGAATACATTATTTTGAATTTTTAAAGTTATGAGTACATTAAGAAGGCCAAAGTTGACTTAAAATAGGAGATTTTTAGAGGTCATTACTGGTTTTTTTACACAAATGTATGAATTGAAATAGAAATACCTAGATAATATCCACGAGATATGACATTATCAGCCCTTTACTATTACCATTGACGTCTATTTGAAATTGACTATAATTTATTAATTTATTTGTTTTTAATATTACATTTATTTGACATTATTTACTATAATTATAATTTGACATTGCATTGTATGGATTCAGACTTATTACTCACAAAATGTTGGGCTGTGAAAAAAACGGATGAAAAAAGATTGCATGTAGCGGAGATGAGAATGTTGAGATGGATGTGTGGTGTGACGAGAATGGATAAAGTGAGAAATGAGTATATTAGAGGAAGTTTGAAAGTGGCGCCAGTGACTGAAAAGTTGAAGGGGAATCGTTTGTCTTGGTATGGTCATGTGAAGAGGAGAGATGAAACACATGTTACTAAAAGAGTTATGAGTATACATGTAGGTGGATGGAGAGGGAGAGGGAGGGCAAAGAAAAGATGGATGGATTGTGTGAACAGTGATATGAAAATAAAGGAAGTTAGTGATAGTATGACGGTTGACAGGATAGAATGGAAGAAAAAACGTGTTGCGCCGACCCCAAATAAGATGGGACACGGGCAGGAAGATGATGATGATTACTCACTAAAAGACTAATATATTTGTACACCAATTTCATTGGTAGGACATAGAGCACGATTAAAATGTTTATTAAAGACCTTTATTGTAATACCTATGTTCACAAATAAAGATTGATTGATTGATATCTATGTTTCCAAACTATGAAAAATAATTAAAATGTATATCGAGTTGGACACTTTTAACGGAAATGCGCGACTTGCTTGTTAATAACAAAATAATAGCCCAGTTTAGTTTCTGTTAGCAATGTTAAACACCAAAACACAAACATTGAAAACCAAGAATATATCATACTGTATCTTCCGACACTGGAATAGCGCCCACGATTTCGCTCTCGACAATCTGTCGGTTCGCCACTGCGCCATAGGGGTAGCTAACAAACTGAATATTTCAAACACGTAACTATAAAGTAGATTTAAACAATAATATAAATATAATTGGGTACTTGACCTATTTTATTTTTAATTATAATATCAATTAGGTAGGAAATTGAGATGGATGTGTGGTGTGACGAGAATGGATAAAGTGAGAAATGAATATATTAGAGGAAGTTTGAAAGTGGCGCCAGTGACTGAAAAGTTGAAAGGGAATCGTTTGTCTTGGTATGGTCATGTGAAGAGGAGAGATGAAACACATGTTACTAAAAGAGTTATGAGTATACATGTGGATGGGTGGAGAGGAAGAGGGGGGGCAAAGAAAAGATGGATGGATTGTGTGAACAGTGATATGAAAGAAAAGGAAGTTAGTGATAGTATGACGGTTGACAGGATAGAATGGAAGAAAAAAACGTATTGCGCCGACCCCAAATAAGATGGGACAAGGGCAGGAAGATGATGATGAATTAGGTAGGAAATCATCCAATGACTTCTCTCGCTCTTGGTCAGAGCGAAAGGGTGTGTCATACTTTTGGTGACTAAAACCCACTCCTGTTCCCTCTTTGCGTTCGTACCAGGGCCCCGGGGTTCGCTTTCGTACAACCCATGGCCCCAGTAGGCTTCGACCCTGTTGGGCCCTCTACGGTAAAAAATATGAGAATGTTGACGTGGATGTGTGGTGTGAATAGAACGGATAAAGTGAGAAAGTGAGTATATTAGAGGAAGTTTGAAAGTGGAGCCAGTGACTGAAAAGTTGAAAGGGCGATCTATCTATCTATTTAGGTATGGTTTCCGCACTTAGTCCTATGTGAACCATTGTACGTGGTCCATGGCGGCCATAACCTTAGGTGGGCTCATTCCAACCAGCCCACCTCTCTCCAAAGACAGATTAGGCCTCTTAGGTTTTTCAGGGCATCAATAAGGGAGTTCAAGGATCCTAAGGTTCGTGTACATATTTCGGTGACGCCTGTGCAGTCTAGGAGCACATGTGCAGATCCCGCTAGGAGAAGAAGGCGACGGAGAGGCAACTGCCTCGATGCCTAACACGCCGAAATCCCGCTTGCATCATCCAATGCAGACGGGATTTTGAAACCACGAGCGTGCAGAGTGGGGACTCTGCCCGCCCAATGAGTGATTCCAAGGAAGACGGTGGCACAGTGATCACGTGCTACCGTGCACAAAGAGGCTCAGGGGAGACCGTTGTACAGTGTCCTCAGGGATGTGCCCTAACAGGCGTTGCACTGAGGCGGTTCCGGAATGGCCTTTTAAGAGGTAACAGCGCCCCTTCTATATGTGCTGATGGTGATCACCGGGGTGGTTTTAGTGAGGTAAAAATCCCACACTCCCCGGACTTATCCCCGAAGTCCGGGCGCCTTTCGAAGGTTTCCCCTCGAGAACAAAAAAAAAAAAGGAGCACATGTGCAATTGTCTCCTCCCCCTCCAAACATGCTTGAAAGGGCGATTCTTTCTTTCTACCTTCACATCATGAACTGTGTCATCACTTCCAACATTTCAGTCACATCATGCACAGTGTCATCCTCACCAACTGTGACATCACCAACTGGGCTCGCGTGGTCGATTTTTTTTAGTTTTTTTTTTAAATGATATAGACTATTGATTGATTGCGATTCTACCTGATGGTAAGCAGTGATGCATTCGTTGAATGTAAAGCGCACTAGTCTATTAAGAGCCTATTCACTCTAACCCTGAAGACACCTAAATTATAATCGGACGAGAAGACCGCAGCAGGCAAATTGTTCCAGTCCTTCGATGTACCCGGTATAAAGTATCGTGGACGAGGCGAAACGCTTGGTCCGGACCGTAGAGGTTTACAGCTAACTCCCCGTTTTAGAGAGGAGGTCAGAGTCCCAGAAGTGAGAACATTATAACCAGAGGCGCAGGCTTTTAGAAAACCTCATGGGTGCTCATACTCATTTGATGACTCGAAAATGTGGCGAAGTGTGAGAAGAGAAATACACACTGATCGACTGACAAATAAATAAATGTCCCAATTACATACTGCGTACTTAATTACTAATTGTTTGATAAAATGTAATTAGTTTTTATTATCAAGAAATATTATTATTATTAGTATTATGATTTGAATTAGATTACTGATCTGTTTCGTGTAGTCTATTCTCAGGGGTGCTCGGCACCCACTGTTTATTTCTCATGGGTGCTCGAGCCCCCGAGCACCCACGGAGTCGGCGCCCCTGATTACAACACTTGGTTGTGTTATTCTATAAAATATTTTACCGACAAAAAAAAAAACAGAGGAGTACCCAATTATTAATCGAGTGCTAGGCAAACGTTCGACGAACCCGTTTCTTTTTGGAAAATCGATATTGTTCAAAAAAGCGAGAGATTAATCAACTTACATTACTGTTGGAGGATCCAGTGAGTTTGCTGACGATAGCGTGGATGCCGAGGGATATGCCGCCGCGTTGAGGACTAAGAGCTTGAGATGCAACGACGGGGGTGTCTTCCACCGATTCCTGCTGGAAAAATCATACCATTTACATATTATTCACTAGCTTCTGTCAGCGACTTCGCTCGCGTGAAGGTAGAAAATAATCCAAAGTCAAGTCAAAGTCAAAAGGTTTTTTATTTCACATAGGCCTACATGGGCACTTATAAAACGTCAGAAGCTAGTGCACGGTTCCAAATTGGTCGTTTGCTATGGAGAAGAACCGGCCAGATACTCCATGCTCTCCATGATCTACTCTTTTAAAAAAAAAAAGGTGTTCTTACAATATTTCCATAATATTATTAGCAAATATTATGTAAGGACAGTGTAGACTGGTCAATATTGTACTAAAAAGTACAATAAAAATAATCATAATAAAAAGTGAGACGTAATAGAAAGTAACCTAAGAATTTGCGGAGTCTACAGTGTTCTCACATTCACATTCACTCTTCCGTTGGGTGTGGTGTGACTTCTCCTGCCCCAGACTCTCGCATCCATCGCATTACCGCGACTCTCAACAGGTCATCGGTCGCTACCCCAGCCCCCCTAGCCAAGTTACGATCGTTTTGTCCTCCTTTGTTCTGATGTCATCTCAACTCTCAGTCACGTGGTCAGAACAAAGGAATCGGAGGCGTGGCCTACTCGAGGCGTTCGACGCAAACAAAACGATCGTAACTTGCCTAGGGGGGCAGAACCTTTCGGACGAAAGGTCGCATCGACTATCTGTTCTGCGAGCAATGTGCCCTGCCAACTGCCACTTACTGTTGGCTTAATGTTATTTTTTTGTAAACGTTATTTGAATAAAATTTATTATTTATTATTATTAATAAAGACATCAGAGAGCGACTCATGAAACGTAGAATGAAACAAAAAATAATCGATTTAGAATCGATATGAGATCGAGAGCTTAATCGATTCAGTAAAACAATTTAATCGAGCGACAAGCGAGTTGCAAATGCAGATGAGTTTCTCACATTTGTGAATGTCTGGTAGATGTATTTGTTACTTTGTTGCGTATAATAATGATAATTATAATCATTTGATATTTATCGTATTTATATTACTTTAGAATTTATATTTATTTTAATATTACAAGGTACCTAATATTAAAAGTACCGATGCCGATGAATTGTGCGTCTATTTAGGCAGAATAAACATGTTTTCTTTCTTTCTTTTCTTTTCTACCTAACTTCCGTTTGGTGATTCTTCGGACTATGACGGCGACGTTGGTTCTCTCTGTTTCATCCCCTGCTGGGGAGTCACTCACCTGGTTCAACTTAGTAGCCGGCACAGCCACAACAGTATGTGCAAGCAACGCATCAACCACAGCAACATTGCCGAGCGTGCACGCCACATACAGCGCGGTCTGACCGCTGACGTCACGCGCGTTCACGTCAAACGCTGCCGAGTACTGCCACTGACCGCTGACGTCACTGTAACCAGTTTAATAATAATATTCCACAACTTTCACACTCCACTTCACACTTCAAAATCCACGGGTCGTTTTTTTTTTTTTATTGGGTGGGAAAATCATCTTATGACATCCCCGCTCTTGGGCGGAACGGGAGATAGTGTCAGATTTTTAAGAAGAAGCCCAGGGCCCCGGGATCAAGGCAAAGAAGGAACAGGAGTGGGTTTTTATTCAGTAAAAGTCTGACACTATCTCCCGCTTCGCCCAAGGGCGGGATTTGTCATTAGATGATTTTCCCACCAAAAAAAAAACTTTCACACAACGCCATCTAGTCACAAACTAAGTGGCGGAGTAGGGCAAGTCACTTACAGGTATCCACAACATTCACAGTAAGTCTAATTAATGAAATAAATTAGCATAGCATAGTCGGCCTTACAATGTTCCCACTGTTGGGACTCAGGCCTCCTCTATAGAAGAGGGAATGGGCCGTAATCCCAGTGCGGGTTGGTGAATGTCACATGTCTTCGAATTTTTGGTTCTAGTACATGCCGGTTTCCTCACGATGTTTTCGTCCACCGTTTTGAGAGCAGTGGTGATGAAATAAATTACACAAAGTAATGCGCCTGGCTGGGTTTGAACCCGCGACTTACAACCGAGCGATTAAAAACCGTTAAATATTAAACATATTATAAAATACGAATATAGAAATTAAAAACAAATGTCCAAACTTAAAAAAAAGCTTGCATGTAGCGGAGGTGAGAATGTTGAGATGGATGTGTGGTATGACGAGAATGGATAAAGTGAGAAATGAATATATTAGAGGATGTTTGAAAGTAGCGCCAGTGACTGAAAAGTTGAAGGGGAATCGTTTGTCTTGGTATGGTCATGTAAAGAGGAGAGATGACACGCATGTTACTAAAAGAGTTATGAGTATACATGTGGATGGGTGGAGAGGGAGAGGGAGGCCAAAAAAAAGATGGATGGATTGTGTGAACAGTGATATGAAAGAAAAGGAAGTTAGTGATAGTACGACGGTTGACAGGATAGAATGGAAGAAAAAAACGTGTTGCGCCGACCCCAAATAAGATGGGACAAGGGCAGGATGATGATGATATTGATTATTGAAACCCCGGGCCCTGGGACGAAGGCAAAGAAGGAACAGGAGTGGGTTTCTAGTCAGTAAAAGTCCAACACACTATTTCCTGCTCCGCCCCAGAGCGGGATTTGTCATTAGATGAATTCCAATGCCAAAAAACAAGTTTTAAGTTAAGTGGAAGAATTTATTAAGAGGGTCTTTTCCACGTTGCCTATCGTCAACATCGAGCATGGTTTAAAAGCTTGTTGCTTCATCTAACCGTTAGTTAGATTGCGTTAGATTGCGACCCCAAATAAGATGGGACAAGGGCAGTAAGATGATGAAACTTACGTATACGTGCTAAGCACACTCTCCGGGTATGGGTACTCCAGTAGCAGCGTAACCAAAGCCGCGTGTCCGCCGATGCACGCCGCATGGATAGGGAGCCATTTTTCTACAGTTTCTTGCTGGAAAGAGAGAAAATATCACGTGAATAACTGCTAGAGCTTCGGGAATGTGACCCTGAAACACAAAAAGCAACTTAAGGATCACAGATGAGTTTTAATCGGTAAAAGTTTTTCATTGGCTCCAGAATCCCGATCCAGAAGAAGCAGCACTCGAATTAGGTATTACCGTGAACATTCACACCTGTTGCATAATCCCTAAAGTGGTGAACCCGACGTGATTTGAACACGCAACCTTCGGATAGTATAATCTCTAAAACCCCTTCGTCAGTTGGGGGGGTCTATAATCCTCCACTTTGCCAGGTTGTGTTATTACACAAGTAGGCCATTGCAAACACAACCTACTACTAGTAATGCAACGGAAGTGTCTTAACGGAAGCCGAAACAGATGTAAAAAGCAAATATGCGGATGCGGAAGCGGAAACGGAAACGGAAGCGAAAGTGAGTATATACTATGATGAAAAAGCACAATTTTTTTTTTCAAAAGCAACAGCAGGTTTACTTCGTAATCACGTCACGAGGCGCGGTGATACGCAGAATGAACCAAAAACATATAATATAGAAACTCGTTGCGAAACGATTCTGTACCGTAACCGACCCCCCCTCCCCCGCGATTCTTCCGATGTGCTCAGTCGTCCACGCTCCTCGCTGTATAACTTTTGCGGAAGCAGAAGCGGAAACGAAAGTGACAAATCTTGCGGAACTTCTGCAGTAGCGGAAGCAGAGTTCTGCTGCAACACTACCTCCGACACCCAGTGCGAGTGCGGTGCTCCTGACCAGACGATAGCCCACTTATTAGAGTGCCAAAAGTGTCCCTACACCTGCACTTTGGAAGACCTATAAAACGCCATTGACGTCGCCATAAACGTGGCAACCTTCTGGGATAATTGAGAAAAGAAAACTATCATCATCATCATCATCTTCCTGTCCTTGTCCCGTGTTATTTGGGGTCGGCGCAACACGTTTTTTTCTTCCATTCTATCCTGTCAACCGTCATACTATCACTAACTTCCTTTTCTTTCATATCACTGTTCACACAATCCATCCATCTTTTCTTTGGCCTCCCTCTCGCTCTCCACCCATCCACATGTAAACTCATAACTCTTTTAGTAACATGCGTTTCATCCCTCCTCTTCACATGGCCATACCAAGACAAACGATTCCCTTTCAACTTTTCAGTCACTGGCGCCACTTTCAAACTTCCTCTAATATATTCATTTCTCACTTTATCCATTCTCGTCACACCACACATCCATCTTAACATTCTCATCTCCGCTACATGCAATCTTTCAAAAGAAAACTATCATCAAGAAGAAGAAGACTGAAGTAATTCAGTGATGTCAGCTAGAGTTTTTCCTTCTTTCCTCACCTGCACAGCCTCAGGGAACGCATGCAGCAACAACTTGGCGATGTCCACATGCCCGTGGTAGCACGCTATGTAGAGCGGACAGTACTTGGTGACCGGATGAGCTCGCCCATCTGCTCCGGCATCTAGCAGTGAGGATACGACGGATGTGAAGCCTGCTTCTGAGGCGCTGGAAAATAAAGTGGTGCGTTAGACAGACAAAATGATTATGCCATTCAAACGCCGCTTTAATTATCTGAATGCTAACTGGGATCCATTTTCGGAGACCATAGATGATGAATTACTCGACATTCTACCTACTTGGCAAAATTATGAGAAATTCGTTGACATAGTCGCATTAACTTCCCGAAAATGTATCCCCCGAGGATGCCGCACATCTTATATCCCCGGAATATCTCCGGAATCTAGCGAACTACTCAAGTTGTACGAAGAACTCTACGATGATGATCCTTTCTCAGCAGAAACCGTTGAAACTGGTGAAAATCTGCTGTCAATTATAAGCGAACGACGCAAGGAAAAATGGGATGATACGGTCACTAAAATCGACATGACTAAAAATAGTAAATGCTTTTTTACTATTTTGGTCCACTATACGCAAGCTCACTAGCGAGCTACCTCTTCCTCACACGCCCAGCGCAATGACGGCTAACCAAGTTGCCCACCAACTCCTCCTAACAGACAAAATCTATATATTTATGAAAATGAATAGCTGTTCGTTAGTCTCGTTAAAACTCGGGAATGGCTGGACCGATTTTGCAAATTTTGGTCTTAAAATATTTGTGATAGTCAAGGGAAGGTTTAAACGGTGAGAAAAAATGGAAACATTCACAAAAAAAAATACCGAATACAAAGCCATCTTATAATAAAATGTCATTTAAATTGTTATTTTCAAATGAATTATGCTGATAAATAATAAATGATATTTATTTTGTAAGTAGGTTTAAAAAAACACTTTTACACGTCAATTTTTTTTTTCGTCATTTTAAACTAGATGAAGCCGGTGTTTCCTAGCTGACTACCCTGACAAGAAACACCGAAACAAACTCAGGGGTCAAAGTCTCTTTTAAAGTCCATACAGTTAATATGTAATGGTCTTTTGAAGAAAGAACCATACAGATTTAAGTGCTGGGTCTGGTAATGACAGTAGATGGAGTTATCCTTCGACAGTTTAGCTAGAAGGTACCAACATTCATTGACTAATAGGCGGTACGAAGTTCACCAGGTCAGCTAGTCTATATATATAAAAATCAATTGCTGTTCGTTAGTCTCGCTAAAACGCGAGAACGGCTGGGCCGATTTTAATCATACTTTTTTAGGGTTCTGTACCTCAAAAGGATCACCGTAGGCGCGGGCTTGCGGACGGCGAGCAATGGGTAGCCCGCCGTCCGGTAACCGTCCGGACCCAGCCCAAGTCGTCGACGGCGCGTATTGTTCCACGCAAGCCTCAGCGAGATGTCAGCAAATCATAGGGGCCCAGTAGGGTCGAAGCCTACTGGGGCCATGGGTATTATGAAAACGAAACCCGGGGCCCTGGGAAGAAGGCAACGAAGGAACAGGAGTGGGTTTTTAGTCAGTAAAAGTCTGACACTATCTCCCGCTCCGCCCAAGAGCGCGATTTGTCATTAGATGATTTTCACACCTAAAAAAAAAACCTCTAAAGGATTTTCTTTCACCAGCTTACAGGGAAGGCTTAAAAACAAAACAAAATTGGGTAGGTAGGGTTGGGTAGAGTTGGTTAGGCAGGCATCCGATCTAGCAGGCTCCGTGAGATAAGATGACAGCTCTTTGAGGCGTGCGTAGAACACAACGCGCCGAAGACCAGGGCTTGGCCCTTTACGGACGGTGAACTACTTATTACTCGCCGTCCGCAAGCCTGTGCCTACGGTGACCGGAAACTTGGCAGCCTGCTAACATGCTACCCTAAAAGAGGAATATCACTCACACGTATAACAAAGTGTTGGCTCCTCCAGGAGTCAAGTTGGCTATGAGGCCGGCGCTGCTGCCGAGGGTGTTCAACCTGGCTTTGAGCTGTGCGCTGTCTCCTCGGGAGACCAGCTCGCGTAGAGCTGCATGCTGGGATAGACGCTCTCGTTCTAGGGCATCTGGGAAGAAAGAGAATGATTTGTTAGGAAAGATGATGAAGTTATCGTCTGACAACAAGGGCTGGATTTTAAAAGTCAGGTCAGGGGTTGGCTTGGCCAACGTGGAAGTGAAACAGTTCACTGGGAACGTATGTTCCCTTGGAGTAATTGTTCCACTTCCACGTCCCAGGCGTATTCCCAGGACTGTGGCGTGAGGGACGCCCCCTCGCGCGTGCACGTGCGGCCTCCTCCTTTGTTAGCATTTTTTTTTTATTGATATAAACCAGTGCTTGACTGCGATTCCACCTGATTACTGCTTCGCAGGAGGACACGACCGCCTGCGTTTTTCTTATACTTATGCTATGAGACCTTGCGTCATGCCAAATTTTAGGATTCTAGGTCAACGGGAAGTACCCTCTGAATTTTGATTGCCTTGAGTGTCGTCCGTTATTTGCGACATAAAAGTCGGTATCTTTTTTTTTTCGTGAACTCAGAAGTTTGATTTTTTCACAGCTTCGAGAGACCGCAGACCTGAGTATATGGTTTTAATTTCAACTCGATACCTCCACGCGTTACCGAGATTAAGGGTCTTGATAGACAGACAGACAGACGGACAACAAAGTGATCCTATAAGTTTTTTTTCTTTTTTTTTTTTTTTTTTTTATTGGGTGGGAAAATCATCCTAATGACATCTCCGCTCTTGGGCGGAGCGGGAGATAGTGTCAGACTCTTACTGACTAAAAACCCACTCCTGTTCCTTCGTTGCCTTCGTCCCAGGGCCCCGGGTTCCCGTCCCAGGGCCCCGGGTTCCATCCTATAAGTGTTCAGTTTTTCCTCCTGAGATTTTTTTTTAGGTGGGAAAATCATCTTATGACAAATCCCGCTCTTGGGCGGAGCCAGACTTTTACTGACTAAAGACCCACTCCTGTTCCTTCTTTGCCTTCATCCCGGGGCCCCGGGCTTCGCATTCACACTACCCGTGGCCCCAGTAGGCTTCGACCCAACTGGGCCCTACTGGCTCCTGAGGTACGGAACCCTTAAAACATCAGACGAATTGAGAATCAGAGTGAATAGGCTTTTAATAAACTAGTGCGCCTGACCATCAATGATTGCATCTCCGCTTACCATCAGGTGGGATCGCAGTCAAGCACTGGTTTATATCAATTAAAAAAAAAAGAACCTCCTCTATTTTAGAGGTCGGTTAAAAGTCTGTCTTATTCGCTTCTGCTATCGGCTTCGCCCTCGTGATAGTAGAAAATGATCCCAAGGGAACATACTCTCAGGATATAAAGTATCTTATGTTCTATTCCAGGACATGGCCTACCCGTGTACCAAGTTACATCGAAATCCGTTCAGCCGTTTGACCGTGAAGAAGTAACAAACAAGCAAACAAACAAACTTTCACAAAACTGCAAATAAATCACGTTTGTTGTGTATGAGAGCCTCACTTAAATATTTATTTTATTCTGTTTTTTAGTATTTCTTGTTATAGAGGCAACAGAAATACATTATCTGTGAACATTTCAACTGTCTATCACGGGTCATGAGATACAGCCTGGTGACAAACGGACAGACAGACGGACAGCGGAGTCTTAGTAATAAGTTTCCTTTTTACCCTTCAGCTTTCCGTTCCTGAAGATCTCCAAGCAGACGAGCAACCAGACTCGAGAGTACTAGAACCTGACGAAGACAACTTACCATTCTGCCTCCAAGGATCAGCCACATCATCAAAAAAGTAATGTGACACGTCGTATGCAGCATCCGCATCATTGTCAACCGGCTCCCGAGGAGCGCGTGCAACCTTCTGAGCCGCGCGACGGAATCGAGCCAGCATCGTTCAGTTATCACTCACTTATTCGGATTACTACACACTTTCTGGACCTAGTAAACTTTAGTACTAGTCACTTAGCCCTAGTAAATTTTTGTACTAGTCACTTTTTGCCCTAGTAAATTTTTGTACTAGTCACTTTTTGCCCTAGTAAATTTTTGTACTAGTCACTTTATGCCCTAGTAAATTTTTGTACTAGTCACTTTTTGTCCTAATAAATTTTTGTACTAGTCACTTTTCGTCCTTTGGATTACTACACACTTTTTTGACCTAGTAAATTTATGTGCTAGTCACTTTTTGCCCTAGTAAATTTTTGGACTAGTCACTTTTTGTCCTTTGGATCACTACACACTTTTTTGACCTAGTAAATTTATGTACTAGTCACTTTTAACTGTAGTAATTTTTTACACTAGTCACTTATTGTCGTAGTAATAAAACCTAAATATTCCTTATTAATCACTGTATATTGATGAAAACCGCACGAAAATCCGTAGTAATACACAGACGGACGAGATGGGCAAGTTAGTTTTATAATAATTTATTATATAAATAAACAAAAACACCGGTCAAGTACGAGACGGCTTCGCGTACCGAAGGTTCCGTATAAACGTGGGTAAATAACCTATGTAAATAGTTCTATTCCAGAATTGATTCTGCAGATTTTATATATATATATATATATAGACACCGAATCGCAAAGTCACTATTTTATAACGTAACTACTTTAAATTTTTCAGATTTTTAACCGACTTCTAAAAAAGGAGGAGGTTCTCAATTCGGATGTTTGTATTTTTTTTTATGTTTGTTCCCGCATAACTTCCTCGTTTGCTAACCGATTTGAAATATTCTTTATTTAGGAAAGGGTATACTTTCCAAATGGTCCCATAATTACTAAGTTGGGATCTGATGATGGAATCTTGGCGAAATCGAGGGAACTCCTCAAATATTATAGGCAATTATATAGTGATTTTGATATTTTCATCGAGAACTTAAGCATTTACAGTCAAAAAGTAACATTTGATGAAATAGAACTGATGAAGAGAACCAGAAATGGTCAACGGAACTTCTTACTCGCATTGATATCACAATGAAGATAGTTAAGCGACTATGACAATACAAATAAATGAATGGTTCTGAATAGTTACGTTGAAAACGGTATCATCGAAGTGATCTGATGATGATAGAGCCGAAAGGTAGGCACTGGAACTTGTAATTAATCAATGTAACCTAGCCGTGTTTAGGCTTATTAGAATTGTCACGAGATGCATTTTGGCTATAAGGTACTATCAAACTGATCTGATGATGGAGCTGGAAGGTAGACATAGGAACTTCATAATAAAACAAGGTAACCTAGCAGTGTTTGGGTTAATTGGAATTATCATGAGAAAAAAGCACTCTGTTTATAAGCGTATCGCAACTAAAAAGTGTGAAATAAAAAACTTTTTACAAAAAAAAGATAACCGACTTCACTAAAAAAAAATACTAAAAGGATCAAAATAACTTTAATTTCGGAAGTCGGTGTTAAATAAGATACAAATAATACCGAGAAACGTTAAAAGTTATTTTGATCCTTTTAGTATTTTTTTTTATTGAAGTCGGTTATCTTTTTTTTGTAAAAAGTTTTTTTTTCCATTACTTGTGCTATGAGTCAACGGGAAGTACTCTATAAGATTTGATTTCCTTGCGAATGAAATATCCACTATAACGGAACTAAATCGGCCTTATCTTTAGATTGTGTTCACTTAGAACTTTGATTTTTTTCACTGCTGCTGCCCCAACAGCAAACCTGAGTAGGGATTGCAATCCGGATTCTTCGAAATTCGAAAATAATTTCAAAATCCGGTTTTCCTTGACATTTTGAAATCCAGTTTTTTCGGATTTTAGTCAAAACTGAGTTTAACGAATAATATTTGCAGTTATCCACAACTTTCCTTTAAAAGTAGTCCAAATGATATTTTAATTGGTAGGATTTGGTGTAGTGTAGAGTATGTGAGCGAATTTGGCTCGCCACAGAGATGCCACTATTGTAATGGCCGATATAGCTTTTCAATTTTTGATAAAATCATTAGACAGCCAAGACACGATATTTGCAAAGCAACTGGCAAATTCATTGAAAACGAGAATTAAAGAGAGACGGCTCTATACTGTTGTTGGTGCCTTACAATATTAACTCAATCCCAAATTCATTGAAAACGAGAATTAAAGAGAGACGGCTCTATACTGTTGTCGGTGCCTTACAATATTAACTCAATTCCAAATTCATTGAAAACGAGAATTAAAGAGAGACGGCTCTATACTGTTGTTGGTGCCTTACAATATTAACTCAATTCCAAATTCATTGAAAACGAGAATTAAAGAGAAACGGCTCTATACTGTTGTCGGTGCCTTACAATATTAACTCAATTCCAAATTCATTGAAAACGAGAATTAAAGAGAGACGGCTCTATACTGTTGTCGGTGCCTTACAATATTAACTCAATCCCAAATTCATTGAAAACGAGAATTAAAGAGAGACGGCTCTATACTGTTGTCAGTCAAAGTCAAAGTCAAAGTTTTTTATTTCACATAGGCCTACATGGGCACTTATAAAACGTCAGAAGCTAGTGAAGCTAGTGTCGGTGCCTTACAATATGAACTCAATCCTAATGATTTTTTAATTAGCTTCTTGTTGTTATCTCAATAATCGAAATTTAATGTTATATTCAAAATGATTAAGGTGAATTTATAACGGGAAAAATGACTGATGCCTAAAAGTTTTGTGGATTATTTTAGTTGATTTTATTCTGTCGTGCTGTGAATTGAGCGAATAAATACATATTTTAAATTATTTATGCTATTTATTTCAGTTATAACAAATTAACTTAAAACACTCAAACATTCGAAAAATCCGGATAATCCGGATTTTTATCGGACGAGAGTACAGAAATTGGGATTTCTAAAAAATGCGGATTTTGCAATCCCTAGACCAGAGTATTATTTTTGTTATTACTTATAGCCCATTTATGTCCCACTGCTGAGCAAAGGCCTCCCTTTCCCTTTTCCACACAAGTCTGTCTTCGGCCATTGCGGGCCAGTCCTTCTGGTATTTATCCAGTTCATCTCTCCACCTTCGCCTTCGTCTGCCGCGGTGTCGCCTTGCGTTTAGTGGGACCCAGTAAGTCCTGACCAGCCAGTGAGACCTGAGTATTAGATATCAATTTTATCTAAATACCTCCATTCGGTCTTGACTGACAAACAGACGAACAACAAAGTGGTCCCACAAGGGTTCTATTTTTGCCGACTTAGGTACTTTGGTCGAAGGACTGATCACATAATCGTAAAACTGTAAATACTCTATAACCGAAGTATATCAGTCACGCGTGAGGCTTCTTGATACAGCTTAGGTATTCGATTACATAACAAGACTATGTACCATATATCCGTATCAGTTTGGCGGTTCGTCCAACGTCGGTCTGTCGGTATGCCAGAGTAGTTCTTTGATGGTTAGATAATAGCATATGAAATTTGAGACTGCAATATTGGCCTTTTATTTCTTCATTAATTATTATATTACCTTCTATTTTTTAATATAGATAAGCTCACGCGTGATCATTATCTCGCCTGATGGCAAGCGATGATGTGGTCGACGATTTTTTTTTTAAGCTTGGAATTCGTCCAATGACATCTCCCTCCCTTGGGTGAGGCGAGAGGGCGTATCAAACTTTTACTGACTAAAACCTACTCCTGTTCCTTCTTTACCTTCATTCCAGGGCCTCGGGGTCTCTTTTGCATCACCCATGGCCCCAGTAGGCTTCCACCCTACTGGGCCCCTACGGTTGCTGACATCTTGAGGCACGCGTGGAACACTACGCGCCGTCGACGACTTGGGCTCGATCCAGACGGTTACTGGACGGTCGGATGGTGAGCCACCCATTGCTCGCCGTCCGCAAGCCCGCGCCTACGGTGGGCGAAAATCGGGATCGGAATCACAGCGGCTAGGGCGCGAGAGTCATTACAATTTACTAATTTGCAATTGTTTGTAAAAAAATAGATTGTAATCTGTGTCCTTTTTGTTACAACATAAGAGACAAGATATAAAATCTAGAGAGTATGGTCAATTCGTCAACAGAGCAAAGGATCTATCAATTGACTTTATTGCCTACAATTGATCCACTTCCCTGAACGCAGTTAAGACGTAAATACTATCTAGATAACATCACTTAAGAGGGCCCTCCTGCACTCGTCCATCGTCAACGTGAGCATGATATAAAAATAATAAAAATCATATTCCACAACTATCACACAACGCCGTCTAGTCCCAAGCTAAGCAGAGCTTGTGTTATGAGTACTAGACAACTGATAAACATACTTATATATTTCTAAATACATACATATTATAGATAAATTACGCCCAGATACAGAACAAATGACCGTGCTCATCACACAAACATTTGTCCTGGGTGGGAATCGAAACCCACGACCTCCGGCATAGCAGTCAGGGCCACTAACCACTAGACAACCAGGCCAGTCAAACAAGCTCGTTGTTTCTTCCAACGCAATGTTTGATGAAGAGGCAGCGCGAAAAAATTGAGATAACGCCAGAACGCTCTGTTGGCATTTGGTAGTTCTATCATTTACCCAATAATTTGACAAAACTTGTTCTAGGAAACACGTATTGTTTTCTTCTTCTTAGCGTTTCGATGGCAAAACTAGTTAAATTCCTTGCATGGCCCAGTATTCGGCCACGGCAGTGCCGTCAGCTGATGCTATCATTAGGTCCCTACGTGAACAGGTAACAGGGCATGAGATGCAGGATCGAAGGTGGAACATGGTCTGCGGAAAGACGCCGCCGCGAAGCACTGAAGATCGGAATCGTCCGAGAACCCCCATCTGTGGAGATTGTCTTTGCTGCGCCCAACTTGGGCGCCCAATTGTTTTTAAAACATAAAACAGTTTTTGAAAAAAAAATGTCATTTTGAATCTCGATTACATATTCAAGGTTCATTTTCTTATAATTTTATTTAAAAGTACATTATGAAGGGCCAAAGTTCACGCAAAATTGCAGATTTTCAGAGGTCTTTACTGGATCAGTTTTACACAAATATATGTTTTGATTTCAATAGAAACCTTCATCAATCCACAAAATATCTGTTTCTAAAATATCCGGAGAAAAATGTGCAATAACGTTATAATCACGAAAGAGCATAGCATATCATGGTCGGCCTTATAATGTTCCCACTGTTGGAACTCAGGTCTGCTCTCTAGGAGAGGGAATGGGCCGTAATCCACCACGCGGGCCCAGTGCGGGTTGGTGGATGTCACATGTCTACGAATTTTTGGTTCTAGGACATGTCGGTTTGCTCACGATATTTTCGTTCACCGTTTTGAGAGCAGTGGTGATGAAATAAATTACACAAAGTAATGCGCCTGGCTGGGTTTGAACCCGACCTACAACTTGTAAGTCGGGGCCGTTACCACTCGGCCACCACTGCACGCACGAAAGAGTGCCTGTATGGAAATGTATCTCGGGTTACACGCTCTTAACGTAACAAAACATCACTGGTCATCTCACATGATTATTAAGATTCTCCATGGAGTTTCTTGCACATTCTTCTCCATGGAAGTCTAGGCTTTGGAATGTGCAATTAGCGTCATCAGCAAAGAGAATTAAAGAGATACAATAGAGCTGCTATCAGAAAAAATGTCTTAGAAAAACTTTCATCCTATGCCTCAGTGACGCCATCTGGCTTTGAGCAAACACGCGAATTAAATTTGTCAAAATTTATAGTGATTTAACTATCGCTCGGTGAGTGGACAGGGGCCTTACCATGATAATAAGCTATGTACCCTATGTAGCTCCATCCCTATAGGGATGGTTTAGGTCGTAAAATGGATCACGTTATGAGCTCGTGGTAGAGCCTCAGTGTGTGATAAAGGCAAGGTTAAGCTTTTCAGCAACAGATGGCGTAATCACAAAATCAGAAAATGTTCTGGAAATATTTAAAAAAAATATTGAATTCTAATTAATTACCGCGTAAATATTTACAAAAATAAACCGAATTTAAGTCCAGTCATTTTACCATAACAAGATTTGCAATAGAGTAATGCGCAGTTCGGCATATTTTCTCAGAAAATGATTTTCTTTTAGTGCATAGAGCGGATACAAACACGACTTGACGTGTAGGATTGTCATACTAGACTGAGCGTCTTATGACCACTAGGTAATAAGTATCGTATTACGATTTTGTTCGCTATGTCCTGTCTATTGGTAGTATATATTTAATGTCTTTGTTGGTGGTTGAGCTGAGTGGTGCTGAGTGGTGGTGTGGTGGTGAGTAGCGTCATGCCCGTGAACGGGCCCTATCAGCTGAGACAGGTCATCTCTTAGCTGCCAGTTGCTATTTTAATATCTATATTTAGTTTTTATTTTTACTTTATTTGCATTGTTCTCACATGATAGCGACATGAAACATGTAACAGAGATATTTGTAACTACAAAACATGATTGAAAAGAGTGTCCATGGAGTTTCTTGCACATTCTTCTCCATAGAGATCTACGCTTTGTAATTCGAATGTGCAATTAGCATCATATTTTTTTTTCTGACTGACTGACTTCATGACATTTCAAAAGTGCCTGTAAATGTATTATTTGAAATAAAATGCTTTTGATTTGATTTGTTCATCAGCAATTAGTTTCTTGCTCATTCAGTTTCGCTTGTGAACTACACGATTGCACATCAGAAAGAAAGAAAGAAAGAAAAATATTTTATTTGGCACGCATGGATACACACACTGTAAAGACAAAAATTAAGACAACTAAGAAAAAAAAACACTGACATAATGCGTGTTTCACGGCTGCGCCAAATAGGTCCAGTTCAGCAAAAAATGCCAGACAACTACATGGCAATCAGTGGTAGTTGCCTGACGCTGGTTTTCAACTGAACCTGTTTGAGAGTGAACGGCAGTTATTTACTTATTAGCATATTATATGTCTGATGTATAAGTATAATATGTAAGGTAAATAAATATATATATATAAATGTTAATGTCCGGTGTGATATATGAACATCAGCTGTAATCAAATTCTGGAAACTTCGATCTCATGGTTCGACTATAACTTATTTATAAACGGGTGTAAATCTAAATAAAAGCTATCTAGACAAAATCCAGACATTCAACACATACTTCAAGAGCTCGTCAGAAGTATATTTATAGACCAAAAGCTTGTTTTAGGTTAGGTATAAACCGTATGGTTCAAAATCAGATGTAAAAACAAGTGCGAATCGGACTCACGCACTGAGGGTTCCGTACAAACTGCACTAGCTTCTGACGTTTTATAAGTGTCCATGTAGGCCTATGTGAAATAAAAATATTTTTGATTTTAAACTTAGAATGTTATGAAAACAGTTCAATTCCCGAATTGAGTTGCGAAGATTTTTCCGACCGCAAAAAAAGTTTTTTTTTGTGACGTATATATTTTTTCAGATTTTTTTTCCTATACTTGTGTTATGAGACCCTGCTTCATGCTAAATTTCAGGATTTTAGGAGAACGGGAAGTAGCCTATGAATTTTGATTCCCTTGAGAGTGTCGAAATACAAGTTTTTTGTGACATAAACGGCTGTTTTGATTTTTACACAGTTTCAAGGGACCGGCTGACCTGAGTATATGGTTTTTCTTTTTTTTATTGTTGATAGGTTCGCGCTTGACCGCTATCTCACCTAATGGAAAGCGGCGATAATCGATACCTTCAAGCGTTCCCGAGACAAAGGGTCTTGACAGACAGACGGACAACAAAGTGATCCTATAAGGGTTCCGTTTTTTCTTTTTAAAGCAATTTTACTTATGACGATAGTTCTGCTGTGATCCTATGAGGAGTTCTGTTCCATATCTTCGAAGTTCATAATCAGATCATAACAATATTTCTATGGGACCAACTCGGAAGTATAACCTTTCAATCAAAAAAATAGTTTTCAAAATCGATCCACAATTGACCGAGAAATCGGTGAACATAATAAACATTTTTTTTATAATACAATTTTAATCGAAAAATAAGTAACGAATGTTGTACGAAGCAACGAAAAGTTCCATAAATAAAAACATGACTTAATTATTATGCAATATAAACTTGAAATATTAAGATAACATTAGGAACACGCTGATAACTGTAACAACATTGAAACAGAACGAGACTGAGAAGGCATAAAAAATATAAGATAATGTATACACACGACTAAAATGTGTCATCTTTATAATAGGAAATATGCATAAAAAAAAATATAATCAGTTTATCAACACAATTTGACTGGCCTGTTGGTTTAGTGGCTAGTAGCCCTGACTGCTATGCCGGAGGTCGTGAATTCGATTCCCACCTAGGACAAATGTTTGTGTGATGAGCACGATCATTTGTTCTGTGTCTGGGTTTTTTTTTATTGGGTGGGAAAATCATCTTATGACAAAACCCGCTCTTGGGCGGAGCGAGAGATAGTGTCAGACTTTTAATGACTAAAAACCCACTCCTGTTCCTTCGTTGCCTTCGTCCCAGGGCCCCGGGTTTCGCTTCTGTGTCTGGATTTAATTTATCTATAATATGTATGTATTTAGAAATATGTAAGTACATTTATCAGTTGTCTAGTACTCATAACACAAGCTCTGCTTAGCTTACGGCTAGACGGCGTTGTGTGATAGTTGTGGGAAAAAAAAATACACAAAAATAGAATACATAAGTCTACTGTCCACGGACGCGTAGCTTCATAGACGCGTATTCGTCGTTATATGCTTGGTGTACGTCTGCTTACAGCTTACATACTAAACTGTGGCCTATAGAATAGAATAAACTTTATTGTACACCAAAATAGTAACAAAACGTTTAATGTAACCTAGCACTGTTTGGGTTAATTGGAATCGTCATGAGAAATAGACACTCTGTTTATAAGAGTATCGCAACTAAAATTGTAAAATAAAAACTTTTTACAAAAAATAAAATAACCGACTTCACTAAAATAAACTTTAATTTCGGAAGTCGGTGTTAAATAACAAACAAACAATACCAATAAACACCAAATTCCGAAATCAAAGTTATTTTTATCCTTTTAGTGTTTTTTTTTTTTTAGTGAAGCCTGTAATTTAAATTTATTGTGTAATTAGCCGCAGTGCGCGGCCCCGTGAATGCGTTTATTCTACATAGAATAAATGCACCGCGATCAACGACAAGGCAATACGCGCTAGGCCTTACTGCAGTCCTAGGACGAGTGTAAATAAGCGTCTGCTTATCCCCACTTGTTCCAGGGCCGCAGTTCCAACACTCCAGAAAAATGTAATTATACTAAAAGCAAGGCAGGTGGAAACACTAAGAAAAGTGAGTTTTTATGACCGACGTGATCCGTTGAAGTTTTTCTCCGCAGTCATAAAGTGTTCGCCTTGAGAATACCGCATTGGATTGCTAAGGACCTATATACATAATGTTAAGTCTTTACCTGCAGTGTTTTTGTGTATCAAGTTTTTTGTTTATGACAAACTGGTTGCTGCCAGTGACTTTGGCCGCGGGAAAATTGAAAATTGTCCTAAGGGAATATACTCCCAGGATAAAAAAGTATCCTATGTGCTACTCCAGGACATGGTTTACCTTTGTGCCAAGTTTTATCGAAATTTGTTCAGCCGTAGAGCGTGAAGAAGTAATAAACATTTGCCTGCAGAGGTCTTCCTTCCCGTCCGATTACAATTTAGGTGTTTTCAAAGGCTAGATTGGCTCTACTAGTGAGCCTCACCATCAACGCTTGCATCACTGCTTACCATCAGGTGGGATCGCAGTCAAGCACTAGTTTATATCAATAAAAAAAACTGGGCAAGTGCGAGTCGGACTCGCCCACTGAGGGTTTCGTACACTTACCTAAGAAAACAATTCAATTCCCGAATTGAATTACGAAGATTTTTTCGAACCGCAAAAAAAGTGTGTGACGTAACTATAAATTTACAATTTCTATATTTTTCCAATACGTATGCTATGAGACCATGCTTCAAGCCATATTGCAGGATTCTAGGTCAACGGGAAGTACCCTATGAAATTTGATTCCCTTGAGAGTGTCGAAATACATGTTTTTTCGACGGCCGTATCTTTTTTTTTCGTTGCCTTGAAGTTTCATTTTTTCACAACTTTAAGGGACCGTAGACCTGAGAATATGGTTTTAATTTTTTAAACTCGATACCTCCGCGCTTTTCCGAGATAAAGGGACAGACAGACAGATAAGACGGACGTACAACAAAGTGTTCCTGCTTAACTGTTTGACTGAGGGGTACTTTTTAGTGGTGGTACCATAACCAAAAAGTGTTGAATAACTTTTTACAAAAAATAAATACAACCGACTTCAATTTATATAATAGTTTTGTTTCTTCGTTTTTTAACACCGACTTCCGAAATTAAAGTTATTTTGAACTTTTCAGCGTTATTTTTTTACATTGAAGTCGGTTCTTTTTTTTTGTAAAAAGTTTTTTATATTACGTACATAAAGACTGTGAGATGAATTTCCGAAATTCACCCCCTATGGGTAAGAAACAGGGGTCCAAATATTGTTTGAAGAAACCTACTTTTAAGTGGGGGAAGCTATCTATCATCATTGGCAGAAGTTCTACTGAGTTCTACACTTCTACACTAATATTATAAAGAGGTAAAGTTTGTATTTATGTTTATTTGTTCGCAGGCGGTAATCTAAAGAAAATATGTTTATTTGGCACACCATGATTAATTAATCAACAAATAATTGATTTACAAACTAAAATTAAACTAAAAAAAAAATAAGGAGAAATAAAATTAACAATAAAAAAATGTCTCACGGCTACGCCAAATAGGTCCAGTTCAGCATAATGCCAGACAACCATTGTAATCTCTGGAAGTGTTGGTCCAATAGCTAAAATTTTTTCATCGATAGAAAGCTGCTTTATTCCTGACTATATTTTATGTACGAGGGAGAGGGAGGCCAAAGAAAAGATGGATGGATTGTGTGAACAGTGATATGAAAGAAAAGGAAGTTAGTGATAGTATGACGGTTGACAGGATAGAATGAAAAACGTGTTGCGCCGACCCCAAATAAGATGGGACAAGGGCAGGAAGATGATGATGATTTTATGTACGCGGGCGAAGTCGCGGGCAAAAGCTAGTCAACAATAAAAGAAGGCGCTCGTAGAACTCACTCACTATGCGCTGTCGCTGTTTATTCCTGAATGACATAGGCTATATTTTAGGCTGCAGGCAAAAGCTAGTTAACTAATAAAGATCTGAGACCCTACCTCTTGAAATGTATATACAGGAAAGGGGATGGGTATAGGAATTGCGAACAGCCAGAAAATTTGTCTCGACACAGAATCTAATGGTTAAGTTAAACGATTAGGTACGAGTATTTGTGTTCGCCACATTCCACTTATTTTTTTTTTTTTATATATTCCACAACTATCACACAACGCCATCTAGTCCCAAGCTAAGCAGAGCTTGTGCTATGAGTACTAGACAACTGATAAACATACTTATATATTTCTAAATACATACATATATAGATAAATTACACCCCGACACAGAACAAATGATAGTGCTCATCACACAAACATTTGTTCTAGGTGGGAATCGAACCCACGACCTCCGGCATAGCAGTCAGGGCCACTAACCACTAGACCAACAGGCCAGTCTCAAATGACGAAAACACACATAGTTTATGTATGGTTTCCAAGTCTCATTAAGGTTATTATCCACACTGTCAATTCGTCAAGGTCACCTTTACGTAATGGAAGCAAAATGGAGCGATGAACTGTGACGTCCTGTCAAAACTAGTTCATTATTATTCTAAAAGGTTTTTGTATAATGATTGACGCAGTGGCTGCGTATCGCGAGTTCGATTCCCGACAGGCACCAATATGTGTATAGAATAGAATAGAATAAACTTTATTGTACACCAAAATAGTAACAAAAACTTTTACATTAACTTAAATCTATGGGTACAAAGGCGGTCTTATCGCTGACAGCGATATCTACCAGACAACCATACAACAACAACAACACAACACACACAACCTGTATCTGTCTGTCGCACCGTTAACCACCTACGTCGGATATATTTATTTATTACATTACAACACCTTTACAGACTAGTCCAAGGCGATGTTATAACTAACACTTAATATAATATGTACATAGTTATGATAATATAAAATTAATTAGGAAGTAATGTCCAGACCTATCTCAATAATTATTTGAGCTGTTTCCAACAAACACCCTCGCGTTTATTTGTTTGTTTGTAATGAATAGGCTCAAAAACTACTGGACCGATTTTAAAAATTCTTTCACCATTCGAAAGCTACATTATCCACGAGTAACATAGGCTATATTTTATTTTGAAAAAAAAATAGGTTTCCGTAAGATATTTGAGTTTTTCGGACACAAGGTGTAAAAAGTCAACAACAAAAGTTACTTATTTTGCGTACGCTGCCTAAACTATAAAAGATAGAACCATAAAATGTTCTAATTAATTGTAGATCTTATAAATATCTACCAAAGTTTGTTAGGAGAAACCTAATTTCACGCGGGCGAAGCCGCTGGCAGAAGCTAGTGATATAATAAAATTAATTAGGATGTAATGTCCAGACCTATCTCAATAATTATTTGAGCTGCTTCCAACAAACACCCTCGCGTTTATTCCGCCAGGATCCCACATCCACGACCAAATACTCGCATCTCGTCAGCTCTTCTGTCACCTGTGGGGATCGAAGAGCTAAACGAGATGCGAGTACCCAGTCGCAAATATACGACCCTGGCGTATAGGACACGGAAACAATCGTCAAACCAATCCGACCTAAACGGCTAATTGCTGGCAGAATTGATTTCCCTTATATCGGACATTGCTGTAGCAGACATGTTACTAACTATGTCCGATAGTGTAAATGTATTTTCTTATGTATGTGTGTTCTGTTTTGTGATTGTTGTATGGGTGCCTGTTGCCTGAAATAAATGCTTTTTTTTTTTTTTATTTTTTTTTTAAAAAGGTTAAACGAGTGCACAGCTCTACTCTAGATGCGATTTTTTTATTTGAAAACAGGTTTTCTAGTGAAGATTCTTAGATAATTTATAAACAGTGCGAATAACGTTATCTACACTAATATTATAAAGAGGAAAACTTTGTTTGTTTGTTTGTAATGAATAGGCTCAAAAACTACTGGACCGATTTTAAAAATCTTTCACCATTCGAAAGCTACATTATCCACGAGTAACATAGGCTATATTTTATTTTGAAAAAAATAGGGTTCCGTAAGATATTTGAGTTTTTCGGACACAAGGTGTAAAAAGTCAACCAGAAAAGTTACTTATTTTGCGTACGCTGCTTAAACTATAAAAGATAGAACCATAAAATGTTCTAATTAATTGTAGATCTTATAAATATCTACCA
Source organism: Mythimna vitellina (assembly GCA_949316375.1). Taxonomy (NCBI): domain Eukaryota; kingdom Metazoa; phylum Arthropoda; class Insecta; order Lepidoptera; family Noctuidae; genus Mythimna; species Mythimna vitellina. The sequence continues at coordinate 2,118,977 of OX438713.1, forward strand.
AAGTTTGTTAGGAGAAACCTACTTTCACGCGGGCGAAGCCGCTGGCAGAAGCTAGTGTCTATATATTTTGGTGTGTTTTGTCTTTGTAGTGTTCTGGATTTAGGTATTTTGGACACACTTTTTTGTTCTGTTTGTCTCTAATATTCATTTAATCAATGTCATGCATACCTGTTATTTGCATAGTTACTGATATGCCAATTTTAGATGTAAGTTTATTTGAATTGTAAGTGACTGTGCTTTTGGTGTGCTTATTATAAATAAATATGTTTTATCAAAACCGGTTCAGCTATTTATAAGTAATCGAGGTGAAAAGGCGCGATTTGTGCTTTTCATTAATTTGGGTGAGCATTTTTTTTTTATTAAATTATTTATTTGTCTGGCATTTTTGCTGAACTTGACACATTGTGTCAGTGTTTATTTTGGTGTGAAAAAATCAAACAAAGCTCAAGTTTTGCTCTTAGCAACACATTTAGTCCTACTTTTTAGGGTTCCGTACCTCATAAGGAAAAAACGGAACCCTTATAGGATCACTTTGTTGTTCGTCCGTCTGTCTGTCAAGACCCTTTATTTCAGGAACGCGTGAAGGTTGTAGAGTTGAAATTAAAACCATATACTTAGGTCTGCGGTCCCTTGAAATTGTAAAAAATCAAACTTCTAAGTTAACGGAAAAAAAAGATATGGCCGTTTATGTCGCAAAAATCGTATATTTCGACACTCTCAAGGGAATCAAAATTCATAAGGTACTTCCCGTTGACCTAGAATCCTAAAATTTGGCATGAAGTAAGGTGTCATAGCACAAGTATAGGAATAAATCTGAAAACTATAAATTTGAAGGTACGTCACAAAAAAAAAACTGCGATTCGGAAAAATCTTCGTAACTCAATTCGGGAATTGAACTGTTTTCATATGTGAGTTTGTACGGAACCTTCTGAGCGCGAGTCCGATTCGCACTTGACCGGTTTTTTTTTAAAGTAACCATGGAGTTTCATGCCGTTTCTTCTCCATAGGAAACGACCAATTTGGAACCGTGCACTAGCTTCTGACGTTTTATAAGTGCCCATATAAGTCTATCATCATCTTCCTGCCCTTGTCCCATCTTATTTGGGGTCGGCGCAACACGTTTTTTTCTTTCATTCTATCCTGTCAACCGTCATACTATCACTAACTTCCTTTTCTTTCATATCACTCTTCACACAATCCATCCATCGTTTCTTTGTTCTCCCTCTCCCTCTCCACCCATCCACATGTATACTCATAATTCTTTTTGTAACATGTGTTTCATCTCTCCTCTTTACATGACCATACCAAGACAAACGATTCCCCTTCAACTTTTCAGTCACTGGCGCCACTTTCAAACTTCCTCTAATATATTCATTTCTCACTTTATCCATTCCCGTCACACCACACATCCATCTCAACATTCTCATCTCCGCTACATGTAATCTTTTTCCATCCGTCTTTTTCACAGCCCAACATTCTGATCCATACAGTATGACAGGTCTTATCACGGACTTGTAGATTTTACCCTTCAACTTGAGGGGCATCCGTGGGTCACAAATTGTTCCAGTGACCTGTCTCCATTTCATCCATCCTGTATTAATCCAATGTGATACGTCTCGGTCTACCTCGCCATCTCCTTGGATAAGCGACCCGAGGTACCGAAAGTCGGAGCAGATAACCATATAAGTCTATGTGAAACAAATAATTTTAAGTTTTAGTTTGATGGTTATCACCATGATTTTGTGAAGTAAGTAAACAACCAATGAGCCAAGCGTGTTTACTCCATTATACAAGTTATGTTAAATAAGTATTTTATTAACTTTTATTAATAGGATGTATTAAGCCATGTTGTGCAATCGAAAACAAAATGATCTTATTCTAAACTAGCCGATTCGGCGAACTTCGTACCGCCTAATAGTAAGAATAACGCCATCTTTGACTGGTCTGTTCTTCTAGTGGTTAGTGGCCCTGACTGCTATGCCGACGGTCGTGGGTTCGATTCCCACCCAGGACAAATGTTTTTGTGATGAGCACGATCATTTTTTCTGTGTCTGGGTGTAATTTAGATATTTATAATATGTATGTATTTAGAAACATTTAAGTATGTTTATCAGTTGTCTAGTACTCATAACACAAGCTAAGCAGAGCTTGGGACTAGACGGCGTTGTGTGATGGTTGTGAAATATTATTATTATATATATTATTATTATCTACAGGCATTACCAGAACAGCATACTTAATTCATTTTATAATGACATTTTAATTAGAGATGGCTTTATATTCAGATTTTTTTATTTCGTGATTTTTTTCATTTTTTTCTCGCCGTTTAAAACATCCCTGGACTATCTCGTATTTTTCAAGACAAAGCCAAATCGGTCCAACCGTTTTTAGCACAGCTATTCATATATATATATGATGATGATAGCCGCGGGTTCAAACTAGTATATATATATATACTAGCTTGAACCCGCGGCTTCGCTCTTGTAAATATAGGTTTCTCCATACAATTGGACCCCCGCTTCATCCCGTTAGGGAATGAATTTTGAAAAATCCTCTCTTAGTGCTCGCCTACGTCATAAAAGGAAACGTTGTGCAAAATTTCACGCTCCTAATCTCAGTAGTTTCGGCTGTGCGTTGATTTGTCAGTCAGTCAGTTTCCCCTTTATTTAAGTAGATGACCCAAATATTTGAAGGATGTGGAAGAAGTAAAAAATAAAGTTTTTTTTTACATTGATATAAAATGCTTGTGCGTGCGTGTTCGAACTTGGTGAGGATCGCCGGAATCCGATGGATGCGAGAAGCACAAGACCGGTCGTTGTGGCGACGCTTGGGGGAGGCCTATGTCCAACAGTAGACGTCTTTCGGCTGAAATGATAATGATGAAACTAGTGCTTGATTGCGATCCCACCTGATGGTAAGCAGTAATGCAATCGTTGATGGTGAAGCGCCCTAGTTTATTAAAAGCCTATTCACTCTAGCCTTGAAGACACCTAAGTTAAAATCGGACGGGAAGAACACAGCAGGCAAATTGTTCCAGCCCCTCAGACGAAGCGAAACGCTTAGTTCAGGCCGTAGAGGAAGTAGGTTTCAATAGGAAGTCATCAAATGACCACAAGACGTACGGCGATTCGCCACCGGTACATGATGTACATCCAACTCATACAAACAAAACGTTTTGGGAACACATTCATTATGCGTACAGCTAAAGAGTGGACTTCCCTGCCGGAGTCTGTGTTTCCTGATAGCTACAACCTAGGGTTCTTTAAGAAAGACCTTTTCCACTCGCCTATAATCAACATCGAGCATGGTTTAAAAGCTTGTTGCTTCATCTAACGCAATCCAACGCAATGTTGGATGAAGAGGCAATGCAAAAAAAAGTGATAACGCCTGAAAACTCTGTTGGCATTCGGTAATTCCGTAATTTACTCGAATATTTCACAAAACTTGTTCCAGGAAATACGTGTTTTTTTTTTAAACCTTAAAAGTTTTTCAGAAAAATTCGTCATTCAGAATCTCGATTCAACGTGCAAGGCTTCTATTGATATATGATTAATTACATCAGAAAAAAAAAATGAAAACGTGAACCAATCAAATAAAAAAAAAACAAACTTTCCATAGACAAGATAAGAAGTCAAACACACTAATTGACTTGAGACTCTACTAAGTGGGTGTCAAATTAAGGACTCCAAACCAACTGCACAATTTCAATCATAAATTCACTTAAAACTCCCTTTTCATTCACTAAAACACTATGTCCCACCATTTTTGCTATTTAAAACACTAATAACTTTTCCACTGCATCTCAAATAACATCGCGATGTTTTGTTATTTTACCGAAATAAAAACATGGCGACGTACGCTCAACGCGGCGGCTGCGCGTCTACTGTTTCTATTTGAACTTATTTATACAATGCAATACTTATGTACATGTATATAATCTGTAAGTATGTAGGTGTAGATATGTATTAAGGTTATATGTATCGAGCTTTTTATAGACCACTTTATGTAGAAGGATTATGTTACATACTAGTGACTGCCCCGGCTTCGCTGTCATTCATTATGTCGCAGCCATCCGGTTTACACTTCAACTGGAGCGGGCCGGGACTGCCCTCAAGCGGTTCCTGCATAATCTAGGGGGTCCAGACGCTTCCTTCTCGAGGTTCTACGAGGGGATCGTTCGGTCCATGGGGTCCTCTACGGGGCGACGACATGGGCGCCGTCTCAGAGGGTTATGGCCATCCGGATGGTGCGAGGATACCGTACGGTCTTAACGCAAAGTGGCGTGTCTCCTTGCCGGCCTGCCGCCATGAGATCTGGAGGCAACAGTCCTTGCATGCATGCAGGAATTGCGCTTAAAGATGCTATCGGGACAGCAGAGTTCCGGCGAGATCTCATGGCGAATATGGCAACAGCGAACTAACGCGCTAGGCTCTGGTGTAGGCCACAGTCTGGAGCTAAGAGAAATGGGCGTGGGAAAACACCGCCGTGGCTGTCTCGAAGAACCTCCTCACGCCCCAGTCGCCGAGGCCTCGACCCCGACTACCAGCCACCGTAGGCGTGGGCTATGCCCAAACAGTTTTGCTAACATCTCCTTAAGGCGCGCGTGGAATTATACGCGCCTTCGACGACCGCGAGCTACCCATTGCTCACCGTCCGCAAGCCCACGTCTACGGTGGCTGGAAATCGGAGTCGGAATACCGGCGAATGGGGCGTGAGGGCCGTTCCCTCGCGCATGCGGCCGCCTCCATCGCTAGCATTACTGTTTTGCAGAAGGAGGCAACTACCTGCCTTTCCTCCTTTCTCCGGACCATGGCCTGTATCAGGGCCCGGGGGTGGCGATTGGGATAAATCTTCGGGTAATGGACTTGGGAAAAAGGATACTTAAGAAGTGGTGACGATCAGGCGCCGTGGGCGCTGTGATTTGTTATTTGACTTTCAAAATATACCGACCAACCGACTCATTGTTAGCCTAATTCAAATACAAGAATTTCAAAAACTGATGAAATTTCTAAAACATTCATTTTTCATGTTGATTTTAAATTAATTTATTTGAACACATAAAATTAATATCACATCTAGAGTACCACTATCGGAGTTACCATGACGTTCAAAGTAAGATTGTTTCATTCTTATTTCAGTGTGGATAAGAGACAGAGCTATACAGGTTGTCTAGCGCCATCTCTTACCCACACTGGAAATAAGAATGAAACATGAAACAATCTTATTTTAAACGACATGGTACAGGTCTTTATCTGAAGTTTTGATCTACAAACATACTAAAAAATTACAAGTTTAGAATGTCAAAACCCGTTTATTTTGCAATACGACATTTAAATATCATGGAATTTATTAACTCGTAAAACAAATAAAGTTGTATAATTATCTTATTTTATATAAATAAATACTTTATATTTTACATAAATTCAAGTGCGAGTCGGACTCGCGCACTGAGGGTTCCGTACAACTTACCTATGAAAACAGTTCAATTTCCGAATCGAGTCTCAAAGATTTTTCCGAATCGCAAAATATATATTTTATTGTGACGTAACAAACAATTTTCTGCTTTCAGATTTATTCCTATACCTGTGCTATATGGACAACGAGAAGTACCCTACGAATTTTGATTTTCTTGAGTGTCGAAATATACTTTTTTTGCGACATTAACGGCCGCATCCTTTTTTTTCGTTAACCTTGATTTTTTCACAGCTTTAAGGGACCGCAGACCTGAGTGTATGGTTTTAATTTCAAATCGATACCTCCATGCGTTTTGGAGATAAAAGGTCTTGAAAGATAGACAGACGGACGAACAACAAAGTGATCCTATAAGGTTCCGTTTTTTCGTTTCGAGTTACGGAACCCTAAAAAGAAAGAGTAAATGTGTTGCTAAGAGCAAAACTCGAGGATTACGTGTTTCAAGTCCGTTCCATCATCGGACCACAAGACGTACGGCGTTGCGCCACCGTTACATGGTGGCCATCCCACCCATACGTACAAATCGTTTTGGGAACACATTCATTATGCGTACAGCTAGGGAGTGGAGTTCCCTGCCGGAGTCTGTTTCCTGAAAGATATAGGTTTTTAAGTCAAGAGTGAAAAGGTTACTTCTAGGCAAGCGTGCTCCATCGTCGGCCGCATCATCGATTACCATCAGGTGAGATGGAGGTCAAACGCGAGCCTACACATGACAAAAAAAAAATACTGGACCAATTCGGAAGACTTTTTTTCAAATTATTTCTTGAAGCCTCCATAAGGATCATAAGATCCTTGTGGGATCTTGGACTGAGCATAGCCGTGTCTTTGTGAAGGCGATCGGTAGCGGTGATCTCTCGCGTCGAACCAGGTTCCAGCCTATGATCCGAAGCGAAGAGGAATGGCAGACGGTCGCCTCCGCGAAGCAGTAATGCTAGCGAAGGAGACAGCGGCACGCATGAGGGAACGGACACCCTCACGACCCAGCCGCCGCAACAGGAGGAGTCGGGCGTCGGGAGTCGCAAGACGTCTACCGTTCACCGTAGTCAACGAACAATGGGTAGCTCGACGTCCGGCCGTCTAGAAAGGACAGAGCTCCAGTCGTCGACGGCGCGTAGCGTTCCACTCGCGCCTTAAAGAGGTCTTAGCTTTTGCTAAGACCTCTTTAAGACCGTAGGGGTCCAGCTGGGCTAATGCCCGCTAAGGCCATAGGGATTTTCTTAAAGGAATTCCGGGGTCCTAGAACGCCAAGGTCAACTGAAGAAACATATGTAGGCTTTAGTTAGTATAAGTCTAACCCAGAACGGGAGAACTTATTTGAATATTTCTCACGTTTCTGAACATCCAAAAACCTCAAGGTTATTAAAAAGTCAATTGGGACAACGATTATGATACAGTTGTTTAAGTTTCGTAATTGTTGCACTTCTTAGTGACACTAAAATGCGTGTGAATTTTGCCGTATCGTTTCATAATAGCTTGTAGTGCAGTCAGGCTAAGCGCATGTCCCCAGCTATCTCTCTCTGCTCGCGCGAGCGCACTGTGTTGCCATACGCGTCGAGAATTCTCCGAAGTTAGCGGACTACAGCTAAAAGTACATTAGAACGACGCACACGTGTAACACGCCTGGCCCCCTAGCCAAGTTACGATCGTTTCGTTGGCGTCGAACGCCTCGAGTAGGCCACGCCTCCGATTCCTTTGTTCTGACCACGTGTGTGAGCGTTGAGATAGAAAGAAAGATAAAAACGTTTATTCTTACCTCACACATACAGTAAAAATAAAAATAAAGTAGAATACATGACGAGATAGAGATGACGAACGTTGAGATGACGTTAGAACAAAGGAATCGGAGGCGTAGCTTACACGAGGCGTTCGACTCAAACGAAACGATCGTAACCTGGCTAGGAGGGCTGATTTGTACGTAGAACGACGTCGCGTGGCGTGGATCTAGTGTAGCTCTACAAGTCTAGTTTCCATATAAAATGTATGGAGACCGACGCGCCCAGATAGGCGTGTGTGGCACACGTGTGCGCAGTGTAGTTCTAGCATAACAGTGTTGCCTCGTTGGTGTCGTGGTCGCAAGCGCGACTGCTGAGCGTGGGGTCCTGGGTACGATTGCCAGGTTGGTTCGGTTCGGTTGGGCAAAAAGTGCTATTAGGTTTTTCCATTAGGAATTATTCTGTAACACACCGGAGTTTGGAAGGTGGTGGTGTGACACCCCCGTGCCTCGCAAAGCACGTAAAGCCGTTAGTCCTGCTTTTGATCTCTCTCCGGTCGTGTCGGGTTGCCGTCTAATCGGACTATGCGAGAAGAGGCACAGAGAGTACACCTGTGTTTGCGCACAAACTTGTGCATTATAATATCTCCTGCGTACTTGTCTAATCTCTGTTGGGATTGGCCACTGTGATCGAAATTCGGCCTGGAGCATTATGCGTGAGCGCTCAGCCTTGCCATACTCGTCGAAAATGCTCGGAAGTTAGAAAAATTAACTAACAATGTTGCCACAAACCTCTCGTCTCTCGATGCGCATGCACCGTTTGTCTTCAACTGTTTCTCTCTGCGCGAGCGCATAGTGTTGCCATACGCTACAAGAATACTCCGAAGTTAAAAACTGGGCAAGTGCGAGTCGGATTCGCGCCCTGAGGATTCCGTACAAACTTGCCTATGTAATTAAAAAAAATTGTTCAATTCCAAATTTTAGTCTCGGAAGATATTTCGGAACCGAAAAAAAAAACCACTCAGAATCCTGAAATTTGACATAAAGCAAGGTCTCATAGCACAAGTATAGGAAAAAATCTGAACACTGTAAATTTTTAGTTTCGTCACAAAAAAAACTTTTTTTGCGATAGGGAAAAATCTTCGTAACTCAATTCGGGAATCGAACTGTTTTCATAGGTAAGTTTGTACGGAACCCTCAGTGACTCGCACTTGCCCTGTTTTATTTTTGGCAAAAACCTATTTACAAAATAAACATCATTTACTAACCTCTCGCTTCTCTGAGCGCGTGCGCCGCATGCCTCCAGCTGTTCCTCTCTGCTAGCGCAAGTGCTGTGTTCCCATGCGCGTCGAGTATGCTCAGCGAGGCACCTGAATTTAGCAGCGTTTTAACGTTCTCAAAATGGCCGCGTTCCGCTGCGATGTGGAGAGCTGTCTGTGGAAGATGGGTAGGAATTAGGATGACGAAGTCAGGTATTGATAAAAGAAACCTCTTTCATTAAGGGCCTGTGCGTAAGCCACCACTTTTTTAACCGACGTCAAAAAAGGAAGATGACCTCTGAACTCCGTCGTTTATGGACCGATTTGCAAAAGTTTTTTTTTTTTAGCTCATCTGTTGATGGAGCCGGAAGGTAGGAACAGGAACTCCGAAAATAATTAATGTATCCTAGCTGTGTTTGGGCTTATTAGAATTGTCATGATATACACTGTAAGGTAAGGTACTATCGAACTAATCTGATAATGGAGCCGGAAGGTAGAAGGTAGATACAGGAACTTCATAATAAAACAATATAACCAAGCAGTGTTTGGGTTAATTCGAATTGTCATGAGAAATAGGCAGTCTGGTTATAAGTGTATCGCAACTAAAAAGTGTGAAATGAAACTTCCGAAATTGAAGTCGGTTACTTCATCATCTTCCTGCCCTTACTTATTTTTGTAAAAAGTTTTTTTTAAATGCGCCGTTGACGCGCATTTGTAGCGATACGCACGCGAGTCAGACGCAGCCTGTAAACCTTTAATAGGATAAAAGCGCGCCGTCGACGCGCGTTTCTAAAACGATATATTAATTTAAATTGACAGTCCTCAGTCCATGACACACGAATCCATGACTCCAAAGTTTTATCAGTGTCTTAAACAAACGATTCGAAGGAACGAATTCACTAGAGTTGGATGGTTATGTATATGATCGCCGTTTACTGATAAGCCAAAGGAGCCTTCACAAGTGAAGATAGTCACGTCCGGTCTACCTTGGGCAGACAGCCTCGCTTCAAGCCTTGCTAATTTCTTATCATATCCTTTATCCTTGTCATACTTAAATGGCAGTGGGCAGGGAACATTGCGCGCTGAACAGAGGTCCAAACGCGATCCATTTGGCGACCTAAACTGAACTGTTAAAGGGATGGCTCGCTCGCACGACTGACATTTTAACTAATACGTCATGGTAAGGCTCCTGATGGTCGATAGGGCCGAAAATTTCTGGAGCGGCTGTCACAAGGTGACCCGATGACCTGGTGAGGGTCGTGGCAATCCGATGGATGCAAGACGCGCAGGACCGGTCGTGGAGACCTATGTTGAACAGTGGACGTTTTCGGAAATTATGGTGATGTAACTCTTTCCTATTAATTAAGTAATAACCAATGATCGGAGAAGGTAGATTGAATTGGGGTCATTGATCTGAAACGTATATATTAATATAGTGTAATGTATAGGAGGAGTGGCAGGCGGTCGCCTCCTTCTGCGAAGCAGTAATGCTAGCAAAGGAGGCGGCTGATCACGTGAGGCAAAGGTCCTCACGCCCCAATCGCCGCCGGGTTTCCGATCCCGATTTCCGGCCACCGTAGGCGCGGGCTTGCGGACGGCGAGCAATGGGTAGCCCACCGTGTGACCGTCCGGTAACCGTCCGGTCCTAGCCCAAGTCGTCAACGGCGCGTATTGTTCCACGCGCGCCTCAGAGAGATATCAGCAAATCTTAGGGGGCCAGCAGGGTCGAAGCCTACTTGGGCTATGAGTGATGTGAAAGAGATCGCCGGGGCCCTGGAAAAATGGCAAAGGAGGAACAGGAGTGGGTTTTTAGTCAGTAAAAGTCTGACAATATCCCCCGCTCCGCCCAAGAGCGGGGGATGTCATTAGATGATATTCCCACCCGAAAAAAAAATTTATTAATATGGATGTGTATTCAAATGAGCAATATTATAATCTTCATATTTTTTTTAACGGCACGCAGTCACGATTTGACACAACCCAACGACCAATCAGAACAAAAGATCATGGGTGGTGCACTAATCGGTTATCAAAACAATGTGTAAATATTGAAATTTAAGTGCAACAGTTTATAAAAAGTTGTGGCCATAAAAAGGCTAATAATAAAAAAAATATTAATCGATCGGAATACGATTGTTTTTATTATTCAACAGATAAATAATAAATTAATTTAGTTTTGATACCTTCCTTTAAATGTTGAATTGAGGATTAATAATATCACTACCAAAATTAACAATATTTAAGTACCAAAAATAAATTTACCTACTCCAATCACTGCTTATGCTACTGCTCATAAATTGATAACCAAACCAGAACACATTGAAAAATAATGTACGTAGACATTGGTCTACGTAAGCATGGGGGTGAGAGAGCTTTGCTTACTTATGCAGACGAGGGGGAGGGGGGAAATAATAATTGTAAAAAAAAACTGGCAAATGTGCGAGTCGGACTCGCGCACTGAGGGTTCCGTACAAACTTCAAAGGTAAATTGCGGTTAACGATTTACGACGTTTAAAAAAAAAATAATTACTAGATCTCGTTCAAACCAATTTTCGGTGGAAGTTTGCATGGTAATGTACATCATATATTTTTTAGTTTTAACATTCTCTTAGGCCCGGCGCCCATTATCGGCATCGGCAAGGAAAAGGACCCTTCGGCACCCCCTACATGCAAGCGAATACTGTGGGAAACTATGCCTTGGCATGTATTTAGGGATGCCGAAGGATCCTTTTTCTTGCCGATGCCGATAATGGGCGCCGGGCCTTATTTTAGAAGTTACAGGGGGGGGGGGGACATTTCACCACTTTGGAAGTGTCTCTCGCGCAAACTATTCAGTTTAGAAATAATTTATATTAGACACCTCTATATCATTTTTAGATACCTATCCATAGGTATGGGCTTGATGAAAAAAAATTTTTGCGTTTCAGTTCTAAGTAAGAGGAAACCCAAAATTTTTTTTTCTATTTTTCTGTGAAAATCTTAATGCGCACAGAATACATCTACTTACCAAGTTACAATTCTTATACTTTCGGAAAAAAGTGTCTGTAAAATACGGACAAACAGACATGACGAATCCATAAGGATTCCGTTTTTTACCATTTGGCTACGGAACTCTAAAAAACCTGCTTACGTAATACTTGAACGGCCCCTTTGCTTATGACTTTAATTTTGTTCTTTAAATTATTTTTGTTTTTCTGATTCCAATCTTGCCAAAGTACATGCTGCGGGATTATTCGAACGAAGTCACCATGACCCTGGATCGCAAAAGGCAACTGAAGGAACAGACGGGTTTTAGTCAGTAAAAGTCTGACACGCCGTCTCGCCCCATCTTTGATAGAAAGAAGTCATTTACTTCACTTGCAGTGGTCCCTAGCATCGACTGTTTCACCGCTACCGATGAGCACTTGTAGGAGCTCCAAGTTGTCTCAAAGGGCATTGTAAGCAACCAATTTCCTACGGGAGGCCTCCAACGCCGCATCTTCCGATACGCGTCACTCCAGAACCTTTCGGCCCCATCGATTAACTATTCTGCGATTAATGTGCCCTGCCTGCCCAATGCATAATGACAGTCAAAGGTCTACAAGCATCCTACCTTTCCTCCAGTCGCAGCATCAGACTTGGCGTCGATCTCAGCGCCCGCAGCGCACAACGCAGCGAGGCAGCGGCTGCGTTCAGCGAGTGCAGCGGCGTGTAGCGCACTGCGGTTACAGTGGTCCCTAGCGTCGACTGCTTCACCGCTAGCGATGAGCTCTTGTAGGAGCTCCAAGTTGTCCCAAAGAGCTGCCTGAGGGGTTAGAAAAATATGTTAGTAATTAATAATAGTAATGATAATATTCGACAACTATCACACAACGCCGTCTAGTCCCAAGATAAGCAGAGCTTGTGTTATGAGTACTAGACAACTGATAAACATACTTATATATTTCTAAATACATACATAATATAAATAAAGTACGCCCAGACACAGAACAAATCATCACGTGCTCATCACACAAACATTTGTCCTGGGTGGGAATCGAACCCACGACCTCCGGCATAGCAGTCAGGGCCACTAACCACTAGACCAACAGACCAGTCTGTAATTGTATCACCAACTAACTTCTGCCAGTGGATTCGTCTGCGTGAAATTAAGTTTGTCTATACAAACTTTGGACCTCCGTTTTGTCCCCTTCGGGGGTGAATTCTGGAAAATCTTAATTTTCACCTATGTCATTAAACAAAACCTTTTGCATAATTTCACAGTCCTAGTCCCAGTAGCTTTAGTTTTGCATTAGTCAGTTGTCTGTTTCAAAATAAATAATAATATATTTCAGTAAAGAAAAGCCAAGAATTTCATATATTTGTAACAAGTAGTGCAAAGCTGGGGCAGGTTAGAAGTGAGTAATAAAGAAGACCTCTAGCTCTGACCATAGAAAATGGGAATGTAATTAATTCATTAAACCCCAAGCGAACGCCGGTATTTGCTCTCTCATTGTCTTTCTATTGTGTCTCTAATTCATCATCTTCCTGCCCTTGTCCCGTGTTATTTGGGGTCGGCGCAACACGTTTTTTTCTTCCACTCTGCCCTGTTACTCGTCATACTATCACTAACTTCCTTTTCTTTCCTATCACTCTTCACACAATCCATCCTATTGTGTCTCTAATTACGGTATTCAAAAGGTTAAGAGAATAATGTTAATTTAAAACCTTAAATCTCATCACACAAATATTATAAATGCAAAAGTTATTTATTTATTTAGTTAGGTTCACCCACAGCACATATATGTTGGGCTGTGAAAAAGACGGATGAAAAAAGATTGCATGTAGCGGAGATGTTAAGATGGATGTGTGGTGTGACGAGAATTGATAAAGTGAGAAATGAATATATTAGGGGAAGTTTAAACGTGGCGCCAGTGACTGAAATGTTGAAGGGGAATTGTTTGTCTTGGTATGGTCATGTGAAGAGGAAGGATGAGACACATGTTACTAAAAGAGTTATGAGTTTACATGTGGATGAATGGAGAGGGAGAGGGAGACCAAAGAAAAGATGGATGGATTGTGTGAAGAGTGATATGAAAGAAAAGGAAGTTAGTGATAGTATGACGGGTGACAGGGCAGAGTGGAAGAAATAAATGTGTTGCGCCGACCTCAAATAACACGGGACAAGGGCAGGAAGATGATGATGATGACCCACAGCATAAATATACACACACGGTAGAGATAAAAGTAAAGTTTGTATTTATGTGTGTTTTTGTTACTTGTTCACACTCTAACGGCTGATTGAATTTCAATGAAATTTTGCACATGGGTAGACTGTCTTAATTGACTGTTTAATTACATAAATTGGGAGCAGAATTTTTGTTTTATTTATTTAAAGAACAGCTTTTTCTGAGCATAAGAAAGATAGAATGACCAGGCAACATTATAAGTTTGCCATTTAATATTTTTATGACATGTATCTTGCTTAAAACCTAATTTTAGTACTATGCTTGCATTTAGTACAAGAGCAGGCGACAATTTGAAAAAAAATTTTGAAGGTGCGACAAATTATTCGGGATTAAAACATTTTTTTAAATTAAAAGTTTTAATACGATTTTTTTTTAAAGTTTCACTAAATAATGGATGGTTTTTTACCACAAATATACACGGTAAGACCTTGCTCAATCTTCTACATTCACAACATACGATTGCAACATTAATAACCGCAAGAAACGGCAGTTAAACCAGTCGTTACCAAGGAATTGACCACTGAAGTTTTTTTTTCATAATTCACTTACCTGATGCAGCAGGCGGCCTTGGAAGTGATCCTCGTCCGGAGACAGGTCCATTACGCTCGTTTTTAGAAGAAATACACAAGTAGCACAGACATTTCCGGCCTAAACAAGCGCTCAAGCGTTAAAAAAGGCTCACGAACGAAACACGGCGATACACACCGAATTGTTCACTAAAACTACATTTGAATTACACAGTTATGTGCGGCAGACGTTTTTTTCTTGCGGCATTGCGGATGGAAAACGTTAATTACTGCGAAATTACAAATTAAATCGGGAATAAGATTTATTGATTTGTTTGGTGACAGCTGACCCAACTGTCTGACAACCGTTTGACAGCTGTCAGATTGCCCACAGGGGTACGAAGAAGGGTATTTTCGATTTCGACAAGATTTAGCGATAGAACTATCGTTTATGATTAATTATTTTACACAGTGAGACAAATATAGAAAATCATTGAACCAACTCTGAAATACTTACTGAATCTTATTCTGGCAACGTAATAAAAGTAGATCACGCATTGTGGTTGGGGCGCGGGCGGTAAGTGATATTAAATGTATGTTGTGAATGTATTTATTTTGCACCTGAAATTGTCTAATTAGATACATTATTAATATACTAACATAGTTTATAAGATTCAATTGTTACTAACCATTAAGGATCATTGTTATCTGATTAAATAAATAATAATTATTATTAAATTTATTTATTTTATAAACATATGTATTACATTTAAAAAAAAAGACATTAAAAGTCCACCAGCATCGGGAACGGGGTCCAAGCTACCGGCGGTCAGGGCTCCTGAGAGAGGAATCACCTAACAATGCGCGCCGTGTCCAGGAGTACTGCTTTCTGGATCAGGCCCTTGATCCAGCTGCCTAACAAGAGCCTCCTCTGATGTTGTTCTTTTTTTTTTTTTTTTCTTTAATTGATATAAACCAGTGCTTGACTGCGATCCCACCTGATGGTAAGCGGAGATGGAATCATTGATGGTCAGGCGCACTAGTTTATTAAGAGCCTATTCACTCTAGCCTTGAAGACACCTAAATTATAGTTGGACGGGAAGACCACAGCAGGCAAATTGTTCCAGTCCTTCGATGTACGCGGTATAAACGACGAAGCGAAACGCTTAGTCCGGACCGTTGAAGTTTCGACAACGTAAGGGTGGATACTCGCCGTTCGTCGGGTCGTCCGATGGTAGAAAGGAGATGGCGGAATCAAGTCATGCAATTCCCGCGCACACTCTCCAGAATGTAACCTGTAAAATACCGATAGGCTGGCTACCCTGCGCCTGTGTTCGAGGCTTTTGGCTATTATGCCATTGGCCGTTACGACTATCGGCACAATGATTGCTCTATCCACTTCCCACATGTCAAAAACCTCGCGAGCTAAGTCAAGATACCTACTTAGTTAATATTATAACGATGTTACAATCTATGGTAATGTTTTTATTCAGTTACCCACTAATATCATGAATGCAATTTTCACACATTGCTCGACCTTATTAATTATCGCTGATTTTAAATTAAAAATGTCTCGTAGTTACTGCAGCTATGATGAAGAATGGCAGAGAAGGAAGTCAGTGCTGATCAGAAGTCTTTTTCACGATATTCCGAGTAAGTTTGCCGAACTAACTTAATTCTTATCACGAAGGTAAAACTTAATCCCGTTTTTGAGGTGGAAAATCATCAAACAAATTCTCCCGTTCTTGGTGAAGCAAGATGGAGTGTCAGATTTTTACAGACTATAATCGACTTGTGTTCCTTTAGTTGCCCTTTGTATCCCAGGGTCACGGTAACTTTCGAACAGTCCCGCAACCCTAGCAGGCATCGGTCCTTTGGTGCTCCGTCCAATTTGTTGACACTTCTTTGAGACGCGCGTGGATTACAACGCTTCTTTGACTGGCCGGACGACGAGCTACTTTTAATAATAATACTGACCGAATATCCGGTAACTATCCGGCTTCCGATCTATTTGGCCTTGTTTTGACTATCCGGCAGGATACAGGATAGTGACTCAGTATCCGGCCGGATTTTGGATCATAAAATTCAAACAATTCTCATTACTTTACACTAGGCAAATCATATCACAATAGGTTATGGACACCGTTTATTTTTATAATAGCACGTCAAAAATGTTTGTTTTATTAATTAGTTTAGTATTCAAAATTAATAATTGGCAAATTGTGGTAAATGAATACCAAATTTTCCGCATTTTTTGGTAAGAGGCAACTCCACTTGGCTTCGTAAACTAGACCAGCTTCTGAAAATAGCCAGGTGCTGAAAAATAAATTCTAGCAAATCAAACTAATCGCTTCATGAAACGAGATAAAGGGCTAAATATCCGGTAGCCGGATATCTGGCGTACCGGCTTCGTAGCTTGCCAAATATTCGATACCCGGCCAAACCATTAAGTTAAAAGTTTTTTTTGTTTGATCACTACTATCTCACCAGCGATGATTGGTATACGAAGGAGCACGCTTGCCTAAATTATTATATAATTTATTTGGTTCGATTCCCACCCAGGACAAATGTTTGTGTGATGAGCACGATAATTTTTTCTGTGTATAATTTATCTATAATATGCATGTATTTAGAAATATATAAGTATGTTTATCAGTTGTATAGTACTCATAGCACAAGCTCTGCTTAATTTGAGACTAGATGGCGTTGTGTGAAAGTTGTGGAAAATTATTATTTATATTATTATTATTTCTTGAATATTATTTACCTACACATAAACAACAAGGAGAGAGCAGTGGTGGCCGAGTGGTAACGGCCCCGACTTACGAGTTATAAGTCGCGGTTTCAAACCCAGCCAGGCGCATTACTTTGTGTAATTTATTTCATAACCACTGCTCTCAAAAGGGTGAAGGAAAACATCGTGAGGAAATCGGCATGTTCTAGAACCAAAAATTCGAAGACATGTGACATTCACCAACCCGCACTGGGCCCGCGTGGTGGATTACAGCCCATTCTCTCTCCTAGAGAGGAGGCCTGAGTCCCAACAGTGGGAACATTGAAAAGCTGATTATGCTGTATTATAAACTACAAGGTTCACTTAAAATGGGTTAACATTTATCGTATTAATATTATAAAGCCGAAAATTTGTGTGGTTGTTACTTACTTCTCCACGCTCTTACGGCTGAACGGATTTCGATGAAATTTGGTACATGGCCGCGGACAGTAGTTAAGTTATAATAATCTATAATGTTACTTGGTAGTTACCAGATTAATAAATAATTTTCTAAACTACTGAGAGATAACTTTATACTATTAAATATAAAGCAGTCTGTTAGGCAGGAGAGCAAACTTTGGTGGCTTCATCATCATCATTTCAGCCAAAAGACGTCCACGAGACCACGACTAGACATACTCGTGGATCAAACGTCAGCACATCGAATTATCGTATACCGACAGACAGCGAACACCATCAACCTCTACCAGGCATATTATAACTCCACCACCACCTTAGCAGTTTATAAAACTCAGTTTAATATGTATTTTATTCTCTTACAGTTCTATCTCCAGTTGAGGAGGAATCTAACGACTCGTCCCTAGATTACTATACTCCAACTCAACAACCATTCCCTTCTCCGCCGAGGCCATACAGCCCATTACCACCACTAATCATAGAGAGAGTACCCATAACCAACAAACACGATGAGCCTGAAGAATTCTATTTGAAACTACATAAAAAAATAATAAAGATTTACGTAAAACTTTTTATTGAAAATCGTAACTTGAGTAGCATACATTCCAATGAAAGTTTGGTTAACGATGATGAACCAGTCCAAAGTGATGGCTCTGACTCCGTTGAAAATCTAGATTTACGTTTCCTTGAAAGTATTTCTCCGGGAAATGGAGATTTCGATTCAATCATTGAAGATAGAAGGGCTAGAGAGAGTTCAGCTTCTACAAAATCTAATGGATATGGGGCTGATTTTGAATCTATGGATACTGCCATAATAGATGTTGTAAATAACACAACATCGACCGAAGATGCGATAAGTATATCCAAGGTACAGGAATCAGATACTGAAAGTTTTGACAGAGATGATGTAGGAAATAAGGAATCTGATTACTGTAGATCATGTGAACATATAACGTCTAGTAGAAAAGATAATCGAGTTTCAGATGAAGGACGAATTTCCACAATTGATGATCAAGAAATGACTGCAATTGAAAAATCAAAGGAAATAGGGATTGAACACAGTTATGAAGATGAAGAATCAAATAATGAAAGTATTGATGAACATGAAATAACTAAAGAAACTAATAAAACCGGAGACTCTGATAGAGTAAGATTAGATGATGCGGAATTTACCGGAGATGAGTCACGTCATTCCACAATCAATGATCAAGAAATGACTGATAGTAAAGACTCTAGTGAACCAGAGAATGAACAACAAACAAAAAATAAAACAGATACTGATTCAGGTTCACGTGACTCAGAAACAAGATCGAAAGGAGGTGAAAAGACAGTATCAGAAGGTGGAAACGGAGATGTAGAAACTAGCAGTTCCAGTGAAGGTAAGTTCTGATAATAAGTAAGGGAGAAAAGAGAAAGAGCAAGAAGAAACTATAAATGACGTACCATCGTGATTCATAGCTAAATTTAGACCAAATGCGACTACTATCATTATGTATGTGGGGCTGGACGAGTTCTAATATATATAAAGCGCGACTATATAATAGGTATATAGTCGATCGAGTTGTATCGCATTTCATAGAAATGTACCCCTCAATGACTCGGTAGAGGTGTGCCCCGCCTGGGCAGAGCACCGCCGTGTCCCCGTGGGGACGATCGGCGGCAGCGATCTCTCGCGCTGGGCCTTGGTACAGGCCATGGTCCGGAGCGAGGAGAAGTGGCAGGCGGTCGCCTCCTTCTGCGAAGCAGTAATGCTAGCAAAGGAGGCGGCCGATCGCGTGAGGCAAAGGTCCTCACGCCCCAATCACCGCCGGGATTCCGATCCCGATTTCCGGCCACTATAGGGGCGGGCTTGCGGACAGCGAGCAATGGGTGGCTCGCTGTCCGATTGTTCGGTAACCGTCCTGACCGGGCCCAAGTCGTCGACGGCGCGTACTGTACCACGCGCGCCTCAAGGAGACGTCAGCAACCGTAAGAGCCCAGCAGGGTCGAAACCTACTGGGGCCATGGGTGATGCGAAAGAGATCCCCGGGGCCCTGGAAAAATGGCAAAGAAGGAACATGAGTGGATTTTTAGTCAGTAAACTCTGACACTATCAACCCAAGAGTGGGGGATGTCATTAGATGATTTTCCCACCAGAACAAAAAAAAATCCCCTCAATGACTAAGATTCCGTCTCCAGGACGGATAGTGTTGTAATAATTTTTCTGCAGAAATCCTGATTAATAAAAATCTCCGATCTACCAATAATCGTCTTCTACGATGTCACACACACACCGCTCTGGTGGTTTATCCAGTCCTCCTTCTTTGTCCAGGCGATTTCTCTTTGGAATGCGCTCCCGCCGAACATTAGGATGGCGTCCAGTCGGTTCACTTTTAAGGTGAAGGCACGTGAGCACATTCGCAGGAAGTTGGTGTAATCACCACAGCGTTGATTTGTTGGATTCGTTTTTCATAAATAGATTGTTAATTTGTATGTATGTATCAATAATCAATTTATTTTATAATTTACATACAGACATAAATGATAACACCTATTTATTTTAATTGTAAAATAATCAAGAATATACATAAAAACTATAAATACTATTATACTAAACCTAACTATGTACATATGATACAAAAACACCTATTACACTCAGGCGTCGAAGTACTCCTCCACATCGCTGTCATCCGGAAACGTGCCCAGAAGGCTGGCAGCATTGCCACGTTGAATGGCAATGCTAATTCTTTGGGCAAAGAACGAGCCAGCCCTCTGGTCACGCGAAGTGTCGATCAGACGGCGTGAAATTTCCTTGAAAAGGAGACGCGCACTCGGACCCCATGACCCAAGCGTTTCGACCCCAAACGGCTCAAAACTGTAATTACCAATAAGGTTACAGTATTTGCGCCGTTTGAGGGTCTCAGCAGCCGCAGCGGCAGCGCCGGCACAGCCCGCCGAACTAAGAACATGGGATGGCGCAAGGGTGTCGACACAGGTTGCGTCCCACACCAGAGGCCTACCCACCTTCCACGGCACCAACGTCATACCATCTGGTCTCTTCCCATCGTCACGTATCAAGCCACTAGGTTCTAATACGGCAGGTACGCCGGCGGTGACGAGAGCTCGACGAATTATGTCGTTGATGCTAGCGTGCCGTGGTATGCGACCTGCGCTCCTGCAGCAGGACAGGCCGTGATGTCCGAGGCTGTCGACAGCTTCGCCACAGTGGCACCGATGTGGAGCAACACAAGGTGCGCCTAAGCGCAAACAGATTGCGAGCCGAAACGAGGCGTCATCCATCATAGTGCCTATGGTGGATGACGGAAGTGCCTGAAGCCACAAACCCGACTCCCATTCCCCTACAGCCAGCAGACGCGCACGCTCAGCAGTACTTGACGACGTATTCATTAGGTTATTCCGTACAGTACTGCAGAGCGGCACATCCCACCGTCTCTGCGAGGACAGGTTGTCGGGCAGATCCGTGTTGGGACAAGCCATTTTCCAAGCGTTCAAAGCATCGGGTAAGCACGGTACCTCAACATCAACCAGTGAGGAAGATAAAATATTCCTGGTTAAAGTTTCAGTACTGTGCACCGAGGAGAGGAAAGCTGGTAAACTTATACTTGAAATTTTGCGGACGCCGAGGCCACCTAACCGGATGGGAAGAGTGGCTTGCTGCCATGCTCGGTCGTCCAAGGCCACATTTAGGATCGAAGATAGTGTTTTCCTAATAATTTGATCGACTTTTTCCAAAAGTTGTGGGTGTTTCCAAAGATGGGAGGAGCGAAGGCTATATGTAAATTTTGGCCCAAAACAACAGTATCGAATGAGTGTGAAAGCCGAATGCATGTTAATTTTAAAAAGTCTTTCTGAGACGTCATTAAAATTTTGTATTTTCTGTTCTATGAAAGTTGGAAAAGATTCATCGAAAATTGGGGAGCCCAGGAGGTGAAGAGAATTTCTATCCGTGATTTGGATATTTGGTGCTATTGAGTTAAATTTTTCTAAAATCGTCTGTCTGTCAGTCGTTTGGGGGAGGAAAATTTCGCATTTTGAAAGGTTAAGTTCTAATCCAATAGAATTAAATTCATTTTTCAAAAACGTTAAATCTCTTAAGACCGTGTCTACGTCACCTCCTAAGGTTCCGTCATCCAAATACCAGACATTGAATTTAGAATTTAGCAATAATTTAATTTAGGTTTAGTATAATAGTATTTATAGTTTTTATGTATGTATCTAAGTATATATTTATTATTGTATTTCTTTTCTATTTCTTTACCATTAAGCTGCACCTACCATGTTTTGTTTCTGCACCACCCTAAGGTCGACTGGTAGAAAATGCCTAAGGCATTAAGTCCGCCTTTGTACAGTGTTTACTACTTGTGCATAAAGTTTTAATAAATAAATTTAAAAGTGATGATGATTACTGTTCTTCTGCCAATCACTTCTGAGATTCTTATTGTATCATTTTATAAATTTCAGATTCTGATTACAGACAAATTACTACCATAGCTTTAGTCCACTTCGACGGGTCCAAAGATACTGATGATCGGGAGAGTCGAGTCTACGAGGATTCAGTCAAGAGTGTCATATTGCCGATGACGTTCAGGAGAGTGGTCGGTCGAAGTTCTGATGATGGGCTTAAAGTTTTAGCGGAATTGGAAGACAAAGACGGTTTGTGATTTCTTTTTTAAGTTAAAATGATCAAATCTTATGCCAATTATTTATTTATTATTTATTTATATATACTTTATTGCATACCAAGTTACAGATTTACAAATAGAATTGTAATACAATATAAAACATACAATTGGCGGCCTTATTGCCAATTGTACCTATTGAAAAGCAGGCGTCATTACTTTCAGCATGACGGAGGTCCTCACCGGACATGTTAAGTTCGGGAGGTGGTCACCATTGCGTGGACCGCCCGGAGGACACGGTGGAGCACACGTTGGAGGTGTGCCCCGCTAGGAAAGAGCAACGCCGTGTCCTCGTGGGGGCAATCGCCGGCGGCGATCTCTCGCGCCGGGCCTTGGTTCAGGTCATGGTCCGGAGCGAGGAGGAGTGGCAGGCGGCTGCCTCCTTCTGCGGGCAAAGGAGGCGGCCAATTGCGTAAGGCAACGAACGGCGAGCAATGGCTAGCTTACCGTCCGACCGTCTGGTAACCGTCCGGACCGAGCCCAAGTCGTCGACCGCGCCACGGCGCGTACTGTTTCATGCACGCCTCAAAGAGATGTCAGCAACCGTAGGGGCCCAGCAGGGTCGAAGTCAACTGGGGCCATGGGTTAAGTGAAAATAAACCCCGGGGCCCTAGTCTGACACTATCTCCCGCTCCGCCCAATAGCGCGGGATGTCATTTAAAAAAAAGCCTTATCCCTAAGTTTGTCTCTAAGTTATGATGATGGATTTAATGAGTACGCATTCAAACTGTACAGTACTATACATGTCGTTACCGCAAATATAATTTTAGTTTGAACTTTATAAACTTCAGATGTAAGAGTCGCACTAATAATGACCTAACAATGTTGTCAAGATAGCAAAAACGATATTTATCTACAGCTGCGCACTCAAATCTTACGACTACTTAGCATAAGCATAGCATAATTAGCTTTTTAATGTTCCCACTGCTGGGACTCAGGCCTCCTCTCTAGGAGAAGGAATGGGCCGTAATCCACCATGCGAGTCCAGTGCGGATTGGTGAATGTCACATGTCTTTGAATTTTTGGTTCTAGAACATGCCAGTTTCCTCACGATGTTTTCCTTCACCGTTTTGAGAGCAGTGGTGATGAAATAAATTACACAAAGTAATGCGCCCGGCTGGGTTTGAACCCGCGACCTAAAACTCGTAAGTTGGCGCCGTTACCACTCGGCCACCACTGCTCGACGACTACTTACTTTCCGCAAAAGCACGCAAATAGTCTCCTACTTAAACTAAAATAAAATAAAACTGGGCAAGTGTGAGTCGGACTCGCGCCCTGAGGGTTCCGTAAAAACTTACCTATGTAAATAGTTCAACTCCGGAATGGAGTCTCGGAAGATTTTTCCGAAATGCAAAAAAAAAATATTGTGACGTTACCACAAATTTACAATTTTTAGATTTATTCCTATTCTTCTGCTATAAGACCTTGCTTTATGCCAAATTTCAGGGTTCTCGATCAACGGGAAGTACTCTATGAATTTTGATTTCCTCGAGAGTGTTGAAATGTACGTTTTTTGCCACATAAACCGAAGTATCTTTTCGTTAACTTACAATTAACGAGAGAAAAACAGACAGACAACAAAGTGATCCTATAAGGGTTCGTTTTTTCCTTTTTAGGTACGGAACCCTAAAAAGCCCTGGAACATTCACCTTAATTTAATTAAGCAGATATTTCATTGTTCTACCCCGTTAGTTTTCCCATCCGTCAAAATAATCCGTTGTCTCGTCTGTTATCTTCAATCTTATAATATGTTTTAAGGAATGCAACGGTACAATAAATCGGCGACACTAAACTAATAATATAAAATGCTTTCTGGTTACGCTGTTTCTATGCGCGATAGATTCATTATAGTCCAAGATCCCAGAGCGATAAGACATAACTTATTTTCACATGGATGAAACCTTTTGTTCTCAATAGCGTCTCATGATCATCATAATCTTCCTGCCCTTGTCCCGTGTTATTTGGGGTCGGCGCAACACTTTTTTTTCTTCCATTCTGCCCTGTCATTCGTCATGCCATCACTAACTTCCTTTTCTTTCATATCACTCTTTACACAATCCATCCATATTTTCTTTGGTCTCCCTCTCCCTCTCCATCCATCCACATGTAAACTCATAACTCTTTTAGTAACATGCGTTTCATCCCTCATCTTCACATGACCATACCAAGACAAACGATTCCCTTTCAACTTTTCAGTCACTGGCGCCACTTTCAAACTTCCCCTAATATCTTCATTTCTCACTTTATCCATTCTCGTCACACCACACATCCATCTTAACATTCTCATCTCCGCTACGTGCAATTTTTTTTGCTCTCCACAAGCACACAGGTATTCAAAGCACATGAGACGCTATTGAGAACAAAAGGTTTCATCCATGTGAAAATAAGTTATATCTTATCGCTCTGGGATCTTATTCTAATAATTTTTGGCTGGATGTTGCAATTCCTACATCTATCCCATTCCTGCCTATCAATTGAAAGGGACTATGCTACCCACGTGATCGTTACTGTAATGACATTTCGATGATACCCACATTTTTCAATGGCGTCGTTCTCGTTTGTCTGATCCTGTTTCTGTTGCGTCCGCAATCTAAATTCGGATATCGATTGAAATTTGGTGTTTGTGTCCTGAAAATAGTGGCATCGTGCGTGCTAAATATATTGTGCCAACTTTCCTTTCAAGGAACAAGTCGTACTATTTTCCGCACTAGTGCAGATTAGTGCGCCAGCTCACCCCCGCAACAATTTATTGTATTTATCATTTATCAGGCTGGTCGCCGCGTAGCTCTATGGATCCTTGGTCAAACCCTGTTTATTTATTTCTTCATAAGGGTATTGAAAAATTTGATATGAAAGAAAAGAAAGTTTGTGATAGAATGACGGTTGATAGGATAGAATGGAAGAAAAAAACGTGTTGCGCCGACACCAAATAAGATGGGACAAGGGCAGGAAGATGATGATGAAGTGTATTGAAAAGGTTGTTTGATACACGTGTTGCTCACGGCTCCATAACACCCTTGCCTGCGGCTCGACTGAATTCCGCCTCGGTCGCAATAACAAGCTTTCTCCACTTGTGTCTAAATGTACTACAGATAGCTGTTCCGGGTCTGGATGACTTGTGTATATGAGTTTACATATAATTGTGCAAGCACCCTCGATACAGGCGTAATTCATAATGTGGGGCCAAATTTCAACAGTGCCAAGCCGGAGCGGGTCACTATAAAATATTCTATATTAATAATTCCAGATCCAAAAACTGGCCCAACATTCGATCCAGAAGAAGGTCTTAGTACTGAGGAAGATCTTGAAGAAGTGAGAACTCTTCCTGATGTCATCAGCGAAGACATTTTGGCAATGAGGACTTCGACTCCAGGAGCTACAGAAAAAGAGTTTGAAGAAAGGAGAACTCGTCCAGTAGACACTCCTGAAGAAGACGTTGAATTAAACAGAACTCAACAACCAAAGACTAATGAAGACACAGATGGAGAGGAAGATGACGCAGAAATGGATAGCCCTTATTCCATAGAACAAATGAGGACTCCACAACCAGATTTTTCTAGAGGAACAATGCCAGTAACACACCAAAGCGATTCCGAATCAGTTTGTGAACATACTGCCTTGCCCCAAGAAGCAACTATGATGACGTCGTCATCTCAAGATGGCGCTGACCAAAATATTTCCAATATTCAAACTTCGAACGACATTAATGACATTTTAACGTCAATTATCAATGATAGTCGAAGTAAAAATGGAACTCCTCTCTCTGCAAAGAAGAGGAAACTTGTTGATAAATCAGTTCAAGCAGCTCCAACAATGAGGGTGTCATGGGAAGAAATGCGCGCAAATTTCTTTGTAGGAACGCCAAAGATATTCAGGCTTTGTGCCTGTACTGATCATATTTGTTTTTAATGAGCCAATTAATATGATTAAGATACTATTTATTTTCTAATTAGTAGGTATGATAAATATTATATAGATATATTTGTCAGAAGTATCAAGCAGTAAGCTTGAAAGATGATCACCATTTTTTGCAATCAATCAAGAAGGTTATTTTTATTTATTTGTTGAAATAATTAAATATTTGCAGGTCGCACTCTTTTGTTTTAATTACAGACTGATCAAGTATACCTATTTACTACGATTTTTTTTTTGTGTCAGTCCTCATTGATATCCGCTCTAGAGAGTTTCAGTATATTACAAAGTATTCTGTGCTCGGGAGGGTAGAGTCTGACTAAACTCCATCCCAATATCAATTATCAATGCTCAATTATGTATTCCATTCCACTACGTGAATGCTAAGGTAGTAACTAAAACATATCCGGAAATAATCGTGAAACCTATTAAGCACAGCCAAAAAACAAAAAAAGGATGAAGAGGACTTACAAACTAGAATCAATTGAATAAATCTCCCACTCTAGGGTGGACGCGGACGACCATGTCAGATTTTTACTGACAAAAATCCATCTGTGCCCTTCCGTTGCCCTTTGCGTTCTAAGGCCACAGTTTATTTAATTACAATGATTGCTATCCAACTGTATCAGACTGCTTATAATGTTTTGCAGTCGGGTTTCTGGATATATGTTTAAGCATAATCAGCCATTTAATGTTCCCACTGCTGGTACTCAAGCCTCCTCTCTCCAGGAGAAGGAATGGGCCGTAAATGGCCGTAATGCACCACGCGGGCCCAGTGCAGATTGGTAAATGTCACATGTATTCGAATTTTTGGTTCTAGAACATGCATGTTTCCTCACAATGTTTTCCGTTACTGTTTTGAGAGCAGTAGTGATTAAATAAATTACACAAAGTAATGCGACTTGCTGAGTTTGAATCCACGATCTACAACTAATAAGTCCGGGCCGTTACCGCTCGGCCACCACTGCTCTCGACGATATATGTTTAAACTTGCATATTTATAATTAAAAGTGAAATGGAACGTTTTTCTGAACGAAGTTTGAAAACGTCATTAACTTTTCAAAAGTTAGGTTATGTTGTCAAATCAGCGAGATTTTGTTATTTTGTGTGCATGATTTTGATTTATATTTGTTTTCTAGACAAATCGCTTTTATACGATATAGTGAATCAAAATGTCTCTAACTGAAGGTCCAGTGAAGGAATTAGACGACAAATTCGTCGATTTAATCGGAAAATTTGTGTCCGATATAAAAACTGGGTACGTTGGACTATTTCTCTATTTTATTCCAGTTTTTTTTAGTTAGGATTATGTTTTCTATACCAAATATGTACTATTTCGATGTCTACTTCACTTAACAATATCTGTAATACCATATTAGGTGGTTTTCAAGTCATAAACTTAAAAAATATGAAGTCTTGCACTACTTATTTTGTATTGCATCAGAATTCAGAAATGCAGTGTGTCAATATGATTATAGATATACTGCGACATGCTCTGACTAAAACTGTAGGCGCTCAGATTGAAATCCAGATTTAATGCATTGTGATTATGCTGAAAATGTATTACAGTCTCTTGATAAAAAATATTACTGTCCAGCTTCCTCTGGTTAGAGTAAGACAGAGGTTCCAAACATTTTAGGGTTCCTTACCTAAAAAGGTAAAAACGGAACCCTTATAGAATCACTGTCCATCTGTCTTTCTTTCAAGACCCTTTAACTAGGGAATGCATGGAGGTCATCATCATCTTCCTGCCCTTATCCCGTGTTATTTGGGGTCGGCGCAACACGTTTTTTTCTTCCACTCTGCCCTGTTACTCGTCATGCTATCACTAACTTCCTTTTCTTTCATATCACTCTTCACACAATCCATCCATCTTTTCTTTGGTCTCCCTCTCCCTCTCCATCCATCCACATGTAAACTCATAACTCTTTTAGTAACATGCGTTTCATCCCTCCTCTTCACATGACCATACCAAGATAAACGATTCCCTTTCAACTTGAATAGGGAATGCATGGAGGTATTGAGTTGAAATTAAAACCATATACTCAGTATTCAAAACTTCAGAGTTAACAAAAAGTAGGCCGTTTATCAAAATTCATAGGGTTCTTCCCATTGACCTAGTCCTAGGGAATTAAACTGTTTTCATAGGTAAGTTTTTATGGAACCCTCAGTGCATAAGTCCGACCCGCACTTGCCCAGTTTTATTTTTATTCATTAATGAGGGTTTTTGGGAAAATTCACACCACCAGTTGGCGCCACTTAGTCGAGAGGTTTCTTCCTTTGAAAACGTGTATATGAAGTTGACATCTAACGTTTGACATTGACGTTGATATCTAACTAATATCATTAACATAAGCGTTTTGATAGGTGCCTGGACCTGACGCCTCAGTGCTGCCACCTGGAGAACCTAATTTTAGAAAACCCTAATTAAACCCCAAGTGAACACTGGTGTTCGCTCGCTCATTGTCTTTCTATTGTGTCTCTAATTACGCTACTCAAAAGGTTAAAATAGTTATTTGACAGATATTTAGTGATATTATTCAATTAGTTATTTATTTTTGATACTCGTAATATTACATATTAATTTAATTTATAATTATTTTAAGTTCTTATTTATTTATTAAATGCTTTATATTATGCACACAAAAGGACAGAGGTGGACTTAATGCCTTAGGCATATTCTATCAGTCAGCCTTTGGGTGATGGGTGGGTCGGGAGGGTTGTCGTGTGCAAGGGGCCTTAGTTTATATAATAGTTGTGTCTGTTTCCAGAAAGCTGAAAGGCTCCAACAATGTTGCACTCGCAATGGTGACACTTTTAGAGACGATCATCAGTGACTCACAGAACGCAACCGCTTTGTAAGTGTTTTCATTTAAAAGTTACATTAATAATAATTTACAACTTTTACACAATGCCATCTAGTCCCAAACTAAGCAGAGCTTATTTTATGAGTACTAGACAACTGATAAACATACTTATATATTTTTAAATACATACATATTGATAAATTACACCCAGGCACAGAACAAATGACCATGTTCGTCACATAAACATTTGTCTTGGGTGGGAATCAAACCCATGAGCTCCAGCACAGCCGTCAGGACCACTAAACACTAGAAAGACAAGCCAGTTTAGTCCAGCGGCTGGCCCTGGCATGAAAAGCAGCGACAGAACAGGAGTGGGTTTTTCAAATATGTAACCTCACATAGAAAAACACTCAGACCCGGAACAACTATCTGTAGGCCATACAAATATTTGTTCCGTGCAAGAATCGAACCCGCGACACGCAGTGTACTAGCCAATTGTTCAACCACTGCGCTAACAGTGCCATCAAATTTAATAGTAGTTTCTTACCCTTTTTTATGCTTTGCTTTGTTTGTGCATTTAACCGGAAGCCCGACAGGGCCGATGCGTGCTAAGACCGCGGGGATTTTCTGAAAAGGAATCTCACGGTCCTAGAACGCAAAGGCATATTTCCAAGAACGCGGCCGTAGGAAACTGCTGGCGTATACTTTGTATTGCTATTTTTAAATCTGCAATTAAAATGTATACACGAATTCTGCGCACTGTTTATCCAGGCGCGATTTTTAACTTAATCTAACCCAAACGATTCACTAACATTAGAAGGGAATCTGGCGTTCGGCGGCCGCTGCCACGGCACTCTCGCGCTTCACGATTTAATGGTCACTGTTCTAACCTAACCCACATGATCGCTTCGTTCGCTCGCCATCGTGTTCTAATGGTCACTATTCTGACATGACCTAATCCAGGCGCCATTATCCCAATCTACGCACGATTAGTCCATATTCGTACTGGCACTGTATGAGCAGTGGTGGCCGAGTGGTAATGGCCCTGACTTGCGAGTCGTAGGTCGCGGGTTCAAACCCAGCCCGGCGCATTACTTTGCGTAATTTATTTCATCACCACTGCTCTCAAAACGGTGAAGGAAAACATCGTGAGGAAACCGGCATGTCCTAGAAATAAAAATTCGAAGACATGTGACATTCACCAATCCGCTCTGGGCCTGCGTGGTGGATTACGGCCCATTCCCTTTCCTAGAGAAAGGAGGCCTGAGTCCCAACAGTGGGAACATTAAAAAGGCTGATTATGCTATTATTATGCTACTGTATGTTATGGAATAAGGTTAGGTAGTTAGGTCACTACGAAGTATACGCGAGTATTTGCGTACTACTCTTGTATACATTGGAAGACATCGATTAAAAAGTGATTTCCAATCTATACGCGACTAGTTTCACACCCTTGCGTTCTGGCCATGTACAGAATGTAAATACGCAACGCAAAGGGAGACACAGGTGAGTTTTTAGTAAGAGCCTGACAACCTCTCCCGCAACCAGACCAGCTGAAGTCATTGGATGAATTTCCACATTAAAAAAAAGACCCGAGACAGCTATCTGTATGCCATACAATTTTTTTTTTAAATTATTTAAACCAGTGCTTGACTGCGATCCCACCTGATGGTAAGCAGTGTAGCAATCGTTGATGGTGAGGCGCTCTAGTTTTTGAGGAACCAATTCACTCTAGCCTTGATGACACCCAAATTATAAACGGACGGGATGACCGCAGCAGGCAAATTGGTCCAGTCCTTCGATGTATGCGGTATAAACGATGAGGCGAAATGCTTGTTATAATTTGTTCCGTGCGGGAATCGACCTCGTGACGGACCCTTTTTTTATGGTAGGAAAATCATTTAATGACAAATCGCACTCTTGGGCGGAGCAGGAGATAGTGTCAGACTAAAAACCCACCCCTGTTCCTTCTTTGCCTTCGTCCCAGGGCCCCGGGTTTCACTTTCATACTACCCGTGGCCTCAGTAGGCTTCGATCCTGCTGGGCCCCTTTTTTTTTCCGGTGGAAAAATCATCTTATGACATCTTTCGCTCTTGGGCGGGGCGGGAGATAGTGTCAGACTTTTACTGACTAAAAACCCACTTCTGTTCCCTCGTTGCCTTTCGTACTGGGGCCGAGTCTTCCTTTCAGAATCAGACCCTTGGCTCAAGTAGGCTTCGACCCTGCTGGGCCCCTACGATTTGCTGACATCTTCCTGAGGCGCGCGTGGAACAGTACGCGTCGTCGACGACTTGGGCTCGGTCCGGATGGTTACCGGACGGTCGGACAGCGAGCCACCCTTTGCTTGCCGTCCGCAAGCCCGCGCCTGCGATGACCGGTAATCGGGATCGGAATCCCGGCAGCGGTTGGGGCGTGAGGACCGTTGCCTCACGCGATCGGCTGCCTCCTTTGCTAGCATTACTGCTTCGCAGAAGGAGGCGACCGCCTGCCACTCCTCCTTGCTCCGGACCATGGCCTGTACCAAGATCCGGCGCAAAATCACCCCCACTAGGACTCGGCGTAGCTCTGCCCAAGCGGGACACACCTCCACCGTGTCCTCCGGGCAGTCCACACAGTGGCGACACCCGGGCGTCGCTTCCGCACGAATCCGGTGCAGGAACTTCCCGAACTTACCGTGTTCGGTGAGAACCTGCGTCATGCGGAAGGTGAGGACGCCGTGAGGTCTTTTCAACCACGCCTCAAAGAGGGGTCTTACCGCCATAATTGTGGCATGCCCAGTAACGGACCCTTACGGTTTTCAAAAGTATGTATATACATACAGACTGTCGCCCCTATAAGTGTGATTTTGAATGCCTTTAGTGAACTATGCGGCGCAGTGCGAGCGGCAGGGCGACGCGTGATCAGCGCGCTACCTCACGAGCTGGTGGCTGCCAACGTCGCCAGGAGGATGCTGAGAGCCATCCGCGATGAGAACAGGGCGCATGCTAATCAGGTAACCCAGGTTTATTTTATTCTTGACAGGTTCGCGCTTGACCGCTATCTCACCTGATGCAAAGCGACGATGCGGTCTATGATTGAAAGAGTGTCCATGGAGTTTCTTGCACATTCTTCTCCATAGAGATCTACGCTTTGGAATGTGCAATTAGCATATTTTTTTCTGACTGGCTGACTTCTTGATATTTAAAAAGTGCCTGTAAATGGTTTATTTGAAATAAAATGCTTTGAAAAAAAGTTACTCTGCTTTTCGTCGTTGTCGCCCCCGAGAATTAAAATACTATAATAATAATAATTACTTTTATTTTCCCGCGGGAAAATAAAAGTAGCTTAAGTAAAAAAATCAGGCAAGTGCGAGTCGGACTAATGCACTGAGGGTTCCGTACATATTTACCTATATAAACAGTTCAATTCCCGAGTTGAGTTACGTAGATTTTTTCGAATCACAAAAAAAGGTTTTTTTTTTGACGTAACCACAAATTTACAGTTTTCAGATTCTCGTCGAAATATACGTTTCTTACAACATAAACGGCCGTATCTTATTTTTTCCGTTAACTTACAAGTTTGATTTTTTCACAGCATCTAGGGACCGCAAACCTGATTATATGGTTTTAATTTCAACTCGATACCTCCACGCGTTCCCAAGATACAGGGTCTTGACGGACAGAGAGACAAATAGATAGACGGATGGACAACAAAGTGATCCTATAAGAGTTCCCTTTTTTCCTTTTGAGGTACGGAACCCTAAAAATGAATATATTACAGGAAGTTTCAAAGTGTCGCCAGTGACTAAGAAGTTGAAGGGGTATCGTTTTTTTATTTTTTTTATTGATATAAACCAGTGCTTGACTGCGATCCCACCTGATAGTAAGCAGAGATGCAATCATTGATGGTGAGGCGCACTAGTTTATTAAGAGCCTATTCACTCTAGCCTTGAAGACACCTAAATTATAGTTGGATGGGAAGACCGCAGCAGGCAAATTGTTCCAGTCCTTCGATGGACTTCGAATGTATGAGTGGACTTGGATGGATGTGTTCGTTTTCTTGGTTATGAGAAAAGAAGGAATTTAACCATGTTACTAAAAGAGTTATGAGTATACATGTAGATGGATGGAGAGGGCGAGGGAGGCCAAAGAAAAGATTGATAGGTCTTGTGAGGAGTGATATGAAATACAAGGGGGTTAGTAATAGCGTTACGGGTGACAAGATAGAATGGAAGACAAAAACGACCACCTTCTCCTTTTGACGACGTCCTTGGTGCGCAGGGTGCGGGGCAGCTCCAATACAGTTCTGGCGATGATTGCTGGCAGAATTGATTGCCCTTATATCGGACATTGCTGTAGCAGACATGTTACTAACTATGTCCGATAGTGTAAATGTATTTTCTTATGTATGTGTGTTCTGTTTTGTGATTGTTGTATGGGTGCCTGTTGCCTGAAATAAATGCTTTTTATTTTTTTATTTTTTTTAAAACGTGTTGCGCCGACCCCAAATAACACGGGCAAGGGCAGATTCTCTTTTTAACCGACTTCTTAAAAAAGGAGGAGGTTCTCAATTCGGATGTTTGTATTTTTTTTTATGTTTGTTTGCGCATAACTTCGTTGCTTGCCAACCGATTTGAAAAATTCTTTGTTTGTTGGAAAGGGTATACTTCCCAAATGGTCCCATAGTCACCAAGTCGGGATCTGATGATGGAATCTTGGCGAAATCGAGGGAACTCCTCAAATGTTATAGGCAACCATATAGTGATTTTGGTATTTTCATCGAGAACTTAAGCATTTACAGTCAAAAAGTAACATTTGATGTCTGTTTATAAGTATCGCAACTAAAAAGTGTGAAATAAAAAACTTTTTACAAAAAAAATATAACCGACTTCACTAAAAAAACACTAAAAGGATCAAAATAACTAATTTTATATTTATTTTTTTGAATTTGTAAACCTTTCGTTAATCAATTGTTTTATTCTATTGTAGAGTGTAGAAGCGTCAGGAGAGAGTCTACAGCGCCTGGTGCTAGCGGCTGGAGCACGACGAGCTACTCTAGGGTCTGCGCAACAGGACCTTAGAGAACCGCTGAGAGACCAGATTGCTGAGGTAATGAAACTTATTAAAGATACCTAGATATGCTATTGTATCTTTATATGTAATATAATATAATATTCCACAACTATCACACAACGCCGTCTAGTCTCAAGCTAAGCAGAGCTTGTGTTACGAGTACTAGACAACTGATAAACATAAACCCAGAAAAAAATAAAAAAATAACGCCCCAGTCGCCGCCGGGATTCCGATCCCGATTTCCGGCCACCGTAGGCGCGGGTTTGCTGGCGGCGAGCAATGTCCGGTAACCGACCGGACCGAGCCCAAGTCGTCGACGGCGCGTATTGTTCCACGTGCGCCTCAGGGAGATGTCAGCAAATCGTAGGGGCCCAGTAGGGTCGAAGCCTTCTGGGGCCATGGGTAGTGTGAAAACAAAACCAGGGCCCTGGGACGAAGGCAACGAAGGTACAGGAGTGGGTTTTTAGTCAGTAAAAGTTTGACACTATCTCACACTCCGCCCAAGAACGTGATTTGTCATTAGATGATTTTCTCAGCTCACAATGTTATTATGAAAAACGAATTCAACAAATCAACGCTGTGATGATTACAACACCTGCGAATGTACAAAAAAAAAATCCTGCAAATGTATGTATGAAGTTTTGTGAAATATTCGAATGAATGACGGAATTACCGAATGCCAACAGACCGTTCAAATGTTCTTTTGCGTTGGATGATACAACAAGCTTTTAAACCATGCTCACATTGCCGATAGACAGATGAGACAGATAGAGGGCCTTCTTAAAAGTCTATTAATTGTAGCCTTTTTGTCAACCAACAGTTACGTGGCGAGCTAGAATCCAGTATCTCAAGTATATGCGGGCAAGCTAAGGAACACGTGAATGGAGACGAGCTGATCCTGACGTACGGCTCCAGCGCCATCGCGGAGAGGTTCCTCAGAGCGGCCGCGCACAGGAAGTACAAGCTGATAGTAGCTGAGGGAGCGGAGCAGAGCGAGGTAATCATACTAATTTTAGCACTTTGCCAGCGACTTGGTTCTTGAGATTTTTTTCATAAAAAAATTCATCATCTTCCTGCCTTTGTCCCGTGTTATTTGGGGTCGGCGCAACACGTTTTTTTCTTCCATTCTATCCTGTCAACCGTCATACTATCACTAACTTCCTTTTCTTTCATATCACTGTTCACACAATCCATCCATCTTTTCTTTGGTCTCCCTCTCCCTCTCCACCCATCCACATGTATACTCATAACTCTTTTAGTAACATGCGTCTCATCCCTCCTCTTCATATGACCATACCAAGACAAACGATTCCCTTTCAATTTTTCAGTCACTGGCGCCACTTTCAAACTTCCCCTAATATATTCATTTCTTTCATAAAAAAATTAACACCCATAAAACCGTGTTCTCGTGGAAGCGATTGGCGGCGGCGATCTCTCGCGCCGGGCCTTGGTACAGGCCATGGTCCGGAGCGAGGAGGAGTGGCAGGCGGTCGCCTCCTTCTGCGAAGCGGTAATGCTAGCAAAGGAGGTGGCAGATCGCGCGAGGCAACGGTCTTCACGCCCCAGCCGCTGCGATTCCGATCCAGATTTCCGGCCACCGTAGGCGCGGGCTTGCAGACAGTAATAGGTAGCTTACTATCCGACCGTCCGGCAACCGTACGGACCGAGCCCAAGTCGTCGACAGCGCGTACTGTTCCACGCGCGCGCAAGGAGATGTCAGCAAATCGTAGGGGCCCAGCAGGTTCGCAGCCTACTGGGGCCACGGGTAGTGTGAAAGTGAAACCCGGGGCCCTGGGCCCAAAGCAAAGAAAGAACAGGAGTGGGTTTTTATTTGTCAGTAAAAGTTTGACACTATCTCCCGCACCGCCCAAGAGCGGGGGATGTTATAAGATGATTTACCCATCAAAAAAAAATTTTTGTATTTTGAGGGTAGTTTTGAAAAACTAATAATGACAGTCTTTATTACAGTTTTCATTTTGATTAGAATTTGTGTCAAGTTTGAAGTTTATTACTACTTGAAAACCAGACGGATCTTCACAAAAATGATATGATTCATGAATTTATTTCTTGTTTACAGAGCCACGCAATGGCCAATCGGCTGAGCGTGGCCGGCGTGCCCGTCACCGTCATCAGCTCGGCGTCCATCTATGCTGTCATGTCTAGAGTCAACAAGGTAAGTAGAGACGTATAGACAGTATTCTAATTTCGGGTACATGTTCTAATTTCGGGTATCTGTTTTAATTTCGAGTATATGTTCTAATTTCGGGTATATGTTCTAATTTCGGGTTTATGTTCTAATTTCAGGTATATTTTAAAATTTCGGGCACATGTTCTAATTTCGGGTACATGTTCGGATTTCGGGTATATGTTGTAATTTCGGGTATATGTTCTAATTTTGGGTATATGTTCTAATTTTGGGTATATGTTCTAATTTCGGGTATATGTTCTAATTTCGGGTATCTGTTCTAATTTCGGGTATATGTTCTAATTTCGGGTATATGTTCTAATTTTGGGTATATGTTCTAATTTCGGGTATATGTTCTAATTTCGGGTATATGTTCAAATTTCGGGTACATGTTCTAATTCCGGGTATATGTTCTAATTTCGGGTATATGTTCTAATTCCGGGTATATGTTCTAATTTCGGGTATATGTTCTAATTTCGGGCATATGTTCTAATTCCGGGTATATGTTCTAATTTCGGGCATATGTTCTAATTCCGGGTATATGTTCTAATTTCAGGTATATGTTCAAATTTCAGGTATATGTTCAAATTTCGAGTATATGTTCTAATTTCGGGTATCTGTTCTAATTTCGGGTATATGTTCTTATCGCGCGGAGAACTTTGATGTCGCGATATAGGATTTTGAAGTTTAGTTCCTAAGTGTGTTTCTAAAGTAATATTAGTGTGATATGTTAGCTTATAAATATTTGCAGGTTGTGATAAGCGTGAAGGCTGCGATGGGTGGTGGTGCTGTGCTCGCGGAGACTGGCTTGCACGCCGTCACGCAGGCGGCCAGGCATTACTGTGTGCCGGTGAGTATTTTCTATAACTCCTTCATAATTCATAATAATTTATTTGCTAATATGGGTAATTACATAAAGTTCTTAAAAGTATAGCACAGTCCAACAATATTACACCTTGAGGTATGCAAATCACAAGCTTTTTTATTGTTATAATGCATGCAAACATTTTACAATTAATATTTCAATTTAGTTCACAATAAAAAACAATAATGGCAATAGTTAATTACAATTTGAAATGTCATGTATTAAATGAGAATGTCAAGATATATCTGTAAATATATGTCAAAGTAAATGTCAAAGTATATCAAATATTAATATTTAATTAGTGCACTAGTTACATCAATATGTCCTTACATCCGCTTAAAGTGGAGCAAGAGGTAGTGTCATACTTTTCTTTTTTTAAACCTGATGGTGTGTCCAGACCTGGCCAATGCGCCGTTCGCCTGGACACACCATAACGGCGTAAGAGAAACCTATTTTCTCCATACAAACTTTAAACCCCCATTTCGCCCCTTTAGGGGCTGAATTTTGAAAAATCCTGTCTTAGTGCTCGCCTACGTCATATGGTGGACATACCACCTATACGCACAAAACTTTTTGGGAACACATTCATTGTGCGTACAGCTAAAGAGTAGAATTCCTTGCTGGAATCTGTGTTTCCTGTTGACTACAACCCTTCTTGGAATCTTAAAGTCAAGAGTCAATAGGTTACTTCTAGGTAAGCGCGTTCCATCGTCGACCGCATCGTCGCTTTCCATCACGTGAGATGGCGGTCAAGCGCGAACCTATCAAGAATAAAAAAAAAGAAAAAAGTGTTCTACTACTTGTAACGACTGTCAAAGGTCTATGAATGACAATCGTGAACTTTTATGACGTAAGTGAGCAATACGAGAGGATTTTTCAAAATTTACCCCCTAAGGGGTTTTTTTTTTTATTGAGTGGGAAAATCATCTTATGACAAAACCCGCTCTTGGGCGGAGCGAGAGATAGTGTCAGACTCTTACTGACTAAAAACCCACTCCTGTTCCTTCGTTGCCTTCGTCCCAGGGCCCCGGGTTCCGCTTTCACACTACCCGTGGCCCCAGTAGGCTAACCCCCTAAGGGGTTGAAACGGGCGTCCAAATTTTGTATGGAGAAGCCGACTTTCACAGAAGCTAGTTTGAAATAAATAAATAAATGAACTAACTAAATAAATAATACTTTGTCCACAGGTATTGGCGCTAGCTCCTCTATACAAGCTGTCCCCGGTGCATGACGTCAGCCATTTCAACGCGTACGCCGCCCCACACACCGCCCTGCCTTATGAGTGAGTATTCGGCTATTTTCACAAACGGATACAGATAAAAACATGCATAAATAACTTCATTTAAATATACATAGTACTTAATTTAAAAATAACGATCATCATCATCATCATCATTTCAGCCGAAAGACGTCCACTGCTGGACATAGGCCTCCCCCAAGTGCCGCCACAATGAACGGTCCTGTGCTTCTCGCATCCATCGTACTCCCGCAACCGTTACCAGGTCATCGGTCCACCTTGTAGGAGGTCTTCCAACGCTACGTCTTCCAGTACGTGGTCGCCATTCCAGAACCTTTCGGCCCCAACGGCCATCCGTTCTGCGAGCAATGTGCCCTGCCCATTGCCACTTAAGTTTGGCGATTCTTCGGGCTTTGTCGGTGACCTTGGTTCTCCTGCGGATATCCTCATTCCTGATTCGATCACGCAAGGAAACTCCGAGCATAGCCCTTTCCATTGCCCTTTGGGTGACTTTGAGTCTTCTGATGAGGCCCATTGTAAGCGACCACGTTTCAGAGCCATATGTCATTACTGGCAACACGCACTGGTCATAGACTTTCGTCTTGAGACACTGTGAGAGAAAGAGATCAATCGTCGAATCCGACTTGGCTGGGCAGCGTTCGGGAAGCTGCGCGGTATCTTCTCGTCCAATATACCACAGTGTCTCAAGACGAAAGTCTAAAAATAACGATGAAAAAATAAAAATATATGTACCTATAATAATAATTAATTAATTAGTTCCATGAATTGTTACTTAGTCTTCGTCCTCTCTCCTAACTCTGCTGTGCCCGACAGGGTCCATATTGATCTTAACAATGTTTATACCACCTATATGTACTATGGAATGCAATAAAGTATTCTTCTTCTTCTTAGCGTATCGATGGCAAAACTAGTCAAATTCCTTGTATGGCCCAGTATTCGGCCACGGCAGTGCCGTCCGCTGATGCTGTCATTAGGTCCCTACGTGAACAGGTAACAGGGCACGTGATGCAGGATCGAAGGTGGGACATGGTCTGCGGAGAGACGCCGCACAAACACTGAAGATCGGAACCGTCCGAGAACCCCCATCTGTGGAGATTGTCTTTGCTGCGCCCAACTTGGGTGCGGAGTCTGATTAGAGTTTTCCAAGTGGGCCATGGCAACTCGTGTCCAGGAATATAGTATTGAGTATTGATACCGGCACGGATCTTGAGCGCTGACTTCTACAGTTCTACTTGCGCAGAAGCACGCAGAAGTGATATATCGGGTCTCTCTAGTGGTATGAAGAGAGATGCGGGGGCGGGGAGTGCAATCCTTGTACAGTGATTGGCTCGCCGATGTGTACGATGCGCAAAGCGATCCCCGCTCTTTTGCCGAGCGCTCAAGATTCGTGCCGCTATCTTTACTTGTTTTTATGGACGGATATTTGGTTAGAGTTTTAGAAGCTCGTGGATAAACTTAAGTCACGGTTGGCGCAGTGCTTGAAACTTGGCTGCTGCACTGTGTTTCGCGGGTTCGATTCCCGTACGGAACAAATATTTGTATGGACTACTTACTGATATTGGTTCCGGGTCTGTGTGTCTTATGTGTGTGAGTTTATATATTTGTGAACGCACCCAAGATACTGGAGAAATTCCTAGTGTATGAGGTAAGTGCGAGTCGGATTCGCGCACTGAGGGTTCCGTACAAACTTACCTATGTAACTAGTTCAATTCCCGAATGGAGTGTCGAGTTTTCCGAATTTAAAAAAAAAGTTTTTTGTTTGTGACCTATAAATTTACAGTTTTTCGATTTATTCCTATACTTGTGCTATGAGACCTTGCTTCATGCCAAATTTCATGATACTAGGTCAACTGGAAGTACCCTATGAATTATGATTCCCTTGAGAGTGTCGTAATATACGTTTTTTGCGACATAAACGGCCATATCTTTTTATTTCGTTAACTTGAAAGTCTGATTTATTCACAGCTTCAAGGGACCGTAGACCTTAGTATATGGTTTTAATTTCAACTCGATACCTCAATGGGTTACCGAGATAAAGGGTCTTGACAGACAGACAGGGGTTTGGCCGGTAACTTATAGATAGGTATATCACATAGATATGTTTGATGTGTTCCCCAGCCGCCACGAGGTCGCCACGGACAACACGCACGTGTACGCGCCCATGTACGACTTCGCGCCGCCCGACCACATCACGCTGTTCATCACCAACCTGTAAGTACAGCTCTTATAATACTACTTGTCACTGTGATCATGTCTTCGTTTCATAACTTATTCCGTTATTTATATGTTTATATTTTGTAAGTATGTATATGTGTATCTATTTTAGTAGTTAAGTATCAAGTTTTGTTTAATTTTATATTTGCACCAAGTGCAACCCCATTTTGTGTCCAGGCAATCTCTATCCATTCTGGGTTGCCTGGGAGAAATCGCCGAGTGCGATAAGGCCGCCAATTGTGTTTTTTTTTTTGTTCTATTACTATTTCAATTTATAAATTTGTAATCTTGTAATGCAATAAAGTATATATAAATAAATAAATAATAACCGTGGGCTTGCAGACGGCGAGCAATGGATAGCTCGCCGTCCGGTAATCGTCCGGACCGAGCCCAAGCCCACGACGACGCGTAGCGTTCCACGCGCGCCTCACGGAGATGTCATCAACCGTAGGGGCCCAGCAGGGTCGAAATTACTGGGGCCATGGATGATGCGAAAGAGATCCCCGGGGCCCTGGAACAATGGCAAAGAAGGAGCAGGGGTGGATTTTTAGTCAGTAAAAATCCCGTCCCGTAGTCATTATCAGATCAGTTCGATAGTACCTTATAGCCAAAGTGCATCTCATGATAATTCTAATAAGCTCAAACATGGCTAGGATACATTGATTAGTTACGGAGTTCCTGTACCTACCTTCCGGCTCCATCATCATCATCAGATCACTTCGATGAAACCATTTTCAACGTCACTATTCAGAACCATTCATTTATTTGTATTGTCATAGTCGCATAACTATTTTTATTGTGATATCTATGCGAGTATGAAGTTCCGTTGACCATTTCTTTCTTCTATTTCTTTTTTCTACTTCATCAAATGTTACTTTTTGACTGTAAATGCTTAAGTTCTCGATGAAAATACCAAAATCACTATATGGTTGCCTATAATATTTGAGGATTTCCCTCGATTTCACCAAGATCCCATCATCAGATCCCGACTTGGTGACTATGGGACCATTTGAGAAGTATACCCTTTCCAACAAAAAAAGATTTTTTCAAATCGGTCGGCAAGCGATGAAGTTATGCGCGAAAAAATATTAAAAAACAAATACAAACATCCGAATTTAATGTTCCCACTGCTGGGACTCAGGCCTCCTCTCTCTACGAGAGGAAATGGGCCGTAATCAACCATGCGGGTCCCGTGCGGGTTGGTGAATGTCACATGTCTTCGAATTTTTGGTTCTAGGACATGCCGGTTTCCTCACGATGTTTTCATTCACCGTTTTAAGAGCAGTGGTTATGAAATAAATTACACAAAGTAATGCGCCTGCCTAGGTTTGAACCCGCGACCTACCACTCGTAACGGAGCCGTATTTTAATACAATTTTTTTTGTATATTTTCAGTGGTGGCAGTTCTCCGTCTTACATGTACCGAATGCTATCCGAGCTCTACGATCTGAACGATTACGTCTTCTAACTTCGTGTATCTTCGGGCGGCTTCGTGTAACATCGGAAAACGACGCAGTCGCATACATTTCTAAGCATTAAGTACTCACACGAGGTTTTTTAGTGATATTTTTTCAAGTATAGTTCAGTGGCTGTTTTTATTATTCGCAAATTGATTCCTAGTGGATATTGTGATGTAAAATTGGTGTAGTTTTATATCTCAAGTGTCTGCGCAATGAGGATCAATCACATATTAGCTAATCCTATATAATTTACTGAACATTTAATTTTGTAAATAATTAAAATCCGTCAAGAAATGGTGGATTTATTAAAGTTTTTGTGAACGGCTACTTGGAAACGCGCGCTCTGGCTGGACTGTTTACGATGACGTCATCTGTCATGATCCGTGCGACGAACGGCTTGATCGTATCATTCGCCGGTGGAGACGGATCATGACAGATGACGTCACAGCGAGTCGCTTCATTCTCGGGTGCGTTTCTGGAACTAATACACTAAGATTGCTGTATCTTCGTCATTTTTGGTCCGATTTAAATAATTTCTTCACAGTGTTTACTGTTTTCTTTTGACGCTATATGTTTGTGTAGGTACTCCACAAAAATCATGACTGATCCTCATTGGACAATATGTGGAATCATTGAAACAGGCGCTATCTCGGCAAAATGGAGCTGAGAATTTTATTGTACTGTTGACAACCACAGCGAAGCTCACGAGAAGGCTGACTCGATATATTCGTTTATAAATACAGCAAAAACATTAACTTCTCCCACTCTGGGTGGGAGCGAGAGGGAATGTCAGACTTTTACTGGATAAAACTCACTTGTGTTCCTTTAGTTGCAATTTGCGTTCTAATCTTGTTGTGATTGGAGTATATGTATTGGTGCGATATATACGACCGCGCTAGACATAATATAAAGAGTTAGACTATTTTACTAAAAATGAAAACTAAAAATCGATAAGAGACATTTTTCAATCATCAAACAATTAAAAAAAATAAAATGA
This sequence comes from Mythimna vitellina, assembly GCA_949316375.1. NCBI lineage: Eukaryota > Metazoa > Arthropoda > Insecta > Lepidoptera > Noctuidae > Mythimna > Mythimna vitellina. The sequence goes on from OX438713.1 coordinate 2,161,750, forward strand.
AAGTTTCTGTTGCCGACTATTTTTAAATGTATTTGTATAGTTAAAGATGTATATTTTTATATTCAGTGACATTTACGTGATAAATAATATAGTAAGTCAAAGCATTGATTGCCCAAACAGAGAGTGTTTCGCCCTTTGTACATTTTTGCCGTTTTTAGGGTTCCGTACCTCAAAAGAAAAAAATGGAACTCTTATAGGATCACTTTGGTTTCCGTCCGTCTGTCTGTCTGTCAAGACCCTTTATCTCGGAATCAGAATCAGAATAATTTATTTGTAAGCAATGGACAGATTACAACAGTGTGAGGTGTTAAAATAGGTAGATCCTCTATGTTTTACCCAGAGGCACACAAATATATAAATTAACATTGTCGGAGACACGTGAAGGTATCAAGTTGAAATTAAAACCATATACTTAAGTATGCGGTCCCTTGAAGAATCCCTGAATCCTGAAATTTTGCATAAAGCAAAATGTTGTAATTGTTGTTACAAGATTATATAATATAGGAATAAATCTGAAAACAGATTTTTTTTTGTTACGTCACAATTTTTTTTTGCATTTTGTAAAAATCTTCGACACTTCAATTAGGAATTGAACTTTTTTGTTTTTATTATTATTGATAGGCTCGCGTTTGACCACTATCTCTCCTGATGGTAAGCGATGATGTGGCCGACGATGGAGCACGCTTGCTTAGAAGTAACCTATTCACTCTTGACTTAAAGACCCCTAGGTTGTAGCTATCAGGAAACAGACTCTGGCAAGGAATTCCACTCCTTAGCTGTACATATTATGAATATGTTCCCAAAACGCTTTGTACGTATGGGTGGGATGTCCACCATGACAACTCTTTACATAGGTAAGTTTGTATGGAACCCTCTGTGCGCTAGTCCGACTCGCACTTGCTCAGTTTTTTTTTTCGATATTAAAGTTATTATGTTCTAAATTCATTTTGAGTCTCAATGATACTCTTAAATAAACTTTTATGTTAGTACTAATTCATTTTGGCGCGCGTTTATCCAACGCGCATAGTGAATGTGCGCCTCTATGCTATCTATTTAAAAATTGTCGAAAACAGGAACATTTTTTTATGAGTGTATGATGGGTGAAACATACCTCTTATCAACCATCCTCTTTGGGAATTAAATAGCGACCCACAATAGCTTCATAAAAAAAAAATTGTAATAGTGTCTTCTATGGTTCCATTTTCATTTTTTATTTTTATTTTATAGCGCGCTTGACCGCTATCTCACCTGATGGAAAGCGACGATGCGGTCGACGATGGAGCGCGCTTACCTAGAAGTAACCTATTCACTCTTGACTTAAAGATTCCCGAATAAGATTAAGACATAAACTTCTTGATTTTTAATAAGGCTCAATCGTTTTCATTATTAGTAAAATAATCAACAGCTTAAAAATACTTCCTTTGTACATAATATTGTATAATAAATTATACGAATTTTATACGAAATATTGTTTTTTTTAAGTTACCTACACTTTCGTGCCCCCAACCATCTTGACTAAAAATCTATTATCAAAGCATCACATTATAAAGGCGGTAATTTATGTTTTGGCATGTTTGTTACTACTGCTTTACGCTCGAAAAGCTGAACGAATATGGATGAAATTTGGTACACAGAAGCCTCTGCCACTATTTTATTTTGATTTTTTTATGATTTGTTTTATTTATTCATGTTTTTTTTTTAAATATAATTTTAATTCCTTTGAAATTGTTAAATTCTTGCGTTGTGTAATTTTTATGTTTTTTTTTAATTTTATGATAATAGCATAATCAGCCTTTAAATGTTTCCACTGCTGGACTCTCCTGTCTAGGAGAGGGAATGGGCCGTAATCCACCACGCGGGCCCAGTGAGGGTTGGTGAATGTCACATGTCGTCGAATTTTTTGTTCTAGGACATGCCGGTTTCCTCACGATGTTTTCCTTCACCGTTTTGAGAGCAGTGGTGATGAAATCAATTATACAAAGTAATGCGCCTGGCTGGGTTTGAACCCGCGACCTACAACTTGTAAGTCTTGAGTCCCAACAGTGGGAACATTATAAGGCCGACTATGCTATGCTATGCTATGCATCAAACAAGTTTATTCAAAATTCAAACTAGTCGCGGAGAGACTGCCCATTAGTACTCCACAACCCAGTTACTGGGCAACACGATCCTTGGATAGACTGATGGTCAGACATTCTGGCGTCACACTACCTGTCACGACTGTCAAAGATTCACGAACGACACGGGACCAACGGCTTTACGTGCTTTTATTGGCTTCGTGCCTCCGTGTCAGTAATGTACTAGATAAATTAAGAAAGTGGAAAAGGTTAGGTTAGGTTAGTGTTTTGTGGCCCTAGAGAGTGGCGTAGCGTGGACTAATTTAGACGAGGATGAAGACGCATCAGCGAGGCCATTTTCTTTCATAAATTCGAAAACGAGACAGCGAATGTCGCAACCCAGGGTTTGACCACATCGTTGCTTACCACCATACCACCATCAGGAGAAATAGTGGTCAACCGAAAGCCTATCAATTATAAAAAAAAAACACTTATTATTAAAGAGCCCTCTCTAGCACGAGGCCCCTTCTGGAGCGAGACCATGGACGAGGGCCCGCTTCGCCCACACCTAGCTACGCTACTAGCCCTGACTGCTATGCTGGGGCTCATGGGTATATGAGCACGATCAATTGTTTTATGCCTTGATGTTTAATTTGTCTATAATAAAAATGAGTATTTATCAGTTATCTAGTACTCATAGCACAAGCTCTGCTTAGTTTGGGATTAGATGGCGTTGTTGTAATATTAAAAAAAAAATTACCCTCTCATAATCTTGCCCTCTATCACCAAACAAGCATGCATTATTTTACTGGCACAAACACGTGCATCCCATTCAAGGTCAGCAGTCACCAGGGCCAGGGTCAGTAAAAATCTGACACTCCCTCTCGCTGTACTTAGAGCGGGAGAGAAATATAGTACACTTTGATACAAAAGTAGAATGTTTCTCATTGCGACGAAGACGAAATTCGCCCGAGCAGCAGGCGAGGGTGTTATGGAGTCGAGAGCTGCAGTGACAAAGAATGAAGCCAGGGTTTCTATCTATGAAATCTGATTCCAATAAGAATAACATTCGGAACTTGGTTCCTTATAGTAACTTTAATTCAGCTCAAAAATACCTATCCAACGAAGTAACACAGCTATTGGAAGGTGAGCCCAGGATTTGTATTCTCCTTTCCACGTGTATTAAACGACATTTTTCAAAACACTTACAAAAAAATGAATAAAGGGGGTTGACACGCAACTCGTGGGGGTTGCGAGGTGCCCAGCCTAATACGATACTTACAATACATTGTAGCGGGGCTGAGTTCGTTCACTTTCCCGCACTAGTGCGGAAAAGAGTAAATTGCATGTCAGTGAGCGATAGGAATTGGACTAGGTTTTCGAGTAAGTGTATTGAAAAAAAATGACCCGAAGTCCCATACAAAAAAAAAATCCTAGATTCCTGTGGGAAAAATTTTCGACTTGATAATTTACTACCACTAAAATAATATATCCCACAAAACAAATGAAACAATATTTACTTATTTTTCATCCATCTTCTCACAAAACCTTAGACATTCACGACACACATCTATCCATCTCCCAGCGAACAAGTCACACTCTTTTCATATGTTGAGAATGTTAGACGACTGCTAAGCAAGAGGTGTGGTATTGGACCTGTTTGTATGATTGTCCTCGATTTTAGAAAGACCTACCAAACGACGTCACGCAATGTCACTAGTTAAGTATCGCGATTCTGTTATCATCGAAGGACTAGAACAATTTGCCTGCTACGGCCTTAACTAAAATAAACTAGTGCGCTTCACCATCAACGATTGCATCACTGCTTACCATCAGGTGGGATCGCAGTCAAGCATTATTCTATGTCATGTAAATTTACACTGAACATTACGTTGGTTATCGTAAATTAATGACTAATTAGGTGACCGACCGCTTTAGATAAAACTATCAAACGTAGCAAACTGGGAAGTCATTAGCACCATTTTGTTTTACCAAATGGAGATACTCATTTTAACTAGGTACACCGGAAGAGGATATTTTTATTCGTGACACATAAGGCTGGGCCTGATAGCGTGTCAATTCTAATATTATGCGTAATTGGAACCCTTTGGGAAAACTCCCTATAAACAAATTAGGTAGTTCGGTGATACAATGTAAGATAAATACCGTAAGTATAATGACTATGCCCGTTATACCAGCCACCATTCCGCTTCTGTTGCAAAATAAGACGAAATTAAGTGAAAGTTGGTCTCGCGGTTGTGTCATCACAAAAATAGCATCGCTGCATGGGACACGGTAGGCGCCATCGTAAACGAAAACACGCACGCCGCGCCCCAAGCAGCACCCGAATAACACCAGCTCACTCGCTCCCATTGGCAGAAAAGAGATGCCAACACGTGGCCTCCTCGTTGCTAACTTCACACTGCACTATGTGCGTCATGTTGGCTGCATTATAATAACAATGGGCGGGGTTTTTGGTTTTAGCAGCGCTGTACCGCTTTACGATGATATTAGCTTAGCAAGTATTGCTTTGGTTCCGCTGAATACAGCGCCACAAACAACCGAGACACGAGTTGTGTAAACTTTTTTTAATGAGGCTTACGTATCGGTCGTCCGGACTGGGCGCATAGCGTTACATTATCTCGGATTTTTTCTTGAAACTGTTTGGTTTTTGTCGTTTCTGAGTTCTATTTCTTTAAGGAAAAACTGCTTTGTGTTAATAGTGCGCGTCTTGCCAGACTGTGATATGCGCCAGTGCGTGACGACCGAGGCGAGATCACCAAGCCTGATTCACATTAATTATGTGAACGGTGACGAACCATTTTAAGTGCGCGATAACACGCCCGTTGTTCTCGGACATCCAGGACAATTTATTATTAGCTTGCGAAGAACTCTTGTGCGATGCATGTGTGCCGCTAATATAAAATCAATACTGAGTGAACTGTTAATCCTCGCCTTGCTTTGGACTGAATTCTCTCCCAGCAATACATTCTCCGTCATTAAATATTAAAACCCCGCTGTGTCATTTACTTTCTAAAACCCAATTTGTAACAAAAAATATTTTTTTAATAAAATGCAAAACTTGGCGGTCGTTTTTGAATTTAGTTCGTGGTGCGTCCACTAGGTCGCGCTGCTCACATAAAGACTTCGTGCGCTTGCGTGAGCTCAGTCCGCGCGAGCTTCGCGTCGTTGCAGTAGGTTCCAAAACAAGAGTGTAGGGCTCCGTGGGAGTCCTAAAAATAATAGATTTTAATAATCTCTGTGTTTTTTAAAAGTGTCGCAGTGCAGTGTGTCAGTGTTGTGTTGTTTGGTGGTAGTGAAGCGGTGCGGAGCGCGTTTCTCCGCTGTGTCGGCGCGGATCGATATTAAGAGGTGCTATGGCGCAGAAGATATGAGCCAAGGAGGCTCTAGAAGGCCCTACTCGCGTGGGGGCCCGCGCTGGCACCCGCGCTACAAGGACTACTGGGACTACGAACAAAACTATAGGTACCTATATTTACACACGGAATAATATTTGTAGCTGCGTGCCTTGCATTTGTCAAGTGTCACGTTCCAACCAACTGGCGTTTGAACGTGCTTGGCTGTTTATCATACGTGACGAATGCACTTTGGTGCAGCATTTTACATGGGAATGACACGTCCGTCGTCACTGGGTGCATGGTTCCCTCGTCGTATCTCGTACACCAACGAAACGTGTTGGTTTACGTTTACGTAATCTGAAAACGTGACGTACACTTCGAAGCCTGATTTAATGACAATAATTATACAGAAACGGCTCCTACAGTATTTCGTCTTTAAACGAACGTTTTCACGAAACGGCAGCGCGTGAAACAACTTCTGAAACTAGTTGGAAGTTGTTCAAAATCGATAATTTAGTTGTTCAATGTTTCTCTTTGATAATTCGCTATGTATTTCCTTCATTTGTTATTCTGAAAACTTTGCAGTTTAACAAAATGTAGTAGTACCGTGTATTATTTTTATAATTTTTCTTGCAACACTCAGTAAGATACAGTAATAAAAAGATCCTTTAAAAGGTAAACACATGATCAAGGGATTTATATATAAAATACACTCAAATACGCTCAGCCATTGAAGCAACATCCATTAACAAACATTTAAATATTCACATAACTTTATGCACACAAATGTGACACAGAGGTGGAATTAATGCTATTGGAATTTTCTACCATATTTTCTATAATATTAGTAGAATAGGATTTCTAAAAGCTCCTGTGTATTGTATCCACTTCAGCTCCTCAAGGAACCTAAAACTGGCCATTGTCAGTAACACAATGGCGCTGCTGGCCTTCACAGAGGGTTCTCGAAGTACATTGTCCTGTATCTAGCGACCACTGGGCAGCTTTAGAAGCAGATGAACTGCTGTGTCATCCTCCTCTACGTAGGAGTACCCTGTATAATTCTTATATATTTCTGATTAGATATACATAATTTAATTATTTCAACAGGCTTCATCAAAGTACTTAAGGATAATTATTTGTGACAAGTTTGTAAAAAAAATTGTAATTGTTTACATCAGAGGTTTCCAAACTTTTTGTTCTGTGAACCTCTTTGCAATGTTTTTCCATTTTGGAAAAAAAAAATTGTAAAGTTTTGTTTGTTTTTTTTAATCATATTAAATACCTATTTGACACAGTCAGGGAACCCCATGGAATAGTTTATCCTTTTAAAAAAATACTTTTATTATACAGAATGTTTGGTGCATCGTGTGCCAAATTGAAATGGTTGACGGGAGGGGTCATCTGCTATCTTTTCAGACCCCTAAACATTTCTCATGCCCTGTGGATTATTTTTCATAGACTTTTTATTATTTTATGAAAATAAGACCCAAATTTTTCATTCAAATACAATACTGTTTTGCCTCGTCATTTATACTGCGTATGTCGAAGGATTGGAACAATTTACCTGCAGCTGAGGTCCTCCCGTCTTATTATAATTTTGATGCCTTCAAGGCTAGAGTGAATAGGTTCTTAATAAACTTCACCGCCTCACCATCAACGATTGCATCACTGCTTACCATCAGGTGGGATCACAGTCAAGTACTAGTTTATGTGAATAAAGAAAATTGAATATTTCCAAAGAGTCATGAACTGTCAAAATGAATGATTCTCAATGACGAATCAGCATAGATTAATGATTAACTGTGCACGCCTACATACCTGTCATGGAGTAAGCAGTGATGTACAAATGATGACTTGACGATATTGCACGAAGTTAGACTATTACTTACTTAACCCTTTAGCCGCCTACATCAGATTCAGATATATTTATTTGCTATCAATGTAGGTATAGATATAAGATGGTACATAGGTGAGGGTTTCCGCTACATTCTACCTTACGGCATGCAATTTCTTAAAAAGTAACTGTATTAAAAATAATTACTAATTAAAAGTTATATAAATTAACAATTACTACTAATTAAAAATTATACAAATTCAAAATTATTACAAATTAACAACTAACATGTCATCTTAATAAACACTCAATCAGTCAAATCAAATTTAATTGTAAATGTACGTAATAATGGGTAAGGTTTCAGTGTCATACAGATATATATCTGAAAAGCACATTCGCGTTGATTCCACCAGGGTCGCACATCCACGACCAAATTCTCCATCTCGTCAGCTCATCTGTCACCTATGGGGATTGAAGAGCTAAACGAGATGGAGTGTTCAGTCGCAAATACACGACCCTGGCCAATAGGACGCAAATACTCGTCGGACCTATTCAATCCGGGCGTTGAAAGGGTTAAGTCTATTTTGTAAGAGTTTGTCATGGAAAACATTCATCATCGTCATCATATCAGCCGAAAGACGTTCACTGTTGGACATAAGCCTCCCCGAGCGCCTCCACAACGACCAATCCTGTGCGTCTCGCATCCACCACATTTCCGCGTCTCTCACCAGGTCGTCGGTTCACCTTGTGGGAAACCTTCCAACGCTGCGTTTTCCGGTGTGCGGTCGCCACTCTAGGCCCCATCGACCATCCGTTCTACGAGCAATGTGATCTGTCCACTGCCACTTTAGTTTGGCGATTCTTCGGGTTATGTCGACTACCTTCATACCTTATGCGATCACGCAAGGAAACTCCGAGCATAGCCCTTTCCATTGCCCTTTGGATGACTGCCATATGTCATCATTGGCAACACGCACTGTTCATAGACTTTCGTCTTGAGACACTGTAGTATGTTGGACGAGAAGATACCGCGCAGCTTCCAGAACGCTGCCTAACTGAGTCGGATTCAACGATTGATCTCTTTCTCAAAGGAAATAGGCTTCACCAAAGTATTCACAACGACCGGTCCTGTGCGTCTCGCATCCATCGGATTCCCGCGACCATCACCAGGTCATCGGTCCACCTTGAAGATCATGCAAATTTCTACTCTCAAGCAGTATTTCCAGAGCTGCACGATTATTCGAATTACGCAAAGGGCAACTGAAGGAAAAAGGGTGGTTTTAGCCGTGACGACTTCCCATACAACTGCTCTTATGTGATTATGACGTTACCACACATCTTACTCTAGAAATTTTGGAAATACAGATATCTTATGGATATTATCTAGGTTTCTATTGACTCTAATAACTAGTACAGTAACATTATAATAATAATATCACCACTATAACACAACGCCGTTTAGTCCCAAGCTAAGCAGAGCTTGTGTAATGAGTACTAGTCAACTGATAAACATACTTATATATTTCTAAATACATACATATTATAGATAAATAACACGCAGACACAATAAATGATCGTGCTCAGCACGCTCAAACATTTGTCCTGGGTGGGAATCGAACCCACGACCTCCGGCACAGCAGTCAGGGCCACTAACCACTAGACCAACAGGCCAGTCAAAATTAAAAACAACACTAAAATTTGTTTAAAATGAATCCCGTAAATATCTCTGAAAATCTGCAATTTTTCATAAACTTTTCATAATGTACTCATAATTAAAAAAGTAAATAAAATATATTTAGGGAAACCTTGCGCATTAAACCGAAATTCTGAATGACGAAATCTTTTTCATGAAGTTATGAGATTTAAAAAAAAACACATATTTCCTGGAACAAGCTTTGTGAAATATTCGAGTGAGCGACGGAAGTAACCGAATGCCAAACGCAGGCGTTATCTCCTTTTGCACGTATCTCTTTATCAAGCACTAGCTTCTGCCAGCGGCTTCGCCCGCGTGAAAGTAGGTTTCTCCTAACAAACTTTGGTAGATATTTATAAGATCTACAATTAATTAGAACATTTTATAGTTCTATCTTTTATGGTTTAGGCAGCGTACGCAAAATAAGTAACTTTTCTGGTTGACTTTTTACACCTTGTGTCCGAAAAACTCAAATATCTTACGGAACCCTATTTTTTTCAAAATAAAATATAGCCTATGTTACTCGTGGATAATGTAGCTTTCGAATGGTGAAAGAATATTTAAAATCGGTCCAGTAGTTTTTGAGCCTATTCATTACAAACAAACAAACAAAGTTTTCCTCTTTATAATATTAGTGTAGATTGGATGATGAAACAAGAAGATTTTCAACCATGCTCACTTTGACGATAGATGTACCAGGAAGGGCTCCTTTAAAAGTCTGACGAACCCTCTCGCTCCACCCAGATAGAGGAGCAATGAAGATCAGTCATGGTTTTTGTGGAGTATGCAAACTTATAGCGTCAATAAAAAACAGTGAATACTGTGAAGAAATTATTTAAATCGGACCAAAAATGACGAAGATGTAGCAATTTTAGTGTATTAGTTCCACAAACGCGCCCGAGAATGAAGCGACTCGCTGTGACGTCATCTGTCATGATCAATCTCCACCGGCGAATGTATACGATCAAGCCATTCGTCGCACGAATCATGACAGATGACGTCATCGTAAACAGTCCAGCGAGAGCGCGCGTTTCCAAGTAGCCGTTCAGAAAAACTTTAATAAATCCACCATTTCTTGACAGATTTTAATAATTAAAAAAAAATGCTCAGTAAATTATTACTTAAGTAAAAATTGGATTTGCTATTATATGATTGATCCTAATTATTAATAATTTAATGATGTATTCCATGCCCAGAGACATAAAATGGATTACTGAATCTTATAGAGGTGAAACTTAAATAGTCCCAACTGTGGAACCATTTCTGGCTGATTGTGTTTGAATAATAGCAAGAGATTCCAATCTGTCATACTGTATGGATCAGAATGTTGGGCTGTGAAAAAGACGGATGAAAAAAGATTGCATGTAGCGGAGATGAGAATGTTAAGATGGATGTGTGGTGTGACGAGAATGGATAAAGTGAGAAATGAATATATTAGGGGAAGTTTGAAAGTGGCGCCAGTGACTGAAAAGTTGAAAGGGAATCGTTTGTCTTGGTATGGTCATGTGAAGAGGAGGGATAAAACGCATGTTACTAAAACAGTTATGAGTTTACATGTGGATGGATGGAGAGGAAGAGGGAGACCAAAGAAAAGATGGATGGATTGTGTGAAGAGTGATATGAAAGAAAAGGAAGTTAGTGATAGCATGACGAGTAACAGGGCAGAGTGGAAGAAAAAAACGTGTTGCGCCGACCCCAAATAACACGGGATAAGGGCAGGAAGATGATGATGATTTTGGAGAGTGTGCGGGAATTGCATGACTTGATTCCGCCATCTCCTGTCTACCATCGGACATCCTCACGTACAGCGAGTATCTACCCATGTGTGAGTGTCCATGGAGTTTCTTGCACATTCTTCTCCATAGAGATCTACGCTTTGGAATATGCAATTAGCATCATTTTCACAAGATACACAGGACCAGTCGTTATGGCGATACTTGGAGGGGCCTATGTTATGTCCAATAGTGGACGTCACACAAAAACACCATTCATGAGCTGCAGGATAGTACGAAAGAGTTATCGCAGCCCTAGTTTTTAGTTTAAGAAACCGTCACTCCCTCTCGCTTTACCCGGAGCGAAAGTGGAAAGTAGAACCGTACATTGGTTTCAAAGCAGTAAAAGTGCGTCAATTAACCTAATAATTAATTGTTGTAATTGACGCAGTGATTTTTAGTACAAAGTCTCCATCTTTATCATGATTCATGTATCAGTCTAGTCGCGGTCGCTAGCCGCTTCCGCGCTACTGCCAGGGTCACCTCAGCCGCAATTGTTCTATGTGTACCTCATGATATTACATTCCTACGTCTAGAGGACGAATAGTACAGAGACTGAGGGTGACAACCTTTGTAAGTCATCAACATGACGGTTTAGGTTCAGTAGTATCTTAGTCGGAAAAAACGGAACAGTTAAAAAGGAGACAAAGCGCCAAGGATCTGTGGAAGCCACATGTGGGTCACTAAAACTGGCTGTCTCTACCGACAGAGTGCGTGAGGGCCGAAACTGGCTAGTGAATGTAAAGGACCTTTTGAGTGACGCACGAAATCTGAGGACAGATATAAAGACGGGCATCATTCAGGCAGTAAGTCGAGAGTGAATAGGTTACTTCTAGGTAAGCGCGCTTTCCATCAGGTGAGATAGCGGTCAAGCGCGAACATATCAAGAATAAAAAAATTAAAAAAAGACAGCACAACGGTTACAAACACAAAGTAAAAAAGAATAAAGTGCAGAATGCGACGAGCGTTCCCGTACCGAAAAGGTGACACCCTCAGCATTTGCCGGGCGTCAGACACCCTATGCAACCTCTTTAAACTTGTTCTATGCTAACACAAATAAATTGATATTTCCGTCCACATGGCAACATCATCGTATTCGCTAATCAGCCTTCTTGTAACATAGGCGTCCACTACACGATAGGTTTTGCAGTCAGTTTTGCCACAGTCAATTTTTTGATTGACGATTAACCTACTGCCTAATGCGATGATTGACGTTTGCATGACGAAAAACTAATTGCTATAAAATTCCGTCATTCAAACATCATTCATGATTGATGGAATTGATTGACGCCTGCATGACTTGCGAGTTGTAGGTTGCGGGTTCAAACCCAGCCAGGCGCATAACTTTGTGTAATTTATTTCATCACCACTGCTCTCCAAACGGTGAATGAAAACATCGTGAGGAAACCGGCATGTCCTAGAACCAAAAATTCGAAGACATGTGACATTCACCAACCCGCACGGGACCCGCATGGTTGATTACGGCCCATTTCCTCTCGTAGAGAGAGGAGGCCTGAGTCCCAGCAGTGGGAACATTAAAAGGCTGAATATACTTGTTATGCTTATGCTGCATGACCGTTTACTGGACGCCTTATATCAATAAATAGAATTAGACAACTCCGTATCTAAAAGATAGTGTAAACCACAGTGTCATATCTGTGGTGTTAACTATGTCGCTTCGCGTACTGCGTGGAGAAGTAAAAAGTGCCGCCACGCCCTCCTTGACTCAGGCTTTAGTTATATGAGTAATCGGTAGTAGTAGTAGGTAGTAATCCAATCTTCAAAACCTTGAGCACAGGCGCAGGGTAGCCAGCCTTTCGGTGTTTTACAGGTTGCATTTTGGAGAGTGTTCGCGGGAATTGCATGTCTTGATTCCGCCATCTCGTTTCTACTATCGGACAACCCGACGTACGCCTTACGTTGTTGAAACCTCAACGGTCCGGACTAAGCGTTTCGCCTCGTCGTTTATACCGCGTACATCTAAGGACTGGAACAATTTGCCTGCTGAGGTTTTCTCATCCGATTATAATTTGGGTGTCTTTAAGGCTAGAGTGAATAGGCTCTTAATAAACTAGTGCGCCTCACCATCGACGCACACGTGTAACACGCCTGATTCGCACGTATAACGACGTCGCGTGGCGTGGATCAAGTGTAGCTCTACAAGTCTAGTTTCCATATAAGATGTATGGAGACCGACGCGCCCAGATCGGCGTGTGTGGCACACGTATGCGCAGTGTAGTTCTAGCTTAATGTGTCATTCGTAGTATAATATTGATTTTATTTATAGTAGTTGTGTGTGTGTTTAGAGGTCAGCATACAAAAGCTTCAAGGAGACATTAGATATTAAAGCATCTGAATCGATTCCAATGCAATTGTTACAAGGCTAGGCCGATGGTGCGTTCTGCGACACGTCTGCCGCATGTGGTTCGGGTCAGGGGCTAAATCTACCTGAGTATTGGTCCCGGATTTTCAGCCACCGTAGGCGTGAGCTTGCAGACGACGAGCAATGGGTAGTTCGTCGTCCGGTCTGAGCCCAAGTCGTCTACGGCGCGTAGTGTTCCAGGCGCGCCTCAGATGTGTCAGCGAAACTATAGGGGTCCTGTACGGTCGAAGCCTACTAGGGCCATGGATTGACTTTTGAAAGGAAACTCCGAGGTCCTGGAACGCAAGGCAAAGAAGGAACACAGGTGTGGTTTTGCTCATTAAAAGTCTGACATGCCCTCTCACGGGAGAAGTTATTGGTTGATTTCCCACCTTAAGAAAAAAAAGGTGTTGGTCCCGGAAATATCTAGCGATATTGTCGCTAACTCAGGCGAAGACAGCTGGACGAGCGTGATGCCTAGACAGGACTGATTTTTTGTGTGAGAAACCATCAAATAACGTGTCCCGCTCAGGTTGCAGCGAGAGGCAGTGTTGGACTTGTATTGGCTAAAACCTACCCGCGTTCCTTCATCCACCTTTTCCCTTCCAACCTCATGATGAAATAAATTTTACCCAAACTAAAACGTCTGCCTGGGTTTAGGTTTGAACCCATGACGTATGACTCGGTAAATCGGAGCTGGTACCACTAGGTTGCCACTGCTCCTGCAATGTGACAAATAGATGAAAAGAACACGGATAGAGGAGTAAAGTGAGTGTCTACAAAATAGCACGCACAAAGAGCTCACATGTGTGCGTATCTGACGTGTAGGGTTGTCCTCAAATATGGCCACCTTTAACTTCCAGAATCAAAAACATATTTTTTTTAATTGATATAGACTAGTGCTGGATGGTAAGCAGTGATGCAAGTGTTGGTAGTGAAGCGCACTAGTTTATTAAGAACCTATTTATTCTAGCTTTGAAGACATCCAAATTACTATCGGTCGGGATGACCGCAGCCAGCTAATTGTTTCACTCCTTCGATATTATCCGATAATACCCCCAAATAAAAAGTGACTTCTATTCTAGATATTGACAGTTCATCTATAGTTTCTTCACACACACATTACTCATATAGCTTCAGTATTTGACCTGACTTGCTTGTCAGGTCAAATACTGTAATATCCTGCCGCCTGCCAACCCTACAGACGAGGGTGTTGCGACTGCGTGTGCGCAGGTAGCGACCGACCTTCGGGTTCAACGCTCGCCCGCCCTAAAATACACGCGGATGTCGCGCGATGCCGGGGAGCGGTGAGAGGGGAGTGTAGGTACAGCGCACAAAAACTGTGAACAGGTGGCTTGGAGATGTTTCGTTTAGCCATTTTTTTTTGTGGCCCTACTGGTACTAGAATCGAGATTTTTATATACAACTTATTCGTTTGAGACCCCTCAAACAAATAATAAGTTGTATATAAGAAAATTTCTCCTTTTGGTTAAGTGTGATTCTTACTAGAGACTGATTAAAATACGATTTTCTGCCGAAACCGAATGTTCGGCGCCTCTTTTAGTTTCGGCCGAAACCAAAAGTGCAATTGAAGTCGCAACAGAAAAACTTATAAACAAATAACATAATATCTTAATGGTAGGAAAAAATTCTGCATGGCTGCAATAGGACTGGCCAAGTCACGTCAGCCGCGTGCACATTGACCAACCATTGCATCACTGCTTACCATCAGTTGAGATCACAGTCAAGCACTATATTATATTATTTAAAAAAAAATTTGACTGCTGGGCAACAGTCTTCACTAAGTGGATGCCTGAAGAGGAATTCTTATTCTAACTGTTCTTAAATATGTTTCTATATGGTTTCCTTAACTTTATAGTTATTTTAACTTTCATAATAATACGAAATAAATGAATAAATTGAA
Organism: Mythimna vitellina; assembly: GCA_949316375.1. Classification (NCBI taxonomy): domain Eukaryota; kingdom Metazoa; phylum Arthropoda; class Insecta; order Lepidoptera; family Noctuidae; genus Mythimna; species Mythimna vitellina. The sequence goes on from OX438713.1 coordinate 2,176,751, forward strand.
CACGAATAGACAAGAGAATCAGTTTTTTTGTATCTATCACAACCGTCAGCTTAAAAACGCTAGTTTCGTTTGAGTCGAATATTTGGTCAATTTTAGCCGAAACCTCAATTGGAACTGGCCGAAAGCCGAATATACTGTTGGTCTCAAATTCTATGTCCCTTGAGCTATACCTGCTTATAGAAATTATTTGAAATCGACCTTTTTTTTGTGTTAATATCTATGGGTGGCTTTTTACCCTCAGGATGTTTTCTAAGGACACGTGAAGCTACGTATGAGGGTTCTCACGTGTGATGTATGCTGTGGATACTGCCAGGATGTTACTTATAAGCAGCTTGCCATATGGGAGTATATAACCCTTGAGTATTGGCTTCTAAATGTGTGTTTGCCCTGTTTTTTTAGGGTTACCGTACCTCAAAAGGAAATTAAAACCATATATTCAAGTCTGCGGTCTCTTGATGCTGTAAAAAAAAACAGATTTCTAAGTTACTTAACTGAAAAAAAGATACGGCCGTTTATGTCGCAAAAAACGTGCATTTCGACACTCTCAAGGGAATCAAAATTCATAGGGTACTTCCCGTTGACCTAGAATCCTGAAATTTAGCATGAAGCAAGGACTCATAGCACAAGTATAGGAATAAATCTGAAAACTGTCAATTTATTGTTACGTTACAACAACAATTTTTTTGTGATTCGGAAAAATTTCACGATTTCATTCGGGAATTGAACTATTTACTCATATAAGTTTGTACGAAACCCTCAGGGCGCGAGTCCGACTGTTCATCTGTCTGTCTCCAGGCTGTTTCTCAGAAACCGTGATAGCTAGACAATCGAAATTTTCACAGATTATGTATTTCTGTTTCCGCTATAACAACAAATAATAAATTTATTTTTTTATCCCAGTTTTTGTTACGGACGATACGGAATGTTCGTGCGCGATTCCGACTCGCACTTGACCTAAAACAGTTTACCTGGAAATTTCTCAGAACAGTTACAATGGGTTGGTTCTGATGTATTACACATTTTAAATATTTTCTTGCTGATTGCATTTTGCTTTCATAATATTTTTAGCATTTGTGTAAAATTTAGTTAACAGAAGCCATTTGGCGAGTGTAGAGTGGTATTCCTTCCCTGTTTTCTGATAGCTACATTACAAACTTGAAGTCTTTAAGTCAAGAGTGAATAGGTTACGTCTAGGCAAGCGTGCTCCTTCGTCAATAACATCATCGCTTACCAAGTGACATTAGTCAAACGCAAGTATAGCAAAGCATAGTCGGCCTTATAATGTTCCCACTGTTGGGACTCAGGCCTCCTCTCTGGGAGAGGGAATGGGCCGTAATCCACCACGCGGGCCCAGTGCGGGTTGGTGAATTTTTGCTTCTAGGACACCGTTCACCGTTTTGAGAGCAGTGGTGATGAAATAAATTACAAAAAGTAATGCGCGTGGCTGGGTTTGACTCGGCCAGCACAAACAAACGCAAACTTAACAATCATTTAAAAAAAATCTTTTTATTTAAGAAAGAAGAAATAAACTGCAAACTGTTGGTTACGATTTTAGTCCTAACAAATTTTCAAGAAAAAACATTTTTAATCGACTTCAAAAAGGAGGTTTTATGTTCGACTGAATGTAATTTTTTTTATGTTCACCGATATCTCGGACAATTGTGGACCGATTTTGAAAATATTTTTTTTGATTGAAAGGTTATGCTTCCAAGTTGGTCACATAGAAATATTGTTGTGATCTGATCATGAACTTCGAAGATATGGAACTGGACTCCTCATAGGCTTTGACTGGCTTGTTGGTCTAGTAGTTAGTGGCCCTGACTGCTATGCCGCAGGTCGTGGGTTCGATTCCCACCCAGGACAAATATTTGTGTGATGAGCACGATCATTTGTTCTGTGTCTGGGTGTAATTTATCTATAATATATGTATGTATTTAGAAATACTCGTTTATAAGTATGTTCAAGTTCTGCTTAGCTTGAGACTAGACAGTTGTAGAATATTATTATTATTATTATAGGATAACAGCAGAACTGTCGTAACAAGTAAAATTGCTTTGTTTATACGTTTAGTCGATGACTAACTGAAAAGGGGGAGGGGATATATCGAATTGATCTGATGATGAAGCCGGAAGGTATGTGTATGTATATGTTTGTAATCTAACCGTGTTTGGGATTATTAGGATTGTTATGAGATGCACTCTGGCTATAAGGTATTTAAGTGTGGCTGAGGGGTATTTTTTAGTGGTGGTACCATAACTAAAAAGTGTAAAATAAAAAAACTTTTTACAAAAAAATATACTTACAACCAACTCAATGTAAAAAAAAAACACTAAAAAGTGCAGTGGTGTTTTTTTTTTTACGTTGAGGGCGGTTGTATTTTTTTTGTAAAAAGTTTTCTATCGTAGCAACCTTATATAGCGCGTTATATACCAACCTATATAATTAATACTCATCAAGACTATTACAAAAGCTCAAACATGATAGGATTATCTTATTGTACTTATTACTGAGTTCCTATGACCATCTTCCAGCTTCCAGACCCTGGTTACCATCTAGCACCAAATTACATACTCAAGACGGATCAAACGAATCCAAACTCGATGGGATTTATTTATTTATTGTATCCTTTATTGTACACCAAATACAAAAATAAAAGGAACTAAAAACTAAAACACATACGTACATACAATGGGCGGCCTTATCGCATTCCGCGATCTCTTCCAGGCAACCTGGAATGTACAGTAATATCCTGGACAAGAAATGGGGCTGTCATTGGTGTGACAGAACCAGCATCAAACATAATATATTATAATAGATACACAGATATATACATATGCTATATAATAGATACATATATACATACATAATTATTTAAAACTATAGACAGAAATATGAGTAAGGGGAAGTTTCAAAGTGGCGCCAGTGACTGAAAATTTGAAAGGGAATCGTTTGTCTTGGTATGGTCATGTGAAGAGGAGGGATGAAACGCATGTTACTAAAAGAGTTATGAGTTTACATGTGGATGGATGGAGAGGAAGAGGGAGACCAAAGAAAAGATGGATGGATTGTGTGAAGAGTGATATGAAAGAAAAGGAAGTTAGTGATAGCATGACGAGTAACAGGGCAGAGTGGAAGAAAAAAACGTGTTGCGCCGATCCCAAATAACACGGGATAAGGGCAGGAAGATGATGAGACAGAAATATGAATCACGAATATCGATACTCACAGCGACAGGTAATGTTTCCTAACGAGTCTTTTAAAAACAGGCAACGATTGAGTGCGTTATTTATTTATTTAATACTTTGCACAAACTTACAGCGGCGGACTTAATGCCTTAGGCATTTTCTACCAGTCAACCTTTGGGTGATGCAGAGATAAATAGTGGTTGGTGCAATAAAAGAGAGAGAAAAGGCGAATAGGTACAAGAATAGATATACTAATAAACCATAAATATCATACAATTATACAATACATACACAAATTAATAAACTATCGGGGGTTGCGTCGTCTATGGCCATCTTCCGGTTCCATCATCAGAACAGCTCCATGTCATAATAATTTTTGCATTGTCATCTGATTTACACATCATCATCTTCCTGCCCTTGTCCCATCTTATTTGGGGTCGATGCAACACGTTTTTTTCTTCCATTCTATCCTGTCAACCGTTATACTGATTTACACATGCTTGCAAAATATCAGCTCAATCGGTAACCGGGAAGTGGATTAAATTTTAATTTGCAAGATTTGGTTACAGACATACAAACATGGGGACGGGTGAAACTAATAAAAGCTTTTAAAAAGGGTTTTTCATAAATAATAATAATAAAAATCACACAACTATCACACAACGCCGTCCAGTCTCAAGCTAAGCAGAGCTTGTGTTATGAGTACTAGAAAACTGATAAACATACTTAAATATTTCTAAATACATACATATTATAGATAAATTACACCCAGACACAGAACAAATAATTGTGCTCATCACACAAACATTTGTCCTGGGTGGGAATCAAACCCACGACCTCCGGTATAGCAGTCAGGGCCACTAACCACTACACCAACAGGCCAGTCGAAATGTATGACTATAGCCTTACGGATCGACCTTTGCCGAACGTTTCCGATTACAGGGAAACCAGTACAAGGAAACCTGTGTTTTTGGTCAATTAAAATTGAACAAAATACCGGCCATAATATCACACTTCACACTAATTGTTTAAAGTCGAAAGTTTTTGTGAATGTTTGTTCCTTCTTTACGCTCGAACGACTGAACGGGTTACGAAGAAACTTGGTTAACGGGTAGATCATGTCCTGGAATATAGCACATAGGATACTTTTTATGGTTCCGTCCATACCATAAGGGTAAAATGGGAACATACTGACTGGCCTGTTGGTCTATGCCGGAGGTCGTGGGTTCGATTCCCACCCAGGACAAATATTTGTGTGATGAGCACAATCATTTGTTCTGTGTCTGGGTGTGATTTATCTATAATATGTATGTATTTAGAAATATATAAGTACGTTTATCAGTTGTCTAGTACTCATAACACAAGCTCTGCTTAGCTTGGGACTTGACGGCGTTGTGTGAATATTATAATATATTATATCTATCCATCTGTCACCAGGCTGTATCTCATGAACCGTGATTGCTAGACGCTTGAAATTTTCACAGATGGTGTATAATTGAGGCTTCCATACAAAATCTCTCTCTCTTTTCGCTTGTACGCTTGATATTTTAACATGATTGTCATGGTAAAGCCCCTGCAACCTAACCTAGCCAAGTTGGCTAAGGGTGCTGTTTAGTTTTCAATCTGTAGATGGGTCGATTTGACGCATTTCACAAGAAGCAATAAAACTGTTATTAAGTGCAAGTCAGACTCGCGCCCTAAGGGTTCCGTACAAATTCAGTTATGTAAATAGTTCAATTCTCAAAGATTTTTCCGAATCGCTATTCTTTTTTTTTTTGATGTAGGTGCAAATTTACTGTTATCAGAACTATTTTTATATCTGTGCTATAAGACCTTGCTTTATGCCAAATTTTCAGGATTCTGGGTCAAGTACTCAATAAATTTTCATTTCTTTGAGAGTGTTCAAAAATACGTTTTTTGCTACATAATCGGTAGTATCTTTTGTATCCGTTAACTTAGAAGTTTGAGTTTTTCACAGCTTCAAGGAATTGTAGACTTGAGTTCATAGTTTTAATTTCAACTCGATATCTCCACGCGTTCTCGAGATAAAGGGTCTTGACAGACAGACAGACAGACGGACAGACAGACAGTCGGACGGACAACAAAGTGATCCTATAAGGGAGTTGGAAGAGCGGAGTCTCCTAATACAGGCATTACATGCATAAAAGGAGGTTCCAATCATCTACTAATGAAAAATATTTTGTTAAGAAATAAAGATTTTGTTTGTTTGTTTGTAAGGGTTCCGTTTTTCATTTTGATGTACGGAACCCAAAAAATTTCGATACCATTACTTTCATTTTCTTGCCCAGTTGTTTTTGCATAAAAAAAAACTTCTCTTTTCATTTTAAATACAATTGTAAAGAAACGTTATTTTTTTGCTGTACTGGCTTTTTACTAGTTTTACAATACATGGCGTTTTCCTTAATTTCACAACAAATTCAATGCTATTCAGTCCAACTTTCGAAAGAAAAACTTTTTCTTCAAAAACTCTTTTGTAAAGAAAAACAAAAGAATTTGCATTTGTAAGGAGTCTTGTACGCGCAGTTTTCGAGGTTCACAAAAACTGTCAAATATTTGTAAAGACTAGGTAGAAAACCTAGCATTTTTAGAACCTATTGTGATGTCGGCCTTTATTCTTTAAATTTCATAGAAATTGTAATTTGAGGGTAAGCAGGTATGTGTGGTCCGCCCAGAGGACACGGTAGAGGTGTGCCCCGTCTGGGCAGAGCACCGGCCGTGTCCTCGGGGGGGCGCTCTGCGGCAGCGATATCTCGCGCCGAGCCTTGGTACTGGCCAGATCCCGTATCCTTGGTTCTCTTGCAGATAACTTTAGTCCGGATGCGACATGCACTGGTCAATTACTTTCGTCTTGAGACTCTATGGTGTGCTGGACGAGAAAATACCGCACAGCTTCCCGAACGCTGTCCAGTAGAGTCGAATTCGACGGTTGACCTTTTTATCGAAATATTTAATTTTTTTAATTGTAGTGCACCATGAATTTGGTATGGTCATGTATAGAGGAGAGATGAAACGCATGTTACTAAAAGAGTTATGAGAATACATGAGAAAAGATAAATGGATTGTGTGAAGAGTGATATGAAAAAAAAGGAAGTTACTGATAGCATGACGGTTGACAGGATAGAATGGAAGAAAAAAAACGTGTTGCGCCGACCCCAAATAAGACAGGACAAGGGCAGGAAGATGGTGTTAATAATAATATTTCACAACTATCACACAACGCCGTCTAGTCCCAAGCTAAGTAGAGCTTGTGTTATGAGTACTAGACAACTGATAAATATACTTAAATATTTCCAAATACATACATATTATAGATAAATTACACCCAGACACAGATCAAATGATTGTGCTCATCACACAAACATTTGTCCTGGGTGGGAATCGAACCCACGACCTCCGGCATAGCAGTCAGGACCACTAACCACTAGACCAACAGGCCAGTCAATAAGTTTATTTATTTATTTATTAATTAAAACTTTATGCACTAGTAAGAAACACTGTACAAAGGCGGACTTAATGCCTTAGGCATTTTCTACCAGTCAACCTTAGGGTGGTGCAGAAATATAACATGGTAGGTGCAACATAATGGTAAACTAGATTAGGAAAACAAAATAATAAATATATATACTTAGAAACATACATACAAATTTACAATGTTATTATGAAAAACGTATCCAACAAATCATCGCTGTGATGATCACACCAACTTCTTACGAATGTATTCACGTGCCATCACCTTAAAAGTGAAACTACTGTTGATCATGTGATGCACCAAGATCTTGGCTGCGTTTCCTAACATCACCAATGAAACGCTGAACAGTCAACATTACTCCAACACGTTTATCTAGCCGAGGTCAACAACGCACAATGCTTGTTGAACTCCGACGTTTGTGTTGCATATCTCCGCTCTGTTATCGTATTAAATACTATGTGTATTGTTTTATAAATAAACGTATTAATAAATTCTCGTATATGTAGAATGTTTCTTGACAGATGGGCTAGATTCTTTACGCGGGGGATGAGCATCGTCGCAAGACCAGGGCCTCAAGTCTGCTATTACAATAGTGTCAGAATGGTCTATCATTGACTTCATAATTGTTGATTTTGACCAAGTTTGGTAATCTACTAATATAATGGTGTCATTATGACTTTCCAATGGTCAACCACTGACACTCCATTGAAAGAAGTGGCATAGAATGGTAATCTCGTACAAATTGACAAATGAATATCTGACGTATGCGGTAATCTGCTAATATTTTGACAGTTCCTTTGATCAGTGACCTACCGTTAGAACGTTATTGTGTTGTCATTACTTTTAATAAGCTTGATATTGTCATTCTACCAAAACTCTAGTACGAGACCATTGTCGATGGGATCGTGTTGGAATGAAGAATTTATAAAAATAGCAGACTTGGGCACCAGAGGACTACAGGCTCAGCCCCATCATACTGGGACTCATGAATAAGGTGCACGGAGGGCTAGAGGTTGAGTAGACAGGAGGGGAACAGAACTAAAGATCCAGAAGGGCCGAAGTGCTCTGGCTCAGGGCCAGCCTCACAACAAGATAAGGTCCACAATAAGCATCGTCGCTGAAGCCCAGGTTTTTTTTTTTTTTTTTGAGGCGGGATATCTTCAATACTTCTCTAGCTGTGGGTGGAGTGAGAGTGTCAGACTTTTACTGACTAAAACCCACATGTGTTCCTTCAGTTGCTCTTTCGGTTCGCGCAGCCCGTAGTAGGAAACGCTGGTGTGACGAATTAGTGGGCATTTAGGACGAGAGAAAATTTCAACTGTCTAACTGTCACTATTTTTGATACAGCCTGGTTACTGACAGACGGATCTCACGGACTGACAGACATCCTTTGGGTACGGAACCCTAAAAAACATCGTTCTGTCCTTGTCTCGATTGTTGTCGCTTTCGGACTATTTTTTTCGCGACATTCAAAACTGAGCGGCTTCGTAACCAACAAAAATCGTGGCAAAATTATTCGATAAAAATTCTCTTGCCGGGCCAACAAACCTCGTTGTATAATTAATTAATCGAGATTCTCAAAATACGTATTTAAATAAAATAACATTGAGCGGCGTAGTTTCGACACAAAATAGATAAGTACAGAAGTCAATCTCATGTATGTACTTCACTTTTCATACCAACGCTCGGCGGTCGCACCAGCCTTCCTTTGTTCTGACGTCATCTCAACGCTCAGTCACGAGGTCAGATCAAAGGAATCGGAGGCATGGCCTACTCGAGGCGTTCGACGCAAACGAAACGATCATAATTTGGCTAGGGGGCAGGCTCGGGGTCGCACTGTAAGAGCGCGCTCGGGCGCGGCGATGCCACCCAATATAAATTGTAAAAATGTTACATAGTCACAAAGTCGTGTTCGCTAGCTCGGCGCGGGGCCGCGGCCGGGGCCCTGGGCGCTTACCTACTAACATAACTGTTCTGTGTTACTTTAAAATGAACCATCGAGATACAAGCAAATACCTACTTATACCTCTTTGAAACAACTGCCCCCTAGCCAAGTTACGATCGTTTCGTTTGCGTCGAACGCCTCGAGTAGGCCACGCCTCCAATTCCTTTGTTTTGACGTCATCTCAACGCTCAGTCACGTGGTCAGGAGACGACGCGCCGACTGTTTTCATACCACTACGCGCAAGCGGTGCGCGCCCTCGGTGCGCAGGGCGCCGGGCAACTCCAATACAGTTCCGGCGATGATTGTCGGGAGATTGGATTACCCATAAATCGGACATTGCTGTAGCAGACATGTTGCCGGCTGCGTCCGACAGTATCATGTATAAATAAATTATTTATATGTGTGGCATGTTATGTGGTTACATTATGGGTGCTATTGTTGCCTGAATTTAATGCTGTATTTTTTGTATGTACATTGACTTCTGTACCTATCTCTTTAGTGGCGTAGTTTCGGGCAGCGCGCTCGCCTTGAGGTCACGCATCAATTATGCAGGCTCTTGCTACTGCCGGGTCTCCGTGGAGTCGGTAGCCTCGGAAATAACCGAACTTATTGTTATTGGCACACGTTTACACGAGGCGAGCTTGCTTCAGAAAGGATTATAGAAATGAAAAAAAAAAATACACGCTAAGATTTTAGGTGGGAAGTCTTTTAATAACTTCTCGCGCTCTAGGGTGGACGTGTCAGCCTTTTACTGACAATAAACGACACCTATGTTCCTCCAGTAGCCCCTTGCGTCCCTGGGCCACGGGTTGCCCTTTCAGAAGTCGACTCATGGCTCCAGAAGGTACCCTGCTGGGCCCTTACGATTATGCTGATATCTCCGTCCGCAAGTGGGCTTAGGGTGGCTGTTGCGTGAGGATACCGCGAGGTGACCGCCACCCATTCCTCCTCGCTCCGGATCATGGCCTATGCCAGAGCCCGGCGCGAGAGTACGCCACCGCCAATCGCCCCCACGAGGGCTCGACACGATGCCCCGCCTGGGCACCTCCACCGTAGTATGCACTCGTAAAGACAGTACGACTGATATTGGCATGACGAAGCCTAGTGTTGCCATGGGTTGTGCGAAAGAGAAACCCGTAATCCTAGAACGCATAGGGCAACTGAAGGAAACAAGTGTGGTTTTAGTCACTAAAAGTCTGACACGCTCTCCCGCTCCACTCAGACCTAGAGAAGTCATTGGATGATCATGATATTGGATTTGAAACCCTAAAAATTGGCCTGACGAGACTAGCAAGGTCGTTCACGCATCTCGATCGGTAAGAAGTTCCTCTCATCTAAATATGCAGCAAGATTTAATCGAGTACATACAAACGTGCCGATTACCCGAGTAAGCCGCGAAAAGGTCAGTCGAATCAGCGGTTATTTATTTTATTATATGAATAAACTGCTATGAACGCAATTTTTTTCATTAATTCACGGTTTTTCGTTGATCATGTTTTTTGGCAATTTGGCTCGAGGTGTATGGATGTATTAAATCACATAATTATGTTCCTAATCTTCTATATATACATATAAAAGCGAAATACTACTCAAGGAACTTAAACGATTGAAAATTAAATGATTTTACGAAAGGGAGTAAAACAGGGGTTGGAAGTTTGTATGGAGAAATCGACTTTTACGCGGGCGTAGCAGTTGCTGGGATCAGACACAAGACCCATCCTTGTATCCTTGATGTGTATGTGCTTCTCGCTCACTCATAACACACTTATTTTTTAATGAGTACAAAAAAAAACTGAGGCTCTGTCTGTGAAATCCTAAAATTGACTACGAAAATTTGTCAGAATTGGTAAATTCACAATAAAATCAATCATCCATAACAATTGCTACTAGAAAATACTACGCGCAGTGTTTTTCCATTTTTGATTTTCATTCATAGCCTGTACAATATTTCCATAAATTGAGTGACATTTTGGGATATAAACAAACGCTAACTTTGCAGTTTATGAATATTATTTATTGAGACTTTACTTAAATAATAACAAGACCTTTTCTAATAAACCCTTTAAATATTTGTAATAATTAAAAAATTGTCGTGTATGTAGCACCGTATATTGTGAAAGTGTCATTCCTCAATGAAAACACCTAACTTCTTATTTCTGCATTTTCTGCCCAAAAATATATCAATCCTCCCTTTTCTACAGAGGTTTACACCCAGTTCCGCAAATACCTCTTAAACTGGTGACCCTCGACTACGAACGTCGGCGCAGCCTTCGTGTAGCTACTTGGCCAACGAGCCAGTTTTCTGATGAGGCCTACAGATTCAAAAAGGTTAACAACTGCTTGAACAGGAAGTGTGGGTGCTACAAGAAAAATTAACTTGTAACGCAAGGGAAATAACGAACCGAAATATACCACATGTAATATAATAAACACACTGTATTCTGAAAGTAGTATGTCAGAAACGAATAGTGAACTGATTTCAGCCTATTTATTTATTTATTATATCCTTTATTGTACACCAATATAAACATAAAAGGAAACTAAACTAAAACACATACGTACATACAATGGGCGGCCGTATCGCATTCCGCGATCTCTTTCAGGCAACCTGGAATGGACAGAAATTGCCTGGACAAGAAATGGGGCTGTCATTGGTGTGACAGAACCAGCATTAAACATAATAAATTATAATAGATACACAGATATTACATATGCTATATAATAGATACATATATAATCATTGAAAACTATACACAGAAATATGAATCACGACTATCGATACTCACAGCGACAGGTCATGTTCCCTATTTTAAAATAGGTAATTTAATCAAGAATAAAAATCAATTAAAATTTTCTAAAAAATCTTCAATACTTATAGGCGTCCATTACACGGTCATGCAAGCGTCAATCAATTCCATCAATCATAAATGATGTTTGAATGACGGAATTTTATCGCCATTATGTTTTCGTCATGCAAACGTCAATCATCGCATTAGACGGTTTTTTTTTTAGGTAGGAAAATCATCTAATGACAAATCTCGCTTTTGGGCGGGGCGGGAGATAGTGTCAGATTTTTACTGACTAAAAACCCACTCCTGTTTCTTCTTTGCCTTCGTCCCAGGGCCCCGAGTTTCACTACGGTGGCCGGAAATCGAGATCGGAATCCCGGTGGCGGTTGGGGCGTGAGGACCGTTGCCTCACGCGATCGGCCGCCTCCTTTGTTAGCATTACTGCTTCGCAGAAAGAGGCGACCACTTGCCACTCCTCCTCGCTCGAGTAAATTGGGTGCGAATTTTCGAATAAGTGTCATCATCATCATCATTTCAGCCGATAGACGTCCACTGCTGGACAAAGGCCTCCTCCAAATGTCGCTACAAAGAACGGTCCTGTGCGTCTTGCATCCATCGGATTCCCGCAACCCTCACCAGGTCATCGGTCCACCTTGTAGGGGGCCTTCCAACACTATGACTTCCGGTACGCGGTCGCTACTCCAGAACCTTTCGGCCCCAACGGCCGTCTGTTTTGCGAGCAATGTGCCCTGCCCATTGCCACTTAAGTTTGGCGATTCTTCGTGCTATATCGTCAACCTTGGTTCTCCTGCGGATATCATCATTTCTGATTCGATCACGCAAGGAAACTCCGATCATAGCCCTTTCCATTGCCCTTTGGGTGAATTTGAGCCTTCTGATGAGGCCTATTGTGAGCGACCACGTTTCGGAACCATATGTCATCACTGGCGAATAAGTGTGTTGAAAAATATTTAAAAGGTGCTTCTGTGGTATACATGCAGACCGTAGCCCAGAGAAGCCGTATATCTCATGTAGCATAGCATAGTCGGCCTTATAATGTTCCCACTGCTGGGACTCAGGCCTCCTCTCTATGAGAGGGAACGGGCCCTAATCCACCACGCGGGCCCAGTGCGGGTTGGTGGATGTCACATGTCTTCGAATTTTTGGTTCTAGGACATGCCGGTTTCCTCACGATGTTTTCCTTCACCGTTTTGAGAGCAGTGGTGATGAAATAAATTACACAAAGTAATGCGCCTGGCTGGGTTTGAACCCGCGACCTACAACTCGTAAGTCGGGGCCGTTACCACTCGGCCACCTCTGCTCCTATCTCATGTGCTATGCAACATTAACTATGTGCACTAATATTTGTGCTGGGTGACGCAGTGCAGGGCACACATTTGTTTTGGTTCCAGTCCTGTTATCTCGTTGAGATTAAACCGCTGGACGTGGTCGTTACTCCATTAGCATGACCCTTCAAATGTCTATACAGAAGTCCCATTGCTCAAATTAAAACTCACATATTTAATTTTAGCGACCCGCCAAAAGTGCGTTCAAACGGCGGAGCGGGTTTGGATGAGATTTTGCACACGGTTAGGCCATGTCTTGGAATAAGAGTATGTTCCCTTGGAAAAAATTTCTATTTACACACGAGCGAAGCCGCTGGCAGCAACTCTTTTTAGGTTTCCATACCTTAAAAGGAAAAAAAAAGAAACCCATGAAGGATCACTTTGTTGTCCGTCTATCTGTCTGTCAACACCCTTTATCTCGAGAACGCGTGGACTTATCGAGTTGAAATTAAAACTATATACTCAGGTCTGCGATCACTTGAAGCTGCGGAAAAATCAAACTTCTGAGTTAACGCAAAAAAAAGATACGAACGTTTATGTCGCAAAAAACGGTATATTATGTATATATAGGAACCGTTAACTTAGAATCCTGATGTTTAGTATAGCTACAACGTTTCACTCTAGGTGAAGCGAGAGGGAGTGTCAGCCTTTCACTGACTAATACCTACCTGTGCTCTATTAGTTGCCTTTTACGTTCCAGGGCCACTGTGACTCTGGAACAAACACGAAGCTGAGGCCGCGTTCATTTTACTGATATTTCTTTGATGCGCACTAAGGACACAACGCGCTGTTGGCTCCGATCTGGACCTGTACCATGACGTTTAAAGTAAGATTTTGCATTCTTATTTGCAGTGTGGGTAAGAGATGGCGCTAGACAACCTGTATAGCTCTGTCTCTTACCCACACTGAAATAAGAATGAAACAATCTTACTTTGAGCGTCATGGTAACCCCGTATGTCCTTGCCCAACGACGAGCTGCCTTGCTCGCCGTCGGCAAGCCCGCTCTCGAATTGCGGACACTTTTATCGCTCATCGCTTCGCTGCTCACATCCCAATGCCATCTATACAAGATCTACTTTGATTGATTCACGGGCAAACGTGTCGCCGCGTTCAGAATAACACTTCTGTGTTCAGTTCTATTGTGAGAGTATAAAGGAAGGAAATGGCCGACATAAAGCGTACTATGTATATACTGTTATTTATAACAAACACTTGCTGTTTCCCGTGACTTCGTTTGCGTTAAGGGAACATCCCGTTTTGACAGAGTGCGTGACAGAAAAACTGTTTTAGCAACGCCCAGTAACACATTACCTGAATAACTTTGGCTTTAGAGATTATATTTTCTGTATAATCTTCAGTTTTTTTAATGTTATAAATTAGTGCTTGACTGCGATCCCACCTGATGGTACAGATAGCGGCACGAATCTTGAGCGCTCGGCGAAAGAGCTGAGATTGCTTTGCGCAGAGTACACATCGACGAGCCAATCGCTATACAAGGATTGCACTCCCCGCCCCCCACGTCTCTTTTCATACCACTAAAGAGACCCGATGTTTCACTTCTGTGTGCTTCTGCTCAAGTAGAACTGTAGAAGTCAGCGCTTAAGATCCGTGCCGTTATCTATAAGCAGTGATGCAATCGTTGATGGTGACGCGTATCAGTTTATTAAGAGCCCATACACTCTAGTCTTGAAGACACCTAAATTATAATAGGATGGGAAGACCGCTGCAGGCAAATTGTTCCAAACCCAAGGGGGGTTTGGAACAATTTGAACACAACGAAATAAATTTTATTTTAATTATTATTTTTTACGTGATCATGCAACTAAATATTCTGTGATTATTTCAAGCGTCTACCTGTTGCCTTTATTAATATCGAGCAAAAATTACGTTTTTTGTATGGATTGTATTCTGTTTTTAGTATTTGTTGTTATAGCTAAGCTTGCGTTTGACCGGTATCTCAACGTGACCTGATGATAAGCGACGATGTGGCCGACGATGGAGCACGCTTGCCTAGAAGTAACCTGTTCACTCTTGACTTAAAGATCCCCGGGTTATTGGAATCACAGACTCCGGCAGGGAATTCCACTCCTTAGCGATACGCATAATATACGTGTTCCCAAAACGCTTGAGTGAACTTGTGATCAAAAATCAATTAAGTCCTAAGGTTTTTCCCCCATTCTTAATATCCTTTGTATTCTCCACCATGCAGTTAACATTAATTCTTAGTATCATAAAGGTAATATAACGCGTAAAAGACGCGTCATACTCGATGACGTACACCGCGGAAGCGCTCGCAAGGCCGCAGCGCTTGCTCGTGAGAACAATGCAGTAGCTCTTGGGAAACCTGCAGTATTGAACTTTTGCCAGAAGGTATACTTTAAAAATTCCTCTGCTTGGTGCGCAAGGCCCCATTAGAAAAAGGCATGATGTTAAGAATTTCATACATTGAATAGAATAATAATAATAATATTCACACAACGCCGTCCAGTCTCAAGCTAAGCAGAGCTTGTATTATGAGTACTAGACAACTGATAAACATACTTATATATTTCAAAAACATACATATTATAGATAAATTACACACAGACACAGATCAAATTATTGTGCTCATCACACAAACATTTGTCCTGGGTGGGAATCGAACCCACGACCTCTGGCATAGCAGTCAGGGCCACTAACCACTGGACCAACAGGCCAGTCAAATAAAAAAATAAATAGAATAGAATAGTATTTATTCGATGCAGGCAATACAATAGGCAACAACACAAAAAAAGTACAGATTTACAATATAGTTGCGCTGAGCGTGCCCGAACCGAAAGGGTCGCCAACTCAGTAATTGCTGGGCGTCAGACACCCAGCGGTGATTTTCAGCTGGCACCCCGCAGTAACGCACGGATGATGGTAAATATATATTTTTTTTTTTTAATGGTATATATACCCGTGCTTGACTGCGATCCCACCTGATGGTAAGCGGAGATGCAATCATTGATGGTGAGGCGCACTAGTTTATTAAGAGCCTATTCACTCTAGCCTTGAAGACACCTAAATTATAGTTGGACGGGAAGACCGCAGCAGGCAAATTGTTCCAGTCCTTCGATGTACGCGGTATAAACGACGAAGCGAAACGCTAAGTCCGTGTTATGTTATTATATAACATATAAAAAAACCTATATAAATATAAACTTTACTTAAAAATTGATACAAGTGTATTTGTGTGATAATTTTCCTATTATAATATATGCTACGGTAGTTACAAACTATTTTGCTCACAATATTCAACAATAATATAACGCGCGAAACATAGTGCATCAGGCGACGCGACGATCGTCGTGAATAATGCTAGCTACGAGATATCTCGTAGATGATTGGTTGTCAAGAGCCACCTACGATATAACTCGTAGTGTCTTGTGCTTGTGTGTGTCGTAGTTTTATCATAGATAGCCTCTAATGAAAGCATTAATATTGATGCTTCAATCTATTTGACATAATCTGTTATTTGTTTATTGTGCGTACCTACCATAGTAGGTATCTCATCATCATCATCTTCCTGCCCTTGTCCCGTGTTATTTGGGGTCGGTGCAACACGTTTTTTTCTTTCATTATGTCCTGTCATGTACCACTACTGTACATAAAGTCTAAATAAATAAATAAATATTTCTGGTGCCTAAATACGAGATATCTCGTATATACGATATATCGTATACGAGATATCTAGCATATGGGCACTGTTAGTTAAATAATAAAGATGCCAGCTACGGCATTTCTCGTATAAGCTGACAATGCAAGGTGGGAACCGAGTTTGTCTCCTTGAAATTCTTGGCATTTAATGTATTAAAAATTCTCAGTTACCACCACTTTGTTCATGATGATTTATGATGGATACTTTTTTAAATGAGGGTGACGTCATCTAATAAGTTAACTTATTCTGGGTGAAGAGACAGGGCGTATCAGACTTTTTAACCGACTTAAAAAAAGGAGGTGGTTATCAATTCGGTTGTTTTTTTTTTATCATCGTAATTTTTTTTTATGTTTTAAAAGCCGGAAGGTAGGCACAGGAACTCCATATTTAATCAATGTATCCTAGCCGTGTTTGGGCTTATTAGAATTGTCATGAGATTTACTTTGGCTGTAAGGTACTATCGAACTGATCTGATGATGGAGCCGGAAGGTGGAAGGTAGATACAGGAATTTTATAATAAAACAATGTAACCTAGCAGTGTTTGGGTTAATTGGAATTGTCATGAGAAATAGGCACTCTGTTTATATGTGTATCGCAACTAAAAAGTATGAAATAATTTTTTTTCAAAAAAAAAAACGACTTCACTAAAAAATAAAAAATCTATAAGGATCAAATAACTTTAATTTCGGAAGTCGGAGAAACACCGACTTCCGAAATTAAAGTTATTTTGATTCTTTTAGTATATTTTTTAGGGAAGTCGGTTATTTTTTTTTTTGTTACAAGTTTTTTACTGACTAAAAACCCACCTGTATTTCTTTAGTTGTCTTTTGCGAAGAGTGAAGATGACTCTTGACCAATCTCGCAGACGAAGCCATATTGAGTAAAGAATTGTTAGTTAGTTAGATTTCTTAGTTCTGCCTATACGATGACAATGCTGGGTCACGTGACCATACTCTCGAGTTTTAACGCCATTAAGAACGAAGTCTTACAAATATACCCATTGTTTGTTGAATTTTTATTCAGCCGCGAGGGTGGACTGGCTTTTGTAATACAAGATTCTATTGCCAAACTTTTTGACTGGCGCCTGTTGGTCTAGTGGTGAGTGACCCTGACTGATATGCCGAAGATCGTGGGATCATTTCCCACTCAGGACAAATGTTTGTGTGATGAGCACGATCATTTGTTCTGTGTCTGGGTGTAATTTATCTATAACTAGCTGACTCTGCCAACTTCGTACCGCCTAATAATGTGATAAATGAAGAACCGCTCGACCGATTTTGTGCAAACTTCACATAAACCATCTACTAAATAGTCCGAACAAAGCTTAAACATTTGGTTTCGATAGGTGAGCGCGTTCTTGAGTTATAAAATTACAACGAAAAGTGGCATAGATTTTTATATATATAGATATGTATGTATTTAGAAATATATTATAAGTATGTTTATCAGTTGTCTAGTAGGTACTTATAACATAAGCTCTGCTTAGCTTGGTATTAGACGGCATTGTGTGATAGTTGTAGAAATAAAAAATGAATTGCTTTTGTACTGTGTCCCGGAAGGTGTTGGTGGTGGTGGTGTTGAAGGGTGGCTGTGTAATGAATTCTGCTTCTGGCTTTTAAGCAGTTAAGTGAGGAGACTTCTGAACTCCTATTCGTGGGTTTGAAGGAGCTAACGCCGGTCTGAAGGGCAGGAGATACCCCTTCGTTCCACTCAGTGCGAGAGAAGTTACCTATATGATGATTTACCATAGGCGTGGGCTTGCAGACGATGAGCAATGGGTAGCTCGCCGTCCGGACATAATCCGAGTCATCGAAGGCGCATAGTGTTCCACGCGCGTCTCTAAAATGACCGTAGGGTCCCAGCAGAGCAGCAAAGAAGGAACATAAGTCTGGTTTTAGTCAGTAAAAGTCTGAGACGCCCTCGCGCTCCACCTTAGAGCGCGAGAAGTCATTGGATGATATCCCTCCTCCCAAAAATTAAAATTATTATGTCCCCTCTGCTGGTTGGGGCACATACCTCCTCTCTATAGGAGGGAATGTTAACCTATGGCAATCCGAGCTCGTTCTATCTGCTAAAGAGACGTTTCCTGCAAACTATTGGCACAGGTTTCCGCCTTACATCAGATTGGCAATATGCCAGTTCAGCCATTTATCTATGAACTAGCTGACCCGGCAGACGCTCTGCCATAACGCATAAAAAAACTGGGCAAGTACGAGTCGGACTCGCGCAATAAGGGTTCCGCATAAACTTACCTATGAAACCAGTTCAATTCCCGAATTGAGTTACGAAGATTTTTTCGAATCGCAAAAAGAAGTTTTTTGTGACTTGTGCTATGAGACCATGCTTCCGGAAAATTTTCAGGATTCTAGGTCAACGTGAAGTACTCTATGAATTTTGATTCCCTTGAGAGTGTCGAAATATACGTTTTTTGCAACATATACGGCCGTATCTTATTTTTTGGTTAACTTAGAAGTTTGATTTTTTCACAGCTTCAAGGGACCGCAGACCTGAGTATATGGTTTTAATTTCAACTCGATATCTCTACTCGTTCCCGAGATAAAGGGTCTTGACAGATAGACAGACGGACAAGAAAGTGATCCTATAAGGGTTCCGTTTTGTCCTTCTAAGGTACGGAACCCTAAAAAAGCCTTAGTAGTTTATCTAGTGGTGAAGCAAGACGTAAACATTGAAAGGAAACTCCTAGCGCCATTACGTTAAGTATTGAATACTAATTAATGCGGCTATTGGTTCATAATGAGGCGCCGGTCTTGAAGTAACCGAGTGTTAGGTAACCTCACAATAACCTATTATGTTAGGTTTCGCTTCAAGTCACGTGTAGTCTTGTAGATTCAGTTACGAAGTAAACAAGATTTTATATTTTTGAGGTTTTTTTATTTCGGTGGGTGAGGTCATCAAGGATACCTTGCCCATCAAGGAGGGGCGAGGTAGACCGAGACGTATCACATCGGATCAATACAGGATGGATGAAATGGCGACAGGTCACTGGAACAACTTGTGACCCACGGATGCCCCTCAAGTTGAAGGGTAAAATCTACAAGTCCGTGATAAGACCTGTCATACTGTATGGATCAGAAGATTGCATGTAGCGGAGATGAGAATGTTGAGATGGATGTGTGGTGTGACGAGAATGGTGTGAAAAAAGTGAGAAATGAATATATTAGAGGAAGTTTGAAAGTGGCGCCAGTGACTGAAAAGTTGAAGGGGAATCGTTTGTCTTGGTATGGTCATGTAAAGAGGAGAGATGAAACGCATGTTACTAAAAGAGTTATGAGTATACATGTGGATGGGTGGAGAGGGAGAGGGAGGCCAAAGAAAAGATGGATGGATTGTGTGAACAGTCATATGAAAGAAAAGGAAGTTAGTGATAGTATGACGGTTGACAGGATAGAATGGAAGAAAAACAACGTGTTGCGCCGACCCCAAATAAGATGGGACAAGGGCAGGAAGATGAGGTTTTTTTTTTTCGGTGGGCAAATCATCCCATTATAAATTTGTGTAAAACTAATCCAGTAAAGCCTCGAAACCTCAACCTCTGAAAATCTGCTATTTTGCATGAACTTTGACACTTCATAAATTACTCAAAAATTTAAAAAAGTCAAAAAGTATAACAATAGAAAACTTGCAAATTTAATCAAGATTGAAAATGACTAAAATTTTTTTCAAAAACTTTTATAGGTTTAAAAAAAAAAAACATATTTCCTGGAAAAAGTTTTTAAAATATTCGAGTAAATCACTGAATTACCGAATGCTAACAGAGTTTTCAGGCGTTATATCTCTTTTTTCGCGTTGCCTTTTCGTCAAACATCGCATTTGATTGCGTTAGATGAAGTAACAAGCTTTTAAACCATGCTTGATGTTGACGATAGGCAAGTGAAAAGGCCCTTCTTAAGTGTTACCTGTGTCTTTCAGTTGTCTTTTGCGTTCCTATTAAAAATTCACGTGGCCCTAGCGAGCATCGACTCTACAGGGTCACTACGATTTTGCTGACATCTTTTTTTGGTGAGGGCTTTATTGAAGTGTGGCATGGCCTCCTTGGCCTGCCTGCATCTTAGTGTCGAGGACCACCAGCAATCTGCTTGTATATGTGTGTGTTCATGTAGCCAACTTTGCAGCTGACCAAAGGGGACCTGCACAATGGGTTTGGGCCCGAAGACCACCACACCAGATCCTCTCCTGGCCTGTTCGTTCGCCGCGTCGTTGCACAGTTAGCCGCTATGACCTCCACTGTAGTGTCACAGTGCTGAAAAATATAGGTAGTCAGTGGTTAGACTGGAAACCAATCTCAACATAGTTGAGAAATAGTTAGGTAAACAGGTAGTCCAATACTTAGCCCACTAGACTTCTCCCGCTCTTGATTAGAGTTAGAGGGCGCGTATGGAACACTATTTGCCATCGATGACATGGGCCCGCTCCGTACCGGAAGGTTACGCTGGGATCAATTCGTAGCTCAAATCTAAAATTTCATCGTCCCTAAATCCGGCCTGGGATCGCATATCGATCAACTTGTGTTTAGCATAATAGAAACAAATTAACAATGGCAATGGTTTCGACGGCGCGTAGTGTTCCACGCGCGCCTCTAAGTGATGTCAGCAAAACTCTAGTGGCTCAGCAGGGCCAATGGCCGCTAGGGCCACAGGATTTTTTGAAAAAATTACCGTAGTACTGGAACGCGAAGGACACTAGTTCAAATAGACCAGTTACAGGCACTTTTGAATTGTCAAATTGTCGGTTAGTCAAAAAAAAAACAAGTGTAGCTAAATTGCACGTTCCAAAACGTAGATCGCTATGGAGAAGAACGTGCAGGAAACTCCATGGACACCCTTTTAAATTATATTATGAGTTAATGTAATGTAGATAAGTAATAATAATAATAAAAACAACTAATTAAAAAATAGAAATTGAATCAAGCTACTGGCAGCTAAGAGATGACCAGTCTCAACGGACGGCACCCGTTCACGAGCATGACGCGTGCCTCAGCCTCACTCAGCTCAATAAAACTCAGTCAACAAACACACCTCATGAGAAGTCATTGAATGATTTCCCACCTCTAAAAAGAACTTCTTTCATGGCAGCATTTTGAGTAGTTCTTTGTAAAGGCACACGTATGGAGAAGTACCACAACCACACCTAGTTCCGTCCCCAAGCTTGATATGGTTTTCCGGTTTGAACGGTATGTGCTCTGTACATGAAGCAAGTATTTGACACGTTGGGTTTAGCTGTCAGACGTAATGCAGTGACGCATAGGACAGTCATACTTGTACGTGACTTAATACATGTGAAGGTCACGGCTTAACATTTAGATATGGTCACCCATAATCTTATACGAGTATATGAAAGCGAAATACTCACTGATTAATCACGAAATCTCAGAAACTATAACACCTACAAACTTAAAATTTGGCAGGTAGGTTCCTTATAGGGTGTAGACATCCGCTAAGAACGGATTTTACAAAACTCTACCCCTAAGGGGGTCAAACCGGTTTATTTTTATTTTAAATTGATAAAAACTGCGATGGTGGATGCGGTCGACTGCGATGGTGAATCGCACTAGTTTATTGAGTCTATTCACTCTAGCTTTGAAGACACCTAAATTTTAATCGGACGGGAAAACCGCAGCAGGCAAATTGTTCCAATTCTTCGATGTACGCGGTATAAACAACGAGGCGAATTGCTTTGTCCGAATCGTAGAGCACTCGCCGTACGTCGGGTGGTGGAAGGGTGATGGCGGAATCAACGGACGTTCAAAGTAAGATTGTTTCCTTCTTATTGCAGTGTGGGTAAGAGACAGAGCTATACAGGTTGTCTAGCGCCATCTCTTACCCACACTGGAAATAAGAATAAAACAATCTTACTTTAAACGTCATGGTACGGGTCCAATTTATGTAATTCCTGCGCACACTCTCCAAAATGAATTCTGTCAAATACCGAAAGGCTAACCTACGCCTGTGCTCCAGGTTTTGTAAATTGGTCTAAAATAAATCTGGATCACCAATTAGCCTCTTAGCTTGTAGTCAAAAATAGGATAATCACTTAATTTCTGCCTTCATTGACTTATGACTCAACCTTGAAGATCCAACAATTTGTTCAGCACCCATTCTATATCTCCTTGAGTCGACATTACCATTACCAGTCATTTCTTTAATCAAGACGACGTCACTCACCTTCAGCACCACAATCTTGATTGCATAGTAAAGGCTTTGTTTTTTATCAGCTGTTTTTAAGGTCTTGCGTTTGCCGTCGACTTCCTGAACACCCCTCCGTGTCACGGAATCTCGTAATGAGTTGATAAATGCGGGTGGTTCTGCAGTAGCCACCGCGTACGAGAAAATGCAATATTGGAAGGCCTCCCAAAAGGTGGAACCCGGGGGATGCGAGCCGCCGGGACCGGTAAAAGGACACTAGGGGGAGGTCTGTGCAGTGGAAACCTTTGAGCTGGAATGATGATGATTTAAGTTCCAAAATCCACTACTGAAATTTGCATCGTTTAGTAATCCACTGCAATACCCAGGCCTTGCACGCCAATTAGCCCGATCATCTGTTTTTCTCATGCAATTTTTGACCTTGCAATGAATGTGAATTATTTTTCTTACCTTGTATGTTTAACTAGCTGTCTTCCGCGGTTTACGAGTTGTAGGTCACGGGTTCAAACCCAGCCAGGCGCATTACTTTGTGTAATTAAATCATCACCACTGCTCTCAAAACGGTGAAGGAAAACATCGTGAGGAAACCGGCATGTTATAGAATTAAAAATTCGAAAACATGTGACATTCACCAACCCGCACTGGGTCCGCGTGGTGGTTTATGGCCTATTCCCTCTCCTAGAGACGAGGCTTGAGTCCCAATAGTGGGAACATTATAAGGCTGACTAGTGACTATGCTATGCTCCCGCGGTTTCTCATGGGTCATAGCATGATGTTATATTATAGATTTCCTGGATAAATGGGCTATCCAGCACTAAAAGATATTCGATTCGAACCAGTGTTTACAGAGATTAGTGCGATCAAACAAACTCTTTCTCACTTTTCATATTAGTATAGATTGTGTATTACTATTTAGCCTTTTTCCTAACTGTCTTTGGCGAGAGGAAGTCAGATTTTAACGGAATAAAACCCTCACGCCCCAGACGCCTGGATTCCGATCCCGATTTTCGGCTACAGTAGGCGCGGGGGCTTGCGGATAGCAAGCTATGATTAGCTCACTGTCTGACCGTTCGAACCGAGCCCAAGTCGTCGACGGCGCGTACTCTGGCGTCCACGCGCGCCTCAGGGTCAGTAAACCGAAGGGGCCCAGCAGGGTCGAAGCCTACTGGAGCTACGGGTAGTGTGAAAGTGAAACCCGGGGCCCTGGGACGCAGGCAATAAAGGGACAGGAGTGGATTTTTAGTCAGTAAAAGTCTGACAGTATCTCTCGCTTCGCTAGAGAACGCAGGATGTCATTTGTTAATTTTCTTACCGGAAAAAAAACCTTCAGTTGACCTTTGCGAGGACTGCGAAGCTCTTATGAACAATCCGGCAATGAACTATGTAATTCCAGCGACCTAACTACACATGCCATCTCAATGTCCCCTTTAACAGTACAGCTCCAACTTTCTGTCCCATTCTCTACAACTGCCCCACTTAAATTGTAATTAGGAAACGCTCAACAAAGCAGCTGAGAGCGAAGTCATTGTTGAACACAGACTCCATTTTGTTAAACCGAAAACCGACACGCTTTGCGCCGACGCGGAAAAAGAAAGCGCGTTGATATCAATGCAAATTGACCGTTCTGACTCATGGTCGTGAATTTGGCAAGGTTTTTTGTGTAGAGGATCCATTCTTTGGCAAAATGATGAGGTTTGAAGCGTTGAGGCACTCTTTTACAGCGTATGAGCGATGTATAATAACTATCTGTTGACTGGTCTGTGGTTAGAGACCCTGACTGCTATTCCGGAGGTCGTGGGTTCGATTCACACCCAGGACAAATGTTTGTGTGATGAGCACGATCATTTGTTCTGTGTCTGGGTGTAATTTATCTATAATATGTATGTATTTAGAAATATATAAGTATGTTTATCGGTTGTCTAGTACTCATAACACAAGCCCACCTTAGCTTGGGACTAGACGGCGTTGTGGAATATTATATTATTATCATTATATTATATCTCATCACAGATATCAGGTAGACATTCAGAAATCAGAAACATTTATTTCAAATTACAGGTACTTTTGAAATGTCAAAATGTCGATCAGTCAATAAAAAAAGTGTAGCTGAATTGCACGTTCCAAAGCGTAGATCTCTATGGAGAAAAATGTGCAAGAAACTTCATGGACACTCTTCTCCATTGAACGGGAACGCAGGCTGCTAGCAATGAGATGTTGTGTTGGCTCACAGATTTGCTCGTTGTAGTAATGAGGTCATAATTACTTTATTGAAAGCTTTTTGCCAATCATTCTACACGGGCGGTCTGTAGGTTATTTATACGCGGAAGGCTCTAGACGCCCTGCGCATCTAGTATAATAATGGATTCAGGGTGCTGTTGGGGCTGCCTAGACACTGCAGTGCATCGGGCATGTTCTCTTTAGCGCTTGTGGATGATTACACCCACCACGGTGATCACCATCAGCATATAGAAAGGGCCCCGTTACCTCTTAAAAGACCACTCCGGAACCATCTCTGTGCAACGCCTGTTAGAGCACATCCCTGCGTAGACTAAAACGGTCTCCCCTGAGCCTCACTGTACCACCGCTTTCTCTGAAATCACTCCAATGGGTGAGCAGAGTCCCCACTCTAAGCGCCCGTGGTTCCAAAGTTCTCGAATTCGAAAGATTCACCGTAACCTTGGAGTACAAAGAGCAAGTGAAGGAACACAGCTTGGTAACTTGGTTCAGTAAAAGTCTGACACTCCCAGCCTGATGTCCCAAATCAAAAACAATATGTATTTAATGGCACTAAAGAGCTTTGAAAATGCCTTTTTAATCATTAGGTTATAAGGTCTTATTTTCGAAGTCCTCATTTTGGCAGACACCAAAATTAATGGGCTCCCCATCTCCCACCCACCATGGAGTTTGATTAAGCTGCCATAATTACGAACAATGGCATAAGAACGGTACACAAAGGCGGTTTCGTAGGCGTCGCGCTGACGACAACCTTGTAACACTTCTGGCTGTGCTGACACACATTCGAACAGCTACAAAGTTTGCGCGCCAAAAGACTTGTGAATTACACCATTGATAGACTAGAGAGTTAATAACCATTTTTGTTTGAGGCTAAGAAATCCTCAGATAACTGCACCCGCTCTGGCTGTGGATTTAGAGGAGTGTCAGACTTTTATTTGACTAATATCCGTGTTTCTTCAGTTCCCCTTTGTGTTTCAAGGTCAAGGTAATTCTTTCGAACGATCCCGCAACCTTGGCAGGCCTTGGCCTTAGTGAGCCGGGCCTGGTGCTTTTCAGACCGCGAGTTACCTATTACTCGCCGTCCTCAATCATGCGGTCGCCGGCCCAATTCGTGAAAAAGATGTGGTATCTCTTTTTGTAATCTTTTATTGTGGACGTCATTAAATAAAAGAGCCAACTTCGTCAGGTTTGATGGTGAGTAGTTTTATGTCTGTCCAAAACTGCTTTCAAATTTTCAATATTTCGTTTAAAGGTAAAAGCCTTGTTTGTGGTCTTGTAGAAAATTCTATTTTTAGTACGGCCTTTGGCAAAATCCTTGTCTTAAAAAAGATAGCATATTATTTTAAGGCCGTTTTGAATACAATCCATTAGCCTTTACAAGATCTTAAAAATATCCAATGAATATGGATTGATGAGAAAGGGAAACGCTTAAACAATTTTATCGTCATCATTTCAGCCGAAAGACGTCCACAGCTGGACATAGGCTGGCCCCAAGTGTCGCCACAACGAACGGTCCTGTGCGTCTCGCATCGGATTCCCGCGACCTTCACAAGGTGCACGGTCCAACTTGTGGAATACATTCCATCGCTGTGTCTTCTGGTGCGAGGTCGCCACTTCAGAACCTTCTCGCCCCGTTGACAATCTGTTCTGCAAGCAATGTGCTGCCTACCTCTCGAGTTTGGCAATTTTGCGGGCTATGTCGGTAACTTTGGTTCTTCTGCCGATATCTTCACTCCTGATTCGATCACGCAAGAAAACTCCGAGCATAGCCCTCTCCATTGCCAATCTAAGTACTCTAGTCCTCTCTCTTCATCTGCTCTTCTTTTCTTGTCGATGTACTCAAACAATTTTTTTTTCTGATTACTATTTGGCAACCTGTTAAAGGCTTCGTATAAATCCTGAAAACTGCAGGTGATTGTCCAGGATGGGCAGCATAGCAGGTGACGCATGTCCTGTGCAGCAGCTCGACACTGGCATTGTGTTAGTGATGAGTCGAGGAAGCCCCATTTGGCCAGGTTGTTTTTACAGCGACCGACCTGGGTCCGCAGTCGGTTAAGAGAGTTCTGATAGGGTGATGAAGTGTGGAGTCGAGATTTTCTGCTTCCACAGTGCGCATCTCTCGTTGTCTCTTCGTTGCATCATCACCAACACGATGTCTCAAACTCCTGGTACTCTGTAATGACTCGTATCAAAACGCACTGGATTTAAGAACCGTTGAACATTTCCGAGCAAAACAAATTTCCGATCAGTATTCATCTGTGACGGACGGAGGCTGTAAGTGGGTCGCGGTATTTCTCAATTCGTCAAGTGGACCGCCAATGACCTGACCCTGACCAGGCTTCGAGGACAGTACCGACTTACCAGACACGGCCGATCACTTGCGTAGCTACGCGTGGCGGTATGGACACGATACTATCGTTGCATAGCTTAGTAGTGCTGTAGATCGAGTGAAATCATCCAATTTCTTCTCACGATCTAGGGTGGAGCGAGAGGGCATGTCAGACTTTTATTGACTAAAATACCACGTTATTGAAGTATAATAAGTATTTTAGGCGAACAGTCAGAATATCAATATATAGAAATTAAAATAACGTGAAAAAACCGGCCAAGTGCGAGTCTCGCGCACGAAGTATTCCGTACCGTAAGCAGCAAAAAATACGGCAAAAAAATCAAGTTTGCTTGCTGGAGCCCCACTTAAATATTTATTTTATTATGTTTTTAGTATTTGTTGTTATAGCGGCAACTGTCTTACTATCACGGTTCATGAGATACAGCCTGGTGACAGATAGACGAACAGCAGACCTTAATAATAGCGTCCTGTTTTTACACTTTGGGTACGGAACCCTAAAAAAGAAGATAGATTTTTAAAAACTTTTTTATTAATGGCTTCAATCAGCGAAAGTTATAGTCACGAATGAATGAATCTAGCTAACCGTGCGTCGTCGATCACATCGCTACTTAGCAACATCAAGTGAGATATTAGCGGTCGAACCACTAGACAGTAAAAAACTTCTTTAACTTTCGCTTTATGTTTAAGTAGTGTCAGTTTTGCCTTGCCTGTGTTTTAAGCGGGTTGCTAAAAAAAAAAAACGACAAAAATGTACAAAAAAGGTGAAACTCTCTTTGCTTGGTTAGTATATTGCTGTGACTTACTATATCATCATCATCATTATCTTCCTGCCCTTGTCCCGTCTTATTTGGGGTCGGCGCAACACGTTTTTTTCTTCCATTCTATCCTGTCAACCGTCATGCTATCATTAACTTCCTTTTCTTTCCATCCATCTTTTCTTTGGCCTCCCTCTCCCTCCCAGCCATCCACATGTATACTCATAACTCTTTTAGTAACATGCATTTCGTCCCTCCTCTTCACATGACCATACCAAGACAAACGATTCCCTTCCAACTTTTCAGTCACTGGCGCCACTTTCAAACTTCCTCTAATATGCTCATTTCTCACTTTATACATTCTTGTCACTCTACTCATCCATCTCAACATTCTCATCTCCGCTACATGTAATCTTTTTTCATCCGTCTTTTTCACAGCCCAACATTCTGATCTATACAGTATGGCAGGTCTTACTATATATTATTTTATATTTATAATTTTTATGTCACTGAATAAAATCTTTAACCATACAAACGCATTTAAAAATTGTCGAAAACAGAAAAATTTCTTTTTTGAGTGTGTTATGGGCGAAAAATGCCTATAAATTAATATAAACTTTACGTACGTATGATAAAATTAAGAGTTTAAAATGCAAGGGCGAGATTTCGGGCGGTTGCCATTCTCGCCGCTCCCTCAGGCCACCACTGCCAGCCAATAATGTGTCTTTAAATCATGTGTCAGTCCATACTTCTGTGGAATGCGCTTCCTCTTGACATCGGGACGGCCACCAGTCAATATGCATTTAAGCGGAAGTTGCGGCTTTATTTTCTACACAAATAGCGAAGTAGTCTCAAAAATCCTTTCATTTTTCCTTATACTCATAAAATATATATGTATATGTACGTTCATATTATATTAAATATTTATGTATGTTTATTTTTTTATATATATGTATACATTTGATCCCTTTATTTTCCTATTAATCTTTTCTTTTTTTTATGCACCTACCATGTTTTCTCTTCACTACCCTAGGTTGACTGGTAGAGAATGCCTAAGGCATTAAGTCCGCCTTTGTACCTTTGTGTTGCATGAAGTTTTAATAAATAAATAAATAAATGTTGTGCGTGCTTTTCCTACTTGTGGAGTTACTATAAATACCGAGTCATCATATCTAGGTGCGTGATAAACTTGTTTAGTGATTGGCAGTTTTTTTTTTAATGTTTGGGAAAATCATCTTATGACAAATCGCGCTCTTGGGCGGAGCGGGAGATAGTGTCAGACTTTTACTGACTAAAAACCCACTACTGTTCCTTCTTTGCCTTCATCCAGGGGACCCGGGCTTCACTTTCATACTACTCATTGATTTTAGTGTGGGTAAGAGACAGAGCTATACATGTTGTCTAGCGCCATCTCTTACCCACACTGGAAATAAGAATGAAACCATCTTACTTTAAACGTCATTGTACAGGTCCAAATAAGACACTCGCTGGAAAGCAATGTTATTTATTATTTATTTATTTAAATTTCGTGTACAGTAGTGGTACATAGGCCGACTTAATGTCTGACACTATCTCACGCTCCGCCCAAGAGTGGAATTTGTCATTAGATGATTTTCCTACCTAAAAAAAACCCCATACTGGAATAAGGATGAAACAATCTTACTTTGAACGTCATGGTAACCCCGTAGGTCATTGTCCCTTAGAAAACTAGACATTGCAGCTCGCCAGCCAGTAAAATGGTGACAATCAAGATTACAATACTATCGCTCTTCATATATTGCAACAAAGAAATCGCATACATTATTCACATCTCTATATCATCAAAGTTACACTGAACGTGAACATGACGTCATAACTACAGATTCACTACAACGCACTAAGTAACTTTAACAGTTCGAAATCTAAATATAAACGCAACAGAAACTTGTTGTGTACTAGACTACAGACGTTTCTGTACATGTGTGTTATCTATACGCAGGTGTATATATACGTGTGTGTAAGTTTACAAACAGAGACACACATGTGCAAAGTTCACACGTGCGAGCGTCGTCGCGTGGCGTTGTACTCGTGTTGTATTGAACACACTGGTTTGAGTTGTTACGTCATACGTATTGGCTGTATGCGATGTTGCCTTGCGTTTTGTAAAGTTGCGAGTTTGTAATCTATGGAAGTAGCGGCGGGAAAACAAGATGGCGATTTGAAATCGGTGTTGTATTTATTAACATAATGCTTGTATCTCTCACGAAGTTTGCAGAGCTGTATTTTTAATAAGTTTTTTTTTACGGTTCTCTCTTTCAGTCTGTCTGTCCGTCCGTCCGTCTGTCCGTCTGTCACCAGGCTGTATCTCATAAACTCTGATAAGCTATACAGTAGAAGTTTTCAGAGATGATGTATTTCTGTTACTGCTATAATAATAAATACTAAAAACAAAATACATATCTAAGTGGGGTAACAGACATTTTTTTTTCGCTGTTTTTATAGGTACGGAACTCTTCGAGCGCGAGTCCGACTCGCACTTGGTCTTTACAAATTAGCAATCTTTGTATATATATGTCAAATTTACAAATGAATTTTAGGTACCACTTACCACTAACCGATTGAGCTTCATGTTCGGTTTGGTTGACAATATATGCTAAGCTAATGACGTCATTCGATATCCAATATGGCGGATTTCTGAAGATGGTGGACTAGTTATTTTCGTATACGCCCTCATGATATGGTTATCAATTAAAAGGGTTTATTGAGAATAATACGAAAAAAAAACTATGTCACAATAATAGTGAGCCAGTTAGCCATAAAAATTTAAGTTAAGTTACTCTTATTTTACGTTCCCTTTCTCCCTTGCTCCTCCTGGAGCCCAGGGGCTCCAAGGAGGAGCTCCACGAGCACACAGATATTCAAAGCACATGAGAAGCTACTAAAAACTTAAGGTTTCATCCATGTGAAAATAAGTTATGTCAGACAGCTCTGGGATTTTGGTCTATAGTATTAATGTGACCTCCATGGTCGCCACAATCCCTTCACGCAGGCGAAGCCGCTGGCAGAAGTATAAAATAAATGGAGTAATAAACAATAATAAAAAAAAAACAGAGTGTAACTTCTAGTATTTAAAAAAAAACAATTTAGTTATTTTTTCTGATTACTTTCAATACGCAAAGTTTTTCTTTACCGCCACATAATACAAAAACTTCAAATAATAAAGACTTATCAAGTAAATTCAACACCCATCGGCCAATGTCTTGCAAAACTATGCGACCTTCATGCCTCGACCTTCGCGAGCTCGTGATCTACTTGTTTCACGTTTGTACCTACTGACTTAGAGCCATTTGTTTCAAGTTCATTCTAAGTTATAGGTTGTAGAATTATTATTGTATTCTTGGACACGACGCGTAGATAGAGAAGATTCCTCGCTCAGGAGTCTAGCTCCCCCTAGCCAAGTTACGATCGTTTCCTTTGCGTCGACCGCCTCGAGTAGGCCACGCCTCCGATTCCTTTGTTCTGCCGTCATCTCAACGCTCAGTCACTGCGCTACACAACGTTTTTTTTCTAAACTTAATAGTTTGCGCGAGAGACACTTCCAAAGTGGTAAAATGTGTTCCTCCCCCTGTAACTTCTAAAATAAGAGAATGATGAAACTAAAAAAAATATATGATGTACGTACATTACCATGCAAACTTCCACCAAAAATTGGTTTGAACGAGACCTAAGCATTTTTTTTTTTCATACGTTATAAATCGTAAACCGCAATTTAACTTTAAGGTTTGTACGGAACCCACAGTGCACGAGATGTGCATATAGTGCGCGAGTCCGATTCGCAGTTGCCAAGTTTTTTTTTTATTGTTAAAGCGACGATATGATCGGCAATGGTGCACGCTTGCCTAGAAGTAACCTATTCATTCTTGACTCAAAGACCCCAGGTTGTAGCTAAGGAAAAACAGTTGTCAAATTCTTAAAAAAATAACAGAGAAATTAAACACAGTCTTGTTAGACTGTTCATGCGATCCAAACAGCGTGTACACCTACTCCGATATAATTACACATCACACGCTGATGGTAACGTGTAAATGAACTAGAAACTGTACGTTTCACTGCAGTTGGACACTTGCGATGTTCTGCAGTTAAAACACGCCGTGGCTATTTATAATGAGGAGAGAGGGTTGGAGTGACTGGTTTGTTGGGCTTGAGCAGTGGTACTCAAGCTTTTTTCTTAGCGGCCTTAATAAGTACATGAATGTCAAGGTGTCGTGGGCCGCAAAAAAATATATATAATGTACGTTTTCGCAATATGGATATGCATGAAATAGTACAATTTGATATAAGTGGAGAAAGTTTGTCATTGGGACCGAGGCGGAATTAACCCGAGTCGTAGGCGAGGGTGTTATATCTATATATACTGTAATATGGATTGTAAGAACCACTTTTTTTTTTAAAAGAGTTACCATGGAGTTTCTTGCCGGTTTTTCTTCATAGGAAACGACCAATTTGGAACCGTGCACTAGCTTCTGACGTTTTATAAGTGCCCATGTAGGCCTATGTGAAATAAATACTTTGACTTTGTTATATGTCAAATTTCTACGTGTATCAAAGGTCGTTTTTTGGTACAGTTACATCTGCGAGTCTCGTTGTGGTCTCTTATCGCCCAGCCTGATACGATAAATGTAATAAATTGTGACGGAGGTGGGGTCGCGCACTTTTCAGCACTAGTGTGAAAAACAGTAAATTGCGTGCCTAAAAGCGGCAGAGATAAGAGCGGGTTTTCGAGTAAGTATAACTACACGTCTACACTAATATTATAAAAAGGTAAAGTTTGCTTTGTTTTTTGTAGGAGGTAAATCTCTGAAAGTACTGGTACGATTGCAAATTTTTTTTAATTAATAGAAAGCTGCTTTATACGGGCAAAGCCGCGGGAAAAAGATAGTTGAAAAATAAATAAATTAACTGATTAGCATCCGTACATTCTCAGTAAGGTTCACCGTTAGGCACGAATGTTCTTGCTCGAGGTGCCAAGTATACGAGTGTCTCTCATCGTCTGTTTATCGTTATTATCTCAGGTGTGTTCCTGATAGCATGCGCCATAAAGAACATATTGAGTGCGACCGGTATCGGAACGAGCGATAACAAATATGGCTGGTGGTTCTGAGGCACGCGACTGTCTATGATACGATGTTGAAATCGCTGGAACGCTTCGTCGTATCAGCAGAGACTATACAGCGTAGACAACGACAAGAGGGTTTTTTTTTACTGACAAAAAAAGCCACTCCTGTTCCTTCTTTGCCATTGTACCAGAGGCCCGGGGATCTCTTTCAGTAGGCTTCGACCCTGCTGGGCCCCCTACGGTTGATGACATCTCCCTGAGACGCGTGGAACAGTACGCGCCGTCGACAACTTCGGCCCGGTCCGGACAATCGGACGGTGAGCCACCCATTGCTCGCCGTCTGCAAGCCCGCGCTTACGGTGGCCGGAAATCGGGATCGGAATCCCAGCGGCGGTTGGGGCGTGAGGACCTTTGCCTCACGCGATCGGCCGCCTCCTTTGCTAGCATTACTGCCTCGCAGAAGGAGGCGACCGCCTGCCACTCCTCTTCGCTCCGGACCGGTGCTCTGCCGAGACGGGGCACACCTCTACCGTATGCTTCATCGTGTCCACCGGGCGGTCCACACAATGGTGGCACCCGGGAATTAAGAGGGGGCAATCGCGATAACGCTAAAAAAATTCATCGGCTCTATTATTTTGTCAAGTTATCTATCTAGCTTCTATATGTATAAAAGGTGAAACTGACGGACTGACATATCAACTTGAAACAAAGTGATCCTATAAGGGTTCCGTTTTTTCCTTTTGAGGTACGGAACCCTAAAATCGCGCTAAGTACACTACCTCAAAGGTGGCGTGAAAACGTGTGTATAATATACACACGTTTTTACGACGATTATTACCTCTTTAAACTTTTTGAATCATTATACATATATCTCAAAAACGGTGGCTCTTAGGAAAAAAAAGTATTTAGACCTTTTGTAGATGATTATCTGATCTACAATTTTTTTCTGAGCTAATTTTATGATAAAACTTACCATTTTGCTGAAAATCGCGCCGTGGACATCGCGCGATGAGGACTTTTTAGATTTCATTTGAAAAATCCTATCAATTTTTAGCTGGGTGCGAATTATTGTACCCCTTACCCCTAGACTAACACTAAAAAAAGACATTCATTATTAGGGTTTCAAAACTATGGGGTGTTAAAGTTTTGTAAAAACATACCTGCTAAACTAACCTGTATAGATGGGATGGGATGTCCACCATGTCCATTCCCTCTCCTAGAGAGGCCTGAGCCTTAGGGCGCTTTCAATTTATGCGTACTGAAACCGGCCGGCTGCCGCACGTTTACCATGCCGCAGCCGGCCGGTTGCAGTACGTTAGCAGTCCATCAACAAGCGCCTAAATTGAAAACGTATCTGGCTGCCGTGTGTTTGTAAGTCAGTGATGCGCTATTCAACCTCGCACTATTAAACACCGAATTGAACACGTGGTGCTTACGACGTTGTCGTCCTGTTGTCGACCGTTCGCCGCACGGTTGCCGCACTGCGCGTTTTGTATGAAAAATACGATCGTCCGTACTCAGTACGACTAACGCACAGCATCCGCATCACAGCAGGCCGTCAAAAAACGCATAAATTGAAAGCGCCCTTAGCTTTAGAAATATCATGCTATACTTATGTATAGAATCACCTCGAGCTATGAAATACACTGGCTTACCTCAACCAAAAGCTAATATCAATAATATGAGTGAATATTTATTCAAGAGAACCTTTCCAGTCTGAAGGTCACTCAGGTAGCAGATTCCGTCATAGTTAGACGCACATTTGTTTTTATTAATCAAGATTCTTGAACTCGGACAGGAATAAAAATGTAGACACGCGTTCGTTATCAATGAGAATTTGATAAACAGTGTTCGATTAGGTCATTATATATATTTTTTTGTTTTGATATTGTTTTGACGCGGATGTCTGGTGATGAAACGTGTTTTGTTGATAAATAATAATATATTATATAATATTACACAACAATATCATAACACCGTCTAGTCCCAAACTAAGCAGAGCTTGTGCTATTAGTACTAGGCATACTTATTAGATATATTTTTTATTATTACACCCAGACACAGAACAAATGATCGTGCTCATCACACAAATATTTGTCCTGGGTGGGAAACGAACCCACGACAACAAGTCAGTTAGGTCGACCCTGTCTGCATATTATTTTAGCCATACAGAAAGCTTTTAGCTTCAGAAATGAAGATATCCCGCAGGAGAACCAAGGTTACCGACATAGGCCGAAGAATCGCCAAACTTAAGTGGCAATGGGCAGGGCACATTGCTCGCAGAACAGATGGCCGTTGGAGCTGAAAGGTTCTGGAGTAGCGACCGCGTACCGGAAGACGCAGCGTTGGAAGGCCTCCCACAAGGTGGACTGATGACCTAGTGAGGGTAGCAGGAATCCGATGAATGCGAAACGCACAGAACCGATCATTATGGCGACGCTTGGGGGAAGCCTATGTCCAACAGTGGACGCCTTTCGGCTGAAATGACGATGATCACTAGCCCTTCATCAAAGCATAGCGTTTCCATGATCGGAGGATGTAAATAATGCGTAGTTTTAAGAAGGCCTTCGCAGTTACTTACGCAACGCCGCATTCGTATGGTGTTCGAAGTTTGTAAAGTCCCCCACGTTTCTTATTCCATACAAAATCGGACAAAAAGAAACCTCTGCTGTTTTGTTCGCAACGCCATTTTTGTTCCCGCCTCGCTCCCACACCATAACCCACCCTAGGAGTGACGGAGACGGCGAGCATCCACGAATTTCGTATTTATGTCAAACTTTGTCACAGACCGCAGACTCTTAGCGGCCAGTCACTCGAAAGTGAACTTTATTTTTTGAAAGTTATGACATTTTTTGCGTTGACGGTATCGGACAATAAAGTATGATTTTTCATTATTCATACGCGATTATCATAAGAACAGCATCTTATTGGCTATGAAATATGGTTGAAATTACAATGGCTAGTTTTTATGCGAAACGCTACCGATCTCGTACTTTGAGACGCGCAAAATTACACCTTATCGTGATGAAAATAGATGTGATAAAAGGTTGTTGATGGGTTCTTGGGTAAACTTGGGTTCCCGAAAACATGCGGGGTCATCGACCGCCCCTCTCAGCCTCTCGTCAACTATTTGAGGGTGGCGTTCTCCGAGAACCCACGGTTTTGTGTCCAACTGAACTATTTGGGATGAATGGAATGATGCTTCCTTTGACCTGAGTTTGTTGGAGAATGCTCATGTTTATAATGTGACCAGTTTCGGCATGAGTTAATTTTGAAGACATGAAATCGTATGCATGTCTTGAAATAGCAGGGACTAATGTAACGTTGGACAAAATTGCTTTTACAAAAGCTGTAAATCCGTAGGGAACCACTAGGGTCGATGCCCGCTGGGGCCAGAAGGAATTTTTTAAAGGTTCCTGGATCGTAATGGGCAACTAAAATACGCAGATGGGTTTTAGTCTGTAAAAGTCTGACACGCCCTCTTGCTTCACCTTGGAGCGGTAGAATTCATTGGATGATTTTATAACTCAAATAAACAATCCACAACACATTTTGAGAACACATTCATTTTATTACACAACTTGCTTACAGCTATGGAGTGAATTTCTCTACCTGAGTCTGTGTTTCCTGATAGCTACTACATGGAGGGTCTTTAAATCAAGAGTAGGGTAGGCAAGCGTGCTCAATCTTCGACCACATCATCCTTTAACATCAGCCCCACTAGCCAAGTTACGACCGTTTCGATTCTCTTGTGTCGTTGATCAATATATACATTGCTTTTGCAATTTTTTTATATTTTTATTTATTTATTATTATTTATTAATAATTGTAATTATTTATTTTACTTGCTTTTATTTATATAGCCTCTTTTTTATAATGTGAATGTGAGAACACTGTAGACTCCGCGAATACTTCTTTTTATTATGATTATTTTTATTGTACTTTATAGTACAATATTGACCAGTCTACACTGTCCTTACATAATAAATCCAATATATTGTAAACAGAAAATATTGTAACAACAAATTCTTTTTTAAAAGAGTAACCATGGAGTTTCTTGCCGGTTCTTCTCCATAGGAAACGACCAATTTGGAACCGTGCACTAGCTTCTGACGTTTTATAAGTGTCCAGGCCTATGTGAAATAAAAAACTTTGACTTTGACTTTGAACGCCTCGATTAGGCCACGCCTCCGATTCCTTTGTTCTGATGTCATCTCAACGCTCAGTCACGCGGTCAGAAGGAGAATTAAATTAATTATTAATTAAAAGAGGAGATATTATCAACTCTGTTACTTCCTCCTAAGAACTTCAAGTAAATATATTCTCCATTAATAGAATAAACTTTATTGTAAGTACACCAAAATAGTAACAAAGCTTCAACCGTATTTCGAACTTAAGTATTATCAACTCTATATTACTTCCTCCCAAGAACTTCAAGTATATTATTTGTACTCTCAATATTTCGAACTCTGAATATTACATAAACTGCGGTTTGGAAAGTACCAATAAGACCCTTCGAAAAAGAACAGGAAACAAGTTCTTTAGCACTTAAAAAAACAACTTTCGTGAACTGATTTCGGGCGAAAAACGAACGGCTAACTGTTCTGTGGAACCAGTAGCTTATATTTATGTAAGTACTCTCGCCAAAAACCAGACTTGTGCAAAACAGGCCAAATATGTCGGCGTCTGGACGAAATAATTTGCAAAGCTTTAAAAGAAAACTAGACCGGTTCATCATCATCATCTTCCTGCCCTTGTCCCATCTTATTTGGGGTCGGCGCAACACGTTTTTTTCTTCCATTCTATCCTCTCAACCGTCATTTTCCCGGGATGGTTGAACAACCCTAGTCCATTTCCCACAGGAGCCGGGTGCTGCCCCTGCGCGTCGCCTGTAGGGTACGCCCTAACCCTATCGCGCATTCCATTTTAATCCAACTTGTTGCATAAGATATGGCTACTGTTTTACAGTCGGCCGCCTGCCTGACACTAACCCTCCTTGGGAATGCTGTTGCTGGTGGTTTACCCGCCACCACGCGGTGACCTGAGGTGCTTAACAGTACACACGGTCTCAAAAATATCCCTTAGTCGCTTCTTACGACACCCACGGGAAGAAATGGGATGGTGCTATTCTTTACGTCCGACACCATACAGTACTCAAACTAGCACGGTTCATCGAGTCTAAAGCCAAGGTAGCTGCTAACCTCTCGCACCGGGTCATGGTACAGGCTATGGTACGGAGCGAGGAGGAATGGCAGGTGGTCGCCTCCGCGTATGAGTAATGCTAGCGGAGGAGGCAGCCGCACGCTTGAGTGAACGGACTTCTTCACTAGGACCCCGATCCCGATTTCCAGCCACCGTAGGTGTAGGCTTGAGGTCTCTAGTTCTCTTAATCAAAAATTGCGTTGGACGAACCGACAAACTTTTAAACTATGTTCTCTTTGACAATATACGGGTTGGGAAGGGCCTTCTTAACAACACAAAAAAAAACTTTCTTGTAATATTCATTAACATTTAAGTCTGTCACGTAGTCGTGACAGTGGCGTGTTGGACACATTTTGTTTTATCAAGTATTTACGACTGTGTCGGACAATAGATTGAAGTTGATCAAGACATTCTCGATTTTGCACTAAACAGTATTGCATACGCATCTAAACATAATAACGCAGCGCAACAGTGACTGTGCGTTTTGGGTACAAGGCGTGACCCTCACCGTCCGGAGGTCAAGCTGCAGACCTGTCATTATCTGTAGTTATACATCTAAATATAAGGAGAAACTGACTGACTGACTGACATATCAACGCACAGCCGAAACTACTGAGACTAGGAACGTGAAATTTTACACAAGGTTTCATTTTATGACTAAGGGCGGAATTCACCAAAACTAATCGCGTTTAGCCGCTGTCACTAGTGTCACTTGTCTGTATTTTTACAAGTGACACTAGTGACAGCGGCTAAACGCGATTATGCGAGCCAAACGTTAAAACGCGATTAGTTTTATTGGTGAATTCCGCCCTAAGAAAGTAAGTAAAAGTTAGGTTCTTGCGGGCCAATTCACTGGCAGAAGTTAGTGACGTCAGGATCACGTAAGTTTGCGTCTGTGTGTGTATGGAAATGTTTCTCGGGTTGGCCGCTATTGAGAAGCCATAGCGAAACAGCTGTTTTAAGACATAATGTCTATAAAAAAACTAACTTAGATTACGAGTAAAGGGTTGTGCAACCGCTTGCGTTGACAAGATATTGTAGCGAAATGACAAATTAGGTGTTTTTTTATAGCGTTCTGTGTCCAAAGGGTAAAAACGGGACCCTATTGCTAAGCCTTCACTGTCTGTCTGTCACCAGGTCGTATCTCATGTACCGTGATAGCTAGACAGTTGAATTTTTCATAGATATTTTTATATACATATGTAGTGTACATGTATTTCTGTTACCGCTATAACAACATATATTACAAACAGAATAAAATAAATATTTGTGTGGGGCTCCCGTACAGTAAACGTGCTTTTTTGCCATTTTTTGCTCGATATTAATAATTGCAACAAGTAGATGCTTGAAATATTCACAGAATATTTAGGTAGCTAAAAAAATAAATGTAAGTGGGACTCCCACACAACAAACGTATTTTTTTTTTGCCGTTTTTTTTTTTTGCTCGATATTAATATTGTAGTACGGAACCCACCATGTGCGAGTCCGACTCACACTTAGCCAGTTTTTTTTTTTCTATAGCGGTTCATGAAATGAAACTTTTAATTTGCTTTTTTTTCTCTTATCACGCCCTTACGTAACACCATGATGGAGCCAAGCTTGTCGTATTGCAATGGAAAGCGAGGTGAAAGCCGTTCGTTTGAACCGAGCACCTCGTCTCGACCCAACTCGACTCGCCCCTGATATCAAGCCACATTACCTGGTTTAGGTACCGAAGATAAACTAAGTAGTTTATCGCAAAGAAAAAACCGGCCAAGCGCGAGTCGGAGTCGCGGAGTCGCGCACCGAATTCCGTAGAGTTCCGTACAAACATAAACTTATAATCGTAAAAAAAAAATTGAAATTATTTTGTGATGTAACTACAAACAATCACTTCGTCGTGTCATACCGCTTACATCGAAGGACTGGAACAATTTGCCTGCTGCGGTCTTCCCGTCCAACTATAATTTAGGTGTCTTCAAGGCTAGAGTGAACAGGCTCTTAATTAACTAGTGCGCCATCAAGGATTGCATTACTGCTTACCATCAGGTGGGATTGCAGTCGAGAACCAGTATGTCATTTTAAAATGAAAAATCTGGGCAAGTGCGAGTCGGACTCGCGCACTGAGGGTTCCGTACAAACTTACCAATGAAAACAGTTCAATTCTCGAATTGACCTTCGAAGTTTATTCCGAATCGCAAAAAATGAGTTTTTTTTTTGTGACGTAACTATAAATTTACAGCTTTCACATTTTTTCCGAACTCTAAAAAAGCATGATGCCAGGGTTTTTATAAAGTCTGGGCTCACCTTCTGATAGCTATGTATATTATAATGTTGGATAGGTATTTTTGAGCTGAATAAAAGTTACTATGGCGCCAAATGCTTTTTTTTAAATTATATAATATATTTTATTTTTATCTAGCACTTACTGTCCCACACGTTGGGCAAAGGCCTCCCCGCCTTTGCCCAACTGTGGGACAGTAAGTCCTTACAAACTTTCTTCTCCCGCGCCGTCTCAGACCAGTCTTCACGGTATGCGTCCAGATCATCCCACCCCTTCTTTCGAGGCCGGCCTCGACGGCGACAAATAAAATATAATTTTAATGAACTGATAAACATACTTATATATTTCTAAATACATACATATTATAGATATAATTAGACAGACACAAACATCCAAACATTTTTCTCGAGTGGGTATCGAACCGACGACCTTTGGCATAGCAGTCAGGGGCACTAACCACTAGACCAACAGGCTAGTCGATAAAACCATGATAATGTATTTTGGCTTGCCTTTTCACTCTTGCTTTTATAAACTTTAAAAAAATCATCACCATTGCAGTCAAAAGACAACCCTTATATTATAAAATTCTAACCAGAACCCCCTTAGGTCGGCTGCGCTTCATCAGGGTCTCCATCAGCTTAGCAGCTCCCTTGGTCTTTATTTATTTATTTATTTACAAGTACTTGTACAACGTTACAGAGGATGTCCAAGGCGTTGCACAGTAGAAACTTACAAACTAAATAAATAAATTTAATAAAAACAATATTATCCTAATAACAAATCTATACACATTGAAGAAGAAGAAAAAAAAAAAACTAAATATTTATGTTCAAGTCTTCTTGCTCTTCTGGCGTCATCATCATCTCATCATCTTCCTGCCCTTATCCCATGTTATTTGGGGTCGGCGCTACACGTTTTTTTCTACGCGTTATTTTTTAGGTTTGTACGCTCTTCTGGCGTACAAACCTAAAAAATATTAATAGTATGGTTTAAGTAGTTGAATATAAATTATGCTAAGTTAAATGATACTAACCAAGGCACGAAATTGAAGTCGAAGCAAATAAATCTTCGCTTAAAACGCAAGGTAGATAATAATTATTATATTTATTAACTTTGACATTGGAGACTCGAGATTTGATATCAAGTTCCGTGAGCACGTGCTAAGAAATATCTTAGTTGTAATTAATTTTATTTATAATTATTCCCTCAGGGAATTGAATAATTTCGACTAATTAATGCTGGTTAGACCTTGTGCGTAACTCTCAGTATTTTTCATTATTTAGCATTATCAGCCTTATAAGGTTCCCACTGCTGGGACTCAGGCCTCCTGTCTAGGAAAGTAAACCACCACGAGGACCCAGTTGGTGAATGTCTTCGAATTTTTGGTTCTAGGACATGCCGGTTTCTTCACGATGTTTTCCTTCACCGTTTTGAGAGCAGTGGTGATGAAATAAATTACACAAAGTAATGCGCCTGGCTGGGTTTGAACCCGCGACCTACATATTTTCATTATTTATGTTTGGTTTTTTCAGGGTTCCGTACCTCAGTCGAAAAAAACGGAGCACTTAAAGTCATAGTCATTTTTTAATAAACAAGTGATTTGTATCATGTATCTGAATTTACACGTATATAAATAAATTACACAATTACAGGTTTACACTAAAACTAATTAACTTAAAAAATTTCATAAAATATGTCAACAATTTAAAAATACGTACTTAATAATTTTAAATTTTATCATTAAATTAAAAACGATCTTAAAATTTAAAATAGTTGCAATAAAAATATTTAATACAGTTAAAGTAGCAATATTTGTCAGAAAGAATAAAAAAATACCAATTATAACATTTATAGTCAGATCAATAAATTAGAATGACTAAAATTCAACAAAAAGTAACATAAAATTACAGTTCTTCTACAGCATATAGGAATTCCCTGCAGGAGTCTGTGTTTCCTGATAGCTACAACCTAGAGGTCTATAAGTCAAGAGTGAATATGTTACTTCTAGGCAAGCGTGCTCCACCGTCGACCACATCATCGCTTACCATCAGGTGAGATGGTGGTCAAAAGCGAGCCTATCATTAATAAAAAATAAAAAAATATATAAATAGGATCACTTTGTTTACAAACGGTTTCTATTCCGTGTTCAAGACCATTTTCTTCAGGAACGCGTAAAGCATGGTCTTCTTACCAGAAGTAAAGGACAAAGTCTGAAAATTTAAAATTTGCAGTTACGTCACGAAATAGTGACTTTTTTGCGATTTAGAAAAATCTTAGAAACTAAATTCTGGAATCGAACTATTTATCTAGTTTTGTACGGAACCCTCGGTGCGCGAGTTCGACTCGCACTTGACCGGTTATTTTTTTAAATGACTTCGTAAAAGCATTTAGCCTACCAAACAGTGTCAAGTTTAGAAAGTATTTAGTTTTTAAAACGGACTACAGTCACTTTGTTATCCACTAGAATGCGGACGTAACACATTCTAATGCGTTTGCAGTATTTGGCAGCAAATATATCGAGAACATTATTTTCGGAAAGGTTAGCTGAGATACTCAATGCTACAATAAAATTCTCATCTCAGCAGATTTCGCACAACTAGCTGACCCGGCAAACGTTGTTTTGCTATGTATTATAATTTTTTTTTTTACCTAAAATTGAAACAAAAAAAAAATTTGGGGTGGATTACCCTTAACATTTAGGGGGATAAAAAATAGATGTTGTCCGATTCTCAGACCTACCCAATATGCACACAAAATTTCATGAGAATCGGGAAAGCCGTTCCGGAGGAGTTTAACCACAAACACCGCGACACGAGAATTTTATATATTAGAGATAGATATAGCTAGTTATATATAAATTACACAAAGACACGGACACCCAAACATTTGTCTCGGATGGGTATAGAACCCGCGACCTTTGGCATAGCTGTCAGGGGCACTAACCACTAGACCAACAGACCAGTCAAAACTTTGATTACGCTTGAAAACTGTTAGCATTCGGTTATTTTCGTGATTTACTCGAATATTTTACAGAACTTGTTCCAGGAAGTACGTGTTTTCTTTAAACCCTTAAAAGTTTTTGAGAAAATTGTCGTCATTTAGAATCTTAATTAAAATTTGCAACGCTTCTATTGTTATACTTTTCTGACTTTTATAATTTTTGAGTTAATTGTGAAGTATTCTTTACTGGATTAGTTTTACACAAATTTATAAATTGATTTCTATAGAAGCCTAGATAATATCCACAAGATACTGTATTTCCAAAATATCTAATAAAAATGTGTATTAACGACATAATCGCGTAAGAGCGGTTGTATGAAAATCAATGAAAATGTACGTCGAGTTGCATCCTCCAGATAAGAATTTTTAAGAAATTTATGTGATGTCGCTTTTACTGTAAGGGTGCGATTTGGGCCATCAGAACTCTTATATCACAACGAAATTATATGACCGTCAAAGGAATTTAAAACAAAGAGCTATCAAGTGAATGACGCGATCGTTGCGTCACTGCCCACCGAAGCATGCGACGTATCTGTATGAAGGCTACACGTGCGAAGCAGTAGCACTAATCAGAA
The DNA here is from genome assembly GCA_949316375.1 of Mythimna vitellina. Classification (NCBI taxonomy): domain Eukaryota; kingdom Metazoa; phylum Arthropoda; class Insecta; order Lepidoptera; family Noctuidae; genus Mythimna; species Mythimna vitellina. Next base: position 2,220,821 of record OX438713.1, read on the forward strand.
ACATAGTGCGTTTGCGCAACTATTGACCGTAACAATGGAAGTTATATCGGGTGTTCACGCCACTAAGAATTTTACGCTTAAGAACATTGGTGCGACAATGATGTGACAATGCGACATTGATGAGACATTGTGGTCGGATATTTATGGGTGAAATTATGCTATAGGGGATGAAATACTCCATAGCTTGACGCACCACATAGAATATAGCATACGCAAAGCTCGATTGATGCGATTCGATAATGCCACAATGATGTGACAATGCGACATTGATGAGACATTTCGGTCGGATATTTATGGGTGAGACAATGCTCCCGCAATGTACCGCTTTGAGCGCTAATGCTATGGGCGCCGAGAGGCACTTTTATTATGCGTACAGCTATGGAGGGGAATTGTGTGCTGGAATCTGTGTTTCCTGATAGCTACAACCTTAGGGGTTTTTAAGTCAAGACTGAATAGGTTACTTCTAGGCAAGCGTGTTTCATCCGTTTGTAAGGGATGAAATATTCCATAGCTTGACGCACCACATAGTTATAGTATACGCAGAGCTCGATGGATTATCAGAAGAGAAGCAGACCTGCTGCCCAAAAATATGACGCAAAGAAGTGCCGTGTCTCATCCCAATCTTCTGATTTGTAACGTCACATTCTTCACTGGCAACTTAAGTGGCAGTGGGCACATTGCTCGCAGAACAGATGGTCGATGGGGACGAAAGGTTCTGGAGTGGCGACCACGTACCGGGAGACGCAGCGTTGGAAGGCCTCCCACAAGGTGGGCCGATGACCTGGTGAGGGTCGCGGGAATCCGATGGATGCGAGACACACAGGACCGGTCATTATGGCGACATTTGGGGGAGGCCTATGTCCAACAGTGGACGTCTTTCGGCTGAAATGATAATGATGATGATGACGCTTCTTCACCGTCAATGAGGGAGAAATACGATACAGACTTCACCAGACAGAGATCTGCAGTTCCTATTAGTGAGGAGACTGTTAATAATCTGTCTGGATCTGATGTGAGGTGTTCCGTCGTCAACCACATCACATCATCGCTTATCATCAGGTGAGATAGTGCTCAAACGCGAGTCTATCAATATAAATAGTAAATTATAAAAGGAGAAACTGACTGACTGACACATCAACGCACAGCCGAAACTACTGGGACTAGGAACATGAAATTCTGCACAAGGTTTCCTTTTATGACGTAAGCGAGCACTAAGAGAGGTTTTTCTAAAATTCAGCCCCTAAGAGGATGAAACGGGGGTCCAAAGTTTGTGTAGAAAAACCTTTTTTCACGCGAGCAAAGCCGCTGGCAGAACCTAGTAGTAAATTTAAAAAGAATTGGGATTGTAAAAGGAATACGCTGTACCTTGGAACCATGGGAAAACTACTTGAATCATATCGGCTTGACTAAGTCACTTGGTTTGGAATGTAACATGCCTTAACAGCTGTATTTATACACGTGTATTTTATCAACTTCTATAGCAATAATACACGTTTTATACAAATTAATTGAAACGCACAAATATGGCGGACTTACAATAAAGGCACATTTAGACGGAGAGTTTCTCGCACGTTTCAGTTGGAAAAAACGTACGCCACTATCACCGTGGCAGCGGCTATCTCTCGCGCCGGGCCTTGGTTCAGGCCATGGTCCGGATCGAGGAGGAGTGGCAAGCGGTCGCCTCCTTCTGCGAAGCAGTAATTCTAGCAAAGGAGGCGGCCGATCGCGTGAGGCAACGGTCCTTACGCTCCAACCTCCGCCGGGATTCCGATCCCCATTTCCGGCCACCGTAGGCGCGGGCCAGTAACCGTCCGGATCGAGCCCAAGTCGTCGACGGCGCGTATTGTTCCACGCGCGCTTCAGGGAGATGTCAGCAAATCGTAGGGGCCCAGCAGGGTCGAAACCTACTAGGGCCATGGCTAGTGTGAAAGCGAAACCCGGGGCCCTGGGACGAAGGCAACGAAGGAACAGGAGTGGGTTTTTAGTCAGTAAAAGTCTGACACTATCTCGCGCTCCGCCCAAGAGCGAGATTTGTCATAAGATGATTTTCCCACCTAAATAAAAAGAAAAACGCTACTATCACAAACAATACGAAAACAAAAACGACGGCGAAGTGCCAATAACTTTATTACAAATACTTAATTTTCGTAGTCAAAAATGTCCAGTCCCAAACATTAGGAGGTAATACTATAAATTTTACACATCGGTTTAGTTAGTAGGTGTTTCTACAATTTAATTTGATGCAGTAGCAACTAAATATCCGCTTCGTAGATTTCACCAAAACGTGCGGAAACATACATTTAAATTATAAACGCTAAAAAGTAATTTTCTCGAAAAAGACGTAGCATAACACAGTCGGCCAAACGTTTCCTGCAGTCCAAAGGGGAAATCTTACTATTCAGAAAGAAAGAAAAATATTTTATTTGGCAGACATAGATACACACAATGTACAAACAACATAAAGACGCTTAAAATTTAAAAAAAAACAGGCAAGTGCGAGTCGGACTCGTGAACTGAGGGTTCTGTATGAACTTACCTATGAAAAAAGTTCGATTCCCGAATTGAGTTTTCCGAATAGCAAAAACTACAAATTTATAGTTTTCAGATTTTTCCTATACTTGTGCTATGAGACCTTGCTTCATGCCAAATTTCAGGATTCTAGGTCAACGGGAAGTATTCTATGAATTTTGATTCCCTTGAGAGTGTCGAAATACACGTTTTTTGCAACATAAACGGCCGTATCTTTTATTTTGGTAACTCAGAAGTTTGATTTTTTTCACAGCTTCAAGGGACTGTAGACCTGAGTATATAGTTTTAATTTCAACGCCATATCTCCACTCGTTTCCGAGATAAAGGGTCTTGACAGACAGACGGACGGACAACAATACGTGATCCTATGAGGGTTCCGTTTTTTTTTTCCTTTTGAGGTACAGAAGTCTAAAAAGAAAAGAAAACTGAGTGTCTCGCGGCTGCGCCAAATAGGCCCAGACAACTATATGGTAGTTACCTGAAGCTATTCACATTGCGACACACCCCAGATCTTTTTTATCAGTCCCAGTCTTTGTCCAGTTTTTCCGCGCAGGTTAATCTTGTGTATCGTCGACTTAACTACACAAAGAGCGTTGTCAAGGCGTCGCGCCGTTCAGAAGTGACTATATGACGTCAACGACACACACTTGTGTCGTGTCTGAGGAAATTTCTATGGCTTTGTCTCGTAAACGAGCCGTCTTTTTTGTACGTGGTTAATCATCGAAAGACTTGAATTGAATAGAATTTATTTGAGTCAGGAAAGAAAATACTATGGCAACTTATACCACACTAGATTTTGCCCGCGGCTTCGTCCGCGTACATAAAATATAGCCTATTTCACTCAGGAATAAAGCAGCTTTCTATCGGTGAAAAGATTTTTGCAATCGGACCAGTACTTTCAGAGATTACCTCCTACAAACAACAAAACAAACTTTACCTCATTATAATATTAGTGTAGATATTCAACTGTCTATCTATCTATCAAGACTTACGGTGAGTATTCACCCTTACTTTGTTGACGCCTCTACGGTCCGGACTAAGCGATTTGGCTCTTCGTTTATACCGCGTATATCGAAGGACTGGAACAATTTGCCATTTTGCCCGGCTGAACCGAAAGTGACGCCGACTCAGGAATTGCCGGGCGTCAGACACCCAGCGCTGCTACCGCTCTAGGTGAAGCGAGACGGAATATCAGACTTTTATTGAATAAACCCCACCTGTGTACCATCAGTTGCCTTTTGCGAGCGCCACGATATATTGTTTCTCTTCTTTATTTGTTTTCACGGCTAATATATGTAATAAGCTTGAACCTCAAGGAAGGATATACACTACTTTTTATCTGCCTCCAGCTCTTCGACTTCGCATCTTCAATCACCTTAACGCGGACAAAGTTGCTGCCAAAAGCTATTATACACAACTGACCTTAAATTCTCCTTGTCAACAGTGATGGAAGCAGCGCAGGCAGTCCAAAAGAAGCTTGTGTTGCGGCCTCCCCGCCGCCGGCACCCGCGCCCGTCAAGCGGGACGTGCGCCACCACCATCCGCTGCAGCAGCACGGACCGCATCAACCGCACCAACATCAGCAGCACGGACAACACCAGCAGCTTATGCATCATGAGCAGCACTCCAGACCGCTTAGTATAGGTGAGGATTATCATCTGTCTAATCGTAGAGCAATCAGTGGTGTAACTATAGTCCAGACCGCAGAGGTGTCAACAACAGGTGTAAAAGGTTGTCTTAATGCAAAGGTTCTGGTTTCCTAAATATAAAATGTAGTGCCATACCGTAGAACCAATCAGCAGATTCTCTGAGAGAGTCTCGTTATATTTGCTCCAGCCTACTTCCCGACAAAGGTTCTTTAGTGGCGAACATGTACCGGAAGACGCTGCGGAAGGCCTCCGACAAGGTTGACCGATGATCTGGTGAGGGTCGCGGGAAACCTATGGATGCGAGACGCACAGGACCGGTCATTATGGCGACACTTGGGGGGGGGGGCTATGTCTAACAGTGGACGTCTTTCGGCTGAAATGATGATTATGATGATGACTTCCTGACATTATCCGCTTGTCCAAAGGCGGCGGAGCTGGCGGGTCACGACGCGCTGAGCGTCGTGCCGCTGGACCCTCAGAGCGACGCCGCACAGGTAACGAGATGACCGTCCACATTCCCATATTTAAGTACATCATCACCTCCCCAGCTTTTTCCCAATCATTTAGGGGTCTAAACGGATGCTGCTGAATTATTTGGACTGCAATGGCGGCTTTAGGGGGCGGCGAGTAGGGCAACCGCTCGGGGCCTCACGCGACAACTCGATTAGAAAACAAATTTCTTATTATAATAAGCTTCGTCACTGACGGTTATTTCAAAATACCTACGTATCATAAAGGCGGATGCTTCCAAGGTAGTCCGTGAAATTCAATTTTTTTTCTGCATTTTGCTCGTCAGTGTCAAGTTGTATGTTGATAAAATATAATGAGCGGAAGTAACACGTATTTATTTACGAAATTATAATCACTAAAATCATTAACCTTTCATGCACCAGTGTACCGAATATGGTAATACCTCATACCAGCTAACTTAACCCTTATTACGTAAAAATAAGGTTTAAGTTAGCTGGTACCAAGGTGTACCGAATTCGGTACACTGGGGCCCGAGGGGTTGATACAAGCCTAAGCCAAGTCCTATACTATTGAATGGCTATTTCATGAAGAGCTTTGACGTTTCAAAATGTGTTCTATATGGGATTTGATACATGTGGAATCATGGAGGAGCGATAGCCTGATGTTGCGGAAGCGACGTGACCCTCCGCCGCGCCGCTCCTTTGATGATAGCCATTCCACTGCGCTCACGATGTTGGAAAGTAGCAGATTCTGGGCTAATTTTTCTCCATTGGTGTAATTGCTGCAAGGCGTTCCGATGAGAGGATAAATAAATAAATAAATGAAAAACTCGTTCCGTGAATATTTAAAATATGATTGATTGGCGACCGTAATACATTTATAAATGTATTACGGTCGCCAATCAATCATATTTTAAACAACATACTAAAAGAATTATGAGTAGACATGTAGAAGGATCGAGAGGGAAACAGAGGTAAAAGAAAAAGTGGATGGATAGCGTGATGACGGGTGATAGGACAGAATGGAAGAAAAAAAACGTGTTGCGTAGACCCCAACTAACACGGGACAGGGGCAGGAATATTATTATACTAAGATCCCAGAGCTGTCTGACACAACTTATTTTCACATGGATGAAACCTTAGGATCTCAGTAGCGTCTCATGTGCTTTGAATACCTGTGTGCTTGTGGAGCTCCCTCTTGGGACCCCTGAGCAGGTACCAACCAGGCGAGAAAGGGAACTAAAAATAACGAGTTACTTAAATTATTTTTTTATGGCTGATTTTTATGTATATTTCGTAGAATATTATTCTAAAGTAGTATCATAAGTGTCAGACAGTTCTGGGATCTTGGTCTAATATACACAAAATTCACACACTCATCTCACAGATCTCCAGACGTACTGCCATGATCGTCTTCCATTCGTCCGCGAACACATCACAGTCAGGGTACGTGGCCAAAAGAGTTTTAAGCGCAAAGAGAGTGCGAGGAACAGGAGACTGGACTCGCGCAACAGTGTGACTTATTTAACTGGAGCACAAAGTTGAGAGAGCTCGACATGCAGCTCTGGAGTATTTATTTATTTAAACTTCATGTACAGTGGTGGTACATAGGCGGACTTAATGCCACAAAGCATTCTCCACCAGTCAACCATTGGGTTAAAAAGACAACACTGTGGTAGGTGTGCACACTAAATAAATAACAGATATTTTTGAAATAGAATAGTATCGTTAAATTAAGTGGCTTATAATAATAAAATACGTATATATGCTAATATAAGAAACTAATAAATACTATGATAAATAAGAAATCATTCTAATTAAGAGAACTCAAAATGTAACAATTATGACGGAGACCAAACTAAGATTGAGAGAACTTCAAGTAGTAGTTCCGAATTTTACGCTTGAATATCAGCTTTCCCATGAAAGATTTTACGCATGGTTAATATTTGGTCATTTTTTTTTCTGACCTCAAGTTAGTTATAATCCTACACAACCTAAAAAAAACTTATTAGGGTACTAGACTTGCAAAATGTAGAAAACATAAGAAATTTTGAATTTCGCGGGCTGTCCTAGTGTTATCACCTTGAACCGCACAGTGCCTCTCATCCTATTGGACCTCAAACCAGGATCCAAATATCACACATTCATTTCTAGCGTTACTACTCGTTTGTGAAGGGGACACACGTGAGTAGAATTGTGTTGTCATTTAATTTCAATGTAAACACAATGTATTAATGTCTGTGTTTGTGTCGTTCCACAGAAATGCGAGTTAGTCCAGGAGGTGCGGGACCCTCGGCTGATCCTCCGCACATGGTGCACCATCATCACATGGTGAGAACCCTTATTTTTATGACTTGATAGTAGAAAGTAATCCCAAGGGATTACTATGGGTAGCTCGCCGTCCGACTGTCTGGTAACCGTCCGGACCTACCCCAAATCGTCGACGGCGCGTAGTGTTCCACGCGTGCCTCAAGGAGACGTCAGCAAACCGTAGGGGCCCAGCAGAGCCGAAGCCTACTGGGGCGATGGTGCCCGCTGACGGACTTACGGAGAGATTGCAGAAGCTTAGTAATAATAATGCTTTTAAATGTATTTTTTTAAGGAGTATTTAAAAATGGTAACAATAAGTCATGTAATAAATATAAAAAATAACGGAAATAATATTCCTTTATTATCTCTCTCTCTATCTTTATTAATTAGTTTATTATTTTGTAAAAATATTTATATAGGCCGTTGCCTGATAATAAAGGAATATTATTTATTATATAGACCAAACTAATACAAATATTTTTACAAAATAATAAACTAATTCATATAAAAATGAAATCATAACAAATAAACTAATGCACGCAAAGTGACGAAATTGGGTTCCATTTATTATAGGGTACGGAACCCTAAAAAGGGTTTTTTAATCAGCTAAAAGATATATGATAATCACGTAAAAGTTGTTTTAAAGAATTTTGGAACCAACATTTTGTTTCTTTTTAAAATCAAACATATTTTTTTCTTTATCCAGGATACGAACCCCCTCGAGGGTTCCGTGGAGTCCATGGTCAGCGGCGCCGGCTCGTCAGACGGTGAGCTGTCTTCTAAAGCAGGGGACAGCCCCAGCAGGAAACGAAGGCGGATCTCCAGGCATCTGTCTTCAGGTAATTAAGGTGTCTTCAAGGCTAGTGAATAGGATCTTATTAAACTAGTGCGCCTCACCATCAACGATTGCATCACTGCTTACCATCAGGTGGGATCGCAGTCCAGTAAAAAATAAAAAGGTAAACCATTATATTCTCATATTGCGTCCACCAAAAAATATTAAGATGAGAAATTATAAAAGAGAGATCTTCCAAGAGATCCGCGGTGAGATAGTAATAATAATATTCCACAACTACCACACAACGCCGTCTAGTCCCAAGCTAAGCAGAGCTTGTGTTATGAGTACTAGACAACTGATAAACATACTTATATATTTCTAAATACATACATATATAGATAAATTACACCCGGACACAGAACAAATGATCGTGCTCATCACACAAACATTTGTCCTGGGTGGGAATCGAACCCACGACCTACGGCACAGCAGTCAGGGCCACTAACCACTAGACCAACAAGGCCCCAAGTCTGCTATTTTTATAAATTTGTTATTCCAACACGATCCCATTGTTATTTTGCTAAAAGTTCGTAGTCTGCTAATTCATAATGATCGATCATTGATCGGTCAATGGTCTGGTACTAAAGTTGTGGTAAAATGACAATATCGAGCTTATTAAACACAATAACTGCACAATGACGTTCTAATGGCAAGGCACTGATCAAAAGAACTGTCAACATTTTTGCAGATTACCGCATACGTCAAATATTCATTTGTCAATATGTACGAGATTACGATTCTATGCCACTTCTTTCAATAGAGTGTCAGTGGTTGACCATTGGAAAGTCATAATGACGCCATTATATTAGTAGATTACCAAACTTGTCAAATTTAACAATTATGAAATCAATGATAGACCATTCTGACACTATTGTAATAGCAGACTTTAGGCCCAGGTCAGTCATAGTGTAACAATCTGATCATGTTCGCCCAAAAAACTTGGCTAGAGATCGTTCTAGACAGAGAGTTTTGAAAGAAGGAGGAGGCTGTTACTGGATACAAAACAGGCTAATAAAACAAATAAACTGTAGCATACTAATGGTAATTTTTTTCTAGCTGTTTGTCGGACTTGGCAATCATTGACCAGAAGGAAAGTCGTTGAATCATGTTATTTGTAATATTCACAGTGACTCATCGTCACCTGTCTGCCCTTGTCGTGTGTTACTTAGGGTCGGTGCACCACTTTGTTTTCTTCCATTCCATCCTGTCACACGTCACGTTATCACTAACTCCCTTTTCTTTCATATCAATCGTTCATACAGTCCATCCATCCTTTCTTTCCACCGTAGGCGCGGGCTTGCGGACGGCGAGCAATGGGTAGCCCGCCGTCCGACCGTCTGGTAACCGTCCGGACCGAACCCAAGTCGTCGACGGCGCGTACTGTCCCACGCGCGCCTCAGGGAGATCTCAGCAACTGTAGGGGCCAGCAAGGTCGAAGCCTACTGGGGCCAAGGGTTTGATTCTGAAAGGAAGACTCGGCCCTGGTACGAAAGGCAACGAAGGAACAGGAGTGGGTTTTTAGTCAGTAAAAGTCTGACACTATCTCCCGCTCCGCCCAAGAGCGGGATATGTCATAAGATGATTTTCCCACCAAAAAAAAACCATCTTTTCTTTGGCTACCCTCTCCATCCACATATATACTCATAACTTTTTTAGTAACATGTGTCTCATCCCTCCTCTTCACATGACCATACTAAGACAAAAGATTCCTTTTCAACTTTTCAGTCATTGGTGCCACTTTCAAACTTCATAAAATATTCATAGTGACTAATGTTTTTTTTTTTAATTATTTCAGGTGAAAGTAATGTGTCTGTGTCGGCGCCCGCCGTCGAACGCCGCACACCCCGACATCACTATCAGCCACCGTAAGTATCTTTCTCATTATCATCACGTTTACTTTTCGGGGGGGGGGGGGGGGGGGGGAATGTGTGTTGGAATTGCACAAATTAATTCCGCCATGCCCATGGTATATACGGTATTCGGTACATGGTGAACAACCCACCCGTACGTACAAAGCGTTTTGGGAACACATTCATTATACGTACAGTTAAGTAGCGGAATTCCTTCCCGGAGTCTGTTTCCTGATAGCTCCAACCTAGGGGTCTTTAAGAGTCAGAAATCAGCGTTTATTTCAAATAGACCAATTATAGGCACTTTTGAATTGTTAAAATGTTGGTCAGTCAAAAATAAAAAAAACAAGTTAAGCTAAATTGCACGTTCCAAAGCGTAGATCTATATGTAGAAGAATGTACATAGAGATCTACGTATGTAACTCTTTACACACACACACTCTTCACACTCTTTTTTTCTCTTTTTTTTTTTTGTACACTCTTTTAAATCATATTATTAGTTACATAAATCTTGGTTACATATTTCTTGTCGCTTCTAATATGTGAGCACAATGTAGATAAGTAATAATAATTAAAAAAAAAGTCAAATTTAAAAAATACAGTGAATAGGTTACTTCAAGTTAAGCGTGAGCCATCGGCTTTGGAGTTTTGACTCGACAAACTTTACAATCCAATAAGTCCCCATGATGCTTTAGTAACTGCAGATTTAGCATCCGAGACTTCCCTACTATAAGGAGCTCAACGAACATAAAAGGAAAAAGGTAGGATATTTGGGTAGGCCGCACAAAGTGCAGTCGGGCAGTTTTATACTGCCAGACATTAGGTCAAAATTACAGAAAAAGTAATTCACATAGTCCCGATTAGAAATAAAATTTACAAAAAATGTAACACTTTACAGAGCAAATATGTAAGTTTTCACCTCAAGTAATTTTAATCCTTTAAAATTTTCCTTCTTCACAGACGGCGGATGCGTTACGTGAACAACGGTGCGGGAACCTGGACAGAACGTCTCCTAGACCCGCACACACACCCCACGCATCCCACGCATCCGGCGCATCCGGCTCACCCGGCGCATCCAGCGCATCATACACATCACACGCATCATGCGCATCCACATCACACGCCGCTGCTGTTGGATATCAACCAGGTGAGATATGATAGACATTTATTTATTTTATTTGGTCTACCAACGATTGTTTACACAACAGCTTGAAATAAAAATAACATTTGTATAAAATTTTAAACAGTGCAACATTTAAATAAAGGTAAACTCCACATGAACTTAAAAGAATACATAAGTTTAAGCTTATGGGCACATGTATGTGACATGCAAATTTAGAACTATTGAAAAGAACTGTACTGTCTGTGTGTGTGTGTGTGTGTGAGAACTATTTAGACAATTTTAATATTTTACGATTACAAGTTTACAATTTTAGATTTCTGCTTATAGAAAGAATCAAAGTTAAAATCAATTTGATGGCTACAGCTGTTCAAAACTCTACAGATAGAGATATATGGATATCAATCAGAAGTAATATAATAGAGACACACACCCCACGCATCCCATGCATCCCACGCACACGGTGCATCCGGCTCATCCAGCACATCCGGCTTATCCAGCGCATCAAACGCATCATGCGCATCCGCATCACACCTCGCTGCGTTGGATATCAACCAGTTGAGAAATGGTAGAGGCACGGATATCAGCCCGGTGAAATATAGTAGGGACACACACCCCACGCATCCCATGCATTCCACAAACCCGGTGCATCCGGCTCAACCAGCGCATCATACTCTTTACACGCATCTTGTGCTTCCGCATCACACCACGCAGCGTTGGATATCAACCAGTTGAGATATGGGAGAGACACGGATATCAGCCCGGTGTAATATAATAGAGACACACACCCCATGCATCCCATGCATTCCACAAACCCGGTGCATCCGGCTCATCCAGCGCATCATACTCTTTACACGCATCTTGTGCTTCCGCATCAACCTCGCGGCGTTGGATATCAACCAGTTGAGATATGGTAGAGGCACGGATGTCAGCCCGTTGAAATATAAGTAGAGACACACACCCCAAGCATCTCATGCATTCCACAAACCCGGTGCTTCCGGCTCATCCAGCGCATAATACTCTTTACACGACACCTCTCTTATCCGTCGGGGGTTAAAAAGATACGGCCGTTTATGTCGCAAAAAATGTATATTTCGATACTCGCAAAGGAATCAAAATTCATAGGGTCTTCCTGTTAAACCAGAATCCTGAAATTTGGTATAAAGCAAGGTCTTATAGCACTGATATAGGAATATGTCTGAAAACAGTAAATTTGTCGTTACATACGTCACATAAAAAGAATACTTTTTGCATTTCGGAAAAATCTTTGAGACTATTCGAGAATTGTAGTAGGTACGGAAATCCTAAGTGCGAGAGTTCAACTCGCTCTTGCCCATAATTTTTTTAAATCATTTGGCACCATTCACTTTACTGGTAAGCCTTTTTTAAGGTCAAGCCGGTTATGAAGTCGGTTAAAAATAGAAGGACTGAAAGTGTTTATAGTTTAAACTTTTTCATCATCATCATCATCATCATTTCAGCCGAAAGACGTCCACTGCTGGACATAGGCCTCCCCCAAGTGACGCTACAATGAACGGTCCTGTGCGTCTCGCATCCATCGTACTCCCGCGACCGTTACCAGGTCATCGGTTCACCTTGCAGGAGGCCTTGGGGAAACTTTTTAGGAACAATTTATTATTTGTACATCTAAGGAGCCGTTACTAGGCCCGCGTGGTGGATTACGGCCCATTCCTTCTCCTAGAGAGAAGGCCTGAGTCTCAACAGTGGGAACATTATAAGGCCGACTATGCTATGCTACATCTAAGGAGTGGAATTTCCTGCCGGAGTCGGTTTTCCCTGATAGTAACAACCTAGGGGTCTTTAAGTCAAGAGTGAATAGGTTACTTCTAGGCAAGCGTGCTCCATCGTCGACCGCATCATCACCTAAACAAGAGAAATGGTGGTTAATCGCAAGCCTATAAATTATAATATTAAAAAAGTTAAATTTAAATGTCGTTAGTCAAGCATGCGGGCGATCTTCACCTGGTAAAGGTCGACCCTATGGTCGACTGGTAGAAAATGCCTAAGGCATTAAGTCCGCCTTTGTACGATGTCTCATTAGTGCATAAAGTTTTAAATAAATAAAGGTGGTCGTGGAGTCAACATTTAATCAATCCTGCGTTGCCCGCATCGAAGCGCGGGACGGGTAGAGCAAGACTTGACATTTATTTTAAAGAACAGTGGGGGCTCTCCAGGTGTGTGGACATCTTGCTAATGTAACGTTACGAATTAAAATTCGATTCGTAGAGTAGCCAGCCTTTCGGTATTCTATAGGATGCATTTTTGAGAGTGTGCGCGGGAATTACATGACCCGACGTACGGCGAGCGTCCACCTTTGACATTGTTGTCGCGGCCAGATCATAGAAATTGATCACTTTATGATATGGCCAAGTAAAACTGGTCAGATCGTTTTAAAAGTTAAAGTTTGATGATATTTCTATCCTCGTTTGGCATACTTTTTTTAGACCTAAAAGGTCTTAAAAGTCTTAGGTTATCAGAAATCCATTATATTATATATTATTTTTTTATTCAGAAATCCTACATCAATGATATGGCCAAACGAGGATTAACATATCATCAAATGTTAGCGTTTAAACGATCTGGCCAGTTTAACTTGTCCTGATCATGAAGTGATCAATTTCTATGATCTGGCCACGACATTGACACATCCGGTCCGGAAAAAAACACTAAAATTGAAAATCGGGGTATTTAACTTCTCCGCGCGATTAGAACAAATACAATAGCCCGTAATCAACTATCAGGCAGTTATCCGGACCAGTTATAAGGCTCGTCTGGTCGGAGGATTCTCCCCTTTCGAAGGATGTTTACGGGACTTTACACTCTATTCCTGCATGGTGAATAGACACATTACGATCCAAATGTGTGAAGATTGTCGACGCTGCCAAAGTGATATTGACAATTATTGGCAATATTGCGCGCAATGACAAACGCTCATGTATAGCCACTCAACGACGGTTTTCAACACACTTAATTTTCTTCCTACTACCTTCCAGATGTCAGTACGCGGCACGCGGCTGGGCGCGCTGGGCGGCGTGGGCTGGCACGCGCACGCGCACCGCGACCACGCGCAACGCACGCAGGTATGTGTGTGTGCCACGTGCTGGACGATAGGCTGTATGGGAGGGACACGACCACGCGAAGTACAAGGATATTAGGGACATTTTGAGAGCAGTTAGTAAAGATTACAGGTTTTGAAAGAAATGTAAAAAAAAAACAATATAAAGAAAGAAAGACGTTTATTTGTACCTCACACAAATTGGAAAAAACATTCAACACAACAAATCTGTATGAGGCCAAAAAGGCTCCTAATTGATCATACTATGAGGCTCACAAGGTTGAACCTATTAATAAATATAATAATAATTATAAAAATCTTTATTTCAGGCCATATAGGTCTATTACATAATCTTCCAACCTATCCAAAAGCACAAAAATATAAAGTCAAGCTCTGGCTAAAAAAAAACATTAATTAAATTTAAAGTCAATAAGTAAAAAAATCAGCATTAGTCTTCTATTGAAATTATCGTAGCGGAAATCAAGATAAAACTACCAAATAAAAAGAGCAAAAAATATAGAAAGAACCACAAAATATATACCATTACTTTTTGCTCTTTATGTAATTAAAAATCTATATTAAAATAGCGTTTAGTGAAATGTCTTCGTGGCGTGTCCCAATCATAAAAGATTTAATCATAAATTTTTTTTCAGTTATACAATAATATTAATTTAAGAAAAAAAATCAAACTGAGCATATGGATAGGTACAAAAAATTAAGTATTTTAAGAGCTAGCGATTACACTACATTTTTTTATTAATTTTGCACACACATACAACCAACATTTGAGCATAACAAAACACTTTGAACCACACTCTGAGCCAAACATTTGCGTCCAACAATAAATGTTTGCCTCAACTACAGCCAACAAAACATATCGATATACTTTTAAAATAAAACAAAATACACTTCAAAACATGACTTATTTACAAAAGAGTACAACATAGGCGTAGGCGTTAAAATATCTAAGACCGTCGAGCTTCAGAAAGAGACGGGAGACACCACGCTCTACAAAACTCCTTCTGAGTCTCGATGCACTGGGTACATGAAGTACACACAAACTTTACCTTACCGAGAGCCGTGACTTTTACATTATGATGACGTCAATAAGACATGTGAAATTCACGTCTTTAAGATTGATAAGTTGTATGTTTATTGTCAATCTGGGCATAGCATATACATATATATATATATAAAGAAGATGACAGGTTGATAGGCACACTCGTGATTGGATAGTTTTTATTGTATAATCAAATATTATTATGTATTTTAGTTAATAGTTTAAGTTAAGATACGAAACGGCGATCGAACCGAACTTTCTGTTGATTATTGAATGGATTCAATATGGGTTCGTTATTTGAGTGTTACATTTTCGGATTCGAAATGATGATATTAAAGAATAGAGCTTATTTCCACTTTGGCCAATTGGGTACTTGCTTATGTTTATTTTTGTACAAACCAGAAAAAATAACAATAAAAATAGGTTTTTTTTTTCTGAAAACTGAATCAAAATTGGTTGTAAAATGAAGCAGCATTAGCGTTTCAAATTTTTGTATGAGGGGAGTGCGTGTAATCTAATGGTGGCTCCGAATCAAGCCCGAGTTGTCGACGGCGCGTAGTTTTCTACGCGCCTCAAAGAGATGTCAGCAAAACCCTTCTGGGGCCATGGGCTGAATTCTGAAAGAATTACCTGTGGTCCTGGGTCGAAAAGGGCAACTGAAAGATTATAAGTGTGATCAGACTATTACTGACTAAAACCACACCTATGTTCCTTCTTTGCCTTTTGCGTTCCAGGACCATGGATTTCCTATTGTCACGCAATTTACACATGCATGCAATATTTCAGCTCAAATGGTTGAAGATATCTGCTTCAAAATTGAGTTGCAAGATTCCACCTGAAAAAACGTAGTTACATACAGACTTGCAAGTTAATAAAAAGGTTGTAAAAAGCAATAAATGTGGAAATAAGTTCTTACTTAGCTTTAGAGCCTTAGAAAATCTTCGCCCTGTAACCCTCACATAACGTCACCACCACCACCGTTCGGTTCGTTCGTCGCCTCCTTACTGAGGGTCGGACCGCACGTAGGTTCCGGCGGGCGGAGTCCCAGCCCCCGAGCTGTGGGGCGCCGCGGTCCTGCCACCGATGCCACACCTGCGCTACCAGGTATACATTGCGCTAGAATGCGCTAGACTGCGCTGGAATGCGTTTGCAAAGGCGCTTTTTAAACGCGGTGACAGAAAAACGCGCGCTAAACGTTCAAGTCTCGACTTTGAGAGTGGTTCCGCACTGCGTCCTGTCAGTACTCGAAGTTGTAGTTCGGACAGTCAAGAGTTTGTGTCTAGTGCGTAACTCTTAGCACAATACAGCTATCTTAGCCGATATTTCTCGTAGTCAGATTGGATGCAGTATGGAACCGCTCTGAGCTGAACGTTGAGAATCCAACATGATGTATCACTAGACACTTTATCATCCTACTGCTGGATAAATCAGAACCAAAATCATGTGATTCAAATTTTGATTCTGCTGGATGAAAGTGTTTCCAACATGACTTTTTACACAGTTTTTTTTTAGAAAGGCTAATGTAACTTTAAAGTTCGTTAATAAGCAGTCTTTTGGATTTTCAACTGTCGACGCTAAGCCAGGTTATTTGAAATTCAGTGTGCGTTTTTTTAAAGCCGTGTTTATAAAAGGACCCGTGTGAATGTGCACTGTTCTGCGCTAAAGTTTTGGTACAGGGGTTTTTGGTGGCTCCGATACGATTGAACGCTTTTTTTTGGCTTTTATTGTCTATGTCCGCTGTTGAATGATTTGATTCGTCGTCTGGTGTCTGGTTAACCCCTTCAATTAGGTAAATGTATAAAGTAAAATAAAATAATCCATTCGCGTTAAGATTAGCTATTAAAACACAGCTTTTTTACTGTCCGTTCAACCGATTTTAACGTCTATTCCGTCGGCATAAGGATGGCATAAACCATTTATCATGCCGCCAACGCAATAAAAGTCAGAATCGGTTGAACGCACAATAAAGAAGGTTTTGTTTAATTGTCTAATCTTGATGCGAATGAAGCATAGTGCTAATTTGGACTATTGTTAATAAGAATGCTCGTATCGCCTAAAAATACACTACATGTCTAAGTTCATCAAAACATTTAGTTAATAATAACTTACTTCTATGTTTTATACACGATATCTTTATTGTTTATGCTATAGTTAGTTATACAGCTAATAACTTTGCTTTTAACTTTTTAACCGCCTACGTTTTGGATATATCCGACAAACAATTTCGTGTCTATTCCGCCAGGATCGCACATCCATGACCAAATACTTGTATCTCGTCAGCTTTTCTGTCACCTATGGGGATTGAAGAGCTAAACGAGATGGAGTACCCAGTCGTCAACACACGACCCTGGCGAATAGGACGCGAAAACAGTCGTTGGTCTAATCCAACGCAAGCGGTTAATAATTAAACTAATATCCAATTATATAAAACTTTAAATCGATACTTTGCACACGAACTATGATATCAAACGCTTCTGACTAAACTACATTCAGCTTAATTGAAGGAGTTAAATTTTTAACTGTACTACCCGCAAATTCAGTAATTTTTTTTTTATCTAAAACCACCCTCTAAATGTGTTGTAAATAATTCAGATCGTATCGGGGTCGGTTTCAACGTTTCGTTCGTTCATAACTTATGTTGGAGGCGTGCATGTTCCTAATACACACTTAGCATATCGTCTATATACCAACGTTGTATCACATCATGGAGGCTATCTGTTTACACTGTTTATGTAACTTGTTTTATTATTTTAATCGTGTTCTAAAGCCATTTATTTGTCTGCTAATTAATTTTAATCTAAACAGACCACAATTTATAGATATGCCATACTTTAAGTCGTAGATGGGTATCTGATCATAAGCTTGATCCACATCCAATTTTGAATATTTCTATAAAGCTTATTTGTTTCTTCTATTGTATTAACTGTTGTCTTAGTTATGGTTTTAACCCTTTAACTACTTGCTTCAAATTGGTCCGACGAGTATTTTTGTGTCATATAAGCCAGGGTCGTGTATTTATGACTGGATACTGCACCTCGTTGTTGACGTCGTAGCTGACGAGAAGGAGTATTTGGTCGTGAATGTGCAACCCTGGCGGAATAAACGCGAGAGTGTTTGTCGGATATATCCGACGTAGGTGGTTAAAAGGTTAAGGTTATTTTACGTGTTTTGCTGCAATTTTGCTCGAATAGTTTTTTTTTTTCTTTGGTTTGCCTTTGTATATGTGATGTAGCGTTGGTATAAACGTCTCGTGGGCACGAGTTGTCTCCGTTCCGCTGCGTGATGGTCCCTGCGATGGCGCCGTGGCTGCCAGCCCCGCTTTACCACTGTATCTTTAGTGACGTCACGCTGACTAACATACACACACACATTGACTTAATTCTGAGTTGGTTTTGAGGTTACTTCTTTATCAGATGTAGAAGGATAGTTAATGTTACTGGTGGGAGCATGAAATTAACTAAACAAGCAAAAAACCTTGAATGATTAATATTTTACCAGCATATCTTACAAGTGCATATTATTATTATTTAATTTATCACCTTCCCAAAGTTAAGCTATTAAGCTATTGGTTTAGTAAATATAATTCTGGGATCCATTTGGATCTGGCTTTGCTTTCGGAAATTTTCCTTATTGCAGGGTACTGCATTGCCGATTCTTTTCACTTATCGACTATTATCTTCAAAACAGTAAAAAAAAATGAATGACAAACTATTGCTTGACTGCGATCCCACCTGATGGTGAGCAGTGATGCAATCGTTTAGTCACTTTTAGCCTTGAAAACATCCTAAATTATAATCGGACGCGAAGACTGCAGCAGGCATCAAGTTACTAAGCGTTTGTTTAGATACTCACTTGCTTCGCATTTGACTTCAAGTTCATATTCGACTTCTATTAAATTTCTAAACACTTTTCTTTCTTATTTATATCTTTATCATTTTTAAATGTATGTGTTTGTATATGTTAGTCGCGTGTCAATGATTTCGTACTACTTTCTGAGCTTCAGGTTGTTGGTCCGTCGGCTTGACGATGCGCTCGTCTTGTTAACTTTTACCATAGTGTTCATTATATAAATACTTTCTATATACTGCTGTGACGTTGGTTAGATTTACACTGAATTTCATCTTTTTGTAAGAAAATTTACTAACTATCTATCAAGCGATCTTTAAATCTTGTTCTAGTAGCTTGCTGTGTCTTATACTAAAAACATGTTTTTTGGAAGCAGACGTTATATATATATATATATAAAAGGAGAAACTGACTGACATATCTGCGCAAAGTCGAAACTATTGGGAGTAGAAACGGAGCACTAAGAGAGGGTTTAACTAAAGGGATGAAATGGGGGCCAAAATTTGTATTGAGAAAACTATTGTCATGCAGGCGAAGCCGATGGCAGAGGCCTGTCAGTAGCATTCAATGATAGTGTCTAACTTTAATAAGCCCTTAAAATGAATACTTTTGTAATGAAAAGAAAAATAACGGACGAAACGCAAACCAAAACTTATGCCGTCCATAATTGATAATTCAAATCACAAATATTAAACGTCGTGATTAGAACCTGTGATCGATGATCGTGGAGGTCGGAGAGGCAGTCGCTCCATGTAAAACACAGGGGAAATGTTCAACCGCATTATACTGAAGCTATTTCGGTAAAGGCTAGTAGGGAAATGATGATAATGATGATCAGGGGCCTCACCTTTGTTATGTTTTTAGATAACATACAGGCGCCATAAATGAAAAACTCCCAGAAATCACAAATATGAGGGATGCTTGTCTTAGGGGCAGTCTGAATTGAAACCACTATGTAAATCACTGTAACGTTATTCGCTCGTGCGAAAGTTAGTCGCGAGTCGGCCACGCCTATGGGTATGGAGAAAGAAAAACATTTGGCGGAACAAGGCGCAAATTTAGAACTAACAAATTATAAGTATGTTGAAATATGAAAAATATGCGCCAAAACCGCGCAAAACGGCTGAACGCTCAGCATAATGCCGTGACCACACGCAAAATGCGATGAGTCCACGGCAATGGTTTTCAGCGTGGGCCGGTAATGTGTCAGAGATGCACTATACATATATATTGGTGAAGACGACCTCGGGACTCTCTTATTGGACGTGAGGATGTGTGTGTTGCTGTATAATTACATTTTTTTTATACTTAAGATCGATGGTTACAGTTTAAAGGTACCGACGCGAGTGAAGGAGCCTAAATACAATTGGTATTAATCAACAAACGCCTATCGAAATTATGTCAGCAATGCTTTGTACAGTTCTGATGGTTTCTTGACTAGGCGTTTGCAGCTGCGCCTGAACAACCATGATGTGTTAAAATGTCATGTGTGCAAGCGAAATAGAGTGAGGAAGCTATACACCCTATACAAGGTGTTAAAAAAATAAACATAAAAATTTCGAGGGGACATTGTACTCCTCATTATGAACAACTTTTACTATTGAACCAATCATGAAATCGCGAAAAAAAAATCAGCTGTTCCCTACGTTTATGTTCGCATAACTCGTCAAAATGTATGGATCAGCTGATTTTTTTTCCGCTATTTCAGGTTTGGTCCCATAGTAAAAGTTGTTCGTAATGAGGAGTACAAAGTCCCCTCGAAATTCTTAAAGTTAATTTTTTAACACCTTATATAGCTCCATTCCTTTAACAATTCAGTTGAGGTCGTCAAATTAATCGCGTTTAGCGCTCGTGGTAAGGTCTAAGAACGCAGCATAAATTTAAAATACAGGAATTAGAAATACAAAAGGAACAGTGTAATCTACACAGCGTTGCAGCACTAAAAAATTTTAAGTGTAAGCATTCGACTCCACCGCGCTTGTTTGACAATAGTATGTTACAACTCTCTCGATGTTACGTCCGTTCGATGTAGTTGGAGATACTTTGTTGCTGCCACTCTTTTTTTGTTAACTACCCTCAGGAATAATCAGCTTAAACCATTCCCAATGCTGGGATACGGGCTTGTTCTCTGTCAACAGTGGGCTGGAACTGTGATAGTGGAGTAGTCATATGTTATCGATTTTTTGGTTTTAGGATTATTTTTATTTTTTTCTTATTGATAGGCTCTCGCTTCACCACTAATCTCATCTAGTAAACGATAATATGGTCGATGATTGCCTAGAATATTTACTGTAATGTTCACACTTGACTTAAAGACCCCCAGGATGTAGCTATCAGGAAACACAGACTCTGGCGGGGTTTCCTTCATCTTCAACTACACTCTTTTTTTTTACTTTTTTTTAATAAGATTTTTCTCTACTTTCTATCTTTACTATCTTTCTCTACTACTTCACGTTTATATTAATGCATTAGGACGTGATTGGAAGAGTAAATAATATAATATCCTAGGGTGTGCAAAATGCTAGAAAATCAATATGCATTTACTTATCTTGAAAACCGCCAGGGCTTCAAATGGAATAAGTCTTTTAATGACCTATTTAAAAGGATGTTATATACTTTGTTTTTACTCTGAGCGAAGAGAAATTGAGTCTCAGAAGTTTACTGACTAAAATCAAACCTGTTTTCCTTTAGTTGCCCTTCGCGTTCCAAGGCTTCAGTAACTCTTGGAACAATCTCGCAACCCTAGCAGAGAGGAATGGTAATTACTGGCTGTATTTTCACGAGTTGGCGATACAGGGTGTGTCCAGTCGGACACCACGACAACTGTACATGTAATACGCACATATGCATGCCCAGATGGTCCAGTGTTCTTAGGGATCTAGGCATCGTTAGTGGCTTGTATCGTGTCGCTTAGAATTAACTATAGCCTTCGGGAATCTTTGTAAGAACCTTTATATGTACCGAACGATGCTTTGATGGAACCTCGAAAAAATCATCCTTCTTATATACTGATCATGTTCCCTCGTTCTATCGAAGAGAGCTCATCCATCAGGTGGGATTATCATGAATAAAAAAATATGTCAATGCACCAGGTGGCAGCACTGAGGCGTCAGGCCCTGGCACCTGTCAAAGCGCTTATGTCAATGCCATTAACGTCAAACTTTATGTATACGTTTTCAAAGGACCTGACGGCTAAGTGGCGGCCGCTGGTGGTGTGAATTTTCCTGAACACCCTTATTATCTTGGCGTCGTCTTCCGGTCTAACCGAATACAGCTGAAGACAAGAATTTTACACAGAGTGACTGCCTTCTTGCCAACGCCAGGGTAGCTCGCGAAATCCAAATATTCTTAAGTTTTTTTTGCATGTTTCTGGTCGACAGTCAAGTTTTATCTTGATCAAAGTACGATTGGCGGACATAATACTTGTTTATTTGTGGAATTATACTCATTAAAATCATAAATATGACCCTCTCAATTCGTCTTGCCATATTAAATGACTTTTTCATGTAATAGCCATTAAATGCTAGAAATGAGGATATCCGCAGGAGAACCAAGGTTACCGTCATAGTAAGAAGAATCGCCAAACTTAAGTGGCAATGGGCAGGGCACATTGCTCGCAGGATGGCTGGCATCAAACGCTGGAGAGTATTTAGCGTGAATTGATAGTAAAATAAATATATATCTCTAAACATTAAAGTTCAAAATAAAAGAATTTCTTCGCAGACGCAGACCGACATTATGACCAGATCACAGACTAGGACTAAGTACTTAGTACATGAAAGAAACTCATAGGAGTGAAAAAGAGAAAAAGAAGAAAAAAAAAGTAGTTACAATAGTTACAACTTGAGCAGTGGTGGCCGAGTGAGCAGTGGTGGCCGAGTGGTAACGGCCCCGACTTACGAGTTGTAGGTTGCGGGTTCAAACCTATCCAGGCACATTACTTTTGTGTAATTTATTTCATGACCACTGCTCTCAAAACGGTGAAGGAAAACATCGTGAGGAAACCGGCATGTTTTAGAACTAAAAATTCGAAGACATGTGACATCCACCAATCCGCACTGGGCCCGCGTGGTGGATTACGGCCCATTCCCTCTTCTAGAGAGGAGGCCTGAGTCCCAACAGTGGGAATATTTTAAGGCCGACTATGCTATAGTTACAACTTAATTTTATTAATTTCAATAAATTTACATGGTACCAAAAATCAATCTACCTACTCCGATCACTGATTATCGTACAACTTGACACTGAAATACAGAAATGTAAAAAAAAAAACTTAAGAGAGTTTCAAATGACTGGCCTGTTGGTCTAGTGGTTAGTGGCCCTGACTGCTATGCCGGAGGTCGTGGGTTCGATTCCCACCCAGGACAAATGTCTGTGTGATAAGCACGATCATTTGTTCTGTGTCGGGGTGTAATTTATCTATAATATGTATGTATTTAGAAATATATACGTAAGTTTATCAGTTGTCTAGTACCCATAACACAAGCTCTGCTTAGCTTGGGACTAGACGGCGTTGTGTGATAGTTGTGGGATATATATATAAAAAAAAAAAAATTCATGACACCAAATACTATATAGTTTTGAAGGTAATCAGAGCATCGTTTGAGCTAAATAGCGCGGGAGCGGTACTAACTATCAGTGATTATAGGCTTACCATTAATATGTTTAAGAAAACAGTTAAGGTTTAATAATAAGGTGAAATCTCTGAGAGATAAATGTAAAGGTTGGTCGACGCTAGAGACGTGCTCCGTTCGTGCTCGGCTCCACCACCTTAGACCCACCCTTAAATGAAATATATGACGCTTACATGATATTTTGGTCATGATTAAAGTAGTACCTGCAATTCGGGTCTGTCCGACGAGTTTTTTTCGTGTCCTATACGCCAGGGTCGTCTGTTTGCGACTGGGTACTCTATCTCGGTTAGCTCTTCAATCCCCATAGGTGACAGAAGAGCTGACGAGATGGAGTATTTGGTCGTGGATGTGCGACCCTGGTGGAGTAAGCTTGAGAGTTTTGGTCGGATATATCCAATGTAGGCGGTTAAAAATTAATGTTCAGAGCTTTCATTTTAATCGGTAAAAACTAAAAATTGATAGTAAGCCTAAAAAATTGCGCTCACACGACACACACTTGACCGCTTCTACACTTTTATATAAACAATTTTATTTTTTTAACTTAGCTTACTAACACTTGCGTTCTAGACACTGAACGTTTTTGGTTGTTTTTAGTATAGAATAAAACTTGCGAAATATCTACGAAATTCAACAAAAAAAAGTCCTTGTATCGCGCAACGCAGCATGTAATGCAACACGTTCGCGAACATGTCTGAATTGTGTAGCTGTTGCATGGTATGTTGCATATGTTTCGTTTCAGCAATATGCGTGAAGTGTGATTGATGCTAAAGGCAACCGATGGCTTCATGAATTTGTGATCTATATAGTGGTTATTGTGTAAGTCCTAAGTCCTATTTTAAGGCTATGCTTAGATGCTCGCAAGATTTGTTAGTCATCTCGCGACTATCTGTACCTAGCTTAAGTTGTTTATCATTAGGCGGTTAATTTTGGGTGAAATAATAAAAAATAAAATGTCAATTTTCATTATAAAAAAGAGGGAATCTGACAGTTTGAAATCGGTATGTGGCACGTTCTTTTTTTTTACCGAGAAGTTTTCTTTTTATTTTTTTAAGTTTATTAGTAAAATTCATATTATTATTGAAGGTCTTTTAATTGTGTAGCTAGCTTTTGTATAGCTTCAAAAGATTAAGGATAGTGATAGAAAAAATCTTAGAATGAATCATAATGTACAGTTCTTGACAATACTTTTAATAAATCAGATTTATTGTTCTTGATACTTAATATAAATTTCATTTTTTTTTTTAAATTTAAAAACGGCGGTATCTTATTTATACATCTATCTTTATATATAAAAAGGATAAACTGACTGACTGACATGTCAACGCACAGCCGAAGTTACTGTGACTATGTTCGTAAAATTTTGCACAAGATTAATTTTTTATGACGTAGGCGAGCACTAAGAGAGGATTTTCCAAAATTCACCCCCCAAAGGGATGAAATGGCGGTCCAAAGTTTGTATAGAGAAACCTATATAGCGCGGGCGAAGCCGCAGGCAGGAGCTAGTCTAATGATATTTACTATTTTTTTATTTGCGTGACAAAGTGGACGAAATACGCCCCCGGTACACAAATGTCCTGATTAAACAATTCCATAAGACAAAAAAAAACGTCCCATGTATTGAAAATTTGAATACCGAGCACAAACTCTTGTAATGGTCACATCCAAATTATCATAAAACATATATTTCCTACCCAAAATAGTAGCTTAATGAAAGCAACTTCTAAAGATACCTAAAATATGTCTTAAACTATAATAAATAAATATAAAATGTGTAAAGACAAGTGTTGGTTTGTGGGCGTGCCTGCTCTCAATAGTGCAGTGTTATGTGAATGGCGTTAGGCCATGTCTTGGTATAAGCGATAATACATATATTCAGCGAACACAAACGCGTGATCGCTCCGACAGAGGACACATTCGGGTTCTCCGAACAAGACGAGTGACAAAATGATCACGAAGATCGCTTATATTAAAACTTGGTGTAATATGGCCAAGGCAATTGTTAGATTGGGCCGCTTTGGACCTACGAACGATGTGAGCGACTGATGGTACATGTGATTACTTGATGAAAAGGTAGTGAACGAGACTGTTTATGACAAAAAGTGTAGTTGCTGTTTCTTATTCATTTAAATTATTTCTTATGTTAAGTTACACTGTTCTTTTTTGGTTATATTTTGGTGCAAAATGGCTTTTGCACACAAAAAAATAAATAAATTAGGTCCATTTTATTTCTGCCAATATCTGCATAGCAGTTTGTTTCTTTATTATTGATAAGCTCGCGTTTGACCTCTATCTCACCTGATTGTAAGCGATGAGGTGGTCGACGCTGCAACGCGCTTGTCTTTACCTATGGCAGAGGTAGCTCTCATAGACTTTAAACACTTATTTTTTAAATTAAATAATAAAGGTGTAGCTATAACACAACTGCCATGACGTTTAGAGAATATAACATTAAAAATAATCATATGTATTTGAAGTCGTCCATCGCGAGGTCGCAGCTAAAGCAAAATATTTAATAGTAGTTTTAAAAACTGCTATTGTGTATTCTTCTTTACACTGTAAACGAGGTGGCGGTGCCTGTTAGACAGTGTGCATCACTCTTAATACATAGACAGTGCACTGTGCTTGACGATTTAGGTGATGTTGGCGTTCGGCTGTGGGGACGATTTTGTAAAACTTTTATAAGTCATGCATTAAGGGAGGTAGTCAGAAAATCTGCTCGTCAATTTGTTTGATTAAAATAATTTTGAAAATCGAAACGAAGGTAGTTTTGACTCTAGCTGCAGCGTCAGTTCATTAAATAAATGTTTTATCATCACTCTTTGAAAAGTTTATGAAATATAATATCAATGTGATATCTGGAAGGTATGATTTCAGTTTTAAGATTACTTTGAGTTCAAAAATAACGAGAACTCATTAAGAAATAAAAAAAAGTACTTTATAATCTTAAGAATAGAACACTCGCTAGTAAACTATATACAGGGTGTTCCTGAAAATGTCTTCAAATAGCTATTATTATCGTTATTTTTATGAAAGTCATCGCTTGGTATGTCCATAATAATAGGGTATTCACCTCTTAAATGTAGCGTTGGTACTTAAGAGAAAATAATTGAAATGTCAGGCGACCACCGTAAAGTAGTAGGTTTAAAATTTCTGATTTCTTTTTTGCTTCCAAAATTAATGTAATGTCACAGAATCTTCCCCACCGCATCTCGTCCACAAAAATGCTCTAAGTACATTAAAATCTCGATGTTTTATTCATGTTACACTCCCAACTCTATTTGTTACTTATTATTATATTATTAACACACAATAACAGCGCCAAAGTAAGACGACACGCTATTCCTAACACGGGTGTAGTGAAAAACAGGCTTTAACACTACAGGAGCGAGTCCAAATTCACAAGTATGCATCAAAATAAAAATGGTATCTCTTTCTCTCTTTCTGTCACAAAGAGGCTTCATTTGTTAGAGCGAGTAGACCACTCGCTAGCATCCGCATTCATTCGCTTTCACGAGTTAAAAGACTTCTCACTCTAGTGATAAAAAAGGATAGAGATATACGAAGACTGGTCTGTGTGTGTGAATTTGATTTGACTCAAAAACCACGTATTTTTGGCGAATAAAAACGGTTTGACGTTGTTGCTGCAACATGTTATGTTGCAAGTACACGTTGCAGTAACAGTTTTGTGCAGTTTTATCAACTATGAATGCGAGGTCTCAAAATATCACTAATTAATTTAAGAATGATTAATTTATTATGTGTCTTATTTGTGGGTTTGTTACGGTTGCGGTACACACTTTATACGAAGTGGGATTTTGATGTTAAGACAGATTTAGTAAAGATGACAAAAAATAGTAGTTTAAGGCTACGCTTTCGTAGCGTAAGGCTACGCATTCGTAGCGTAGTGCTACGCCGTAGCTTGGCGCGTAGCAACACTGTCTACGAGAGTTTAACAAAAGATATTTTAAAAAACTTATCTTATGCAATAATGATAAGGTTCAAAATCGCTTGCTAAGTTTGTCTTAATATCCAATACACATTCTGCATTGTCGTTAACACGTTCGTGTGAGCTACACCCTTAGCGCGCATGTCCTCACTAGGCGCGCGCATGCACAGCTCATACTGTTGTACATACGTACTGCAAGCAACGTCTAGAAGCTGCATAACACATACGGAGCTCGGAAACTCTGCGCCGCTGATTTATTTGAAAAAAAAAAAACTCAATTGACCTACAATTAGATTACAAAAAATATTAACCCTTACCCTTTAACCGCAACTTGCGTCGGATTGATCCGACAAGTGTTTTCGTGTCCCATTCGCCAGGGTCGTCTGTTTGCGACTAGGTACTCCATCTCGTTCAGCTCTTCAATCCCTATTGGTGACAGAAGAGCTGAAAAGATGGAGTATTTGGTCGTGGAGGAGTGATCCTGGTGGAATAAACTCGAGAGGGTTTGTCGGATATATCCGATGTAAGCGGTTAAAGGTATAAATTATTTAAATTTAGCAAATAAAAAAATTGCATGCATATTCCTTTGGTGCGAGAGTAAACGAGAATAGTTAGTATGGACAATTTTGTCTATGCCATCTCTAGAGGAGCGGTGGTAGTTTCTGGGCTCCGGAATAACACATGTCTAGTGAGAGAGCCCCCACTTCGACGGAGGAGGTGGCTCATCATCCCCCCGGTCCAAACGGCCCTCCCAAATATTTTTTTTTCGACTAATCCCGTCACTTAAAATTTTTATATTCGTGTACCGCATGCAACGATTTTCCTCACTTTTGGATACCTTGTGTATGTGTTCCGTGTTCTTCGTGTATAATTTTTGGAGTTTGATTCTGTCTCTGGTTCTCGCCCCGTGTCGCCTGGTCAGTTAACTTCGTACACAGGCCGCGGGCACGGGCGAAACAGCCGACGGATTCCACACTGTTTTATTTAAAATTTTTGCCGCTAGCAACTCAAGCTTTGGTATTATTAAGTAGAGAATAAATTTAAAAAAAAAATATTTGGCTGGTCGCTTTGATTTTTTAGAACTTGGCTGTTTTCTAAAATATGCTCTTGTTATTGTGAACAATATTGATTAACAAAATTTGTGTATGGCGTTAGCGAGGAATTGTGTGTCGAGGTACACTAGCAGCAATAAGTTTTTCTCTCTCGTTCTTATTATATATTTATCTTTATATACTCATCGATTTTTTTTTTTATTTAATTTTTTGTTGTTATTGCCAATTATATCTATGTATGAAATCATAATAGTTCCGTTATAGTCCACAGTAGCGTAGCTGTACCCTAAAAATATATCACTTATATTTTTGTTTTATTATTATTTTTTAAAAATTTTATAATATATATAAAATGTGAATAGTTCTCTGGCACAATTTAATATATTCTAATAGTATGGACACGTGTGTGATATTATGTATGTATGAATAGGACGAGTAGAGAACCTTTACGCTTTAACGATACCGGCTGCTGTTTCTTATCCCCTGGTACTTTGGGCTCCTCTTATCATTTTTAAAATGGACGTTTACATCCTAAATTGATGCTGGAAAAACTGAACAGAAATAAATTCATAAGTAACTGAATCATGTAGTCAAGTTGAGTCAAGAGTGAATAGGTTGCTTCTTGGGACATCGTCGCTTACCATCAGGTGAGATTGTGGTCAACCGAACCCATCAAAAAATATCTTGATCTCTCTTTTTTTTCCAACTGTACCTTGACTCAGCTTTTCATAAAGATTACATATAAGTTTTTTTTTTTTAATAAAATGATTTGACCGATATTCTGTATCAGTTTAGGATGTAAGCGTTTCGAAATTACTTTTTGATTGAATGTAATACGAAACTCATTTATCGTTTCAATTTGCCCGCAATAAAGTTTAAAAAAAAATTCCAAGCAGAAGTGTGAAAAAACTTCATAAATATTTCGTTTCTTATAATCATAATCTTTAATACAACGAGTGAGTATAGCAATGACGTCTTGACTATATCTTACTCGCTCTCTTAGACGACTTGATCCGACGTTACACGAACGGGCTGAGCGTGACGATGCAGTCTCATTCACTACTCACAAAATAAAATTCTTAAGCACGTCTAAAGTAAATTTAAATTAAAAAAAAAAGTGCAGCATTTGGCCCTACATGACGCACAACGCTTTCAAATTGTCCAACAACGTCTCGCGTCTCGTGAATGCGTTGCGGGCAAGTTGCGGAGCACTGGGCAACGTTGCAGCGTCTCGTAGATTGAGCGTTGCACGTCTTGTTTTGGGCCATTTTGTCCCATAATATATCTAAAGTTCTATTGCAGAATCAAGCTGTATTTGACCATCAGTCAAATACAGCTTGACTAAAAGTATACGGAGTATACAGTATACTATACAAAGTAATCGTCGACCGCATCGTCGCTTTCCATCAGGTGAGATAGCGGTCAAGCGCGAACCTATCAAGAATTAAAAAAAAAAAAACAGTCATCAATAAAATAGCATCTTGAGTGATGTGGGCAAAACGGAAAATGAAATTATTTCGTGATACATTCAATCTTTTAAAAACTTTTAGGTGGATTACAGTTCGTGAGTGGTGCGCAATGACGTTTTATTATCTACTAGCTGGGGGCAGCGAGTCCGTCCGCTTTGGACTTGAAAAACAGCACAACACCATGGCTTTTTTTTTTACTCTGAACCCTAATTATTTTTTTTCTAAAGTAGAAGTCTTAGTTACTCCCTATAACATCAACTTATTATAGCAGCATCAGTGAGTCTCGTCAAAATCGGGCTTGCCGTTTCGGAGATTAACCGGAACAGATAGACAATCCCTTTTGAGCATACGCAACGTTTCAGTGTATGCATCCGTTTACTGTTTATTTTTTTCTGTTTACTGTTTTTTTTGTATTTGACAGTTCCATTAAATTTGAAAGGTTTGAATTAGAATAATATTTAACGAATTTGAAAACTTCTTTCTATTTGCGATTTTGGATGAAGTTACTTTATTTATTTTTTAATATAAACTAGTGCTTGACTGCGATCCCACCTGATGGTAAGCAGTGATGCAATCGTTGATGGTGAGGCGCACTAGTTTATTCAGAGTCTATTCACTCTAGTCTTGAAGACACATTTTAAATTTAGGTACAAAACTGTAGTATATATTCAAAGCAATAATAAGTAATTATAATAAGCATAATCAGCCTTTTAATGTTCCCAATGCTGGGACTCAGGCCTCCTCTCTCTAGGAGAGCAGTAGAGAGAAGAGGCCCAGAGCGGTTTGATAAATGCCACATGTCTTCAAATTTTTGGTTCTAGGACATGCCGGTTTCCTCACGATGTTTTCTTTCACCGTTTTAAGAGCAGTGGTGATGAAATAAATTACACAAAGTAATACGCCTGGCTGGGTTTTGACCAGCGACCTACAACTCGTAAGTCGGGGCCGCTACCACTCGGCCACCACTGCTCACAAAAGCAACTAGTAGCTCAGTTCAAATAAGTAATTAATTGAAATAAATTAAACGATATCATAAATATAAAAATAAGAAAATTAAATTGGTAATTATATTAGCGCTCTTCCTCTCTCCTACCATTTATAATATTTCTGTGCCTGACAGGGTCCATAATTGTTTCATTTTTTTATTATTTATCACCTAACTTGCACATTATGGATTGCAGTAAAGATTTGACACCTAAAGAGAGAGTCAAGTACCTATCCAATTACTTATTTTCCGCCAACAAGGAGCTTGTGCTCATGATATTGGTTACTCAAGTCTGTGCTAAAACCAGCTGTAGCGACATTTATGGCGTCACATAAGAACTAATCCTGCATCGCGCGATTAAAAATTTAAAAAAAAAACAATATCAAAAGCATTTTATTTCAAATAAAACATTTACAGGCACTTGAAATGTCAAGAAATCACAGTGTGAAGTGCACATCCCAAAGCGTAGATCTCTATGGAGAAGAATGTAAAACATGTAGAACAGCCCGAAATGATCTATCGGGCAGTTGCCCACCAGACTTAATACCCGTCTGGTCGGAGTTACCTCCGTTGGAAACGGAGGATCCGACGAGACTTTACTCTCAATACTCAATACTTTATTGCATTCCATATTATGTACATAGGTGGTATAAATATGGCTCTGTTCCGCCCACCTCCAAACAGCTATAGGTATTATTTATTTATTTAAACTTCATGTACAGTGGTGGTACATAGGCGGACTTAATGCCACAAAGCATTCTCTACCAGTCAACCATTGGGTTAAAAAGACAAAACTGTGGTAGGTGTGCACAATAAATAAATAACAGATATTTTTGAAATAGAATGTAGTAACATTAAATTAAGTGGCTTATAATAACAAGGAAGGGGGGGGGGTTTGGTATTCAAGTCATTGCGCACCTCTCCCGCTCAGTATTTCCCCCTCATCCAACACACATGCTGACGTTCAGTTGCCTCAGATGGGTGGTGTGTACGCCGGTCTGCAATACCACGGCAGCTTCGCCCCGCCGCCGCCGCCGAGGGGGCCGTTCGCGTCGCCACCACACCCGCACACACATTATATTGCTAACTCGCAGGTTGGTATTGTCGCCATTTTGATTGTTTGTTGAATGAATTGGTGAACGAATGATTTATAAATAATTGACAGGCCTGTTGGTCTAGTGGTCAGTGATTCTGACTGCTATGCCGGAGGTCGTGGGTTCGATTCCCACCTAGAATAAATGTTTGTGTGATGAGCACGATCATTTGTTCTGTGTCTGGGTGTAATTTATCTAGCTATAACTAGCTTTTGCGCGCGACTTCGTCCCCGTCAACTGAATACTCTACCTCATTCTACTCCACTCTATCCTACTCTACCCTACTCTATCCTACTCTACACTACTTTACCCTACTCTACCTTACCCTACTCTACCTTACTCTACCCTACTCGATAAAAACTAACCTATGTCTGTCCCCTGGTACTAAGCTACCTCCCCACCAATGTTCAGCTAAATCGGTTGAGCAGTTCTTGTGTTATAAATAGTGTAACTAACACGACGTTCGTTTATATACATAGATATGTACATATTATAGATATATTATTTAGAAATATATAAGTATGTTTATCAGTTGTCTAGTACTCATAGCACAAGCTCTGCTTAGTTTTGGACTAGATGGCGTTGTATGAAAGTTGTGGAATATTATTATTCATTATTTTAAGTGTTACGTTTATACATCACAGCGCGCAGAAGGCGGTCGACTTGAGATGGTGGGTGGTGGAGAAGGCACGCTGTCTCCTCTTCAACCTGCCACAGATCTTCACCATGCGCCGTTATTGCTCGCCACAGAGGTGGGTTCTTTTATCATTATTATTATTATTGATAGGCTTGCTCTTAGCCAATATCTCACCTGATGGTCCATTGATGATGTGATGTGGCCCCTTTCTACTTTTATTGGACAACCCGACGTATGGCGAGTGTCCGCTCTTACGCTGTTGCCAGCTATAGTTTGATTAGCTAACACCATCAAGTCATTTTAGCCAGCCAGCTCATTAAAAGCTGCCAAAGACGGTAACTGAACTTAGCGAGGGAAAATTAAAAACTTATAGCGTGTTCTAACCAAAAAAGCGTATTATAAGGTTAAAGACTATGTCGAGGACACGCTTGTTTGGCAATGTCTACTTCTACACATGTCGCCCCCTGGTAAATCATTATTATTGTGTCTATTAACTGCTCCATCTTTGTTTTGATATATACTTTTTTTTTTTACAATTTGCAATCTTTTAAAAATTATTTAGACTTCAACTACCTTAAATTCGTTAGTAATTTATTTTTGTTAACATCTCATTTATTGATAGTTTTAATTATTCATATTTTTTTTGCTTTTTTTTTGTATAGCCTCTTTTATAAAGTGAATGTGAGAACACTGTAGACTCCACGAATTTTTGATTACTTCCTATGAGTTTTTTTTTTGTACTTTTCGGTTCAATATTGACTGGTCTACACTGTCCTTACATAATATCTATTAAGGAAATATTGTAAGAACAAACATTTTTTTACATGGAGTTTCTTGTCGGTTCTTCTCCATAGGAAACGACCAATTTGGAACCGTGCACTAGCTTCTGACGTTTTATAAGTACCCATATAGGCCCATGTGAAATAAAAATATTTTTGATTTGATTTATTTTTGCTACCTCTACGGTTCAGACTAAGCGTTTTGCCTCGTTGTTTTATACCGCGTACATTAAAGGACTGGAACAATTTGCATGCAGCAGTTTTTCCGCCCGAATATTTTATTTTATTTTATTTTATTAGGAAAACATACAGTGTATTCATACAGAGTAGAAACAGATATAAACAACTGAATACCATTTACATGTTTCCGCATTTAAACATCTAGAAAGCTTGTTATCAATCTTTAGTGATATAACAGGTAATGTAAATAACCTAATATTAAGCAAAATTTGAAAAAGGGAAATTTGGAGTAAGTATATTTAAAAACTAAATTATGTTGAAGTCAGAGAACCAATATGATGTAGGTATTTAAGGCTAGAGTGAATAGGCTCAACAATAAAAAAAAACTATCCGTTATTTTTTTATGCATCTACAAAAGTGAATTATTTCAGAGACTTCCAGTAAATGATTTTTTATTTATTTTTTATTGTTATTTTCTCAGGCGCGAGGAGCTCCGTTGGAGTTGATGGCGCCCCACCACGCAAGACATGCGCTCTCGCATCATCACCACGTGAGTTATAATAGCATCGTTTTATAATCGTCACAATCAACTAAACGTTATTATAAATTACAAGCTTTTTTGGCCGCGGCTTCACCCGCGTACATAAAATATAGCCTATGGCACTCAGGAATAAAGCAGTTTTTTATCGGTGATTAAAAAAACAAATTAACTTTTTATAATATTAGTGTAGATTTATTATAGGCACATGTATAGAAAATGATTGATATCCGCAGCGCCGCAGCGGCGGCGGCGTGAGCGTGGGCGTGGGCGGCGGCGTGGGCGTGGGCGTGGTGGGCGGCGCCACGCGCGCGCGCCCCTACGTGCGTCACGCCGCGCGCTGGCCGCACCATCCCATACACCATATACATACGCAGGTAACATGTTCTTCTCCACTTCCAATGAGGATCAGTCAAGATTTTTGTGGAGTATACAGACTTATAGCGTCAAAAAAGACTGTAAATACTATGAAGAAATACGAGAGAGAGACGACGATACAGAAATTTTAGTGTATTAGTTCCAGAAACGCGCCCGAGAATGAAGCGACTCGCTGTGACGTCATCTGTCATGATCGGTCTTCACCAGCGAATGATACGATCAAGCAGTTCGTCGCACGGATCATGACAGATGACGTCATCGTAAACAGTCCAGCGAGAGCGCGCGTTTCCAAGTAGCCGTTCAGAAAATCTTGAATAAATCCACCATTTCTTGACGGATTTAAATAATTTAAAAAATTTAATGCTCAGTATTTTATTACACATACGATGTACTTAGTAAAAATCGGATTTGCTATTATATGATTGATCCTCATTACTCATTATAGTAATAGAGAATGACTAGAGACAAGCCTTTTAAGTAATACAGTTTCAAGTCAGGTGCGAGGCCCCCCAGACAGTGAGGCCGTATAGGAGGTGGCCCACGTTGCCCACGCCTTGCGCCGCCTCTGTGTAACAGCTAAGACTGCTAAGTTCATATGAGTTTTCTTCTTCAGGGTGGCGGCGGGCTGGTGGGCGCGGCGCTGCCGGCGCACGTGCAGGCGCAGCTGCATGTCGCGCAGCCACTCTCCTTGCCGCCTCCACCGCCAACCTATCAGGTAAATTAATTGTTTTTTTTATTTAATACAAGGTTCTGCCCGCGACTTATTTATCTACCCTTCGCTACCTATCCTACGCTACTTACCTACCTACTTATCATACCTACCTACCCTACCCTTAAGTTATAGCGTGACCAGGAGAAATAGGGGTTATTTTTGATATATATATGTCGGAGAAGTCAATAGTACGGAAGCTTGAGAACGAATGAACGAGCCAAGTGAAAAGTGACACATGTCACTTTGACAGAATCCGTGCTGACGTTTGCACGAACCGAGCAGATAAAAGTGCCGACCGCAGAGGTGCGGGGCTCTTCCCTCTGTCGGCAGCCGTGCGAACAACATCGAGTCTCCGAGACTGTCTCACTGCTCGTTGTGTGAAGTGAATACCTAAAGCTTGCATCATAATAAATCAGTTGTGTGGTCTGAAATAGTTTGTTTATTGCTCGATACCCAGCCATCGCCCACAAAATAGAGTCCCTGGACAGAGCTTCAATGCTGATCGGCATCCTTGCGCCAACATATAGATTTAGGAATGACTAACAGTCACACGTTAGGTCTTATTAGCCTTTTAACCGTGTACGTCAGATATATCCGACAAACACACTCGCGTTCATTCCGCCAGGGTCGCATTCCATCTCGTCAGCTCTTCTCTCACCTATGGAGATTGAAGAGCTAAACGAGATGGAGTACCCAGTCGCAAACATACAACCCTGGCGAATAGGACATACAAACCCACGTCATACCAATCCGATGCAAGCGGTTAACGGGAAATCATTACCTTTATTATTACACTAGCTTTTGCTCGCGGCTTCACCTGCCTACTTACAACCCAGGAAGGCCTATGTTACTCAGGAATAAAGCCGCTTTCTTGAAAAAATTTTAGCAATCGGACCAGTACTTTCAGAGATTAACTCCGACAAACAAAAAAACAAACTATCTATTTATAATATTATTGTACTTCGATTATTTTGAGTCTGCGGTCTCTTGAAGCTGTGAAAAAATAAAACTTAATATAATAACTAAGTAAACGAAAAAAAGATACGGCCGTTTGTTTATATTGCAAAAACGTACATTTCGACACTCACAAGGGAATCAAAATTCATAGATAGGGTACTTCCCGTTGACCCAGAATCCTGAAATTTGGCTTAAAGCAAGGTCTTATAGCATAGATATAGGAATAAATGTGAAAAAAGAAAATTCGTTGTTATGTCACAAAAAAAAAACTTTTTTGCGATTCGAAAAAACTTCGAGACTCCGTTCGGGAATTGCACTATTAACATAGATAAGTTTGTACGGAACCCTCAGTGTCCGAATACGACTCGCACATGCCCAGATTTTTTTATGAAATGGCTTGGAAATTAGTTGATAATTGAAACAGTAATTAGAGTTTGAAATATTGCTATGAGGAAGAATTGGGTCGTGGCGAGATCAGCTCACTCTTTTGTACGCGCGTAACCTAATGGCGGTGACGTCATATTTCAGTGTGTATGCCTCCTTGCTCTGTTACTTGACAGTTTCCCCTTCCATCAGATTTGAAAGCTTTCTAACTTAGTATTGAACGTGCTTGAAAATTTTTCAGCATAGCACAGCTAATTTTGCTAGTCATAGGATTTGTTTATTATTATATCTAGCAATGTATATAACATTGCGTTCCAAATAAGAATAGGATCGATTGCCATGTTGTGACGTCACGTCATACTGTCAAATCAAAGAATTATTATGGTGAGCAAAACAAGTAATTTTAAAAATTTAATTTATATACGAACTGTGAACGAATAAAGTTTAACCAGAATCCAGTTCTTCAATTTTGCTCATCTCTGAGTTCTTCAAATTTGCCCAATTCTTTGCGATTTGACAGTTTGAAGTGACGTCACAACATGGCGATCGATCCTATTCTTATTTGTAACGCATTGTACTGTCCAGAATTTCCACTGCAGGGCAAAGGCCATTCCTTCCATTGTTCCCGGCTCTGAGCCACTTCTTGCCAATTCCTAAGGAAGACATCTGTCCCGCCATCTCCTTGGTCTGTCGCGACAGGGGGTAATTAAGAAAATTTGCCATAGACTCGCTAAAATGAACAACGTACGGCGTGTAGTGTTCCACGCACGCCTCTAAAGAGATGTCGAATGTTCTGATAGTGCTCTGAAAGGTAAATCCAGGGTCATGAGCAAGGCAAAGAAGGATTTTTTTTTTATTTCCTTTAATGTGTATGGATTTGTTATTGGTTTATTATTATTATTTTTAAATGTATTTTTTTAGTTTGTAAGTTTCTATTGTACAACGTCTTGGACATCCTCCGTTATATTGTACAAGTGCTTGTAAATAAATAAATAGGAGTGGGTTTTAGTCTGACACGCCCTCGCGCTCCGCTCTAGAGCGCGAAAAGTCATTGGATAATTTCCCAAATAAAAGAAAAAGACGAAAAGCGTGGTCAAAATGAAATGTTTTATTCCGTCCTGCTGTTTTTGATGACTAGTAAAATTTTCAGTTGTATTTACAGCCTACAGCGGCTGAGCCTCTCCTGCAAGGCATGTTGTCTCAAGCAACAAGAGTCATATCCCACCAGGTAAAAAATACACCATAATGAACTTTTAGCAGACGTTGTTGCCCCACCAATTGAGTAAAATAGAGAAATTTCATATTGATGATGACCCCTCCCAATAGGTGAACCAATGACCTGGTGAAAGGTCCCTGGAATCCTGAAATTGTAAATTATCCAGATTCCTACTGGTAGAAAGCTCCGTTGAGATCCAGACAGGGTTGGCGAAATGATTTAGACAGGTACAACTTGGTTGGACATGGCATGTTAGAAGAATGTCTGATAACATTTGGGGTCGCCTTAGGGTTAATGCGTGGACTCCAAAGAAAAATCATTTTCCCGGTGATTCCCGGCCATTGTAGGCGTAGGCTTGGGGACGGAGAGCAATTTGTAGCTTGCCATCCGGCTATAGGTAGGTCAGCAAAACTGAAGGACTACTAGAACGATGCCTGTTAGGGCTGCAAATAGTTTGAAATAGTTACTGCGGCCCTGCAACGCAGGGAGCAGGAGCGAGCAGGATATCTTAACTTTCAACTATCATGAGGAATCGTAGGGGCTCAGCAGGGTCGAAGCCTACTGGGGCCACGGGTAGTGTGAAAGCGAAACCCGGGGCCCTGGGACGAAGGCAACGAAGGAACAGGAGTGGGTTTTTAGTCAGTAAAAGTCTGACACTATTTCCCGTTCCGCCCAAGAGCGGGACTTGTCATAAGTTGATTTTCGCACCCAATAAAAAAAAAAACTATCATGAGGAGCTGACGAATGCGGATGCTGTGGCCGAAATTGGCTAGATGGCATAATCATCATCAATATCAAATCTCCTAATCTTACTCAATTAATATAGCGACAACGTCTGCTAAACAAAACACCTTTCAAGGTGATAGCTAAGGGTTCGAGTGTGGCCAAATTCTCACTAGATGGCGCTGTACTCAATATTTTTAGTTTTATTTTGTTTTTAGTGTATAGGGGCATTATTAAGTCAAGGAAATGGTCTTTACTAAATTCGGACATTCCACTTTATTGAACTTAGAGGTATATAATTCAAGTAATTTTTGCCAAAATTTATGCTAGCACCTAAAGTGCCCATAAGTGCCCTAAAGTGTTCCATTAACCAAATTTACACTTTTTTTAATTTATTTCGAACAGAATTTGAAGATTGAATAATTGTACAATTACTTATTGCTTGATTTTTTATTTATTTATGAAGCTACGCGTCCCTCGATAGTAGGCCTAATTTTGACTATTTATGACTCTAACTATAATGCTTAAGTATAGCGTTATACTAAATCACTATAGCGCCAACTTGTGAGAAAATCACCATGCTCGAATCGGTAGCTAACGCCTAAAGGCGAATGCTCCAGGATACCCCGAGAAATTCAAATTTTCGTTTTTTTTTGCAAGTTGTAACTCTGTATCAGATAGTATGCTAACAACCCCACGTGGGAATCAAACCCATGACCTCCGGCATAGCAGTCAGGACCACTGACCACTAGACCAACAGGCCAGTCAAGTTTTTATAAGTATATTAGGGTTTATGCATGAAAAACATTATTACAATATACTAGCTTTTACCAGCGGCTTCGCCTGCGTGAAAATAGAAAATATAGACCTATTTTACTCAGTGATAAATTAGCTTTCTATTGGTGAAAGAATTTTGAAAATCAGTCCCATAGTTTTTGAGTTAAATCATAACATACAAACAAACAAAAAACCAAACCTTTTCCTCTTTATAATAGTATAGATATAAAAAAATAACAATACTAAAATTGGTAGGAAAGCAAACAAGATATAACAATTTTAAATAAATATATTTGACTTTCCCGTCAAAACGCTATGTTTTTTGGACCTTACTATCCAATAGCATAATAGCATAGCATAGCATAATCAGCCTTTTAATATTCCCAATCGAGGGACTCAGGCCTCCAGTCTCTAGGAGAGGGAATACTATCCAATATTGAACTACAAATTGCAATAAAAGCGTATAAAAATTTGAATTTCCCGGCCTACTCTGTAGCATTCACTTTATAGCTTCATAATGAGCGATAAAACTCTAGCTTCGCTGGAACACAGGGCTTGCTTGGTAAATCGTCAAAATGTTTTCGGTGATGGTGTTAATTCCATTGTGCTTCAAATTGTGTGCTAATTGACTTGAATTATGTCCCATCAAATGTTGCTTCTTCGTTGTATTTCAGGTAACGTTTTTTTTTATTTTTGGTCCTTCATTGTCAAGGCATGACTTAGCTGATTCTATACACCGTGTCATAGATATTGACGCATAAATATGTAGCATGGCTCCAGTACAGATCCTCACGCTCCGGCCGCCGTAGGCGCGGGCTTGCGGACGATGAGCAATGTATAGGTCGCCGTCGGAAGAACGGAGTTGGAATCGTCAATGGCGCGTAGTGTTCCTCGCACGCCTCAAAGAGATGTCAGCAAACTGTAGGGGCCCAGCAGTGCCGAAGATTACTGGGGCAACGAGTCGGCGTTATCATTTATTTAGGATAACACCGACGGAAAATTCCACTACTGGGGGCGGTCTAGAATCATGTACTGGATCCATGTTGTAACCAGGGACCATTTTGGTTACCCATTGAAAGGGTTTTTGATAGGGTTTTGACAAAGTGTTGTTTTAAAACCCATTTCATATTGGTTACACTTATTTACAAAAACCCTCATCAATGGATAACCTCTTCCAAACCCTTTCGATTTGTTTACCTGTATATTCAAAAACCCATTCTTGGTGGTTTATACTTTTTAGCGGTAAGACGTTTTGAACGGGTTACCGCTTCAACGACTGTAACAGAGTTACCCATTTGGACTACAAATATTGTAATTTTATCTCTCGTGCCTTACTTTAAAGTACTAAACTGCATGCATGCGGCAGGTACGCGTCAAGTCGCAACACGTAATCTAGGACCTAGCGACTCCACAGTCCATACACATACAATTATTTTATGGTTATTATTGCAGTGATTTTAAAGTTAAATGTATTTTTTTTTCTGGAATAGTCGGGATTGTTTCATGTATAATCTTGTCTTTTTTACGGAATCATAAATGTCATTGCATCGTCTCACTCATCATTTAGTGCCCGAAGGGAAGGTCAAAATCTATTCTTCCACTCCAACGTAATTTAAAATGATTTTATTTAAAACCCTTTGATTACCCCGACAAACCCTTTCAAAGGGTTATCTGCTTCAATTGGAACCGGTAACATCTTGAACTAGTTAACTCATTGATAGGGTTACCCTAACGTTAGTGTTATGAAAGGGCTAACACTACGAAGAGGTAACATTTTCCGTTAGTGTAGGCATACAATCTGTAACCCTTTTGAAAGAATTAACTTATATTCGGGGTTGTACGGTCCCTGGTTGTAACACACGCCTGTGTGTCGATGTCCGAGACACGGTGTATATTATTGAGACGCATGATTCAATCAAGTCTTACTTCTATTTTTATCTACCCTTTCCCATTTCTTTTTAGCAAAGGTCCTCGTCATTTTCTTCTACACATTGTCCTTTTCTAATGTTGTACGAAATTAAAACACATTTGGGCAAAGGACCCCGTCATTCTCTTCTACACACTATCCTTTGCTAATCTGGTACGAATTTTAAACACATTTGGGCAAAGAACCCCGTCATCCTCTTCTACACGCAGTCCTTTTCTAATGTGGTACTAAATTAAAATTCCAGTTTTTATGCTAAAATTTTTATTGTAATTTCATCAAAACCCTCCATTTGTATCAAATTATCTATTTGACAGTGTTATATTGTATTTTCATCAGAATTACGCGAACGTGCAACATTTCAACTCTATCGGATTTCGAGAAGTAAGTTTACTATGGTCCGCCATTTTTTTTTTAAGGGCTCTGTATCTTGTCTATGTTTTTCCTTTCTTGGCTCAATAGCTCATTCAGTGTGTGTGTTTAGTGGAAAGTTTCTCCTACGTATATATTTCTAAATGTGTGTTCTTTTAATAAACAAAAATATATGAAGCGTGGGGCATATTCACCAACAGAGAATTGGAATTCCTTGCCGGAGTCTGTGTTTCCTGATAGCTACAACTTAGGGTTCTTTAAGTCAAGAGTGAATAGTTTACTTCTAGGTCAGCGTGCTCCATCGTCGACCACATCATCGCTTACCATCAGGTGAGATGGTGGTCAAACGCGAGCATATCAATAGTAACAAAAATATTTTGATCATAATAAGTTCACGTTTACCTCCAATAATAATCATTTCTCAGTTCGAATATGAGAAGTTATGGTTATTTAGACGAAATATAAACTAATAGTAAAAAAACTGGGTAAGTGCAAGTCGGCCTCGCGCACTGAGGGCTCCGTAAAAACTTACCAATGAAAATGAGTTATCGAATCGCAAAAAAAAAATTGTGACGTAACTACAAATTTACAGTTTTCAGGTTTTTTCCTATACTTGTGCTATAAGACCTTGCTTCATGCCAAATTTCATGATAAGCGATGATGTGGCCGACGATGGAGCACGCTAGCCTAGAAGTAACCTATTCACTCTTGGCTTGAAGACTCGTTTTTCAATCATAATCATCTTTTCAGCCGGAAGACGTCCACTCTTAGACATAGGCCTCTCCCAAGTGTCGCCGCAATGAACAGTTCTGTGCGTCTCGCATCCATCGGATTCCCGCAACCCTTACCAGGTCATCGGTCCATTTAGTAGGAGGCTTTCCAATGCTACGTCTTCCGGTACATGGTCGCCCTCAATGGCCATCCGTTCTGTGAACAATGTGCCCTTCCCATTGCCACTTAAGTTTAGCGATTCTTCGTGCTATGTCGGTGACCTTGGTTCTCCTATGGATATCCTCATTCCTGATTCGATCACGCAAGGAAACTCTGAGCATAGCCCTTTCGATTGCCCTTTGGGTGACTATAAGTCTTTGGATGAGGCCCATTGTGAGTAACCACGTTTCGCAGCCATATGTCATCACTGGCAACACGCATTGGTCATAGACTTTCGTCTTGAGACACTGTGGTATGTTGGAAGACAAGATACCGTGCTACTTCCCAGCCGAGTCGGATTCGACGATTGATCTCTTTCTCGAAGTTAGACCTTCCCAACTGGATCGTTTGTCCCAGGTAAACGTAGTCGTCTACAAATTCGAGTGTAGAGTCTCCGATCTTGATAGGAGTGGGTGCTACATGGCTGTGTTGTGTTGCTTTCTAATTTACAGGCAGTCCTCGTACTTACGGCATGTTAGGTTCTCGAAATACGCGACGTAAATCGAAACGACGTAAGTCGAGACATATTTTTTCATATGTTTATATGTAAAACTCAAGGGTCCACACGGACACAAGGGTCACAACAACACAAGAATTTGACATCGCGACAAGTGAATTCTCCTATGCCGGAAATCGAAACAAATGACGTATGCTTGAGGAATAGTGTCAAAACATTGTTCGACGTAACTTGAAACGACGTAAATCGAAACGACGTAAGTCGAGGACTGCCTGTACTTTGATCCAGTTGGTCAAGAGGCGTGGCTAAGCTGAATAGGAATTTTCGGCGGGTTTTTTTTCGAGTGAACTTCAGTGGCTGTTTTAATTATTCGCAAATTGATTCCTAGTGGATATTGTCATGTAAAATTATAAAAATATTCCACAACTATCACACAACGCCGTCTAGTCCCAAGCTAAGCAGAGCTTGTGTTATGAGTACTAGACAACTGATGATAATACTTATATATTTCTAAATACATACATGTTATAGATAAATTACACCCAGACACAGAAAAAATGATCGTACTCATCGCACAAACATTTGTTCTGGGTGGGCATCGAACCCACGATCTCCAGCATAGCAGTCAGGGTCACTAACTACTAGACCAACAGGCCAGTCAAATGGTGTGGTTTTGTATATGAAGTGTTGTAAAATGGAGCTGAGAATTTTAATGTAGTGTTGATTGCCTCAGTGAAGCTTGCCGAGTAGGTTGATTTGATACATTTGATGCCAAATACTACAAAAACGTTAGAATGTGTACATACATATTCTAATGGTAAACAAATTAACAATTCATACGAAGATATGACTTCATTTTATGATTGGCTAATGCTTTCGCAAAGCCAGAGCGAAAACAAAAAAGTTGAATGACAATTATGAGTAACTATTTTCTTAACGCGAATACATTACAGTTTTCGGGGATGGGTACACATCAATATAGGGGCCATTCATTTATTACTTAAGACGATTTAGGGGATTTTTATTGTTTAAGTTGGGAAATCATCCAATGACATCTCCCGCCCTTGGGCGGAGCCGGAGGGCGTGTCAGACTTGTACTGACTAAAACCCACTCGTTTGTTCCTTCTTTGCCTTGCGTTCCAGGGCTTCGGGGATTCATTTTCATTTAACCCATGGCCCCAGTAGAAGACGATTTAGGGGTGGGTCGACCATGTGTTATTTTTTCTCACAAGGGGGTGGGAGGGAGTCTTAATAGTTTTTACGTATGAGGGAGGTGTT
The DNA here is from genome assembly GCA_949316375.1 of Mythimna vitellina. NCBI lineage: Eukaryota > Metazoa > Arthropoda > Insecta > Lepidoptera > Noctuidae > Mythimna > Mythimna vitellina. Next base: position 2,264,991 of record OX438713.1, read on the forward strand.
AAAAACTAGTAAAAATCGTCTTATGTAGTAAACAGAACTCGGAATTAGGTAGAGTTATTTAAGTACTTATATAGATTTCCTACAGCGAAAGAATAAAGTGGATTTGCCTTAAATCCCGAGATCAATTTTAAAGAGCAGATTTTTTTATGACACTCAAAAATATAGCTGAAAAAAATCCTTCTTGAATTTTTGTCGAGCTGGGGGAAGTGTATAAATTTGTTAACCTCACCTCAGTTGATGTAGAGAGATCTTTTTCAATGAAAAATACTAATAAAAATTTTATGTTAATCTTTGTTTTATCTATCTCCGAGGTTTTTATTATTATTTATTTGTAATGTTATTGGCCACACGGAATTTTTCATTAGAAATCCCGGCAAGATCCATATTTATATCAACATTTCGATGTAAGTACATGAGTAACTCTACCTAATTCCGACCTCTGGCAACAAATGAATGGCTTCATATTTCTGGCAATTAACATTCTACCTTATCGCTCACAAGTCCAAATCATTGGCAAAGTGAACTAAATATATTGCCTTTCTTTCCACCAGGTGTTCCTAAACCTCCTCGCGATGTTCCCGCTGTCTCCGTACGCGGAAGCCCGCACCAACGCCGGGGAGGAAGGAGGCGACACCACCGAGCCAGAGAACTATGAAGCGCTGCTGTCGCTTGCTGAGCGGCTCGGCGAGGCCAAGCCACGGGGTAAGTCACTATCATCTTCCTGCCCTTGTCCCGTTTTATTTAGGGTCGGCGCAATACGGTTTTATTCTTCCATTCTGTCCTGCCACGGGGTAAATCACCAATAAATAAAAAAAAATAATTTAATAAATTGATTAAATTAAATAAAATACTTAATTTAATTAATTACCAAAATTAAATAATTCAATTATTATTCCATTTATATATTTTTATAGACCTAAATCATAGCCAAATCTTAGAATTGATCGCTTCATGATGTTACCGACTATTTCATGAAATGGTGCTATTTCAGGTAAACACATGATTATTTCATGACATGGTCAAACATGGCTGATCATTTATTTATTTAAGGATCATCAACGAGTGTTACAAAATAAAAAAACTTAGAAATTAAATTGGTACACGTAACCTAGTCCTATAATGCACACTGAATTATAGGCAACCACAGCTTATGCATAAAAACGAGTGAACATGGTTCCAAATATGAAAGTATTAAATAAAAGTAATAAGTATTGAGCATGACATGACACATAGAAATAAAAATTTAAACAATATTATAGGTCAAATAATAAAATAAAAGTCATATCAACATTAAATTTTGATAGGAATGCGCATGTCAAACAAATTATAATAGGTTTAGAATATAAATTACGAAATAATTAAATAAAAATAAAATGTTCTGAATAAGTATATATATAAAACTGTAGAGCGACATCTATGGCGTCACATAAGAATTAATCCTCCACCAGACATAACACCCGTCTGGTCGGAGGATCCTCCCTTTTCAAAGGAGGTTTGCGGGACTTTACACTCTGTTCCGCCTACCCCCAAAAAACTATATAAAAATCTTGACAGAAAGACGAACAATAAAGTGTTCCCATATGGGTTCCGTTTTTTCCTTTTGATGTACGGATCCCAACTTCTAAATCTATATAATTAAATCACAAAAACGATCAATAGACAGAGTGATTCATGAGGAAGGTTTAGGTGTATAAAACATTTATATTATATAAGAGAAAAGCCGAGAATTGCAATGATTTATAATACCCGTATGAAACAGGGGCAGGTTGCTATTTAAATAATAAATAAACAAATAAAGGCGAACTTTACTCAAAGATAAATTGTTTTTTTTTAAACAATGGCCTCACGGTCTAGCCTAAGTGCCCGTGGCTGCCATTCATATTATAGTAGAAGAAAGCCGAAAATTGCAAAGAGTTTATAATACCCGCATGAAACGGGCAGGTTTCTATTTAAGTAGTAAATGAAGGAATAATAGCAAACTTTACTCAAAGATAAATTTTGCTTTGTTTTTTTTTAAACAATGACCTCACGGTCTAGCCTAAGTGCCCGTGGCTGCCATTCATATTATAATAGAGGAAAGCCGAGAATTGCAAAGAGTTTATAATACCCGCATGAAACGGGCAGGTTGCTATTTAAGTAGTAAATGAATGAATAAAGGCGAGCTTAACTTAAAGATAAATTTTGCTTTGTTTTTTTTAAACAATGGCCGCACGGACTAGCCTGAGAGCCCGTGGTTGCCAGACTTTTGTATTTTTTTTTTATATACGATTCTTTCATAGTAAGACATCGTTCCTACCTGTGTTGGGTACATGCTCTGACAAACTATTAGCTTTTATGAAACAAAGAAAGTGTGGCAGACTGTAAAGTTAAAAATTAAAGGGTGTTCCCATACAAGCTACGTTCCGAAGCCTACTGGGGCCAAGAGTTGCTTCCGAAAGGAAGACTCGGCCCTGGTATGAAAGGCAACGGAGGAATGAGAGTTTTCTAAAATGATGTTCACCAGGTGGCAGCACTGAGTCGTCAGGTCCAGGCACCGGTCAAAACGTCTATGTTAATGACATTAGTTAAATTGACGTCAACGTCATGTATAAGTTTTCAAAAGTAGAAGACCTGTGGGCTAAGTGGCGCCAACTGGTGGTGTGCATTTTCCTGAAAACTCTCATTAGAGTGGGTTTTTAGTCAGTAAAAGTCTGACACACCCTCTTGCTCCGCCCAAGAGCGAGGGATGTCATTGGATGATTTTACCACCGAAAAAAATACAAGAGACGTTATTTTGTCGGCGTTCTTTGCTCGATTTTAATAGATTAGATTACAAATTACAACTAAAGTTAGTTAACTACAAGTAGTTTGATTACATGTAACTTTACTACAATAATAATCAAACTAAATTAATTTGATGACTGTAATTTAGTAGTTATAATAACTACTGATTATTTCAGTACAAAGAACTAATATTTTGTAATTAAATAAACATGTAATGTGTTAGAAAAGGGCAACTAGGACACAGGTGTGGTGTAAGTCGGTAAAAGTTTGACACGCCCTCCTGGCCCACCCTAGAGCGGAAGAAATCATTGGATAAAATCCCACCTTAAAAAAAAGTCAACAGAAAACCTGCTTTCAATAAAAAAAATAAAAAAAAAACGCAGCCAAATCGGTTCACCCGTTCAAGAGCCACGGTACCATACGCACACAGACTTAGCGGTCCATATAATAACACCCCTCTTTTTGTTTCGGGAGTTAACAAAAAACATTCAGGTAGTCCATCGTCTCACCCCCTCACCCTTTCTCTTACCCTGCTGTATCCCCGACGCGATAACAAGACACAGTGCCTTGCCACCCGTCACAGTGTCAGCACGACCGTCGCTTGAGTCTGTGCAATTTTCGTTGTGTCTTTACTAACAACGCGTGCGCTTAATAACGGATTTTTGATTACGAATTTATAATACCGTATCGCAGTGTCAATTTTGATCGCGTACGTTGGTGGGATTGTTTTGTGTTAAAAGTGTTGGTTGCTTGTGCAGACATGATTAGATTCCGGTTTTTGGTATCATGGAGATACCAAATAGATACACTACGACAGCCTTTTGATTTTGACTTCACTTACTCATATTTTGTTGGTGATAGTGCAAGTAAGTTTATGTAATGTGCTAATTTAAAATAGAATATAGAAATAATTACCACACCGCCCCCACGTATAACCTAGCGTCAAGCGTCAGGGTAGCCCGCGAAATTTGATTTTTCTTAAGTTTAAGCTGCTAACTCTATTGCAGTGGCGGTTCTATAGAGTGGCAAGGCTGGAAAAAATGCCACGTTTTTTTTTTATTTTTATTTTACAAATTTGTTACATCAAGAATCATTTATAACATCTACCAAACTGCATAGCAGTTTGTCGGCAGTACATTCTCGTGAATTTCGCTTATAACTAAGACCACATCTAGTCTGTAGGTAGGTATCTACTCGTTGTGAGATAAAGAGATGCAGCACCACAACACTAACCAACTGAGACCAACATACCGCAGCAACTATGGACACATAGACAGATAATGTTTCATTAGAACATTTTTTAATTGGTTTCTAGTTTTGGCTCTATTTATTAATTCATCAGGTAACTCATTAATAAGTGTAGGTGCAATCCATCGTCTCGCACTCTTACCGTAGTAATTATTCACCTTAGGGACCTGGAGTTTCTTTTTCTTAGATTGGCGGGTTGGGTAGTTATACACTCTTTCATTTTTATGATTTTTACTATTACTTAAAATCACGTGTCCTTATTTAAAATCAATTAAAGTTAAACAAAACTAAATATATGAATTATTAAAATTCATTAAAAACATTCATAAGAAAAGAATAAATTTCTCCTGGCTTTTTGCCAGCCTTGCCACCCTATAGTTACGCCACTGGAAAGCCCACCTTCAGAGACGATATAGAAACGTCTTCGTGTTTTAGAAAACTTGTTGATTTATTAACTAACTAGGTTCTGCCCGCGGCTTCGCCCGCGTGAAAGTAGGTTTCTCTATACAAACTTATGAAAATAAATTGCATGTTATTTTCCCAAAACGAGTTCTCATTTGAGCTTGAATATCGGACAATTTTTCAAATTCGGAATCGGGTTTAAATATTGAGTAATTCAGTTTTGGGATTTCGGAGTTCGAGGCTTCCTATAAAACTTTAATATAAAATGGTATATTTATTGATTAACTGTTATTATCTAAATGAATGGGCTAGTATTTTAAAATAAATAACACTGAAATAGCAACTTTAATTATAATAAAAAAAATACTTTTTAGTCCTCTTTTTGATTTTGATAGTAGTAAAATTTCAAGAAAGTCAATGCGTTCAATCTGTCATCCTTTAGAGAACTACTTATACGGATTACAAACATAAGAAATTTTGAAAAGGCCCGTTCAGCTACGACACTAGCAGTCGGTATTATTTTTAAATATTGCAGTCATTTAGTAAGATACTGTTTTTTGCCACTGTCGTTTTCAAAAACTGCCATTTCCACTCTTATCAAGCTTTTCAAGTCATAACTGTTCATTCTCCTCTTAATAACGTGAGAAAATTATATACTTTTTTCGATATTGGAATTCCGGTTTTGCCCACACCAATTCCGGTATTACAAACAATACTGAAATAAGTTGAAATTCCGGAGCCCTAGTTCTCATTTGCAATGGACGTTACTTGCATACTTTTCTATTCAAGTTACAGGCTCGTGTATTTTTTTTTTTTATAATAATGATGGCCGCCATGGCCCACGTACAATGGTCCACATAGGACTAAGTGCGGAAACCATACCTAAATATATAGATAGATAGATAATGATATCTTTTTTATATTTTTAAATGTTTTTATTCATCATCAACATCTTCCTGCCCTTGTCCCATCTTATTTGGGGTCGGCGCAACACTAAATGTTTTTATTATTATTATTGAAATATTTAAATAAAATTAAATACAGAAATAATGATAACTTAGCAGACGAGGTTGTCGATATTTGGAATGTGGACTTCGGCTATCATTGTGCCGATTGTAGATACCGCCAACGGTCTGATGGTAAAAGTCTTGACGGCCATGTTTCGACGCTCTCGTTACGCAGTTGGATCAAGGGCCTGATACAGAAGGCAGTACTCTTAGATACGGCTCGCATAGTGAGAAGGTTCCTATCTCTGGAGCCCTAACCACTGGTAACTTGGACTCAGCTCTTGACATCGGTGGACTACTACTTTTTTTTTTTAAGAAATGTTTAAAAATTTAAACAAAAAGACAAGGAAATAATAATAATAATAACTGTAGTTTTAGGATTAACTTGTATATGTGGTGGAAACTGTAAATATAAGTGGAAATGTTGTTGTGTCCAGGTCTGGCCCGGCACGAGATAGACGCGCTGCCCAGCTACAAGTACCTGGCGGCGACGCACCGCGGCGAGCAGACGAGCTGCGTGGTGTGCATGTGCGAGTTCGAGGCGCGCCAGACGCTGCGCGTGCTGCCGTGCGCGCACGAGTTCCACGCCAAGTGCGTCGACAAGTGGCTCAGGGTTAGTTCTTTAAACCTTTTTATTTGTTATTCGTTCCCCTGCGTACAGCAATCGGATCAGTACTTTCAGAGATTACTTTCTACAAACAAACTTTACCTCTTTATTATATCACTCCCATTGCTACACCCGATTCATTTTATACTACTACGCCTCAAGCAGATATCAGCAACTGTAGGGGCCCAGCAGGGTCGAAGCCTACCGGGGCCACGGGTAGTGTGAAAGCGAAACCCGGGGCCCCGGGATAAAAGCAAAGAAGGAAGGAGTGGGTTTTAAGTCGATGATTTTCTGACCTAAAAAAAACTACCTTAACTTTTTATGGTTGACAATAAAAAGTATATCTATGTAACTGTCTACAGTTAGGTAATTACTCACGGAGGGAACGCCAAAGTGTCACTAAAACGGTGGTTGCTGAAAATCAGCATCGTAGATTGCTGGATTTGCCCAGCGTCACGGTATAAGCTGAGCAACAGCCTATTTTTGACTAGATGCGACGCACAACTTGAATTTATATATTGTATTTGTTTTTCTTATATTATTGTTTATATTTACATGATAGGTTAGTCTCTGTCGGTCCCTGCCACGTGCAATAGACAATAGACAACCACAGACTAAGCTGTAGACATCGGACAAATTTGTTTTGTCTTGTGTCTATGGTGCAGCACAGTTATGCCCGGTTTACACATGGTCAGACAGATTGCTGTATTTTATTGTGTGTCTATTTGGGCAGAATAAACATGTTTTCTTTCTTTCTTCTTTTCTTTACAATATTTAACGCAATCCATCTTTGTTACAGTCAAACCGAACATGTCCTATATGCCGCGGCAACGCATCGGAGTACTTTAGCAACGCCGAGTGACTCCACTCCAGTACACACACACACATCAGACACACACGGATCCGCTGTGTCCTCCAGTTTGTTCTCAACGTCTCACCTGCTATCTATATTGTTTATAACCGAATCTAGCCAATGGCTGTATTGGTAATGATATGGCGTCGTAATGCTGGTACCTTGTACACGTTAAGAAAAGACGCCTGTGTGTACTCTGCTTTGGCGATGGCCAAGAAAAAATCTTGTCTGCGCTAGACACGTCGCTTTAAGTTGCTATGGTGCTGGAGGGGGGCGGGGTAGGTGAGGGAGTGCCACGATACATCTTTGTGATGATGAATTGGTCCTATCTACTGCAGACATGGCGAAATTTCTTAGCGTGTACAAGCACCCTAGGATGTTAAGGTTCACACCGCCAAAAATGATTTAAGTAATTGTAGAACTTCATTCGTGATATATGAGACATTCATCTTTTCTAACGACAATCGATCATTATCAGTTTGACGGAAGCGAATGTCGTGCGTAAAAAAAAATATATATGTAAAATATTATTATCCAATTTAAAACCCTTGAATGTATTTTGATAATAGACTTAAAAATCTCAACGTAAATACAATATTTTACATTATTTTTCAAACGATTGTTGATAGAAAAGAAAGTCTCATTTAATTATATTGTTTTTAATGTAAACAACTCATAGAAACAACTAATATTTGCATTCTCTATATCCGACATAACACTTGCGTTTATTCCGCCAGGGTCGCACATCCACGACCAAATACTCCATCTCGTCAGCACTTCTGCCACCTATGGGGATTGAAGAGCTAAACGAGATGGAAGTACCCAGTCACAACCACACGACCCTGACGAATAGGACGCAAGCAACTAAAGTGTGAATAAAAACTAGTATTTTCAACTCTCAGCATAAAGAAATAAGAGTCATATTGCAGTGTTTACCTTTTCATATTAATTATTTCTATGAATTTTCATCTTAAACATAAATAAAGCAAAACGCGAGATAAAAGTGACGCTAGTAAGTAATTTTATTCTTGTCGTCTTGTTTCCCTCTGAAAATAAAAACATTACCCCCCTTTTTTGACTTCCAGTCGGGTAACAAAACTAGTGTCAGCGTTGTGTCACAAGTGTCGTGTGTGTCAGACACTCCAGTGTCTAGAGCTTTGTACTCTAAGAATAATTAATACTGTGTGGACTGTAGGTGGAAGAAATATTGACCATTTTAGATTGGCAAATGGTATTCGAATATCTTGTAGTATGTACTAAACCATTTGTCTTATACCCCCAATGCCTTTGTGAATAGTGGAAAGGTTTCACCGGAACGGGTAGAAGGTTCTACCTGTGACTTGAAGGTCAGATGTTATCCTATTTAAGCTATTTTGTACCATTAAAGTCTGTGCAAGATGTTGAGGCGTGATTCATTAACTTAGTGGTCCCGCGGTGAGCAATTTGCCGCCGCACAAAAGATGGAGTTAGAAAGCAAAAGCCAATGGGCAACTCGGCTATTTCATCCTTAACAACACAAGTAAGAAAGATAATACTTTCGTAAAAGATCCATTAGCGTTTATGTAGTCGTAACCTTGGTGTGCTGGACATGTTTTGCTTTGTCATGTATAAATGACTGTGGCGTTTAAAAGGTTCATTTGATGATGATCAGCTACTGGGCTACGTAACGATACGTTTTGAAAATAATAACGTATGTTTTCTGTGGACGGCAAAATGCTCATCGCGCGAGTACTCTAAGCTTAACAAAAATACAGACTACTCACTTGGTGTCCGTTTGGTTGCGCAACCAATTTGGCGGTGCGACGAGCTCGGACGCGTGCACTTAAGGTCCATTTTGATACTGTCTCAGTGTGGTGTAGCGACACTGGTGTCTCTATGGTGTCTAGTTTGGTAGCTTAAGGACACCATGGCGGCGCAAACTGGTCGCAAATATAGCCGTTAACATGTTTGTGAACGCATTCACAATACAGGAGTAATTTCTAGATGAAACTTACCACTATTTTCAAACCGCATAAATACTTAGTTACCGTGTGGTAGAGAAATCCTCACCGCGACGTATACATAATAATAATAATTAATTAAAAAAAAAAACTTATAATATGTTCGTTTAGTCGTTAATTTCCGTGGCATCGTCGATGTCTGTATATATAAAAAAATAACTATAGGTAATTTTAATACTTGTCTGTCTGCGTGGGCGCATGAATTTGTGACGTCATTAAGGTTTATCGTTAAGGTACTGTGTTTTTTTAATAGTTTTTTTTTTCTTGTTTTTTTCTCTTGAGCTGGTGTTTGGGTTGAACAAGTAATGTGCTCTGTTTAGGTCTCTATCATCATTTCAGCCGAAAGATGTCCACTGTTGGACATAGGTCTTCCCCAAGTTACGCCACAATGGTCCATCTTGTAGGAGGCCTTCCAACGCTGAGTCTTACGCTAAGCGGTCGCTACTCCAAAACCTTTCGGTCCCAACGGCCATCTGTTCCATTGTACGCTCTGTAGTAACCCACCCATGTTTCTTCAGTAGCCGTTTGCGTTCCGCAATAACTCTTTCGAACTATCCCGCAGAATTCTTGCTTCGAAGACTGAAAACAGAGCACACGTGTATTCGGTTAAGTATATTCTAATGCAAGGCATGCATTTGATTTGTCACTAACATATCTTTAGTTCTATGTCTTATCTGCTTAGTCTAACGATCCCACTGCTGGGACTCGAGCCTCGTATTTGTGAAAGGAGTTGGTCCTATCCACCACCCGTAAAAAGTAGGCCCTACCTTTCAGTCGGTGGAGGTAGGTCCTATCTATCACCCAGGGAAGGTAAGCTGTATCCCATCACCCGCGAGGTAGGCTCTATCCAACATCAGGGGGAGATAGGTCCTATCCCATCACTTGGGGAGGTATGCCCTATTCACAATACGGTGGTTAGCCCTATCCCACCACCCGAGAGGTAGGCTCTATCCAACACCGGGGGGAGGTAAGCCCTTTCCCACCACCTGGTAGGCCCCATCCATCACCCGGAGGGGTAAGCCATATCCCACCACCTGGGTGTGGTAGGCCCCATCCATCACCTGGAGAGGTAAGCTCTATCCCACCACCTGGGTGTGGTAGGCCCCATCCCTCCACCTGGGTGTGATGGGCCCCATTCCACCACCTGAGTGTGGTAGGCCCTATCACCCGGGGGAGGTGGATAGGTATCACATGTCTTCGAATCTGTGGTTTTAGGACATGCCGGTTTCCTCACGAGCTTTGTAAATCATAATAGCACTTATCAATGCATTCTGGTATTTTTTTTTTGAACTTTTGGAAATTCGATTCTGTAATGATTGTACTGGCATAGAGGTTATATTTAGGTCATTCGCATTGGCATTCCGGAGTTGTTCGGTGACAATAAAATAGCTCCTGTTATATGTGAATATATGGTATTGCTAGCTTCAGCCAGCGTCTTCGCTCACTTAAAAGTAGAAAAATATCCTAAGGGAACGTACACCCGGAACAATTTAAGGTGTTTTGTGATAAGTGTGAAAATCTGGACTCGCTCACCAGGTCATCAATCCACCAACGCTGCGTACGCGGTCCAGAACTTTTCGGCGTCATCAACCATCTGTGCTGCAAGCAATGTTCCCTGCCCACTGCCGCTTAAGTTTGGCGATTCTCCGTTTGGTTCTCTTCCTGATTCCTATTCATATTTCGATTACGAAAGTAAATTCCAAGCATAACCATTTCCAAAGCCCTTTGGGCGACTTTAAGCCTTCTAATGAGGCCCATTGTGAGCGACCACGTTTCAAAGCCATATGGCAACACGCACTGGTCATAGACTTTCGTCTTGAGACACTGTGGTATGTTGGACGAGAAGATACAGCGGAGCTTCCCGAACGTTGCTCAGCCGAGGATTTCGGATTCGACGATTGAACTCTTTATTGAAACCTAAATTAAGTTCGCCGAGTTTTAAGTTCATGGTGGACATCCCACCCATACGCAAAAAGCGTTTTGAGAACACATTTATTATGCGTACAGCCAAGGAGTGGAATTCCTTGCCGGAGTCTGTGTTTCCTGATATCTACAACTTGGGGTCTTTAAGTCAACGAGTGAATAGGTTAATTCTAGGCAAGCGTGCTCCATCGTCGACCACATCATCCCTTACCATCAGGTGAGATGGTGGTCAAACGCGAGCCTATAATAATTAAAAAAAGTTCTAAATGTAACCTCTTTGCTCTGTAGGGCGCCTTAAGCGTGGTCATTGTGTCTGTTTTGTGCAATATACTACTCTATGCCTATTAAAATAAATTACAATTTAGCTTGATTATGTCCTTCTGTGATGTTCGTAATACGAAATAAAATATTATCACCAAACTTATCTTAATCGCCAAGAGTAATATAAAGTAAATTATATTTAGAGTCGTTCTAAGCGCGGCGTCGCGGCCCCTAACCTGGAGATTCTCACTTCCGTAGAACCTCAGGACAACGCACGAGGGGATGTCGGGCGTCTTTCATCACATATACAAACTCTTTTCTTAGTGTTTTAAAACAATAGTCCGATGCATCATCTCGCGAATCGAAGGTGCAAAATCAATCGTAAGTTGCGAACTGTACTTCGCAACAATATGAATTTTCTGTACTATTTTTATCCAATGAATTTTGATAAGTATATTATAATCGTCATCACAGAAGGACAAACTAGAAACAATTGATTCATAATTATTATTATTATTAAATTTACGCTTTCCGTTGATATACCGCGAACAATATGACATTACAAAAATAAAACGTATTTTTCTTCACTAGTCCCATTTTCTAAACAAAAAAATCAGAAACTTCATTACAATTAGTATTAAACTTAATGAATTAGAATAATAATAATAATCCACAACTTTCACACAACGCCATCTTGTCCCATACTAAGCAGAGCTTGTGCTATGAGTACTAGACAACTGATAAAAATCTATATAATCGAAATAAATATATAATATAGATAAATTACACCCTGACACTGAACAAATGATCGTGCTTATATTTTTCAAAATTAAAGCATTTTATTTCAAATAAACCATTTACAGGCACTTTTGAAGTGTCAAGAAGTCAGACAGTCATAAAAAAATGATGCTAATTGCACATTCCAAAGCGTAGATCTCTAAGGAGAAGAATGTGCAAGAAACTCCATGGAAAAATCCTTCAAAACGTTTTAGGAACACATTCATTGTGCGTACAGCTAAGGAGTGGAATTCCTTGCCGGAATCTGTGTTTTCTGATAGCTACAACCTAGGGGTCTTTAAGTCAAGAGTGAATAGTCTACTTCTAGGCAAGCGTGCTCCGTCGTAGACCACATCATCGCTTGTCATCAGATGAGATGTGGTCTAATGTGAGCCGACCGGGTCGCTAGAGGACCTATATATGAATTTAATTTTGTCGTAATTGTTTGTTTATCAAATTGGGCTAGAAAAGTAAAATACACTGCAGGATTGATGACTATGTGTATGTCTTCCATTTAATTATATATGTTAATGATGAGTTGATGGAAAAATCTTGTGTGTAAGTTTAAATGATTGTTTCTTGAGCTGGTTTCCATTAGGAAGTGATAACAAAGCTATCTGAGAAATAAAATAATTAATTATAGAAAAGATAACTATAAAAAATATGTAAGGAGTTTTAAATATGACCTGAGATCGGAATGGGTAAATTCATTTCAGCTGAAAGACGTCCACTGTAGGACATATGCCTCTCACAAACTTCGCCATAACGACCGGTCCTGTGCGTCTCGCATCCATCGCATTCCCACGACCCTCACCAGGTTATCGGTCCACCTTGTGAAAGGCCTTCCAACGCTGCGTCTTCCGATGCACAGTCGCCACTCTAGAACCTTTTGGTCCCATCGACCATCTGTTCTACGAGCAATGTGACCTGCCTGTATAGGTAGAGTATATTTAAGTAAAGTTCGTAACATAAATTTGTTAAAATCTCCTTTAAAATCCCGGAATCATAAACATGACTATTGAATCCTGGGATTTGTGAAATTCCAAATTACTTGTTGCGCTAGTGGCTCTGATCAGTTTTGGCATCAACGTAGTCATCTCTAGCCTTTTGGCATCAACATAGTCATCTCCCTTTCCTTTTCCTAACTAGTTTAGGGTCGACTTCCAGTCTATCCGGATGCACCTGAATACCTGTGTTTAACATAGAGCGACTTCTTATCAGACCTCCACAACCCAGTTACTGGGCGACACGATACTCCTTGGATAGACTGATGTCTGCTGATTTTGACATATTCTTCCAAAATTTCTTTGGCTTCATCAAACAGCATAATGGTGAGTTGCCATCTTAAGGCATCATTTTTAGTCAGCTGATATTTCTGCACCTATAGGTTTACCGTCGCGAATTAATGGAAACTGGCTCTTATTATCTTCATATTTTAGAGCGATACTCAAGCACCATCATTATTACCATTTCTGGACATAATAATTCACCAAAAAATGCAGAATTTGAGTATAAACAAGCTTTTGATATACGCGGTCATAAAAAGTGCAAGTGAAGTGACAACACATTTAAAAGGAGTACGTCCAACTCTGTCTTTCAAATGAAGTTCAGTAATTGTTTTAAATAATCGCAAATTGATTCTTAGCTGGATATTGTCATTGGTGTAGTTTAGTATCTTAAGTGAGTGTGCGACTGGACAATATGTGGAATCATTGAAACAGGCGCGATCTCGGTAAAATGGAGCTGAGAATTTTATTGTAGTGTTGACTACCACAGCGAAGCTTGCCGAGATGTCTGACTCGATGCTTTTGCTGCAAAAAACATTAGAATGTGTTACATTTATATTCTAATAATATAATATTCCACACCTATCACACAACGCCATCCAGTCCCAAGCTAAGCAGAGCTTGTGTTATGAGTACTAGACAACTGATAAACATACTTATATATTTCTAAATACATACATAAATAGATAAATTACACCCAGACACAGAACAAATGATTGTGCTCATCACACAAACATTTGTCCTGGGTGGGAATCGAACCCACGACCTCCGGCATAGCCGTCAGGGCCACTAACCACTAGACCAGACCAGACCTGTCAATTCCTGCCCGTCAAATTCTAATGGAACTCAAAGTGACTGTAAAAATCACTGATTACATGCACAAATCAATCTAAGGAAAAAAAAATACTCGTTCTTTTTAAGACCGCGTCTAGAGTTTGTACGTAAAAAAAAATCGTGAGTTATTGTAGAGGTGCCTGTGTATTTTTTCTAAAATATGTGTGTAACGTCTTTGTAGTGTCATATTGGGCGTATCGCTCTTATATCGGGATATTGCTTATGTTGGCTTGCGTGAGTGTGACGTGCATGTGCGTGTGCGGTGATTCCGATACGAATGTTAATGTAGTGACATCTATGTTGCCAAATATGAACTATTCTACGTCATGGTGTTAGAGTTGTCTGCGCGATTAGAACATATACAACCGTCTGAAATCAACTATCGGGCAGTCCCCCGAACCAGACACAACATCCGTCTGGTCGGAGAATACTCCCTTTTCAACGTAGGTTTGCAGGACTTTAGACCCTGTTCCGCATACCTCTAAACTGGTGACCCTCTAAAAGGAATGCGAACGTTAGCGCAGCCTTCGTGCCAATTTTTTTTATTATTTTAATAATAAAATTCGATTTTTTTAAATTAATGTGATAAAAAATATGAAATTCTGATTAGAGAAATGTATGAATAAACTTGTAAAATGATTTAACTTAAATAATGTAGTTCTTGTATATAAATCATTTGTGTTTTCTCACTATTAACTGATTTACACTGAAAATATTTAAAATTAAATGTGTGGATGTCCTAATATTTTTCACACTATAAGAAATGTGAGTTATGAGATATTTTTTTTTTGTTATAAAATGATTCAATGAGTTGTCCCGCCCTACAGTGGAGTGGGAGGGCGGGAAAACCACATAAAATCTTCAATATAAATTAACTGGCAAACTTTCGCGTATGACTTTGTATGCCTTGGACGTGGTTCTTCTTGACGTAGGCCTTTATAAAAATATATGTTCGTATCGGAGCATCGTCGCGTTGTTTTATTAGTGTTGCTAGCTGAAGTTTGTTATTAACAGAATGTACTTACGTTTACTTGGAATTACATTATTTCGCAGATTATATAAAAAAGAGACTGGCCAAGTGCGAGCCGAACTCGCACACGTAAAGTTTTTATACGAAAATTAACCTTAATTATAACGAATTAAAGTTCATATTCGTATGAAATATTTACACAATGTTTTCTTATATATAATTTGCAAGATAAATTGTATTCTAAGTCAAAACGAAGTAGCGTAGTTTTTTGTTGGTTGTTCATTCCATAAGTTTTCGAGATTTCGCAAGACACTCACTAAAAACACTATTCCATACTAACTGAATTTTATCTTTACCTGCTAGAGTTGACGGTCGATCGGTTTTTAACCTTATTCCTAATGTAATAAGGGCGAAAACTAATTGATTTGAAACGATATTATACACACAAAAAAATAAAAAGTATTTTTTTTGTTATTTATAGTTACGCAGAGTACTGTGACGCCTTCCTTACGTATTTTAAAACAAAGTCGAAAATTACTGAACGGATTTTCATGCTATTTTGATTAAAAGACAGAGCGATTTATAATGAAGGTTTAGGTGTATTATACAGGGTGTTTTTTTTAGAGGCGGAGAACTTTAAAAAAATTAACAGAAAAAGCTATATAATATTTATGAAATTGGGTTTATTTGACAGATGATTTTATGACATTAACGTTTAAATATATATATATATATATAAAAATCAATGCCAATTTTTGTTGTAATTTTATAACTCAAGAACGGGCTCACCTATCCAAACCAAATGTTTAGGCTTTGTTCGGACTATTTAGTAGATGGTTTATGTGAAGTTTACACAAAATCGGTCGAGCGGTTCTTCATTTATCACATTATTAGGCGGTACGAAGTTCGCCGAGTCAGCTAGTATAATAAAATTTTTGTAATTATTTCCATATGTCTTTTTGAAATGATGATGTTCAAAACGTTACAGTAAATGGTGAGTGGTACAGAGACATGACAACAAACTTTTTTGTGCCTCAGTTGGGAGAGAGAGCAGTGGTGGCTAAGAGTCGAGGGTTCAAACCCAGCCAGGCGCATTACTTTGTGTAATTTATTTCATTACCACTGCTCTCAAAACGGTGAAGGAAAACATCGTGAGGAAACCGGCTTGTCATAGAACCAAAAATTCGAAGACATGTGACATTCACCAACCCGCACTGGGCCCGCGTGTCCATTCCTTCTCCTAGAGAGGAGGCCTGAGTCCCAGCAGTGGGAACAGTTAAAGGCTGATTATGCATTAAAATGGCAGACAGCAGGACGGTGCCATTAATTTACTGAAAGAAACGTTTAATGAACGATCAATTTCACGAAATGAACCTGTTAACTGGCCACCATGTTCATGCGATGTGACGCCTTTACATAATTTTCTCTGGGGATATGTAAAGTCGCAGGTCTACGCCTAGAACCTAACCTAACCAGAAATTTCTGAGCACTTAGAAACGACGCGTCATTGGTGAAATACAGCTTGATTTAATGAGAATAGTATATGAAATTTGGACATGCAAATTAGATCATGTACGCGTATGTAACTCGACTCTCAAATAAAACCAATTTCATGCAAATTATAAAGATTTTTCTGTTCTTTATTTCAACTTAAAGTTTACTGTCTCTAAAAAAAAAACACTAGTAGAGAAAAACCAAGATTTTTCTGTTGAAACGCACCCTAAACTTCACTTCTGTCGTATGATCTTAAGCATACACCGTTTTTTTTTTTCATCTCTGTTAATGCTTCTTTGTATTCCGTACAATTTTCAATACGTGTGCAATTATATTGTTAAGTTTTCTTTTTTGTTCTATAACTCCATTCGCATTATGATTAGACATTGAAACAAGCCCTTTTTACTGTCCCTTCAACCAATTTTGACTTTTATTGCGTTGGTGTCAAGATACATGGTGGCTGCAGTAAATATGGTATTGTAACCACTTTTTTTGCTTTTAATGCCATCCTCATGCCTACGGAATAGAAGTCAAAATCGGTTGGACGGTTCATAAAAAAGTTTGGCAATGGCTAATCATATTGCGAATGGTACATAAATTTCAATCGCAGTTCTTTTTGTTCACATACTTCCATTTTAACTGGGGCTTATAATATTATACTTGTTTATACATTATAGTTGAAATGCAATAATTATTTGTAATATTATTGTTATGAGAGCGATGGACAGATGCCAACAAATCATTTTTGAATAGTCGAGAGTTGGTAATGAATTTTGATGAATTCTCTACCGGTGCCTGTTTCCTGATAGCTACAATGTCAAGAGTGAAAAGGCGTTGCGCCATCGTTACATGGTGGACATCTCACCCATACGTACAAAGTGTTTTGGGAATATATTCATTATACTTACTCCCCGCCGGAATTCCTTGCCGGAGTCTGTGTTTCCACAACCTATTGATAGCTACAACCTAGGTCTTTATGTCAAGAGTGAACAGGTTTCTTCTAGGAACGCGTTCTCCATCGTTGACCAGGACCTGTACCATGACGTTTAAAGTAAGATTGTTTCATTCTTATTTCCAGTGTGGGTAAGAGATGGCGCTAGACAACCTGTATAGCTCTGTCTCTTACCCACACTGAAATAAGAATGAAACAATCCTACTTTGAACGTCATAGTAACCCCGCATATCTTCGCTTACCATCAGATGAGATGGTGGTCTTACGTGAGCCAATAAACAAATAAAAGTTTATTTGTTAATATTTTTATCGTTGATTCCTTACAGATTTGTAATATTGGTTTTAATGAGTACATTGAATACATCCCACGCTTTATCATAAAAAGACCTAAGTCAAAAAAGGATGTTTGATAATTGAACTATAAATTATAAGAGTTAAGATTCAATTTTCAAGTACCAGTTTTTGACTTAGGTCTCTTTATGATCAACCGTGCGACATGTCATTACTGCAAATTTTTGCCATACAAAGAAATTTTTTCAAAATTATAATTCACCAAATCAATTACCACCTCTTCTGCTATGATATCTTTAACTGAAGTTACAACATATGTAAATTTATTGTTTTCATTATATAACTATGAAAATTTGTCCGTCTGTCTGTCGCTGTGTGCCATGTATGCTCGCTTCCGATACAGCTATATGCTGTTTGTAGTTAATATCATCTGTTATATGCGGACACAAGTACATATGTATATATATATAAAAGGCGAAGTCCTGACTCACTAACACATCAACCACAGATGTTCCTCTTATAATGTATACAAAAGATTATAAAACATTTTCTACAACTCACCCCCTAAGGGGATCTAATGAAGTCCGAAACTTAATTTCACGCAATAATAAATAATAATAATCTAGTGCGCCTCACCATCAACGATTGCATCACTGATTACCATCAAGTGGGATCGCAGTCAAGCACTAGTTTGTTACATTTAAAAAAAATGCATATGAAGCCGATGGCAGGAAGGCAGGGGACGGTCTACCTGTGTGCCAAGTTTCATCGAAATCCGTTAAACCGTTCGCGTGAATAATAACAAACATACAGTTGCTTTTGCCTTTATAAAATTTGTGTGTATGTACTTGTGTTGGCATGTACGAGGCTAGAGGCAGATTCAAGAATCTAAATAACTAATGACGATTCTAAAATGAATACCAAAAATTATGACACAGATACCATTGACGAATTTTTATTTTTGAGTTTAGTTGCTATTAAAAAGCAATTTTGGTAGCAAATTAATTATTATTGAATTTACCACGAAATGAAATAATTTTAACAAAGTACATACGACAAATTAAGATCAAGCTGTGCTTGTCTAGTATATGTTGAACTCTAATTATATAGAAAGCCAATACAATGCGAGGTCATCATATACTGGGTATGTATCGCTTGATATCTCATGGTGTAATATTGTCGTTTTTTTTTTACATACCTTTGTTTTTTGCTGCCCTTGCCTCGACTTATACATTTTAGTTAGTTACTATTATCTGTTTAGTATAGTCTCGTTAGTTTTTTATTTTTAACGTGCATTTTTTTCTATACTTTAAGGCATAGAGCACTATGTGACAGTAGCACAACTATAATACAACTAGGACAACTGTTGCCCCACTGTTGCGGAATAGTCGGTCAACTGTTGTTCCACTGTTGCGAGATAGTTGAACAACTGTTGCGCCACTGTTGCGTGATAGACGGTAAACTGTTGTTCCACTGTTGCGAGATAATTGAACAACTGTTGCGCCACTGTTGCAAGTGCCATTGTAAGGGCTTCTTCCATAATCGTATCGCGTTTTTTGTTCACTAGCCTGGTTTTGTATCTCTCTGGTTATGTTTGATGTTTGTTAATTGGCGGACCGACAGCCTAAAATAGTTATAAATATAATAATGATGGTGTAATAGTTGAATATCGCAAAATATACTTGTGGATAAGGAGATCCTAAAGTGTTTTTGCATGTTACTCATTGTAAGAGAGGTCGCCACACAACCTGTGTGCTATCTCTCTCTAACATAGATTAAAATGGCTTAATTACTTACTAAAACAGCCACAATACACAACTGTCGGTCCAACTTTTCGTTGCTCAATATGTATTTCTTTATTTTATATGTATAACTCGTATATTACTTTTCATTATTGTCTGTAATCTTTCGATATATAACAGTTTTCACCACTCGACCTTCCAAGCTTGCATGTGTTGACAGCTGTCATATCTGACAGTGACATTATACAACCTTTTTTTTTACTTGAAATTCCGTTTTTCAACTTTTATAAAGTGGCAGCTGTCAGTTATGTGTCACTTTGACATTGACAGGTGTTGCTATTTGCAAAATTGTCACGTTCCGTGGTGAGGGGCGCGTTCCGTGTCCACGGGCGTCCACAAGCCATTTTACCAAAGCATTGTAATACATACATAGACGTGTAATTACTGATGACCGACCGAGATGAAACTATACATAGACATTAGAAAAAACGGGAACGTAGCAACTGATAATATTGTTTGAGTGTATACTTGTTTGTTTATATAATAATTTTCTACCATTTAAGTTTAATTTTTGTCTTGTAGCAACCCCGTTTTAACCGTCATGTGTCATTCGCGTCTCGGCGGCGTCTCAGTCCGCCTCAATGTGCTCAGTCGTTTTATTTTATTAAATGCACTGCTAATGTATTTTCTGTTCTTTTATTTTTTTTACTTTCCTTGGGATTTTTACGCTTTTGACTTTATTTTTATATTATTCTATACTATTCTTGAAGTTTTAACGTATCTAATGCATCAGCCGTTTAGAGCTTAGTGGTAGTTTTAATTAAAAATACCTCGTGTGAATTCTAAATTATAAAAGTTTAGTGTTATAATCAACACTAAAATATTAAGGATTAAAATCGAATGTGGAAATATGGTGTTACTGACGCCAAAATGTGAATTATGTGTACTAAATAAAATTATGATTCTCTCCCAAAATTGAGCTTATGACGACGAACATATTTTGCTCAGTTTTAAGCCTTGTAAATTATAATCCTACCTAAAAAAAACTCGCACTGTATAATATAAGCAAATGAGGTAAACACTACTTAGTTTTTGGAGGGAAAAGAATCGAATGTGAAGATTGAATGCTTTTAAATACGAATTGGTTGAAAATAGTATTATAAATCGTCTATTGTGGAAGTATATAGGAGCACGTGTGAAATAGCTACATATCACTGTCCTTCCCTCGTTCATAGGAATATAATATATACTGCAAAATATCTACGTCTGGCTCCCATTTCAATCCCTTTAGAAACTATCGCAAAAACGAATTTACTAAAGAGTCATTTAAAAAAGTAGATTTTTCGAAGAAAGAATCTGTCGAGACTAACCATTAATATTCGCGCCAATTTTCTTTTCGAAATGGGAATCAGACAAAATGCTCTTAATATTAAAAAGTCGAAAATATAAATGTAGTCGGTGCCTAGACTTCTGATTTGTACTGTATATTATTTCACAAAATGTCTATAAGAAATTATATTTAAAAAAAGTCCGGAAGTAATGACGTTTAGAAGGCGCCATTTGCAATTTGTTCCACTAACAAGAGTTGTGGACCAATTATATTTATTATTTTAATAGTAGTGATAATTAATTAATAATAATTATAGATTTAGGAAATTATCGAGAGCAATTTTTCAATATTTAATTTGCTAAGGCAAACGTCATTATTTTTATCGGACAAGATTTCCAAAAAGTTTTTGTATCGTATCATACGTAATGTCAATTGTGACGTCCTATCGATAAAATATAAAATGTAGAATATAAACAAAGTGTATCTATAAATTCTAATCGTTGTTTCGTTATGCTTTTATAAAATTGTATAAAGTTGATAGTATTGTAAAAAAGATATTTTTTCCGTTTCATTATTAAAAAAAAAAACTTGCCAAATGTTAGTGTTACCAGCTCGGAACGTGAAAAAACTACTATTTAGCGTTCGAGCGTCACTTTGCCATTGCTTCTGTATACACCAGTCCAATATTAGTAGAGTAGCAGCGTGTACATAGCCCATGTATGTACGATATATTATATACATACATAGTGAATATTATAAAGTATTTTTGCATGATTAATTATTGTAAAAGTGTCCGATTGTGTAGTGGAAGTTGTGGTTTACTTACCACGTTCCTTGTGTTCTGGAGGTTTCTTACATTACCCGAGTGTGTCTTAGGATTAACCGGCTAGTGTTGGAAATACTGCTTTCGTAACTGAAAGAAAATTAGCTCCTGTTACTGTGTTTTCAATAATGATAGCTGAAATCCCTGTTTACCCGCTAAATCTTACTTGCTGTTTTTTAAATCAGTCGCAAACGATAACTAACAACGGTAGACATAATTATTTTTGTTATACCTAAACATTTCCGTTTTTAAAGCTAAAGTCAGTTGTTTTACAAATAAATAATTTACCAAAAAGGTGAATAATAAAATGCCAACGTTGTTAGTAAACCACGCGGTATTAAAAATTATATAAAAATTAAAGTTCGTGAGTAGGCACACGTTTGACGCCTCGAGATGGCGTCTCTTTGCAATAACTTTTCTATACGACAAATTAAATATAAATTGTAAAGGGAGATTATGAATATTGTTGGTAGTGTGCGCAGTAATGATGGTGTGTGCCCCGCACGGGACAGTTCCGTTAACTGCTTAGTGTACTTCGCAAATGCCTGAAAGAATTGAGGAACAAAACGAACCTTGTTTTTGCTGTTGTTTAGTCGGGTAATTATTTTTAAATTTCTTCAGCTCAACCCGACTATATTTCAAATACGATGTTTCGAATTCGATGGGTAAAGTGGAAAGAATCTACAGACGAGGAGTTATATTAGCAAGTCTGTGAATATGAGATTTATGGTTTAGTGTTAAAGTCTATTAATTATATATTATTTATTTCTGGCCATGAGGAGAAAACTATATGGTACAGAACGAACATTTTCAGGAAATTCTACTCTGATGTATAATGTATTTGCGAAGAAAGCGCTGAGATTAAATATACAAAAAAATCAAAAGCATACAAAATATATGAGTCCATAAACATTTTATATATATTTTTTACTAAAAAGGTTCGCCTAAAATTTAACATAGAAAAAAATTCGCAAAATTATATACTAAGTAATAACACGATGTTTAACTTCAATTTCTTTTTCTTAGACTTCGTTATTACTGAAACTTCTAGGCTAAACTTTCAAATTTACAAAATTGATGTAGAGCCAAGTTCCCTGATTAGCCGTATGTGCCGTGTTTTTAACGTTTATAAAAGGATCAGCGCGCTCTTTGGACTCAGCTTTTGAAACTTATAAAACATTGTAAAAAACCTAATCATATCAGTCGATATGCGTTGAATTTAACGTGTCATAGTCAGTCTTTGAGGGCCCAAGTCTGCTATTTTTATAAATTCGTCATTCCAACACGATTCCATTGTCATTTTTCTAAAAGTTCATCTGCTAATTCATAATGATCGATTATTGATCGGTCAATGGTCTCGTAATAGAGTTGTGGTAGAATGACAATATCGAGATTATTAAAAGCAATGAATGCACAATGACGTTTAAACGATAGGTCACTGATCAAAGGTATCTTCTGTCAAAATTTTAGCAGATTACCGTCTATATTTACGAGATTACCATTCTATGTCACTTCTTTCAATAGAGTGTCAGTGATTGACCATTGGAAAGTCATAATGACGCCATTATATTAGTAAATTACCAAACTTGTCAAAATCAACAATTATGAAATCAATTGTAATAGCAGGCTTGAGGCCCAGTATCGTCCTAAAATCATTCATAATGAACCTGAGCGATCGAAATATTGGTCGGCTAAAAAGTAAGTGCGCGCTGAGTCTAAAACCACTGCTCTCTGTTTCGCTGTAGCGGGCACCGTATTGTAAGCTCAGTGTGTTCGTGGTCGCTGTGTATTGTAAAAACCTTTAGTGTTGTGAAATGTGAGCCTCCTTAAATACTTGAGTTAAAGTATTTGAAATGAAGCGTCTTATCAGAAAATATTGACAAGCAAATCAAATATTTGCGATTACTGGCAATATACAATGTGGGGACATTAAATATGTATTCATACTAGCTTGATTCGGTAAAAGTTGTTCTGCCATATAAATTATCAAAGAAAAAATAAGGGGTGAGGGTAGGAGGTTAAAAAAGTCTGATCTGAAAAATATACACAAAAATATCACATAAATCGGTTAGTCCGTTTCGGAGGAAAATAACAAACTTATTGGTACAAGATTTTTATTTAAATTAGATTTTTCAGTAATGCTTTTGACTTGTTCCTCAAATACCGTTATGCAGTCGAGTATTAAACTAAAACCAACATAAATTGGTATCCCCAATGAAGCATTACTTAATAGATTAAATTGGTCATAAATACAGCATTGCTGAGTTACCTTTTTGTCCTTATCCAGTATTTTTACTAAGTTCTTGTGTAAGGCACAAATAAAAAAATATTCTTTATTTATTTATTCATATAGACGACATTACAAAAGTCTTCAGGAATCTAGTTTCTCTCTAATTTATTCAACGCAAATATTCTTCATATATTTTAACTCAAGTAACAGTAACTAGCCTACTATCCTACCGCATTTAGGTCCTAAAAATGTTCGGTGAAGAATTTTGTAATAAAGATTAGATAAAAGACAATAGCGGAATGCTGCGTGCAATACAGAACTACCTCTGCGCTCAAGCGTTGAACACCAAGATAAATGAATTTATTAATATTGTGTATTGTATTATAGTTTTTAATCTGAATTTATTGTTTTTCTTTTTAACTGTTAATGTCAAAAAATATCCATGAGATTGCAAGACAGAGTAAGGGTGCGTTTCCACTCGGAGCTGGACGGAGTAGAGAGGTGCGGACCGTGAATTGGCTAATCAAAGTGCTCGAAATCTCCACTACGAATCAGTGGAAACAGCGTAAGTGGAGCAGAGCAGACTTTCAAATAAAACAAATGAGTACGCGGCCTCGAGCTGGACAGAACAGAGTCAGAGAGTACGAGGCGGAGGCTAGCTCAAATCCACTCCGCCCCGCACCACTTCAATCGAAATACTTGCTACATTTAAATGCTTTTCTCCGCTTCACTCCGTTTAACTCCGCTTCAGTGCAAAGGCGCCCTTAACCTGAGGTCCTAAATTACATATTTTGACAACATAAAGTATCTCTGGCTATAAAAATATCAATAGGACTAATCAAGGCCCAGATTCTGGAAAAGAATTACAATCGCAAAATCAATTTGATCGATATTCAGTCGCGCGTTGGCTGCTGTGATTAGCTGATTGAATTATGAACGGCCAATAGCATCACTTCAGTTACGTTCAATATTATTTTGTGACAATAATAATTTTTCTCCAGAAAATGGAGCAAGTTTAGTATATACAGCAGGTCATCATCATTGACGACCGATCCCATTTAACAAAATTATTTTGACCATTTATAGTACATATTACGTACAAAGCCTTAAATGACTCATTATATATTATAAGTAAATATCATGTGTTTTCACAATAATCAAATAAAATTAAGTTGTTACAAATAATTTAAATAAAAAATCCTGAGCAATATTGAAATAAAATACTCCGAATTTAACTAGTGCATTATATTTTTAATACAGTGCTACCAACATTGATGTAAGTGCCTGTGTTGCCAATTCAAAAATGATGTAGGTAATGTACCAATTTGGTAATATTTTGTGTGTTGTAATTTGCTTGCTTGGATCTTGGGATGGCTAAGGTTGTGGGTTCTATCGAGTGTGATAGACAAGGGACGACACTTACACAGTTCGTGTGAGCCGAATAACGGCGTGGTACCACACAACTGCAAATAAAGTCATTTTGAATAGCGAACGTTTGTTTTATTGCATTGATACCTACATACTACTCCATCTACCTCTAGCTCACACAGTTCCTCATAGACACTGAGGATTACTTATATTTAACTTCCAGATACCTCTTAACGCCACGTACTTAAGGAGAAAAATGCTCACCAAATGCCACGACCGATAAGGTTACCGAAAAACCAACACTTAAGCATTAACTAATTGCACATATATTGACTTAGCATTATTGTACATGGACGCCTAGCTTCATAGACGCGTATTCGTCATTATACGCTTGGTGTACGCCTGCGTGAAGCTTACATACAAAACTATGAAATTTTGCCGAAGCAACGGCAGCGACGTTGTGCAGTCGGTCGTATCGCGTCTATGAAGCTATGCGTCCGTGGACAGTAAGTCCTTAAAAATTGAATGTGGCGGCGCGGGTACGAAATTGATATGTCACATATATCAGACTGTGGCGTTGAGAAAGTTAACAATATTACCGTTTTGTTAACTTTTTCATTTCATTGCCATGGTAGCCTGATTTTAAACCTGCTCATCGATGTCTACCACCTCAACACCTACGGGGTGATCTAAAGCAGCAGAAGAAAGTTTTACTCCGATATATGACGTTTGAATAGGAGAATCTATATATATATATATATAAAAGGAGAAACTGACTGACAGACATATCAACGCACAGCCGAAACTACTGGGACTAGGAGCGTGAAATTTTGCACGGAGCTTCATTTTGTGACGTAGGCGAGCACTAAGAGAGGATTTTCTAAAATTCACCCCCAAAGGGGATGAAAAGGTGGTCCAAAGTTTGTATGGAAAAAGCTATATTCACGCGGGCAAAGCCGCTGGCAGAAGTTAGTAAGTTATATAACTTATTTCACAAAAAATAAGTTAACTAATTTTCGATCAAAGTGGTGGTTAAGCGATTTTACCTTTCCACTTCCGAAATAAAATAAGAGTTATTAACCACAGCAGCCCCCCTAACCAAGATACGACCGTATCGCTTCGATTCTCTTGCGTCGAGTGCCTCGAGAAGGCCACGCCTCCGATTCCTTTGTTCTGACGACGTGACTGAGCGTTGAGATGACGTCAGAAGCGTCACGCTAACGATTGTAGATTATCAACTTGGCTAAGCCCTCTGCTGTCTCCTGTGGTTTGGTTAAGCAACAATCCAGGCACCGGTGAAGATACTTATCTACTATCAAAAAAATAAATGGCAGGGGGTGTTACTAGACTGACACCGAACCCAAAAATGTGATTAAAAAATTTTTGTCTGTCTGATTACGATGAAACTTGGTATAATTATTCTTAATATTCTGGGCACCACACTGGGTACTTTTATCCCAGAAAATTATCAATAAAAAACAAAAATTAATTTTGCGGTTCGATCCCTAGACCCGATTACTGTACCAACCGAAAATAATAAGTTTGTCGTAGGTTTCGTCACTCGCAGTGGAGTTCACTAAGGGGTGCTGCACACGGCTAAGATACTATAATATTTTATCTTAAGATACAATATTGCTCGCCATACAATTCAATGGACTATCACACACGACGAAGATTATAAATAATATTTCATATTTTCGTATCTCAAAAAACCTAATAAAACCATTTTCGACTTCTACGCGGACGAAGTCGCGGGCAAAAGCTAGCTCATCATAAAACTGTCATTTTACTACCAGCACGACCATGATGTACCTGGGACCGTACCATCATTATGGCGATACTTGTGGGAGATCTATATCCAACAGTGAACGTTTTGAGTTTAAGTCAGGCTCGCTCTGTACGATTGAATAATAATAATTTATAATTCTATAAATTTGAAAAAATCCATCTTCTTACGCCACCAGAAGGCCTCGCAAAATGTACCTTGCCCACATCATATTTAGATCTCACTCCGCCACTGATAATTAAGAACGAATATACATATTAGGTACGCCTTCACAATAATTTGTGTTTTCAGCAACTCAAACTCTCGCTTTTCACGGCGATTCAGTAACACTCTGACCGCCAGGGAGAGCGCGCGTCGCGTATTGTGACAATACGAACAATATTTTACGTAAAACTATAGTTTTTAAATAGAAAAGTGATTTTGGAAAATAGATAACATTGCTGGCTGTCTTTTCAAAGTAAGTCCGTATATTTTTTTAGATGTTGTTTGTTTTTCTAGAGTGATTTTTATTGATGTTTTTTGTTTATTTGCATTCCCATATATTTCTTAGACACGATGGTTGCACAAAAAACATGTTGCGCCGATCCCAAATAACACGGGACAAGGGCAGGAAGATGATACACGTATATACTCATAATTTCGTATTATTTTTATTTTTCTATATCGTCGTTGCGACTTTAAGATCTCTTATGTGTAAAATTCAACTTTATGAAAAAATCAATAAAAACCGTCTACTGAAAAAAATATAATGACATGAAACTTCAACCAAAATATAGGTATCAGCCGTACAATTTCCTGCATTTAATTTTGCTATTTTTAGTTGAAATTAAAAGTAGTATGATAGTAAAAACTAAAGAAAAAGTTTTCATGTAAAAGTAATTTAAATGTAAAAGTAGTTTATTAGGAAGCACTTGTTGATCTTGAAATTGCTAAACAAATGACGATTAAATCATCAAAATGTTGAAAACGCTGGCGTAAAAAAGTGATTTTGCCAAAAGTGACACATAAGACGTCTTAAAGTCGCAACGACGATATATAAAAATCTCGTGTTTGTTATCCTTCACTGTTTGTCTCCTACGAAACAGATGTGTATTTAAGTATATTTATTAGGTCTGAGAATCTTTTTATACACAATTATATAAAAAGAATATTTTTATACACCTAGGTGATAAGGGTGGCCCGAAATAATTTATATGGCAAAACAATATTTGCCGGGTCAGCTAGTTATAACATATAGTCACTAAAAATTTCGTATTGCTTCTATTTAACCGCATTTTGGCAAAATTCACCATATTTTTTTTTTATTACCGTACAATTTTTCCAAGCTATCTGACTACATATATTTTTTTTGTTTTTTTTTTTGAGTTATGAAATTATCAAATTATTTCTCTCACTCTAGGATACGGCGAGAGGGCATGTTAGAATTACTGGCTAAAACCCACCTCTGTTCTTTAGTTGCCTTTCCGTTGCCGGACCATGGTTACTCTATAAAAAAATCCCGCGGCCCATGTATCTCTAAATATCTAATCTGTATTTTAGTTTACTAAGTTTACATTGCCCACTCCTGGGCAAAGATTTCGCCCGTATTTTACCTGCTCTCTTTGAGTCTAGTCTTTTCTGGCCAACTTTTTAGGCTGCACGAATCCAGACCGTCACACCAGCATTGTTATGGCCTGAGACTCCCCGGGCATATAGCGTCCCAGAGCTATTTCCGGCCACCGTAGGGGCGAACTTGCGGACGGCGAGCAATGGGTAGCTCGCCGTCCTGCCCTCCGATAAGGATCAAACCTGGGTCGATGGCGCATTAAAATCTCCGCACGCTCAAAGAGATCTCAGCAAGATTTTTGGGGGCCAGTTAGGGCCGATGCCTGCTAAGGCTGCGGATTATTCGAAGGAGTATACCGTGGCCCTCGCAAAGGCCATCTGAAGGGATATAGTCAGTAGAAGTCTAACACTTCCTTCTAGAGTGCGAGAAGTCATTAATTGTGCGTCCAGCTAAGGAGAGGAATTTATTGCCGGAGTCTGTGTTTCCTGATAGCTACAACCTAGGGGTCTTTAAGTCAATAGTGAATAGGTTACTTCTAGGCAAGCGAGCTCCATTGTCGACCACGTTTAGTGTCAACCAGTTTTGCCAGAACACGGAGTAATTCATAAGGAAGGTTTAAGAGTATTACATTTTCATTTTAAAACCGCCGACGGAAAAGAGGAGTGTTATGTTTAATTTTTATTACAATGGACATTTGAAATGATTTTTTGCCACATAGTATATAGGTACATGCATAATGCATATCATAGTACAGAAATCCTTAAACAAAGACTTTTAACAACCGAAGCTGGGGCGGTTCACTAGTTTATATATAAAAGGAGAAACTGACTGACTGACATATCAACGCACAGCCAGAACTACTGGGTCTAGGAACGTAAAATTTTGCACAAAGCTTTCTTTTATGACGTAGGCGAGCACTAAGAGAGGATTTCCCAAAATTCACCCCCTAAGGGGATGAAAATGGGGTTCCAAAGTTTGTATGGAGAAACCTACTTTCACGCGGGCGAAGCCGTTGGTAGAAGCTAGTATTATATATTATCATTATTTCAGTCGAAAGACGTCCACTATTGGACATAGGCTCTAAGTCCCTCAAGCGTCGCCATAACGACCGATCCTGTGTGTCTCGCATCCATTGGATACTCGTGACTCTCATCAGGTTAGCAGTCCACCTTACAGGAGAAGTTACAACGCTGCGTTTTTCGGTACGTGGTTGCCACTCCAGAACCTTTCGTCCCCATCGACCATCTATTCTACGAGCAATATCTGCTCAGCCGCCTGTCTGTCAAAGTCTGCCGGTAACCTTGGATCTCCTCATCATCTTCCTGCCCTTGTCCCATCTTATTTGGGGTCGGCGCAACACGTTTTATCTTCCATTCTATCCTGTCAAAAGTCATACTATCACTAACTTCCTTTTCTTTCATATCACTGTTCACACAATCCATCCATCTTTTCTTTGGCCTCCCTCTCCCTCTCCACCCATCCACATGTATACTCATAACTCTTTTAGTAACATGTGTTTCATCTCTCCTCTTTACATGACCATACCAAGACAAACGCTTCCCCTTCAACTTTTCAGTCACTGGCGCCACTTTCAAACTTCCTCTAATATATTCATTTCTTACTTTATCCATTCTCGTCACACCACACATCCATCTCAACATTCTCATCTCCGCTACATGCAATCTTTTTTCATCCGTCTTTTTCACAGCCCAACATTCTGATCCATACAGTATGGACAGATCTTATCACGGACTTATAGATTTTACCCTTCAACTTGAGGGGCATCCGTGATCTACCTAATCTTGGATCTCTTGCGGATCTTTATTTCTGATGTGTTCAAGGAAACTTCGAGCATAGCCCTTTCCGTTGCTCTTTGGTTGACTTTAAGCCTTCTGATGAGGCCCATTGTGTGCGAGCACGAAGATAAATATACCATTCTCAAACAGCACAGACGAGAATTCTCAGTTTTTATCTTGATTTAGTTTTGCGTCGTCGAGCGCGAAAATAATATTTAAAGAAAACAAATCCAAATTCCGGTGGCAAGATGGGAAGACGATGTTGTTGCCATAGCAAGCAGTAGTTCACTGTAGGTGTGGGTTTGCGGACGGCGATATGAGTGGGTCCCTGGATGGTTTGAAAATACAATTGAATCCGGTAGGTGGCGCTGCAATCGGGTTCTCAATTTTATTTTTTGAGAAAAACCCTTTTTCAGAAAAACAACGTCTGTCGGAATAGAAAAGAATAGAATAGAATATTGATTTATTTGTTCAGAATGCAGGTATTTACATTAAGGTGATAACATAATATTAAAGTATCCTTGTACATTCTACCATTTTGGCATGCAAACATTGATGTAAGTTCATCATCAAACACATAACACTGATACACAATTAAAATTTATCAGCTATAAAATCCGATACGGAGTATTAGCATGTGTTTAATAGAAGTTCAGTTAGTTTCTTTTTGAAAATTGTTACTGGTTCCCTTTTTATAGAATTAGGAATGTGGTTAAAAACAGCCGGTGCCATACCAAAAACACTTTTCCTCACGTCGGGACCGATAGTATTATTATATATATTATGTATTATATATTTATACATTTTTAGGGTTCCGTGCCTCAAAAGGAAAAAAACCCTTATAGGATCAGTTTGTTGTCTGTCTGTATGTCTGTCTGTCAAGACCGTTTATCTTGGGAACTTGTGGAGCTATCGAGTTGAAATTAAAACCATATACTCAGGTCTGCGGTCCCTTGGAGCTGTGAAAAAATCTAACTTCAAAGTTAACAAAAATAAAGATACGGCCGTTTATGTCGCAAAAAACGTGTATTTAGATATTCTCAAGGGAATCAAAATTCATAGGGTACTTCCAGCTGACCTAGAATCCTGAAATTTGGTATGAAGCAAGGTCTCACGGTACAAGTATAGGAAAAATTCTGAAAATTGTAAAATTCTAGTTACGTTACAATGAAACAAAAAATTGCGATTCAGTAAAATCTTCGTAACGCAATTCGGGAATTGTACTGTTTTCATAAGTAAGTTTGTACGGAACACTCGGTGCGCGAGTCCGACTCGCACTTGCCTGGTTATTTTTAATATTAGACGTATTTATGTAGGTTTATAAAATAGAACAATAATTCCTATTAAACTTTACGGACAGAACGATAATAGCCCATAATTTCCCAGTCCCCCTTGGGAACCGAGCCTCGGCTAATATTTAATTCAATTGTGGATTCCTGCTACCACGGGTCACTCAACTCGGATTCAAATGAACTTCATGCTTTTATTTTAAGAACGTTTACGTAGGTTTGGTATTGTGCAATATATATTTACGTGGTCCTTGTGATATTTAGTTATGAGACCATGTCATAGAATCTACGAAGCTAGCATTTTTTTTGTACTTTTTTATTTTTAGGGTTCCGTACCTTAAAAGGAAAAAGTTGGAACCCTTATAGGATCACTTTGTTGTCCGTCTTCCGTCCGTCGAAATTCATTATTTCCGATTGATCTAGAATCCTGAAATTTATCATAAAGCAAGGTCTTATAGCACAGGTATAGGAATAAATCTGAAAATAGTAAAGTTGTGGTTTTTTTTGTTTATGTTTTTTTTTAGTTGGGAAAGTCATCTTATAACAAATCCCGCACTTGGGTGGAGCGGGAGATAGTGTCAGACTTTTACTGACTAAAAACCCACTCCTGTTCATCCCGGGGCCCCGGGCTTCGCTGGGTGGAGTCACAAAAAAATCCCATTTTTGCGATTCGGAAAAATCTTCGAGACTTCATTCGGAAACTGAATTATTTACATAGGTAGGTAAGTTTTTACGTAACCCACAGTGCGTGAGTCCGACTGGCAGACTTTTAATCCATCGATTTTATTTTTATTATTGGTTATTATGTCACCAAAAATGGTTCAGCCGAGAACGCATAACAGACACACAGAGAAAGTTCCTTTCAAAAGTAGGTAAAATGTTAGGAATTTCTTCGTAGGGGTGTTACAAATCTTTGAAATTTTCGTCTTTGCTACAATATGCATACCTTCCGGTAGAAATTCTCTAAAGATAATAAAAACCATATGAATATCTGTTGCATGGTTAATATGTAAACGGAAAAACAGAGAAACAGAGACTTTGATTTAAACTATTTATGTTATTTTTAACTTTTACCTTCAACCAGAATTGAAAAGATAGCAGGTAAAAGAAAAAATAAAATAAAATGGGTGTACATTTTCTTTGCCATAAGTGTACGATGCGCAAAGCGATCCCCACTCTTTCGCCGTGCGCTCAAGATCCGTGCCGATACCTGTATTAGATTAAAGGTGCGACATGTGATATTCACCAATACGCACTGGGACCGCGTGGTAAATTACGGTCCATTTCTCTCCTAGAGAGGAAATCTGAGTCCCAGTAGTGGGAACATTATAAGGCTGATTATGTATGTATATATATTTTTTTGCCATAAGTGTACGATGCGCAAAGCGATCCCCACTCTTTCGCCGAGCGCTCAAGATCCGTGCCGATAACTGTACTTAGCAATCTAGATAGGTAGATATATAAAAGCTTTATATAGAGACCACAAAACAATGTCTCAATCACAATGGCATCAACAAAATTATTAGAACACTCTGTCCCAGTTTCCTAATGATATTTTGATATTTAAATGCCTCACAATAGCTCGGGATCCGGGTTAAACACACTTGATGTAGCTATTAGTGAATTATTGTATGTTCATTGAGGGTACATGTATACTTAGTGGAAGGTTGTGGGGGTGCAGTTAAATATAGCCTACACGAATGTATGTGGGTGCAGGAAGGTGAACTTGAAACCCCTTTTTTGAGGGTACCTCAAAAGGAAGCAACTGAAGCCTTATAGGATCACTTTGTTGTCAGTCTGTCTGTCTGTCTGCCTGTCTATCAAGACCCTTTATCTCGAGAACGCGTAGAGGTATCGAGTTGAAATTAAAAAAAAAACATATACTCAGGTTTGCGGTCCCTTGATGCTGTGAAAAAAATCAGACTTCTAAATTAACTAAAAAAGAGATACGATCGTTTATGTAGCAAATAACGTATTCGATACTCTCAAGGGAATCAAATTCATAGGGTACTTCCCGTTGATCCAGAATCCTAAAATTTAGCATAAAGTAAGATCTTATAGCACAGATATAGGAATAAATCTGAAAACTGTAAATTTGTTTGTTACGTCACAAAAAAAAATGCGATTTAGAAAAATCTTCGAGACTCCATTTAGGAATTGAATTATTTACATAGGTAAGTTTGTACGGAACCCTCGGTGCGCGAGTTCGACTTGCCCTTGCCCAGTTTTTTTTTAATTTGAACACTTAAGATATACGAGGCAGGCTATTTGTATTAACGCGGGCTAAAGGACGACGAGCAATGGGTACCTTGCCGTCCGGTAAAGAGCCGAGCCCGAGTCGACAGCGCTTGTGTGTTTCATAGAAACGTCACCTGTCAGAGCTGCGGATTGTTTTGTTCGATAGAGTTACTGTGACCTTCCCAAAGGGCAACTGAAGGAACACTGTGGGTTGCAGTCAGTAAACATCTGACACTCCCTCTCGCTCCATCCAGAGTGAGACGGGGAGGAGTAAAAAAAAGGTTAGTTGTGTTGAGATGCCTTAATATGCCGTGGTGTAAGAATAGGATAGTATTTGAATTTTTCCATGGTGTGTACCTGCTTAGACGTTAATTTTATTGAATCATTAATGCTACTCAATGGTAATAATAATAATTTGCAATAATCTTATTAATTTATTTATTAATAAAATTCAATAATTTATCAAAAATTTTATCAATGTTTCAATAATTTATATAATAAATATATTTAAATTATTTATTATGTTATAACAATTTTATTTTCATCATCATCTTCCTGCCCTTGTCCCATCTTATTTGGGGTCGGCGCAACACGTTTTTTTCTTCCATTCTATCCTGTCAACCGTCATGCTATCACTAACTTCCTTTTCTTTTATATCACTGTTCACACAATCCATCCAACTTTTCTTTGGCCTCCCTCTCCCTCTCCACCCATCCACATGTATACTCGTATATTTTATTCTATTGAAATAAACGATAAATAATAATAATAATAAATATATAGTGAGTGTGGTGTGTGGTGGTGTAGAGTGATATGAAAGAAAAGGAAGTTAGTGATAGCATGACGAGTAACAGGGCAGAGTGGAAGAAAAAAACGTGTTGCGCCGACCCCAAATAACACGGGATAAGGGCAGGAAGATGATGATGATGAAATATCTAAAGTAAGTTTTTTTATGTTTTTTAGTTAAACAATAACAAACAAAGAGCCGTAGAGGTTGCCAAATACTGGTCAGAAAAAATTTAGAGTACATCGACACGAAAAGAAGAAGAAGAAGTTAAACAATGGACAAAACAACCACAAAAACTTCGAAAGGCGCAGCTTGGATATTGTGGATCGTCAATTTCATTGTTATGGTGAGTCTACCCCGAAGATACTTTTCTTTTGCTTCAACTTCGGTCCATAGATAACGTTCTATCGAGCTCTACCAGGGCTGGAGGATCGTTCGAGAGAGTCAGCACAGCCCTCGAACGCATAGGGTAACTGAAGGAAAAATATTGAAAATAAAATGTGTCGATTCGGACACTGTGTCCGAATCGACACATTTTATTTTCAATATTTTTTCACTTACGATTCGGATATCACCAAATTATTTAGTACAGTCAGTTAAAAAATGTCATAAAATATGATATATAGTACATTTTGATACAAGTGCAGAAAGTTTGTCATTGCTACGGAGCCAAACGACGTTTTTCAATACACTTACGAAGAAATGATTAAACGGGGCCGACTCGTTGGGGTCGACGCGCGCCCAGCCTGATACGATACATGTAATAACATTGTGGCGGGGGAGTGCCAGCGCACTTTCTGCACTAGTGCGGAATATTTATTTATTATTTATTTATTTATTTATACTTCACACATAAAGCACATAAAGGTACAGAGGCGGACTTAATGCCTTAGGCATTTTCTATCAGTCAACCTTTGGGTGATGCAGAGAAGAATAGTGGTAGGTGCAATAAAAGAGAGAGAAGGGAAAAAAAAACAATATAAAAAAGATATACAAATGAATCATAGATACAATACAACATAGGTAAATATAATATATACATAATTTAATGAACTATACAGATATTGGTCCAAAACGACAAACAGAGAAACATTAACGTTGTGATGATACTACTGCCAACTTCTTACGAATATGCTCGCGAACCTCAATCTTGAATCTTAATCGGTTTGTAACCATCCTGACCTCTTGGGGGAGCGCATTCCACAGAGAAATAGCCTGAACAAAGAATGAACAGTGAAGAAAGTCAGTGCGATGAGTAGGACATAGTAGAAGACGGTTATGAGATGAGCGTAGATTTTTATTGTGGTTAGCGCAAATGTATTGAAAGTGAGGGGCTAAGTAACTAGGGGAAATGGGAGAATTGAGAAATGAAAACAAGGTAGTGAGTGCCCGTTGCTCTTTGCGCTGACGTATGGGCAACCACTTTAGAAGCGATCGATGTGCAGAGACATGATCATATTTGCGCAGATTGAAAACAAATCGAATGCAGTAATTTAGAAGACGGTCGAGTTTATTGAGGAGATCTGCATTCAGGTCATAGTAACACACATCACCATAATCGATGATAGGAAAAATTAGGGTCTGTACAAGCATAGCCTTCGTGTTTGATGGCAAAAAGTTTTTAAGACGATACAGGGCCCGCAGCACTCCCGTAACCCTCTGACTAACGCTAACGACTTGAGTACGCCAGTTCAGGGTGCTATCGATGCGCAAACCCAGATCCTTTACGTCAGTGCTGAAAGGAACGATCGTAGAGTCGAACAAAACCGGTGGCAAAGTTGCAGAATTCACTTTGGCGATGCTTCGAGTGCTCTCTGAATGATGATCGCCTGACATTTATTGGAATACAGTCAATTGCGGTGAGATAAGAGCGGGCTTTCGAGTAAGTGTATTGAAAAAGGCTTCAGGTAATAAATTTTTTATTACCTGAAGTCACTGCCTTAAATCCAGCCTAAAATAATTTGGGAACGTTAATTCGGACACTGTCCGAATCGTCAGTAAGTCGAACGACCACAGATGGGTTTTTGTTAGTCAAGGTCTGATACTCCCTCATTTGTCATTTCATGATTTCTCACCTCAACCGTGCTTCCCGAGGCACAGAGGGATTTCAGTACGTATGTTAAGATGGTTACCCAGCTACAGATGCACCTCAGCATTGAGCAAGCCATAATTTTGGCGGTAAAACGGTTGGCTGGAAAGACATCACGGCGACCTCAGTTTCCCCTTGACGCATGTACTCACCGGACATGGTAAGTTCGGGAGGTTTCTGCACCGAATTCGTGCGGAAGAAACATCCGGTTGTCACCATTGTGCGGACCGGCCGGAGGACACGGTGGAGCACACAGTGGAGGTGTGTCTTGGGCGGAGCACCGTCGTGACCTTTTGGGAGCGATCGGTGGCGGCGACCTCTCGCGTCGGATCCTGGTACAGACGATGGTCTTGAGCGAGTAGGAATGGCAGGCGGTCGCCTTCTTAGTAATGCTAGCGAAGGAGGTGGCCGCACGCATGAGCGAACGGACTTCCTCACGCCCCAGCCACCCGGATCTCGACCCCGATTTCCAGCCACCGCCGTCCGGCTGTCCGGTAACCGTTAAAAAGAGATGATGTATCTTTTTTAATAGTACCTTATAGCCAAAGTGCATTTCATGACAATTCTAATAAGCGCAAACACGGCTAGGTTACATTGATTAATGTTTTATTTGTATTATCATAGTTGCTTAACTATCTTCATTGTGATATCTATGCTAGTATGAAGTTCCGTTGACCATTTCTGATCTTCTTCATCAGTTACACTTCATCAAATGTTCTTTTTTGATTGTAAATGCTTAAGTTATCGATGAAAATACCAAAAACCTCATTTGAGGAGTTCCCTCAATTTCGCCAAGATTCCATCATCAGATCCTGATTTGGACTATGGAACCATTTGGGAAGTATACCCTTTCTAACAAAAAAATATTTTTTCAAATCGGTTGACAAGCGACGAAGTTATGCGCGAACAAACATAAAAAAAATTACAAACATCCGGATTGAGAATCTCCTCCTTTTTTAGAAGTCGGTTAAAAATTGGCGCTGGCATTTCATCCGGCGCCTCTTATGCTTTGGCGCCCGTGTGCGCCGCGCACTTCGCACATAGGGGCGGCTCGGACCTGGCGAGAAGCCATTTATAATTAAAAAAAAAAGCTGACCTTAGCAGCCGCTGCCTATCCTTGAAGACCGACCAAAACTATTAATCATATCTAACTAAATCAACTAAATATTATCCTTCGTGAAGGACGAATCATTTTCTTAGTCCAATTTCCATATGAAGGTCAACTGTTGAGGTCAGTTTAACCGAGGTTCAAATCAAGGCCAGCCATTGGCAATGACATTCAGGGTCTTAAGAATGTAATTACCCACATAAATCGAGCTTGGAAAGTTGGTAAATATATCTAGTAAGGTTGTACATTACTAGAAAGAGATTTTTTTTTCGGTGGGAAAATCATCTTATGACATCTCCCGCTTTTGGGCGGAACGAGAGAGAGTGTCAGACTTTTACTGACTAAAAACCCACTCCTGTTCCTTCGTTGCCTTTTGTACCGGGGCCGAGTCTTCCTTTCTTTCCTTACCGGGCTTCGACCCTGCTGGGCCCCTACAGTTGCTGAAATCTCTTTGAAGCGCGCTTGGAACAGTACGCGCCATTGACGACTCGGGCTCGGTTCGGACAGTCACCGGACGTTCGGACGGCGAGCTACCCATAGCCAGTCGTCTGCAAGCCCGCGCCTACGGTGGCCGGAAATCGGGATCGGAATCCCGACCGATCGAACCGCGGTTGGGGCGTGAGAACCGTTTCCTCACGCGATCGGACGCCTCCTTCGCTAGCATTACCGCTTCGCAGAAGGAGGCGACCGCCTGCCACTCCTCCTCGCTCCGGACCATGGCCTGTAACAAGGCCCAGCGCGAGAGATCGCCGCCATCGATCGCACTTACGAGGACATGGCGTTGCTCTGCTCAAGTGGGGCACACCTCCACCGTGTGCTCCACCGAGTCCTCCGGGCGGTCAACACAATGGTGTCTCCATTGTGTTGACTGAGCGTTTCTTCTGCTCGAATCCGGTGCAGGAACTTCCCGAACTTACCATGTCCGGTGAGGACCTGCGTCATGCGGAAGGTAAGGACGCCGTGAGGTCTTGCAGCCACGCCTCAAAGAGGGGACTTACCGCCATAATTGTGGCGTGCCCAGACGAGAAAGAGATGTGGAAAACCTGGAAAAATTACTGATGATAGGAAAAGTAGATGGGAAAAGACCCAATGGTAGAAGTACGATACGTTGGTCAGACCATATCCATGCTACACTGGATATTACAGTCTGCGACGCCTTTTTTTAAATATGGTGATTATTTATCTTTAATTCTTTATTGTACACAAAATAAAAACATACATAGTACTTGGAGATAATACAGTTTATGTACAAAGGCGAGCTTAACTCAACAATTATTATTTATTTATTTATTTATTCAACCAGAACGACAAAATGCCAATTACACTGATTACATTAGTTAGAAATAATGTTAAATACATTAAAGAAAATATAACACAGATAATATAACTAAACCTCTCACTCAGTCTTCTCGCAAATCACTAGACATTCAGTCAGTATCTCCTTCCATTCATCAGCGAATAGATCTAGTCTAGGACTGGACTTCAAGGAGAGCGTTGAGTGCGATTAACATTTGCGGAATAGGTGACATACGTCATTATGACATACGTTCAATATTATATAACAGTACGACGGCACACTCGAGGCAGTGGTTAAACTATTGACTGCTGTGCTTCGTGTCGTAGGTTCGATTCCCGTACGGATCAAGTATTTGTATGGCAGTGTGGGGAAATGTTAAAAATAATAAAATCAATTTTCTCTTTTCAGTTGTTCTGCATATTAACGGTATCGTTTGGGTTATGGATTATTTCGTCGCCCTCCACTATTTCAAGTGTCATAGATGCTTCTGGAAGCTCAACTATGAAGGTAAGAATTTTTTTTAATAATTTGCTGATCCATAATATTGTACTTTGAGCAATGAATTGAAGGTGTTATAATATAAATGCATAAGAAATAATAATGTGCAACTGCGCCTGAGCTAGGCCGAGCCTGTATTACAAGACGCAGTTCTCTTCCCAGAAAAAAATATCATTTGCGTGTTACATTTATTTAATTTAACACTTAACAGAATATTAATTTAACCAAGGTCGCGGACATAGCCCGAAGAAACGCCAAACTCTTTAGTTTAGAAAAATCTTCGAGACTTCATTCGGAAACTGAACTATTTATATAGGTAGGT
The DNA here is from genome assembly GCA_949316375.1 of Mythimna vitellina. Taxonomy (NCBI): domain Eukaryota; kingdom Metazoa; phylum Arthropoda; class Insecta; order Lepidoptera; family Noctuidae; genus Mythimna; species Mythimna vitellina. Next base: position 2,304,908 of record OX438713.1, read on the forward strand.
AAGTTTGTACAGAACCCTCGGTGCGTGAGTCCAATTTACACTTGCTCAGTTTATTGTTTTTCTTTTTTGTTATTTTTTTTTGTATTTATGTTTCTGAAACATGGTCGCTTACAATGGGCCTCATTAGAAGGCTTACAGTCACCCAAAGGGGTATGCTCGGAGTTTCCTTGTGTGATCGCATAAAGAATGAAGATATCCGCAGGAGAACCAAGGTCGCCGACATAGCCTGAAGAATCGCCAAACTAAAGTGGCAGTGGGCAGAGCACATTGCTCGTAGAATGGATGATCGGTGGGGCCGAAAGGTTCTAGAGTGGCGACCGCGCACCGGAAAACGCAGCGTTGAAAGGCCTCCCACAAGGTGGACCGACGACCTGCCCCCTAGCCAAGTTACAACTGTTTCTTTTCGTCAATCGCCTTAAGAAGGCCATACCTCCGATTTCTTTGTTCTGGCGTCATCTCAACGCTCAGTCACACTCAGTGATCAGAACAAAGGAATAGGAGGCGTGGCCGACTCGAGGCGGTCTACGAAAAGAGATTCGAAACGAAACGGTTGTAACTTGCCTAGGGGGGCTGGTGAGAGTCGCGGGAACGCGGTAGATGCGAGACGCACAGGATCGGTCGTTGTGGCGACGCTTGGGGGAGGTCTATGTCCAGCAGTGGACGTCCTTTGGCTGAAATGATGACGAGAATATTAATTTACAATAGATATTTTGTGTTATGTGCATTTGTTTCGTGTGTTTAGGGTGTAATTTTATCATCATGTTTTAAGAAGGTCTTCAGTTGTTTGTATTTGCATTCTTGTTTACTTAGTGTAGAGAGCTGAGCCACAAAATAGATAGGTACAGAAGTCAATCTCATAATGTACTTCAAATTCAATCAAGATTCTAAATGACGACAATTTTTTTCAAAAACTTTTAAGTGTTTAAAAAAAAACACGTATTTCCGGGAACAAGTTTTGTAAAACATTCGATTAAATCAAGAAATTAGGTACCGAATGCTAACAGAGTTTTCAGGCGTTATCTCTCTTTTTTCGCGTTGCCTTGCATAATATGAAGTAACAAGCTTTTAAACTATGCTCGATGTTGACGACAAGCCAGTGAAAAAGGACCCTCTTAAGTGTGTGATGCAGGATTTTGAATCTAAGTTCATGTGGCTACACTATTTTCCGACTTCCACAAGTTCCCACACTTTCGCGACATTTTTTTGCGAGTAGAACCTATGAAAAGAAACACTTATTTTCATCAAAACTTATTATTATAAATCTATTTGTTCATGAAAGTAAATAGCATGTCATATAATAATAGTTTCCGTGATAGGACAGGCATAGCGCTGTCTATGAATTATATATCATTTGGCACACCGCAACATTAACTAGGACACGGTGGATTCACTATTCAATAATAAAATGACATCGCACAGAATTGTTCTTTTTATGTGAAAGTGTTTTTTGGCTAAATATGTGATTCTATATGAAGTAAGTACCTGCTTAAGCTAGATTTGTTATTTGTTACTATACGTCTTTTGTGAAATGAAATTAATGAAATTTATTTATTTGCTAGAATATAGGTACATGTTGAAATATTTTTAGACTCACTATTTTAGAGTACGAACAAATAGAAAATCTAGTCACCAGTAACCCATACAAATAAAAGGACTGTATTTTGAAGATGTCTTCAAAGTACAGTCCTTTTTTTCAGTCTTTTTTCTTACTTTGAATACATCTACACACACATACACAACATAATTCTTAAGAATTCATACAAAAACACAGACCACACCACACCACACGCCCACATGAGTAATCATTTTATTACAGTTATTTTTATTTTAATATTTTTATTTATTTTTTTGTAATCAGTATCACGATCAATTTTTTTTTATATACGTGTCTTATTTTAAATATCTTATTTTTTTAATTTTTTTTATTCTTAATTGGCATTGTTTTTTTTAAACAAATGGTATTATGTACTTCGAATATTTTTCGTTTCGTTTCGTCGTTTATACCGCGTACATCGAAGGACTGGAACAATTTGCCTGCTGAGGTTTTCCCATCCGATTATAATTTGGGTGTCTTCAAGGCTAGAGTGAATAGGCTCTTAATAAACTAGTGCGCCGACCATCAATGATTGCATCTCCGCTTACCATCAGGTGGGATCGCAGTCAAGCACTGGTTTATATCAATTTCAAAAAAAAAAACATACATTAAATACATTCATACAGCCGAACACAGAACCTCCTTCTTTTTTGAAGGCTTTTAAAAATAAATTGCCCGACGATTAAGTCGTATTGAGTTATCATTTTGCCCCACATCTGTCCCCTATAATACTGTAACAGCCGCATATATTGTAATTGATAACACACACGACATGATCAGTATCAGTATTTTCCAGGTCATCGGGTAATTATGGACAATAACCAGCAGTAGGGCGCTTCGGAAAATGACTGGGCAAAGTTATGTGGGTCAAAGGGGGTGAGATAATGCAGTTCATGATTTGATGTACAGGCAGATTGAAAGTTAAGTTGGATCATTGACCGCTAGCTTCTGGCTGCGACTTCGCCTGTGTATATGAAGACCATCAACCCAAAGCCCAAGAAAGAAAGAAATAGAAAAATAAGCAACACTTTTTTTTATTGGGTAGGAAAATCATTTTATGACAAATACCGCTTTTGGGCGGAGCGAGAGTTAGTGTCAGATTTTTAATGACTAAAAACCCACTCCTGTTCCTTCTTTGCCTTCGTCCCAGGGCACCGGGTTTCACTTTCATACTACCCGTGGCCCCAGTAGGCTTCGACCCTGCTGGGCCCCTACGATTTTCTGACATTTCCCTGAGGCGCGCGTGGAACAGTACGCGCTGGCGACGACTTGGGCTCGGTCCGGACGGTTACCGGACGGTCGGACGGCGAGCCACCTATTAATCGCCGTCCACAAGCCCGAACCTACGGTGACCGGAAATCGGGATCGGAATCCCGGCGGCGGTTGGGGCATGAGGAGCGTTGCCTCACGCGATCGACCGTCTCCTTTCCAACCACGCCTCAAAGAGGGGACTTACAGCCATAATTGTGGCGTGCCCAGAAAATTTTTGTAACTGGAAAAAAGTGGTTAATTATTTACTAAAACATTTGAAAATTATACTTTAAAATAACGGCATGGTGACCGTCTCTCATTCTTTCTCACTCCGTACCATGGCCTGAACCAGGGCCAGACGCTAAAAGTGTCCAACGCAAAGATCACTGACCTAGACAAGTACACAGTCACATTACAAGCCATACTAGTCTCTTTTTTTTTTTTTTTTTAATTGATATAAACCAGTGCTTGACTGCGATCCCACCTGATGGTAAGCGGAGATGCAATCATTGATGGTCAGGCGCACCAGTTTATTAAGAGCCTATTCACTCTAGCCTTGAAGACACCTAAAAGTCTCTTTAGTAACTCAACATCAATCCTTTCTCGATCGACAGCAAAGTTATTTATAATCTACAGCCTGCTGAAATTCAATAGAAGTGCATGTCACGGCGTGGCACCGACTCGACCGGGTCACCGACTACTGCCACCGTGGAAACTCATTATGTCATGTTGATGGAAGTTAGTCTAACGTAATGTGTGTTGAGCTGTGTTATAAGCAGAGGCCGGAATTAGGTAGAGTTATTCATGTACTTGCATCGAAATGTTGATATTAATATGGATCTTCGTGCGATTTCTAATGAAAAATCCCGTGTGAAAATAATAATAAAAATCTCGGAGATAGATAAGACAAAAAAAAAACAAAGATAATTAACCCGGGAATCTTTAAGTCAAGAGTGAATAGGTTACTTCTAGGTAATCGCGTTCTATCGACCGCATCGTCGCTGTCCATCAGGTGAGATAGCGGTCAAGCGCGAACCTAGCAACTGGTGCACTGAGGGTTCCGTACAAACTTATCTATGTATCTAAATAGTTCAATTGATTCCCGAATCGAGTCTCAAAGATATTTCCGAATCGCAAAAAGAGTTTTTTTTAACGGAAATACTAAGGAGGAGGGTTGATAGGAGACATTTTTCGCAAATTTCTGTTTCCGATTATTTTTGAATACCGAATACCGAATAATTACCGAATAAAAAATATATATCTTTAACTATAAAAATGTTAAAGATATATATATTTTTTATTCGGTGACATTTACGTGATAAATAAAATGTAGTAAGTCAAAATAGATAAATGATATTTACTTTGCAAATAGGTTTTTAAAAACACTTTTAAATGTCAATTTAAACTAGATGAAGCCGGTGTTTCCTAGCTGACTACCCTGAGAAAAAACACCGAAACAAACTCAGGGGTCAAAGTCTCTTTTAAAGTCCATACAGCGAACATGTAATGGTCAAATCATATGAAAACCATGCAGGTTGGAGTCTGAGATGGTCTTTTGAAGAAAGAACCACACAGTTCTGATTATTGCCTAAACAGAAAGCGTTTTACCTTTTTTGTACGTTTTTGCCAGTTTTCAATATATTTCTGAAACAAGCGCTTCATGAACCATTTTCATTTTGAGTCTATCCACAATCTCACTGCCCACTATCTCATTTTCTTCTTCTTCTTTTCAATTCGATGGTAAACTCGTCAAATTGTTTGGGCCCAATAGGTGGCTACATTAATAGCAGCATCGGTAGCACTTATCAAATCCTCCAAAGTGCAGGTATACGGACACTTGGAGCATTCCAAAATGTGGCTTATATTTTGAACAGGAGCACCGCACTCACATTAAGTATCCAATGGGTCTATAAAACCCCATTTTGCCAAGTTGTGTTTGCAGCCGCCTACCTGGGTTCGCAACCGATTTAGTGCCTTCCATACAGGCCACTGCAGATCGTGTCCAGGCGGGAGATGCTCTTGGGGTTACCTGATGGAAAGCGATGATGTGGTCGACAATGGAGCACGCTTCTCTAGAAGTAACCTATTCACTCTTGACTTAAAGATCCCTAGGTTGTAGCTATCAGGAAACACAGAGTCAGGCAGGAATGAATGTGTTCCCAAAACAGTTTTGTACGTATGGGTGGGATGTCCACCATGTATCTAATTATTTTCCTTGTATTTGTCCACAGGCCCTTCTGCAAGACATGCTGACTCTTCAAGTCGGTATTGCCCTGACTGCAATCGCCATTTTCGTATTCTTCGTATGTTTCATGGGGTTCTACGGGGCCATCACCAGATCACCATTTCTGTTATTTATGGTGAGTAAAAATAATCTGTCCGCGTGCAGGCAACCCAGGTTCCCAGTGCCAGTGCCAAACTCAGGCCCGCTCTCTAGGAGAGTGAATAGGCCGTAAACCACCACGAAGGCCCAGTGCGAGGTAGTGGAATTTAAGGGCATTCAACTCGACATACATTTCCACTGTTTTTCATACAACTGCTCTTACGCGATAATGACGTTATTATACATTTTTCATTAGATATTTTGGAAACACAGTATCTTTTGAATATTATTTAGGCTTCTATAAAAAAAATATATTAATTTGTTGTTAATTTAGACCTCTGAAAATCTGCTATTTTGCAAGAACTTTGATACTTCATAATTTACTCAAAAATTTAAAAAAGTAAAAAAAAATTTATAACAATAGGAAGCCGTGCAAATTTAATCAAGATTTAAGAGAACACGTATTTCCTGGAACAAGTTTTGTAAAATTTTCCATTAAATATTTGGCCATTTTTAGGGTTCCGTGCCTCAAAAGGAAAAATCGGAACCCTTATAGAATCACTTTGTTATTCATCTGTCTGGGTGTCTGTCTGTCAAGACCCTTTATCTCGGACACGCGTGGAGGTATCGACTTGAAATAAAAACCATATACTGAGATCCCTTGAAGCTGTGAAAAAAAACGAACTTCTAAGTTAACGAAAAAAAGGTACGGCCTTTTTATTTGCTTTAGATATCTACGGACTTTCTCTTTATATATTTTGGAAACACAGTATCTTGTGGATTATCTAGTAGTAGGTATTATCTAGTAGGTTTCTATTGAAATCAATTTGTGTACAGTAAAACTAATCCAGTAAAGACCTCTGAAAATCTACTATTTTGCATTAACTTTGACACTTCATAATTTACTCAAATATTTCATCACATCATCATCATCATTTCAGCCGTCTATCCACTGCTGGACATAGGCCTCCCCCAAATGTCGCCACAAAGAACGGTCCTGTGCGTCTCGCATCCATCGGATTCCCGCAACCTTCACCAGGTCATCGGTCCACCTTGTAGGGGGCCTTCCAACACTGCGTCTTCCGGTACGCGGTCGCCACTTCAGAACCTTTCGGCCCCAACGGCCATCCGTTCTGCGAGCAATGTGTCCTGCCCATTGCCACTTAAGTTTGTCGGTTCTTCGTGCTATGTCGGCAACCTTGGTTCTCCTGCGGATATCTTCATTTCTGATTCGATCAGGCAAGGAAACTCCGAGCATAGCCCTTTCCATTGCCCTTTGGGTGACTTTGAGAATTCTGATGAGGCCCACTGTGAACAATCACGTTTCGGAACCATATGTCATCACTGGCAACACGCACTGGTCATATACTTTTGTCTTGAGACACTGTGGTACTCAAATATTTAATAAGTCAAAAAAGTATAACAATAGAAGCCTTGCAAATTTAATTAAGATTCTAAATGATGACAATTTTTTTCAAATAATTTTAAGGGTTTAAAAAAAATCGTATTTCCTGGAACAAGTTTTGTAAAATATTCGAGTAAATCACGGAATTACCGAATGCTAACAGAGTTTTCAGGCGTTATCTCACTTTTTTCGCGTCGCCTTTTCATCAAAAATCGCGGCGACAACCACCATTTTGAACCATGCTCGATGTTGACAATAGGCGAGTGAAAAATGAACCTCTTAACCAAATCTGGGTCACAAAAATCATGATGGCTGCAGTAAAATATAAAACTTTCAAAGCCACCTTGAAGCTCCAATAAGTATGTCAGACGCGCATGATAAGAATCGATAGAATACACAAATACATGTCATATTTGTTTTGACATTGACCTAGATTTTAATGTTACACATGAATCATTTTTAAAAAAGGTTCAGAAAGCTTATATTGTAATTATCTTAGGTACATAAATAAAAGCTTCTAACTTATAATTCATCCGACTCGCGAATTGAGGGTCTCGTACAAACTTATCTATGAAAACAGTTCAATTCCCGAATCGAGTCTCAAAGATTTTTCCGAATCGCAAAAAATAGTTTTTTTTTGTGACGTAAATACAAATTTACAGTTTTCAGATTTTTGCGATTCGGAAAAATCTTTGAGACTCGATTCAGAAATTGAACTGTTTTCATAGGTAAGTTTGTACGGAACCCTCAGTGCGCGAGTCCAACTCGCAATTGCCCTGTTTTTAATTTATGAGTACATTATAAAAGGGCCAGACTTCACGCAAAATAGCAAATTTTCAAAGGTCTTTACTGGATTAGTTATAAACAAAATGTTTTAGATAAAGAAACCTAGATGATATCCACAAGATATTTGCCCCCTAGCCAAGTTACAACCGTTTCGTTTCGATTCTCTTTCGTCGACCGCCTCGAGTCGGCCACGCCTCCAACTCCTTTGTTCTGACGTCATTTCAACGTTCAGTCACGTGGTCAGAACAAAGAAATAGGAGGATCGACGAAAGAGAATCAAAACGAAACGGTCGTAACTTGGCTAGGCCTGCTGTGTTACCAAAATATATAGAGACAGATGTGTGATAACGTCATAATTAGAGCAATTGTGTCTTGCTATTAACAGCCATTTTACCAAGTTTTTTTTAACACGTTCCGGGACACTTGACTATTTTCAAATGTTATGATATGACACTTCAAAATCCCATACATTTTGTCATACCGTCTACAGCCGTACTACCATATTACATTATATTTTAATTTTTTTGATATGACAAATACGGCTACAGACGTGGATACCACTGTACTTGTATGGATCAGTCTACGCCTATAGGCGGAGTGAATGAGTTGTTTAGGTGCTTAAGCGTATGTGTGTGTTGAAAAATGTCTCGAAAAGAGTTTGCCATAACACCCACGAACGAATGAAGTCGCGTGATATGACACTAGATAATTTGCTTCCTTGGAATACTATGAGCAAGCAACGGCTATCGCCGGTTAGCCATATTACATGAAATAATGTTCGCCGCCCTTAGCCGTACTGTCCCGTAACGATACACCGAGATAACGTCAAGAAGCGGTGTGTTCCGGAAAGTGTTAAAAGATATAACTAGTTGACTGCAATCCCACCTGATGGTAAGTGGTCATATATAAGGTGACTGGTAATTAGTGACCGATACTTAAACGCGTGATTGTACTCGTGATCACAAACAACTTTCCCTAAAAACTATTTTTTTTAGACTCATTAATTTTATGACAATAACAAAACAGCTGTTTGAAATTCGCGCGCGCTCGGGAAAGGGCAATGTACTAGTAGTAGAGCACCTCACAAAACAAACATGTAGGCGCACTGCTTACGTCAACAATAACGCGGGCGTGGGCGCCGCGCCGCTTACAGCTGATCGAGTGAAGGCGCGCGCGCGAAATTCAAAGCTTCAAACAGCTGTTTTGTTATTAAACTAATTAGTTTAAAAAAAAAATTCTTTGGGATAGTTGTTTGTAATCATGAGTACAATCATGTGTTTAAGTATTGGTCACTAATTACCAGTCACCCTATATAGTCGTCTCTGTTTTCATTAGAATTTTACCCGCGATATAGATGTTTTTTTTAAGTGCTGTATTTGACTTTAAATACTTTGTTCCAGTACTCAGCGTTGGTGCTGCTACTCTTGCTACTTGAATGCGCTCTACTCTACTACTTCTCAAGCAACCTGGTTGAGGTAGGTCACCTCATAACCTTGGGAGAAGACCCGCGTTACCCACGTTACGGATGGGCTTTCGGACGGCGAGCAATGCGGGAATCGAAGCCGTAACCATAATTTCACTTCTGTCTTCTTTGGCATGCCCTAAAACTTCAAGCTTGTTTCGTTCGCAATTGGACTAATTGTTCTAATTAATTGTAGCTGTGTTAAGATTGTTCATTAGACGAATGAACAATCTTAACACTTGAATTTCGAAGTGATAGATCTACTATCCATATATACATAAACTAGCTTCTCCATTCAAAATTTGGACCCCCTCTTCATCCTTTTAGGGAGTGAATTTTGAAAAATCCTTTCTTAGTGCTCGCCTACGTCATAAAAGGAAACCTTGTGCAAAATTTATTTTTTAAGTCCCAGTAGTTTCGGCTGTGCGTTGATATTTTAGTCAGTCAGTTTTCCCTTTTATATATATAGATGAATGGTTGTTCGTTAGTCTCGCTAAAACTCGAGAACGGCTGGACCCATTTGGTTAATTTTGGTCTTGAAATATTCGTGATAGTCCAGGAAAGGATTAAACGGTGAGAAATCATGAAAAAATTCACGAAAAAAAAATCCGAATACCGAATCCGAATCTCTAATTAAAATGTCATTTTAAAATGAATTATTCTCGTTCTGGTAATGCCAGTAGATGGCGTTATCATACACAACATAATATATTTAGTCATGTTGCGGTATGAAGTTCGCCGGGTCAGCTAGTTTTAGTTAAAAATATATTTATTATTGCTGTCCGTGATTTACTTTTTTGGACACACTAACTACACTTTGTTGTGACATAATTGTCGACTGTGACGCCATTTTTGTTGTTATGCGGCGCTACTTGCGGCAATTCTTAAATTAAAACTCTCAAAGCAACGTATCGACGATGCACCGTTTTGTATGTGGGCTCCACGTTACTAAGCCGCTTAGATGGGAAGTGTGTATTCAATGCGGCTTACTTTATTTCAGCCGAATTGAAATCCGGCTGAAGGTAACGTGCTCCACTTGCGAAACTATGACAAGCATTTAAAGTTTTGTGCTTATTTGAGCCGATTAGGTTAGTTTAAGTATGACGGGCTTACTTTATTTCAGCCGAATTAAACCCGGCTGAACGTGAGGTAGCCATATTATATTAAGTATGGTAAATCAGACATGTATACATGCCCTAGTCGGTAACGTACTTGCAAATTACACGACATTTAATTGCAAGTACGTTACCGACTATGACTCGCATTTAAAATTTAGTGCTTTTTTGAGCCGATTAGGTAAGTTGTAAGTATGACGGCGATGTAAATGTGATGTGATTAAAAATGCGTGTCTTATTCGTGTTTTATTTATGTGTGTTTAATCTGTACTTTTTTTTTGTGTTGTTGCCTATATTGTATTGCCTGCATCGAATAAATACTATTCTATTCTATTTTTTTTTCTATTCTTAGTATTGCAAATGGGGCACGTTACTGACTGGGACACGTACATCTGGTCGTATACTACAGTAACGTTTTTCAATCCGGCGCGACCACTTGTAATACGGCGTATTATACGATACGGCTGCGACATAGATAATATATTTAGTAGTTATGGTTATTACAGAAAGGTCTTCAAGATGACGGTCAGTGGACACATGCAATGAGGCTGGCGTTCAAATGCTGTGAACATAAGTAAGTATTTTTCCTACCATCGGAGATAATAATAATATATTCCGCAACTATCACACAACGCCGTCTAGTCTCAAGCTAAGCAGAGCTTGTGTTATGAGTACTAGACAACTGATAAACATACGTATATATTTCTAAATACATACATATTATAGACAAATTCCGCCCAGACACAGAACAAATGATCATGCTCATCACACAAACATTTGTCCTGAGTGGGAATCGAACCCACGACCTCCGGCATAGTAGTCAGGACCATTAACCACTAGACCAACAGGCCAGTCATATACAGCCCTATTTTTTAATTAGTACAAAAAAATTGGGCTCTATCTGTACTACTACCTAACTGTTACCTACTACCTATCTGCTACCTACTACCTGTTTGATATCTACTACCTGTCTGTATATCTGTGTTACTATTATATTTATGTAGTCAAAAGTAAAAAAAAAACGAAATCCCAAAATTGTCCCCGAAAATTTGTCTTAATTGGTAAATTCGTAATTGAATCAAATATTCATAACAATTGCTACTAGAAAATACTACGCGCAGTGTTTTTCCATTGTTTTTCATTCATAACCAATAATAGCCTGTACAATATTTCCATAAATTGAGTGACATTTTGGGATATAAACAAACGCTTTAAACTTTGCTGTTTATGAATATTATTTATTGAGACTTTACTTAAATAATAACAAGAACTTTTCTAATAAGCCCTTTAAGTATTTGTACTAATTAAAAACTAGTGGTGTATATGAAGTTTTTAATTATACGGATAATTAAAAAAAATATATGACGTTGCCCCACACTAGGAATTACTTTTTTGTCGTAGATGCGCTCTCAAATATGTAAAATCTCACACACAAGACACCCAGACACGGAATAAAATTTTCCAAAAAAAAAACCGACTTCACTAAAAAAAAAATACACTAAAAGGACCATTTTCAACGTTACTATCCAGAACCATTCATTTATTTGTATTGTCATAATCGCTTAACTATCTTCATTGTGATATCTATGCGAGTATGAAGTTCCGTTGACCATTTCTGGTCTTCTTCATCAGTTCCACTTCACCAAATGTTACTTTTTGGCTGTAAATGCTTAAGTTCTCGATGAAAATACCAAAATCTATATGGTTGCCAATAATATTTGAGGAGTTCCCTCGATTTCACCAAGATTCCATCATCAGATCCCGACTTGGTGACTATGGGACGATTTGGGAAGTATACCGTTTCTAACAAAAAAATTTTTTTTTCAAATCAGTTGGCAAGCAACGAAGTTAAGCGCGAACAATATAAAAATAAAAATACAAACATCCGAATTGAGAACCTCCTCCTTTATTAGAAGTCGGTTAAAAAGGGAGAGGAAGGCCAAAGAAATGGTGGATGGATTATGTGAGAAGTGGTATGAAAGAAAACAGAGTCAGTGATACAGAGAGATAAAATGGTAGAACAAGATATGTGGCGTTGATCTCTGGTAATATGGGATAAAGACAGAAAGATGATTAAAAATAATAGAATACACTACTATACTTATAATGTGGAACGCCTTATCGGATTCAATGTTATCTTCCATGCAATGTTTTGTACTGATGAAAGTCGTACAATTATGTTTTTTGTCACAGCACCTCAATACCAGAAACCAAGAAGCCACCATGGTCTTGTTGTGGTCCTGACGCGTACCCTGACAACTGCACGTCTGCTCAAATGTTTAAGAAGGTATGCATCCTTAAAGGCGTCCAACTCGACATATGTACATTTCACTGTTTTTCATACCACGCACTGCTCTTACGCGTTTATGATGTTATTACACATTTTTCATGAGATATTTTGGAAACACAGTATCTTGTGGATATTATTTAGGCTTCTATTGAAATCAATTTAAAAATTTGTGTAAAATGCTATTTTGCATGAACTTTGACACTTTATAATTTACTCAAAAAGTAAAAAAGTATAACAATAGAAGCCTTGCAAATTTAATCAAGAATAATTTTCAGACCCTGGTTACCATATAGGAACAAAGTACTCGTTAATACGAATCAAACGGGGCCAAACTCGAAGGGGTTTCTGTCGTTTTATTGCCGAGTTCCTAGGGCCACCTTCCAGCTCCATCATCAGACCCTGGTTACCATATAAGATCAAAGTACTCATCAATACGAATCAAACGAGCCCAAATTTGAAGGGGTTGTGTCGTTTTATTGCCGATTTCCTATGGCCACCTTCCAACTGCATCATCAGACCGTGATTACCATATAGAATCAAAGTACTCGTAAATACAAATTAAACGATTCCAAATTCGATGGGTTTGTGGCGTTTTATTGCCGAGTTCCTATGGCCACCTTCCAGCTCCATCATCAGATTAGCTCCATGTTATCGTAATATTGCATTGTCATGCAATTTACATATGTATACAAAATTTCAGGTTAATCAGTTGAAGATATCTGCTTCAAAATCGGGTTGCAAGATTTGAGCCCAACATACATAATTACATACATACATACACACATCGCAAGTTAATAAAAAGCTTGTAAAATGATGCTAATTGCACATTCCAAAGCGCGATCTCTATGGAGAAAAATGTGCAAGAAACATCATGGACACTCTTTTCAATCATGTTTTGTAATTACAAATATCTCTGTTACATGTTTCTTGTCGCTATCATGTGAGAACAATGTAAATAAAGTAAAAATAAAAACTAAATGTGGATATTAAAATAGTAACTGGCACCTAAGAGATGATCAGTCTTAACTGACAGCAAGGCGATTATTATAATTTTGGTCTAATTTTCAGGACTGCCATGCATCTATAGTCAGTTGGTTGGAACGCTACCAGTTGCCGATATACACGTCCTTAGCGGTGCTGCACGTGGTATTGTCGTCCTGCTCTTTCGTACGACGGTCGAACCATGCGTCTCGCTCTTACAGCTAGCGTTCCCGGAGGCGCGTAAGCGGTGAGTTGATGAGCCATGCCAAGATGTGTGTTAAAATGTCAGTCGTGTGAGTGAGAAAGAGAGATGGAGCTATGCACCCTATCTTAGATTATATGCCTCTAGATGTAGCCATGATACTGTAGGGAAGTCCGGAAGTGAGAAGCATACAGGGGCGCCGAGTCCGTGGGTGCTTTGGAGCTAGAGCACCCATGAGAAATAAACTGTCACAAAGTAATGTTACCCAAAATCATAAAAAGAAAAATTGTTGAAACCGATCAAATTCCCGCGATTAAGTAAGTTTGAAACCTTTCAAATTTGGTGGAAGGGGAAACTGTCAAATAACAGAATAAGAATGCACAAAGTGCAATGTGACGTCACTGCTAGTAGGTTACGTGTGTACAAAAAAGATAGCAAGATGTTCCCACCACTCGCCCACTCTTTTTCATACCAATATTTGAAATGCTATTCACTGCTTCATTTAATATCGGATGGGGGATGTCCATAAATTACGTGAGGTGTTTTTTTGAATTTTCTGTCCGTCCCTCCCTCCCTGGTGAGATGTCGTGAGATTTTATTCAACCCCCTCCCCCATCCCCCAATCTCACGTAAGATTTTTCAAAATGTGGGTTTGTTACGTAAACGCGTTGGATTGTTATCGTTATTGCTTCGTGGTTTTATTTACGACTAGTTAAGACTAGTAATCAATATTGCTGAGAGTTATAAGTGTAATAAAAATTTAACAATAGAATACTTAAATCGTAACTACTGTGATTAAAAAAGAATATCTACTCTAATTCAGTCCATTATTTTCTTTTGAACGAATTAGTGAATGATCTTAATCGTATTACGATTACGCTTAAGATTAAATCTTAAGCATGTACAATCTGGATTAAATGGACCAAAATAGTATATTTTTTTTGTTTCAATCAGAAATAAATTGCGTAATATTTGCCGGGCCCCTCCTCTCTCCAACGTAAGATTAGATGAGATTTGTCTCGACCCCCTCCTCCCCTTAAACATCTCACGTAATTTATGGACGCCCCGTTTTGATGTTGTTTTCAGAAAAAAAATTGTGTTTAGTGGTATTTTTAATCACTACATATTATAAAACAAAGTCGCTTCCCGCTGTCTGTACCTATGTATGCTTAGATCTTTAAAACTACGTAACGGATTTTGATGCGGTTTTTTTAATAGATAGAGTTATTCAAGAGGCAGGTTTATATGTATAATACATGCATAATATAGTAGAGAAACACTGATAATTTTATAGGTTTTTAATGTGATGTCGTAAATAAACACATTTTTGCGCTTACATTAGAAACGCTAGCTGATCTCTATGAGATAGATCACAATAATGTACTACAGTATTGTACACCTTAAAAAGGTCTACAAAAAAGTTTGCAATGGGATATGTCTATCTCTAAGGGATAACCCACAATAACTATTTTTTATCCTTTACTTTTTGCGAGAAATAATGGCTTATTTACGAAGCAATTTTAAGCAATACAGCATTAGTCCTTAACCAATTAAGTACCTTAAATACATTGGACATATAAAATAGATCAATATAGCCCTTTACAGCATGTAATTTAAATGAATATTTTAGAAGATATTACAAAGTTAAAAATGCACTAACATAGCGGTTGCGGTAGTATCACCATTGCACTCGTGCGAAATCGGGGCAGGTCGCTAGTTCAGTATAAAATAATTTACGATTAAAATAATTCCTGACGCCTCACATTTAATTTTAAACAAAGTCCTCTGTTATTTTCAGCATCACCACATCCTCCACTCCCTGGCCCCTCTGAGGGTCCAAGAGTGAGACCAGGATGGAGCAGCCGCGTCACACCGACTGTGGAGCCATCTAGCGAAGACGTTATCATGCTGGTTGTGGGCAGGGCTAGACTGGGCTGGGTAGACAAGTGAAATACGTGTCTGAAATGAGTAGGGAAGTGGAACTCGTGGCTGGAATGAGTAGGGAAGTTGAACTCGTGGCTGGATTGGGTAGGGAAGTGAAATTCGTGGCTAGTCTGTGATAGATTTAGATGTGTATTGCTGAAACTGCCTTATGTACTCTATAGACGTTCAATATTATTAATGATTCCTAACTGATCTCTAACCGAGGAAAAGTCAGCTCTTGGGTCACGCGTACGGTCAACGTATGAGCTTTCGGAGCAATTTATAAATTATGATTTTTGAATATTGTCATACAACTAATTTAAAATATTACGTAAGTATTATTTTATAGAGTAGTTGTATTTATATTTATTTTAATCAGATTTATATTTACAATTCCTATTTGTTGTTCAAACATACACACTTAAAAGCTTATTCAAAGTCAAAATCAAAAGTCAAAGATGTTTATTTGTTGTTTCTTGTAATTCTAATGATTTGAATTTTATATTTTTATTTTAGAATTAAATATTATATCTAAATTCATATCAATATTCATTCAGACTCTAAAAACTAAAACTTACATTTTTTTTATTTCATATAGGTAGGTCTATATGAATTAAAATGATTTTATTAAAGTTTTTAGTGTCTAAATGAATATTGATATATGAAATTATTAAAGTGGGCACTTATAAAACGTCAGAAGCTAGTGCACGATTCCAAATTGGTCGTTTCCTATGGAGAAGAACCGGCAAGAAACTTCATGGTTACGCTTTATAAAAAAAAAATTACAATATTTCCTTATTACAATATTAATACGTATGAGAGGACAGTGTAGACCAGTCAACTTTGTACTCAAAAGTACATTAAAAACAGTAGGTAATCTATGAATCCACGGAGTCTACAGTGTTCTCACATTCACATTATAAAAAGAGGCTGTACAAAAATAAAAAGAAACCTATCAATTTAAAATGAGATGAACAAGATGATGATATTTAAGGGGGTTATTTTCTATGTGGGCTTCATTATAATGGCAGATATAGATACCGGCACGGATCTTGAGCGCTGACTTCTACAGTTCTACTGGCGCAGAAGCACGCAGAAGTGAAATATCGGGTCTCGTTAGTGGTATGAAAAGAGATGCGGGGGCGGGGAGTGCAATCCTTGTACAGTGATTGGCTCGCCGATGTGTACGATGTGCAAATCGATCCCTGCTCTTTCGCCGAGCGCTCAAGACTCGTGCCGCTATCTATATAGTAAATTGTTTTGTATGCAGTAGAGTTTATAAGACGTTATATTGTGTATCATATTTTATAATTCATAAAAATAAAAATAATTAAGTAGAGATATTTGGAAATACTTTAGTTTAGAACTTTATGTAAATACGAGGTTAGTATAAGAAATCATTTTGGCTTTAATATTTTGCTGTTTTAGTTTTATGGTCTGCAGATGTATGTATGGCTTAAGACATTATGTATTTAAGTTAAAATAAACAAATTGGCTCAATTTATGTCTAGAAAAAAAGCTTAACAAGTCGTTCTGCGATGATTATAACAAAGTGTATGTTATGGCGTAGCTAACTGTATATTATGGCTTAACAGTTTATGTCACGACGTAGCAGTGTATGCTACGGCGTAGCAAAATGTATGGTACACCGTAGCAAAGTGCTACAGTGTTGCAAAGTGTATAAGGCCGTAGCAAGGTGTATGTTACGACGTGGCAAAGTGTATATTATGGTACGACGTAGAAAAGTGGGAATGGAATTTCTATCTTTTGTTATACGTAGACCATAAATTGTATCTTTTTGGTTTAATAGATATTTATCTCTTTCTCTCTTTTAAATCACTTTTTTGCTTAATTTTAATTAAAAGCCTTTATGTAGTTAAGTAACTTTAATACTTTCATTATCAAAATGCTAAGTAGTATAATTAAAAGGCTCCTTTTTCACTTGCCTATCGTCAACATCGAGCATGGTTTAAAAGCTTGTTACTTCATCTAACGTAATCCAACGCGATGTTTGACGAAGAGGCAACGCGAAAAGAGAGATAACGCCGGAAAACTCTGTTAGCATTCGATAATTCCGTGTTTTTAAACTTGTTCCAGAAAATACATGTTATTTTTAAAACTCTTAAAAGTATTTGAAAAAATTGTCGTCATTTAGAATCTTGATTAAATGTACAAGGCTTCTATTGTTATACTTTTTTGATTTCTATAATTTTTGAGTAAATTATGAAGTGTCAAAGTTCATGCAAAATAGCAGATTTTCAGAAGTCTTTACTGGATTAGTTTTACATAAATTTATAAATTGATTTCAATAGAAGCCTAGATAATATCCACAAGATACTATGTTTCCAAAATATCTAATGAAAATTGTGTAATAACGTCATAATCGCATAAGAACGGTTGTATGAAAAACAGTGAAAATATATGTCCAGTTGCAGCCCATTAATAAAGCTCAATAAAAACTTTTTACTTTTAACCTTTGTTTTTTTCTACCCATATAATATTACTGATAGTAAAACATTGCAAATGAAAATGCAATAAAATTAGGGTCAAAGTCAAATCTTTATTGCAGAACAAAATACAATAAGTTATACATTTCTGGATGTCATTTGAATGCTCTAGTTAATTGTGTTTTACCAAATTAGGCATGCAAAATTGTAGTAAATTCAAAAACACAATTTGTGAGTAAGATACATAATATATTTCAGAGATTAATACTAAATGATAATGTCAACACAGAACAAAAACAAAATTAAAATAAATACAATAAATCGATTAAGAAAAGTAAATCGGACCTAGAAAGAAGTAACCATTATCACAATTGTACACATAAATTCCTGTCTGAGAGGTAGGAACTCACTCACATGGAGTTTCTTGCACATTCTTCTCCATAGAGATCTACGCTTTGGAATGTGCAATTAGCATCATTTTTTTTTCTGACTGACTGACTTCTTGACAATTTAAAAGTACCTGTAAATGGTTTATTTGAAATAAAATGCTTTTGATTTAAACGGTATAGTACGTTTTTTTCACGTCACGGTCACGCCACAATCGTGGGTTAAATTCCCCTATTTGAGTGGTGGCTGGAGAAGCGACACAGTGTTCTCACCTTCCACATGATACAAGTCCTCACCGCACATGGTAAGTTCGGGAGGTTTCTGTTCCGGATTCAGGTGGAAGAAACACCCGGGTGTCACCTGATTGCCCGGAGGAAACGGTGGCGTGCTCCGCTTGGGCGGAGAACCGCCATGTCCTCGTGGAGGTGATCGGCTGCGGTGACCATTCACGCCGGACCTGGGGACCCACCCGGACCCACTCACTCCGATTAGGAGCGAGTGGGAATAGGATGCGGTCGCCTCCTTCTGTGAAGTAATACTGTTAACACGTTAATTACCACTACGATTTTCATGATATCTTCTCGGATGCCGCCTACATTTTACGGTTGACTCGCAAGGCGAGTCGCCGGCACTGCAATATAAATTGAATCGACTCGCCACGCGAGGTCACTGGCACTACGTAAGGGTAAATTCTATGTTTTGTTATTTTTGTGGCCGTCACGGTGTACTTAACGTGTTTAACGCAATTAAAAAGTGTTTTAGGACTATTCGGCGTATTTTAACTTGTAAAAATGGCAAAAAAACTCGTTGGATAAAATAAAAGGTAAGTTTGTTTCGTAATTTAAGCAGTGGTTTTCAACCTTTTAAATTGTGGTTATTGTTAAGGTTATATTTTGTATTTCTAATACTTGTGAATAGACAATTTTACCCTGAAATATACGAGTTTTCAGTTTTAAGAATATGGTATCAGATTAAAATGTATTATTTTTCTTGTGAATACGACGTTTTTTTGCAGGCTGCTTTATCAATGCCGACCCTTTTAAAGATAATCATTATCAACCCTATTACAAAGCTACAAGATTTATAATATGGCTACTAGATATGTGATCTCAAATATTACGATAACTTTGTATTTCTAAAGCTTGTTTTTTATTTTTTTTTTTTTTTTTTTTTTTAATTGATAATAACCAGTGCTTGACTGCGATCCCACCTGATGGCAAGTGGAGATGCAATCATTGATGGTCAGGCGCACCAGTTTATTAAGAGCCTATTCACTCTAGCCTTGAAGACACCTATATTATAGTTGGACGGAAAGACCGCAGCAGGCAGATTGTTCCAGTCCTTCGATGTACGCGGTATAAACGACGAAGCGAAACGCTTAGTCCGGACCGTTGAAGTTTCAACAACGTAAGGGTGGATACTCGCCGTTCGTCGGCTTGTCCGATGGTAGAAAGGAGATGGCGGAATCAAGTCATGCAGTTCCCGCGCACACTCTCCAAAATGTAACCTGTAAAATACCGATAGGCTGGCTACTCTGCGCCTGTGCTCGAGGCTTTGTAGATTGGACTTAACCAAATCTGGATCCCCAATTAGCCTCTTCGCACGCCTTTCCACTGAGTCCAAAGCTGCTAGATGGCATTTTGCAGCACCAGCCCATATGTGACTGCAGTACTCCACACACGATCGGACCTGTGCTTTGTATAACATTAGAAGCTGTCCCGGTGTGAAGTACCGTCGGACCTTTGCAAGAACGCCTAGTTTTCTAGCAGCTACCTTGGCTTTGGACTCAATGAACCGCCCGAAATTGAGATCTGAGGAAATTTCAACTCCTAAGAGTTGAAGGCGGTCGGTGCACTCCAGGGATACATTCTGAAAAACGGGAGCCAAGGTGAACGGGCTCCTCTTAGCGGTGAACAGACACGCTTGTGTTTTGGTGGCGTTGAATTTTACCAGATTGGTTTCGCCCCACTTGGAGACTGCCTGAAGTGAGACATTCGTACGCTCTACCATAGCCTCTCGTTCGGACCGAATTTGCTCCTTACTGGCCCGAGGACCTGGCAGGTACCTCTCTACAACTGTGCTATCGTCTGCATACCCATAGATACCGGGCATCAGCAGATCGTTAATATGCAGCAGGAAAAGAGTTGCAGAGAGAACTGACCCCTGAGGAACTCCGGCATTAGTCGTCATGGGCTCTGATGAGCATCCATCGACAACAACTCGGAGAGACCGTTCACTCAGAAAGTCTTTTACCCAGTTAATCAGGCCAGGGGAAATGCCGTACGCTGGAAGCTTACTCAAAAGGCTGGCGTGCCATACCCTGTCGAAGGCCTTCGAGACGTCCAAGGAGACAGCAATCGCTTCTCCATTCTTCTCGAGGGCCTCGCCCCACATGTGAGTGGTATACACTAGTAGGTCCCCAGTAGACCGATTTTGGCGAAACCCATATTGTCGATCACTGAGGAGATCGTTACCTTCCAGGTATGCCAGGAGGCGCGAGTTCAATACACGCTCCATAATCTTGCAGAGTATGGAGGTTATTGAAATCGGCCGATAGTTGGCAGGATCGGCACGACTGCCCTTTTTGGGCACGGGTTGCACGTTGGCAAGCTTCCAGGACTTGGGCACTATACCAGTCCTAAATGAGAGGCGATACAAGCGCGTCAATACAGGAGACAACTCGGGCGCACATGCCTTGAGAACTATTGCTGGTATACCATCTGGTCCACTGGCTTTATTCACGTCTAGACGACGCAGTGCTCTCAAAACTTCTCTGTTCCTTATGCGAATATCGGGCATTGAGGTGTTGCAGTGAGGTGGAGTTGGTGGAGTAGCACTGCAAGTGTCAAGACGAGAATTGTGGGCGAAGAGAGCTGCAAAGAGACCTGCTTTCTCTCTCGCTGTATGAGCCAGTGTTCCATCAGGTTTAACCAACGGAGGCAATGTGGACCTACAGAAGTTCGTTTCGACCGATTTGGCAAGGGACCAGAATGCTCTGCTCCCGGACGGCTGTGCAGAGAGCTTTGCGCCAATATGTGTAATGCGGTCGAACCGAGCCTTCTTCAGTGCCTTTTTGTAGGACTTGGCAGCATGGTTGAAAGCTCTCTTCTTTGAGCTCAGATCCGGAGCTTTGCGATCACGAGCGTCAACCCATGCGAGAAACGCCGAATGCTTACGCTCTTCAGCTTGAGCGCAGTCGGCGTTGAACCATGGTTGAGCTGAGCCTCCGATGGGTACGTCTCTATAAGGGATGAAAAACTCCATAGCTTGACGTATCACATCGTCAAGCTATGGAGAAATATTTTATTCTAATGAAAGTAGTTTGTTGTATATTAATTCCATATCACAAGTATTTAGGTAGTCCATGCTACTATGTTGACGTCGTTGTCTAACATGTACATATTTACTTTAAAAGGTTGAGGATCTATGTCAGGGAACTCGCCTAGCGAGTTCAAGGCATTGCAGGATAGTTTTTTTCCTTTCAAATATAAACGGTGTCTCCACACCCGGCCCACCACGTAAATCTTTAGTTTAGCATATATTTAGTCTAAACTATAATTTTAAGCAGAAAATACGGATGCATTTTGGAAATATTAGTGAAAAACACTGAACTCGCCAGGCGAGTTGCCGGCACTGGAATAAGATTTACGTGAACTCTCCGGGCGAGTCGGTGGCACTGAACGTGTTAATGAAGGAAACGGCCCCTGGCGATCCCCGGCCACAGTAAGCACGGGCTTGCGCACGACGAACAATGGGTAGCTCGTCGTCTGGCCGTCCGGTAAACGTCCAAATCGAGCCCGAATCGCCGGCGCGTAATATTTTACGGGCGCCATAGAGATGTCAGCAAAACCGTAGGGGCCCAGCAAGGCCGACGCCCGCTAGATTCACGTGAAATTTCTAAACCCGAGGAAACCCGTGGTCCTAGAAAGCAAAAGGCAACTAAAGGACACATGCCCTCTCGCTCCACCCTTGAGTAAGAGAAGTAATTGCGTTATTTATTTATTTATATATACTTTATTGTACACCAAGATAATAAATTATACATTTGAGCCTTATATTTAAAAACATATAATTGGCGGCCTTATCGCATTCCGCGATCTCTTCCAGATAACCTGGTATGGAAAGAGATTGTCTGGACATAAAATGGGGTAGCACTTGGTGCATTACAAAATAAACTAGATAATTGGTGAGAAAAAAAAGAAACAAAGTATATCATCATCTTCCTGCCCTTAAACTTAATACTGAAATACATACTTAACCTTTTGAGTAGCGTAATTAGAGACACAATAGAAAGACAATGACCGAGCGAACGCCGGCGTTCGCTATAACGGGTATAATGAATTAAAAAAATACGTACTAAATATTAAATAGGCAAGAAAACACACATCGCTCTGGGTTTATCCAGTCCTCTTTCTTTGTCCAGGCGATCTCTCTTTGGAATGCGCTCCCTCTGAACATCAGGACGGCTTCCAGTCGGTTCACTTTTAAGGTGATGGCATGTGAATACATTCGATGATTTGTTGGATACATTTTTCATAATAACTTTGTTAATTTGCATGTATGTATCGTGAGGAAACCGGCATGTCCTAGAACCAAAAATTCGAAGGCATGTGACATCCACCAATTCGCACTGGGCCCGCGTGGTGGATTACGGCCCATTCCCTCTACTAGAGAGGAGGCCTGAGTCCCAGCAGTGGGAACATTATAAGGCCGACTATGCTATGCTATGCTATGTATGTATCTAAATATATATTTATTATTGTTTTCTTAATCTAGTTTACCATTATGTTGCACCTACCATGTTATATTTCTGCACCACCCTAAGGTCGACTGGTAGAAAATGCCTAAGGCATTAAGTCCGCCTTTGTACAGTGTTTCTTACTAGTCTATAAAGTTTTAATAAATAAAATAAATAAATAAATAAAACAAGTGACAACTACATTAATACAGCTAAAAACAAAACAAAATTACAAGGACAATTAATATTCCTTCACAAGTGTTTTGAATACATGTTGTGATTATTACCCGTCTCAAAAAAATACCACTCTTTGTCGCCAACAAAGTGTTGATTTTCACTTGAGGTAAAAAGCATTTGATTTATAACGCGTTACCTAATAATTTAGTTTCTTCAACTGCATTTAAAAAGTAATCACAATATGACCTCATCATAAAGTATAAGTTTCCACAAAACTCTTGATTTCCACCCTCCCGTTGCCCCCTTCGTGTCCTGGTTCCCACGACGGACTGCATTACTTGCCCTAGCACACGCTAACCCGCCAACGATAATTGGGTCGTGTTGAAATCGATAGTGGTCACTGTTAACACTACTTTCTTTTAGGGTTTTGCAGTAATATGACTAGTAGAAGTAACACTAAAGAATAGAAAGAAGGAGAGGAGAGGAGAGGAGGGGAGAGGTTTAGTTCGTTTGAATGTATTTTGACATTTAATGAATTTTATTTTATTTTTATCTACTATGTTATTGACATTTGTGTTTTCATTTAATTTGTTTTTTATATCCGATTTACTGTTTGTTGTACTTTATAGGTCACTTTATTGTCCGTCCGTCTGTCTGTCTGCCTGTCAAGACCCTTTATCTCGGGAATGCGTGGAGGTATTGAGGTGAAATTAAAACCATATAGTCAAGTGTTCGGTCCCTAGAAACTGTAAAAAATAATAATTCAAAGTTAACAAAAAAAAAAAAGATACAGCCGTTTATATTGCAAAAAACGTGTATTTCGACACTCTCAAGGGAATCAAAATTCATAGGGTACTTCCGATTGACCTAAAATCCCGAAATTTGGCATGAAGCAAGGTCTTGTAGTGTAGCACAAGTATAGGAAAAAATCTGAAAACTGTAAATATGTAGTTACGTCACAAAAATAATCTTTTTTTAGCGATTCGGAAAAATCTAAGTAACTCGATTCGGGAATTGAACGATTTTCCAAGGTAAGTTTGTACGGAACCCTCAGTGCGCCAGTCCGACTCGCACTTACATAGTTTTTTTTTATAATTTTGACTTGTTCCTTTAATTTGTAATTCTACCTGCTTACCTTTATGAAATTGCTGTCCCTAACAGAGTCCATGTGCACATGTTTAACCAGTTTTAAGAGGGTTCCTTCTATTTGGCAGAATCTTGATACTCCGATTTTTATTTGGCATAACTCACATGGCATAATCTTATTTAATCGAATATTTTTAAGGCATAAAAATTATTTAGCATAACTTTTGTTTGGCAGAATATTTACGTGTCCGAATTTACAATGGCATACTTTTATCTTGGCAGAATTTTGTTTCGCATAATTACCTTTGCCATAATTAATATTATGCATAATTTTGTTTAGCATAACATTTATATAGAGAGTAGAGATACGATTATTTGGTATGGGTGCATATTTGAACATCAAAAATTAAAATAGATGTATCTTCTTGTAAAAATTAGTGTTCAAAACATGAAAAACTTATAATATATGGAATAAAACTGATAATTTAAATAAAGTAAATTTATGCTGTCGAATGGTTAGATAACCTACGTGCAATGTATTTAAAATCGAATGGTCTGCAAAAGTGACATAGAATGTTCTAAATATAGCATGTATTGGTAGCATTTTCAATATTAAATTAAATTTGTGTCATAAAAAGTCAATACGTTGTGCTGCAAAATTTTGTGACAGAAACGAATCGCTGCGAAACCGACTTTACGCAGTCTTGTCTGCCCTACCCCTAGAGTGTAATTTAAACCCGCGTAGGCGCGGAGGGGTAGGGCGGCCCGCGAGCTGAGGAGCAGGTGGTTTGAAGGACCGCCACCGCGGCTGAGGCTGGCCGGCGAAGCCGGCCAGCAAGCCGAAGCTGCGGTGGTGAGCGTTAAAACCATCTGTGACGATAAGCTCGCGTGGCGCCGCCCAAACCCCGCAGCGCCGGAGCTGTGACAGAAACAATGCTTGCTGCATGTTGCATGCCTGCTTGCATGCTGCATGCCTGCTGCATGTTGCATGCCTGCTTGCATGCTGCATGCCTGCTGCATGTTGCATGCCTGCTTGCATGCTGCATGCCTGCTGCATGTTGCATGCCTGCTTGCATGCTGCATGCATGCTGCATGTTGCATGCCTGCTTGCATGCTACATGCATGCTGCATGTTGCATGCCTGCTTGCATGTTGTATGCCTGTTTGCTGTTGAAAGAGGTAGCAATTAACGTTATCGTCGCATGTGTGTGGCGAAAAAAATCAGTTCTGCCTTTTAATGACTATCGATATAAAATGTATGCCAAAAGACGATTCTGACTGTGAATTTTCTGCGATATGATGTTTCTGCTTTTTAATTATTATGGATATAAACATTATGCCTAAAGATGATTCTGACTAACAAAATTATGAGTTTTGAATGTATGACAACTGAGTGTATGCGAAATGATTTTCTGCGAAATGAAGTTTATGCTATCCGTTGTTATGCAAAACAATATTATGACGTAAAAAGTTCTGCTATAAAAGGTAGACCCGTTTTAAGAGCTTATAAAACACATGTAATATTACAATAAAAAAATAAAATAAATTGAAGACTAAGTTAAAAAAAAAACAGATCAAGCGCGAGTCGGACTCGCACACGACGGGTATAACAATATTAAAATAGCAAAAAAACGCCGACAAAATAAAATTTCTTGTATTTGAACTCTCTTTAATTTTTAACTTAAAAAATAAAGTTTATTTTTCCGACAATTTTTTAATACATTTGTGTAGTTAAAATATATATTTTTTATTTAGTGACATTTACGCGATAAATAATATTAAAGCGTAAAGCCTACGGTCCACGGCCGCGTAGCTTCATAACCGCGTATTTGACATTAAACGCTTGGTGTACGCGTACTGCGTGAAGCTTACAAACTAAACTATGAAACTCTGTCGACGAGCTGCAACGACATGACAGCACGACCTAAAAGTTTAGTCGACACAGTTTTATAGTTTGAGACAGAAATGCCTCCGAGTGCTTAAGGCGACGAGTCTAAATAAAAATGCAAGTAGTCCGACTCAAACCCAGAGTCGCATTAAGCTAGCGTGAGGCCTGTAGCAAATTCTACCAAGGGGTCCCCTAAATCTTTATAAATGACAACGAATTACTCTTAACTTATTTTCCAGCCAGGCGCATTACTTTGGGTAATTTATTTCATCACCACTGCTCTCAAAATGGTGAAAGAAAACATCGTGTCTTCGAATATTTGGTTCTAGGTCCGCCGGGATCGGTTGCATGTCCTAGAACCAAAAATTCGAAGACATGTGACATTCACCAATCAGCACTGGGCCCGCGTGGTGGATTACGGCCCATTCCCTTTCCTAGATAGAGGAGTCCTGAGTCCCAGCAGTGGTAACATTAAAAGGCTGATCATGCTATATGGAATTACTCCTTGATGAACATTTGATGGAAATTCTGAGAAGAGAAAAAAGAAAAAAATATGGGAAAAATTTGTCCAGGCGTCCACTGTCCTTAGACACTGACCTGCCACTGTCTAATTGCTTTCATATGGAGCGAGTGATGACCCAGTGGCTGTCCTTGTAGGAGTGGGGGAAGATCAGCTGAGAGTAGAAACAAAAAAAATTGCCGACAGCATCTAACCGGTCAGTACTGGCTCAACTCTGTTTTCACGGACCCAGTAGCTGTCAGACAGTAACTGTCCTTTACCAACCGCCAGCTACAGGGCCTGTGAAAACCAAGCTTTAGTCTTCTTCTTCTTAGCGTATCGATGGCAAAACTAGTCAAATTCCTTGTATGGCCCAGTATTCGGCCACGGCAGTGCCGTCCGCTGATGCTGTCATTAGGTCCCTACGTGAACAGGTAACAGGGCACGTGATGCAGGATAGGCAAGCTTTAGTAATAATCAATTATTTTACCAACTACGTTCACCATACACAGCGAAAAGAGGCAAGTGTATCTATTGAAGCGGAGCGGGGTGGAGTATATTTGAGCTACCCTCCGCTCGGCACTCGATTCTGATCTATCGTCTGTTTTCAGTAATAATATTCTGGTACAGCATCGTATTTCTTCTGAGCATCCAGTATGGCCGTCAGCTGATTTATTCTCAGGGTTTCGTGAGAAACGGGCAATTGTTTGACCTGGAAATAAATTGGTAATAATAATAATATGCCTGATATAGTGGTGATGGACCGAAGCGAGAGGCGTACATTGATTGTTGACATATCCGTTCCGCATGACGAGAACCTCGTGAAAGCCGAGAAAGATAAACAAATCAAGTATATTGACTTGGCTCCCGAGGTTGTCGACATGTGGGATGTGGACTCGGCGATCATTGTACCGATAGTCGTGTCCGGCAAGAGCGTCGACCAACACCTTAGGAGGCTCGCGTTAGGCGGCTGGATCAAGGACTTGATTCAGAAAGCGGTACTCCTGGACACGGCTCGTATTGTTAGGAGGTTCCTTTCTCTGGAGCCCTGACCGCCGGTAGCTTGGACCCTGTTCCCGATACCGGTGGGATACTATTTTTTATATTTTTAAATGTTTGTTTTTTTGTTGTAATTAGATTTAAAACATATTTAAAAATGTAATTTAAATGTATTGAAAATTAATAAAGGAAATAATAATATTTCACACCTATCACACAACGCCATCTAATCCCAAACTAACCAGAGCTTGTGTTATCAGTACTAGACAACTGATAAACATACTTATATATTTCTAAATACATAGGTACATATTATAGATAAATTACACCCAGACACAGAACAAATGATCGTGCTCATCACACAAACATTTGTTAGTGTGGGAATCGGATCCACGACCTCCGGCATAGGAGTCAGGGCCACTAACCACTAGACCAACAGGCCAGTCATATAATGGGAAAAGTTTAAATCGGTTTGCGCTACAAAAACCAGAAAGTAACTTAAATATAATGGTTTTTGGGTTGAAATTGTTCAAGTCACGGAGCTCGAGTAAGAAATTGAACTCAAATTAGCCATAACTAACCTCTGCTAGCGGCTTTGCCTGCGTGCCAAAAGAAAATATTATTATAGCCAATGACACTCAGTGATAAGTAGTAATCTACTGATAAAATAATTTTTAAGAATAATAATAATAACTTATTTATTTTCATCATCATCTAACTGCCCTTGTCCCGTGTTATTTGGGGTCGGCGCAACACGTTTTTTTCTTCCACTCTGCCCTGTCACTCGTCATGCTGTCACTAACTTCCTTTTCTTTCATATCACTCTTTACACAGTCCATCCATCTTTTCTTTGGTCTCCCTCTCCATCCATCCACATGTAAACTCAACTCTTTTAGTAACATGCGTTTCATCTCTCCTCTTCACATGACCATACCAAGACAAACGATTTTCCCTTTCAACTTTTCAGTCACTGGCGCCACTTTCAAACTTCCCCTAATATATTCATTTCTCACTTTATCCATTCTCGTCATACCACACATCCATCTTAACATTCTCATCTCCGCTACATACAATCTTTTTTCATCCGTCTTTTTCACAGCCCAACATTCTGATCCATACAGTATGACAGGCCTTATCACGGACTTGTAGATTTTACCCTTCAACTTGAGGGGTATCCGTGAGTCACAAGTGACCCGTGACCTGTCGCCATTTCATCCATCCTGCGTTGATCCGATGTGTTACGTCCTGGTCTACTCACCATCCCCTTGGATGAGTGACCCGAGGTACCGAAAGTCGGAGCAGATCGGTATGGGCGTTCCAGCGAGAGCTACTTATTTATTTCCAAAACATCAAAATACGGTACATCAATGTGGTGTCAACCCCTGAACTAGGACAACCAGTATGACAGGGGTTGAGGTATCTCCGATTACAATGATCCGATATGTATAAACTAATGACGAACGAACTAACGATATATGTAACTGTTTTGCGTCTGAAAACCAGCGTCAGGCACTAGTTGCCTGGCATTTATGCTGAACTGGACCTATTTTGGTGCAGCCGTGAGGCATGCAACTATATTTTTTGGTACTGTTTGTTTTTATATATTATTATTATTTTTTGTGTTTAGTGTTATCTAATATTATTTTTGTGCCTTGTGCTGTACCAAATAAATTCTTTTTTCTTTCTTTCTTTTTTTATAAACTGTGCTTCAAAAACAATAAATTACAGAAAAAACTTAATTTATTTTATTTATTTATTTATTTGGTCAGCCGTGAAAAACGTGTTGCGCCGACCCCAAATAATACGGGATAAGGGTAGGAAGATGATGATTTATTTGGTCAGCCAACAACTGCTTACACAATACATTTACATTTTACAAAAACGAAACAGACATCCACTAGTGTAGCAATCAATTATAGGCTAACACCACATGCACTATATACGGTTTTACAAAATTGTGTAATTAATATTATGCTGAAAACAATTATAAAATTGGTAACAATAACTATTTATAGCAAGTTAAAAATGGAAGATTAATAAATAAAATTATATTACAGCACAACAGATAAAATTAAAAATAGATTGATTAATATATTATCGATTAATTGCTAAATACACGCAGAAAACTAAAATTACATCAATGTTTATATTATTAAAGAATAGCGGTAGTGTATGTGTGTGAGTGTGTGTGTGTGTATGTGTGTGAGTGTGTGTGTGTGTGTGTGGTGAGATGTAGGTACGTTGGTATGTATATGTAATAGTTGTGTCAGACTTCACTAGGTTAGATTACTGATTAAGGTTTCAGTGTCATCGTGGCTATAATTTTCCAGCCACAGTAATATTTCCTTTTTTTATCTGGAAGTTACTCACATGCTTAACTGGTTTATATTGGCTAATTTTGGAGTAGAGAAACTCCATGGCCATCATTTAAATTATGTTATGTTACCAAATTTAATATCTCGGTTTCCTATTTCTTGTCGCTACTATTTTGTGAAAACAATGTTAATAAAGAAAAAAAAACTTAATAAAGAAATTAAAATAAGCCATCATAGCACCATACCTTTAGTACCGCTGTAGTCTTGTTAATATGTTTCTTGTCTTCCCTTCTGACAGTAGTCCTGAAAGGCCTGGCCAGCAAGAAGTACAGGATCTCCACAAAACTGATGAAGCTGGCACCTAGGAAGAGGCCAGCGGCTCCGCCGAATGATACTGCAAGAGATATTTCTTTAAATTTAATATTGAGACAAGTAATCATGTATTTATTTATTATGTTGTTTACAAAATCAAGTGTTTTTTTTATTTGATATAAACTATTGCTTGACTGCGATCCCACCTGATGGTAAACAGTGATACAATAATTGATGGAGAGTCGCGCTAGTTTACTAAGAACCTATTCACTCTAGCCTTGAAGACACCTAAACTATAATTGGATGAGAAAAACTCAGCAGGCAAATTGTTCCAGTCCTTCGATGTACGCGGTATAAACGACGAGGCGAAACGCTCAGTTCGGACCGTAGAGGTTTCAACAACGAATGGGTGGATACTCGCCGTTCGTCGGGTTGTCCGATGGTAGAAAGGAGATGGCGGAATCAAGTCATTCAATTCCCGCGCACACTCTCCAGAATGTAACCTGTAAAATACCGATAGGCTGGCTACCCTGCGCCTGTGCTCGAGGCTTTGAAGATTGGATTTAACCAAATCTGGATCACCAATTAGCTTCTTCGCACGCCTTTCCACCGTGCAAGTGTACCATGGACAGTCTTATTAGACAGGACAATTTAAGTAATTATAAAGTTAGATACCTATTTAAGGACCTTGATAAGCATGCTGTTGGATTATCAAAACTTAATAAAGCAGACTAACCGTAATTTGCCTGTAATTATTTGCCACTAATATTTTTTTGGTTTGTCCCAATTGGGCGCCATTAAGCTCATCTGAGACTGTGAATAGAATATCTTGATTTTATGAAAAAGCGCCAATATTAAAGTAATGTTAAAATAAGATATTCCACATATTACTCTTATTTCATCCTACATGCAAACTTATAATTTTACAATCGCCGTAGTTATTCAAATGTATATTAGTCAAATTATTATTATTTTAATTATTATTATTAATCCAAAAAATTCAATTCAATAAACAGAAAACAAGTAAATGGAAATATTTGTCGGGCGCCACTAAGCTTATTGGCGCCCAACTGGGACTCATAAGATACTCATTATCAATAATGGTATATTCTTTTCTCACTACTTAGACATTGCTGGCTGATTGTAAACTTAATTTGACAACACGGGTTTTGTTTTCAAACGATACACTTCTTCTTTTTTATGATAGGTTTCCTGGTTTGTGCCAATCATATTTAGGACATAAAGTGGATGACCCTTTTCAGGGGATGGAAATGTAGATCAAATTTCCATCAAGCAATATGTAAGCCACTAATTAAACAAACACAGAAAAATTCACACAGAAGCTGTTGACAAAATCCGATCCGAATTTTCCATAATCTTGTAATGATCCCTGAATACTTTTCTCCCTATAGTAACTATATGTACGACCACAAAAAAAAAACTTCTTTTAAATTGTCATCCCCCAATTAACTTTCAAAAAAAAAAAACTTTCATAGGGAGATGTTTTATTAATAGGCTTGCACATGACCTCTATCTCACCAGATTACAAGCGATGATTTGGTCGACGGGCGATGATTTGGTCGACGGGCGATGATTTGGTCGACGGCAGGAATGCTCTATCATTCTTGCCTAGAAGTAACCTATTCACTCTTGCCTTATGAACCCTTAAGTGATAGATGACCTGTCCCGTCTACTTACCGACAAGATCCTGAAAGTGGAACACGATCTCCCTCGTATATCTGGTCTTCGGTGCTTGTACCGCGAACTTGATTGAGCCGTGCACGTTGAACGGGGGACGATCCCTGAATACAAAATGTGATGTTTTCATGTAATTGAAGATAAAACTTAAAAAAAAACGCGTTACCCATTTTTATATTATTTCCATTCCTGCGGTACGGGGCGTTTAAGACCTCGTGTGGAAACTATCATTATGATGGTAAGGGGCTTATTAGACCCCGTAACGTTTAGAAACCAAAAAGATTTTTGTGCTATGTGCAGTACGAGGTCAAAACGACCCCGTATTAAAGTAGATACACCACTGTATTCTGTTTTAATAGTTCATATCCTAGTTAAATATTCTTCGCGTTTCTAAACTAAATCAAATTGTAGTTACGCCTCCGCACGGTAGAGAAGACTATGTTTTTCTTAGCCGCACCGCAACTTTACGTACGAGGCATATTAGACCTCGTTCTGCACTGAACGTGTTAAACAAGTGCACATGGACCCTGTTGGGCACAGGAATTTCATATTCTTCTTCTTCTTAGCGTATCGATGGCAATACTAGTTAAATTCCTTGCATGGCCCAGTATTCGGCCACGGTAGTGCCGTCCGCTGATGCTGTCATTAGGTCCCTACGTGAACAGGTAACAGGGCACGTGATGCAGGATCGAAGGTGGGACATGGTCTGCGGAGAGACGCCGCACAAGCACTGAAGATCGGAACCGACCGAGAACCCCCATCTGTGGAGATTGTCTTTGCTGCGCTCAACTTGAGTGCGGAGTCTGTTTAGAGTTTTCCAGGTGGGCCATGGCAACTCGTGTCCAGGAGAGAGGCTCTCTGACGGCTCGACAAAATCATCAGGAGGTTTTAAACTTCTCTCGCTAGAGGACGCGTCTCCCTGAGGTGCTGTTACCTTGAGATGGACTCACGCTTGCAACATTCGTGCAAATCAGAAATATAAAGATAAAAAATAACTCACCAAATCTGAATGACAGTGGAAATCTCCTTATAAATGGAGTCAATACATTGCGGTGCGCACGCGCATTTCTGTCCATTATTGTTGGATAATTTATGAGAATAGTTGGACAAACACGCCATGCCCTTTGGGGTACATTGTGGACCATCTGTAGAAAAATGTGTAGTCATTACAATATCGACAGGACGCAGTACGAAATATTCATCATCATCTTGTTTTTATTTTTGAGTTTATATTTTACCTAGGCCTACATGGGCACTTGTAAAACTGCAGGAGAACCTTGCACTAGGCAGGGTTCTAAATTGGTCGTTTCTTATGGAGAAGAACCGGCAAGAAACTCCATGGTTAGTCTTTAAAAAAAAATGTTGTTCTTACAATATTCCATATTACAGTATTAGTAGATATTATGTAAGGACAGTGTAGACTAGTCAATATTGTACTCAAAAGTACAATAAAAAGCGAGTCGTAATAGGAAGTAATCTAAGAATTCGCGGAGTCTACAGTGTTCTCACATTCACATTATATTCGCAGATTAGTCAATATCAATATTTTTCTTTCTTGTCTTCTTTTAAATCTTAGTGTGTGTTCTTGAACAACTCTTCTATAATAAAAAACTGGGCAAGTGCGAGTCAGACTCGCGCACTGCGGGTTCAGTCCAAACACACCTATGTAAATCATTCAATTTCCGAATGGAGTTTCGAATTTTTATTTCGAATCGCAAAATAGTTTTGTTTTTGTGACGTAACAAAACATTTACTGTTATAAGACATAAACTGCCGTATCTTTTTTTTGCGTTAACTTATAAGTTTGATTTTTTTTACAGCTTCAAGGAACCGCAGACTTGAATATATGGTTTTAATTTCAACTCGATACTTCCTCGCGTTCCCGAGATAAAGGGTCTTGACAGACAGACAGACAGACGGACAACAAAGTGATCCTATAAGGGTTCTGTTGTTTCCTTTTGAGGTACGTAAAAATGGCTGATTACCGTCATAGAAATAGTAGAAAGGCACGCAGTTGCAGAACTTCTTCGCCAGTATACTTCTACATGACAATCGACACGTGTTTGTGCTGTGCACCTGGAGAGATGAAACCATTTTTTCCACGTCACAAAGACTTTCTGATTCAAAAGGTCAAAGAAACCTTCAAAATCAAAATTTAAAACATTTATTACATAATCATTATATAAATTAAATGCTGAATGCTTGTGCATTATATAAAAAAAAATTGCTTACCACCTATTCTCAAATCTATCCAATGTACATACAAAATTTCATTAAAATCGGTCGAGCCATTTCGGAATAGTTTGCTTATATGCTTTCAACATATTTGATGATGACTGCGTATATGCACGGTTTCTTTGACATCGACGCACAAACGAATGCCATGGATCCAGTACATGAATCTGGACCCCCAGTATTCGAATTTTTCGTCGGTTTTTTCTAATTAAAAATAATAAATATATTTTACGTTTTTTATTTTAAACTGTACAAAATATCGAGGGTCGTAGGTTCGATTCCCTCCCAGGACAAATATGATAAGTACAATCATTAGTTCGGTTTCTGAGTGTAATATATCTATATATGTATGTATTAAGAAATATATAAGTATGTTTATCAGTTGTCTAGTGTTGAAAAACGTGTTGCGCCGACCCCAAATAACACGGGATAAGGGCAGGAAGATGATGATGATGATCAGTTGTCTAGTACTCATAGCACAAGCTCTGCTTAGTTTGGGACTAGATAGCGTTGTGTGAAAGTTGTGGAATATTATTATTATATTATCTACCCCGATGACTTTTTAATTAATTAATTTTTAAATCAAAATTTGTTTTTTTTTGTTAAAAATATCATCGGGGTTGGTTAGAATAACCATTTTATTCAGTTTAAATTTAAAACTTGACAGATAGACAGACAGACAGACGGACGGACCAAAAAGTGATCCTATAAGAGTTCCGTTTATTCCTTTTGAGTTATGGAACCCTAAAAGTACAGTTTTTTTTTTTGTTAGCCGACGAAAAATTCAACCACTGGTGGTTCCAGAATCATGTACTATTTACGAGGTATTCATTTGTGCGTCGATGTCAAAGACACCCCTGTATATAATTCCTACGTAACGCCATAGACGTCGCTACAGTGATACCAACCTTCCTTCCACTGGAACCCGGCTCATTGGTATACGAGCACCCTCGCCTGATCGGCTGCAGCTCCTCCACTCCTCGTCCACAGCGAGACTCCATGACGCTCAGCTCTGTAGTCCTCACGAGGGTCAGGCGAACATGTGAGGGAGGGTGGGTGAGGTCCATCACGTCGTAAGGAGAGTGAACGTAGAACTATAAGATGAAGAAGAATAAATATTCGACTGGTCTATTGGTCTAGTGGTTAGTGGCCCTGACTACTATTCTGGAGGTCGTAGGTTTGATTCCCATTCAGGACAAATGTTTGTGTTTAATGAGCACGATCATTTGTCTATATCTGGTACACCCAGATTTTAAAAAAAGAAAAGAAAAAAGATAAGTAAATTAAGCAACTAAATTTATATCTTTATGTCTTTTTTTGCAAAAATGTCAGTTAAGAGTTCTTGTGACTTCATCGTCAAAAAAAAAACAAAGATATAAAGATATTAAGGTTGTTAATTTTTTTTTTCTTTTTTTGTCATGTCAGTTATGAATTCTTGTCACTTCATCGTCGATATCTGACGTAGGCTATTAAAGGTTTAAAGAATATCTTACATCAGCAGAAGCGGGCACGTCCATGACGATGTAGCAGCTTAGAGACGAGTATTTACAAGTCTCCGGCCATCGGACGGTGTCGTTGGGGTTTGGGGTCCTGTAATGAAGATAGGGTTATGACTGGCCTGTTGGTCTAGTGGTTAGTGGACTTAACTGCTATGCCGAAGGTCGTCACCCAGGTCTGGACCTGTACGTTTAAAGTAAGATTGTTTCATTCTTATTTCCAGTGTGGGTAAGAGATGGCGTTAGACAACCTGTATTGCTCTGTCTCTTACCCACACTGAAATAAGAATGAAACAATCTCACTTTGAACGTCATGGTAACCCCGCAGGACAAATGTTTGTGTAATGAGCACGATCATTTGTTCTGTGTCTTGGTGTAATTTATCTATCTATATATATAAAAGCGAAATACCACTCAGTGATTAGTCACTAAATCTCAGAAACTATAACACTTACAAACTTAAAAGTTGGCAGGTAGGTTCCTTATAGGGTGTAGGCAGGCGCTAAGAACGGATTTTCCGAAATTTTTCACCCCCTAAGGGGATGAAACGGGGGTCCAAAGTTTGTATGGAGAAACTGACTTTTGAGAAACTAAAAAACGGGTGAAGCCGC
The DNA here is from genome assembly GCA_949316375.1 of Mythimna vitellina. Lineage (NCBI taxonomy): Eukaryota > Metazoa > Arthropoda > Insecta > Lepidoptera > Noctuidae > Mythimna > Mythimna vitellina. The sequence goes on from OX438713.1 coordinate 2,341,127, forward strand.
TGGCAGAAGATAAAAATAGTATTTAAAAATATATAAGTATGTTTATCCGTTGTCTAGTACTCATATTACATTAAGCTCTGCTAATTTTGAGACTAGATGCCGCTGAGTGAAAGTCGTAGAGTATTATTATTATCTATCTATATATATATATATAAAAATCAATTCCACTTTTCGTTGTAATTTTATAACTCAAGAACGGGCTCACCTATCCACACCAAATGTTAGGCTTTGTCCGGACTATTTAGTAGATGGTTTATGTGAAGTTTGCACAAAATCGGTCGAGCGGTTCTTCATTTATCACATTATTAGGCGGTACGAAGTTTGCCAAGTCAGTTTATAGGTAAGTAAAACAAAACAAATTCAATCATTTGTTTTTTTGCAAGATATATATTGTTTACAAGGAATATCATATAGCCTTATTGCTAGAGTCATTGTAACATTTAACTTGCAAGTAAGTATGCATTTTTTTTTAAATATTTATGTCATTCTTCATGCAATCAAATTATTATTGTACTAGCTTTTGCCCGCGACTTCGTCCGCGTAGAAGTCGATAATGGTTTTATTAAGTTTTTTGAGATACGAAAATATGAAATATTATTTATTATCTTCGTCGTGTGTGATAGTCCATTGAATTGTATGGCGAGCGATATTGTATCTTAAGATAAAATATTATAGTATCTGAGCCGTGTGCAGCGCCCCTTAGTGAACTCCAAAGCGGGTGACATAACCTACGAAAAACTTATTATTTGCGGTTGGTACAGTAATCGTGTCTAGGGATCGAACCGCAAAATTAAGTTTGCTTTTTATTGTATATACTTTGCCGGGATAAAAAGTACCCAGTGTGGTGCCCAGGATGTTAAAGAATAATTATACCAAGTTTCATCGTAATCGAACCGGTAGTTTTTGCGTGATGCCTGAACAAACAGACAGACAAAAAATTTTTTAATCACATTTTTGAGTTCGGTGTCGGTCCAGTAACACTCCCTGCCATTTATTTTTTTGATATTTTTTAATGTACAGAATTTTCACTTCTAAAGATTTGTTATAAGTATAGACTTACGAAATAGCTACATCTCCCAACGCAAGAGAATTAGTGACATAACAGGCGCCTGCCTCAGTCATCACCGGAATCCATTTGTAGGTGACCTCCTGCGAAGATCTAGTCTTGATGTCAGGATCTGGCATAACCTGATGAAGATTTTTTTTCTTTTTTATATATTATTAGACATACATACAGCTATCATTACAGACCAATCGAATGCGATAGTGTAGTCAAAAATATAAATTACATACTGTTGTCATGTCAATTTGATCCAATTCATAATATTTACAAAAATAAAATAACCTAGTCAATATAATGATCATTAAAAAAATTAAGGCTATTAATTAACTGAAACATGGTCGCTTACAATGGGCCTCATCAGAAGGCTTACAGTCACTCAAAGGGCAATAGAAAGGGCTATGCTCGGAGTTTCCTTGCGTGATCGCATAAAGAATGAAGATATCCGCAGGAGAACCAAAGTCGCCGACATAGCCCGAAGAATCGCCAAACTGAAGTGGCAGTGGGCAGGGCACATTGCTCGTAGAACGGATGGTCGATGGGGCCGAAAGGTTCTAGAGTGGCGACCGCGCACCGGAAAACGCAGCGTTGGAACTAAGGCCTCCCACAAGGTGGACCGACGACCTGGTGAGAGTCGCGGGAGTGCGGTGGATGCGAGACGCACAGGATCGGTCGTTGTGGCGTCGCTTAGAGGAGGTCCAAAAATGGACGTGTTTTGGCTGAAATGATGATGATGATGATGATGATGAAGGCAATTAATTATCAGTATACAACTATTTAATTCAATTAATTATTTGAGATGGAAAGCTTAAAATCATAATTCTCATTACCGAGTTTCAATCTCAACAGAAATTAGGCAAGAACGCAAGAGTTTCTTGCGTTCTACTTACATCAACTGCTATCCCAAACATATCCACGCTGGTATCCAAATGGTTGAACTCCTGGAACCTCTGCAGGTGGAACAGGTCAGAGTCGGTGATGGCTTCCACGAGACGGGCGTAGTAGTCGTATTTTTCATCTGAAGGTTCGGTGTTGAAGTACTTCTTGATCGCTGCTGGTAACTTGGCTTTGTTGAGGCGGTTCTGCGGGAAGGGATTTTTTTTTATGGTTCTGTACCTCAAAAGGAAAAACTAGGCAAGTTCGAGTTGGACTCGAGCACTGCGGGTTCTGTACAAACCTACCTATGTTCAATTCCCGAATGGAGTCTCGTTCAGTTTAGTTAGTCAATTCGAACGCGTATCGATCGGTGGTAGGGCCACTGCACCCCTAGCCAAGTTGATAATCAGCAATCGTTAACGCCAGCCGAAAACGTATCAAATGTATGGGAATGACATCATCTCAACGTTAAGTCACGTGGTCAGAACAAACGAATAGAAAATTCGTAGCCAAGTTCACATCGTTCAAAATTATAGAATTAATTGTTATCGTTTCTACAATATTCAACGCTACATCCTTTGTTATTGTAGAACGAGCGGCCAACTCAGGCGCGTCAACATGGCTACTAACTTATCGTTTTCTACAATTGCTAACACCGAGGCGTTACCGATTGGAGAACGGAATTCGACACGAAACGGTTGTAACTTGGCCAGGGGGGGTAGGCATAGTGTGGATCTGCGTCAGGTGGACTTTGAAGACGCCGTGACGGCTCTCTAGTCACTCCTCAAAAAGAGGACTTAAGGCCACGGTCATGGCGTGCCCAAGGTGATGTGATGTAACGTTAGAACTATTAGCTTGGCCAGGGCTGTGGAATTGTTCGAGAGAGTTACGCAAAGGGTAACTGAAGGAACTCAGGTGGATTTTAGGGCCGACGCTGCGTTAAGCGGATGCCCGCGCGATCCCATATAAAAGTGCTCGTTTTGCTACGTATACATTAAAGTTCTCCATCGACACGACTACATGCACACCGTTAAATTTTAAATAGCGAAACTGCTCAGATAATAATCCGGTTCCAGCTATGAGGACCGTCGCACACGAAACACGCGATTTGTCCCGCGTGTGCGCCCATTTAACGCAGCGTATGCGTTTTACTCAGTAAAAGTCTGACACTCCCTCTCGGCAAGGTATAAACTATGCAAACTACAGACCTTATAACACATCGTGATTGCAGGCACACTGAACCGCCAGGACCTGAAGTCTTTCTCCAGCGTCACGACCGTAGGAGACTCGTTGTACCGCTGCAGCTGTCCCAGGGACACGTCCACTGCTCCCCACGTGGCGAGGGCTGTTGCTGCTACCCATAGGATCCTACGGGAAACTGTACAATGATGATTCGACTAACGTTGCCCTGCCAAATAAATTATTAAAAAAAAAATGAGCGGTGCGTGTAGCGACACTTTAATAACACTCCTCAAGCACCTCAGCCCCCCTAGCCAAGTCACAATCGTATCGTTCGCGCCGAACGCCTCGAGTAGGCCACGCCTCCGATTCCTTTGTTCTGACGTCATCTCAACGCTCAGTCAGAACAAAGGAATCGTAGGCGTGGCTTACTCGAGGCGTTCGGCGCGAACGATACGATTGTGACTTGGCTAGGGGGGCAGGATATGTTGCCCTCTTGTTGCTACGTCACTTCATGCGAGCCATCATTTTTAGGGGCCTATTTAGTGAGTGGGCAAGTCACTCCCTGCTCTTTATTGATGGAATATTAATAACATTGTTCAGGCAGGGGCCATAGTCTTAACATACTTCCCGGTTACCAGTCCAATTTTTTTTTCCGGTGGGAAAATCATCTTAAGACATCCCCCGCTCTTGGGCGGAGCGGGAGATAGTGCCAGATTTTTACTCACTAAAAACCCACCCCTGTCCCTTCGTTGCCTTTCGTACCGGGGCCGAGTCTTCCTTTCAGAATCAGACCCTTGGCCCCAGTAGGCTTCGACCCTGCTGGGCCCTTACAGTTGCTCTCATCTCCTTGAAGCGCGCGTGGAACAGTACGCGCCGTCGACAACTTGGGCTCGGTCCGGACGGTTACCGGACGGTCGGACGGCGAGCCACCCATTGCTCGCCGTCCGCAAGCCCGCGCCTACGGTGGCCGGAAATCGGGATCGGAGTCCCGGTGGTGGTTGGGGCGTGAGGACCGTTGCCCCACGCGATCGGCCGCCTCCTTTACTAGAATTACTGCTTTTCAGAAGTAGGCGGCCGCCTGCCACTCCTAGTCCACTTAAGACTCCAAAAACTGTAGCCCTATTATCATTGTTTTCATTAATTATGTCGCATTAGTTTCCCACCAGTCGAGGGTGGTCCTTGGATGCACTAGCATAGCGCGTACAGGGATAATCTTCGGTTGGTGTCACTAAATGATCTAAAGGTCGAGGCTCTGTGAGTTGGCTTCTGCCCCTCGTACGCCTTCCAAAGGTCCAGGACCTCAGGGTCGTAAGATATGTAAATGCATAAATAATAATGTTACACAACGCCACCTAGTCCCAAACTAAGCATAGTTGGTGCTATGAGTACTACTACTAGATAACTGATAAACATACTTATATATTTCTAAATACGTACATAATATAGATAAATTACACCTAGACACAACAAATGATCGTGCTCATCACACAAACATTTCGCTCACCTAGTAAAATATTGGCATATCTACAGTACCTAAATGGTGCGAAATTAAGTTTTAACGGCCTAAGTGTTTAAAATTGGATAATTTATATCCTTGAATAACTATTATGGTCTATAATAGTAGCCAACATAACAATTTCTGATAGAAAATGTAAAATGAACTCATTCTTTGTTTTAAATATTTGTACAATCTTTGACCCTTGCATCTGTAAAATATGAAAAATGTAAGCAGTGTGATATATTGTTAGGTGAGCGATTTGTCGTGGGTGGGAATCGAACCCACAACCTCTGATCAGAGCTCTCTGCACGATTAGAACATATACAACAGTCCGAAACACAGGTTTTTGTTAACCTAGCTCAGGCAAGTCGCTACTAGTTATAATGGCGGTACTAATACACCATTGATAGGTTAATATAAACATGTGTAAAAAAAACTAGATTTTATATAATTAGTTAATTAAGCCAATCTTTTTAGAAATTAGTACTACTAAGTATTCATAAGTTTGGTTTATGTATTTCTTTGCAAAAGTACTTAAATATACTATTATTATTGTCTTCTTTATTCACTGTAAACACATATTAATTACATTATTAAATATTTTTCTGAAACAAAATGATACAAAAAAAAAACAAACATTTAAAAATATAAAAAAATAGTACGCCACCGGTATCGGGAACAGGGTGCAAGCTACCGGCGGTCAGGGCTCCAGAGAAAGGAACCTCCTAACAATACGAGCCGTGTCCAGGAGTACCGCTTTCTGAATTCTGTACGCGAGCCTCCTAAGGTGTTGGTCGAGGCTCTTGGCTATTAAGCCATTGCCCGACACGACTATCGGTACAATGACCGCCGAGTCCACATTCCACATGTCGACAAGGTTGTCGACATGTGGAATGTGGACTTTGGACGCAAGCCAAGTCAATATACTTAAAAAATATTATTATTATTATATTATGACTGTCGAGCAGTTACCCTGAACAGTCACAAAACCGTTGGCCAACGACCGTCTGCTCGGAGGATCCTTCTTTTGTGGGTTTTTGTTTAAAACCCACTCCTATGCTCCTTCTTTGCCTTCGTTCCAGGGCCCTGGGGTTCTCTTTCACATAACCCATGGCCCCAGTAGGCTTTGACCCTGCTGGGCCCGTATGGTTTTACAACTGAGGTATGTGGAATTTCACACACCGTACCGCATAACTTTAAAATTCTTACCGTTCAATCCAATGCCTTCGAGGAGCTGCAATATGGTTGAATCCATGGATACTGGTCTCTTTGCAGAAGTCTTTACCACACTTCATGATAGATTTCACTATGGAGGATACCCATCTTGTGATTATCCAGGGTTTCTCCTCTTCATATATGTGATAATCATCAGTGTACTCGTACATTGTTTTCAATATGTTTTTCCAAGATTGTAACCGCTTTTTCGTAAGCCATGCAGACTCCTGTTAAGCCCTCAAATATTATAGGATATTTTTTTAAGGTGGGAAATCACCCGGATAAAGCGCAAGGGGCGTGTCAGACCATTACTGACTTGGGCACGCCATAATTATGGCAGCAAGTCCCCTCTTTGAGGCGTGGCTGGAAAAACCTTACGGCGTCCTTACCTTCCGCATGACGCAGGTTGTCACCGGACAGGGTAAGTTTGGGAGGTTCCTGCACCGGATTCGTGCGGAAGAAACGCCTGGGTGTTGCGAGTAACGGGTAGCTCGCCGTCCGACCGTCCGGTAACCGTCCGGACCGAACCCAAGTCGTTGACGGAGCGTACCGTTCCACGCGCGCCTCAAGGAGATGTCAGCAAACCGTAGGGGCCCAGCAGGGTCGAAGCCTTCTGGGGCCAAGGGTTTGATTCTGTAAAGAAGACTCGGCCCTGGTACGAAAGGCAACGAAGGAGCAAGAGTGAGTTTTTAGTCAGTAAAAGTCTGACACTATCTCCCGCCCCGCCCAAGAGCGGGGGATGTCATAAGATGATTTTCCGACGGAAAAAAAAAGATCTTTACTGACTAAAACACACCTACATATGTTCCTTCTTTGCCTTTTGCGTTCCAGGACCACGGGTTTCCCTTTCGAAAGTCAATCCATGGCCCCAGTAGGCTTTGATCCTGCTGGACGGGTATGGTTTTGCTAACATCTCTTGCTAGATCCGGACGGCTACCGGACAGCTGGACAGCGAGCTACCCATTGCTCGTAGCCCGCAAGCCAAAGCCTACGGTGGCTGAAGGTCGAGGTCAGGGTCTTGGTGGCTGGGGCTTGAGGACGTCCATTCCCTCACGCGTGCGACCACCTCCTTCGCTATCTTTACTGCTTTGCAGAAAGAGGCGACCGCCGCCCATTCCCCCTCGCCCTGGACCATGACCCGGCACGAGAGGTCGCCACCGCCGATCGCCCCCGGCGGTGCTCCGTCCAAGCGGGGCAAACCTCCACCTGAATGCTCAACTGTGTTTTTCGTAGTCCGGACAATGGTAACACCCGGGCGTTTCTTCTGCACAAATCAGGTGCAAAAACCTCCCGAATTAACCATGGCCGGTGAGGACCTGCGTTATGCGGAAGTTGAGAACGCCGTGACGTCTCACCACTCCTCAAAGAAGGGACTAACCGCCAAGATGGCGTGCCCAAAGAATTTTGCCTGTAGGCAAAGTATATTTGTGCAACAATTTAAAAGCTGGTTTTTTAAATTAAATTAAATTGAAATTCTTTTATTTTAGTTAAAAACCCATATTAGAGATCATCCATATAAAATAATTAGCTTAAAATCAATAAATAATCATTCCAAAAAATACAATAAAAATCCAATAAATAAAACCCAATTAAAAAAAATAATTAAATCAAAATTCAATTAATTAAAATACAATAAATTAAAATTCAATAAACTAAAATGCAATACTTTAAAATTCAATACATTAAAATCACAATAATTTCACTCGTTTTAAAATTGTTTTTTTTATCACTAGTGATTTATTTTGTATGAGGCGCTTTGAGTCACACACCTTAGTAGTTTTTCCACCATATATTGTATTGCAATGTTGTAATTACATATTATATTTTCTAAGTAGCGTGCGTGTCATAAATATGGAACATGGAAAATCCATTAATACATTTACAGATAGGTTGCATATTTTAATTACATAAATTATAATACCTGTTTTTTAATAGATAGGTATAAACTAGTGCTTAACTGCGATCTCACCTGATGGTATGCAGTGATGCAATCATTGATGGTGAGGCGCACTAGATTATTATGAGACTATTTACTTGATCTATTCATACATGGTATATATTGGATATTCAGAAACAAGTTGTTCATAAGCGCCTGCAAAACATTAGGTATTAACAATAGTTTATGAAATCGAAAGACGTAAAACAATTTTATAAAGGAGCTTCTTTCAAGGGCGCCGAGTCGCCGACTCCGTGGGTGCTCGGGGCCCAAGCACTCATGACAAATATATAGTGGGTGCCGAGCACCCCTGAGAATAGACATTAAGAAACAGATCAGTAATCGCCTTTTAGGTTACGTATAAATTATAATATTTCTGGATATTAAAAACTAGTTTAATTTTGATATAATTGTTTCATTTTATATTTTTATCAAACATAATTAGTATGCAATTAAGTACGCAGTATGTAAGTACGACATTTATTTATTTGTCGGTCGATCAGAGTGCATTTCTCTTCTTACACTTCGCCACTTCGATTCATCAAATGAGCATGAGCTGAGGTAGTAAATACAACGCGGTTAATAAGTATATGTAGCGACATCTATGGTGTCACATAAGAACTAATCCTGCATCGCGCAATCAAAGTTCTCCGCACGATTAGAACATATTGAACAGCCCGCAATCATCTATCGGGCAATTGCCCACCAGACATAACACCTGCCTGGTCGGAGGATCGTCCCTTTTCAACGAAGGTTTGCGGGACTTTATTCTCTGTTCTTGTTTTATTTTATCACCACTGCTCTCAAAACGGTGAAGGAAAACATCGTGAGGAAACCGGCATGTCCTAGAACCAAAAATTCGAAGACATGTGACATTCACCAATCCGCACTGGGTCCGCGTGGTGGATTACGGCCCTTTCCCTCTCCTAGGAAGAGGAGGCCTGAGTCCCAGCAGTGGGAACATTAAAAGGCTGATTATGCTTATGCTTATGCTACTCTCTGTTCCGCCTACCTCTAAATATAATTCTAAAATTAGGAGAACTTGGATGTAGTCACTGTGGTTAGCCAACCTGACGTCAGAATGACTGATCATTTTATTTATTTGTTAAATTTCTTAAAAGGCGAGTGTTGAAGGGCTCCCCCTTCCTCACTCGCCTATGTTCAACGTCGAGCATGGTTTAAAAGCTTATTGCTTCATCTAACGCAATCCAACGCGATGTTTGATGAAGAGGCAACGCGAAAAAAGAGAGATATCGCCTGAAAACTTTGTTGGCATTCGATAAATCCGTGATTTACTCAAATATTTCACAAAAAATGTTCCAGCAAATACATGTTTTATTGAAACACTTAAAAGTTTTTGAGAAAAATTGTCGTCATTCAGAATCTCGATTAAATGTGCAAGGACTCTATAGATTTACTTTTTATATTTTTAATATAAGAGTATATTATGGAGAGCCAAAGTACACGTAAAATAGATTTTCAGAGAGCTGTACTGGATTAGTTTTACACAAATTTATGTTTTGATTTCTATAGAAGCCTAGATAATATCCACAAGATAGCTGTGTATCCAAAATTTCTGGAGAAAGATGTGTAATAACATCATAATCACGTGCAGGTCTCCCAATGTGATAACGCGAATCTTCGTCACTGTTCGGCAACGGTCGTATTCCCCGAGCGTCGAAAGACGATATGTATATAGAGTGGTTAAGTGCATTTTCTTCATGCATAGTTTAGGGCTCTTACGATTCAATGATTCGGGTGTTTCCGGGAATACGACAATTAGCGAAGATCTGCACGCGCATTATTAATATTGGAATACTGTAAGAGCGTTTATATAAAATTGTAACTCGGCTACTCTTAACGCAAATGTAACAAATAAGTATTTCATTATAGGTAGGTAGAGTCATAGGAAAGCCGGGGAAAATAGAAACAAATTTTTGAAGTCTTTTTTCAAGTTATTAAGAAATTGTTTGGAGCACTTACGTAGTGCATTTTTTTCTAACATTCATCATCATCTTCCTGCCCTTGTGCCATCTTATTTGGGGTCGGCGCAACACGTTTTTTTCTTCCATTCTATCCTGTCAACCGTCATACTATCACTAACTTCCTTTTCTTTCATATCACTGTTCACACAATCCATCCATCTTTTCTTTGGCCTCCCTCTCCCTCATTTTTTTCTAACATTGTAATACAAAAATAATAGACGCTTTGCTTGAAACCGATATTAGGAAAAATTTGGAGTTTCTTGCACATTCTACTCCGTATAGATCTACGCTTTGAATTGTGCAATTAGCATCATTTTTCTGACTGACTGACGTTTTGACAATTCAAAAGTGCCTGTAAATGGTTTATTTGAAACTAGCTTTTGCCCGCGACTTCGTCCGCGTAAAAGTCGAAAATGGTTTTATTAGGTTTTTTGAGATACGAAAATATGACATATTATTTATTATCTTCGTCGTGTGTGATGATAGCCCATTGAATTGCATGGCGAGCGATATTGTATCTTAAGATAAAATATTATAGTATCTTAGCCGTGTACAGCGCCCCTTAGCGAACTCCACTGCGGGTGACTTAACCTACAACAAACTTATTATTTTCGGTTGGTATAGTAATCGGGTTTAGGGATCGAACCGCAAAATTAAGTTTGTTATTTATTGTATATACTTTTCCGGGAAAAAAAGTACCCAGTGTGGTGCCCAGGTTATTAAAGAATAATTATACCAAGTTTCATCGTAATCGAACCGGTAGTTTTTGCGTGATGCCTGAAAAAACAGACAGACACATAGACAGACAAAAAATTTTTTAATCACATTTTTGGGTTCGGTGTCGGTCTAGTAACACCCCCTGCCATTTATTTTTTTAATATTTTCAATGTACAGAATTTTCACTTCTACAGATTTATTATAAGTACTTATAGATAAATTGTTTTAATATTTATACAGAGTGATTCACGACGGAAGTTTATTCTATGTATAATACAAGCATATTATAGTAAATATTAACCGAAAATTTCAAAGATGTATAACAAAAAACAAACTTTTGGTCAAACTATTCACCATCCCACATAAACCCGCTCAATTTAAATTTCCCCAAAAATACTGATTCATATATTTTCTTCCCCGGGCGCGTTCCACCCGCGCCCGCATTTACAATCAATGGCATGAGGTGATCCGCTTCTCCAAGCGGATGACTGTCTAAACCTCCTTTCTGTTGGTCCCAAAGTAATATTTTCTTACGATTTTCTTCGTCTCCAGTGCAAACGTCATTCAGAAAATTATCAAAATCTTCGTTGGCAATTTCTTGTTCAGTTACTGGCCTTGCTTTGTCAAACTCTCTCATGTTATGATATGACAACCCTGATCCAAAAATGGCAACACCTTCTTTTCGAAACTGATACAAAACTTTACCCATATTGTAATGTTGGGTTGCATCTTGATTTTTTAAAATAGATATTTGTACAATCGGTATGTCTGCTTTTGGATTTATCAACATCATTGGTATGAAGACTCCGTGGTCCCAACCTCTTTTATCATCTAGAGTAGATGGGATTTCTGCGTTTTTGAACGCATCGTGTATTCTTCCCGCCAAAACTGGATCACCTGAAACATAAAACATTTTGACGTGAATACGACATAAAATTACTTCCATATTGGGAGGCAATTAAAAAAAACTAATGTTAACAAAATCGGGGGTTACAATTTTCTATTACAGTTGCATAAACCAAAACAATTGAACCGACGACCTACATACACCCAGCCAGGCGCATTACTTTGTGTAATTTATTTCATCACCACTGCTCTCAAAACGGTGAAGGAAAACATCGTGAGGAAAGCGGCATGTCCTAGAACCAATTCGAAGACCTTATGTGACATGCAATAACCGCACTGGGCCCGCATTTCGGCCCATTCCCTCTCCTAGAGAGGAGGCCTGAGTCCCTGCAGTGGGAACATTAAAAAGCTGATTCACGAAATCACGTTCGTCTCTTAGGGTGAAACAATTGACGATCTAAACGTCGCGTCATTTAATAAAAGAAAACAAACATTTTTAGGACATGGATAAAAATTCTGACAAATGCGATAATACATGATAAGAATTTCGAAATATTTATTTTCTAATTCTATAATACTAAAACAAGAAAAATAAAAACATTTAACTAATCAAAACTATATTTCTAGCTAAAATATGCTGTCAAAAAAATTCCTGCGAACCGCTGTCGCCTACTAGCGGCATTGCCACGTTGTATGGCAAAGGGATTAATCTCTGTCCGAGGTAAGCCAGCTCTTGGGTTCGCGAACTGTCAACTAGGCTAAATAAAATAATCGAAGAATATTACATACCTGGAGCATCATATTTAAACTCATAACTTTCGGGCGGAAAGTTATAATAATCGTACAGCAACGAATGACGATCACCAGATGAAATTGTCACGACACCCTCCTCTCTATGCGCTGTCACGACAACTATGGCCTTCAAACGACCCAAATCCACATAATTCGACACATTTTTCAAACCATCTCCGATTTCCACGTTATATTTTTCACGTAAGACAGGATATGGACCGCCGCCATGATTTAGGAAGACAGAAGGCGCGAAATATATGTCCGCCATTTTGGAATGTGTGATGAAAGTTAACACAATGATTGAAATAAAGATTATTTTGAACATGATAATTGTTTATTTACGAGGCGATATGACTGTGCACGTTTATATCAATTAATGCGTAAATAAATACTGTTTTGTAATGTGATCCTACATAGTGTGTTCACAATGGAATATCTACTTATAAAAGATACGATGTGTCATTCGACTTTGCATGGACTAGATAACTTATTTGCTCTTTGAGTTTTTCCAGCTGGTTAGTTAATCTATATTATATAAATACCTATACTAGCGGATCCGACAGACGTTGTCTTGTTCGAAAACTAGATTTTAGAAAGAAAAAAAAAATTGAAAATCCGATTGCATCGCTACCTACCGGGTCCAATCGTATTTTAAAATAATCCAGGGACCCACTAAAATATACACACTTTTAAATCAGTCAAGCCGTTTATGAGGAAATAAGTTACAAACACGCACACAGAAGAATTATAATAATAATATGACCTGTTGGTCTATTGGTCTAGTAGTTAGTAGCCCTGACTGCTATGCTGGAGGTCGTAGGTACGATTCCCACCCAGGACAAATGTTTGTGTGATGAGCACGATCATTTGTTCTGTGTCTGGGTGTAATTTATCTATAACTAGCTTTTGCCCGCGGCTTCGCTCCCGTCTATATTCTACTACTCTACCCAACTCTACCCTACTCTACCCAACTCTACCCTACTCTACCCAACTCTACCCTACTCTACCTTACTTTACCCAACTCTACCCTACTCTAGCCTACTCTACCCTACTCGATAAAATGTATCCTATGTCCGTCCGTCGGTTCTGAACTACCTCCCCACCAATTTTCAGCAAAATCGGTTGAGCAGTTCTTGAGTTATAAATAGTGTAACTAACACGACTTTCTTTTATATATATAGATATGTATGTAATTAGAAATATATTTGTATGTTCATCAGTTGTTTAATACTCATAACACAAGCTCTGCTTAGCTTGAGACTAGACGGCGTTGTGTGATAGTTGTGGAATATTATATTATATATATTGTAATTACTTATACATATAAAATGTTTATAAGTACATATAAATATATACCAGCGATCAGTCTCATCTTCGCACTGGTGTTAGAAATATTTGAAATTCTTGGATTTTGTCTACTATAATATGTATGTATTATACACATATATCTTCCCTGTGAATCACTCTGTCTATTGGCAAAAATTTCACGAAAGTCTGTTGAGGACTTTTTGAGTTTTACGTATTTTTCATACAGACAGATGTTATCGACCATTTGAATGCCTAGTGCGAGTTTGTATTGCGTTAACGCGTTCGACTCTTTTATGACGTTCGATGCTCCAATTGGTCCGCTCAAGCGTATCAAGCTACTAACCAATCAGAGAACCAAATGCGGTTAAAAAAAAAACAACTCATTGAGCAATGGTCTTCAAGTTATATCGATAACCTAGGTTCTCCTGTGGATATGTTCATTTCTGATTAGACCACACAAGGAAACTCCAACATAAAGAAAAACCAAATGTTCCGTACCTACCAATATCTATAGGTACATCTTTTTACCATTTATTTTATTATGTGTTGAATCTGTGAAAGTTTCAACTGCGTAGCTACCACGGTTCATGAGACACAGCCTGGTGAAAGACAGACACGATAGCGGGACAGTGGAGTCATCAGTCAGTTTTACCCTTTGGGTCCGGAACCCTAAAAAGATACCTATCAACAAACATACAAAATGATCAAGTTATTTTATTGTAGATACATAAATAATTTATTATGCTGCGGTCGAGATAACACAATGACCCGAGCCCGACCGATCTCGATAAATCAAATTAAATATACCTTATCATTTGTTTACCTAGAAAGTTTACAATGCAAGTGGACTTTGTAACGGTAGGTACATTAGATAATTACGTCAGCTACTCAGACTAAATGCATTGTTTTTATGTAGGAACTTGCACTTTGAGAGCGACTTCGTCTGCGCAGGAGTCACCCGACTCAGTGACGCTAATCTTTAAAATATTTATAGATTCTTTTAACGAAGTTAAAAGGCTGAAAGAGTAACTTATTTTTAACTTTCTTATTGTAAAAATTTTTAAGAAACCCCCGACTTTCTTAAAAAAAAATATTTTATTTTTATTTCACACTTTTTAAATTATTCGCGGAACCCATTATTGTGATAACTACTTAAATTTTATCAACTAGTGGTTCGACGAATTCGGGTACCTACCTAGGTTGGTACCCTAATTTGTTCCCCGTGAATAATATTATACAGACAAACCACCTCCCACTTCTAGCATCTGCTTCTTGTCATCATGTGAAATGTTTAAAACTAGTTAAGACGAATCTAACGAGCCCAAACTCGACGGGTTTAAAGTAGGCATTCTAGGGTTCCATCAGCCACCTCCCAGTTCTAGCATAAGGTCCTTCTCATCAAGAGAAATGTATAGCACTGGTTAAGGCGAATTAAATAATTTAAACTCGATAGGTTTACTAATAGGCAATCCAGAGTTACGTCTCTTACCTTCGAGCTCTATTGTCAGACTAGCTGCAGCTCAATGGCACCAGCATATACAAGAGTATTTCAAATATTACGTCACACATATTTTTAAAAGTAAAGTAAATACCCATTAAGTGTTTAAGATCCCTACAGCAGTTAACAAACGAGCTGATGAGCTTGTACACCTGGACACATCTTCATAAATTGTAGCTAAGAACCATCTCGATTAAGTCAGCTTTAAAACAAAACAACCGTATGAAAAGCAGGCCAATCGTTTGGGAGCTACGATGCCACCGACAGACACACAAACACGTCAAACTTATGACACCCCTCTTATCGGTCGGGGGTTAATAATAATTAATTACAGTGTTTTAAAAAAGTAAATACATTTTTTTGGCGCGAATTATATATGATGGAATATATTGCGTTGCGAGTAGGTATTCTTTTTACGTATTTATGTCATAGTATTCGTTTTGACAGATGTCAGAACGGGCTTTTTATTTTTTGACAACTTTATCTCTAGTCTCCATAACACCCTCGCCTGCAGCTCGGGCGAATTCCACCTCGGTCGCTATGACAAACTTTCTCCACTTGTATCAAAATGTATTATTTTTTGTTAGCCTGTTCTGTCTCACACCCGGACGAAGGCCTCCCCCCACTCCCTCCATCTTTCACGGACTCGCGCTTCCTCCTTCCATCCATCCAAAGATTTAATCCTCATCATCATTTCAGCCAAAAGACGTCCACTGTAGGACATAGGCCTTCCCCAAGTGTCGCCAAAATGAACGGTCCTGTGCGTCTCGCATTCATCGGATTTCCGCAATTCTCACCAGGCCATCGGTCCACCTTATGATTTAATAAAAATAAAACTTCAGAATATTTTTTTTTTAAATATAATTTACTTACAAGTAAGCAACTCTTAAGCTAAATAATAAAAAATAATTTAATTACAGTGGTCCCTTAACTTTTAAAATACTTGTATATAAGAAAATCATTTAAAAAAGCTGATTGTACGTAATATTTATTGCATTTTAACATCACATTTAGAACAAGGCAAGGTCACCAAGGATATATCTATGAACGGCACGGTTAGCGCCCACAGCCCCCCTAGCCAAGTTACGATCGTTTCGTTTGCTTCGAACGCCTCGAGTAGGCCACGCCTCCGATTCCTTTGTTCTGACCACGTGACTGAGCGTTGAGATGACGTCAGAACAAAGGAATCGGAGGCGTGGCCTACGCGAGGCGTTCGACGCAAACGAAACGATCGTAACTTGGCTAGGGGGGCAGATATGTGTTCCGGCTCTGAGTGTCTCATGTGTGTTTCATGTTTGTGAACGCACTCATGATACAGGAGTCATTCCTAGTGTTGGGAAACGTTTAAAAAAAAAATATATGTATAATATTTTTGAATTGGATACTAAGTCCTTTAAGCAATGTCTTCGTATAAATACAGATTCTAATGTTTTTATAGTATTTGGCAGCAAATGTATCGTCTTAGCAAACTTCGCTGAGGTAGTCAACACTAAAATAAAATTCTCAGCTCCATTCATCGAGATTGTGCTATTTCAATGATTCCACATAGTGTCCAGTTGCGCAGACACTTGAGATACAATATTACACTAATTTTACATCACAATAACCACTAGGAATCAATTTGCGAATAATTAAAACAGCCACTGAACTTCACTGGAATAAATCCTGCCAAAAACTTTTAGCTTTTTCAAAGACAAGCTGGTTATTTTTTTACAATATTCTAGTAATCTGGCTCTTATTGCAACATTTTAGGTTACCCGCGTAGTATTCTATATCCACACTAGTGCAGAAAAGTGTGCGGCTTTCAATTTATCACATTTAGAATAATATAGTAAGCTGATGAAAAATAAATCTGTGAGGAATAAAGCTTATTTCCCATAAATATTACAAAGTTTCTAAAATTCAATTTATTGTGTTGAAAAACGTCGTTTGAAATTTGCTACATTGCATTGTCGCCTCCATAACCGGGGAGTTTCTGCAACGACAAACTTTACCCACTTTTATTATCAATAAAAAAAAAAAAAAAAATGTTTTTAATATCGTACGATAAATAAAAAAATACTATAAACTGTGTACTTTTGGTAAATATTAAAGTATGATTTGTGTATAGGACAATAAATAAATTTATTAGTACAAAAAAAAAAATTCGATAATCTGTTAATAATGTTTAAGCTTGAAGATAGCCCGCGAAAACCAATTTTTAGTCAGCGTCAAATTGTATGTTGATTAACCTTTTAATCACCTACGTCGGATATATCCGACAAACACTCTCGCGTTTATTCCGCCAGGGTCGCACATCCACGACCAAATACTTCATCTCGCTCGTCTGTTACATAGGGAGATTGAAGAGCTAAACGAGATGCGAGTATTCATTCGCAAACACACGACACTGACGAATAGGTCGCGAAAACACTAGTCGGACCAATTCGATGCGGGCGGTTAATAATGCGCTTCAAGGTAGCCCGCGAAAATCAAATTATTAAATTATTAAGTTTTTTGCCTTTTGCAGGTCAATGTCAAGTTGCAAGCTGATTACAATATGATTGGCAACTGTAACACGTATTTGTTTGCGAAATTATAATCATTAACACTTTAACTTGCGTCGGATTTGTCCCGACGAGTGTGCGACTGCAAACATAAGGCCTACGCAGACCGCGACGGCAAAGGATTTAAATTTTTACCAATGGACATTCAACCATATAGAAATACGACATAAATTCCTATGCTTTAAAATGATCCCGTGGCATCGAAAGGGATATCATCGCACGGTATTAAAAGACGCGTCACCGGCTCCCGCGGCAGGATGCCGCGGCGCGCTGCGGTAGGCGACGGCATGCTGAAGGACGCCAGCGCCTTCGAACACTCTATCAAACGCTACTTATGACTGATATATGTATCGGGCAGTAGAAGCTACCGTGGAAAACTTCGACGTAATGTGGCATGCCATGGCAAGGCGCTGGAATGCCGCAGTATCTAAGTGGCTAGTGTGCGCTGACTGGCGGCAAAATCCTTTGCCATGCCGTTCCGGTCTGCGTAGGCCTTTAATCCGATGACTATTTCATGAAATAAATGAAAACCTCTGACCTTGAAAAAAAAATAACTTAAAATTTGAATGTCGCGGGCTTCACTTGCGCTTTCACTTCATGATATTGCAACCAACAGATTATAAAATATATCTGGTTAGTAAACAATTTACTTACAACATTAGAAATAAATTAATGCTTTAAATGCCTTTTTACCGCCTACGTAAACACTCTCGTGTTTATTCCGCCAGGGTCGCACATCCACGACCAAATACTCGCATCTCGTCAGCTCTTCTGTCACCTATGGGGATTGAAGAGCTAAACGAGGTGGAGTACCCAGTCGTAAATACACGACCCTGACGAATAGGACACGAAAATACGCAAGCATTTAAAGGTTTAAATAAGTTTAAAAGAGTTAATTATTACTTTTATCTCTAAAATTACCTATTAAAAATAAAATTCATACACCTTAGTAGGTATTTACAAAATTCTATAGCCCCAAAGCGATCTGTAGATATCTTTGTTCTCAATATGCACTGGTTAATGCTATCCCTTTTTACCTGGAAGTGAAACCACGAGTTTTCTAGAGTGTTCAGCGTGAATAAATTGCCACCGCACGAGACTCAGAATAAAAAAAGGTTTAAATACCAACTTTTCCTTATAGCTCTTACACTTGTTCGTGACACTTTTTTAGTTGTTTGTTCATTGCCAGAAATCTGAGATTTGGAAGCCCTTTCTAGCAAACAGGTTAATATCTGATCAATCAACACAGTCATATGTTTTAAACAAAATGCGTATAAAACAGTTTGGCTTACAAACTATATTATTACTTGATTATTCCTCTTTCCAAACAAAAGCGCTCAGCCTAAACGTTCCTCTCATATCCCAGTTAAAGATCCGTTCACCTGGTTTCGAGCCTCCAGCTCCAGCAATCACAATCAGGGGCATGAAATGTTCTGCGGCACGCATTGGATGAGCTTCCGTCGCACCTTTTTGCTGCCTCCAAGACACTAGGCCTTCTTTCCTAGCTTCCTCGGTCTCTGCGGTGCAAACTTTGTTTAAATATTCATCAAATTCTTCGTTGGCTACTGAGGACTGGTACCGGTTGGTCATGAATTCTCTCATGTTGTGGTAAGACATTCCAGACCCTAATATGGCTATACCTTCTTTTCTGAACTCATATAGGGCTTGACCAAGTTTATAATGTTGTTCAGCATCCTGGTTGGATAGTACAGAGATTTGCACTATAGGAATACTGGCCGAAGGGTTTATAAGCATCATAGGAACAAAAACTCCATGGTCCCAACCTCTTTTTGGATCCAATTTTGAATTTATTCCCGCCTTTTTCAGTGTTTCATGTATCCTTTCCGCCAATGCAGGATCTCCAGGCGCGTCGTAACGATATTTATACGATTCTGGCGGGAATCCGTAGTAATCGAAGTACAGATCGTGGTGTTCTGCTGAAGATATCGTTACCACCTTCTCTTCCCAATGAGCAGTGACTAATATTATGGCTTTGACCTCTTTCAAGTTCAAATGCTTTTGCACCCCGTCGCGAAGGAAATTTGTGAGTCCTGCGTGTTCTTTGTCTCCAAGAAGAGGTAAGGGTCCTCCACCGTGGTTAACAAACATAGCAGGCGCGAATAAAGCCATTTTTTTAACACCACCAGTGAAATAACGAATTATATTCATGGACAACAATGACATAGACACAATAAACGCCACTTGTAGTAGTATCGTGAGTGTATTGAGCACAAGCATGTAAACTGGTTGAGTATGACCTTATCACACATAAATAATTATTGTAATTAACCAGCCGTGAAGGTTATTGTTTTCGATCATAAAAAATCTGTAAATAATTTGACGTTTATTAGTCAGAGTCACGATGGTTTTGATGGCTGCGTTCCAGAGCAATATCTTGTGTTTTATATAATCAAATTATAAATCCATGATAAAATAAATATAAACAGTGATGACAACCGAAAAGGCTGTTTAATTAATGAAAATCTAATTACTTTATTTTATTTTATTTTTTTATTAAGTAAAATCTCAGCCTAAATTCTAATTTCATTTGAAATATCTACGTTGATTTTCGAACGAAACCGGTCTAGAGGGAAAGGGATGCCACGACTGCAAGAAAGAGAAATAAACTTCCCTCCATTTAAAAATGGCGTCTTTCTGAGTTGTCCTTTTCGCACTGGCATAATTTTAAAAGTATCTCACCTAACAGTTTACAAAACAATTAAATACTTTGTTTATTTACTGTAGTTGATGTTATTGCGAATCTCAGAATATAATTCGTGCGAAAAAAAACCCTGCTTTATTATAAAATAGGTTAAAAATGTTGTATGGGCGAGGCGGTTTGTCTGAAAATCTGTCACAATATTTAGCGTTGAAGCGCTCGTTTTAGTGTAAAAATTAACAAACAAAGTGTAAAAATGGACAAGAAAAACAAAAAGAAAACTGTGATCAAACGCAAAAGTGATGATACGGGTGACAGTGAGAAAAAACAAAAAATAATGGTGAATCGCAAGAATGTGGAGGAGAAAGAAAAAGTTGAAGTCGTAAATCAAGTGGTAGAAGTGCCTGTGGAGCAGGGACAACAGATTGTCCACACGGGACAGCTAGTTGAGGGTAATTTCGAGCAGCCAGTCTTCGTGAATATGAAAGGGGAGCCCGTCCAGTTGGGTCCAAACACTGTCATACTTTACGAACAAAGTGGGAACCCTTCAAACTTCGCTTTCGGTGGGATGTGGACCATGGACTCTTCGGGCAGGATTGTAATGGCAGAAACAATCTATGACGTAAAAGGAGAACCAGAGGAAGAAGGTGCTAACTTTGTGCAGAGTAACACAGAAGTTACTACGGTGAGTTTAGTTCGTTTTTACTTCAAATCTTTCTTTTAAAAAATAATTTAGGCTCTAAAAATCTAGCAATATATTTGAGAACACTTAGACATTCCTCTCTTGCTAGAAAAATTCTGAGGACAAAGGATTCGTCTTATTGAATACTAACAGCGTGAAGTTAGGTTTCTCCATCAAACTTTGGACCATTTTCCATCATCTTTAGGGGGTGAATTTTGGAAAATCCTCTCAGTGCTTGCCTACATCATAAAAGGAAACCTTGCTCAAAATTTCACTCTCTTAGGCCTTACAGTTTTGGCTGTGCATTGATATGTTAGTCAGTTTCCCTTTTTATTGGTCCCATAGTAAAAGTTGTTCATAATGAGAAGTACAATGTCCCCTGGAAATTCTTAAAGTTAATTTTTTAACACCCTATATACAACTTGTTTTTTTTTTTATATCCCATTACTAGGGTATGAATGAAACCATATCAAAGAATCAACTGCCATATGAATTATTTTTCAATTATCTTTTTTGTTGTTTTCATTTTCCATACAAAATATTTCAATAAATTCATGATTATTTATGTAAAACACCTTTACGTGAAATATGACAGCGTAAATATGTAATGTCAACTTCAACTCTCACGTGCAAACTATTAATAGACCATCAAACACTGGAGAGTATTTCGCGTGAATTAATAGTAAAATAAATATATATCTCTAAACATCAAAGTTCAAAATAAAAGAATTTCTTCGCAGACGCAGACAAACATTATGACCAGACCACAGACTATGACTATGTACATGAAAGAAACTCGTGAAAAAGAGAAAAAAAAAGAAAAAAAAAAAAGGAAATAAGTAGTTACAATAGTTACAATTTAATTTTATTAATTTCATATATGTAATGTCATTCCATTTGCAAACTACCTACTTTATATTTGATTGATGACTGGCAATGTCACAAAAGTAAAGATTTGTCATACGGGTGTAAATTTTTGACCTAAATTAATTATGGTTCCTACCCTCGAATGTATTCTCACTCTGTAACTCAAAGGTTTGCTGGGAGAAAACTCATTTTTAAGTTAAGCTCGCCTTTGTACATAAACTGTATTATCTCCGTGTACTCATCATCATCTTCCTGCCCTTATCCCGTATTATTTGGGGTCGGCACAACACGTTTTTTTCTTCCACTCTGCCCTGTTACTCGTCATGCTATCACTAACTTCCTTTTCTTTCATATCACTATTATCTCCGTGTACTATGTATGTTTTTTTTTTGTGTACAATAAAGAATTAAGAATGATTGATAATATTTTTGAAACCTTGCATTTTTGGGCCACTTAATCTAAGACTTTTAGTAGATTAGATTAATCAGTGAATGGTATTTCTCTTATTATATATATACTGCTTATTATATATATTGATTTTGCAGTTTTTTGTTGCTAACAAATAGGTTTAAAGAATCTTTATTGCATAGAAGAACATATTATAAATGTTCACTTTTTTCAGATTTTAATTTTTTTTTTAAATAGAGTAAACAATGCAAGATGAATGTAAATAAGTTGGTCCTGAATATGTCTGTGAACCAGTTAAGGTTTTAGAAGTATTTAAGATAGGTGTCAGATTTATTTTAAAGGTCATTGACCCTCCTACATATTATATTAACATTTTTAATTTAAAAAATGGAAATCAATATAAAAAGCTGTCTTGAATCAACATCTATTGTGATGACATTTTCTGGTAGTTAATTCTTAAATCTAGTTAATTGTTTACTTTTCTTTATTGTGGGTAGGCTTGTGCTTGACCAGTATCTCACTTAACCTTTCGAATACTAGAGACACAATAGAAAGACAATGAGAAAAGCGAAAGCCTGCATTCGCTTGGATTTTAATGAATTAACATATGAAGCAACTGAAGATCTTCTCGCTGTTGTAAAGTAGCTTCATAGTTGTTTTTCACTTTCAAAGAATACCCACTATAAGGATAGATAGTTCAAAGTATATGAGCCAACATGTGAAAATATATATCGACGGTGAAGTACCAATAACTCCTAACTGTCGGAAGTCAAAATTATCTGTCCAAAAATTGTTAGGAAGTAATACTATAAATTGACACGTTGGTTTAGTTAGGTGTTTGTTTCCACAAATTAATTTGATGCAGTTGCAACTATATATCCGCTTCGGATATTTTACGAAGCATGCGGAAACACGCATTTAAAATATAAGCACTTAATTTTATCGAAAAATGTCAGTTAGAAGGTATTGGCACTTCACCGTCGATATTTATGTTATAAATTGGAATAAGTAACACATTGTGATTTAGGAGGAATCAATGGACTTCCAAAATACAGGCATTTATTGCCTAGTTTGGGGTCTAAATGGTCTCAACTAAATATATGTACTGACTAACTAAAAGATACAACAATTTTGTACACAAGACTCTGTCCACAGTTTATATTTATATATTTATATGTTACCTATAACCCGAGATTGTTTAGCTCTTGTGTGTTAATCTACACTAATATTATAAAGAGGAAAACTTTGTTTGTTTGTAATGAATAGGCTCAAAAACTACTGGACCGATTTAAAAAATTCTTTCACCATTCGAAAGCTACATTATCCACGAGTAACATAGGCTATATTTTATTTTGGAAAAAAATAGGGTTCCTTAAGATATTTGAGTTTTTCGGACACAAGGTGTAAAAAGTCAACCAGAAAAGTTACTTATTTTGCGTACGCTGCCTAAACTATAAAAGATTATTTGTAGATCTTATAAATATCTACTAAAGTTTGTTAGGAGAAACCTACTTTCACGCGGGTGAAGCCGCTGGCAGAAGCTAGTTATAAATAAAAATAAAAAATTAATGGAAAACAACAATGTGGTCAACAATGGAGAACACAAAAACACATAGAAACACTTCTAGGTAAGTAGAAGTGATTTAAGACGAAAACTCTATAAAATAAATCAATTTTCAATAAAATATGTTAATTCAATGTCAATAATAATTTAAAATAATAATGTCGAAATAGAAGCTATACAAATACAAATGTCAAGATAAAAACTATGCAGTTAAAAATGCCAAGGTAGCTACTATAAATTTAAAAATGTCAACTGGTTAGAAAAAAAAAAATGTCCAAATGTCAAGATAGAAACTATACAATTAGACTCCAATAGATAGGTCAAATTGTTCTTGTGAGGAAACACAAAGCCCAGGAACCTATGCAGTGATAGAATCCCATCTCAGTTGTTTCGGCTGTGAGCTGATATCTCAGTCAGTCAGTTTCCCCTTTTACATACAATTGCTAGAAGATATGTGCTTCAAAACTGAGTTGTAAGATTTTACCTGAACAATCATATTTACATACATACATACATTCTATTCCTTGACCAAATATACTTGAAACTTGGATACGCCATAATTTCGGCGGTAAGTCCCCTCTTTGAGGTGTGGCTGGAAAGACCACGGCGTCACCACCTTCCTCATGACGCAGTTTCTCACCGGACATGGTCGGTTCGGGAGGTTCCTGCACCGGATACGTGCGGAAGTGACGCCCGAGTGCTACCACTGTATGGACCGCTCATAGGACACGGTAGAGGTGTGCCCCGCTTGGGCAGAGCACCGCCGTGTCCTCGTGGGGGAGATCGGCGGCAACGATCTCTCGCCCCAGGCCGCGCATACAGGCCATGGTCCGAAGCGAGGAGGAGTGGTAGGTGGACGCCTCCTTCTGCGAAGCAGTAATGCTAGCAAAGCAAGGAGGCCGCATGTGCACGCGCGAGGCAATGGCCCCCGCGCCTCAGCCGCCGATTCCGATCTCGATTTCCGGTCACCGTAGGCCCAGGCTTGCGGACAGCGAGCAATAGGTAGCTCGCCGTCCGACCGTCCGAACCGAGCCCAAGTTGTCGTCGGCGTGTAGAGTTCCACAGCGCGCTTCAGGGAAATGTCAGCAACCGTAGGGGCCCAGCTGGGTCGAAGCCTACTGGGGTCAAGGGTCTGATTCTGAAAGGAAAACTCGGCCCTGGTATGAAAGGCAACGCAGGAACAGGAGTTAATTAATTAATTCATTATTAATTCTTTATTGTACACAAAAACATACATAGTACACGGAGATAATACAGTTTATGTACAAAGGCGAACTTAACTCTCAGGAGTGGGTTTTTAGTCATTAAAGTCTGGCCCTATCTCCCGCTCCGCCCAAGAGGGGGGATGTCATGGGATGACTTTCCCATCGAAAAAAATGATAGAAAAAATACATACATTGCAAGTTAGAAGCTTGTAAAAAAATGTAAATACTGTCTTTTATATTTCCAGCAACAAGTAGAAGAACAACAGAATACATATCAGCAGTTTGAGCTTAGCAGCGGTACTCAGGTGGATGGCCAGCAGGAGTATGAAGTGGCTATCATCGAGAACCCACCTGCCGAGACTACAGAGAGGTAAGAAAATATTTATAACTTTCCACTACTTAAATGAAGGTTTTGGAGTTGGGACCACGTACCTGAAGACGCTGCATGGAAAGCTTCCCACAAGGTGGCTGATCACCTGGTGAGGGTTGTGGGAATCCGATGGATGCGAGACGCATAGAATCGGTAGTTGTGACAACATTTGGAGGAGGCTTATGTACAACAGTGGACGTCTTCCGGCTGAAGTGATGGTTAATTCGGGAAGTTCCTGCACCGGATTCGTGCAGAAGCGACGCCCGGGTGTCGCCACTGTCTGGCCCGCCCGGAGGACACGGTGGAGGTTTGCCCAGCTTGCGCAGAGCAACGCTTTGTCCTCGTGGGGGCGATCGGCGGCGGCGATTTCTCGCGCCGGGCCTTGGTACTACAGGCCATGGTCCGGAGTGAGGAGGAGTGGCAGGCGGTTGCCTCCTTCTGCGAAGCAGTAATGCTAGCAAAAAGGCGGCCGCATGACTAGATTGAGTTCCTCAAATAATGTTCATTAAAATTTTCTATTATTTTTTGGCTGGCTCGTTAGTCTAGTGGTTAGTGGCCCTGACTGCTGCTATACTGGAGGTCGTGGGTTCGATTCCCACCCAGGACAAATGTTTGCGTGATGAGCACGATCATTTGTTCTGTGTCTGGGTATAATTTATCTATAATATGTATGTATTTAGAAATATATAAGTATATTAAGTATGTTTATCAGTTGTCTAGTACTCATAACACAAGCTCAGCTTAGCTTGAGACTAAACGGCGTTGTGTGATAGTTGTGGAATATTATTATATTATATTATTATTATTTTCAGCCCAGAACCTCAAGTGGTGACAAATGAGGACCAGCTGGTGGCGACGGGCACCGGTGCTGTTCGCTGGCTCAACCAGAAATATGACTTTGTTGTTAGGAAGCTGCAGTTGAATTACGGTAAGCGTTTTCTTACTATTTTAGGGTTCCTCAAAAAGAAAAAACGGAACCCTTATCTTATAGGATCACTTTGTGGTCTGTCTGTCAAGTCCCTGTTTCTCAGGAACGCGTGGAGATATCAAGTTGAAATTAAAACCATATACTAAATCAAACTTCTGAGTAAACGAAAAAAAAAGATACGACCGCTTATGTCGCAAAAAACGTGTATTTGGACACTCTCAAGGGAATCAAAATTTATAGAATACTCTCCATTGACCTAGAATTCTGAAATTTGGCATGAAACAAGGTCTCACAGCACAATTATAGGAAACAATCTAAAAACTAAATTTGTAGTTACGTCACAAAAAAATATTTTTTGCGATTCTGTAAACGTTTCGTAACTCAATTCGGAAATTGAACTGTTTTCATAGGTAAATTTGTACGGAACCCTCAGTGCGATCTCGAGTCCGACTCGCACTTGCCCGGTTTTTTGTTTTAATGGTATAACTTAGTGCTTGACTGCAATTCCCCCTGAAGCAGTCGGGACAAAGCGTTTCACCTCGTCGTTTATACCGCGTACATCGAAGGACTGGAAAAATTTGCCTGCTGCGGTCTTCCCGTCCGATTATAATTTAAGTGTCTTCAAGGCTAGAGTGAATAGGCTCTTAATAAACTAGTGCGTCTCACCACCGACGATTGCACCACTATTTACCGTTAGATGGGATTGCGGTCAAGCACTAATTTTTATCAATAAAAAAAAAACATGCAAGCCAAAAACATTATTAAAAAAATAACTTTCTTGTTTACAGATGCTGGTGTAAAACTTCTTCATTCACCATCGGGATGCATTCAGTGTGTTTATCTAACTACTCCAAGCATGCAGCTGGCATTCAACGCAGTACCACAGTTCTTATGTATTGAAACTGGTAAGTCATCATTATTAGGCCTCACCATCATCATCATTTCAGCTGGAAGCCATCGAAAGTCCACATCTGGACATAGGCTTTTGCCAAGTGTCACAACAGTCACAGTGACCGGTCCTACGTGTCTCGCATCCATCTGATTTCTGCGACCATCACCTGGGGCCCAAGTCAGCTATTTTTATTTGATTGGCCTGTTGGTCTAGTGGTTAGTGGCTCTGAGTGCTATGCCGGAGGTCGTGGGTTCGATTCCCACCCAGGGAAAATGTTTGTGTGATTAGCACAATCATTTGTTCTGTGTCTGTTACACCCAGATAGATTAGAACATATAGAACGGCTCGAAATCATCTATCGGGCAAGTGCCCACCAGACTTAACACCTGTCTAGTCAGGGGATCCTCCCTTTTCAACGGAGGTATTTGGGACACTACTTTCTGTTCTGCATACCTCCAAATTAGTTTTCAAAAGATATCAGAGATGGCGCTAGTTGTTTAGAGCGTCGATGACGAGTCACGTGACTGGCACACGACACTGACGCAACACCGAGTGCTAGTGCGATATAAGTTGACGACGGGCGGTATGATCGGAGTCTCGGTCGGAATCGCATGTGCGCGCTACGCTTTCGGTGGACTATTTTAATCAAAATTCTAATAAAATCTTTATTAAAAAACTTTAGTGAGTGAGTAGACCATGTTTTGGAATCCTTCAGGACAATTTTCTACTTTTAATCAGTTGAAACTGTGATAACTTAGTTCTTCACAAAAGCCACGCTAAACTGCACCGTATTGTTACAGGCATAGAGTTCAACAGCACGATACCGACACTAGGAGGGACAGGCACACCAGCTCTCAAACACAACGTCACATTGTTCTTAGCTGAAGATGGAAACGGGAAATCTGTTATCGTCAGTGCTGGTGAGTGTATTCATTTGTTTTCGAAGTTGCACTACATTGAGAGATGCCCTGGCCATCGGGAGTCGCAGGACAGATTCCTGGGCAGTGTAAGCTCTTGGAGGCAGGCATCAATCGGACCAGGTCCTTGTCGATGGCGTGTTGTGTTTCCAGAGCGCTCATAGAGATAAGTTTTTTTTTTATTGTATCCAAAATCACAAATTGAAAGATATTTTCAAATTCATTGTATACTAATCAAGTTATATATGCTTCAATGATGGTGGCGCGTGTGTTGGATCATTCGGTTCCATTCAAAATGGTTGAGCTGAGTGGTGCTAATATTCGCGTCATGTCCGTGAACGGGCGCTGTCAGTTGAGGCTTGTCATCTCTCAGCTGTCTACTTACTATATTTAGTTTTTATTTTTACTTTATTTACATTGTTCTCACATGATACTGACAAGAAAAATGTAACAGAGATATTTGTAATTACAAAACATGATTGAAAAGAGTGTCCATGGAGTTTCTTGCACATTCTTCTCCATAGAGATCTACGCTTTGGAATGTGCAATTAGCATCATTTTTTATGACTTCTTGACATTTTAAAAGTGCCTATAAATAGTTTATTTGAAATAAAATGCTTTGACTTTGACTATAAACTTTTAAAATCTGGCGGAAAGGGAAACTGTCAAATAACAGTTTTTTTTTCGTCGTAAAAATCATCCAATGACATCCCGCGCTCTTGGGCGGAGCGTGAGGGTATGTTAGACTTTTACCGACTAAAAACACACTCCTGTTCCTTCGTTGCCTTTCATACCAGGGCCGAGTCTTCCTTTCAGAAGCAGACTCTTGGCCCCAGTAGGCTTTGACCCTGTTGGGTCCCTACGGTTTGCTGATGTCTTAAGGCGCACGTGGAACAGTACGCGCCGTCGACGACTTGGGCTCAGACCGGACGGTTACCATTCCGTTTATCTACTCATGTGGTTGAGCCACACGAATACTGACAAATGCTTACACTGACTGGACAGGTCCGCTCAGAACTGTGTGGTTCTTTCTTCAAAAGACCATCTCAGACTCCCAATCTGCATGGTTCTCATATGATTTGACCATTACATGTTTGCTGTATGAACTTTAAAAGAGACTTTGACCCCTGAGTTTGTTTCGGTGTTTCTTCTCAGGGTACTCAGCTAGGAAACACCAGATTCATCGAGTTTAAATTGACAAAAAAATTGACTTGTCATCATCATCATCATCATCTTCCTGCCCTTGTCCCATCTTGTTTGGGGTCGCCGCAACACGTTTTTTTTCTTCCTTTCTATCCTGTCAACCGTCATACTATCACTAACTCCCTTTTATAAAAAAATTGACGTGTAAAAGAGTTTTTAAAAGCCTATTTGGCAAAATAAATATCATTTATTATTGTCTCCAGGTATCTCGACCCTCATTGGTGAAGATCTGACATGGTTGTTGGAGACGTTCAAGTCCTGCAATCCTGCGTGGCGGCAGGTCAGATGCGTCGTCTGTGATCCTACGAAGTGTCAACAGGTAAGTTATTGTTTTTAACAGTGTTCAAACCACAGAAAACTTAATAATAAGGCAATAGAAGTCGCAAAGACGTGTGACCTTGTGGCCGCGCATGTGTATCAACTATCGCGCGGGCGAAGCCGCTAGCGGAAGCTAGTGTACTTATAAATTTAAAAAGACAAAAAGATATAATTAATTTCTATCCTTGCACATTCAATCAAGATTTTGAATGACGATGTTTTTTTTTTCCAAAAAACTTTAATTAGAAAAAAAAAACACGTATTCTGGAATAAGTTTTGTGAAATATTCAAATGAATCTTAGTCCCGGAAGCATTGTCCCATGAGATAATTTTCTTTATTCATGCGTGTGAAACCGCTAGAATAGTCTACTATAAAATAAATAAAAAAATATCTGTCCTTGTTTCTCTTCTACAGTCAGTCCGCACAGCCTTCCCGTCAGCCCACGTGACGTGTTCAGTGTGGCAGGCGTCCCTCGCGAGTGCCCGCCTCTGCTTGGAGGCGACTCGACGCGTGGACACGTCCCTCTCCCTCATAGAGCTGGCGGCGAGGTGCAAGACGTACGCGCTCGCCTTGTTGAGAGGCGAGCACACACATACACAGTTACAGGTATGTAGATACTACTGGTACGAAAAACTTTGGGTAAACGGTAGCATAAGGACGTAGCCTACATTCTCTAAAAGTTGCAATACTTTGGCTATCGTCTACGTGAGTTGCTCCGTCGTAGAGCTACAGTCGACGAGTGTTGCTACGTCGTAGAGCTACATATAGTCTACGTGTTGCTACGTCGTAGAGCTACAGTCGACGAGTGTTGCTACGTCGTAGAGCTACATATAGTCTACGTGTTGCTACGTCGTAGAGCTACAGTCGACGAGTGTTGCTACGTCGTAGAGCTACATATAGTCTACGTGTTGCTACGTCGTAGAGCTACAGTCGACGAGTGTTGCTACGTCGTAGAGCTACATATAGTCTACGTGTTGCTACGTCGTAGAGCTACAGTCGACGAGTGTTGCTACGTCGTAGAGCTACATATAGTCTACGTGTTGCTACGTCGTAGAGCTACAGTCGACGAGTGTTGCTACGTCGTAGAGCTACATATAGTCTACGTGTTGCTACGTCGTAGAGCTACAGTCGACGAGTGTTGCTACGTCGTAGAGATACATATAGTCTACGTGTTGCTACGTCGTAGAGCTACAGTCGACGAGTGTTGCTACGTCGTAGAGCTACATATAGTCTACGTGTTGCTACGTCGTAGAGCTACAGTCGACGAGTGTTGCTACGTCGTAGAGCTACATATAGTCTACGTGTTGCTACGTCGTAGAGCTACATATAGTCTACGTGTTGCTACGTCGTAGAGCTACAGTCGACGAGTGTTGCTACGTCGTAGAGCTACATATAGTCTACGTGTTGCTACGTCGTAGAGCTACAGTCGACGAGTGTTGCTACGTCGTAGAGCTACATATAGTCTACGTGTTGCTACGTCGTAGAGCTACAGTCGACGAGTGTTGCTACGTCGTAGAGCTACATATAGTCTACGTGTTGCTACGTCGTAGAGCTACAGTCGACGAGTGTTGCTACGTCGTGGAGCTACATATAGTCTACGTGTTGCTACGTCGTAGAGCTACATATAGTCTACGTGTTGCTACGTCGTAGAGCTACAGTCGACGAGTGTTGCTACGTCGTAGAGCTATAGTCTACGAGAGACGCTACGCCGTAGAGCTAAAGTGGTGTCGCACTTGGGCCACATGCCACAGCCACAAATGCCGCCTCGAGAAGCTAGAAGCATGCCACCTCTTTTTACAGTGATTTTACAGTGTCCCTACATCTGCACTATGAAAGACGAGAAACGTGGCAGGTTTTGACGGAAATAAGAAATTCGAGAATAAAGGAAGAAAGAACTATCCCACTGCTGGACAAAACTCTTCTCGTTTGTAAAACCAGTTTTTTTTTTGTTGTAGCAAAAAAAAAAAATCGTATTTTTTTTGCCACCAGGTTCTGAAACGCGGTATTATCGGCACTGGAGCCGGCACGCTGGGGTTGTGGGAACTGCTGACTCGGCCCAACGGAGCCATTCCCAAGCTGGACTCGTGGTTGGAAGCCGACAACTATACCAACATATTGCACAAGGTACGTCTTATATTAATACTAGGTGACCCCGACCTGGCTGGCGCGACCAGTCGCCGCTACCAACAAAATGTATACAGCTCTATAGAGAGTTAGGGCTCTATTTCACCGGGACACCATGGCGGCACAACTGCTCGCGCCGCTGTGGTGTCCTGGTAGTCCTGATAGGGCATCAAAAGATAGATTTTCATCTTACATACTCTTTGGTGGGGGCGTCACTGAAGGCCGGACTGGCGTCAGAGCTGGTAGCGCCACCAAATTGGTTGCGTAACCAAAAGGACACCAGGTGAGTAACTCTCTATAGGGCTATATAAAGTGTTAAAAAATTAACTTTAAGAATTTCGAGGGGATATTGTACTCCTCATTATGAACAACTTTTACTATGGGACCAAACCTGAAATCGCGAAAAAAAAATCAGCTGCTCCATACATTTTGACGAATTATGCGAACGTAGGGAGAAGCTGATTTATTTTTCGCGATTTCAGGTTTGGTCCCATAGCATAGTCGGCCTTATAATGTTCCCACTGCTGGGACTCAGGCCTCCTCTCTAGGAGAGGGAATGGGTGGATGTCACATGTCTTCGAATTTTTGGTTCTAAGACATGCCGGTTTCCTCACGATGTTTTCCTTCACCGTTTTGAGAGCAGTGGTGATGAAATAAATTACACAAAGTAATGCGCCTGGCTGGGTTTGAACCCATGACCTACAAATCGTAAGTCGGGGCCGTTACCACTCGGCCACCACTGCTCGGTTTGGTCCCATAGTAAAAGTTATTTTTTTAACACCTTATATACATTTTGTTGGTAGCGGCGTCTGTTCGCGCCGCCATAGTGTCCCGGTGAAATATAGGCCTTACTCTTTGGCGGCGCGACCAGCTCGGACGCGTGCACTTAAGGTCCATTTTGATACTGTCTCAGTGTGGTGTAGCGACTCTGGTGTCTGTATGGTGTCTAGTCTGGTAGCTTACAGAAACCGTGGCGGCGCCGTGGTGTCCCGGTCAAATATAGCCCTTAGTTCTTGCCTACATTCTAAAAGAAACCCTTGCGCAAATTTCACGCTCCTATTCCCAGTAGTTTCGGCTCGTTGATATGTCAGTCAGTCAGTTTCTCTTTTCATATACATTATTGGCGGTCATTAGAGTATTTCATGTTTTTTTAAATTTTCGATTTTAACTTTGCTCGAATTGATACTACTCATGCACAGTTATTGGCGTTGTGCAACCTCTAAATATTAACCGATTATGGTGATTTTTGGTCTATGAACACTGCAATCTATCAAGAATCCGAGCAAATTCAAAAATCGAAAATTTTTAAAACATGAAACACGCTAGCTGTCAGTCTTACTACTCCGTAAGTTGACCATATCATTTCAATAAAAAAAATAACTTACTCCACACCGCTGTCATCTTGGAAACGTACCCAGAACGTGCCCTTCTAGATCTTCTCCATTTTCCAGGGCCTAGAACGCTTAGTTACCAAGTTCCAGAATTTGGTACGCAATCAACTGCAGCTGGACGAGTTCGTCTCCATATTCTTCAATGTTGCCAATCAGCTGGAGAATGACAGGAGGACCTTCGCGCTTAGCAGGTTACGGGTAAGTTGCATTGAGTAATAATAATATAATAATTGATTCAGAAAGTGGTACTCCTGGACACGGCTCGTATAGTTAGGAGGTTCCTCTCTCTGGAGCCCTGACCGCCGGTAGCTTGGACTCTGTTCCCGATACCGGTGGGCTACTATTTTTTATATTTTTAAATGTTTTTATTTTTATAGTGGAATATTTAAAAATATAATTTATATGTTTTGTAAAAGAAATAAACGATATAATAATAATAATATACCACAACCATCACACAACGCCGTCTAATCCCAAGCTAGGCAGAGCTTGTGTTATGAGTACTAGACAACTGATAAACATACTTATATATTTCTAAATGCATACATATTATAGATGAATTACACCCAGACGCAACAAATGATCGCGCTCATCACACAAACATTTGTCGTGGGTGGGAATCGAACCCACGACCTCCGGCCAAGCAGTTAGGGCCACTAACCACTAGACCAACAAACTAGTCCTTCTATGTAATCCACTGTCTTTGTGGTTATAAAAAAAAAACATGGCATGGCAAGGACAAGCTAAAGCGGGAGTTCCGCTCTGATCCGCTCCCGCCTCAGACTTCTAACCTAACTTGTCCGTGTCGAAGTGCCCTACAATTCCAATTGGGACTAAGAATATTTAGTTGATGTTGTAAAAAAGACGAATTAGCCTATTAGAGGTTATCTGATTTTATTTATTTAAACTTCATGAACAGTGGTGGTACATAGGCGGACTTAATGCCACAAAGCATTCTCTACCAGTCAACCATTGGGTTAAAAAAAACAACACTGTGGTAGGTGTGCACAATAAATAAATAACAGATATTTTTGAAATAGAATGTAGTATCGTTAAATTAAGTGGCTTATTATAATAAAATACGTATATATGCTGATATAATAAACATCATCATCTTCCTGCCCTTATCCCATCTTATTTGTGGTCGGCGCAACACGTTTTTTCTTCCACTCTATCCTGTCAACCGTCATACTATCACTAACTTCCTTTTCTTTCATATCACTGTTCACACAATCCATCCATCTTTTCTTTGGCCTCCCTCTCCACCCATCCACATGTATACTCATAACTCTTTTAGTAACATGTGTTTCATCTCTCCTCTTTACATGACTATACCAAGACAAACGATTCCCCTTCAACTTTTCAGTTACTGGCGCCACTTTCAAACTTCCTCTAATATATTCATTTCTCACTTTATCCATTCTCGTCACACCACACATCCATCTCAAAATTCTCATCTCCGCTACATGCAATCTTTTTTCATCCGTCTTTTTCACAGCCCAACATTCTGATCCATACAGTATGACAGGCCTTATCACGGACTTGTAGATTTTACCCTTCAACTTGAGGGGCATCCGCGTGGGTCACAAATTGTTCCAGTATATAATAAACTAATAAATACTATGATAAATAAGAAATCATTTTCCCTTTGCTTAGTTTTAAAATGTGAAGTTTTATCTTGTGGTTCTCCAGTAATGAAATGGGTGGCTTGACTTAAACTTCTCTGTTTTCCAGGACACAGAAAATCTGAAACAATCTCCAACGGACACCATAACTCAATACGCTTACAATTTGATGTCGCATCAAACGAAATTGGCCCAGAAGTGTCTCGACGACAGAGCTGGCAGGTGAGACTTTATTTTTGGAAAAAAAAAACAATATGCAACACACTATGCCGAAGGTACGCGACTGAAGTTCCGCGGCTGATTTTACGTTCCGACGTATTCCGCTGTCATGACAGACAATAAGTGCTGAACTTACGCGGCAGAAATTCAGTTGTGCAACTTTGTGTGTATTCAGTGTCTCGAGCGTGGTCGTGGCGTCGTATCGTGTTATATAAACAGCCGGATATGCAGACGCAAAACAAAGTGATTATATTAGGGTTCCGTTATTACTTTAATAAACACAACGGGCGGACACGCGGGGCGCGGCTATGCCTGCCTCCCGCTACTCTGCGTCGCGGATCTTTATCGGAAATTGAACCGATCTTCGGTCGCGTATAATTTGCTCTACAGAATACGTTGTTACTGAATTTACGCCGGACCGGAGTTCGGCTGTATGCTATAACATAATGTGTCGTAAGTAATTCAAATAGCATTGCAGGCGTAATCATACCGAACATCGGTCGCGTACCTTCGGCATAGCGTGTTTAGACACTTAGTATAT
This sequence comes from Mythimna vitellina, assembly GCA_949316375.1. NCBI lineage: Eukaryota > Metazoa > Arthropoda > Insecta > Lepidoptera > Noctuidae > Mythimna > Mythimna vitellina. The sequence continues at coordinate 2,376,500 of OX438713.1, forward strand.
GCGAAACCCGAAATACGTATTTTTATGTAAAGAATCTATTAACAAAATTTCAATCAATCAATCAATCTTTATTTGTGGATTTCATAACTGTATCATGAAAAATCACAGATTTATAAGCTGGTTATGTTACCTAGTTGTCCGCGCAAATAAATGGTCACCGGGCCATCCGGGCGACTGAGTTGTTTTGCTCCCGCACCCAGCTGTGCGTTGGCGCATAATGCCCGCTATGACCTGCCGTGACCTGTTTTGTTATCAGGTTCCGGAGGTGTCCAACTTGTGACCTTTTTTAAATATTTATGGGAAAGAAAATCTAATGTGGTGTAAAAATTATTGGAATCAATTCAGTTACTGATTCTGAACAAACTATATTCAGGGTTCGAATATACTAAACATAATATATTCTAGTACTACTAACTAGAAAGTAGGTTTTTCCATACAAACTTTGGAACCCCATTTTACCCCCTTAGGGGTGGAGTTTCGTAAAATCCGTTCTTAGCGGATGTCTACACCCCATAAAGAACCTACCTGCCAAATTTTAAGTTTGTGGGTGATATAGTTTCGGAGATTTCGTGATTGATCAGTGAGTGGTATTTCGCTTTTATATATATAGATATAATGTTGTATAGACTTGTCGAAAGTCAATGACGGTCAAATAAACTGAATTTAGTTTTCGAAAAAATCAAATTTCTCCATAAAAGCATACATGCAATGGCTCCAAAGCTATATATGCCCTTGTCCCGTCTTATTTGGGGTCGGCGCAACACGTTTTTTTCTTCAACCGTCATACTATCACTAACTTCCTTTTCTTTCATATCACTCTTCACACAATCCATCTATCTTTTCTTTGGCCTCCCTCTCCCTCTCCATCCATCCACATGTATACTCATAACTCTTTTAGTAACATGCGTTTCATCTCTCCTCTTTACATGACCATACCAAGACAAACGATTCCCTTTCAACTTTTCAGTCACTGGCGCCACTTTCAAACTTCCTCTAATATACTCATTTCTCACTTTATCCATTCTCGTCACACCACACATCCATCTTAACATTCTCGTCTCCGCTACATGCAATCTTTTTTCATCCGTCTTTTTCACAGCCCAACATTCTGATCCATACAGTATGACAGGTATTAACTAACAACGTAAATAATTTAAAAAAAACTATGAACGTTGAGTTCAGCGTCACCTAGCGAGATCACAGCCATTCTCGAACCTGCAGCTTTCACCTAAAGATTGGCCATTGGAATCGGAATTCGTTCAAAAATAACCTTATCATGTTTTCAGAAAACACAGCAGTGCAGCCATTTGCAAATACGGCACATCGACTCAGGAATGTTCGTGTCTGTTCAGCAAAGTGTTCCGGCTGCCCTGCAGACATATACTCATGCTGACTACCGAGCTCAAGGTTTTTTTTTTAAATTATATAAACCAGTGCTTGACTGCGATCCCGCCTGATGGTAAGCAGAGATGCAATCATTGATGGTGAGGCGCACTAGTTCTTTAGGAGCCTATTCACTCTAGCCTTGAAGACACCTAAGTTATAGTTGGACGGGAAGAACGCAGCAGGCAAATTGTTCCAGTCCTTCAGGTACGTGGTAATTCCAATTCCAGAGGGTGACCCTAAGTGTGTTGTCCTCTATGTAACTTGTGCCGGTTCTCCAAGACGTTGCTTGAGACTAGTGATGCAATGGTCCCACTGCTGGGACTCAGATCTCCTAGAGAGGAACTTCTGCTTCCGTTTCCGCTTCCGCATCCGCAAAGGTTTACTTTTGACATCTGTTTCCGCTTCCGTTAAAACACTTTCGTTGCATGACTAATTAAAATAAATAAATAAATTAGCGTGCTACAACAAGGCCGATGCCTGCTAAGGCTGCAGGTATGTTCTAGAGAGTTACCGCGGCGCTAGAACGCAAAAGGCAACTGAACTATAGGTGGGTTATAATCGGTAAAAAGCGGCCCCATACTAGGCGTGTGCGTTCCTCGGGCGTGTAAGTAGCACGAGCGTCGCGTTTTTACCTCTTCACCCGCTGCCCGCTACTGTTTCCGAAACAGTCTTCAGTGTTCGCTCACGCAGCGCTCTCTCGGCGCGCACGCAGCGCGCTCTCGGTGCCCCCTTTGCTCGAAACGCGCACGCTTAAGGTGGGGAACGCCAAAGTATGACACTTTTACTAGACTCTAGTACGAAAATTTAGATTTTGTGGGCTAATTTTGAGCATCCCTTAACACGAATACACTGTAGTTCTTTTATAAACTAAATAAGACTAATTCATAGTAGGTAAAGTCATGAATAACCTACAAATCTTTGCATCGCTACTTTATTATAGTAAAAGTTTTGAGTGAAGCCACTGTATTTACACAAATTCTTGTTTCCAGGTAAAAACACACATCCCATTCGAGCCTCGTTGGACGGTACAACACTGTTTATTTGGCTGCGAGAGTCTCAACTCTACCACAAGTAATAACGCAGGTAAGAATCGTAGAAGTAGAAGGTAATTTCTAAAAGTAATCATCATCTTCCTGCCCTTGTCCCGTGTTATTTGGGGTCGGCGCAACATGTTTTTTTCTTCCATTCTGCCCTGTCAATCGTTATGCTATCACTAACTTCCTTTTCTTTCATATCACTCTTCACACAATCTGTCCATCTTTTCTTTGGTCTCCCTCTCCATCCATCCACATATAAACTCATAACTCTTTTAGTAACATGCGTCTCATCCCTCCTCTTTACATGACCATACCAAGACAAACGATTCCTTTTCAACTTTTCAGACACTGGCGCCACTTTCAAACTTCCCCTAATTTCTGAAAGTAATATATTATAATAATAATATTCCACAACTATCACACAACGTCGTCTAGTCCCAAGCTAAGCAGAGCTTGTGTTATGAGTACTAGACAACTGATAAACATACTTAAATATTTCTTAATAAATCCATTTACACCCAGACACAGAACAAATGATTGTGCTCATCACACAAACATTTTTCCTGGGTGGGAATCGAACCTTCGACCTCCGACACAGCAGTCAGGGCCACTAACCACTAGACCAACAGGCCACAAATAGAAAAAGTACTGGTTCAATTGCTAAAATATTTTTCACCAATAGAAAGCTGGTCTATTCCTGAGTGACATAAGGTATATTTTATGTACGCGAGTGAAGCTGCAAAGGGAGCAGTGGTGGCCAAGTTGTAACGGCTCCGACTTACAAGTTGTAGGTCGCGGGTTCAAACCCAGCCAGGCGCATTACTTTGTGTAATTTATTTCATCACCACTGCTCTCAAAACGGTGAAGGAAAACATCGTGAGGAAACCGGCATGTCCTAGAACCAAAAATTCGAAGACATGTGACATTCACCAACCCGCACTGGGCCCGCGTGGTGGATTACGGCCCATTCCCTCTCCTAGAGAGGAGGCCTGAGTCCCAACAGTGGGAACATTGAAAGGCTGATTATGCTTATGCTTATGAGTGAAGCTGCGGGCAAAAGCTAGTATCTAATATTTCGTTACTCTTCCTGCTAGGTGGCGCCTCGTTCATGGAGCAGGTGGTCGTTGAAACCGAAGAACAGCATCGGCAGACGATACAACAGCAGCCCCAGCAGGTACACCAGGTGCGTTAGATTGTGTTATCAGCAGTGATCGGAGTAGGTAGATTGAATTGAAGTCATTGATTCGAAATGTATATAAGGTGTTATTACATTGTACTCCTCATTATGAACAACTTTTACTATGGGACCAAACCTGAAATCGCGAAAAAAAAAACAGCTGTTCCCTAAGTTTATGTTCGCCTAACTCGTCAAAATGTATGGAGCAGCAGATTTTTTTTTTTCGCGATTTCAGGTTTGGTCCCATAGTAAAAGTTGTTCATAATGAGGAGTGCAATGTCCCCTTGAAATTCTTAAAGTAAATTTTTAACACCTAATATATTAATATGGACATTCCTCCGGAATTGGTTGATTGTTAAAAAAAAAAAACGAAACTTAGGTAGGGATTGTATTAAAATGAGCAATATTATATTCTTCCTATTTTTTTTTAATGGCACACAGTCACAATTGGACACAACCCAACGATCAATCAGAAAAAAGGATCATGGGTGGTGTACTAACCGGTTATCAAAACAATGCTTTACTTCAGTTCGTAGAGTGCGCTTGCGCAAAGTTGTGGCCATAAAAAGGCTAAAAAAATAAATAAAAAATATTAATGCTTCGATCGGAATCCGATTGTTTTTATTATTCAACAGATAAATATTTTTTTTTTTTATTACGTATGAAGATTCCTAATAATTTATTTTGCAAATTGTAAACACCCTCTTACATAAAATTTAAATATTAACTAAGCTGTTTATACTAAAACCTAACTATGTACATAAAAATTATAAATACTAAACCTAACTTTGTACATATAATACAAAAACACCTATTACACTCAGGCGTCGAAGTACTCCTTCACATCGCTGTCATCCGGAACTGTGCCCAGACGGCTGGCAGCATTGCCACGTTGAATGCCAATGCTAATTCTTTGGGCAAAGAACGAGCCAGCCCTCTGGTCATGCAAAGTGTCGATCAGACGGCGTGAAATTTCTTTGAAAAGGAGACGCGCACTCTGACCCCATGACCCAAGCGTTTCGACCCCAACGGCTGAAAACTGTAATTACCAATAAGGTTACAGTATTGGCGCCGTTTGAGGGAAATTAATTTAGTTTTCATAACTTCCTTTAAATGTTGAATTGAGTAGTAATAATATCACTATCAACATTAACAATATTTAATTGAATCCGGAAACACTGGAATTAGGTACTTCCGGATAAATGGCTTATCCATGTTATTCTTTCTGTGTGCATTTATGATACAAGTACCAAAAATCAATCTACCTACTCCGATCACTGGTTATCAATTACTATCAACCCATTCCCTTCGACCAGGTGTTACAAATCTTTGAATTATCTAGTTTTTATTTACTATGTCTCTTGTTTGACCACTATCTCACCTAAAGCCGTTCAAGTGTTAAGTAAACAGAGAGAAAAAGGGTGTCCGTGGAGTTTCTTGCAAATTCTTTTCCATATGGGCATTTAGCATCATTTTTTCTGACTGACTGTAAATGGTTTATTTGAAATAAAATGCTTTGAATCATTGAATCATAGCGCTCACCACAATAATCTTATATTTAATATAAACTCACTTATAAAATAATAATACTCTTTTATAAAAATATTTCGAAATTGATTATATGTAATGATATATTGTTGTTTGTTCCAGGTAGGCGGCGTCAGGCAACAACAGTATGTATTAGCGACGCCCGGACAACCCGCCACGCCCGTCTCACAGGTAATATTGTAATTATGTTACAAAATCATATAATACATACATATATGTATATCAATAACTGGACTGGCCTGTTGGTCAAGTGGTCAGCGGCTCTGACTGCTATGCTGGAAGTCGTGGGTTCGATTCCCACCCTGGAAAAATGTTGTATGTGATGAGCACTATCATTTGTTCTGTGTCTGGATGTAATTTATCTATAGAATAGAATAGAATAAACTTTATTGTACATCTAAAATAGTAACAAAACTTTTACACTAACTTAAATCTATGGGTACAAAGGCGGTCTTATCGCTGACAGCGATATCTACCAGACAACCTTAGGGTGGAATGTAAAAATTTAAAAAAAGAAAAAGGGGAGTCGGGTATCTATAATATGTATGTATTTAGAAATATATAAGTATAATAATAATATTCCACAACTATCACACAACGCCGTCTAGTCCCAAGCTAAGCAGAGCTTGTGTTATGAGTACTAGACAACTGATAAATATACTTATATATTTCTAAATACATACATATTATAGATAAATTACACCCAGACACAGAACAAATGATCGTGCTCATCACACAAACATTTGTCCTGGGTGGGAATCGAACCCAAGACCTCCGGCATAGCAGTCAGGGCCACTAACCACTAGACCAACAGGCCAGTCAAATAGTATGTAGTATGTTTATCAGCTGTCTAGTACTCATAACACAAACTCTGCTTAGCTTGGGACTAGACGACGTTGTGTGATGGTTGTGGGATATATATAATATATAATGTTTTTTGACTAGCTTTTTGTAGACTGATATATTTTTAGCGTCACGGATCTCAGTTGAAAGTGGGTTCCTACTGCATTTTACGGGGCTGAGATGGTACTTAATGTGGGATCTGCATGGGGCATCTCCTTGGGTCGCGAGTCGACCAGTACGCGCCGTTGACAACTTGGGCTCAGTCCGGACGGTTGCCGGACGGTCGGACGGCGAGCCACCCATTGCTCGCCGTCCGCAAGCCCGCGCCTACGGTGGCCGGAAATCGGGATCGGGGTCTCGTGGGCGGTTGGGGCGTGAGAACCGTTGCTTCACGTGATCAGCCGCCTCCTTTGCTAGCATTACCGCTTCGCACTTGGAGGCGACCGCCTGCCACCCCTCCTCGCTCCGGAGCATGGCCTGTGCCAAGGCCCGACGCGAGAGATCGCCGCTACTGATTGCCCCCACGAGGACACGGCGTTGCTCTGCTCAAGCGGGGCACACCTCTACTGTGTGCTCCACCGTGTCCTCTGGGCGGTCTACGCAATGGTGACACCCGGGCGTTTCTTCTGCAGGGATTCGGTGCAGGAACCTCCCGAACTTACAGGTTCCTTATATGGTGTAAACATCCGCTAAGAACGGATTTTACGAAACTCCACCCCTAAGGGGGTAAAACGGGGGTTGGAAGTTTGTATGGAACAAACCGACTTTTACGGGTGAAACTGCTGGCGGAAGCTGGTATTGTATACAGGAGCTAAATATACCAACAAACTGCTTTACAGTTTGGTAAAAATATTATTGTGTGAACGATGTCGCCATATCAATTAACAATTTTTCATTATCAAAGTACCGAGTATAAAGTATTTGTTCCCCTCCAGGTGATATTCTGCGGCGGAGGCGTGGGCGGCGTGGGAGGCGTGGGCGGCGTGAGCGGCGCCGCGCCCGTCATCACGTCCGTGCTGCCGGCGGGCGGCGCCGTGCTCACTCCACATCACACGCTCCATCATTGACCACACACATGGACACAGAGAAACACTCTAACTGCCGACAGCTAACATGACCACTACTTACATCAACTAAGTTCCCTCGACGTGGAGTGGGAGAGAGTCAGACTTTCACTGACTAAACCACAGTGTTCCTTCAGTTGCCCAATTTTGCGCGTGTAGAACAAAATGCCTAGCTCGCCGTCCGCAAGTTTGCGCCTACGGTGGCCGGGAATCGTCCTGCGACTCTAACTCCTGAAGCGTCACTAGTGGGAACGTGTGTACTGCTGGGCATCAGAGAAAGTGGCCATTCTAGGAGATGCTGGTATCCTCACCAAGTTTTCCTTCACCGTTTTGAACTGTGCTGATGATTTAGGGGCTTAAACACAAATCTGTGGTGTGATGGCACTTCGTAAAAATCTACAAGATCGTATTACGCATCGCAAGTACTTGCGAATTGATTGACATCGCGCATTCTTGTGAGGTTAAGGCCTACTGTCCACGGCCGCATAGCTTCATAGACGCGTATTCGTCATTATACGCTTGATGTACGCCTGCGTGAAGCTTACATACTAAACTATGGAACCCTGTCGACGGAGCCGATGAATACGCGTTTATGAAGCTATGCGGCCGTGGACAGTAAGCCTAAGTCGCACTCAGTGACGCGATAGTAGTGCACTTTGAGACAGCGTTTGTGTAAACGTAGTGATAATAATAAAACCACTTCACATGAAGAGTTTAGAATCAAATGATTTTTATGAATTGTCAAAAATCAGTCAGAAAAAATGATGCTACTTGCACATTCCAAAGCGTAGATCTCTATGGAGAAGAACGTGCAAGAAACTCCATGGACACTCTTTTTAATCATGTTTTAATATTACAAGTATCTCGGTTACATATTTCTTGTCGCTTCTATTATGTGAGAACTTCCAAAATAATAAATAAAATTTTCTTCTGTTCCAAAATCACAGACTAAAATATTTCACATCGGTGTTCATAATCTTAATAAGTGTCATCCACACAAAATTGTTTTTTTTTATTTTTCTATATTTATTAAAGCGATGCGGTGTCGTATCGCTTCGCATCGCAGTTTTGTGTGGGAGCCCATAATAGTAGGTACAATATGACATAAGTGTGTAATTGGTGATTACCGCTGAGGTGTTATCTTATCTTATCTTGTGTTGGGCTGGCCCTGGGCCAGACCACTTCGACCCTTCAGGATCTTTTGTACTGTTCCCTCCTGTCTACTCAACCCCTAGCCCTCTGTGCACCTTCTTCATGAGTCCCAGTATGGGTTTGATGGGGCTGAGCCTGTAGTCCTCTGGTCTTGGATATGGTTGGCCCAGATACTCTAGTCTTTTGGAGCCTAGTGCTGCACAGTCGCACAGTAGGTGTAGCATATTCTCCTCTGCATCTCCACAGAACCTGCAAGTCGGGACGCTTGCTAGTCCCATGTTGTGGACCTGTTTGTTGGTGGCATAGTGCCCGCTGAGGTGTTACTAAGTGAGCCGAGGACGGTAATCATTAATACTCACATGTATCATACGACGTTTTTGACATGGACAAGGCGCTGTAGACTTTTTTAAACACATTGGAAATGATAATGTATTTGGATTTATAATTCGAAATAACTACACTCACAACAACTCGATTATCAACTTTAGGTCTGTGTAATTTAAGTCGATTTTTCAAGTGAGCATTTTTATAAATAAAGTATGGATTGATTGCAATGGATTTTGGTCTTTGGGGCAATTCAAGTATTACGTAAGCACTAAAGGGGGTGGGGGGGTTTACTTTGCTTATTTTTGATGATATGGGGGTCTAGATGGTGATTACGTCAGCAGTATGTATATTTTTTTTAAGAGAACGATATGAAAGAAAAGGAAGTTAGTGATAGTATGACGGTTGACAGGATAGAATGGAAGAAAAAAACGTGTTGCGCCGACCCCAACTAAGATGGGACAAGGGCAGGAAGATGATAATGATGATGTCGATGTTCCAAAATCACACGAAAGTGAGCAGCAAACTTCCAATTTCATTGAAGACTTAGAGTCATGGATTCGTGTGTCATGGACTGAGGACTGTTTTAATTTGAATCAATAAGCCTAAATTTTAAATGAAGTTGGTTTTGTTCCTATATCTCAATCCTATTCTTTCTTTCTAGGCTTATAACTACTTTTCATAAATTAATAACGAAACCAGAAGACATTGAAAAATGCACCAATGTTAACGTAAGCATGGGGGGGAGGGAGAGAGAGCCTTGTTTACTTATGCTGAGGAGGGGGACCTCACCCCTCCCCGAGTAATCTATCTATATATATAAAAATCAATGCCGTTTAATTCTTATGCTAAGGAGGGGGACCCCTCCTCTAGTAATCTATCCATATGTATAAAAATCAATGCCACTTTTCGTTGTAATTTTATAACTCAAGAACGGTCTCACCTATCCAAACCAAATGTTTAGGCTTTGTTCGGACTATTTAGTAGATGGTTTATGTGAAGTTTGCACAAAATCGGTCGAGCGGTTCTTCATTTATCACATTATTAGGCGGTACGAAGATTGTCGAGTTAGGTAGTACTTGCATAAAATCTACTTAGGGGCCATTCAAATATTACGTAAGCACTAAAGGGGGGTGGGGGGTCCTTGCTTTGCTTATTTTTGATGACATGGGGGATGGGGGGGGGGGTCTAGATGGTGATTACGTGCAGCACTGTAATTTTTTTTTAGTTTTTTTAAGGATATAATGTCGATGTTTCAAAATCACAAGAAAGTGAGCAGACACATCGTTTAGCAGCATACGTCTAATGTCATTGAAGTTGACATTAGTGTGTCATGGACTGAGAACTGTTAACTTAAATTAATAATATCAAAATTTTAAATTAACTCTGTTTTTTTTTCTTTATTTCAAGTATTCCTTTTTTCTAGACTTACAACTACTGCTAATAAATTAATAACCTAACCAAACACATTGACAAATGCACGTATCAATGTTTACGTAAGCATGGGGGGGGGAATATTGCTTACTTTTGCAGACTAGGGGGAGGGGGGAGTTAATATTTGCTAAAAATCTGCTTACGTAATACTTGAACAACCCCAAATGCACGTATCAATGTTTACGTAAGCATGGGGGGGGGGAGAATATTGCTTACTTTGGCAGACTAGGGGGAGGGGGGGAGTTAATATTTGCTAAAAATCTGCTTACGTAATACTTGAACAACCCCAAATGCACGTATCAATGTTTACGTAAGCATGGGGGGGGGGGAGAATATTGCTTACTTTGGCAGACTAGGGGGAGGGGGGGAGTTAATATTTGCTAAAAATCTGCTTACGTAATACTTGAACAACCCCAAATGCACGTATCAATGTTTACGTAAGCATGGGGGGGGGGAGAATATTGCTTACTTTGGCAGACTAGGGGGAGGGGGGGAGTTAATATTTGCTAAAAATCTGCTTACGTAATACTTGAACAACCCCAAATGCACGTATCAATGTTTACGTAAGCATGGGGGGGGGGGAGAATATTGCTTACTTTGGCAGACTAGGGGGAGGGGGGGAGTTAATATTTGCTAAAAATCTGCTTACGTAATACTTGAACAACCCCAAATGCACGTATCAATGTTTACGTAAGCATGGGGGGGGGGAGAATATTGCTTACTTTGGCAGACTAGGGGGAGGGGGGGAGTTAATATTTGCTAAAAATCTGCTTACGTAATACTTGAACAACCCCAAATGCACGTATCAATGTTTACGTAAGCATGGGGGGGGGAGAATATTGCTTACTTTGGCAGACTAGGGGGAGGGGGGGAGTTAATATTTGCTAAAAATCTGCTTACGTAATACTTGAACAACCCCAAATGCACGTATCAATGTTTACGTAAGCATGGGGGGGGGAGAATATTGCTTACTTTGGCAGACTAGGGGGAGGGGGGGAGTTAATATTTGCTAAAAATCTGCTTACGTAATACTCGAACGGCCCCTTAAGTAATACTTGAATGGCCTTTTATTGCGTACGACTGAGTTTGTTGTTCAATAACTATCTCGAATTGTAAAATCAAATATTTAAGACTGTTGTAAAAATCTCGGAGAGTGACGTTTAGTATGAAAATGTTTTTTTTTTTTTTACTAAAAATCTAGCAAAAATAGGCTATTAGCTTTTAAGTTTGTAAATAAATTAGTAATAAATTAATGGAAGGGTGCGCTGTTAGTGTTTTCTTTTTTATTTTATTTAATTTTTAGGTAAATACAGTCATGTCTTATCTTGCTGGTTCTGACAGGGATGTTATGGAAATGAAATTTGTACGAATAAATACTCCAAGCGCAGTAAGATTAGACATTCAAACAAAATCTTATTATAGTCAAATGGGGTGAATAGAAACTCAGGGGTGAATAGAAACAAAACTTCAAAGGGTATTTTCACGATATTTGAATATGTTTTTCAGCATTTGGCTATATCAATTTACTAATGAATTGCTATTCTAAAAAGTTGATACTTTGATAAATGGTATCAAAGTAAAAAACCAAACCAAAGTTTTTTTCTATTCACCCCTGCGTTTCTATTCACCCCATTTTACGGTACTGTCCATTCAACCGATTTTGACGTCTATTCCGTAGACATAAAAGCAAAAAAGTGGTTGTAATACCAAATAGTGACTGCAGCCGCCATTTATCATGTCATCAACGCAATAAAGGTCAAAAAGTCAAATGTCTAATCTCATTGCAAATGTCAAAGTCAAAAGATTTTTATTTCACATAGACCTACATGGGTACTTATAAAACGTCACAAATTGGAGTATAGAACTAATATACTGTTGGATATATCCGACAAACACTAATTATTCCGCCAGGGTCGCACATCCACGACCAAATACTCCATCTCGTCAGCTCTTCTGTCACCTATGGGGATTGAAGAGCTAAACGAGACGAAGTACCCAGTCACGAACGCACGACCCTGGCGAATAGGCACGAAAATACACGTCGGACCAATCCGACGTAAGCGGTTAAAGAATTAACATTAGTTTGGCCGGGCAAAATAAACTAACCTGTCGTAACCTGTCATTTTGACTCTGCCTTTATCCGAAACTCATATATCGGATATTTTTTAAATTCGGATATCGTCCCTTAGCTAACAACACCGCATAAGTCATTTTTACCAACTTTACAGGAAACGAAAAAAACTGTGCGGTGTTGAGAGGCCAGCCGACTTGCACGCTGTCATTATTTTTCGAATTATGGCTTCTGATTGGCTGAAATCTATATCATGTAACCAATGGTTAGACGCGCAATGAGCAGCTCCATCTAAAGGCATTTAAATGTGAAAACCGCCAATTTACGACTTGAGCGGTGTTGTAAGCTAAGGGATGATAATCTATATTTGATTTCGGTTACGGAACTCCATAACATCCCTGTTTTTTATCAATAGTGAGTAGAGGAACCAGTCGAGGTGTTGCCGTCTGCTTCTAACACGATAGTAAGAAAGAGACAAAATATGCTGTCATACACCACCAGAGATTTTAACTCAAATATGGCGGCAGCAAGCCCTTTTAAATATCCATCTTAGCACATTAAAATGTAACTTATTGCTAGACGCGTATTTTATAAATATTGTATGAAATAAACCAATGAAGGTACATTTATTTTGTTGTTTTATTTATTTATTACTAGCTTCTGTCTGCGACTTTGTTCGCGAGAATGTGTTCATAATAAAAAAAACTTTTTACAAACAAAAAAAATACAACCGAATTCAATGTTTAAAAAAACTGAAAAGTGTAAATTAACTTTAATTTTGGAAGTTGTTGTTTTGTCTCTTCGTTATTTATCACCGACTTCCAAAATTTTTACAGTTTATTTTTACATTGAAGTCAGTTGTATTTTTATTTGTAAAAAGTTTTTATTTTACACTTTTTAGTTATGGTACCACCACTAAAAAGTACCCCTCAGCCAAACTTAAATACCTTATAGCCAGAGTACATCTCATGATACCAATATCCCAAACTCGGTTAGGTTACATTAATTTATTACAGATTTCCGGCACCTACCTTCCGGCTTCATCATCAGATCAGTTCGATATATCTTTTCTTTCAGTCAGTCATCGACTACACGTATAAACAAAGCCATTTTACTTGTTACCACAGTTCTGCTGTGATCCTATGAGGAGTTCCGTTCCATATCTTCGAAGTACATAATCAGATAATAACAATATTTCTATGGGACCAACTTGGAAGCATAACCTTTTAACTGGGGTATAACTTTGGCACAGTGTGTTTACTGTATTCCTATTGGGGAACGAGTTCGGGTCAAAATTATACTTCTGGGCCAAAGGAACCCCACTTTACGGTACTTGTATAGAAAAACATATTTTTTGTAACATAAATAAGTGAGTTGGTAGGTACTCAAGTTCAGATAAAATGCATGGCATGGAAACTATTATCATTTAATAATTATTTAGTACTTATTTGTTAATAGAATGTATTAGACATTATCAGATAAAAGTTATAGGTTTATCTTTTGTCCAATTTATTGTTATTTTTTTATTAGTGTGACACGACGGAAAAGTTGAGATGAGGCCCTGATACAGGCCGAGCGAAGAAGAGTGGCAGGCGGTCGCCTCCTGCGAAGCAATAATGCTAGCGAAGGAGGCAACCGCATGCGTGAGGAAACAGAGTTCATCACGCCCCAGCAGTTTTTATTGACATAACCAGTGCTTGACTGCGATCCCACCTGATGGTAAGCAGTGATGCAATCATTGATGGTGAGGAGCACTAGTTCATTAAGAGTCTATTCACTCTAGCCTTGAAGACATCTAAATTATAATTGGACGGGAAGACCGCAGCCACCATAGGCGTGGGCTTGCGGATGACGAGCAACGACGTCGTTCGGCAGTCCGGTAACCGTCCGAACCGAGCCCGCGCCTCAAAGAGATGTTAGCAAAACCGTAATGGCCTAGCAAGGCCGAAGTCTACTGAGGCAATGGGTTCGCTTCCGAAAGCGAAACCTGTGAACGTGGGACGCAAGGCAAAGAAGGAACATAGGAGTAGGTTTTAGTTAGCAAAAGTTTGACACGCCCTCACAAGCGGGAGAATCAATTAGCATAGCATAGTCGGCCTTATAATGTTCCCACTGTTGGGACTCAGGCCTCCTCTCTAGGAGAGGGAATTGGCCGTAATCCACCACGCCCAGTGCGGGTTGGTGGATGTCACATGTCTTCGAATTTTTAGTTCTAGGACATGCTGGTTTCTTCACGATGTTTTCCTTCACCGTTTTGAGAGCAGTGGAGATGAAATAAATTACACAAAGTAATGCGCCTGGCTGGCTTTGAACCCGCGACCTGCAACTTGTAAGTCGGGGCCGTTATCACTCGGCCACCACTGCTCACCTGGAGAATCGATTATCTAGTCGTAATAGCAACTTACCTACACCATTCGTCAGTAAGTCTCAAAATACAAATCACACGATTTCGTGTCATTATCGTCTTAAAGTGAAAACGGCCAACCGTTGCGCTGGTTTTTCTTAAACCTAATCAGGCCAATCAATCTTTTAATTGATTAATGAGATTATGAATCTTATTCATCTACTTATTACCAAGCTCATTATTATCGATATAATATGATAAATGATGACATAATATCCTTGTGCATGTTGCATAATTACCTTTAAATATAATTTTAATAATACCATCGTGGAGGTGATGCGAATATTTAGTTTCTGAAATAAGTAACGAAACAGCCAAGCCATACATTTTTACTGATATGTAGAATTTGTGAAGTTAGGGTCGGTAGAGTTAGGCCGTGTAGATTCAGAAGCTTGGCTCTACATGAGATCTGATATCTTTTTCACAGGGCACCCTTATGTGGTCGTCTTGGCAAAATTTTACATGAAATGTTTTTGGTGGGATTTCAGTTCTTTTTGTAAGTGTCTACAGTCTACTTTCAAGTCCATACAGTAAATATGTAATGGTCAAATCACATGAGAACCATGCAGATTTGTCTGAGATGGTCTTTTGAAAAAAGAACCATACAGATTTGAGTGGACCTGTCCAGTCAGTGCAAGCATTTGTCAGTATTCGTAAAGCTCAACCCAGGATTACTAAGGAGCTCAACGACTTGACGAATAATACCAAGGAAAGGACATTTGGGTAGGCCGCAGAATATACTCAAATTGCCCATACCAATAGTATGAGCTCTACATGAGTAAAAAGTTAATTTTTGTTAATCAGTGTTTTCATTCTCATCTTCAGATTACTCTTTTGTTTTTTCCCGCAGCTCTACAGGCATCGGCTCTAGAGAGCCCCGTCCATTTTGCTAACAGATCTTTGAGACGCGTTGTGTTCCTTACGCGTCTGAAAGAGCAACCGTGTGGTCCTGGAACGCAAAGGGCAACTGAAGGCTACACGAGGCCATAATAACTGAACCACACTTACGCGAGTATGTTAGGTGCGGTTTTAGTCAGTAAAAGTCTAACACGTCCTCTCGCCCCACCCAGAGCGGGAGAAGTCATTGGATGATTTATTGACTAAAACCCACTCCTATGTTCCTTCTTTGCCTTGCGTTCCAGGAACCCGGGTTTTACTTTCAGAAGCGAACCCATGGCCCCAGTAGGCTTCAACCCTGGTGGGCCCCTATGGTTTCGCTGACATCTCCTTGAGCCGCGCGTGGAACACTACGCACCGTTGAAGATTCGGGCTCGGTCTGGACGGTAACCGGATGGCCGGACGTTGAGCTACCCATTGCTCGCTGTCCGCAAGCTAACGCCTACGGCGGCTGGAAATTGGAGTCGAGATCCCGGCGGCGGCTGGGCGTGAGAGCCGTTCTCGCGCCCATGTGGCCGCCTCCATCACTAACTACTGCTTCGCAGAAGGAGGCGGCCGCCTGCTATTCCGCCTCACTCCAGACCATGGTCTAGCTGTACCAGGGCCCGGCGCGAAAGGGTCGTTGACACCGATCGCCCCCACAATGACCGGTCCTGTGAGTCTCGTATCCATCGCATTTTCGCGGGACCCGCATTCCTACATGAAATGGTTAGTAACACCAAGGCGCTACTAGCCTTCCCTGAGGAGCTGGGGTGGATCGAATGTCACATTTGACCCACCCGTACGTAAATTACTTACAAAATTTAGACGTGGAGTTGCGTACACCAGCCCGACTTATAAATCGTAGGGGCCCATCAGTGTCGAAGCCTACTGGGGCCATGAGTGATGCGAAACAGAACCCCGGGGCCCTGAAACGAAGGCAAAGAAGGAACAGGATTGGGTTTTAGTCAGTAAAAGTCTGATACGCCCGCCTCACTACGACGTCATTAGATGATTACAATTTTAAAAAAATAAGCCCGACTTATAAATTACATTTATGTCACCATAAAAAGTGAATTTCCAAAACCAGCTTTAAATTTTGTCGTCACATTCGGTCATAACCTTTTGTCAAAGTACTCTGTGAACAGCATCGCGGTCGCGTCCAATCAAGTATTAGCGTCTGTGCAAATTGCCAGACTATTTATAAAAACGAGTTGCTCAAATTGTGCGCGTCGTGGTGTTGCCAATTTATATAAATGTATTTATTACCTTATTTATTTATTTACTTTTCTTTTTTTAAATTTGGACTCATATGTATTTTTATTTCCTTATTTTATACAAATCTATTTTTACACTGCACTCTTTATGTCTACACCGCCACCGGCCCATGCTGGGAACCAGCGCTGTGAGCTCATCGCATTACGCGTGCGGCCGCAGCTTTATGCTGAGCGTTCGGCCGTTTTGCGTAGATGTCACGAATATCTTCCTTATCAATTGATTATGTTTGTTAGCAAGTTTTAAGATGATTTCCTTTCTAAAATTAGTAGTCTTGAACAAGATGACTGTTAACTTTGCCTTGCCCCAGACATAATATAACATTCTAAGATTATTCTATTTGCATAAATAAGATACGAGTTATAATAATTATTACAACTGCTAACCACATTCAGCGTTCACTAAAAAGAGGTATAAAATGAAATCAAAATATAAATAATGCAAAGTTATTTAATATCAGCTTGTCAACAAATAACAACGGACTTAAGCCCGCTTTTATCATTATCATTATCATTATAATAAACTACACGTGAATGTAAATGAGCACATTGTACATTACTAAGAGAGCAATATAATAATATTACACACTAAGACATAATATTAAACACAAAACATTGTCATATACTTATTAAAATATAATTTTCAATACACTTGCTCGAAAATTTGCTCTTATACCTACCGCTTTTAGACACATATATTACTGATTGCCGCACAAGTGCGGAAAAGTGTGCAAGGTCACCCCCGCCACAATTAATTGCATTTATCGTATCAGGCTGGGCACTAAGCGAATGTATTGAAAAACGTCGTTTGATACACGTGGATATTTGTCACTGCAGTACTCGGCTCCATAATACTTACGGCTCAGGTGAATTCCA
Source organism: Mythimna vitellina (assembly GCA_949316375.1). NCBI lineage: Eukaryota > Metazoa > Arthropoda > Insecta > Lepidoptera > Noctuidae > Mythimna > Mythimna vitellina. The sequence continues at coordinate 2,393,966 of OX438713.1, forward strand.
CCTCGGTCACAAAGACAAACTTTATCCACATGTACCAAAATGTATTTTTTAAGCTACTCGCATGCCAATACCCTATTACAATTATACGCTAATTACTTATTATAATTACCTATCTACGTGCCTATTTTTATATTTAGCTACTTACCTAAATAATTATGGTACACTGGTAACTTTAATAATAAATAAATACCTCATAATACACATTTTTATATAAACTAATAACAAACACAGAATGATTATTTTAGATTGATAATGTTGATGCAAAAATTTCAAATAATTATATTTATTTTCGATTGCAAATTGTTATTGTTATCACCAATGCCATCGATTTTTGGACACCATTTAAATCTTTTACAAAAGCACAAAAATCTCATTCTCTTTAAACTCATATGCAATATGTAATTTTAAAAAGGTCACACAAAACTTAGTGCAGTTTTTCCTAAAAATATTTTTTTTTCTATTTACAAAAATTATCTTCGTATTTTCGACTCAGGAGTGCCAATAGCCTCTGCTTCCGCAAGGGTGTCAGGCATCTTCGTGCCTAGGGTCTCTGGTTGCGTAAGCACGAGGACACCAGAGAGGAAGCCCATGGCAGCAAACATTAGTGACGGTATACCGGGCCAGTAATCCATCTGTTGATGAGAAACATGATTAACTTTATTGCATAGCATAGCATAATCAGCCTTTTTAATGTTGAGAGGGAATGGGCCGCAATCCACCACGTAGACCCAGTGCGGGTTAGTGAATGTCACATGTCTTCGAATTTTTGGTTCTAGAACTTGCCGGTTTCCTCACGATATTTTCCTTCAACGTTTTGAGAGCAGTGGTGATGAAATAAATTACACAAATTAAAGAATATAATTGTTACATGTTACTATTTTAACTAGATTATGCTTGAAAATACACATTTTAAGTGAATGTAAGATTCTTAGTTACTGTGATCTTTCTAAAGCATTTGATACCTTGACTATACATTTTTTTTAAATTATATAATAATTATTGGAGAATATTTAGAAATATTACCCAGTTTGAACTCTGATATCTAATATTATTAAAACATAGTAATAAAAAGATGTAACGTAGTCAAAGAGTTTAGTGAAAGCAGGGGTCCCACAACACGCGACACTTGGTCCACTTCTGTTGTAAATACAATAACAATAAAAATGGACTAATTAGCTAAAAACAAGCTAACTATAAAAGTGCTGGATCAGTTTGCTATAATGTGACCTAAGATGGCACCTTTTGGGTGAAACTGACCTAACTCAAAACTCATACAAATTTTGAAAATTCGTTAAAAGGTTTGTTATAAAATACCATAGTAAAAAAGAGGCAAAATTATGAGTAAAACAAAAACTTTTTACAAAAAAAAAAAATGCCGACTTCACTAAAAAAAAACACTAAAAGGGTCAAAATAACTCTAATTTCAGAAGTCGGTATTTCTCGGTATTTTTTGTTTTTTATTTAACAAATTAACCTAAACACTGGTCGGTTAGATTGTTTTATTATGAAGTCCTCGTGTCTACCTTCCACCTTCCAGCTCCATCATCAGATCAGTTCGATAGTACCTTATAGCCAAAGTGCATCTCATGACAATTCTAAAAACCCCAAACACGGCTAGGATACATTGATTAATTACGGAGTTCCACCGCCTACCTTCCAGCTCCATTATCATAATCAGATCACTTCGATGATACCATTTCCAACGTAACTATTCAGAACCATTCGTTTATTTTTATTGTCATAGTCGCTTAACTATCTGCATTGTGATATCTATGTGAGTATGAAGTTCCGTTGACCATTTCTGGTCTTCTTCATCAGTTCCACTTCATTAAATGTTACTTTTTGACTGTAAATGCTTAAGATCTCGATGAAAATATCAAAATCACTATACGGTTGCCGATAATATTTGAGGAGTTTCCTCGATTCCTCGTGGATCCCATCATCAGAACTGGATTTTGAAAAAATGGGACTAATCCGGAAGCATATCTATTTAGGGGAAAAAAATATTTGCAAATCGGTCCATAAACGTCGGAGTTCTGAGGTAACTAACAAACATAAAATAAATAAATAGTAATGATAAATGAGCAGAGGTGGCCCAGTGGTAACGGCCCCGACCTACGAATTGTAGGTCACGGGTTCAAACCCAGCCAGGCGCATTACTTTGTGTAATTAATTTCATCACCACTGCTCTCAAAACGGTGAAGGAAAACATCGTGAGGAAACCGGCATGTCCAAGAACCAAAAATTCGAAGACATGTGACATTCACCAACCCGCACTGGGCCCGCGTGGTAGATTACAGCCCATTCCCTCTCCTAGAGAGGAGGCCTGAGTCCCAGCAGTGGGAACATTAAAAGGCTGATTATGCTATGCTATGCTAATGATAAAAAAATATACAACCGAATTGATAACCTCCTACTTTTTTGAAGTCTATTAAAAAAAAAAACACGGGAGAGATACTCTTATTACAAATCTACACTATAGGTATATTTTGAAGATTGTCTTGTTAATATTCCGCAAATAGCACTCTTTTAGGTGAATCAATTTCTTTATAATTGATATAAACTAGTGTTTGACTGCGACCCCACCTGATGGTAAAAGCAAAGCATAGTTGGCCTTATAATGTTACCACTGTTGGGACTCAGGCCTCCTCTCTAGGAGAGAGAATGGGCCGTAATCCACCACGCGGGCCCAGTGCGGGTTGGTGGATGTCACATGTCTTTGTCAAATTTTTTGTACTAGGACATGCCAGTTTCCTCACGATGTTTTCCTTCACCGTTTTGAGAGCAGTGGTGATGAAATAAATCACACAAAATAATGCGCCTGGCTGGAATTGAACCCGCAACGTACAACTCGTAAGTCGGGGCCGTTACCACTCGGCCACCACTGCTCTTACTCTTACAGCTGATGGTAAGCGGTGATGCAATCGTTGATGGTGAGGCGCACTAGTTTATTAAGACCCTAATCACTCTAACCTTGAAGACACCCAAATTACAATAGAACGGGAAGACAGCAGCAGGAAAATTGCAAATTTAATTCTAAAGGAACTATATACTTACCAGTACTGGCGTAAGTGGTGCAATGACGGAGCCGATTCGACCAACCATGGAGGAGAAGGCGAGCAGACGATGACGGTACTGTGTCGGGTACAGTTCTGAAGTGTACAGGTACAGCGACGTGAACACCATGGAAATAGCGAACTTTCCTAATAGGTAAATGATGAGACGCAGAATCGAAAGATCTGTAACAAATCAGAACAAAATCATATCAATATTTATTTAATAATAATAATAATAATTGTCGACATGTGGAATGTAAACTCGGCTATCATTGTGCCGATTGTGTTGACCGCCAATGGCCTTATAGCCAAAAGCTTCGACGACCATCTATCGAAGCTGTCGTTGCGCGGCTGGATCAAGGGCCTGATACAGAAGGCAGTACTCCTCGATACGGCTCGCATTGTGAGGAGATTCCTGTCTCAGGAGCCCTAACCACCGGTAGCTTGGACCCTGCTCCCGATACCGGCGGACTACTATTTTTTATATTTTTAAATGTTTTTTTATATGATTTTGTTAAAATAAATATTTAGAAATGTAATTTATATGTATATTAAAATAATAATAATAACAATATATTTATTTGTGATCATAGGGTATGGTTAAAGATGTTGTACAAAAAATATAATTTCCTAACAATGTCCCGCCAGAAGGCATACAAATATTATTAATTATTATAATTATTATTGTAATGATTTGAATTTGTAATATTTATAAATTGCAAAATGTTAATTAAAATTGTATTTATGTATATTATATGTAATCATTAAAAATAAAATGTCAACAATTAAAATAAAGTCTAACTAGTCACAGTTTAATTCACTATTAATTGAATGTCATATTTATGTATTTGATAATTTATGCCAATAAAGATACAGCGGGGGACTTTATGAATTAGGCATTTTCTACCAGTCAACCTTTGGGTAATGCAGAAAAGAATAGTGGTAGGTGGAATAAAAGAGAGAAGAAAAGGTGAATATGAAAAAGACATACAAATGAATCGCAGATACAATACAATAAAAGTATAATATATACACAATTTAGTAGGCGTGTGTAACTCTTTACTAAACCGACTCACTGTTTCGAAACATTTTTGTGCCGAAAGATTGGAACATCAGTAATGTTTAAAATGCATCATTTGGAACACTAGAACACTCTTTGCTTTAAGTGACCAGCAATCATATTACAATTTAAATTATAACGTAAATAGTATAAATATAATTAATGACCTGAACTAAAAACATCTGCTTTAAATTATTCTCAAATCAAAATTCAATTAAATAAAACTTTTAGTGTATATGACGCAACGTAACAGATCACGATTCATAACAGTCAGTGTCTGTCTTTTGAGCCGTTTTTGCAAATGTTCCATTTGTATCTTGTGAGCCGTTGTTCCAAATGTTCTGTTTGTATCTTGTGAGCCGATGTTTCAAATGATCCATTTGTATCTTTTAAGCCGTTGTTCCAAATGTTCCGTTTTGTATCTTGTGAGTCGATGTTTCAAATGTTCCATTTGTATCTTTTAAGCCGTTGTTCCAAATGTTCCGTTTTGTATCTTGTGAACCGATGTTCCAAATGTTCCATTTGTATCTTGTGAGCCGATGTTCCAAATGTTCTGTTTGTATCTTATGAGCCGATGTTTCAAATGTCCCGTTTGTATTTTTTTAAGCCGGTGTTTCTAATGCTCCAAATGATACATATCAGTGTTTCGGAACATTTCAGTAATTTAGATGCAAATGTTCCAATCGCAAAGATGACACACTTTTCCCAGAACACAAAAAAAAAAAATTGGTGATGGTACTACAGCCAACTTCTTACGAATATGCATGCGAACCTCAATCTTAAATTTTAATCGGATCGCTTTTTAATTCTTTGGAAAAAACCCAAGGATTTAAATAGATAGTGCCCCCTGCGACTTTCGTCCATGACATATCCATCAATTAAAATTATCATGTGAAAGCTATCATTTATTGATACGTATCCGCCATTGTTTTTATTCAGTGTGATATCATTATTAGGTGCTAACTTTTGCACGCGGACTCGCCCGCGTACATAAAATATAGCCTATATCACTCAGGAATACAGCAGCTTTCTATCGGTGAAAAAATTTACGCAATCGAACCAGTACTTTCAGAGATTACCTCTTACAAACAAAAAACAAACTTTACCTCTTTATAATATTAGAGTAAATTTTATCACTCGGAGCTGCCGGATTTTTCGAAACAGCACCCTTGGCCAAGTTGATAATTTGCAATCGTTAACGCTAGTCGAAAACTAATCAAATGTGTGGGAATGACATCATCTCAAAGTTTAGGCACGTAGTCAGAACAAACGAATAGAAAATTCGTAGCCAAGTTCACGTTTCAAAATGATTGAATGAATTGTTATCGTTTCTACAATGTTCAACGCTACATCCTTTGTTATTGTAGAACGACATTGTAAAACGAGCGGCCGACTCAGGCGCGTCAACATGGCTACCAACTTATCGTTTTCTACAATTGCTGACACCGAGGTGTTACCGATTGGTGAACGGAATCCGAAACGAAACGGTTGTAACTTGGCTAGGGGGTCAGCTTCTATGGCAACTGAAGGTGGGTTATAGACAGTAAAAGATTGACATTCCTTGCTCCGGCAAAAGCGGGAGGAGCCATTTCATGATTGGGTACAATATTGACTGTTCTACACTAAGTCAAAGTCAAAGTCAAAGATTTTTATTTCACATAGGCCTACATGGGCACCTATAAAACGTCAGAAGCTAGTGCACGGTTCCAAATTGGTCGTTTCCTATGGAGAAGAACCGGCAAGAAACTCCATGGTTACTCTTTTAAAAAAGAATTTGTTGGTACAATATTTTCTGTTTACAATATATTGGATGCTACTGTCCTTATATACCTATTAATATTGTAATAAGGAAATATTGTAAAACCAATCATTTTTTTTTAAAGAGTAACCATGGAGTTTTTTGCCGGTTCTTCTCTATAGGAAACGACTAATTTTAACCGTGCACTAGCTTCTGACGTTTTATAAGTGCCCATATAGGCTTATCATAGTTATACATATATATAATAAATCTGTAGAAAACTCTTAGTATTTTTTTTTCACAACGCTGTCTTATCCGAATCTAAGCAGAACATGTGTTATGAGTACTAGACAACTGATAAAAATACTTATATATTTCTAAATACATACATATATAGATAAATTACACCCAGACACAGAACAAATGATCATGTTCATCACACAAACATTTGTCCTGGCTGGGAATCGAACCCACGACATAGCAGTCAGAGTCACTAACCATTAGACCAACAGGCCAGTCAACACCCAATTGACTGTTAGACGGTACAAAGTTCGCCGGGTCAGTTAGTCTCTACTTATAATAAATCTGTAGAATTGAAAATTCTGTACATTGAAAATATCAACAAAATAAATGGCAAAAATGTATTTTATAAAATTTTGGTCTGTCAGTCTGTCTGTTTGTTCAGGCATCACGCAAAAACTACCGGTTCGATTACGATGAAACTTGGTATAATTATTCTTTAATATCCTTGGCACCACACTGGGTACTTTTATCCCGGAAAAGTACTGTACCAACCGAAAATAATAAGTTTGTCGTAGGTTACGTCACCCGCAGTGCAGTTCACTAAGGGGCGCTGCACAGGGTTAGGATACTATAATATTTTGTCTTAAGATACAATATCGCTCGCCATACAATTCAATGGACTATCACTCACGACGAAGATAATAAATAATATTTCATATTTTCGTATCTCAAAAAACCTAATAAAACCATTTTCGACTTTTACGCGGACGAAATCGCGGGCAAAAGCTAGTGTGAAATAAAAACATTTAGAATTGAATTTTTTGAATTTTGTTTTCCTACAAACAATAGTAGGTACCTATTTTTATCACAGCTCAAGTATTTATCGATATAAGTAGCTTTCTTTTGTTCAAAACGTTAATTACCACGTGTTTAATTTGAATACAAATGCATTTAAATTTAAACATTGCTGATTCAAATAATTGTGAGAGATAAAATCATAGATTACTATAATATTTTTTTAATCTGTAATTTATTTTAATCTGTGTTTTGATATAATTGAATATTAATCAATCAAGACAGATTATGATAACAAACACATGAAATGAATAATTAGAACATTTATCGGTTTCTTGAGATTTTTATGTACGATAGTATTCATTGTTTAGTATAAATTATCACTAGAGGAAATAAGGCATTTAAATAGTAGTCAATGTCATATTATTATGTAAAGTTAATATTTAATTTCGGCTCTAGAAGATAACCTAGATAGATATAAAAATCTTATCCATAGTTCAAAACCCACATCAATAGTGTCCTTCACATAAAACCATATCATAAAATTGAGGACTACGTTGAAGACAAATTTGTTTGTTAGCTTCAATGTTAGCTGATTAACTGATTTTAATTTACTTATTTTTGCAATATTTACATTATTTATTTATTTAATACTTTATGCACAAACGTACAGCGGCGGACTTAATGCCTTAGGCATTTTCTACCAGTCAACCTTGGGGTGATGCAGAGAGAGAGGTAATTAGTGGTAGGTGCAATAAAAGAGAGATAAAAGGCGAATAGGTACAAGAATAGATATACTAATAAACCATAAATATCATACAATTATACGATACATACACAAATTAATAAACTATCTACATATATATCTACACCAATAAAGTCAAACAATTGGTTCAAATCGCCAATTTGAAAACATTAACGCTGTGATGATACTACTGCCAACTTCTTACGAATTAGCTCGCCGACTTTGGTTTTGAATGTTAATCGATTTGTTGCCATCCTAATCTCCATCATCCATCTATTTAGTGTTAGACAATCGTGTCATTTATCACGATTGTAAAACACTAACTAATGGGTTTGCTTAAATTTTTTATATAGCTACTTTTTTATGATGTTTATAGTAGAACACTGTGAAATAAACTCCGTAGATTAACTATTTTCTATTCTGAATTACGTCTTTGTAATGTACTTATTTTGAACTATGTTTATACGCATTTCCTCGCTTTGCTCGCTCGCTTTCGCGCTTTAATGGTCACTGGTCTAACCTAACCCACAACATGATCGCTTCGTTCGCTCGCCATTGCGTTCACTCGTTCGTTCGTTTCTTTGGTTTCTTTATTCTAACCTAACCTAATAATAATAGTTATTATTGATATTACAGTAACGTTTTTCAATATGCCGCGCCAACTTGTAATACTAAGTGCGTTATACGATACAGCTGTGAAAAATATATATTTTAAACGATAGACCTAAAGATTTTCGATGAAATAAAAATTTATATCCAATATTGTTATACGAAGTAAGTTTTAGAGTATATAAATGTTATATGTAAAGAAATTATATCAACAGTTGATATATCTCATGTTTATTATATCTTGTGAATGTTATTGACATGAAAATATACCAAATAACTTTATATAATATGAGACACACCCATCCGCAGGAGAACCAAGGCTACCGACATAGCCCAAAGAATCAGTAGTGGGCAGGGTACATTACTCGCAGAACAGATGGTCGATGGAGACGAAAGGTTCTGGAGTGGCGACTACGTACCGAAAAACGCAGCTTTGGAAGGCCTTCCACAAGCTGGACCGATGACAGTCGCGGGATTCCGCGGGAATCCGATGGATGCGAGATGCACAGGACCGGTCATTATGGCGACACTTAGGAGAGGTCACCTATGTTCTACAGTGGACGTCTTTCGACTGAAATGATGATGATAGATAGATAGATAGAGTTAGACAACTTACCATTTGGAATGAAAGCGAAGGCGACATTACAGGCAGCGCAGAACAGGTATCCTCCAGAAAGTGTAGGCTTCCTGCCTATCCTATCCAGGACGAGGACCGCGGTGTAGAAGCCGGGGATCTCAATGGCACAGGTCAAGATGTAGTTCAAGTGCATGGTGTCAGATAGACTGGTGGCGTTGATGGAGAGCCCGTAGTAGACGAAGGTAGTGGTGATCCACCAGACGGGAGTGGTACAGATGCGCCGTAAGAGCACGCGGGAACGGAAGATGGCGGTGAAGAGGTTGGGGACATCAGCGTCATCAACCACCTACAAATAGAAAAGGTATCAATAAATAAATGCGTTGATAAAATTCAAACTGACACGCTTAAAGAAAGAGAAACAAATTTTAAAAATGTGTTTAAACAACATGAAAATAATGTACAGATTTATACATCCAAATTTAAAAAGCCAATGCAAACTATTGGCATCTTAACTTTTTCTTTTCGCCAGAAATGAAACCTAGGTTATATGTATGTTAGAGGACAATACGTAGAATCAATAGCAAAAAGAACCAGGTCTTTAAACCGTAACCAAACGAAGATACCTATAGCATTGCTAGTATATTTTTGTCAGGCGTTACATTTTAATAGTACCCTTTGTGTCGCTGTGTCTGGGCATCAATCCTGTTTTTTTTTTGTTTTGTAATTAGTAAGTAACTAATTGATATAACCTCTCCCAATACTAACCTTGACCGGCTCTGGTGGGTTACACAGCGCTTCCATTGACTTCTCACTGATTGTAGTCCTGTTGCGTTTGGCCACTCGCTGCAACACTATCCTTGCCCTGTCATACTTCTTCTGGGAGAGTAACCACCTCACACTCTCCGACAGGACCCAGTAGTAGGAGATGATGAGTAAGCATGGGATGTGAAGCGTTAAGATCATGAATCTCCAGGGTTCGATGAGCCAGGCCACTCCGCCAAGGATGACCTGGCCTACGGCAAACATGGACGTGCATGTGGCGCTGGTTACCACACGGTACTTTGGACCCACGAATTCAGTAGCTGGAATAAAGACAATAATGTATCCTTGATGGCATTACGTAGATATGTCAGATAGGCGTACAAATCATCGGCCAAGAAGCGGCCCCAAGCTCAAGGCCTCGCATCCAAAGGGGCCTCGCACAAGTGAGGTCCCTTACCTCCTCCTTGAGGGGAGGGGTTACTTAGGAACGGACAAGGGAATAACGGTTAAGGATACTCCTGCACATTATCATACGAAATAAATACTATCGCAATTGTCAAATGCTTACCAAAAATATAAGAAGAGCTGAAAGTTCCAGCGCCAAACGTGGTTTGTAAAAGCTGCAGCGTCAAGTACATGGGGTAGTTCACGGAGAAGGCTCTGATGATGCCGAAGATGGCCAGATTCGTGACGCTGATGACAAGAGCCACACGTCTTCCAAATGTGTCAGAGACGTAACCAGCAAAGGGTAGGACCAGCAGGGTGCCTACACTGCTGAGTGTACCAGCTAAGACACGAAGCCAATCTTGACAACCGAGGTCGAACTGAAAATAAAATATATTTTAGCTTATTCATAACTAACTATAAATACAGTAAAACTAAATGGCCTGAACTGTTTCGAGAAAAGGATGGTTCGGTCGCGCTGTTTTTTTTTAAAAGAATAATAAAAAGATGGACTGAATGAAAGGAAACAGATTTTTCAGTGATCAAACATTAAAAATAATACTATTACGACATTAGTAAATAATGAACTAATAAATTTCTTATAATAAGTATATATAATTGAGATAGGAGAGAAAAAAAGTGAGATCTCATCTGATGAGCTCATCAACATTATGATGTATAAGTAGATATAACAAAGTTCCTAGGTTTAATATTCAAATTTTAATAACCAATATGTCCCATTAAATAAAAATTGAGTCATCAAAATTCAGATTCGAAAGTGAAAACCCTAGCAACAGTTAATTTGGAATAACTTCTATATTCCACGCAATTAGGATGTGTCATTTTTGTGGGGAAGATGAAAGGCATAATTTCAGTATAAATAACTTTTCCAAATACGACAGAATTACCGAGAAAAAAAATAAAATCTAAAAACTAAAAACCTCGTATAAGTCTGAACCTAACGAAGTTCCAAGGTTTATTTGTACTCTAAAATATGCAGCATAAAAAACGCCATCGATGTTTCTAAGGTCACAATTGCGTATCATATTTAGTTTCAGAGAAATGATTATTTTTCTAAATACCCGGTTGAAAAAAAGATGATTTTCAAAAAATTTAATCTATAAAACTAAACATGCTAGTGAAATGGGGATACGAAATGTTGCATTTAAATAACTTAATCTAACAGTTTTTTATATAAAAAAGCAATGTCCGAAAAATGGTCTTCATAAAACACTGTGCATTGGTAGGGTTTGAGCTTTGAGCACTTCTCACTTCTAGCTAGTGGTATTGCATTCCACAAATAAACAGTAATAAGTGAAAGATTTGTCTAAGAAGGAAGTGAAATGCATGCGATTAATTAATTTACATTTTCCGATGATCTCAAGGACTTAGAATTTGAATTTGTGATACAATGGTATCACAAATTCTATCTTATCTTTTTTTTTTAAACATTGCTCCACATTAGGAATTAATCCTGTATCATGAAAACGTTGATAAACATCTAAATTCACATAATATATAGGGTGACTGGTAATTAGTGACCGATACTTAAACACGTGATTGTACTCATGATGACAAACAACTTTCCCAAAGAAACTTTTTTTAAGCGTTTTGTTATTAATCACAATAACAAAACAGCTGTTTGAAACTTTATATTTCGCGCGCGTGCCGCCCGATCAGCTCTTAACGGCGCGGCGCACGCGCCCACGTTATCGACGACGTAAGCAATGTACCTACATGTTTCGGTAAAATTATATACAAAGACTGTTACTACTGCAGTCAAACCGGGGACGGGATTCCTCCCGTCCCCGTTTTTGCACCCACCACAGGTGTTGGTTTGCGGACGACGAGCAATGGGTAGCTCGCCTTCCGGTCGTACGGTAACCGTACGGACCAAGCTTTGAAGCGCGTAGTATTCCACGCACGCATTAAAGAGATGTCAGCAAAACCGTACGAGCACATCAGGGCCGAAGCCTAAACTCCATGGGTTCTCTTCCGAAAGCGAAACCCAGGGTCTTAGAATGCAAGGCAAAGAAGAAATATAGGAGTGGATTTTAGTTAGTAACAGTCTGTTCTAGAGGGGGGGAAGATGATGATGAATAAGGAATTGAAGATGATGTCCAATTTGAGATACTAACATCATATACGCAGGAATTGTCCCTCGCATAGACGAATCCTTCACAGTCTTGTTCCTTGTCATTGAAGATATCAGCAGGGCAGTAGTCCAGAGTGCCGTTTCCTCCGGCAGGCTCGTACCGGGTACACGACACAAATCCATTCGCATTGTCCGCAGCTGGGATTGCGTTTGTGATCCATTCCGGGCTGAAATATTCGCTCTTCTTGGTTTCTCCACATTCTGGTACCTGGCATCTGTGGATGTAATACAATTAATGAGTCATCATCATTTCAGCTGAAAGACGTCCACTGTTGGACATAAGCCTCCCCAAGCGACGCCACAACGACGGATCCTGTGCGTCTCGCATCCACCACACTCCCGCGACTCTCACCAGGTTGTCGGTCTATCTTGTGGGAGGCCTTCTAACGCTGCCTTTTCCGGTGCGCGGTCGTCACTCTGGAACCTTTCGGCCCCATCGACCTTCCGTTCTACGAGCAATATACCCTGCCTACTGCCACTTTAGAGAATTAATGAGTACCTACAAGTTACTCGTAGTCACTTAGAAAATTGCCGAAACCGATATAAATTCTTTATCATGTCAGCCGAAAGACGTCCACTATTAGATATAAGTCTCCCTCAAGTGTCATCACAACGAACGGCCCTGTGCGTCTCGCATCCATTGGATTTCCGCGACCTTCAAGAGGTCATCGGTCCACCTTGTGGGAGGCCTTCCAACGCTTCTTCCAGTGGCGATCGCCACTCCAGAAAGCTTTAGCCCCTACGACCTGTTCTGCGAGCAATGTGCCGTGCCCACTGCCACTTCAGTTTGGCGATTTTTCAAGCTATGACGGTAACCTTGGTTCTCTTACGGATATCTTTATTCCTAATGCACGAATTTCCAAGCATAGCTCTTTCTATTATCTGCACTGGGCCCGCATGCTGGATTATGGCCAAGGGGCCGTAGAGTCATAGGGGCTAAAACTCAATCGTCCTCTCTAGGAGAAGGCCTTCCCTCTCCTAGACAGGACTTGAAGCTTGAGTGTCAGCAGTGGGTACGTTATAAGGCTAATTACATGCTTCTGTTACTGATTAAGTGTTGATCTGTATTTACAACGAGAGCGGTAGTGCGATCGCATGCGGCGGAATCAGCGAGGTGCTCAGTAACACACTCTCTTTCTCTCTCTAGTAAATGACGGTTCTAAGTGTCAGAAAGGGACAAAAGAAGAGGAAAATTTGATTTGTTGCAACCAGATATACCTAGTTCAATATCTATACGTACCTGTGCGGGATGGCGGCAGCAGAGAAGATATACTCGCTCATGAACGCCGACATGATGAGGGGAATCGAGACGAGTAGCAAGTTCAGCATCTGGTAGCGGCCGAACTGGCCTAGCTCGTTTATCAGCACGTCATCCAGGTCCAGCGGCCTCTCGTAGACGCTGCCCTTGCGGTCACCAGGACCTTCGGCCTTACTGTCCCTTCGGTCATCAGCCATGACTATTTTTTTATATTTCCACTTCTGATTTCTGCTTCTTCAGTTAGAGCCTGGCGTCTTCAGCCATGGACTCCGAGGAAGTGAGCCACAGCGCAACGGAATGAAACAAGAGGAAGTCTTATCAAACAAATATAAAGGATTATAATTATATAGAGGCGAGTGGGGTTGTTTGGAACACTTGAGTCAAATTTAAAACCGTGCTTTTGTAAAAAGTCATTTAAAAAAAAAAAAATTTCTTAGGTTCGCGCTTGACCGCTATCTCACCACCACCCCTAGCCAAGTTGATAGTCTGCAGTCGTTAACGCTAGTCGAAAACTAATCAAATGACATCATCTCAAAGTAAAGTCACGTAGTCAGAACAAACGAATAGAAAATTCGTAGCAAAGTGCACATCGCTTATAATGGATTGTTATCATTTCTACAATGTTCAACGCTACATCCTTTGTTATACAAACGCTACATTGTAGAACGAGCGACCGACTCAGGCGCGTCAACATGGCTACCGACTTATCGTTTATCCTCATCGACAGGTCGTTATGAAACGGACATCTTCACGCCCCAGCCGCCGACATATCGATACCGATTTCCAGCCACCGTAAACGTGGGCTTGCGGAGGACGAGCAATGTGTAGTTCACCGTCTGGCCGTCTGGTAATCGACCGGACCGAGCCCCAGTCGTCCACAGCGATTAGTGTCCCACGCGTGCCTCAAATAGATGACCATGGGTTGACTTTCGAAAGGGAACTCCAGGGTCTTGGAACGCAAGGCAAAGAAGGAACACATGTGTAGTTTTAATCAGTAAAAGCCTGCCCTCGAGCTCCGTCCTAGAGCGAGAGAAGTCGTTAGATGATTACCCACTTTAAAAAAAAAATTACCCGCTGTCCGTCTTTACCCGCCTCTCCCCTATTAAATCAACGTTAAGCTGATTGAATTGATTTAAGAGATAGTACATTGTTTATCATGGACAAGTGGACAAACGTGCCCCTCGCGTGTAGATCGAGGGCATTGCAGAGGCGATAGTTGCTAAGGATCCGGTGTAGACTACGAAGAAAGAAAAAAAATAGCGGATTTGTTTTAAGATTGCGAAATGGCGCAATCTGAAAAAGCAGTGGTGGCCGAGTGATTTTTTTTTTCCGGTGGGAAAATCATCTTATGACATCCCCCGCTCTTGGGCGGGGCGGGAGATAGTGTCAGACTTTTACTGACTAAAATCCCACTCCTGTTCCTTCGTTGCCTTTCGTACCAGGGCCGAGTCTTCCTTTCAGAATCAGATCCTTGGCCCCAGTAGGCTTCGATCCCTGCTGGGCCCCTACAGTTGCTGACATCTCCTTGAGGCGCGCGTGGAACAATACGCGCCGTCGACGACTTGGGCTCGGTCCGGACGGTTACCGGACGGCGAGCCACCCATTACTCGCCGTCCGCAAGCCCGCGCCTACGGTGGCCGGTAATCGGGATCGGAGTCCCGGCGGCAGTTGGGGCGTGAGGGCCGCTACCTCACGCGATCGGCCGCCTCCTTTGCTAGCATTACTGCTTCGCAGAAGGAGGCGACCGCCTGCCACTCCTCCTCGCTCCGGACCATGGCCTGGTGGTGGCCGAGTGATGGCCCCGGCTTACGAGTTGTAGGTCGCGGGTTCAAACCCAGCCAGGCGCATTACTTTGTGTAATTTATTTCATCACCACTGCTCTCAAAACGGTGAAGGAAAACATCGTGAGGAAACCGGCATGTCCTAGAACCAAAAATTCGAAGACATGTGACATTCACCAATCCGCACTGGGCCTGCGTGGTGGATTACGGCTCATTCCCTCTCCTAGAGAGAGGAGGTCTGAGTCCCAGCAGTGGGAACATTAAAAGGCTGATTATGCTATTATATGCAATCTTAAAGCAAAGAACAACAAACGAACACTCTTACACTCACTCCCTCCCCCTCCTTCCTTCCTCCTTCCCTCTCTTTAAAGAATGTGTAATAACTAGGGCTTTCGATACCAGTATTCTAGGATTCCTTAAAATACCGTAATCCTAAATATATATTGGTCTTTTCAATGTTCCGTACCTCAAAAGGAAAAAACGGAACCCTTATAGGATCCCTTTGTTGTCCGTCTGTCTTTCTGTCAAGACCCTTTATCTCATGAACGCGTGGACGTATCGAGTTGAAATTAAAACCATATACTAAGGTCTACGGTCCCTTGAAGCTGTGAAAAAATCAAACTTCTAAGTTAACGGAAAAAAAATATGGCCGTTTATGTCGCAAAAGACAAGAAGAAAAGAAGTTTTTGTTACTATTTTGGTGTACAATAAAGTTTATTCTATTCTATTCTATTCTAAGACGTATATTTATAATTCTAGAGTACTTCCCGTTGACCCAGAATCTTGAAATTTTGCATATACTTTTGTATATTATAATAAATCTGAAACCAGAAAATTTGTTATTACTCGTACATCCCAATTTTTTTTTTTCGATTCGAGAACCGAGACTCCAAACAAGAATTGAACTCTTTACATAGATAAGTTTGTACTGAACCCTCAGGGCGCGAGTTCGCGACGAGCGAATACCGTGATTACGGATAAACATTGATATACATTATTGAGGTTTGTCAACAAACATGACAAACAATTTTATATATATTCCACAACTAGGTATCACACAACGCCGTCTAGTCCCAAGCTAAGCAGAGCTTGTGTTATGGGTACTAGACAACTGATAAACATACTTATATATTTCTAAATACATACATAAATAGATAAATTACACCCAGACACTGAACAAATGATCGAGCTCATCACACAAACATTTGTCCTGGGTGGGAATCGTACCCACGACCTCCGGCTTAGCAGTCAGGGCCACTAACCACTAGACCAACAGGCCAGTCAAAATTTGTTTATCGTCTGTGCCGTACTCTATAAGAGCACATTCATGCGTGACACCGCACAATAACACCTGCACCTGTGTCCTGCATCTTTCCAATGCGGAGTCTGTCAATTATTTGGAGGTAATAGTTGCTAAAAAAGGTGGCAGTGGTGGCCGAGTGGTAAAGGCCTCAACTTACGAGTTGTAGGTCGCGGGTTCCAACCCAGCCAGGCGTATTACTTTGTGTAATTTATTTCATCACCACTGCTCTCAAAACGGTGAAGGAAAACATCGTGAGGAAACCGGCATGACCTAGAACCAAAAATTCGAAGACATGTGACATACACCAATCCGCACTGAGCCCGCGTGGTGGATTACGGCCCATTCCCTCTCCTAGAGAGGAGGCCTGAGTCCCAACAGTGGGAACATTAAGAGGCTGATTATGCTTATGCTTATGCTAACAGTTGCTAAGATTTCAAGAACATAGATTCATTCACTACTAGGCTACGTAAATTTGATATAGGTATGTCTAAAACACTGAGGCATGTAGCGGATGACAAACTTGTAGCGACATCTATGGCGTCACATAAGAACTAATCCTGCATCTCGCAATAAAACTTCTCCGCGCGATTAGAACATATAGAACAGCCCGAAATTATCTATCGGGCAGTTGCCTACCAGACATAACATCCCGTCTGGTCGGAGGATCCTCCCTTTCCAACGGAGGTTTGCGCATACCTCCAAAAACTGAAGAGACCATTCTACTTCGCCCTCGTCCAGTATTTTATAGGTTACTGTATTTATTTATTTATTTACTTATTTATTTATTTATTTATAT